>BSBN01001247.1:4214808-5503462 GCA_027924645.1 Cunninghamia lanceolata | reverse complement strand
ATCAATAGTGCTTGAGGGAAAGTCCAAGAAGCCAGTTGCAATGTCTGACGAAGATTGGGACATATTGGACAAAAAGGTTGTGGCAACTGTCATCCTCTCTTTTTCCAGCAATGTTTTGTTTAATGTTGCAATGGAGAAGATAGCGAAAGGTTTATGGGACAGATTGTCCGACATGTACGAGAGGACTTCTGCTTCTAATAAAATCTTCTTAAAGAAGAAATTGTCCAATTTGAAGATGAAGGAAGGTAACAACATTTCCAATTACTTGAATGAATTTTGTACTTTGATCAACCAAATAATTTCTATTGATATTAATTTCAAAGATGAAATCAAATCCATCTTGCTTTTGTGTTCTCTTCCTAATAGCTGGGAATGTGTTGTAACGGTGGTTAATAATTCAGTATCCATAAATAAGAAAGGAAGTGTGTTGAAGTTTGATGATGTGGCTGCAATTCTTCTCAGCAAAGACATGAGAAGAAAACATCAAGATACTTCATCCGGAGACGCTTTGATTTTCAACAGTAGGGAGAGATCCCAAGAATGGAGAAGAAATAACAATAGAAGAAGATCTAAATCTAGGGGTAGAAATATAGATTGTTAGTTTTGTGGCAATGAAGAACACACAAAGAAGAATTGTTGGTCATTCAAGAAAGCAGAAAGTCAATCAAAGGAAAATGAGGTAAATACAACATATGAAGATGATGCAGGTGCATTAGTTTTATCTATAAGTGAAATTATAGCTGATGTGTGGGTGTTGGATTCTGCTGCTTCATTTCATGCCGAGAAGTTTTCAAAAACTATCAAGAAGGCAACTTTGGTAAGGTCTATCTTGGTGACAATGAACCTTGTGACATTGTTGGTAAAGGAGATGTTTTATTGAAATAAAAAATGAAAATAATTGGTTGTTGCGGGATGTGAGACACTTCCCTAAACTAAAAAAAAAATTAATTTCTATGAGATAGCTAGATGCTCAAGGTTGTAGCATCACTTTTGAGTCAAGCACTTGCAAGGTGACCAAAGGATCCTTGGTGATTACAAGAGGCAACAAATTAGGCAATTTGTATGTGCTAGAGAGTCACACCTAAGTGGGAGCTGTGATGGTGGTTGCAGATAATGGTACTGAGCTTTGGCACAAGAGGCTTAATCATATGAGTAAGAAGGGCCTTGAGATTTTGTACAAAAGGGATCAACTTCCAGGTTTGAAATCTGTTGATTTAGAGTTGTGTGAGCATTGTATTTATGACAAACAAAAGAGGATCAGCTTCTCCACCAAGGAACATGACAAGAAGACAAGACCATTGGAGCTAGTGCATTTGGATGTCTTTGGCCCCATGAAGGTAACATCTATTGGTGGCTCTAATTACTTTGTTAATTTCTTAGATGATTGTACTAGGAAGGTTTGGGTTTACATGCTAAAGAGGAAATTTGAAGTATTTAGCCTGTTCAAAATATTTAAAGCACTAGTTGAAAATCAGACCAACCACAAAATTAAGTGCTTAAAAATTGATAATGGTGGTGAGTTTTATTCCTTGGAGTTTGATCAGTTTTGTGCAGATAATGGTATTCAACAGATCAAAATTGTTCCTTTCACCCCTCAATAAAATGGTGCAGCTAAGAGTTTGAACAGAACAATCTTAGAGAGAGCTCACCACATGCTCTCTAATGTAGGTTTGGGTAAAGAGTTTTGGGCAGAGGCTATTAATACAAATGTGTATTTGATCAATCAAGGTCCATCGTCTTAGTTGGATTTTCAGATTCTGGAGGAGAAATGACTAGGAAGGAGAATTTCATACAATCACTTGTGGGTGTTCAGGTGTGAGGCCTTCGTTCACATCCCACATGAAAAATGAATGAAGCTGGAAATGAAGTCTAAAAAGTGCATCTTCATTGGATAGGAAGAACAGGGGAAGTCAGCAAATGAATATGTACATGTAGATGACATCTCAAGTGGGAGTGATATGTTTAAAAAACAACAACAATGTTTGCCTCAGAATTTAAATTTGAGTAACACACATCAATGCCAGACTAACTTCCATAATTCTCAACCACCCTCTTCTACCAATCTGTCGCCATATATTAGTCTGCACCCTGTTGGGAATTAAGCTGTCTCAACCTTTTGGTGCAGGAGCACATAGATATTTAAGTTTTGATTAAATGTTCAGTTGTCTTGTTTTTTTTAATAAGGTCTTGGAGACCATTTTAATGATGTTATGAGGCTTGTAGCCATGCTTGTAGTTGGACTATGTCCCAATGATGAAAGAATGTTGTAGGTCCTAGTTAGGACAGCCATGTGTTGTCTTAGGTAGTTGCAATAGTCATTAGGTAGTTGTAATAATTTTATAGTCATTAAAGTCA
Source organism: Cunninghamia lanceolata (assembly GCA_027924645.1). Classification (NCBI taxonomy): domain Eukaryota; kingdom Viridiplantae; phylum Streptophyta; class Pinopsida; order Cupressales; family Cupressaceae; genus Cunninghamia; species Cunninghamia lanceolata. The sequence continues at coordinate 5,501,107 of BSBN01001247.1, read as the reverse complement.
GTTTAGCCTTCTTGTTGTAAGCCTTTAGAGGCATGTCAAGGATAGAAAGGTGTGTAGATAGATTAGAAAGCAAGTGTTTTAGAAAAACTTTCTAAAAACCTTCATTATAGTCCAAGAAAAGACAGTTTTTAAAAATAGTCTTGTTTGCTGCAATTACAAATTAGGAAAAAGCACGATGTGGGGCAGTTTTCTTGATTCCCACTTGATGCATAAAATGTGGAGATGTGATATATCCTTGCCAAGCATTATTGTAAAGAGAACATTTGAAGGATTGAAGAAAATAGAAGAAAAACCACTGTTTTGCTGTCTTTTTCCTGTTTTCTGTGTTTTCAAGCTTTGGAAGCCGTACTACTGCACCGTACGGCACTGTCATGGGAGGATGAATGTTTAGAAGTGGAGGATGGAGTGTGAGCTTGGTTTGGAGCAAACTTGGAGATCTTGATGTTAAATCAGATGATAGATATCTTCTATTCTTCCCTCACTATTCATTGTTGTTTCCTTTTTTTTAAATCACTATTTTTTTATTGTTTTCCGTACATGTACGGCACTATTATGGCACAAGTCTATGATGGATGGAAAGAGGTCTGAAGCAGTTTTGATATGAGCCTGGTTAGAAGTCTTGACAGTAGGTAGAGGTAGAGATATTCAAGTTTTTCCCAAAACTGCATTGAAGAGATTGTTTTCTAAATTTACACATTGAAACAGTCCGTACCATTCAATAGTACGGCCTTGTAATAAAACCAAAAATGTTTGGAAATAGAGTTTGATGAAGTAGCTCCCACCTTGGTATCAGTTTGGGCTTTTGACCTTCTTATTGGTCTCTACATTTCTCTTTCCTCCGAAAGTAGGTTATAAAACCTAGTTAAGGCTCTTTTGCTAGTCTCATGGATTTTTGCCCATTCCATTGACCATTTTCTGTCTTTGCTCAATGGAATGGATTGTATTTTAATTGTTTCAGAGTCTTGTGAGGATTGGAAAGGTAGGAGAATGGTCTAGTGTGAGTTAAACATGTTAAGAGACCCTATAGAACCATGTGAAGGACAACAGTCATACCAAGAAGGTAGTGAGTTTTATTCATCATGTTGTTGTTTGGCCATTGAAGGCATTAAGAGTTGGTAGGTTATTGAGTTGGTATGCTACCATGAAGTTGAACTTGTGTTGATAGAGACCACCCTAAGATGAATAGTGTGATTGTCATGCTCTTGAGTTAAGAGATTGTGACTGCCCATGAGGGATATGATGGATGTTGCTGTCCTGCAGGGTCTGTATAGTGGTTTGGCAAGAAACCTTGATGGAATCTTGATGGAGTTGACATCTTGGAAGGTGTAGATTGGAGTTATTGGGTCAGAGACCATGTGTTGGTCATGTTGAAGTTATGAACATGCTTATGCTATTGTAGATGCTCTGCATCACCTTTGCAACTTCCTAATGTTGTATTTATTTATCCCATGTTGAGTTGGCATAGTCAGCGCCTTGTGTATATGCAGCAGGGTAAATTTTGGTGACTTTGGCAGCCGCGATTTCCCCCTTGAATAATTAACGGGGGTTTGGGGGTAGCACCCCCAAGATGGGGTCAAGGGGCGTAGCCCCTTGCGGGGTCTAGGGGTAGCGCCCCTGGCGCGCTCCCTGTCGCGGTATAGGGCGGGGTCGAGGGGCAGCACCCTCATGGGGGCTCGGGGGCAACGCCCCCGAAACCTCAAATGATTTTTAATTAATGACAAGTGTTGGTGAGTATCTTTGCATGAGAGAAAGGCATCTTTGGGCGATCAAGGGAGGTTATGACATGTAAGAGGAATATGATATTTTTAGTCAGTGTATGACGAATTCTATGACCGCTGTAAGGTGCGTAAGAGCATCTGTCGTAACCTATCTTGGGACCAGGCGCCCGCTTTGTGATGGGATGTTGGACAAGTATCCTTAGGCGTGGGTTTTGGGGCATGAGTCCAAGATGGACACCCATCTCTAGAAGGTTCCATATTTGCCTTATAAACTCTATATAAACAGGTGCCTGGATGGGAGATAGATAACTTTGGTACAAGTACTGTTATACTGTCGGAATATCTCCATATTCAACATTTGAAGACTCCTGAAAGAGCATTCGCTCTGAAACTGTATTGTAATCTATTATTGTTTACTGTAATACATTTGAGTTGTGTTTTGGAGTGTGGGGTTTTTCACCCGTAAGGGTTTTCCCACGTATATCTTGTCTCTCTCTTCTGTCTGCTTTCTTTGTGTATGTGTATTGTTGTAATATCTCTGTTAGATGTTCTAAGTTGCTGTAGTTGTAAAAATTAAAGTTGAATTTGCATACATCTCTTCTCATTAGATTAGTGTAGGAAGCAATTTCCACACACCTAGCTTCCTTTCACACCCTACTTCAAACTCTAAGCTGCCAAATTCCTTACATTTGCCCCCAAATACATGTGTGTTGCCTACTCCAAATATAGTATGATAGTAAGTTGTAGAATTTAGGTATATAAAGTGTTGTGTTCATTTTTTTAAAAGAATGAGGATGAGATTTTATAATTGTTAAACGTGTTAACTTTAGTTAGTACAAAAAAATATCCTATTAATGTCTTTATAGATTTATTACAAATATTAATGAAGGACGTGTAACTTGCTTAAGTAAAGAGATAATTTAATATAGACTTAGCTAGACAATCAACTTCATATAATTTATTTTTTCAACTTTAATTTTAGAGTATGAATGAGTTTATTGATTTTGCCTAGCTACATAATCTCCACATCAATATAATATTTTGACTTGAGTTATTATTTTTATATTTTTTTGTCTTTTCTTCTTTTTAACTTTTTTAAAAACTTATATATGTGAAGGGAAATAACATGATCCTTTAAATATAAATTTAAAAGGTTCAAATTAAATGTAATTTGAACTTGAGATATATAAATAGTTGACTGTGATTGTTTACAATTGAAGCTAATTAAGATTGTAAAAAGATATGTACTGAAAATGTAAATAAGACAAATTTAGGGTTGTGTATTTTGAAATAGATGCAAGGTGAACTTCCACAAATGTAATGTTTTGACATAAGACTAACACTTGAGATCTAGAACTAAATTATAGATCAAAGATTAGAGACGATTTTAAAATCAGAGAAACTATGTGCCTAGGATGCAATCACACAACAATCTTATCTTGAGGTGTGATTACTTCCATATTCCCATGATTTATCTAAGAAAAATTAGATCTTTGACACCTACAAAACTTGTTTGCCTAGTGATATCTAAGGGAAGGAAAAATTTGGTGGTGATGAGGAATATTATGGGTGTTGTTATACAAGGATTGAAGTTTAGGACTCCTTGCACCTCATTCAAGTTCTGAAATTGAAATAACAATAATCAAAGAGATGTGAGGCAATGGCCGTTGACGTGTGGTGGCAATTAATATTATTGAACTATTTGATGAATCTTCTTATTGCACCCTAATGTAAACTAATGAGTGACTATGTTGGATATGTGAATTAAGTGTTTAAAAATGAATGTTGATTATTGATTTGTTATTTATATGATTGTTGTAGATGCTCGGTGCTAACTAATGATGACTCATGATGGTTGGTGATGACTAATGACTAATTCCTACAAAAGAAGAAATGCTTTTGATTCTTTGTCAAAAAATGCTCTTAATCCTCTTAATGTGTCCTAGGATGATGCCTTTATATAAAAAGCCCTAGATGTATAATTCAAACTTTTTGTGCTCACACCAATGGATAATTTGGTGATCTAGTCCAAGATAGACAAGCTAGTGGAAATTGTGCCATGTGAGTTATGAATAGAGAGATGTGACTTGATAGTGTTGGATTCAGTCTTGGGTTACTGAGTGTACTAAAAATGGTGTAAAAATTGTGTGCTAAAATCACGCATCCAAGACATCGACCTAAAGTGACATAAACTAAGAGTGGAAAAATTTAAGGGTATGCACTTTTCACCTCTACAATATGAAATGCACTTAAAGATGACTTTCATGAATAGTCATTACATTAATAATATTTTTCATATGTTAATAATGATTATATTGAAGATAATTGTGTGCTAAATATTTATATTAGAGGTGTAGTACAATGAGAGTTGGAAGAGGGTGTAACAATGTCATTATACATTCATTGCAAAGGATCTAGAATTTATTAAAAACCTTTTTTCATTAGAAGTGAAACCTAAGTAAAAAGTGTTATTTATTATGACAATGATCACAATTAACCTCAAACAATTAGACTCATGGATTTTGCATACTATGAAAGGGTGTTGCTTTAAAAAATAACTAACTTAAACACTTGGCATGAATCCACCTTTTTTCCAAACAACATGTGATGGATAGGCTACTAGTATTTTTTATGATTGAACTATGCATGTCATAGCCTATAACCACATAATTTTACTGGCATTGCTTCTACAACAAGATTCAAGACCAACATTAAAATTTTAAGTTCCCAAATTGCCTTTCATGTTCTCTCATAACTTTTTGACAATATTATATGGGTTCTAGTTTTCTTTAGCATGAAGAGTTCTCAATATTAAGTAATTAGTTGAGAATAGTCATAGTTTTATCTTGAGTTATTAATAGATCAAATTCTAAATAAAATCAAATATGTGATATTAAATATCATACCATTGTACTTATTTTAGTCATAGCCCTTTTTTATTGGCAAATGAGGGTTTTATTGGGGTGTCACCCTTAAATATCATAAGCGTACATACACATAATACAAAAATGGGGAACGATCTTCTCCAACAAGACAATGATATCCCTAAAAGAATAGTCCTATACACCTCCTCCAAGCTAGATTGAACAAAACTTTGTCATCTTCTCAATACCACTCTACATGAACTACAAGTTGAAAAGTAAACAAAGAAAAATCCCTAAACATAGCATAAGGTATCACTTCCCACATAAACCAAAGGATAAAAATGGCTAAGTAAATCCCCATAAGAAATACACTGGGAAGAGTGACTAATCATGTACACTTCAAGAAATAAGGGTCAAATCAACCTAAAATCCTTGAAATTTGCAGTGATAAAAACATTCACCCTCTTTGCCAAAAATGTTGAATTAATAAAACATGTATTAAATTTAAAAAAAAAGAAGGAAGGACTTGAACAAGATAATTTAATGGTTTTATCAACAAGTAAGAGGGGGGTGCAAACCACCCTATACTTTTTCCCTATCACTAATTTCTGCCAAGAACAAAAATTGCTCAATGTTATCAGTATTAAATAAAAAATATATCAATTTATTACATTCTCTATAGTAATGGGTGAAAAAGGATATCTTCAAAACTATTACAAAGCTTGAGAGGTTCAAGTAGAAAATTCCTAAGCTTCCAACTTTGAACCTCCCCTTTATCCAAGCCAAATTAATAACCACCATAGAGTTGCATTCCACAATCAAATTATTACACCTCATTGAAATATATAAACTCAAAACTTCCAACAACATAGCCCATTCAACCTCATTACTAGTTTTTGAGCCCAAAAATGAGGACTCGTCCTTAACCAATTGAACCCTAAAATCTCATAGAAGATAAGTAATTCCAGAAACCCTTAGACTCCCCAAGAGGATCCATCAAGTTAATCTTAAGAAAGCCTTTAAGGAGTCTCAACCACTTTAGAATTTTTTTATGAGTGTTTATCAGTTACCCCATTAATGGGGAGCATGGTCCCAATTTTAATGATGATATTATCTTTTAAAAGCAATAAAAGAGGAAAATATGTGTTTGTGCTTCTTTCTTGTGTGAGTGTTAGAATAATTCTCTAATGGGGATGTCTCTCCATTATTAAAATATGTTTCCTCAATCTTTCCTTAGCATAGTGAAGTTAGATTACCAACTACATAACATAAATTATTCCAAGGGGTCCTATTAAGGGTCTTGTAGGTATTTTGACATTTTTGGTAAAATATGGTGAAGTTGAAATAAACTATAGTTTTTGTTTTAACAAAACTAGGCTTACATCAACCAAAGGAAATTATACTCCTACATTACATCTCTACAACAAATTGTGGATCCAAAGCAAAGCCCTCAATTCCTACAAATAACACTTGAGTAAACCATCCTATTGGAGAGGATGGTAGATTGATCTATTTTAGAGGAACATGCATTTGTAGATGAGTTAAAACTAATCCGAGAACAAAATGCTAAGATATCATTAGATCTCTAAAAGACAACTGGAGATGAAATAAACAACCAAAATTATATTGATTCAACATGATTGTTGAATTTAAAGGAATCAATATTTTAGATGTGTCCATTCTAACAAAGCCTTTTTGTTGCACATATGTTACCTAAGGTTGTTACTGTTGTGGTTGTCATTGATGTCAACACTCAGTTTGGGTTGTTTGATGTCAACACTCAGCTTGGACTATCATTGATGCTTATGCTGGTGTTGTGTATGTTGACGATACACTATGATGGTGTGCTAACAGTGATGTTGTTGATGTTCATGGTTGGATGTCATGCCTTGTTCAATGTCAATTGAAGCTGGATTGAGGATGTTTGTTGTCAGTAGAGATGATATCATGATGATATATTAAGATGGGAATTAGAAGTAATGTTGATGTTAAGAAGAGGTTGTTGATGGTCTGTGGCATGTTGTATGCTCTTTCTTGTTGTTCCTAAGGAAGTATGTGTTGTTACAAGGAGGCTCTGGTCTCTGGATGTTGGTGAAGGTTGCCATTGCAGGAAGCTACCTGGAAGACTGCTTAGTAAAATTCTCAGCATTCCTCCACATTTGAAGATATGGTCATGTTGTTTAGAAGTTAAGTTCAGTATGTTGTGAAGGTGCTAAATCCAAAGTTTCACATCATTTTCTCCTCTGCAGTGAAAGTTATAAGTGACAGAGCAATACATGCTACTTTGTAGTATCAGGTGTTTTGGTGGTCCGCAAGCTCAATTTCGCAAGTGACAGTGTGCTACAAATAGTTCTAGATGCCCAATTATTCTACAGAACACATGTTTGAGTACTTGTGCCAATTGGAGAATGTACAGATCAGTTATATGAGTTCATGTGGACATTATACATGTATCTATGTTTCTTAGGTTTGATACACATACAAATCTTTCATGTTTACTGTACCGCACAAAGTTTTCAAGTCAGTTTATGAAAAGTTATTGTTGTTAAGGCCAACTTGGGAATGTTGGTGATGCGCACCACAAAATCCTTGCTATGTGAAGTTCAAGGAGTGTTTGGAGATGTTGTATGGGTCATGCCAACTCATCTGGGAGAAGTGCGAGCAATGTTTAATCTTCCAAGAGTACCTCCAAGTTGTAATGATCGATGTGCTACCAACTTCATGTTTTCTTGCTTAAGGGTGACCAAATTCAAATGTATGAAGCGTGCAAATGTTATTCCTTGAAGGATGATGTTGTGAAGGATGTTTAGGACCAGGTTAAGCATGTGTTGGGATCCACAAGACGTGTTCCTCTTCTTGGTGTTGTGTGTGGTTCATGATAGGGCCTGTTCTCTACAAGTTTCATGTTGTTTGATCTTTGGCTGACTTGTAATTGTAATATTGTTGTTGTCTCTAGCCAACTTGTAATGAAATCAATGTAATATCATGTATATATTGTAAACCTAGTTCATCTAGGTGAGCTGTGATCAAGCAATGTGAATTTGAGGAGCAGAATGTGAATGTGTAATGCATTATGATGTGCGACTGAAGGAGAAAGAGTAGAAGTGTTAGATTCTATCTAGATTCATCTTGAAGTAATTTTTGTGACAAAAGGGAAGTGAAGAGTATTCCTATCTGATTCATTCATCAAAGAGAAGTGAAAAAGTAGAAGTGCAATCATCAAAAGGAGTGAGCTTCATTGTCAATTTTTAGAAAGTAGAAGGATAGTCATGTTGTAATCATTTATGAGTTTGTTCTTAGTTCAGGGAGTAGTTGCTTCCTTGGGTTGTAGCCCTAAAACAAAGTTTGTAGGGAGTTGTAGCTTCCTTGGGAGTGACCCTAAAACCTCTCTTCAGGGAGTAGTTGCTTCCTTGGGTTGAAGCCCTAAAACAAAGTCAACAGGGAGTAATAGCTTCCTTGGGTTGTAGCCCTAAAACAAAGTTGTAATATTTTATAATGGTGAGCTTCATGTATTGTGAGTTAATCCTCGCTGTGGTTTTTCCTTTTTTGGGGTTTTCCACGTATATCTGGTGTTATGTGGTGGTATGCATTGTGTTGATCTTTTATGTTTCTGTTAATGCTATAAAGTTTAAGTTTTAATCTGCTTCAAAGGATTTGAGATTTGTTTGGATAGTAAGCCCCCCCCCTTTTAGTATCCGGGTATGTCCAACACTTTTAACATTCAATCTAAAGATCCATAACCATTTTCCATGGATCCATATTCAATGTTTTCTCCTTAAATCATTTAGAGAACAAACATCCCATGGCCAATCATCTACGAAGCATTTAATGTTCAAAATAGGAAATTTGGAAAGTATTAAAATCATATGGGCCCAAAATTTAATAGATTGAATGTCTACTACTATGTCCTTTTCAAATATTTGTAGGAATGAACTATATTAAAATAATTTTAAACTTAAATTCATAGTCGGCTCAATTAACCTAACAAATTTGAATAATAAATTCAGCACTAAGAGAATAAATAACACTTGTTGTGTAGCTAAATAAATGGTGTATTAACGTGTTTTCATTGTACTTCAAGCATAGCTGCCATTACTAGTTGTCAAATCAAATTTCACTCAAAGAAGAAGAATATGAAGTGGGTAAAGACCATTATATCTATTTGAAAATTCCAATCGAAGGATATAATTTGAGCATCAATTGGAATGTCTTGTTGGCTTTCAAAACCATTGGCCCATTCTCTTAGATCCACCATTTAAATCCATAACAAGGGGAACAAGAATATCATGACAAAGGGGCACGATTCATCAATAGAGGATGGATGGTTAGAGGCCAATGCAAAAGAACGTGTAAGTTCGTCTTCTTCTTTATGCTCTACTTAGGGCAAGGGGGAGTTCCTTAAGGTCTTCAACAAGACAAGTAAAGAGACATAAGGGTTATAGTTCAATTCTTGACTGGCCATGCCCAGTGGCAGCCTTAAACATAACTAAGAAACCTCAAATAAAGTAGATTGAAACATCAAGTAAACACATGCAGTAATAGATAGAAACCAAGATTAAATCACTCAAGATGTGTCCCCTTAACTTACCATACAGATGTGCTACTTGGAACAATGACAACCCACCAAAGATATGACCAATTATAATCACTCAAGATGTTTAACAAATGTACTGTGCACGGCTAGGTGACAAGGTAGGACCTAAAAATACTTCTAACTACCATGGAAAATATATTTTTTGATCTAATAAAAAGATTGGACAAGAATCCAACCAAACCAATGCCTACCCAACGGGGAAACTAAGTCACAACACATGAAATGAAGAATGCTTGCGTAAAACAACAACAAAAGCGAAGATGGACATATGCACATATCATAAACACAAGAGATATCACACAATAAACCTTCTTAAACATCCATCTCTAATCAAGAAAATATTATGTGTATTAGAAAGAAGACTGTCACGAAGCCTTTGCAATAATTTTCTGATACTGCTATATCAACTAATTTCTAGAACACTCAAATCACCAAATGTGATAAAGGGGACCTTGTACCACAAAATCTCCTAAGAATTTCCTATCATCCATGGGTACTTCATGGATGGATCTCTACTTGATTGCATTTTCTTGTGGCTTACATGAGTCATTCCTACACTCACAAGACTATGACTTACAATAGTTCTTTCCCTGGAGACTACTTTCAGGCTATCCATGTATAGGAAGTGGCTCAAAGACCAACCCTTTTTACAACAACAAAATAAAAATATATAGCATTTTTCAAATTGTAATGGAGGGCACAAGATTTTTCCATTTTTCACCATCTCCATGTACCATAGGCTACACCAACTCCCAATTTAAACAGTTAACGCATTAGCAACACCAAGAACAATATCAAATCTTGTCATACAAGTAGAAACAAGCAAGGATGTCCTAATTGGACTTAAAGTAAGTGAAGACAGGGGATAAAATCAGTGTTACTACATAAAGTAACTCCTACAACAATAACTATTAGCCTTGGGATCAAGTTGCATTTAGTTCCCAACTATTGGCAACAACACTAGCCACTCATGAAACCCAAAGTCATTTCTTATCAACATCACATACAACTGCTCTACATCCTTAATCATCTTCAAGCCAAACAAAGAATGATGACGCATTAATTTCATACCCACTAGTAACTACATTTACCAAATCAACAATGATATTGGCTAATGAGCCCCAAACAAACATAAATGCATTGCCTCAAGTTAAAAGAAACTTGCAAAAACAAAAACGAAATTAAAAAAAAAAATTGTTTAATCAAATAGGTGGGCCCAAAGAAACAAGTTAGACACACAAAACCATGTTAATACAACGCCAATGAGTTGTTGAAGAAATCGATAAATTTCAAATACCTCTTGAAGAAAAAATGTAGCACATTGGTTCCTTTGTGTTTTGTGCAGTGTACTGTGACTGTGGGTCCCATAGATTGTTTTGGTCTCGTAGACGTCATTAAAAACTTTCATTTCATTTCATAGTGCTTGAACGACCACCAAAAGTGTGCCACTTTTGTTGAAAAAGATTATTGTTGTAAAAACTTTAAAAATATCTTTACACACCTAATTTTCAACGCCTCTCCAACGCTAAGTGTTAGAATGAACACGAAGGCAAAATATGGTCCCAAGAAAGCCACACATCAATATTTGGTTTTACCATTTGTCACTTACACTTAAGGAGACAAAGGAAGTAGAGCCTCATATTGTTTTAGAGATGCGTGGCCCCACTTCACTATTTAATTCAGCCCATAAGAGGAAAAAAGGCCCACGTAACCCTAATAAGGCTTTTAAGAGGTTATTTGAAATCCTTAAAACCTACGTGGCCCCTTATCCCTTTCTTAGAACATTATAATTCCTTTTAAAATTAAATAGCTAAAAACTTTATATTAGGACCCAACACTTACATGGTAAAATAAAATAAAACCATACATCATGGGCCCACATTTCATAGAGACTTCAATTACACTAGCAAATCATTATTGTTCTAGAAGACCAATATATATCGCATCCACAATTGTCATGTGTTGAGGACAAACAAGAGAATAGAAGAGTAGAGATTTGGAATAGCATGAAAACCAAAAAATTTAGGCACAGGCCAACGTGTATTATTATTATGTAATAATGGAAATCATAATGGCCATTCATTCATAGGTTAGATTATAAGTTTTCATGGATAAAAAATAGTACTCGAGATGTCTCCTCTAGAGTGTGTGGACATGTTAAATGTTAAATAAGTTATGGTTACATAGGTTAATGAGTGTTTTTTAGAAGGTGATATAAGGGGATAAATCACACATTTTGTGTTGAAAGGTTGTTAGGCAAGTTAGTTCATTTTTTTATAACTTATCATTTTTACCATTACTTAAAATTTAGTTCAATCAAAGTACCAATTTTCATTTTTTTTATTAAATATGCCTATTTCACTATTCACATAAAGTGTAAAGCTCATGATAAGTCATTAAATTAACATGATAATTTATAACATTATGTATAAATTTAACATAAACTTAGTAATATTAAATTTTAGAGCTTGTATGATTGAATTAATTTGTGAAAAGAATGACCTTCATTATGATTTGGAAAATCTACACCTTTTTGCATTGTGTTGTAGAATTCATTGCATTGTTTTCCATGCCACACCCAATTGGTAGAATTGGAGTAATGGGCCTTTAGCACTGAGGTCTAGAATAGGAGAGGAGTGGCTATCATTGCTCACTGTGATCTAGAGTGATATGTGATGATAGAGAAGGGGAGAGTTTTAATCAAGTTATAACTTAATTTCATTAGGTAATTTAAAACATGCTAAATAGGATATGTCACATTGCCAATTTTTGTCTTGCTATGCTTTTACTTTTTACTTGGATATAAGTAAAATTGATTATGATATTTAGATTGATGACAAGGAAAAACATGGATTTTATTGAATGTCATTTATTGGAATCACAGAAATGATTATGTTATTATTGATTTAATGTTTGATTTATTAGTTGAAATTAATTGAATAATGATGCACTGATCATATATTGTTTGATGACAAGTGAAACAGGAATACAAGTTATCAGATGACTCTCGGGGAAAAGAGAGAGAGAGTATCTTTCCAGGAGAGAGAGATAGACCTTGGGTTACAAGTGATTTATTTGCCAAACTGAGTATAAAATGTTTAACGAAATGTGAACTGTGGTGTCATGAGAGGTAAGCTTTGTCTTGTCAGTTTACTTCTGAACTTAATCGACAGGTAGTCGATATTGTTTCAAATCTTTCTAAGCCATCTTAGTCGTTAATAACGTTAACGACATCGTTTGAGATTGATTTATAACTATTTACGTTTAACGTAAATATCATGATGTTTTTGTCATCAAATGATAGTCTTATTACAACTATTAAGATATTTGGCATGTTATAAACGATTCATAAACGATAAGATGTTTTCATCGAAGTCATTGATATACGATTATTGTCAACGGATTATGATGGGGAGACAAGCTCAACCCGATCATAATATCCATAAACCTTGGTTTAATAAAATCTTATTATTGAATAAACTATATCTATCCAATGCAATAGGTGATGTTATGATAATTATAATTGATGTAATCAATATTTATTATATATGGATGCCTTAGCATCGAATGAGGAGAATACTTTCCATTGAGTAAGCTGAAGGCTTAATTGTAGAGAGTCCTCAATAGTGTTGGTGGTAGAAAGAACCACTCATTGAGAATCATTTAATGATCAGTTGTGTTTTAGAGAGGTGTCGGTCACATCTTAGAAGGTGGACTGTGGTCTTTAAACTGCCACAACCATCGAGTCGTGAAGCAATAATTCCCATTGACATGTGGGATGTACACATATAAAATGGACTTTAGTTTTGTTTTAAGGTATAGACTGTTAGGAAGTTGTAACCGAACATAGAGGAGGAGGGAGGTGAGGCAACTCAATAGGAGTCATGCCTCTATCATTATGACCAATGACTTAAATGAGTCATGGTTGTTTCATTTTAAGCAAGGGTTTTAAACTTGTAGAGGATACAGAAGGAGAATAGAAGGTGTCATATTAGAATACAGTAGCTATGACTTAGGTACATTCATAGTCCAGAGGCGTCGACTCTGTAATCGTTCATTGTCTGAACCGGTTCGAGTCTGTATATTCCAGGTATTCCTCAGTGCTTGTATTGTAAATCCATGAGGTAAGCGAATAGCAAATTTAAGACTGTTTAACTTAGTGATAAAGGCAACTATATGAGTCCTTCAATAGGGATTAACTTTCTGCATTTTGTGTTGAGACAGTCGAAGACTATTAAGTATCAACTTAAGATAGTTCAGTTAACATTTATGTAAACCTTCTATGAACTATTTTCCTGTAGTCGATGGAGACATTGAATGTTATTGGTTAAAAACTTGTCATACGAGTGAGTAAATTGTTATAGGTAGATGGGGTCGACTACCTTCTTAGTGTTTATAAATCGTCGAATATACCACACCATTGAATGAAAGATAAGTGTATAGTCGTGAGCTTGAGTAGATAGTCTTCTTATTGATTTAGGTTTGAAGTCAGTCTATTAAGAGATTGAGATTTAATCATATGCTCTCGAATGGATGAACCATGTTTTCATTTTGAATCATATAGTAATAAGGTTAGAATGATTTAACATTTGTCTTGTAAAGGTTATTTATATAGGCATAACTGATAATGTTATTTAACCAAGAGTTTCAAACTTATTCAATTCGTTAGTAAACTTTTGTATCATGTCAAATGGTAGTAACTTAGAGTCATTAGGGGAAATGGAATAAGGTTTTATGAGATCTCTATTTAAGACTAATTATCTTTATTATACATAAAGAGATCCAATAAAATGGAGTAGGATAAGTATACTAGAGAAAGACCTAGTAGGGATATTTATACTGGGTTATGTTTGTTATCAAGGTTATTTAATGATTCCTTTATATAGGAGACATTATTATTTGAAAATTATAGTATTGTTAACTTTGATTAAGTTAATCAAGGGTTAATATCAATTCTAGAACTCCTAGATATAGGATATGGTTATATGGTTATATCATATTAACAAGGATTATTGGGGTAACCCTAGAATCAACTATCAATCAATTGAATGGTTAAGTCATATAGACTTACTCAAGTCATAAGGTATTATTATTGTGACTCTTAGTTTAAACTAAGGCATGAATGAGGTTTATAAGAGTTATAAACTGTGGGAATAAGATAGTATCCAAGTTGAGTAGGGGTGGGTGAACACAATGACTATGTTCTTATGAACATTATTGAAATTAAAAACTTTGGCCAAAGTAATGCATTTATTTTCTGCATGCATTGTCGGTTCACTGTATTCAGATTTCTCGTCCTATCGGAAATCATACTTAGCTAGAGGGTATCTAGGGTTGTATGGTTGATAGAGTTGAGTAGAATACAACACTAAGTACTCAAGAAAGGCAAATTACCATTGGTCACCTTTGGTCTATATCTCTCGAGAAGGGTAGGGCCACTTCCTATGTGAAAGATGTGTGGGAGACTGCCGGTCTATGGTTGGAGGTAAATCACTGGAAAGATGCTCTCTCTTCAAACCAGAAACATGCTAAGACTTGTGATAAAGATGTTAGATATTCAAAAGTAGTATTTATTCTAAAATTTGTATATGTAATTGATTTACAATTGTAAAATATTATAAATGAGAAAGATATTATGGTTTATGATATATTGTAAAAGAAATCTTGTAAATATAGTTACTTGATTATTTGTTGAATAAAAAGAAAAATTTTCTCTATCTCATTTTTACCTTGTTGAGTTACTCTATGGTAAATTTTAAGGTTCTTACTATGTTTTAGAACGTGGATGTTACATATGGTATCAGAGCTACCAGGTTCAGCACTAGGGCTTATGAGACTACTATGCTTGCCTGTAGTCAACATTATGCAGTTAGCTAATGTTTAAAAATTTATGTGCCAGGATGGTACGTTTTAAGAAGACAACAAGAAAGTCTATTAATTTGAGCCAACGTTTCCTTAAAGCTAAAAGAGAATGTGAGGCCATTATCAAAACCTTCGAGGGAACCAATGACGAGAGTGATATTTGGTTGAGTGATACCGAAACTCTAGTGATTGCCTTAACTTGAATCAAGCGAGTGAAAAAGGAGTACTTGGAAAGGGTTAAAGATGAGGAAATAGCTTTGGTTAGGCAAGATCCCCGCATACCCACAACTATTAAGATCATAGAAGTTAGGTTCGATAGCGAGTCAGAAGGTTATATACCTTGAGAATATGTATCTGAAAATGAGTCTGATGGATATACTCCTCTTGAGCACAACTTTTGAAGTCATATCTTGTATTAAAGAAGAAAACTCTTTACTTTTGAAATGAAATAAATAGAGTTGTTTTTGTGCCAAACTAATGTTTAAATTGAGTATTATGTTTAGATTTAATGGGTTACATTATAATCTAGAACTAATGGATAACTCAATATTCTCAGGTGTGAGAAATCGATAAACATGGTGAGAACAAGAACTAACCAAGGAGAAAGTGAAGAGGAAAACCACCCACCAAATAATAAGCTAGACCAAATCATAACCATGCTTGAGGAAACCAAGAAAAGATTGGGTGATTTAGAGAAGAAAGTGGATGACAAAGGAAACACTAAGGGAGGAGGTGAAAACTCTCACGGTGAAAGCGGAGAAAATCATGAAGATAAAAGTAAGAGTACCAAACCTCATAAAGAGGCAAGGGATAGATTGACCTTGGAGATTTCAAAGGATATTCCACCAAAATTTGATAGGACAAAAACTGGAGATGCTATAGAAGCTTGGTTAACAGAGATGGAAAAGTACTTCGAGATAAGAAATTACTTGGAGGTGACCAAGGCAGTATGGGGAGCATTCCAACTGGCAGGAGAAGAATGAAAAGATGGAATTGAATTTAAACTCTCTTAGGGTAACTTGGGATGAGTTCGTGGAACTCTTTCGTAAGAGGTGGTTACCACAACTCTATTTTAATTAGAAACTTATTGATTTTTAGAATCTTCGACAAGGAGATATGACAGTGGTAGAATATGGGGAAAAATTCACTCGACTCCTGAAGTATGTTCCACAGTATCAAAAGGATTAGAGATTTAGGATCAAAAAATTCATCATGGACTTAAATGCTCAAATTGGTGGTGAAGTGGATGCACATGGTCCCACTACAATGGATCAAGTGTATGAGAAGGCAATCAAGCAAGAGCAAAAGTTGAAATCCATTTCGTCTTATCATGATAGAAGCTACAAGAGGTTTAATGGAACTCCTAACAATCAACTCTATAAGAAAAGATATGAAAAGAGTTATGATAACAAGAGAAAAGATAAAGGACCTCAGAAGAACAAAGGTGGATCTGGCAATGAGAAAAAGAATGGCAACTATAAAATAAATGAGGATAACGATGGGAAGACTTCAGATAAGAAATGACCCATTGGAGGATGCTTTACTTGTGGGGGCGACCACTATGCAAATCGTTGCCCTAATAAGAATCAAAATGATAAACAAAGAGGTACTGCACTACCTACTCAACAAGAAGCATTCTAGCAAAGGATTCATGCATCTCTCAACAATCGTCAAGCAAAGTATCAAATCACATCCATTGAGATGACAGGTACTTTGTTTGGAGTCCCGTATCTATTTTGATTGATATAGGAGCCATTGAAAATTTTGTTTCTCCTAGAATTTTAAGTAAATTTTCTAGAAAAGCTGGTTACATGCCTAAACCGTGGTCAGTAGAATATGCTAACCAATCTAAGGCTTAGGTAGAGCAATGTTTGTTTGAAGCCAAAGTTGACCTTTCTAGTTTCTCAACTGAAGTAAATCTATATGTAGCCCCCTTAGGTTCCTATGATGTGATCCTAGGAATGAATTGGTTATGGAAACATAGAGCTAAAGGTTGACTATTTTTCAAAAATAGTTGAATGCTTAGATGATTTGGGAAATCTGACCCAATTCTAAGGGATTTAAAGAGAAGTTCAAATCAGGACTATCTCTGCTAAGCAATTAAAAAGGGCTAGAAGGAAAGGTTGTCAGTTGTTCACAATCAAAATGGAACAAGTGGAGGAAGGGGTAGAAAACCCTAGTTTATCTTTTGAGGAAAAGTATCCCTTTCTTCAGGAATTTTAGGATGTGTTTCCAGAAGAACTTCTGGAATTAGCTCCCAAGAGGGTGTTTGATTTTGCTATTGATATTAAACCAGGATCTGAGCCTATATCAAAAGCACCCTATTGTATGATGACAACTAAGTTAATGGAATTGAAAGCACAATTACAAGAATTGTTGGCAAAAGGTTTAATCGGACCTAGTGTTTCACCCTGGGGTGCACCGGTTATTTTTGTTAAGAAGAAGGATGGAACCCTTCGTTTATGTATACATTATCGTATGCTTAATAAAGCAATGGTAAAGAACAAATATCCTTTGCCGCATATTGATGATTTTTTTGATCAGATGCGTGAAGCTGCTGTGTTTTCAAAGATTGATTTGCAATCAGGATATCATTAGTTAAGATTGAAGGATGAAGATATTCATAAGACAACTTTTAGAACCAGATATGGACACTATGAGTTCATAGTGTTACCATTTGGTTTGACAAATGCTCCTGCTGCATTCAAGAATCTCATGAATAGTATATTCAGAGATTGTTTGGATAAGTTTGTTTTAGTATTTCTGGATGAGATACTCATTTATTCTAAGAATGAGGAAGAACATCATCAGCACTTGCAAATAGTTCTGCAGAGGTTAAGAGAACATAAGTTATTTGGGAAGCTATCTAAGTGCACATTCTTTCAGAAGGAGATTCAATACTTAGGTCATATCATATCAGCTAATGGAATATCTGTTGATACTGCAAAAATCTCAGCTATTCTGGATTGGCCTGTACCAACAAACGTACATGAGGTGCATAGTTTCATGGGCCTGGTAGGCTATTATAGAAAGTTTGTTCTAAATTTCTCCAGTATTGCTAGTCCAATCACTTCCCTACAGAGGAAAGGAAAGAGATTTGAATGGACAGACAAATGTCAGGAAGCATTTG
Organism: Cunninghamia lanceolata; assembly: GCA_027924645.1. Taxonomy (NCBI): domain Eukaryota; kingdom Viridiplantae; phylum Streptophyta; class Pinopsida; order Cupressales; family Cupressaceae; genus Cunninghamia; species Cunninghamia lanceolata. The sequence goes on along the minus strand of BSBN01001247.1, from coordinate 5,482,939 downwards.
ATCTCTTAAAGGAAAAGTTAACTACAACTCCAATCTTGAAAGTTCCTGACCCCGAAGGACAATTTGAGGTAATTACAGATGCCTCGGGAGAAGGATTAGGAGGAGTGCTTATGCAAGATGGAAGAGTTATAACATATGAATCTAGGAAATTGAAATCCTATGAGAAAAATTATGCGCCGCATGATCTGGAATTGGCAGCAATAACTCGTGCCTTACAGATGTGGAGACATTATCTGTTGGGAAAGACTTTTTTACTTAAATTAGATCATCAAATTCTTAAGTATATTTTCTCACAACCGCATTTGAATGCACGACAAAGGAGATGGTTAGAATTGATATCTGACTATGACTTTGAGATAAACTACATCAAAGGAAAAGAGAATAGAGTAGCTAATGCTTTGAGTCGTAGAAGACATATAGCTTCTATTATTTCTATTCATGGAAATTTCAAGGATTTGGTATTGCAAAATTTATCTGGTGATGAGTTTTATGAGCAGGTTAAGCAGGCTCTAAAAGATAATCCTAAAGATCCAAGGTATGATGGATTCCTGTTTGAGTCAGATGGACTATTGAGGTATAAAAATAGAATTTATGTACTTGATTTAGCTGGATTGAGGGATTTAGTATGGAAAGAAGTTCATACTGCACCGTATTCAGGACATCCAGGAGTGACCAAACTTCTAGCAGATGTTAAACCTCTTTATTTCTGGAAAGGAATGAAGAATGATGCTGCAAGATTTGTAGCAAGTTGTTAAGAATGTCAAAGGGTAAAAGCAGAGCATCATCACCTCGCAGGATTGTTATATCCACATGATGTACCAGAGTGGAAATCACAAGTTATAAGTATGGATTTTGTTCAAGGTCTTCCTATGTCAAGAAATAGACATGATGCCATTTTAGTGGTGGTTGATAAGCTCACAAAGGTAGCACATTTCATACTAGGGAATTTGATTGATGGACCACCTATGTTAGCTCGTAAATTTGTGCAAGAGGTGTTTAGAATGCATGGTTTCTCTAAAAAGATTATCTTGGATAGAGATGCGCGTATAACATCAAGGTTTTGGCAAACTTTGTTTTCTATGCTAGAGACTAAACTTAATGTGAGTACAACTTACCATCCTGAAACTGATGGGCAAACTAAGAGAGTTAACCAAGTCTTGGAAGATTTGTTGCAAATGTATTGCATGGATCAGCAATATAAGTGGGAAGAATACTTACCACTTGTGGAATTTGCTTATAACAATTCCTATCATTCCGCTATTAAGATGGTGCCATTTGAAGCATTGTATGGAAGAAGATGTCGAACTCCTATAAGATGGGATAAGCTAGAGGATAGGATTAGCATCGGGCCAAAAATGCTAGTTGAAATGGAAGACAAAGTTAAGTTGATCAGAAAAAGATTGGCAGAAGCTAATGATAGGCAAAAGAGCTACACGGATGCAAAGTGTGTTCCAAGGCAATTTTCTGTTGGAGAAAAAGTTCTTTTGAGAGTTAAACCTCATAAGAGTTCTATTAAGTTTGGGAAATCTTCTAAGTTGGCCCCTCAATATGTGGGACCCTTTGAAGTGCTTGAAGTAGTCAATCCGGTTGCCTACATAATTGTTCTACCACCAGTCTTATCTAGAATGCACAATGTTTTTCATGTTTCTTATTTGAAGAAATATGTTGCAGGTAATAATCATATTTTGACTTGGAATTCTTTACAGATGCAAGACCCAGGGGTGGTCACGATCGAGCCACTCAAGGTGTTAGAAACGCACAAGCTCCACTTGCGTAACAGAGAGGTCTTGCAATGCAAGATCCAATTGGACCAATATGCTAAGGAAAATGCTACATGAGAGGATTACCATGAATTTTATCAAAAGTTTCCTCATTTATTTAATAATGTTACTAGTGGAAAACAATGAACTTGTTTTTTTTTAGTTACTTTTGATACCTTATATCATCAAGGACGATGAATCTTTAGGGGAAGGATATGCCACATCCCCAATTTTTGTCTTGCTATACTTTCACTTTTTACTTGGATATAAGTAAATTGATTATGATGTTTAGATTGATGACAAGGTAAAACATGGATTTTATTAAATGTCATTTATTGGATCACATAAATGATTATGTTATTATTGATTTAATGTTTTATTTATTAGTTGAAATTAATTGAATAATGATGCACTGACCATATATTGTTTGATGACAAGTGGAATAGGATTACAGGTTATCAGATGACTCTCGGGGAAAAGAGAGAGAGAGTATCTTTCCAAGAGAGAGAGATAGACCTCGGGTTATGGATGATTTATTTGCCAAACTAAGTATAAAGTGTTTAACAAAATTTGAATTGTGGTGTCATGAGAGGTAAGCTTTGTCTTGTCAGTTTACTTCTGAACTTAATCGATAGGTAGTCGATATTGTTTCAAATCTTTCTAAGCTGTCTTAGTCGTTAATAATGTTAACGACGTCGTTTGAGATTGATTTATAACTATTTATGTTTAACGTAAATATCATGACATTTTTGTCGTCAAATGATAGTCTTATTACAACTATTAAGATATTTGACATGTTATAAATGATTTGTAAATGATAAGACATTTTCATCGAAGTCATTTATATACGATTATTGTCAACAGATTATGATGGGGAGACAAGCTCAACCCGATTATAATATCTGTAAACCTTGGTTTAATAATATCTTATTATTGAATAAACTATATTTATCCATTGTAATAGGTGATGTTATGATAATTATTATTAATGTAATCAATATTTATTATATATTGATGCCTTAGCATCGAATGAGGAGAATACTTTCCATTGAGTCGATGGTTTAATATTGAGTAAGTCAAACGCTTAATTGTAGAAGAGTCCTCAATAGTGTTGGTGGTAGAATGAACCACTCATTGAGAATCATTTAATGATCAGTTGTGTTTTAGAGAGGTGTCGATCACATCTTAGAAGGTGGATTGTGGTCTTTAAACCAACACAATCGTCAAGTTGTGGAGCAGTAATTTCCATCGACATGTGGGATGTATGCATATAAAATGGACTTTAGTTTTGTTTTAAGGTATAGACTATTAGGAAGTTATAACCAAACGTAGAGGAGGAGGGAGGTGAGGCAACTCAATAGGAGTCGTGCCTCTATCATTATGACCAATGACTTAAATGAGTCGTGGTTGTTTCATTTTAAGCAAGGGTTTTAGAACTTGTAGAGGATATGGAAGGAGAATAGAAGGTGTCAAATTAGAATATAGTAGCTGTGACTTAGGCGCATTCATAGTCCAGAGGTGTCGACTCTGTAATCGTTCGCCATCTCAGCCTGTTCAAGTCTGTATATTCCAGGGATTCCATAGTGCTTGTATTAGAAATCCATGAGGTAAACGAATAGCAAATTTAAGACTGTTTAACTTAGTGATGAAGGTGACTATATGAGTCCGCTGATAGGGATTAACTTTCTGCATTTTGTGTTGAGATAGTCAAAAAGTATTAAGTATCAACTTAAGATAGTTCAGTTAACATTTATGTAAACCTTATATGAACTATTTTCCTGTAGTCGATGGAGACATCAAATGTTATTGGTTAAAAACTTGTCATACCAGTGAGTAAACTGTTATAGGTAGATGGGGTCGACTACCTTCTTAGTGTTTATAAATCGTCGAATATACCACACCATTGAATGAAAGATAAGTGTATAGTCGTGAGCTTGAGTAGATAGTCTTATTGATTTAGGTTTGAAGTCAGTTTGTTAAGAGATTGAGATTTAATCATATGCTCTCGAATGGATGAAGCATGTTTTCATTTTGAACCATATAGTAATAAGGTTAGAATGATTTAACATTTGTCTTGTAAAGGTTATTTATATAGGCATAACTGATAATGTTATTTAACCAAGAGTTTCAGACTTATTCAATTCATTAGTAAACTTTTGTATCATGTCAAATGGTAGTAAGTTAGAGTCATTAGGGAAAATGGAATAAGGTTTTATGAGATTTCCATTTAAGACTAATTGTCTTTATTATACATAAAGAGATCCAATAAAATGGAGTAGGATAAGTATACTAGAGAAAGACCTAGTAGGGATATTTATACTGGGTTATGTTTGTTATCAAGGTTATTTAATGATTCCTTTGTATAGGAGACATTATTATTTGAAAATTATAGTATTGTTAACTTTGATTAAGTTAATCAAGGGTTAATATCGATTCTAGAACTCCTAGATATAGGATATGGTTATATGGTTATATCACATTAACAAGGATTATTGGGGTAACCCTAGAATCAACTATCAATCAATTGAATGGTTAAGTCATATAGACTTGCTCAAGTCATAAGGTATTATTATTGTAACTCTTAGTTTAAACTAAGGCATGAATGAGGTTGATAAGAGTTATAAACTACGGGAATAAGACAGTATCCAAGTCGAGTAGGGGTGGGTGAACACAACGACTATGTTCTTATGAACATTATTGAAATTAAAAACTTTGGCCAAAGTAATGCATTTGTTTTTTGCATGCATTGTCAGTTCACTGTATTCAGATTGCTCATCCTATCAGAAATAATACTTAGCTAGAGGGTATCTAGGGTTGTATGGTTGATAGAGTTGAGTAGAATACAACACTAAGTACTCAGGAAAGGCAAATTACCATTGGTCACCTTTGGTCCATATCTCTTGAGAAGGGTAGGCCCACTGCCTATGTAGAAGATGTGTGGGAGACCGTCGGTCTATGGTTGGAGGTAAATCACTAGAAAGATGCTCTCTCTCTCCAAGCAGGAAACATGCCAGGACTTGTGATAAAGATGTCAGATATTAAGAAGCAGTATTTATTCCAAAATTTGTATATGTAATTGATTTACAATTGTAAAACATTATAAATGAGAAAGATATTATGGTTTATGATATATTGTAAAAGAAATCTTGTAAATATAGTTACTTGATTATTTGTTGAATAAAAAGAAAAAAATTCTCTATCTCATTTTTACCTTGTTGAGTTACTCTTTGGTAAATTTTAAGGTTCTTACTATGTTTTAAAACGTGGATGTTACAAGATACCTACAACATACTGAATGCCTTAGATGGATTTAGTTCGGTCATGAAGAACATGTCACAAATCATAGAAGTTGGTGAATATCATTGAGTGACTTCATGAAGGAAGTCAACTCCTAAACCCCACATGGCCATCGAGCCACCGTGATGACACTCCTCATCCATGTTCTAGGAATCTTGTCCTTCCATGCAGTCAAATTTTGTATTCAACATGATTTTTAGTGTTGTAATATTATCTCGTGATTATTGCATTTGGTGTATTCATATGTTGTAGCACTATCATATGCATGTTGCTTGGTGTGAGTGCATCCATATTCTTGTATTGCATGAGTGTGCTTGCATCCTTGTGTTTGTCTCTTAGTATAGTGGGGTTGGCCTGAGGGTACCACATGGTTGGGTGGTGTTGTACCACAATTGGAGATTTAGAGATCTTTGAAATACTTGGATTGTGTGATGAGAGCTTGTTCGTCTCAATGGTATGGTATGTAGTATTGTTGTAATTACTTAATTGTGATCCAATTTACTTTACATTTTCTTGGTTTTTAAAGTGAGATTCAACTAACCTCCATTATCTTGGGATTCATGTACTTCTAGAAGATTTTATGTGACCAAGTTAGAGCCTACAACTCCATGAACGTACCCCTAAAACCATTTGTAAACAACTCAAAAATTGAGGAAATTATACCTTATAGAGTGAAGGGAAAGGATGTTGTTTTTTATTAGATAAGTGGCAAAAGAGGGTGTCGATCCCATAATAGTAAAGCCAAAAAAAGGTGCACCAGAAACTATAACAGTTTAACAACCATTAGAGTTTAAGCAAAAGACTAGAAGAACAAAACATACAAAAACCACATAACCAGTAGTTCAACAACAGACAAACAGAAGACACAAATAAGCCACCAGTGGCTAATTAAACATTTTGTCCCAATCATCAACCAGAAAATGGAAAACGTCCTGGTAATCCTTCAGCTTCTTGCCTTTCTTGCCTTTGTCATCCAGTTCTGTCTCCTGAAGAACCGCTAGGGTTGTGGCCGATATGTGCATCACCTTAGCAAAGAATTTAGCCAGAGTGCTATACTTCTGCTCCAACTTGCTAATTGTTGTTGTCAGGTCTTCAATCTCCTTGTTCTTATTAATTTTGGCACCTTTTTTTTGGTTACCTTTACCTTTCTTCCCTTTCTCAAAACTAATTGAATTCGAACCATGCACATTAAGTTCAGGGAAGTTGATGGGTCTCTCGTCTTCCACCTCTATCTTATCACTTTTCCTATCTTTGTTAATAGAAAATTGACCACCCAAGAATTCATTCTCCGCCACCTTAGTGTCAATCTTATTATTACCTTCAGAACCAATGCCATGTTGTTCAATCGACATCCTTTGGTTTTTCTCCTTCGACTCTTCCTCACCCTACTGACCCCCCGAGTCTTCCTTATTCACATCCTCAGTCCGTTCTTCCCCCTGAAGCTCACCATACTCGATCTTCTACATATCCTTAGTCACCATAGATTTAGTGGAATCCTTTTTCAGAGCAGACAACTGATGGGGCGTGGGGGCCGGCTTAGCAGCTAGCTTGGAAGTGTTGCAAGTATGAGGTGAGCCAGTGTTGTCATTGATGTCAACATACTCATATTTCATTGACAAGAAGGATTTGATGAGCTGTGTGCTGAGGATATTGAGAAAATTAGCCTCAGTCAGGAACAGTGAAGAACAGTGATGAGAAGAAGGTAAATGTACTGTATAGGATGAGAACCGGAGGATGCGGATTAAAGGGTTAGTAGATATGAGTCTTGAGATGCTACAGCTAAGATTTCAGAGGTCCGCATGAAGATCTGAAGGAGTTGTGGCTGCCGGTATAGAACCGGATCCGGCAAGTATCCGGAGGTGACAGAGGATCACAAAAAGGTCCGGTGAGGTCCGGAATTGTATTATCCTAATCTGCGGATTGGACGGAGTGTTTGGGATGTCCTTGTGATGTGTCATCCTGATTTGTGTATGATTTGGAGGTCCGGAAGTACCTCTTGCATTATGACAGTGGTGACAGACTGTGTTCTTGAAGTTCCGGATGAGGAAGACAAGAGATCCCAGTAAGCAGAGGAAGTGCGGATGTATCCGGACATTCAGACAGGCTTGTGAAGGTTCTTGGATCATGTTTAGGTTGTGTTGTTGGTCCGCATTGATGGTAGAGCCCAGAATTGAAGTTATTCTTCCGGATGAAGTTCTTGCTCTGTGTAGCCGACTGGATGAGTTGTTCATCCTGCAAATGTTCTTGTGATGGCCGACCGGATGTGTTATTCATCTTGCGGATACTCCTATGGTTGTTTGCCGACTTAGATGTTTGTTCCTGAGTCGATGTCTTGTATAAATAACGGTTTGTAAGTTCATTTCAGTGTGTGGTGTGAGGATGAGTATGGTATAGCGAAGAAACGTGCGAAAGGCAGAGCAGAGATTGTTGGGCTTAATTGGAACTGATCCGGACATGATAGAGATGTCATTCTCCAGTTCAAGACTGTGATTTTAATCACTTTGTAGACAGTGTGTCTCCTTGTAGGCAGTGGGCCTCTTTGTGAGCAGTGTGCTCGGGCAGTGAGCCCTTATTGGCATGTGCCATTCATTTTTCTTTATTCTTCTAACAGAGAATAATTCTTGGGTTAATCACCCCGTGGTTTTTCCCTTAACCGGGTTTTCCACGTCAAAATCTTGGTGTTCAATGTGTTGATGCTTATCTGCTCTTGTGTTTATGTATTATGCTTCCATGGATGATTATTTGATATGCTGCTAACTAACAACAGAGAATTAAGTGTTTGAATGAGAAGAAGTTTTATACAACTAATTCACCCCCCCCCCCTCTCAGTTGTATGCCCTAGATCCAACAATTGGTATCAGAGCCAAGTTCCTCTGATAGGAGCTTAACCGCTTGAGGAGATCCAGGATGTCGTCATACAAGAAGGATAGTCCGAAGTTCGATGGAACCAACTTTACTCTCTGGAAAGGTCGCATGAAGTGTCATTTGGAATGTATGGGAAAAGCATACTTGGCTATGATTTCTAAACCATATATACCCCCACAAGGTGGTCCGACAACTCTGAATGAAATCACAGAAGCTGAAAACAATCTGCGGACCAAGGAAGCTCTTCTAAGCGCATTGAATGACTCAGATCTCTCGAATGTCATTGACCTACCAACTGCATATGAGATCCTAACTAAACTGGAACTTCTGTATGAAGGAGATGAGTTTGTCAAAAGTGCAAGGTTGCAAAGTCTGAAAGGAAAATTTGAAAGATTGAAAATGAGAGATGATGAAAACATCACTACCTTTATGCCAAGAGTGAATGAGCTGGTATGTGGAATCAGAAATGCTGGTGGAACTTTAGATGAAAATGAGATTGTCTGCAAAATCCTAAGATCCCTTCCTGCTGCCTACAAAATCAAAGTTGCTGCCATTGATGAATTCAGAGCCCACACAACTGTCACAAGAGAACAACTGGCTGGCAAACTAGCTGCATTTGAAATGACCGAGTTTGGAGATGATCCGCCCAAGACTGAATCTGCTTTCAAAGCCAGTGCCTATGTGAAAGGCAAACAGAGATTTGATCCGGGTGAAAACTCATCAAGGAAAATGTCATGGTATGATCAAGCAAGAAGAGACATGGAAGAAGAAGAAGCAGAAACAGCTCAACTTGAAGCCCTCATTGCAAAAAGACTGCCAAGAGGATCCGGTAAGTATGAAGGAAAACTACCCTTTAAGTGTTTCAACTGCAATAAGATTGGTCATTTTGCCTCAAGATGTCCGGAGAGATCTGCAAGATCTAATACTCACAGACAAAGGTTTCAAAAGAATTGCTATTATGTTCATGAAGAAGATGACAATGAAGGAGTAACAGATGATGAATCAGAACTAGGAAGCAAATCCGGAAATGAGTGGGTGTTTATAGCCATCAAGGAAGAAGATTCCATGCTCTCTGAATCTGTCAATCACAAAGTTGTTGAAAAAGCCTTGGCTGCTCAAGTGGAAGAAAAGGATGATTGGGTTATTGACAGTGGATGTTCTCACCATATGACTGGTGACAAGAATAAGTTCTTAAACTTGGAAAGATATGAAGGAGGAATGGTAAAGTTTGGTGACAATTCTGCTGGCAGAATCAGAGGTAGGGGAACTATTTCCTTTGATGGTAAGAGCAAAACAGGAAATGTACTGTATGTTGAAGGATTGAAGCACAATCTTCTCAGTGTTGGTCAGTTAGTGGACAAAGGCTATGATCTCCGGTTCAAGAATAGAAAATGCAGAATCTTTACAAGCTCCGGAACTGAAATTGCATCCGGTACTCAGACAAGAGGTAACATCTTTCATCTGGTTGGTTCAAATAAAAGTTGTTTGTTTGTTCAAATTGATCAGAGTTGGTTATGGCATAGAAGAATGTGTCATGTAAATTTTGATAACATCATCAAGATAAGCAATACTCAGGCTGTGAGAGATCTTCCAAAGTTGATGAAACCTACAAATAGTGTGTGTAAAGAATGTCAGTTAGGTAAACAAAGCAGAGTCTCTTTCAAAAGCAAAGATCAGTCTTCTACCGGATTGTTGGAATTAGTACATACTGATCTATGTGGTCCGACAAGAATCAAGAGTCTGCAGGGTGATAGATATTTCATGTTGTTAATTGATGATCATTCCCGGATGATGTGGGTTACCTTTCTAAAAGAAAAATCAGAAGCTTTTGAGAAGTTCAAAATCTTCAAAGCTATGGTGGAGAATCAAACCGGATTGAAACTAAAGTGTCTAAGGTCTGATAGAGGTGGTGAATTTACATCTGGTGAGTTCATTGACTTTTGTGAGAAACAGGGTATAAGGAGACAGTTGTCTGCTCCTAAGACTCCGCAGCAGAATGGAGTAGTTGAGAGAAAGAACCGGACCATCCAGGAAGCTGCTAGGACAATGATGTTGGAAGCAAATGTTCCTCAAATGTTTTGGAAAGAAGCTATCAGCACTGCAGTCTACACTCTCAATCGAGTTCAAATCATAAACAACACCGGTAAGACCCCCTATGAACTCTGGTTTGGCATCACTCCTACTGTGAAATATTTCAGAGTATTTGGTAGCAAGTGTTATATTAAAAGAGATGAAGATCTAGGAAAGTTTGATGCTAGAAGTGACGAAGGAATTTTCTTGGGCTACTCCACTCAAAGCAAAGCATACCGGTGTTACAATAAGAGATTGAGGAAGATGATAGAAAGCACCAATGTAAAGGTTGATGAAGGAATTGAGAAGCCTTCAAGATTTTATGAGTTTGATGAAGATGACCAAGACAGTGTTCAAGGACCTCAATCCTCTCCGGTGAGACAGAGTCAGCCTGATCCGGTAAATCAGGAAGAAGAGTTAGGTTTGAATGAGCCTGATCAAGAAACAGCAGTGCTGGATACTCCCAAAATTCCAAGGTATGTAAGACTGAATCACTCTAAAGATCAGATCATAGGTGACAGAAGCAAAGGTGTACAAACTAGAAGGAATATTGCTCAAAATCAGAATGAATGTTGTCTGATTTCAAAGATTGAACCTAAAACAATAGATGAAGCCTGCAATGATGAAAACTGGACCAAAGCAATGGAAGATGAATTGATGCAAATTGAGAAAAATCATACTTGGGATCTTGTTCCCAGACCTAGAGACAGGAATGTAATTGGAACCAAGTGGGTCTTCCGGAACAAACTAAATGAAGCTGGTGAAGTAATCAGAAACAAAGCTAGATTGGTCTGCAAAGGCTACTCTCAAATAGAAGGAATTGACTTTGAAGAGACTTTTGCTCCGGTGGCAAGAATTGAAGCAGTCAGATTACTTCTTGCATTTGCTGCCTTCAAAGACTTCAAGGTATATCAGATGGATGTCAAGTCTGCCTTCCTAAATGGTGATCTGGAAGAAGAAGTCTACATTAAACAACCGGATGGATTTCAATTGTCTGATAATAATGATATGGTCTGCAAGTTGAAGAAAGCTTTGTATGGATTGAAGCAAGCCCCAAGAGCATGGTATGAAAGGTTGGATAAGCAACTTGTGCAGATTGGATTCAACAAAGGTACTGCTGACAGTAACTTATATTTCAAAATTGATCATGAAAACATTCTGATTGTTGAAGTGTTTGTGGATGATATCATTTTTGGAGGAAGAGATAGTATGTGCAAAACTTTTGCCAATCAGATGAAAAGTGAGTTTGAAATGTCTATGCTTGGTGAAATGAATTTCTTCTTGGGACTGCAAATTACTCAAACAAAAGAAGGGATCTTCATTTCTCAGACCAAATATGTGAAAGAATTGTTAAAGAAATTTGGTATGGAAGACTCAAAGCCTATGAACACTCCTATGGTAACCGGATGTAAGCTAAGCAAAGATGATGATTCTCCAAAAGCAGATCAGACAAAGTATAGATCAATGATTGGTGGATTGTTGTATCTCACTCAAACTAGACCAGATATAATGCAGGCTGTTGGTCTTGTGGCAAGATTCCAGGCTGATCCTAGAGAATCTCATGTTATGGCAATCAAAAGAATTTTTAGATACTTGAAAGGACAGTTGAGTATGGTCTATGGTACCCTAGAGATCCGGACTTCTCTCTTCATGCTTACACAGATGCAGATTGGGCAGGAGATGTGGATGACCGGAAGAGCACTAGTGGTGGAGCATTCTTTTTGGGGAAGAGATTGGTTTCTTGGCTAAGCAAGAAACAAGATGCAATATCTCTGTCTACAACTGAAGCAGAATACATTGCAGCAGCAGGTAGTTGCACTCAAATCTTATGGATGAAGCAGATGCTAAGAGATATCAAAGTTGAATATGAGGAGCCTATCACAATTTTCTGTGATAATTCAAGTGCAATTAATATCTCCAAGAAACCGGTATTGCAATCTAAGACTAAGCACATATCTATTAAATTTCACTTTTTGAGAGAACAAGTAAACAAGGAAGAAGTCAGATTGGAGTATGTTCCCTCCAAGGATCAGATTGCAGATATCTTTACAAAACCTCTTCCCAAAGACTCTTTTGAATATCTCCGGGAGAAGTTAGGGGTCATGGCCCCTCCGGTGATGAACTAAGATGCACTGATGTGCATCAGTCCGGTGGCTATCACAGTCATATCTTGTGATCCGGACTAATGGGGAGCTGCAACTAAGGGGGAGCAGCTGGTATGATTCTGATGCATGAGAATTGCAAGTATGAGCCCTTTGCCATTGATGTCAAAGGGGGAGAGAAGACATGTGAAAAACAAGTGGTTGATGATCAAAGGGGGAGCAGTAAAGGAAGAGAAGACATATGAAAAGTTGAAGTTCTTGTCTTAATGGTTTTTCACATCATATGTTGCCATCAATGACAAAGGGGGAGATTGTTGCAAGTATGAGGTGAGCCAGTGTTGTCATTGATGTCAACATACTCATATTTCATTGACAAGAAGGATTTGATGAGCTGTGTGCTGAGGATATTGAGAAAATTAGCCTCAGTCAGGAACAGTGAAGAACAGTGATGAGAAGAAGGTAAATGTACTGTATAGGATGAGAACCGGAGGATGCGGATTAAAGGGTTAGTAGATATGAGTCTTGAGATGCTACAGCTAAGATTTCAGAGGTCCGCATGAAGATCTGAAGGAGTTGTGGCTGCCGGTATAGAACCGGATCCGGCAAGTATCCAGAGGTGACAGAGGATCACAAAAAGGTCCGGTGAGGTCCGGAATTGTATTATCCTAATCTGCGGATTGGACGGAGTGTTTGGGATGTCCTTGTGATGTGTCATCCTGATTTGTGTATGATTTGGAGGTCCGGAAGTACCTCTTGCATTATGACAGTGGCGACAGACTGTGTTCTTGAAGTTCCGGATGAGGAAGACAAGAGATCCCAGTAAGCAGAGGAAGTGCGGATGTATCCGGACATTCAGAGAGGCTTGTGAAGGTTCTTGGATCATGTTTAGGTTGTGTTGTTGGTCCGCATTGATGGTAGAGCCTGGAATTGAAGTTATTCTTCCGGATGAAGTTCTTGCTCTGTGTAGCCGACCGGATGAGTTGTTCATCCTGCAAATGTTCTTGTGATGGCCGACCGGATGTGTTATTCATCTTGCGGATACTCCTATGGTTGTTTGCCGACTTAGATGTTTGTTCCTGAGTCGATGTCTTGTATAAATAACGGTTTGTAAGTTCATTTCAGTGTGTGGTGTGAGGATGAGTATGGTATAGCGAAGAAACGTGCGAAAGGCAGAGCAGAGATTGTTGGGCTTAATTGGAACTGATCCGGACATGATAGAGATGTCATTCTCCAGTTCAAGACTGTGATTTTTATCACTTTGTAGACAGTGTGTCTCCTTGTAGGCAGTGGGCCTCTTTGTGAGCAGTGTGCTCGGGCAGTGAGCCCTTATTGGCATGTGCCATTCATTTTTCTTTATTCTTCTAACAGAGAATAATTCTTAGGTTAATCACCCCGTGGTTTTTCCCTTAACCGGGTTTTCCACGTCAAAATCTTGGTGTTCAATGTGTTGATGCTTATCTGCTCTTGTGTTTATGTATTATGCTTCCATGGATGATTATTTGATATGCTGCTAACTAACAACAGAGAATTAAGTGTTTGAATGAGAAGAAGTTTTATACAACTGATTCACCCCCCCCCTCTCAGTTGTATGCCCTAGATCCAACAGGAAGATCTTCTAGTTGACGGGATCCTAGGTTTGTTGTCAGTAATGGTGTAGTCTTCATCCACACTATCATTATTCTCACTTTCCTCCTCCAAACTCACTTCCTCCACCATCATGGGCTTAGAAACCCTAGTACCACTACCAGTGCCCCTATCATCAACCGTGCCGCTGCGAGTTTTCTTAAGGGGGTAACTTGAGCAGGAGAAGCATGCATATTTTTCCTCTTGACAGGGGTAGCCACTGGGGATTTAGGGGTAAGGTCCTTAGTGGAGGGTTTAGGGCTAGCAATCACTGAGGGTTTCTTTTTACCAGTTTTAACATAGGAATCAGGGGTAATTTCAGTAATGATCACCAAATTGTAAATAACCTTGCCAACTTTGGGCGAAGGGGAGGGCTCAAGTCTGGCAAGGGTGAGGGTTTTGGGAGGACAAAGAGCAAGGTTAAATTTATACAACCTCATTATGAGCCCCTAGTGAAGAGGGAGTTTTGGTTTACTAGGTCCAGAGCATGCTGTTCCTTAGCAGTGATTATGGACAACTTGAGGGAGGAGAGGAGGTAAAATGAAAAACTGATAATCTTACTGTGTCTGAAATGATTTAGGAGTGTGAAATGATAATGAAAAAACCTTCAAAACCTTCCATCCAGAGTAAAGTATTTCATAATCATGAAGCATACCTCATCCCAGGGTTGAGGAAGCTTTTGCTTGTCGAAACCCCCTTGAAGGTTGTACAGGACCTCATCCTTCTTAAGGAAAGTATGTTGTTGTCTTCCTTACCTTAGTCTTTTTCCTACATTTTGTTTTGTATTTTGGAAACATAATCTAAATTACATTGCAAAATGGGGTTGCTAGTCCAAATTGCATCTTGCAGTCAATGTCTAAACCTTGCAACATAGTAGGGATAGATTTTGAAAACTTGACGCATAGTGTAGTGTAAATTGCACTGGGATTCCAGAATTTGTGCTTCTTGAGTGTTTGGAAGTTGAAAATTTGACCATACTTACATAATGCCAACTTGTTGAATGTCCTGAAATGTCATGGAGTCTAGACTTTTGATGTCTACTTTCACTGTTGTAGACGTGCAAATTGTAAGCAAATTTTGAAGTTCACCATGATGTTGGTTCAAAGTATGGAACTTGATTGCACTTTTATGGACATGTAGATTGCAAGAAGTCTCTAAATTTTGAATGTCCTTCCAGTCTGGGTTTTAGGGTTCATCTTGTAACATCCCAACTGGAATATGAGGGAAAAAAACTCGAACAAAGTTAAGCAAATATTCACACTTTTTTTAAGAGAAGAGAAAAATATACCCATAAACAATATATTCACAATATCCAAATATAATATACATATTTCAAAAGGAGGTCGCTTCACATGTGACTAACAATTTGTACAAATTATAATGGTCGTATTCTTACGACTTTCAATCTTATCAATATCATTTACAAAATAAGCAATGTATTCTTTGTTCACAAGTCTTCGGCAGTCAACTGCAAGAGAGAGACTATCACCCTGGTGCTTTTCCTCCAACCACAGACCAGTGGTCCCCTGCTCACCTTCCTATCTAGAAGTGGCCCTACCCTTCACAAGGGTAATAGATAATGAGAATCAACTGATTCCATATGCCATCTGAGAACTAGTGATGTGTCCTAGCTAAAGACAATCAGGTTTACAACTCTAGTCTAGCTCTAGCTATGTATGACCCATTCTGATTGTTTAACTATTTGGTACACAATGAATCAACAATGCAAACAGTGACTTTTGTATTATTTTGGCCAAAGTTTCGTATACATAAAAGTCATATGTTCACTCGCTCTTTTTTTGACTTGGAGACAACATTCTTATTATATATTTATTTTCTTTATTCATAACCACTCTCTCTTGGTAGATTACTTATACCACATTAGTCATAATGACATAAACCCTTATCTACTAGTCATTCTTGACAAGTCTAGGGTGAGAGCTTAGACGACTGGTGTAAATATATATATTGAGTCCCTCTTTGCATCCTTACAATCATGGGTCTATGACTACCTGCCATTTACTTAATTACTTATTTGCCTGCTCCCCGACACATTCATAGTCATCTACACATACAAGATTTACATTTAAGCCATATAAATTATCTAATAAAGACTATTTGTTTTAACAAATATTCAACTCAGAATCTGTCGATATAAATCTATCATACAACTAAATACTCCTCTTTATGTATATCAAAGGGAGAACTCCAACTATCACATTAGTCTTAATCTTGACTTGTTGGAAAATAGAATGTTCCTTAAGACACTCTTATGACTATATTAGATCTAAGATAAATAATAGAGTAGATCTATTGTCTAGTTTATCTACAATATGACTTAGTCTTTTGTCAAAAACACATCTTCATTCCTCTTAAACCACTATCGGTAAGGGAAAATATACTTCACGAATGATCTTCTCTTAGATCATTCTAAAGGTTTGTTATCAATCCTTGGTTTTCAATATAAAACAATCTCTTAAAGATATGGGTTAGAATTTCCACCCACAACCTTCATGTTGTAGCACATTTGGTTTAGATGTAAACACAGTCAACTTTGACTTTATTTACTTAGTTGACCTTTATATAACATCATAGTCAACCAATTACTTTATCATTACAGTCGATCTTCTATATATGATCCTAATCAGCCTCACAGTCAACCTCTGTTATTTATTCATAGTCGATCTCTGGTATTTGTTCATAGTCAGCCTCACAATCAACCTGTATTATTTATTCACAGTTGGTCTCTGGTATTTGGTTTTTCTATTGGCCTAAGATGCATCAAACACTTAGCTTCAATATTGTTTAACTAATGGCCTGAGATGTATCAAACACTCAGCTTCAATATACATATCATAATACAATCGGTCATACGCTTTATGCATGGCCTTGTTATATACTAAGTTGACCTCTATATTACATGGCCTAAATTTATACTTGATCGGCCATCTTATTACATGGCCTCGGCCATATGACAACATAGTTTACTGTTACAGTCATACGATTGATACTATCCTCTTATATATATATATATATATGGTATATTAGAAATATGCAACTCTCTCTTAGCTGGGTATCAATCTCATAACATTTGCCGATGAGAGACGATACTAACACATGCAGAGGTAAACCACAAATGAAACACAATCAACAAGAGGTATTCTACGTAAGTCTACTTACAAGTTCAATGAATGTAAGGAAATACTAACATACATATTATCATCTTCAACAGTGTAATAACAAACTTGCCTGTTCTTTGCTGCAGACAACACACTAACACAATCCTCTACCTCCTTCATTCTTTTTCCCCCACCACTTTTCACCAAGTGTTGTGTTGTGTTCCAAAACACTCACCTGCTTTCTAAAGGGGTCACCACTCCACATTTATGGCACATCAATAAAAGCATCATTATACCATACTCTCCTTACCCCTGTGACTTTTTCTCACTCTCCACATGCAAAAGATAGTGGGGAGTATGGGACTATTTCTTCCATCCTCCACTCCCAAGAATCTAGGGAGTCCATTGAAAGAATAAGGAGGCTTCCTTAACTAACATAGTTATTGACTATAATAATAGTAGTATAAACAACAACAACACCAACAATTTGTAGACATGATATTTCCACAGTCCATGATCAAGTGTAGAATTTAGGCTTCTAGAATCACTATGTTATGCTTTTTTTCATCAATGTTTCGGATCATACTCCATGATCCATCATCAGGATAGAAGGAAGAGAATGAGATCAAGTGATTCTAGAAGCCTGGATTCAACACCAACAATAATAATAATAATAACCTTATAAGAAGACATAACATACTTATCTATTGGATGTCGATATTACGTACTTTCAAACACTAAATGTGTTCATTTGAAGCACAATTATTGACGGAGAATCCTTATTCGATGGCTAAGATCTTGACAACAAAACTAATCATGTTTAATTGATTTACACTTGTCGACTTGTCTTTGAAAAGTATACACCAAGTTTCTATCAGACAACGTAAAGGATTAATAACCTTCGTCTTAACAATGACATAACTAACAAGAACAAACATACTCTCTCTACTAAGTAGGTGTGTGTGTATTTTTCCATATGGCATAAGGATTGTTGCATTCACACGATCTATCACCCTCTCCATGGTGATACTCTCTCTCCTTGTATCAGAGGGAAAATAACACTGTTCCTACATCCACCCCGATTACATAATGGTAGTTAGTCCATTTCATCATTTTAACCACATGTTTAATAATGACATCATATACAATTATCTCTTGCATATAAATATAAAACAAATGCATTTCCCATCATTACTATAATCATAATATTTTCTTTGACTAACTATCTGTCTTACGAAAAATATTAAAAATAAACACATTAGTTTAATAATGGGGTGTGACACATCTACATGCTGCATGTTGTTTATGAAGTCTATGAGTTGTAGATTGTGATTGCAACCCAAAGTTGGAACCCAAATTGTGCATGGACTTGCAAGTTTTTAAATTTGGGTCCAAAGTCTGGACCACTTGCAAGTCCCTTGTGAAACCTAAGCCCAACCTTGAATGTAGAAACTTGCGAGTTACAACTTGGTTCTAAAGTTTGACTCACCTATAGGTCCTTTCAAAAACCTAAACCTTGATAGCTTTTGCCTTTCTTCTTGTTGTAACTTAGTGAAATTTGGAGGGTGGTTTAGTAAACATGTTATGAATGTAATCCACTAGCTTTGGGAATCATATCTTTGTTCCATGCCTCGTTTTATGTTCCAACCATGGTCTTTTTTCCCATGGTAGAGACAAGCCTTCCACTTATGTAACCTTGATTATGCATTGTTGCATATGACACCCTGGGCATGTTAGTATGTTATGTGGTTGCTTATTACCACTTTTGTTATGAGAAAAATTTGTTTGGTCATCTTTTATCTGTTAATGTCTTGAGTGAAAGCTTGTGGTACTACAAGTAAGCTCATGCATAGCTAGAAATAAGACTTTTGGTTGAAATATACCATTTATCATATAGTGGTTATCTATAAAATTTTCTCCATATTTAATGAAATGAAACCAAACCCCAACTCTACAACTTATTGATTGAAAGAAAAAGAAATAACTATGCTTTTATTAAAAGGAGTATTCACTTATCAGAATAAATTATCCTAATCAAAACAAAAAAAATGATTAGTTTGGATGTTACACAACATTAAAATTATACAAAAAACATTGTAGAGGTGGATATTAAGGCACATGCTGAAAGCAATATTTGAACAATTAGAGAATGTGTCCCCTAATAAACCTAAACCCTAATTTAAAGGTATTTTTTGTTATATAACTTGGGTTGGGCATTGTTGATGTTCAAATTTGCACTTGCATATAAACCCGCATCAACATGGGAAATCTTGTAAATGTGGGATGTAACTTACGAGACAACCTCTGGGATTTTAGAAGTTGGTTCTTCATAATGTGTTCAATGAATTTGTTTCTCAGTTTTTGGGAAAAGAGAAAGAAGGAAACTAAAATTGAAACCTATTTAATAGGTGAAACACCAAATGAAACCCTCCTATTTGCATTCAACTAATTTGCATAGGATTTGTAATCATAAAACAAAGTAAACACAAATACAATAATGAGAGGCAAAAATTACACAATCATTAATTTGCAAGAGGTTCGACGATTTTGTATTATAAACAAAGGTTGCATATGCAAAAATAGGAAAGCAAGATTAATCTACAGGTGAATTTAAATGATGCATAATCAAACAAAAACATTTCATTCCATTTACAAAAATAAATAACAAACAAAGTGAAAGGTAAAATGCACAATCACAAATTTTTTATTCATGAGCTCAAATGATTACAAAATGTATGCCTAAAAGGCCCGATTGCCAAAGCCACAAAGCTTTGCCAGTAAAAGAATCCTCTCCCTTTTTGTTCAAATGAACATACACATATATAAAAGAATTGAGAAGAAGAAAATATAAATAATAGTAGAAAAATATGGGAAAAATAAAATAAAATCCCAAACTGCTTTATTCTTAACATGATGAACACCTATGCTTGATTAGTTGAGTTTTTACTTTATTTTTGCTTTCATCGTGCTTTGTGCATCCAAAATAATCTTCTTCCCACTTCTATTTTACTTTCTTCTTCCATCCTTCTATTTTCCACAAATAAAAATAAAACTTCTTGCTTTATTATTTTATCCCTTCCTATAGCTATAGCATATCTTCTTTAATAGAAAAAATCAATTGATTTTAATAATCTATTAAAGTCCCGGGCCCACTTTCCATTTCTTAAGCCCTCTTCCCCTTTTTTAATGTTTTAATAAAAACATTTCTAAAATAGGTAATTTAAGTAAAACCATTTTAAATTTATGGTGGTTGAAATGAAGTTTTATAAACTTAAATTATGTTCCATTGACCCCACATGTTACATAGGCAAAAATCTAGCCAATACCGAACTTCTCCAAAAGAGTTTTTCTGAATTATGCAAAGTGATGCACCATTGGGTGAAAGAGTGTTGAGTTGGAAATTGTTTTTGCACAATATTTGATTGTTGCACTTTAATATGAAGATGCTATGACATTTCTTTCCTCTACGTTGGAATATGTGAATATTGCTCTATGTTCTTTGGAAAACAATGAAATTGGGTAGTAGTCTAATTAAAGTTGGCCTTTTCTAGATTGTGGGGAAGGGCGACCTTGCTCTTTTCTGGGATGATGCATGGGACCAATACAACCCTCTTTGTGTGAAATTTCCTAATCTCTTGAATTTAAAATATAAATGTGTTGAAGCTGGTTGGAGTTATGTTTATAATTTTTAGTATGGAGTCACGTAGGATGGGGTGAGGATTTGGATGGAAACCTAAAAATCTTTGACAATGTCAACAATTCCCTCATCTCATTGATTGATTAGCTCATATTTTAGCTTCCTAGAAGGCCTCTTTAGATAGAAATTCAAATTTCCTTGTATGGGGTTTGAAAGGTTATGGGATCTACATAGTGCAAACTAGCTATAAAACTCTTTTAGCAAAAAACCTGGAAGTTAAGAACTCTAAGCTTTGGAAATAAGACTGAAATCCTAAATGTTGGCCTAAGTGAATGCTTTCATGTGGCTTGTAACTTTAGATAAATTTCTCCATCATGATAATCTTTGGAAATGAGGGGTTGTTGGTCCAAACAGATGTATCCTATGCCTTCAAGATGAAGAGTTTGGAAGACATATTCTTTTAGATTGCCCCTTTGCCACTTTCCTTCACACTTTATGGTGTGATTTGTTAGCAAACAGATGTATCCTATGCCTTCAAGATGAAGAGTCTAGAAGACATATTCTTTTAGATTGCCCCTTTGCCACTTTCCTTCACACTTTATGGTGTGATTTGTTAGGAATTTCATGGAATAATTATGTCTTTCCAAGACTTTCTTGTGAATTAGCTACGACCTTCTTTGAAGCTAAAAGCTCTTAATCTATTGCATGATATTGGTCCTAGTCTAAAATGCTAGAATATTTGGTGGGAGCGCAATCTGAGGATTTTTAATGGTACTACTAGGCATATAAGTTAGATTTGAGGTAGAATACTGGCCAATCTGAAAGAAACTTGTCAAGTTTGGATTTAAGATTATCAAGTGGGTTCTTGGTGGGAATTTAAAGTTTTGATGAGACTTGGTATTTCTGTGGCTTCTCCCTCTTCTGCGTCTTCTAATAACAATCCTTAGGATTATCAACTCAATGGGCACATCCTCCTCTAAGCTTGGTTAAAATTAATGTTGATGGAGCTTCAAAAGACAATCCTAGAAATGCTGGCATGGGAGGTGTTTGTCATGACCACAATGGTAGGGTTAAGTTGTGGTTTTCTGATAGTTTTGGTGTTGGTTCTAATAACTTTACTGAGGCTATGGCCATTCGCCAAGCTCTTTTTAAAGCTAAGCTAAAGCATTTGACTGATATTATTCTAGAATTTGACTCTAAAATCTTAGTTGATCATTTCAAAAGTAAGTCTTCCTCTCGCTTCCGCAGTGGCAATTGAATGAATGTAAGAAAGACATCAACATCCCCATTCATGGTTTCAATGTTGTTAAATAGAACCATACTAGAAGGGAATGAAATCAGGGTGTTGATTTTTTGGCTAAATCAACTTCTAATTAGAATGACATTAAGGTTGATACTAGAAATAATCGAGATTTCCCTATATAGGATTTGAGCAAAGCCTTTACTAATTTTGTGAATGTTGACTACAATGTCTCTCTAGATTCTTGATTCTTGTTGTGTGTAGGTTCTTTGGGCATTCTTCTAGTTTATTCCCTCATGGCTAACTTCATTATTACTTTTTAAAATTGGTTTCCTTGTTAGTCCATTTTTTTTTAATATATTTAGGCAAACATTACTTTTGATATTAGAGCATGTACAATCTTTAGCCCTGAACAAGTGCTTATGCTCTATCAATGGGGTTTCGAGGGTTCCTTCTCTTTTACTCATCGTTATTTTTAATCCATCTAAATTTTCTTAATTTTTGGAATTGGTGTGTTAGCGTCTTTTTAAGATTGACAAACCCACTTTGTAATCAATTGTTATTTTAATATATTTTTTGCCTTTATGTTAACAAAATAAAAACACTCTATTCTACATTTTAATAATAATAATTTTTTTACTACTTTTTGATTTTTCTTATTTAATAAAACATCACTAATATTATATTATTATTAAATGATAGTAAATATTAATTATTTAACGTGTGGTAACTAATTTTATTTAATTCCGGCCACATATGTATTAAAAAAATACTTTTAAAATATATCCGACCACATATTTATAAAAACAAATATTGATGTGGACTGAAATCCCTATAAATATGAAATTGTGAATATTCCCATCCCAAGTCTGGCCACAACTTTTAAACTCAGATTCCGGGAGACCCGTCACCCAAGGATAGAATCCGCGTGCCAGTTGATATTACACAGCACCGTAACCGGACGTCCCAGTCCAACCGGTAAAAAAGCGAGCCCGCCAGCCAGTTGTGATTCGTGCATGTTCTCCGTGAAGTTCAGTTTGACAACAAATCTTATTAATTTTGGTGCCTTCTTGCGGACGCGCAGTCTTTAAATTGAGCCGTGGACGGCACAATTAAAACTGCATGTCTCCTAAGAAGATTTTTAAACAATAAATTTAGAAATCGGGTTCCAGGGTTCGAAAGCCAAATCTCCGAGGTGTAATGGCATGGCGATCTCGGCTGACTGCATCAAAGAGAAATAATAGAAATCCCCTTCTTGCTGGCTTTCTGAATAGATTTGAGAGGTCTGCGGTTCGAGTCTCTGGGAGTTTCGTTGGTAATCGGGAGGTCTGTGGTTCGAAACTCGGTGAGAACGGCCAGAGTTTATACAATTTGCGGTGCCTGACTTCTGAGTCGGCCACTAGGTCTGCTCCTCTTCTGCAACACTGCATAGACGCAGCAGCACCAGCGCTCCCTGATATAATAACGACCGAAACCCTGCAGATTGAAAATGGCGAGGCTTTGTACTCTGGAATGCGCTCCAGGGAGCTTTTATTGACGCTCTTCAATCTGCATTTGGTTGCCTGCGAGCCCCTGGTTGACCTGGGCATTAAGCTGCTTAAGTCTCCGTTGATGAAATACAAGCCCCTCAGAAATCCTGTGCTCCAGGCCGTTAAACAGACGGCATATTCGCATTTCTGCGCGGGAGAAAACGTGAAGGAGGCCTCGGCAACGCTGCAGCGCATGTGGGAGCTGGGGCTCAAAGGAATTCTTGATTACAGTCTTGAAGACGCAACTGATAACGCTTCATGTGACCAAAACCTTCAAGAGTTTTTGAATACAGTTCAGACCACGGTTCGACTCCCCGCCGGTTCGGTAAGTTTTATTTCTAAAATTATTGATATTTTTGGCTAAATTTCGTAAGTTAGTTTCTTGAATATGCTTTTTGGCTAAATTTAGTAAGTTATTTTCTTGAATATGATTTTTGGCTAAATTTCGTAAGTTATTTTCTTGAATAGGTATGCTTTTTGGCTAAACTTTGTATTTAGAGTTTGGTAGTTGCTTTCTTGAATAAGTACTAAATATAGTGCTGCGAGATTGTGCAGCCGGCGGCTCTCAGACCGAAATTTTCTTTTGTATAAAATGGATTCTCTCTCTCTCTCTCTACTTTAATTCTGCAGACTACGGTAGCTTTAATATTTTCAGAACATTACCCTTTTTAAGTACAAATATATGAGTTTCACCTAAATCAGGCAGGGACGGATTTTGAATAAAATGTTTTTTCCTATTAGGTTTTTATTTCTGTACAGCTATGTTAGCCTAATACTTTCAGAATATCCTTTTCAAGCAAATCCCATTTTGCAAGATTTTTTTATTTTTTATTTTTCTTTTAAGTCTAGACTCTGGTTGGTGAATTCGAAGCTGCATGCGAAAGAGCTCGCCTCGGTTTGATCTGTTTGTATATGGTTAGACGAGTAGGAGTTCAATCGGTGAGAAAGTTGGATTTCAAAGAGCCCACCAGAGTTCAATTGGTGAGAAAGCTGGTTCTTTAAAAGAACCCACCAGGGTTTTTTTTTAAAGCTGGGTAGAGTTGGGACTGGGTTCTGAACTAGTAAAGAAAAAGTCTTTTCTAAAAAATGGTTTTAAATTCCCTTGCCAGTTAGCATTTGACTTAGATGCTACAACAATTTACCCCGGACTTGCATCCAGACAGTTTGGGGATGGTAAAGCGATTCTGTTTTGGAAACCCCACTTCGTTTACCACCAAAGTGCATTCCAGTGGATTTTTATACTTTTGTTAGACACGGGCAGATTGGACAAACTGTCCCTTTCGAGGAGATTGGATTAATATTTATAGAACTAAAATAACAATTCATCACAAAAACATGTGGTAAAGGTTGGTTGGTGGTGGTTGGCGATGGTCCGTGTGGTTTGTGCTCTCCTGCTTTGTGTCTTGGTTTTTTCTTTAACAATCTCTCATAAATTTGTTCTTAATAGCCTATAAACTTAATTACCTAAGAACTTATAAAAGACCCCCTATAATCACAAAGTTGGCGAGCGATGGGCCGTGTGGTTTGTGCTCTCCTGATTTGCTCTTTGGTTTTTTCTTAACAACCTCCCATAAATTTGTTCTTAATAGCCTATAAACTTAATTACCTAAGAACTTATAAAAGACCCCCTATAATCACAAAATATGGGGTTATGGGATTGCCTATAAACTTAATTACCTAAGAACTTATAAAAGACCCCCTATAATCACAAAATATGGGATTGGCAACCGGCAACATGGGGTTGGCGATGGTCAGCGTGGTTTGTGCTCTCCTGATTTGCTTCTTGGTTTTTTCTTAACAACCTCCCATAAATTTGTTCTTAATAGCCTATAAACTTAATTACCTACTAAGAACTTATACTAGCACTTGCACGCACTTGCACCCATAGGAGGTTCAAGGAATACGCCGATAGAACAACCGACGAGTTTAGAAAGTTTTCGAGCGAATTGTTTTACAGCGTTCCGAGCACTATAATGCTCCCATATAGAAGCCTATCGGCTAAAAAGACCCCCTATAATCACGAAATATGGGGTCTGGCTGCTGCTACAGGCCATATGGCTTATTAGGTACACATTTACATGATTTCCAGGTTTCCTTGACTGGCGCCTCACGAGCCTGATGCTTTTAAAGATGAGGATCCCAAGCAAAAGCAAGCTAGTCTTTCGGCACAGCTGAGCCCATATCGGGCCATTTCAAACTTTCTTTCACTCAATGCATTGATGAAAATGTCTGCAACTTAAGCTTCAATGTTGCAACCAAATGATGTAATTCAAAAGGATTCAAAAACTAAATAATCAAATGTATGAGAAATTAATGAAGATTTCACAAAATTAAGAAATAGAATTGTCAAGCTGCTACAGCCGCACACAGACCACACCGATTTTGTAAAATCTTTATTAATTTCTCAGATTTTTGATTGAATTAAATTCCTTATTCCAAATCAAAAATTCCTTATTCCAAATTTTCAAGATTGGTTTAGGCAGGGAGGAAAATAACAAATATTATTCAGACTGTTTTTATCCTCAATACATTTGCTTAAATGACGGGGGACAGGACTGATGATACAAGAATGTCTCCACATTTTCTCATTCCCTGTCTAAAGCATTTGGCTAAGAATCCAATATCTATTTGAACAAGTCCATTTGCTTTTCGCATATTTTGTTCTGATGCTCCAATTATGAGGCATACAACGGACAGGGTACATGACTAATGATTTAAGAATGTCTCTCCACATTTTGTAATCCCCTGTGTAAAGCATTTGATTAAGAAACCATTATCTATGTTTTTCAAGTGTTTTTTGTATTTTTGGATAGTCTGTTCTGACGCTCTAATTAAGGCACCCGTGAGGGCTAACAATCGAACATTGGCCAATTGTATTTGCCATTGCGGTCACAAAATAAACTCCCAATAATTATAGAGATTTCATAACATGTTTTAAAGTCTAGATTTTTTTCACACCTCGAGTATGTTCCAACAAATATCTCTTTCACAACACTACTTCTGTTGAGAAACTTCGTCAAACAATTTGTGCCCATATCTAAGTTATCATAATTGCAAATCTGACACACCCGCTCTAGAATTTCTTGGTGGATTGCAAAGTGCAAAGATTGGATATACACCTTCTTGTTCCAACCAGTGAACTTGATGTTTTTTGTCTTCCGTTTGACACTTTTGAATTCTAAGATTGCCGACTTAGCCTGAGCGCAGACCATTTCCAAAGGATAGCATAAGTTTCTAAATAATCTGTTGTTTCTTTCTTTTATATACGCCATATAGTCAGAGATGAAGAGGCAAGCTGTAGTTCTTCCAAGCAGCAGCTGCTCCAGGGTCATGAGGCAAAATCATTCTTCAAGTTTCTGGACAAGCCCAAGCAAAACCCAGCCTTATTAAAAAACTCCAACGTCATGTGCAAATGGCAATGCGACAAGAGGTGCAGTGCTGTTTTAGAATCTTGTAAGCGTAGGTAGCACCTTAAGGGCCCAATCTATACCTGTTGTCGCGTCTTATCATGTGTGAGACTCTTCTCTGCACAAGATAACATTGGCCTGTCAGATCCTATTTTTTGGACTATAATCCTTTCGGAAGTCACTACATAAGAATTCAAAACTCGATTTAACTCTATAATTACCTGTTGGGATTTAGATCCATTTGAGCCTGCCTTCATCTAACAGAATAGGTATATGTTTCTACCCAACCACTCTTGGACCAATAACTCAGGATTGTTTGAACCTTTCTTCACAATTCTTTCTTCATTTAACAGAATAGGTATACGTTTCAACCGAACCACTCTTCGAGCAACGACTCACGGTTGTCCTCTCTTGGTATGACTCCTTTGGCTCACACCAAATTCTCTTCATTCAGGGCATCCATATCATGGTACAATTTGCTTTCCTCCCACTCCATGATTCGTTTAATTTCGTCCTTGTTTTCCAGTTTTGTAATTAATTCTTTCCATGCTAAATCTCTATTTGTCGCCTCAATTTTTTTTAAGGCATTCTCAGTTAACTTTGTCATTCTAAGCAAACATTTTGTAGTTGATAAACCAGTCAAGAAGTGATATCAGTTTTAAAACCCATGAAGATCATAAATCACTGCTTGAGTGGAGTTGTATATTTATGGCTATTGACATATGTTATTCTAAATCTTGTGGATGATTTTTTTTATTCAGGTGAGTTTTGCATGTGTGAAGATCACGGCCCTCTGCCCTCTACTCCTCCTAGAACGTGTTAGCGATCTATTAAGATGGCAACACCAGCATCCTGACCATGGAAGCCTTCCATGGATGCAAGACACATTGCCAATTTTAGCATCCTCCAGCCCCACCTATCACACCACTTCAGCCCCCGAGCCATTGACAGCCACTGAAGAAAAAGACCTCAAGCTCGCAGAAGATAGACTGCGTACGCTATGCAAGGCCTGTGAAGCAAACTCCCTTCCGTTGTTAATAGATGCTGAATATACATCTGTTCAGCCTGCTATAGACTATTTTACTTACTCTGCTTCTCTAGAATTCAATAAGACAGCAAAACCGCTTGTGTACGGCACCATCCAGGCATACTTGAAGGATGCACTGCCACGTCTGCAGTTGGCATCTGATGAGGCAACACGTAGGGGAATACAAATTGGACTGAAACTTGTACGTGGTGCCTACATCACCAGGGAGTCTGCACTGGCAGCTTCCTTGTGTGCGCCTTCTCCAATTCATTCTTCTATTCAGGACACCCATAGGTGTTATGATGCATGTGCAGGGCTAATGATGCAGAAGGCTGCTATGGCCGAGGCTTCTGTGGTGTTGGCCACCCATAACTTTGATTCAGGTAAAATTGTAAAACAAGAATCTAAGCCTTTGATATTCTAATTTTTTCATTGGTTTAGCTAATTTGCTTTTTATAGGCAAGACTGCAGCAGCAAAGGCTGAAGAATTGAATATTAGGAAGGGGAATGACAGAGTACAGTTTGCTCAGCTGAAAGGCATGGCAGACAGCCTTTCGTTGGGGTTAGTTCAATCTGGATTCCAAGTTAGCAAATATCTTCCTTTCGGCCCCGTGGATCATGTTATTCCTTATCTTATCAGAAGGGCTGAGGAAAACCGGGGGCTTCTGTCAACAACTAGTGCAGATCGCCAACGCATCAGGTCTAAAGTCAAAAGAATTCAATAATCTCATAATTTGTTTATATTTCTCGCAATTTTCTTACAAGTGTCAAAATTTGTATATTTGTTGCAGTAAGGAATTGAACAGGAGACTGCGAGCATTTATCACAGGCTGATATGAAGAAATACAAGAGTGGCTCTGGCTTGTAAAGTTTGGGCAACATAGCTTTAAGGGGAGGAGTTCCGAAGTTTCAAAGGTTAATGGCAATTCAATTACGATGAAAGCCCAGGTTTTTTTGGGAGTTCAAACTAAGGCGTGCCTTGGTCTTTCTTGTACTCAAAATTTTTGGGTTTTTAATGTATATATCGATGTTAATAGTTTAATAAAGATGCCTCCATGGCCCTTTTTTAAAGCTCAATTGGGTAACTGTGTGTCGGTTTCAACTTGTGAATATTGGTGATTACATTTAATAAAAAAGCTTAGGTAAGCACAGTAGTTACTGCATCAAATGCAATTCCTCAATAAGAAAAGTTGGAGAGTAAAACAATTTAAGACAATTTGAAGAGTTTATAAAAAAACCTGTGTGTTCAATTTTTGCATCAATGTTTTGGATTATATGTCATGTTTATCATTTATCATCACCAGAATGGTGATGGATATTGGAGTATGATCCAAAACATTGTTTCAAAAATTGAAAACACAGTTTTTTCCAGAAACTAATGGAGATCTAAACAGTTGATGCAAAAATTGAGAACACACTTTTTTCCAGAAACTTATGGAGATCTAAACAGTTGATGCAAAAATTGAAAACACAGTTTTTTTCTAGAAATTCATGTAGTGTTTCAGAAACTCTTCCAACTTTATCTCATGGACTGTGAAAACCTCTTTATCTCATAGACTGTGAAAACTTGATTTTATTAATTTTAGACTTGGAAAAAACTGTGTTGAAATTTTGTATTAACATTTCAGATCACACTTAATGTTTCTCAGCCTAATGCTGGATCATGGAGTGTGATCTGAATTTTTGATGCAAAAATTGGACGCATTATTTTCTCGAAAACTCTTCCACTTTATCTCATGGACTGTAAAAACTGTAAACTTGATGTTTATTAATTTAAGACTTCCATTTTATATCATGGACTGTAAATTTGATGTTTAATAATTTAAGACTTTATGAAAAAAACTGTGCATCAACGTTTTGAATCACACACCATGTTTTTCATCCTAATGATGGATCACGGAGTGTGATTCGTTTCAACTTTATTGCATAGAATGTGAAAACGTTTTGAATCACACACCATGTTTTTCATCCTAATGATGGATCACGGAGTGTGATTCGTTTCAACTTTATTGCATAGAATGTGAAAACTTGATGTTTATTAGTTTAGAACTTTTAGTCTTTTTTCCTTATTTTTATTACTTAGGTTTATTGCTTGTTGGTTGTCCAATATCTTCACATGCATTGGAGGTTGTAGTGCTTGTTTTTGTGAAGCTCTGAATTCTGGCAACATGAACATATGTTTCAAAAATAACCCTTGCTAGCTTGGCAGATTAGCAATGCTTCTCACAGCTCTAATGCATCTTATGGCTAGAGCAAGTTTCCTCTTTCAAGGATGGTTCTGAACATGGTATCTACCATGCATAAATTGAAATTGTCTCCTCTTAACTTGCCTAAATAGAACAGAGAGGTTCCCAGCATGGTATCTACCATACTTGAATTGAAATTGTATCCTCTTAATTGAAATAGAGCTGGAAGCAAAAGAATGCTTGCTAGTCGCTACAAAAAATTTGAAAATTAGACATAGAAAGATATTCTTTGGACGGGATGGTCATTCCCTAGGGCAGAAATTATAGCCGTTACATTGGCAGGGACTAGTAACCAAGCTATTAGCTGAACTTACAGGAATCTTAACAGATTACTTTGTTGTCTTGTTTTGAATCATGTGCAGAAATTGTTTCGCACCATTGAGCACGAAGGCTTATGGTATTGCTTTAAGTTGTCACTGAAGTCCGTTTAGAAATACCAAAATGCCAAGTGTAACTGCTCAAAACTCCTGGATCTGAAGCAACTGCACATGTTTTACCCTTCCTGCACAATAATAACGCTGGAACTTAAATTGATTATCTTACAGTGTCATACCATTCATAGTTTTAATCAACAAGCTAGCTATAGACAAATGTTTTCGCTTTTCCCCATTTCAAGCTGCCACGATATGGAGAATGTTGTTTGAGATATTCTGTTTTGTATACAAATTAAAAATCAGACTAGAGAGAATTTTTAATAGATTCTACTCAGTTGAGAAGCTACAGATGTTTGTAAATATTACTATAGATATCTTAAATACATCTATAAAATATCAGTTTTGATCGATTTTATTTAGCTAAGACTTATTTTATTTTACTTTAGAACTATTTTGTTTACTATATACATACACGGACACATAAATTTTAATTTTTAGTTGAGAATTATTTTATTTTATTTACATTGTTTACTTTATTTTTATTTGAAGAGATATTTTACTTTTGTATGTACCTTTTAATTTTACTTTTGGAAAAAACCACCATTTATTATTTTGATAATTTTTTTGTTTTGTTTTTACTTTGAAAAGTGTAGTTAATATTATATACTCGTATGTTATTTTGGTCCCATAGGCTATTTTTAGCCTCTTGGACGTTAAAAGTTATTCATTCATTTTGTAGGCATTAATATATATTTTAAAAGTTTGATGTCTTTATATTTAAAAAATAAATAATAACTTTTCTACTAAATAAAAATTAATTTGTTTATAATATTTATTTATTTATTTTATTGTTGACAAAGTAAAATCAAAAAATATATTTGTTTTATTTTATATTTATCTGTTTCATCTCTATATATTTAATTATGTTGGCTATATTTTTAATTTTATAAATTTAGTTTTTTAAAATATATTTTGTTTGTGTTTCGGTTTTTATATACACGGTCACGACATGAGATTTTGTGCCCTGCTGCCATTATAGAATGCCTCTCAGCTTAATTAAGAATAGAATGCCTCTCAGCTTAATTAAGATGAATGGCATTGAATTGTCGTATGAAATTATTATTTGTTTTCATAGTTGAAAAATTTGGACCAATTCTCAAGAGTTGAGAAACTTGGACTCGGCAATAATTCAGTTGACTCAAAATTTTCAATCACTTGGGATTGAGCAAAAATTCCGCAAATTTTCCAAACAATCGATAATACTGAATTTAGGGAACACATTAATGATTTCCTTCATATATAGATCAAAATTAGAGTTCAATACACATTATAGACACAAAATATCAACTTTGAGTTTCAATATAAACAAAAATTACAAATTATAGTTGCAGTGTTCATAATCTACTTGTGGATGTCATTTACTTTTCAAAAAAATGGAAATTAACTGGAACCTGCAAAACAGAAAAAAAAAAAAATCAAACAAAAACTTTAACAGCCCGATGGTAAATAAATTACGAAAGGAACTTAAATAGTAAATTAATTTCTTAAAAAAAGCCTTTAGTTGCTGCACAACAAGTCACTTCAAACTTACAATCATAGTTGAAATTCTCATGTGGTAAACTAATTTCTAAAAAACAGCCTTTAGTTGCTGCACGACAAGTCACTTAAAACTTACAATCATAGTTGAAATTCACATAGGGATTTTAACAATGGTAGTTTTTTTTTTTTTTTTTTTTTGGCTGAAGTTATAACTTTCAAAGCACCCTTGTTCAAGGTTGATGCTCAGAATGTTGTTAATGTTTTTTATTTTTTTATAAAGGGAGGTCCAGCCCACAATTAACAAATTTAAAAAAAACATAGTAACATTGAATAAAAAATAATACAAATACTAAACAAAAAAAAATTCTGAAAATGCTTTGAAAATAATATAGTAAACAAAAAAAACCTACGAGCTTACCACCAGTCAAAATGTGCTTGTTAACACTTGCAAACCCTAGCCAAATGCTTACAAAACCTAGCTGAATGCCTGCAAATCCTACCCGAACACAGAGGTAAAAAGAAACACTGTTGAAATAAGTAGAATGGGATTTTTTTTGATTGGACAGAGTTATAAAATTGCGGCGGAGTTTTTCTCCAAAAATTACAAGTTTTTGTCTAGTAATCAGCAAATAATTCGCAAATCAACAATGAGTTTTTCTGAATAACTCGATGATGAGTTATTTTGTGAGTAACTTGCGAGGGATTTCGACTTGCCAGTTTTGCAATTTTGTTTCATTGCTTTCACTCACGAGGAAAGATAAACTAGGACAAGTTGCTTAGACTTGTTTGGGGGCATTTTCATTGTCCATTAAATTTTCTTTTGGGTCGCTGAATTATAGGCTTTTTTTAATAGATAAATGTGGATTATATAATAGGACTCCACTCCCTACTTTCAAATTTTATATGTATATATAACCAATAGCATGAAGACATGCTTAGGCTGGAAAAATTATGGCCAGGCATTATATATGGTTCACAAACAACCAACAAATAAGCAAAATTTGATATATCCCGCTATATAATAAATATCACCAATAGTATGAAGAGATGCTTATGCTGGAAAAATTATGGCTATTATATATTAATATGGTCCACAAACAACCAACAAATAAGCAAAATTTGATATACCCTGCTATATCATGTATTTCCAACAATGAGGGTTGATTTTTATGGACAAGTAATGTTGAGATTGAATTGTACTAGATTCGCTGGACATTGATAATGTCTACACTGACATTTCTTTTCTCCTGACATGGTTATGTCTAGAATCAAGATTGGAACAATCCCTTGAATACTCGTACCTGTTACAATCTTTGTTTCAATGTTCCCATTTTGTCACAATTAGGGAGTATGCAGAAAAAGTCGCCAAGTTTGGCTTTACACCTGCCAACTGAAATCACTTGAAAACCTCCACTCTTTCTGATTTCAGCAAGACCCATTATGTATAACTTACTATTATCCTACTTCATGGCATTTTGAGTTTTGACAAACAGTTCGTAGCTTTCTGTATGCTACTGCATATAGCAATTTACAAACATGTCTTTCAGAGCAGTCATCAATAGATTCAATACAGCTCCTGACATTTTTTGGCTCTCTCATATTTATCTTAAAACATTATTTAAATATCAATCCGAGACTCCCATTTTAGTTCAGTCCAGGAAGATTCCAGCCAAGGCATGGAAGTCAATAGTTTTGATGTAAAGGATGCATGCCAATATTTCAGTGACTTCATTATCAAATCCCCTTGGATGATTTGGGTACCCAACTTCTTCAAATATTTCTTTGTTCTGGTGCTAGAGTATAATCTTTCTAAAGTAGCAAGCTCATTATAGTATACTGATAACACGAATTATATTTAAGATCTAATAAACTTTGAGAGGCACAGTTGTTGGTGATGCTTTCCAAACAGTTACTAGAAATATGCAACATATGTTAAAAAATGCAGTGAAGAGCAAAGAAGTTAAGGGAATCAAGGCAATTTATAGAATAATCAATTCATTTTCCTTTCATTTTGACAGGATCAGAAACCAAGTTTTTTATAGGAATTATGAAACCAAATATTACTATTTCCCTGCCCAAAACATATCCTGCATGACTTCATTGCTCAATCTTTTATTTCTGTTTTGTCCCTCCTCTGGCAGACTGTAATAATGTTCGTTTTGTTCATATTCTCTTTCTCTAGAGATTGTTTGCTTCATCATTTTCATTTTTTTTTTCATCCTACTATTTTTGTAATATTTTTTTAATTTCAATTTTCTTTTTCACAACTAATAATATTGAAGGTTACAGTGGATGTAGCAAATGGAGTGTGGGAGCAAAAAGGGCGAAGGTGAGGATGGAGCAGACACAGAAGAAAGTGGGGAGTGGTGACATGGCAGGAATATTGGGGTTGAGCAGCGAGCAAAATGCACAAGAAAAGGTGCTGTTTCTGGGTGTGGTGCATCCAGAAGATTGCTTGTTGGCAAAGAGCCTTTACAGTGCAGCTTCCTGTTTGCCTCTAAAACCCTAATCCGGGAGTTAGAGCAACTTTTGAGTAATACTGATAACACAATGAGTGATATTTAAGATGGAATAAATTTTGAGAGGCACAGTTGTTGGTGATGCTTTCCAAACGGTTATTAGAGATATGCAACCTATGTTAAAATGCAGTGAAGACCAAAGAATTTGAAGGGAAGAAGATTCGTGCAAACTTGCTTGATGTATAAACCTTCAAGTATTCAAGGCAATTTATAGAATAATCAATTCATTCTCCTTTCAATTCGACAGGGTCAGTGTAATGTCCCTTGTGTAAACAGGGATTCTATCTATCTGAATTAACCCCTTTTAGGACACTGTTAACAGAGACAACTTATTTATCAGAATATGCTGATATTAATAAACTCAGAATTTATCCACATAAGAGATTCTATACCAATGAAATACACATCAGAAATATTCAGTCCCAAACACAGTACTTTTACAAATTCAGAGTCCAGACATACATGTATATAGTCCTTATCTCAATCAGTGAGACAAACCGCCCCAGATCTGATTACCCAGTCTGAGAATTCAATATAATGCAGACTTACTGGATGTGACAATACTTAATTCTCAGAATGAACAGGAAAATACAAACTTGACAAGTCGCAGGCCTGATTTGGGTAACAGTGGTGAAAACATCCATCAGATACACTCCTAACTTCCCAGTCTGAAGGAATGCTTGATTGAGGACTAAGACTGAATAGGAGAGTTATGTCTTTGTGAGTTCCCAGGGCCGTGAATGTTCTCAATGCTCAGATTTGTGCCTCCAAGACACGGTTTCTTGTAGAAATGAATTGCTGGTGTCGAAGACACTGAGCAACACCCTCCAATCCAGTCGGCTAAGACTCCTGTGCGCCCAGCCAATGTACCTGTCCCGCAATAGAGTTACTTGCGCCCAGTATGATTCTCCAATTTGTTTCAGATGGTGAGTGGATGACGCTGCGGAACTGAAAAGATCCACCCCAAATTGGACTGATTTTCCCAACTCCCTACAGAGATTTCTGACTTTTATCAAGCAGACATTTAATCAAACACTTGGCATTTTTTCACACAAGTCTGAAACTTCTGAGTGGGCTGATATTGGACTGTTTGTTTATGGAGTTTTTTAATGATATCTCATTCTCGGCTTTAACAAAACTCGTAAAGGTACTGAACAGAAATATTGTCAAACAGTTTGCAACATTCATCTCATGAAGACAACCAACTAATCCCACAAAATTCAGTTTCTATTGTTTGATAGAAGTTTGTTATCAGATTTGTAAGCATGAGTCAATTTATTGGCATCATTTTGTTTGCTTGAAATCATAGACAATACACAACAGGTTGCAGCCATTTATTGACATAGAAATCTGAGTACCAAACATAATATTAAGTGCTGATATATAAAATCTGAATAACAGAATTACCTCCCTAGTATTCTGCAGCCATCGAGAATTGCTAAAACTTCAGTGAGCATGCTGAGTATCTTCTTTACAACAAATAAGACTTCCCAAAGGAAGCGGTACCATGAAAACTTCCACGCATATTTCTTTGCACACTCTCTATGAGGCTGAGTACCTCCTAAACCTCCAGCTCAGCTGCTATGGGCCCCACGCATCCTACAAAGCTCAATATATTACACAAAGAGGAATATCATCTAATCGTTGACCATTCAACAAGATAGAACATTCCATAGAAAGATAATATTAATACCACATCATCCCTCCTAGAACTCCACACAGCCTCAGGATTTGATAAAGCTTTATAAGGCAGTTTTCATAATATGGTCTTCACACGAGTCCTTCCAAGGTGACGGCCAGGCTGGAGGATGACATGCACTGTACTTCAACGCATCCCTTGACCCATGATACCAATGAAGATGCGGCTATATTAGGAGCGGCTACCATATTTTGTATAATCTTCCAAACTTCCCATAATCTGCGGTTGAAATATGAAGTGGCTTCGGCTACCAAAAACTAACATAGGAGAAAACAATGCACCTTAAAACTCACTGCTACGGTACAGCAGAGATATACGACCAGGCAAAAGATATGAGAAATTTCAAAGAACCCATCAAAATCACTCCAAATACCATAATAAATTACACAGCAAAACAAAACTCCATTCAACTCCAAGCTAATCAAAACCATCAAAGTCCATGAGGCACAGTGCGATACCAGGGAGAAATCACCATCAAACCAGTTAGGGTTGATCTCCCACAACCGAAACTAGATAAGATTATTGAGGATAAACAACCTCGAAGGGGACTCTGCTCAACAACATTCGTTCATAGAAGTAGAGAAAATTGTTATTCTGGAGCATGAATCTCCAAATGAGCGAATGAGTCCATATATTTCATTTTCCCAACACTCCACGTACATGCAAATAAAGAATAATAATTAATATCCACCACTATGCGCTCCACTCCACAAAGCATTCCTTGAATAGGCATAATCGTGGGAGCGCCCACCAGAAGCTAATGCTCACAAAGAGGAGTGAATTTAATTATTTTTAAAAGATTATAAGTTATCAAATAATTGAGTTGTAAAATAAGACATAAGGATAACTTATAATAATCTTTTAAGAGCAACATGATAAAAAAGGGACATTACAATCCGCCCTCCCTAAAGATTGCTTGTCCTTGAGCAATGCCAAAACAACCCGGCAATCATCAGACTGATCCAAACTGAAACCAAAAAAAATCCCGGGGTCCCAAATCAACCTAGGAGATCTAAAGTACCATCTACTGAAGAAACTATCCTGCAAGGTACCAATACGAGAGATCTCTTGAAAATCCTCTATAAGAAGAGCAATCGGATACTGCATCAACTCAGTCAACTCCTCAAGATATTGCCCTTCGGACAACCTCAACTGAAACACCGTAAGAATACGCCCAAGAGAGTCAGCACCAACTCTCTCAATCCCAACAACTGTTGGACTACAAACCCAAGTGATCCTTGGATTCCAGATCCATCTCAGGAAAAAACCACCACTCAGCTGTTGCACCACTCTGATTATAACTATAAACTCATCGTGCCAAAACTGTGCTCCTCTCTTCTATGACCCAATAATATTTCCGTCACCAAAAACCACACTGAAGTGCTTGAAAAGGCTGAAATCTATAACATGAAATATCTCCTTCCAAGGCATCTCAATGAGATCCATAATTGCAATCCGTGTACCTAACATGATACTGGGAATGCCTTTGCTGTCACAAACTGATAACATATCATTGACACTTAATCTCCAAGTGTCAAAGAAGCAATTCCGCACGCACCAATACACCCAACCCACTGCAAACATCATAGCATCATCTGATGATATACATACCCACATCCTGAAATGTCTATAGTAACCATCACTCACCGAAGTGGGAATAAGAGATAACTAAACTGTGGCCTGAAAAACTCTGACCACCAGCTGCCCAAAACCCTGCCAAAGCTCAGAACCAATCAGCTCAATTAAAGATGTCATCATACCCAATGTAGAAATATAAGGACAGTAGTAATCCATCTAAAATCCCACAAGAAATGTAGGTGAGGTGAGTATGGATATAGGTGAAGAATCATCCCCTATGATCAAATCATCTCTACTAACCAGCCTCAACTATAGAGTACTCAACTGCTGACTTGAAGAAGCCGTCCAATTCACCTGCGGACCAAAAACTGGAGTCATGTATAGGCTGATCGGAAAGTGGACAGCAGTACTAACACTAAAAGTTGTGCCACTAATCCCAACCTGAGACAACACCGCATGGCTGGAAACCACTCCTGGATCCCAGATCTTGTAGTCAATTCCACTCTCCTCACTAAAATCGGTTGGGTCGTTGTCATCCAGCTCAAATAAAGGGTTTTCGTGAATCAAATCAGCATCTAACTCAAACAAAGGAGTATCCACAAACTGTAGATTTCCCTCAACTCTAGAATCAGACCAATCATTTGGCTGTTCCAAACTCCTGTATTTTGACCTTAAGGGACAATATGCAAGTTCAAATTCTTCTTGAATGCAATCCAGCTCCTTTATTACCTGTTCTATCTCCTTGGCCCTTTCTCTGTTCTCCTGCTCTCTGAATTGTTTGGCCTCAAAGAGCTGTTCATTTGCTTCAAGAAGTGCCTCTTGGACACTTTCCAAAGCAAACTTCATGGAATTAAGCTCATTGGTGAGCTCACTAGCCTCTTTCCTTATCTGCCTAGACATAGACAAAGTCTCATCTGCATTTCTGGAGGCCACATCTCTATCATGAATTATATGCAAGAAGGCTGATTTCATTTCTTCCATAGTGCTCTTCATCATGTGTAAATCAGCAAGGGAAATATTTTGCTCATATTGGTTCCTAGGTGTCTTGTGGGTGATATTTTCAACAAGGATTTTTATATCATCCAATCTAGATAATGTGTGGATTTCATTTTCAATAGACACCAACAATTGATTCTTTCAATCATAATCATGCAAGGTAGATGTACTGCAGTTATAATGCAAGCAAGAATTAAAACCTTCACCATACCTTTCAGCTGTGACTCCATGGCTGTTCCAAAACTCTTGTGCCTCTCTATCAAAGCTTGACTCATCATCATCTTCTAACCCACAATCAATTTCAGCTTCATACATTATATTTTCTGATTTGCACACAAAATTATGCTTTTCAAATTCAGCTTCCTCAATGTTATTCTCTTGGCATACATTATGTTCTAAGATAAGAACATCATCATGACTAGACGGGAGCTCATCCCAATATGGACCCTCATCAAACTTAGGTGCCAACACACCCGGATCCCAAAGATTAAAAGACTGATTGCTTTGTTCAGAAAAAGTAAGTGCCTCATGTGTGATGGATTCTCCAAACAAATCACTCACCAAGTCACCAGTGTTGAAATCATCAGATACACTCCTCTCCATAGGTTCTGATTGGGAGTCAAACTGATAATCACTAGTGTCATCATGGAAGCTAATAGTCTCTGAAACTTCATTTGATAGATCTGATTTTGTATTCAAAACTGTTATTTTGTCATCTTCATGGAACACATTCCCAACATTTGTAGATGCATGCTCTTCAGGAGTGGTATTGTCTTCATATGTTTGATCAATAGCTGTTGATTTTTCAAATTCCATATCAGCGCCATTATCATCAATGAGACTCTCACTTGTAGATTCACTGAGTGATTCTTTTTTGTTTCCACAATCTTTCTCTTCTTTCTTCCTTTTATCTTCTTCCTCTTTCCTTGTACTTCTAATATAGTGTATAAGACCCTTCTCTTAGGATCTAATATTGCACTTAATTCCACGTACCTATCAAAGGAATATTCTCTTTTGAACCTATCAGGAAGTGCTCGGTATTGGTCAAAAGCTTCGGTAGCCCCCTGTTTATAATTTTGAACTCTATCCACTATCTCTTGAATAGGTTCTATATTTCTCATTCCACTGTACTGGGAGCTGCTGGCTTCTTTGTTATGTCTTGGACCATGAATTAAATTCTGATCCACCTTGTCCATAAGTCTATTGATCATATTGAACATTTGATCAAACTTCTTCTCCATTCGGTCACCCGCAATATGAAGTTGCCACTTTCCCTTATCTTCCTCTGCAATGACTGGTTTTTTCTATGGTACTTTTGTTGTATGCAAGGTTTAGATAAATGCACACAGGCTAGTTACAACAAGGTTTAGAATGCACACAGGCTGGCAGGAAATCAGCTCTGATACCACTGAAAAGAACCACCCCAAATTGGACTGATTTTCCCAACTCCCTACAGAGATTTCTGACTTTTATCAAGCAGACATTTAGTCAAACACTTTGCATTTTTTGAAATAAGTCTGAAACTTCTGAGTGGGCTGATATTGGACTGTTTGTTTATGGAGTTTTAATGATATCTCATTCCCGGCTTTAACAAAACTCTTAAAGGTACTGAACAGAAATATTGTCAAACAGTTTGCAACATTCATCTCATGAAGACAACCATCTAATCCCACAAAATTCAGTTTCTATTGTTTGATAGAAGTTTGTTATCAGATTTGTAAGCATGAGTCAATTCATTGGCATCATTTTGTTTGCATGAAATCATAGACAATACACAACAGGTTGCAGCCATTTATTGACATAGAAATCTGAGTACCAAACATAATATTGAGTGCTGATATATAAAATCTGAATAACAGAATTACCTCCCTAGTATTCTGCAGCCATCGAGAATTGCTAAAACCTCAGTGAGCATGCTGAGTATCTTCTTTACAACAAATAAGACTTCCCAAAGGAAGCGCTAACATGAAAACTTCCACGCATTTTTCTTTGCACACTCTCTATGAGGCTGAGTACCTCCTAAACCTCCAGCTCAGCTGCTATGGGCCCCACGCATCCTACAAAGCTCAATATATTACACAAAGAGGAATATCATCTAATCGTTGACCATTCAACAAGATAGAACATTCCATAGAAAGATAATATTAATACCACATCATCCCTCCTAGAACTCCACACAGCCTCAGGATTTGATAAAGCTTTATAAGGCAGTTTTCATAATATGGTCTTCACACGAGTCCTTCCAAGGTGAC
This sequence comes from Cunninghamia lanceolata, assembly GCA_027924645.1. NCBI lineage: Eukaryota > Viridiplantae > Streptophyta > Pinopsida > Cupressales > Cupressaceae > Cunninghamia > Cunninghamia lanceolata. The sequence continues at coordinate 5,442,060 of BSBN01001247.1, read as the reverse complement.
GGCCAGGCTGGAGGATGACATGCACTGTACTTCAACGCATCCCTTGACCCATGATACCAATGAAGATGCGGCTATATTAGGAGCGGCTACCATATTTTGTATAATCTTCCAAACTTCCCATAATCTGCGGTTGAAATATGAAGTGGCTTCGGCTACCAAAAACTAACACAGGAGAAAACAATGCACCTTAAAATTCACTGCTACGGTACAGCAGAGATATACGACCAGGCAAAAGATATGAGGAATTTCAAAGAACCCATCAAAATCACTCCAAATACCATTAATAAATTACACAGCAAAACAAAACTCCATTCAACTCCAAGCTAATCAAAACCATCAAAGTCCATGAGGCACAGTGCGATTCCAGGATGAAATCACCATCGAACCAGTTAGGGTTGATCTCCAACAACCGAAACTAGATAAGATTATTGAGGCTAAACAACCTCAAAGGGAACTCTGCTCAACAGCATTCGTTCATAGAAGTAGAGAAAATTGTTATTCCATAGCATGAATCTCCAAATGAGCGAATGAGTCCATATATTTCATTTCCCCAACACTCCACATATATGCAAATAAAAAATAATAATTAATATCCACTACTATGCGCTCCACTCCACAAAGCATTCCTTGAATAGGCATAATCGTGGGAGGGCCCACCAGAAGCTAACGCTCACAAAGAGGAGTGAATTTAATTATTTTTAAAAGATTATAAGTTATCAAATAATTGAGTTGTAAAATAAGGCATAAGGATAACTTATAATATCTTTTAAGAGCAACATGATAAAAAAGGGACATTACAGGAACCTTCCCAAATACGCCAGATGCTAATATGAACCTATCGCATGAAGATAGGGGCAACAACAATACTTCTCTAACCTCAGCTCCTTCCAAATGCATGGCGGAATATGCAGATCTGTAGATACAAAAGTTCAACTCAGCACAATGCACAATCCAGAAATGGAGAATGCTCACAGAAGCAAGTGAGGTTTTCGTCTCACCTACTTATGTTGGTCTCAGGGTTTCCATCCCAAGAACTAGTATGCAAACTACAATATTCAAAGCTAGAATTCGATGCCTTGAAAATGAGATTTCAACATGGCTTTATAATATTATACCTTTTCATAATTGCAAGTCGGCGTTAAGATTTGAAAGTAAGTCGGTGCCAAACATGAGTTAATATTATTATTATTAAAATAATGAATATTATTATTCTATAGTTATATATTATTATAATAGTGTTTAAAAAACACTTTTAAATTAAAAATAAATAATATTATTTTGTTGGAGCAGGGGGGGACATGATAGTCCTCCCACCCCAAATATTGCTTGTCCTCAAGCAATTTCAGATTCAGATGATTAAAGATTTCAGCTCCTTCCCATATAGCATGCTCATCGATCCTGGACACATCTCATGTAGATTCAGCAATGAGAAATAAACTATCCCCTTTAGCAGTAATACTCACTAATCCTGGCTTCTCTTTGGCCTTGGCTTTCTTAATGACCTCATCATCATATGTTTAAGTTTCAACATTATGAACAAATGTCTCTTCCGAATCTCTGTTATGAAGTTCACCTGGGAATTCACAATTGTAGACTGCGGTACCCCATGCTGTCCCTTTCGGAAGGTGGCTGTACCCCATGCTGTCCCTTTTGGAAGGTGGCTTAAGTCAGAATGTATGAGTGTAGATAAGTGATTGCAGCAGTCATATATTATCCCAAATTTCATCCTTGATGCTGCTAACAATGCTGGAATGTATGTACTTGATGCTCTCCACATGTGGTTCCATCTACTCATTCCCTTAAACTCAGAAATTTCCTCTGTGCTTGCTGGTTTAAGACTGTCCAAAGATGATTCAACCAGCTGAAACACTCTGTCATGGTTGTTACATTTCTTTTCTTTACTCAGAAATAAAGATATGACGGCTGGAAGCTTTCTTGCATCATTCCAAAACACCACCGTAAAGACTAAAAGTGGAAAATGCACCTTCAACTTCTCCTTTATGGCTGTCCCAAAGGGGTGGGGAAAGCTGAGAACATAGGTAACAGCCGTGTTGATATGGAAGACAACACTCATAAGGACCCATGTATTATAGTCATTGTCTCCAAAATTCCAAACAACAATGCTAGGATGGTGATCTTTTCTCATAAAGATCCCTTTTTACCGATGGCTCATATGGTGGCCCTTTTTGGTGAGCTATCGTGAACATATTAAAAATGAATCAAACATTATCATAGTGGAGTATCATAGCTTGGAGGCAATCTTCGGCTATCTCCATGCTTTGAGTGGCTTGGTTTTTTTGAACACACACCTCCATTCCTTTCATTTCATCCATGCTTGGGGTTCCATTCGCAATGCCTTGAAGTATCACCTCTCTCCCATCCGCTTTGAATTGGAACTCCATTGTTTGGTAGTTTTGAGTGAATCCTCAAGTGAGTGCAACCATTGCACGCCCAAGACTATGTCTGTTTCGCCTATTCCCACAACGTAGAAATCATCCTTAACTTGATACCTTCCCAAAGATAAGTTGGGCTGTTGTATCCGCTCCCTATAAGAAATAATTTGGTCGTTTGTGAGCATAACATTAAACCCATCAAAGTCTTCTGCTTCCAAACCTTTCCTTGAAACCAAACCTACATCTATGAAATTATGAGTGGCCCCACTATCATTCAGCACTGTCACTTTGTGACACTGCAAAACTCTCCGAACTCTAAAAGCATGGTACTTGGGTGCTTCGGAATGAGTAACAAGGGCACCCTCCGAAATCGTCCCTTCTTTACTTTCGGGCTCTATCTCATCTGGCTTCGCCTTAGGCTCGACAACCTTTGTCTCAGGATCTTCTTTGTGTCTAACCTCTATGTAGTGTATTTTCCCTCTTCCCAAACATCTATGTCCTGGCTCCCATGGCCCTCTATAAGAAAAACACAACTTCCTCCAAAGCTCATTCTTCATTTTTTCAATCTTGTTTGGTTTTGGGGGTAATGCCATAGATTGAGGGGTATCTTTCAGGAATGGGTTTCATATGCTGCTCCGTTGGAGATGGCTTGTGGTTGAATTTTCCTTTAGCCACTGAATCCTCCAAGATCAAAGCTCTCCTGATGGCCTCCTTCGAAGACCCTGGTTCTAAGGCTCTCACCAACCCCTTGAGTGAATCACCTTGACCTTCTACAAAGAGCACTAAAAGTATTCTCTCCATCACATTTGGAACCATCACCGAAAGCCTCTGAAACTCTGCTACATAAAGCTCAACTAATCCCTCCTATTTCAGTTGTGCTAACTCTTTGAAGTAAATCTCTGGTCTTTCCTGTCAAACCTTTTTGTCAGTCTTTGACTGAACTCCTCCAAGGTGGTGATAGAACCATGCCCTTGTGTCACCATGCCGTGGTACCACTAGTCATGGGCTACACTCTCTAGATGTAAAGTGGTGAACTTGATGGCTTCTTCTTCAAACATGGGGTTCAAGGAGAAATATGTATCCAACTTTTGCAACCATGCCTTGGTTGAACAACTACTCGATTCATCATATGTGGGTATATTGATCTTTCCCAAACGCTGCTGTATATCCCTACGGGGCTGCTCCTCATACCTTCTCCTCCTATGCCCGTTTCTTGGTTTCATCTCATAATATTCAACAAAAGACATGTCACGACGGATGGCTGGATTTAGGGCATTATATTCAACATGATACCTTGCCATCTCATCCTCTTGTCTTGGGGGTATGAGTTCTTCTTCCTCAAAGGGTCTGCCTCAACTCTCTTTAAAAAGTTGGCTCTGAATGTCCTCAAGGGTGGGTTAATTGAAACCTTGTCATTTGCTTAATTACTTTATTTTGCACCATTTTGATTAGGTCTACCAGCACTCCATTGCTGATTCATCCCTTTTAGGAGTCGAACCATCTCTGCCATAGAATCTCTCATGGAAGTTTGGAATTCTTTGTTTCCCTAAGAAATTCGTGCATGTTTTCATCATCTTTGTCACCCATGGCTGCCTCTTTCTTCTTTTCTCTTTGCAAGTATTTGATTTCCCTATCACTCAAGCTCATGAATTTACATTACCACACGCTAGCAAGAAAGGTGGCTCTGATACTGCTGTAATGTCCCTTGTGTAAACAAGGATTGTATCTATCTGAATTAACCCCTTTTAGGACACTGTTAATAGAGAACTTATTTACCAGAATATGCTGATATTAATAAACTTAGAATTTATCCACATAAGAGATTATATACCAATGAAATACACATAAGAAATATTCAGTCCCAAACAAAGTACTATTACAGTAATTCAGACATACTTGTATATAGTCCTTATCTCAATCAGTGAGACAAACCGATTACCCAGTTTGAGAATTCAATATAATGCAGACTTACTAGATGTGACAGTACTTAATTCTTAGAATGAAGAGGAAAATACAAACTTGACAAGTCGCAGGCCTGATTTGGGTAACAGTGGTGAAAACTTCCACGCAGATAGACTCCTAACTTCCCAGTCTGAAGGAATGCTTGATTGAGGACTAAGACTGAATAGGAGAGTTATGTCTTTGTGAGTTCCCAGGGCCACGGATGTTTTCAATGCTCAGATTTGCGCCTCCAAGACACGGTTTCTTGTAGAAATGACTTGGTGGTGTTGAAGACAACCAACACCACCCTTCAATCGGCTAAGACTCTTATGTGCCCAATCAAGGTACCTGTCCAGCAATAGAGTTGCTTGCGCCTAGTCTGATTCTCCAATTCGTTTCAGATGGTGAGTGGATGATGCTGCGAAACCTTCCCAAATACGCTAGATGCTAATCTGAACCTATTGCGTGATGATAGGGGCAACAACAATACTTCTCTAATCTTAGCGCAAGAGAACTTTTGATGATTTAGTTAATTGGATGAAAGATTTTTGGAAAATCATTGAAGCTACCTCCATTTCCTTGGTGGAAAGAGATTTCTTTTTGGTTCAATTTCAAACAGAGGTGGATTGTGATTTTGTGTGGAACAATGGGCTATGGTCTATTGGAAAGTACGGTCTTTTCATTTGCCCATGGGACTCCTTTCTTTGATCTAACAACCCATCCTATTACCAAAGTCATTCTATGGGCAAGACTTTACAATCTCTCTTTGGCTATGAGAAACCCTAGTTTGATTTAGAGGTTGATGAATGATGTTGGTGATTTTGTCAGATTTGATGAAGCCTCAAACGGATTTGAACAGAAATGTAATGTCCCCTTCTCACTTGTAAGCAGTTTAGAGACCATTAGCCTAATTTTCTATGTTTTCCCATAGGCTAATTGAATGGCAGAAGGGAAAATTTATTTAAATAATTATTTAAGTTGTCATAAAGTAACTTTACTTTATAATTTTAAGTTGACAGCATTTTATTTATTTAAAGTTGTGCAAAAAGGGGGCGCTAGGCAAGGGGGACATAAAGTAACTTCAGTAAGCATATTAAAAGGTTTATTTTATTACTTTGAGGAGTTTTTGAGGGAAAAGTGAAAATTAATATTTTATTCTCTCGTGTTGCCCTAAAAGTGCCTTTTTAAGGAGTTGAGCTCATTGTTGGGGTTAGAGATTATTATTTGCAATTGCTTTGCTCTGAGTGAGTGCTTGTTATCTTCACTATTTCTTGAGGACAAAAACCCCCCTGAAATACCAGTTTCGAGGATGGAAACTCTCCTAGCTAGAATTGGTGTGGTTTCACCTTGAAATCACCTTTGTGCTTCTAATTACCCCTTCTCAGGCCTAGTCAGTTTTGTGATCGTTAGCCTATTTCCCGTAGGCTAATTGGTGTGGTAAGGTGATTCCAGAGATCTTGGAGAGCACCGGTTTTGTTTTTATTGTTTTCTATTTGTGACTTTGAGCTCAATTGGTGTCATGGAATGCAATGATGCTTCCAGAAGCGTTTTCAGACTCCTGGTTTGTGCTCCACACTTCTTGGAGAGCATGTACTGAGTTGGCACATGTCATCATCCCACTGTTTCAGTTATGTCTTGGCATGTTTAGTTTCAGTTTTCGATGCCTTGACAGTGCTTTCCGCAACTCAGGTGGAGTATTTAAATGAATAATGTTTGATTATTCATTTAAGTGTTATAATTTATAAAGTTGTGTGACCCCTCCTTAAGTGGGCGCCTAGGAAGTGAGGAAAAATGTTATTAAAATTATTTTAATTCTTCAAAAAAGGTGTTGGGGAAAAAAAAGATTATTTTATATTTTTAAATTGGTTTTCCCGCTAAGAAAAATATAAAAGGAGGTTTGAGCTCACATTTTTGATATGTTGAATATTTCTTATGTCGTTATGTTGCCAGATTGAACTTGGTATTCTCCTATGATCTTTTGAAGATGAAAACCCTCATTAGATTTCTAGTTTCGGATTTGCAAGACAACCCCTGGCTAGTTTGGAGTGGTTCTACCATAGTTTTGAGACTCGTCCAGACTTGGCGAGTCCTAGGTCGAGTCACCCTTGTCGAGTCTAGGGGGCTCGGACTTGGACTCCGCCGAGTCCTGGCCAGTCCCGTCAGACAGACTTGACCGGCAAAAAAAATATTTCAAAGGGAAAAAAAACATAAAAACATAAAAGGATTTTATTTTATTTTTTACTTATATTTCCTCTACATCCCTAAAAGCAACTTCATTTCATTTTGTTTGCAAAATAGGAGGAGAAAAGAGAGTTGTGAGGAAAAATAAGAGTGCATTGTAGGGCAACCAGCAAGGAGGTAGACCAAAAATCCATCAACAAATCGCATTCGGGCAACTTCATACTCATAGTTGGTGCATTGAGAGCTCTCTACCAACGATTGGAAGGAGTTTGCATTTCATTTCAAGTTTAATTTGAGAGGTAAGCTTTATTTTTTTTTGTTTTTTTTGTGTTTTTTAAGCAAAAATTGCATTGTTTTCTAACATTTCAATTCTTTTTGGAACAAAGTTACAAACCCTACTTTTTTTTTGGAGCAAATTTAGAAACCCTACATTTTTTTGGAACAAACCGTACATATTTTTTTGGTATTAGTTTAATAATTATAAATGACAATTCACAAATGTTATTTTTTTTTGTAATTATGTGTTATTGCAGCAGCCTTGATTTCAAATTCAAATCATGTTTTTCACAATGTATACTTCTACAACCCCATTTAGAAAGGACCCAGCTTGGAAACATGCTGAAATTTTTCCTGGGCAGAAAAAAGGAGAGGCAAAATGTAAATATTGCAAAACACTTTTTCATGGAGGCATTAATAGATTGAAATACCATCTTGCACGCATACCCATCCATGATGCTGTGGGATGCTCTAAGGCACCTCCTGAGGCTATTCGTGAGGTGCAAGTACAATTAGAAACATTTGAAATGCAAAAAGAATTGAAAAAGAGGCAAAGGGAGGAGTTGGCGTGCATTGGTGGTGTTAGATAAGCTTCTTACAAGCGTCCATTTCGTCCTAGTGCTAGTGCTAGTGTTGGTGTTAGTGCTACTGTTGCCGCTAGTGGTAGTGGTAGTGGGAGTATTAGCATTGGTCCTACAGTTCGTAAATCTAAGATGGATTCGTATTTTGTGCCATGCACTAACTCCTAGTTCTCAATCGTCACTTGAGAACATGAGTTGGAATAAAGAGGCACATGATGCAGCTAGACGAACAATTGGAGACTTTTGGTACTATTGCACCATTCCATTCCATGCAGCTAGGTAATTCTTTTTTGTTTGATTGTTTTAAAATTTATAGTTTGATTCTGTCTCATGAATTTTTATATTTAGATGTATGCCGAATTCAAATTTAAAGTTAAACTCTCCATTTTACAATATTTATCTTATTTAATTTATTTATGACATGTGTTAGGTCTCCTTTTTGGCAAAATATGGTTGATGCCATAACTATTTGTGGGGCGGGGTAAAAAGCCCCTACTGAAGATGACTTAAGGGGCCCACTTTTGACACAAAAGGTGGCTGATGTAAAAGCTGAAATAGAGGAGCAACGCTTGGTATGGAGCAAGAAGGGTTGCACCATCATGACCGATGGTTGGACCTATAGAAAAAATAGGACGTTGCTGAATTTTCTTGTTTCCTCCGCAAGTAATTGTACTTCCCTCAATGCATTGAATAATTTGAAATTTGAATTTGATTTAGTGATTAATTTTTTTAATTTATGTTTTATTGAATCATTGATTTTGCTTCTTTTTTGGGTGGCACCGTGTTCATCAAGTCAATTGATGCTTCAGCGCATGTAAAAAATGCCACATACCTTTGTGAGGCTTTAGAGGAAGTCATACTTGAGGTGGGTGAGGAGAATGTGGTTCAAGTGGTGACCGATAATGCAGCAAATTATGTTGCTGCAGGTAGACTAATGATGGAGCACCCAACAATATTTTGGACTACATGTGCCGCCCATTTCCTTGACCTCATATTAGAGGATCTTGACAAGTTTCCATGGATCAAAACATGTGTTGATATGGCCAAAAATATCTGCAAATTTATATACAATCACACATAGGTCCTTAGCCTAATGAGGCAATACACGAAGCTGAGGGAGTTGGCTCGTCTTGACATCACTAGATTTGCTACTAATTTCATCACATTACAATCCTTGATTCGGTCAAAGGTAGCTTTGAGGCGTATGTTTGTTGGTGAGGAGTGGACTTCCTCATCCTATGCTATGACCACTGTAGGGATTAATGTGGCAAATTGCATTTATGATGAGCCAGGCGTTTGGGCACCTGCTGCAGAGATTGTGAAGGTAAAATTTAATTGTACATTGTGTTTTAATTTTTATTCATATTTTTCTTTTATTTGTTTATTTTCGTTCACACTTAAGTTAATGTTTCACAATATTTGCAGTTCACCGAGCCCTTGGTAGTTTTCCTACGAGTTGCTGATGGGGAGAAGCCCGCAATGGGCTACATATATGAGGGCATGGATAGGGCCAAGGAGGCCATTAGATCCGTCTATGAGGGAGTTGAGGGTAAGTATCGTCCCATTTGGGAGATTATTGATAGGAGAAGGCACCACCAGCTTCACAAGCCCCTCATTGCAACCGCTTATTTCCTAAATTCGACACCCCAATTCTGCCTTGATTTCAAGGCGGATGATGAGGTTCTTGGTGAGCTTTACTTAGTTATAGGGTGGATGGCGCCTGTTGTTACTTCATAGATAGTCCACAAGATAGAGGCCTTTACTGATGCACAAGGATACCTCTTTTCTCGTCAAATGTGCAAAGATAGTAGGACGACATTGCAACCAGGTAAAAATATATTTAAGGGCATAATTTTCCTCTTTTTATATTATTATTAAATGTTGAAACTTGAAACGTAAAGTTGGAAATGAGATTTGATTTTTTTTCTTTTTCTCATCTCAGATAGATGGTGGCAAATATTTGATGCTAAAACACCAAACCTTTAGAGGATTGTCATTTGCATATTGAGCCAACCATGCAGTTCTTTAGGTTGTGAGCGCAATTGGAATATGTTTGAGCACATACACTCCAAGAGGTGCAATATACTGTCTGTGGAGAGGTTGAATGATCTAGTGTATGTTCATTACAACCTTCGTCTTAGACAAATATATTTTTGACCATGACTCCACCTTGATCATGCTAGAGGAGGTCAATCTAGAATCTGAGTGGATCATTGAGGCTACGGATTTTGTCTTTAGTGACGAGGACTTTGATTGGGTTGACCAGGTAGATAAAGAGGCTGAGGCTGTAGCCAAGGCTGAGGAGGAGGATAGAGCACGAGCAAACACAGGCACAACTGATGTTGGTGAGGGTGGCATGGAGTCAGGCAGAGATTATGGTTGCTACATCATTCAAGACTTACCATTTACGCATTCGTAGGAAGCTGAAGGATGCAGGCTCCTTTGAGCCATAGACTTCTAGTTATTGTTTTGATATTTCATAATTGTTTGGAACGTTTCATGTCATGGATTTCATATTCCATGAGTTTTGTATGCATTTGACTTTATATATCTAAGCGTGCTATTTCTTTCAGTAGCTTAGCTACAATTTGCGTTTATACTTATGTGATCGATGTATATTTGTGTATGTGATCAAATTAGCTTCCATTTGATGATGTTATTGTGTCTTCAAGGTTTATTTAATAAAGGGTGCATGAAACAAGTTTTAAATCCTTAAAAATCTCTAAATTTCTTGGGTTTTTTCACTTTGTTGAGTTTGGGCGCCGAGTTCGTGCTGAGTTTGAGTCTTGGAACTATGGGTTCTACTCAAGAATCACCATTCATTATTCACAGATTTCCAATTTCAGGGTAATATGATTGAATATTTGAAGGTTTAATTAGTGTTACAAGACCCGGACTCGCCAAAGACTCGCCTAGGTGATTTTTGGTGAGTACTCGGATTCGCCACCAAGGCTCACCCAAGACTTGACAATTTGAAAAACACATGAAATTTAGAGATTGTTAAGGATTTAAGACTTGTTTTATGCACCCTTTAATAGATAAACCTTAAAGACACAATAAAATCATCGAATAGAAGCTACTTTGATCACATACACAAGTATACATCGATCACATAAGTATAAATGTAAATTTTAACTAAAGCAAATAACACATTTAGATATATGAATATTGTCAAATGCATACAAAACTCATGGAATATGAAATTCATGGCATCAAAAGTTCAAAACAAATATCAAAACAAAAACTAGAAGTCTATGGCCCAGGGGGCTGCATCACTCGACCCAATATTACGGCTAGTCCTGCGTGGGCGTCTAAGATAGGTCCTAGATATTGATGCAGCCATGATATCTGTCTGTGTCTTAGTGGCACTCACGCCACCATCCAAGGTGTCTCCTCGTGCTCTAGCCTCCTCTAGCATGGCTACTGCCTCTGCCTCTCTATCCACCTGGTCAATCCAATCAAGGTCCTCATCACCAAAGACAAGATCCTCAGCCTGAGTGATCCACTTTGATTGTGGATCAACCTCCTCTAGTGAGATTGGTGATAAGTCACTGCTCAAAATATGTTTGTGGTGAAGGCAAAGGTTGTAATGAACATAAACTAGATCATTCAACCTCTGCACTGACATTTTATTGCGCTTCTTGGAGTGTATGTGTTCAAACATACTCCAATTGCGCTCACAACTTGAAGCACTGCATGGTTGGCTCAAGACTCGAATTGCAATCCTCTGAAGATTTAGTACCTTAGCACCAAATCTTTCCCACCATGCATCTGAGATGAGAAAAATAAAAAATCAATCTCATTGTGCCACTTTAAGTTTCAATATTTAATAATAATGTAAAAAAATGAAGAGTTTTAATTTTTAAACTTAATTTATGCCAGTAATAGATTTTTACCTGGTTGCAATGTCGTCCGAGTTGACTTGCATATATCTCATGCAAGGAGATCTGCTTGTCTAAGTCTAAAGATCTCAATCTCGTTGACTATTTGTGCTCCAAGAAGAGTATCTGGCACCATTCGCTCTATGACTGTAGAGCCCACTCAGAACCTCCTCATTCACCTTGAAATCATGGCAGAATTGGAATGTCGAATTGAGGAAATAAGCAGCTGCGTGTAGGGGCTTGTGAAGCTGGAGGTGCCATCATCTATCAATGATTTCCCAAATGGGGCGATACATATCCTCAACTTCGGTATAAACAAATCTAATGGTCTCCTTGGTCCTATTCATGCCCTCATACATGTAGCCCATTGCTGGCTTCTTCCCATCAACAACTTGTAGGAGAACCACTAAAGGCTCTGTGAACTGCAATTATTATAAAAGTTGAAACATTAACATAAGTAAGTGTGAACAAAAACAAACAAATAAAATATAAATATGAATAAAAATATAATGTAGATTTACCTCTACAATCTCCTCGATTTCCACCCAGAAGCTTTGCTCATCAAAAATATAATTAGCCTCACAACACCTGCATTGGTTTAAGCATATGATGAGGAAGTCCACTCCTCACTAACAAACATGCGTCTCAAACCTCCCTTTGCCTTAACCAAGGATTGTAATGTGATAAAATTAGTTACAAAGTAGGTTATTCCAGGACGAGCCAACTCTTTCTGCCCTGTGAAAGTCCTCATTAGGTTGAGGACCCGACTATGATTATAAACGTATTTACAAATATTTCTAGCTTGGTCCACACATGATTTGATCCATGGAATCTTGCCAAGATCCTCCAATATGAGGTCAAGACAATGGGCAACACAAGGAGTCAAAAATAATGATGGGTGGCTATCGATGAGTAGTCTACCTACAACAACATAATTTGTTGCATTATTTGTCACTATTTGCACCACATTCTCCTCACCCACTTCAGCCAAGATTCCCTCCAAAGCTTCACAAAGGAATTCAACATTTTTTGTGTTTCCTGAAGCATCAATGGATTTAATGAACACTGTACCACCTGAGAAAGAAACAAAATCAATGATTCAATAAAGTAGAAATAAAAAATATTAATCACTAAATCAATGCATTTCAGGAAGTACAAACTAGTTTGAAACTACAAACAAGAAAGTTTAACAATGTTCAATTTCTTCTATTGGTTCAAACATCGGTCATGATAGTGCAACCCTTTTTCCTCCATATCTCTTTCTGCTCCTCAATTGTGGCTTTCACATCAGCCACCTTTTGAGTCAAAATGGGGCCCTTTATCTCCTCATCATTAAGGGCTTTGAACCCCGCCCCACAAACAGTAATGGTATCCACCATATTTTGCCAATAAGGAAACCTAACACAAATAAATTAAATAAAATAAGTATTGTAAAATTGAGAGTTTAACTTTGAATTCTACATACCTTTAAAATTAAAAATTCAAGAGACAGAATCAAAGTTTCAAACTATATGTTAAAAAAAAAAAAAAGAATTCCCTAGCAGCACGGAATGGAATGGTGCAATAGAACCAAAAGTCTCCAATTGCACTTCTATCTACATCATGTTTATCTTTGTTCCAACCCATGCTTTCAAGTGATGGTTGGGAATCCGGAGTAGTGCGTGGCAAAATATATGAATCTAACATGGATGCACAAACTCTAGTCCCAATGCTAACACTGCTACTGCCACTACCCGTAGATGGACGAACTGGAGGAAATGGACAAAAGACTCCACTTGCAGTTCCATTAATGGCTGCCATCTCCTCTTTTTGCCTCTTTTTTAGTTCTTTTGCTCATGAAAGGTTTCTAATTGAACTTGTACTTCACACATAACTTGTAAGAGACCTTATTGTTTAAAATTGAAAATATCTATCAACTTTTAACACCACAATTGAAATCCAATCCAACACACAATCAAATACATATGAAAGTATGATCAACCAATGGATAAATGATGCAAGGAGCTCCAAATAACTTTATTTATTCACTGCTGTTACAAAAATCAGTCACTCAGAAATTCTGATAAGACCATTATACATGAAGTTTTCCACATCAAAATGACATCCAATTGATCCTTTCTTCAAGTAGGATCATGTACAAATACTTGGCAATTGATTCCAAGCCAAAGATTGAACAAAACAACCTTGGAAATGAAGAAACAATTGATTGATATAAAATTTCAGTTTGCTGATATAACTGCTGTAGGTGCAACTTTTTGTCCAACCAATGAAAATATGTCTCCAAACCCTCAAATCTTCACTCCTAAGCCAAATGAAGGTGTTCCCATGCAATTTCCAGCCCTTGGAGTCTTTATGAAATGCTCAAAAAGCCTTGAAACAACATGAATATCTCGCTGTTATGAAATTTCAGTCCCTGCAACATATAAAAATCTCACTCCAATGATGCAATCAACCCAATTGCTACCTTGATAGTGACACCAATGGATCAAAGGCTTCAGTACATCAATCAAATAGCTCCCAATACTTGTCTAAACCTGCAATATTAAGCTTAATGGTGAATATTAGAACAATATCACTTCACAAATTGTATGGGGTCATCACTATACATATACAAGGGGTTATCACCTTGCAAGTTAGCACGAAAATCAGAATCTTCAGCTAAAAAATCAATTAGAGAGAAAACATACCATAGCATCATAAGTTTCAAATTGATGTTCAAGTCTTCTATTTAACTCCTCCATGGATAGGCGTCCATCTCCTTGGCAATTTTGAATTGAAATTTGAATTCCACCAATGAGAATCAACGAACTTGAACAATTGTAAATGAATTACAATCAAACTCTTTCACTTAAAACAATCTTCAATTATTTTAAATGAATTACGACTCCTTCAAATGTACTCTCCTTGCATGGGTGGTGGCGGCTTGTGTGCAATCATTAAATATTTTGATTTTGCATTGAAAATCATTCCTTGCCTTGGACGACCACTAACCACTTAATGAAATGCATTAAATAAACCAATCTATCCAAATGCAAGCATTTAATATCCTTCAAAGCATTTAAAATCTTGATCCTTGACATAACCGACTTGGCATTCAATTTATAAAATTGCATTTAAAATGCTCCTCTATTCTTGCATCAATCCACAACTACCTCATGCACATGCATTAAATGATGATATTTGCATTTAATAAAAACTCTCAACCGCTCCAATGCAAATATTTAATAAATAAAATTTGCATTAAAAATCTTTTCAAAGCTCAATATCAAATTAAATGCAATCATTTAATTTCCACAAACCCAATCGCCCTCATATTTTATCGATCCAATGCAATCATCTAATAAATAAATGTTGCATTTAATATATCCTTCCTTCATGTTTGGCGGCCAGCTATGAATCATATGCAATCATTAAAAATCAAAACCAACCTCATAATTGAAAATACAATTCCAATATTGCATTTCCCATGTAGCTCAAAAACACACTAGTTGATCCAACTTTCTGGTTCTCCATGCATAGAACAAAATCAACTAGTAAATCACACTTAGCTCATAATTTGGGACATTACATAACTTCAGCAGACACTGCATCGCATGGTTTAGCATCTCATCATGGTATACATGCAAGATGGTATTTCAATTTGTTAATGCCTCCCCCTCGCAAAGGTTTTTTGCAATGACAACAAATTATTTCTCCTTTCTTTTCCCCAATGATGGCATGTTTCCAAGAAGGGTCCCTTCGAACTGGGTTTGACACTGTGATTAAGACAATTTATAAATCTAAAGAATGCTGCAATAACATATAAAGAGAAAAAGAATTAACATTTATGGTCTATAATTAAACTAATATTAAAAAACTAGGGTTTGCAACTATAAAACTAAAAAAAAAAATTCAAAAACACCTAGGGTTTGTTCAACAATCAAATTAAACACACCTAAAGTTTGTTCTTTGGTCCACTAAAACAATATAAAAAAAGCAAAAAGGAAATGTAAAAGAGGAAAGAAATTGAAAAAAAAAACAAAAAAAATTTGAAAATACAAACTTACCTCTTAAATCTTGCTTGAAATCAATGGTGAGCTCTTCCCAATCTTGTGTAGACTCCTTTAGATGCACCAAGAGTAGCTACAAACCTGCCCAAATGCGATTCAACCACCGATTTTAGCTTAATCTCCTTGCTGGTTTCTCTTCAATGGAATCCAATTTTTGCTCAAAACTCTCTTTTCTCCTTCTCCTTTGGCTTGGAAATGAAATGAAGTTGCTTTTAGGGTGTAGGAGAGAAATATAGGTGTCTTTTTTTAAGCGAATGTGTGTTTTTTTTAATGTTTTTCTATTCACTTAGTCGTGGCCGAGTCTTCCCATTGGGACTTTGCGAGCCGAGTTTGGCAGACTCGCCTAGGGTCGCCCAACTCGCGACTCGCCAAGTTTGGGCGAGTCCTGTACCTATGGGTTTAATTGACAAATGTGTGTGATTGGCAAACAATACAAATTTGTGGAGATTTTAATAAGATTTAAGTGAGTTTCCTGAAGATTTGGTGTTCGGGTTTCTTACCCGATTGATCTTAAGCACCCAACAAGAGAAGACGACGACTCAATGGAAGTGGCGCCATGATGGAAAGGAGTTTGTTCGACCTAGCCGCACCATCATTCATCTAATACTTCAACTGCTGCCTAACATCATGTTGTGGACGCTAGATTTGGAGGATGTAGCCTTCACAAAGGTGTAGCAATATTTGAAGTGACTTTGGGAGTTAGAGGGGAGCTGCAACCTACAATGATTTAGTCGCAGCTCTTCACAAGACAAGCTACAACCAATAAATAAGTCAAAGAATATTAGACAGAGCCGCAACATATGATTTGTGTAAACGTGGGTACTTGATAAGTGCGTGGGAAATTCTTAGAGGTGGCGACAAGTACTAATGCTGCTTGGTAAGAGCTAGCCGCCCAGTTGGAGGTGACTGGATCTTATATTGCTGTACCTAGGAGTTGGAGGTTTGAGTTAATGAATTAAGAAGAAATCTGCCATATGTAATCTTCTCACTTTTGCCTAGCATATCAAACATTTCCAGAGCTTTGGCATCCATTGGAGGTTAGAAACATTCATTCTTTTCTTAACTGAATACTGATTTTAATATCAGAAAATTGTTTACCCTGTATGATCAATTTCATCAACACAAAAAGACAACAAACTGTTTGACATAATGGTCATATATTATCATTGAATGTTGAAAAACAAATGTGAATGTTTCTTGTTCTAAACTTCTATTCAAGCTGTTCTATGTCATCCATACTCAGAATTTCAGTTTGATAAGCATAATGACAAATGTTTGACGAAATGCCCATAAAGCAAAAAATCAGAAAAAAATTGTGGGTTTTGGAAATTTTTTTGAGGGTGGTTATTACAGTGCTGCAGAGTTGAAGTTTCTCCTAGTTGTGTGATAATGGATATCTTTGATGTTTTCTGAGTTTTGGGTTTGAGATTGGTTTATTTTTGGATTGATGCTTTGGTTGTGATATTAAGTTGCAGTTTTCTGTATGTCGGTGGAGGTTTTAGAGGAGCTATACCCTTGTTCTTGTTGGAGGTTGTACCTCCACTTCTTATGCTGAGCTCTAAATATTTCTTAAGTTGCCAATTCGGGTTCAAGTTCGGGTTCGCGGGTTCGGTTCGTGGATTTGTCCAAAATTTTTTTTGGGGGTTGGGTTCGTTTATATATATATATGCAAAAATATTAAGTGTAGAAAAGCAAGAATAAAGTGTAGAACACCACATAGTATCATATAATCAACAAAACCACCACCAACTTGAATATCATAAAACATAAAACTCGAACTTCAAGTTCAATAACAAGATTCAAAATAATAATATCAAGTTCAACAATCATTTTTCATTGTTTCAATGTCAAATGACAAATGTCATCAATCATATGGATTTGCTAAATCCTCCACATCATCATCATCATCTTGGACATTAGCAAGATCATTTGAAGAACCACAACCAACACCACTGCCACTCGTTGAAAAAGTGTGCTCACTCTTTGATCCCTCAAGTGCAACATGTTGGGAATGGGAAGTAGAAGCATCCATGTCAATTTGCTTTGGCTCCATATTCCACAACTTTGATTCCCCTTCCTTATAGTCTTGCTGTTTGTGCGAAAGGAGGCGCAAGTTGGAATGCACATACACTAAATTCTCCGCTTTTTTGGAGTGCAATCGGTTGCGCTTTATTGAGTGGATAAAAGAGTATGCGCTCCAATTCCTCTCAGATGCAGAGGAACTAGCAACCTATGAAGACAAAGTGGAGAGAAAGAGTTAAAAAATAAAAAGTTAAAACTTACAAGTTACAAGTTACAAAATTTATAAATGAATTATGAAAGTTTAAATTTTAAAAAGTCTTTAAGATAAATGAAATCATAAAAACATAGAAATTTAGTAAACTTACTTGTGATAAAACCTTGATTGCAAGAGGTTGTAGGCGCTCGAATTCTTGGCCATGAAAGTACCACCAATTGTGAGCATCTTTCTTGAATTTATCACGAAGAGCCTCAATGCTTTGACCATTGGAGTGTACAAAATCAGTGAACTCATTCGTGACCATATCCTGCAATTCTGAATTAGGGAAGAGTCTACAAAGTGCTGCCTTGTACCCTTCAGACACTTCTAAATCTCTCCACAAGGGAATCCTATTTGGCATCGCAAGAATCTCAGCACTACAATACTTTGGAGTCAATGCAAATGTAAGAAGATGTAGCAGGGTTGTCATTGTGTTCCATCTAGCCTCAATCATTTCATGCACTTGGTTGAAGAGAATTTCTTGAGGATCTTTCTCCTTCTCATTTATGATGGTCTTTATCTTCTCTATCATTGAATCAATGCCATCATATATCTCCCCCATGCAAGGCTTGGCCATGTCAGTATAACGAATCATGTTCAAAATGGGCTCGGTGAAACTAAGGAGATACTGCACACGATGTAATGTGTCGTACCTGTTGGTTCTTTTTATGATCTTTTTAGTGTTATTTTATTTTTATTTTTGTGTTTTTTCAGACTAGAGAGAAGATGCAGAAGGGGTTTTAGTTTTCTCGAGATGTGTTTGTTACTTGCCAGAATACATAGAAAATATAACATGCAAGTGAACCCCAGAAAAAGTACAATGATTTTGAGCAAAATAACAATAACCCAGATCAAGAAATACCTCCAAATGAATTATAGTTGAATACCCATATCAAGGTTTGCAACTTTGTTTTTAGGCTGTTGCCGGACCAACAACTGGGTCTTACAGATTCACTCCAAAATCACCAAAGAAGATAGCAATGTGCATACAGAAGGTTACAATGGTCCAATAAGACCTAGACACCAATATTGAATGAGATATGTGCTGCCAAATGTCGCAGAAAACCCTCATGAAAGGCCCACGTACCCTTGCATAAGTACGACCATGGCTGGAAGTCATATACAACAGCAAAAACACTCTTAAATCTTCTGCAGTCTGCTGAAATCAATCTGCACTCAGTAAAGAAGGTTGAGCAACCAAGGAGTGGTCACAATGTAAGAAACTTGCACTTTTGAAGCCCCCACAAGATGTACGGCCTGCGTGGGACAGTACGACCAACAAGGAAGGTTAACACAACAACAAGAAATCTCTTCAAACCATAGTTCCGAGACTCGGACTCGGCGCAGACTTGGCGAGGGTCACTCGGCTTGGGACTCGGCGCAGACTCGGCAAAGTGAAAAACCCAAGAAATTTAGAGATTTTTAAGGATTTAAAACTTGTTTCATGCACCCTTTATTAAATAAACCTTAAAGACACAATAACATCATCAAATAGAAGCTTATTGGATCACATACACAAGTATACATTGATCACATAAGTATAAATGCAAATTGTTACTGAGCTGCTGAAGGAAATAGCACACTTAGATATATAAATATAGTCAAATGTATACAAAACTCATGGAATATGAAATCCATGACATCAAAATGATCAAATGTTCCAAGCAAATATGAAGTATCAAAACAATAACTAGAAGTCTATGGCTCAGAGGAGCCTGCATCCTTTGCCTTCCTACGAAGGCGTAAATGGTAGGTCTTCAATGATGTAGCAACGATAATCTCTGCTTGTGACTCCATGCCACCCTCACCAACATTAGATGTGCCTGTGTCTGCTCGTGCTCTATCCACCTCCTCTGTCATGGCTACAGCCTCAGCCTCTCTATCTGCCTGGTCAACCCAATCAAAGTCCTCATCACTAAAGATAGGATCTGTAGCCTCAGTGATCCACTTAGATTGTGGATCGACCTCCTCTAGCCTGATTGGGGTGCAGTCATGGTCAAAAATTTGTTTGTGTCTAAGTCGAAGGTTGTAATGAACATACACTAGGTCATTCAACCTCTCCACGGACAATCTATTGCGCCTCTTGGAGTGTATGTGCTCAAACATACTCCAATTACGCTCACAACCTAAAGCACTGCATGGCTGGCTCAATATGCGAATGGCAATCTTCTGAAGGTTTGGTGTTTAACACCAAACATTTGCCACCATACATCTGAGATGAGAAAAAAAAAAAAAAAATCAATCTCATTTCCAATTTTAAGTCTCAAGTTTCAAGTTTCAACATTTAATAATAATATAAAAAGAGGAAAATTATGCCCTTAAATATATTTTTACCTGGCTGCAATGTTGTCCTACTCTCTTTGCACATTAGACGAGAAAAAAGGTCTCCTTGTGCACTAGTAAAGGCCTCTATCTCATGGACTATCGGTCTAGTAACTGCAGGCGCCATCTGCTCTATCACTGAGTAGAGCCCACCAAGAACCTCATCATCCGCCTTGAAATCAGGGCGGAATTGGAATGCCGGATTTAGGAAATAAACTGCTGCATGGAGGGGCTTGTGAAGCTGGTGCTGCCATCTCCTATCAATGATCTCCCAAATGGGATGATACTTACCCTCAACTCCCCCATAGATGGATTTAATGGCCTTCTTGGCCCTATCCATGCCCTCATATATGTAGCCCATTGCGGGCTTCTCCCCATCAGCAACTCGTAGGAGAACTACCAAGGGCTCGGTGAATTGCAAATATTGTGAAACATTAACTTAAGTGTGAATAAAATAAACTATAAAGTTAAACAAATAAAAGAAAAATATGAATAAAAATTAAAGAATACTAGAATTGAATTTTACGGTTACCTTCACAATCTCTGCAGTAGGTGTCCAAAAGCCTGGCTCATAAAAAATGTAACTTGCCACTTCAATCCCTGCGGTGGAAGTACCATAGGATGAGGAAGTCCACTCCTCAGCAACAAACATACGTCTCAAAGCTCCCTTTGACCGAATCAAGGATTGTAGTGTGATGAAATTTGTAGCAAATCTGGTGATCCCAAGACGAGCCAACTCCCTTACCCCCGTGTATTGCCTTATTAGGCTAAGAACCCATGTGTGATTGTATATAAATTTGCAAATATTTTTGGCGATATCCACACATGTTTTGATCCATGGAAGCTTGCCTAAATCCTCCAATATGAGGTCAAGGCAATGTGCGGCACATGGAGTCCAAAATACTGTTGGGTGCCTCTCCATCAGTAGTCTACCTGCAACAACATAATTTGCTGCATTATCGGTCACTACTTGAACCACATTCTCCTCACCCACCTCAAATAGGACTTCCTCTATAGCCTCACAAAGGTATGTGGCATTTTTTACATGTGTTGAAGTATTAATTGACTTGATGAACACGGTGCCACCTGAAAAAAGAAGCGAAATCAATGGTTCAATAAAACATAAATTAAAAATATTAATCGTTAAATCAAATTCAAAATTCAAATTATTCAATGCATTGAGGGAAGTACAATTACTTGAAGAGGAAACAAGAAAATTCAGCAGCATTCTATTTTTTCTGTCGGTCCAACCATCGGTCATGATGGTGCAACCCTTCTTGCTCCATACCAAGCGCTGCTCCTCTATTTCAGCTTTTACATCAGCCACCTTTTGTGTCAAAAGTGGGCCCCTTAAGTCATCTTCAGTAGGGCCTTTGAACCCTGCCCCACAAATAGTTATGGCATCAAGCATATTTTGCCAATAAGGAGACCTAGCACATGTAAAAATGAGAGTTTAACTTTAAATTTGAATTCAACATACATCTAAAATTTAAATATAAAAATTCATGAGACAAAGAATCAAACTATAATAGTATTATAGTATAAACTTTAAAACAATCAAACAAAAAAGAATTACCTAGCTACATGGAATGGAATGGTTCAATAGTACCAAAAGTCGCCAATTGCTCGTCTAGCTGCGTCATGTGCCTCCTTGTTCCAACCTGTGCTCTCAAGTGATGGTTGGGAACCAGGAGTAGTGCGTGGCACAAAAAATGAATCCAACCTAGATTTACGAATTCTAGGACCAATGCTAATACTACCACTAGCACTAGCAGTAGCGGCAACAGTGGCACTAGCAGTAGCGGCAGCACTAGCAGTAGCACCAACAGTAGCAGAAGCACTAGCACAAGCACTAGCACAAGAACGAAATGGAGGCTTGGAAGAAGCCTCTTCAACACCACCAATGCACGCTAACTCCTCCCTTTGCCTCTTTTTCACTTCTTTTTTCATTTCAAATGTTTCTAATTGTATTTGCACCTCATGAACAACCTTAATAGGTGCATCTTTGAATCCCAAAGCATCATGGACGGCTATGCATGCAAGATGGTATTTCAATCTATTAATGCCTCCATGAAAAATTGTTTTGCAATAGAAACATTTTGTCTGTCCTTTTTTTTGCCCTGGAAAATTTTCAGCGTGTTTCCAAGCTGGTTCCTTTCGAACTGGGTGTGAAGAGTTAGACATTGTGGAAAATACAATTTGAACTTGAAATCAAGGCTACTGCAATAACACAAATACAAAAAAAATGAACATTTGTTAATTCATTTATAATTATTAAACTAATGCAAAAAAAAATGTAGGGTTTGTTTCAAAAATATGTAGGGTTTGTTGATTGTTCCAAAACAAAAGGTAGGGTTTGTTTCAAAAATATGTAGGGTTTGTTGATTGTTGAATGTAGGGTTTTTTAATTTGTTGAATGTTCAAGCTTCAAACAAAATAAGTAGGGTTTGTAACTTTGTTCCAAAAAAATTTGAAATTTTACAAAACAATGCAATTTTTGCTAAAAAACACAAAAAAAACCAAACAAAATCAAGCTTACCTCTCTACTAAAACTTGAAACGAAATGCAAAGTTGCAAACTCCTTCCAATTGCTGGTAGAGAGCTCTCAATGCACCAACTCTAAGTATGAATTTGCTCCAATGCGATTTAATGGTGGATTTTTCGTTCTACCTCCTTGCTATTTGCCCTATAATGCACTCTTATTTTTGCTCACAACTCTCTTTTCTCCTCCTTTTTTGCCAACAAAATGAAATGAAGTTATTTTAAGTGTAATAGAGGCAATATAAGTAAAAAAAAAAATCAACTTTTGACTTGAGTTTTTATGTTTTTTTTAAAACTTTTTTCTCATGCCTGCGCCGGCCGAGTTTCATCATCGGGAATCGCCGAGTTTGGGCGAGTTTGGCAAGTTTCAGAGAATTGGCGAGTTTGGACGAGTTTTCAGACGGGTCCGAGTCCGAGTCTCCAAGACTCACCATGCCTTGCTCGGCTCGCGACTCGCCGAGTTCTGGCGAGTTCGGGCGAGTCTCGGAACTATGCTTCAAACACACCAAAATCTACCTCAAACCTCTGAAATCAAAATACTATTAATCAACAGCGAAATATGTAAGCAATCAGGCCACAAACATCATCAAACGAACTCTATTGAAGCACATTTGCAAACACTGGATGTATTTGCCTTCACAAGCACCTTTGGATGGTATTGCACATCTGTAGAATGCTGTTACTCAGGGAGGTTTTCGTCTCCAAGAGCCCCTGGTTCGAATCCTTCAAACCCTCACACCAAAACCCTAGCAGAGCCAAAGCATCAAATATCATAAACATCAAGCATAAACAAAATGACCTTTTTTTTTCTTCTTTTATTTCCTTCAAGTTGGGCGTTGGCTCAATAGAGGGAAAAATAACATTTTAAATTACTTTATGCTCTCATAGGGATGGCGCCCAAACCCCAAAGTGACTCCTTTAAATATTTCTTTTAATAAGTCACTTCACTTAACATTTATAAAGTCCCATTTAAATAAATATACTATAACTTTGGACTTTAAAATAAATGTCAAGACGATGTCGGAATACCATGATCTTTAGTTCGTTTGAAAGGTCTTGACGAGACGAATATAACCCTACTCTGAAAATCCCGATCTGGCACCAATCCCGAACTTACTAAAAATAGTAAGTATGAGTCTGAGCAAGCCAATATTATGATAAATTAGTTATTTCTATTTTAATGGTCACTTGTTAGTTTCCCTGCTTTTCTCCTATTAGATAGGTTTTATTCCATATTTAGTTCTTTCCTTTCTGCACTGCTTTGTTAACTGAAGCTTTTGCTTTATGCAAGCTGTCAGTCCTTCTTTAGCATGTTTCTCCTCTCTATAAGATGAGCTTCGCTCTCTCATTGTAATCATTCGATCATATTCAATAAACTCTCATGTAGTTTCTGTAACATGGTATCAGAGCCAGGTTCCCTCTTGCGCCTGTTCGTACATCTGTACGTCGTACAGAAGTTATTTCTCTGCTCATGCTTTGCTCTGAAATCGCGATTCTCTGGAGGTCGCATATGGAGACTTCTCTGTCTTATGATTTAACGACTGCAGCCCTCAAATAGTCGCGGGTTCTGTTCTGGAGTTTTAGGGTTTCGTGTTTTTGACATTTCTGTCTTTGAAAGTTCTCAAAAAAGGTTTGAAGAGTCCCGATTCATCCCTGCAGCGCGGTTTCTACGCCTTCTGGGTTGATTAGAGGCACGTTGACAGGCGTTTTGTGTATGTCTATTCCAAAAATCGTGCCTTTTCTGAGCGTTTTGAAAAACCCATTTTTTATCTGGTTTCAATGTTGGCGGCGTTGTCTTCTGAGACGTCTTGTGTTTTGCCTTGGCCTTGATACTGTCGTCTGGGATCGTGTTTCCCTGATCGCATCTTCTGGAGTATCTTTATGCTCACGTTTTTTGGCGCTTCTGCATAATCAATGGGCCTTTCCAGTGGACTTCCTATGTCATGATTTGGAGGCTCTTCATTGGCATTTGAAACACCTCTGGTTTTGAACTTGGTAGCAGATCCTTCAGAATCGTTTTTCTATTTCATGCTGTGATTTTCGTTGAAGGGTTTCGATGGTGTATGGCGTATAAAGATCTTCATTGGTGTGTAAAAATTTGTCTGGATCTCGACGATTGCTTTGCTTGCGTTTTTGGTCCGACCTGCCAGAATATATTTTCTGAAGGTTGCGTGGGGCTCTTTGAAGTTGTCCAGAGTATTCACGTCCTTTAGAAGACGTCATTTTTGATCTCGAAAGTTGTCGGGGACAGATTGCAGTCGTGACTTTATGTGGTGATGTTTTTTTTAGCTCACGAGTTGTTCTGAATCGCCATCTACATCTGTGGCTACTTCTGTTGTGTGAGTTGCTAGTCTGTTTTTTTGTTTCTGAAGGGACTTAAGGCCGTCATTTTCTCTACAAAGAGTTCGTTGTTGGCTCCACAACCTTCGTCTTGTTTGATTTCAGAAAAATTCTTCAGCGACTTTTGTTTTTTTGCTTAGGCGGCATTATGCTTAATGGACCTCGATGGTTGCATTTTATCTTGACAGGTGGATTGTCATTTTCTGGGTATTTCTTTATCTGAACACGGAATTCGTGACAAAAGAGAAAAGAACTCTGCATGTCTGATGTGCACGAATCCCGAGTTTGCAAATGTTCTGAACTTTTGTTTTTCGTACTCTCGAGATCTGAGCTTTGAAATCCGTGATTCTTCGGATTTATCTCGAGATCCGTACCTCAAAGTCTGTGTTCACGACTTTTGAGTCAGCGTATTCCGTGTTTTCGAAATCTGTATCTGTGCAAGTATTTTCTGTTTGCTGTCTGTGCCGTCTATCTGCTTCAGTTTCTATGCCCACTGCTTATAATTCGTCTTTTCGTCTTGGAAAACGTGAAGCATGGCACCTTTGACCAACATTCTGTTGGATGGCAGTCAGAGATTCAACGGCAAAAATTACAACACCTGGAAGCAGCGGCTGATGACTATTTTTGAGTATCGGTGTTTGGACCAGATTGTTTTGGGTCAACTACACGTCCTCAAGTGGCGGGTAAGGATCAGGATAGATTCGATGAGCAAAATCGTGAAGCGGTAATGCTTATCAAGCTATCAATCACCGATGATCAGCTGCCTTAGGTTTTGTCTGGGAAAACAACAAAAGAAATTTGGGAATCACTGAAGGACCTTCATGAAACCTCTGATAAAAGCCGAGCATTCTTTCTCAAGAACATGCTCTTCTCAATGATGATGGATGATCAGATGTCTCTGCAGGAGCATCTCACAAAAATCAAGGACATCCGTGATCAGTTGACGGCGATTGGTCGGAAGATGGAAGAAGAAGATATGGTAGTGATCACTCTGAAAAGTCTACCATCATCTTATGAACACTTTATTGAAACTCTTAACATTACTTCATCTAATGTTAGTCTGACGTTTCCTGATCTGTGCAACAAACTCTTGCAGTAGGATCGATAGAAACAACAGTTTGGTAGCAGTGCTTCTTCCTCAGAACAGGGATTTACTGCCAAGTCCTTCCAGCAGTATCAGGGTCCTAATCAGCCCTCGCAGCAGTTTAGTCAGGGTCAGTCACAGGACCCATCCAAGAAATACAACATCCAGTGCAATTACTGTCACAAGTTTGGGCATATGAAAAAAGATTGCCGGAAACGCTTGGCTGCTGAGTAGTCCAAGTCTGAAGCTTCAACTCCATTCGCACACGTCGCAGAGCATACTGAGCAGAAGGAGTCTGCTTTCTACGCCTTCTAGGCCAATCTCCTCTGTCTGTTTTGTCGATTGCTCGTGGATCAGCCTATATCTGTTTCTGTTGTCTCCATTCAGAGGGGGCAATTCTGTTTTAGTTAGTACAGTGACCATTAAGGGGGGGTATTATGATAAATTAGCTATTTCTATTTTAATGGTCACTTGTTAGTTTCCCTGCTTTTCTCCTATTAGATAGGTTTTATTCCATATTTAGTTCTTTCCTTTCTGCACCGCTTTGTTAACTGAAGCTTTTGCTTTATGCAAGTTGTCAGTCCTTCTTTAGCATGTTTCTCCTCTCTATAAGATGAGCTTCGCTCTCTCATTGTAATCATTCAATCATATTCAATAAACTCTCATGTAGTTTCTATAACAGCCAAGACACCACTGACAACTGCCAACTGGCATCAACTGAATCCGAACCACATCTACACCTCTGAAAACCCATCCAAGGCCACACCAACCACAGTTCCCTAACCAAATTGTCAGTCTACGGGAACCCAATGATAGACTAACACTGTAGCTAGAAAGGGGACATTACACACGATCCCACCAATGGTCATTTAGGATCATCCCCTTAACATTTGTTGCCCTCTCAGTGTTGCTTTGCCTCCATACAGATCAATTATTGCTAACAACCATGCTGATAAGAGCCTGTTTGACCTTCACAAGTTGTCTCAAGGCAATTGTGTTTGAGGCAAAACGGGTCTCAGCAACCTATTGAAATATCAAAAATAAAAAGTACAATAATTAAAATTTAAACATATAAAAAATTAAAAACAAACTTTAAGAAGAATTAGAATATGTGAAATTAAAGCACAGAAAAAATTGAAAATATATTGCTTCACTTACCTTAAACAACTCCAATGTAGAAAATGATCCAAATATGCTTTGGGACATGTGGTGGTTGGTGATGAACATTTGTATCTCCTCGGTCTCCACGTACAACTTTCTAATCCAATCAATTTTTTTCTCAATCTTTTGTAGCATTAAATTGAGAGAGTGGACAGCACAAGGTGTCCAAAAGATATGTGAATACTGTTCCTCAACCAACGACCTAGCAGCTCTACAATTTTTTGTGTTGTCTATTATCACTTGAACAACATTACGAGGTCCCACATCCTCAATAGCTGCAATGAGGATCTTAGCAATAAATTCTCCATCCTTCACCTGCTCCTCACAATCCACAGCTCTCAAAAAATTGTTGGGACACTGCAATGACATTGATCAAAGGCTGATTTTTTACATCTTTCCATCCATTAGAGACAATCGACACCTCTGTCTCACTCCATGAATCCCTTATGGGCTTCAATGCATCTTCTATACTTTTGACCTCATTTTCCAATAAGGTGCCATGCACCTTCTCATAACCTGGGCCCTTATACTCTTTTGGAGCATCATTAATTTTTCTCACCATCTCTTTCCAATATGGTGAGCGAACAACATTGAATGACAAACCATTTGCATAAATGCATTTGGCTATATGTTGGTCAGCAATATCTCAAGCCTCATTTTGAAATGATGTTTCCAAAGGTCCCTTTGGTCTCTTGTTTGTAGTGCTTGTGGGTTGCTCTTGAGGAGTGACAAAAAATGGGTGGCTCTCTACCACAACAGTGGGAATAGATGGAGGCTCCATTCGTTGAGTTCTACCTCTTAGTTTTTCTTGACAAGTTTGCTAATGATTTACGGCCTGCTGCTTCATCTGTTGCTTGTTGCTCCATGATATATGCCATCACTTGCTCAAGGGGTATAGGTTTTTTATTCTTTCTTGGGCAAGCTTTGATCCCCACCTAGAGATGTTACACAAATGGGCTTTCACTCGACTATATGAACTAGTATATTGCACATCACAATTGTTGCATCTCCAAATGTAACCCCCACCACCTGGCATTTGTTGTATCATTTCAACATGCCTCCAAAGAGGTGAGTGGATCGATTTTGAATTTAGATTGGGATACAGAGTTAGAACTAACTGCCATTGTGATTCATGTGGGTGTGGCAATAAGCTTTTTAAACAAAACAATGAAAACATTCAAAACAAAAACAAAAGCATGGCGATACATTCATGATTCATATAAACTAAGATTTAAAAAAAAAAACAAGTTGAAAAGAATTTTTTTTTTGTTCAAAAATGCAAAAAAAAACCTACCTCTTTGCAAAAATCTCCTCTGATCTTCTTGGCAGCCTCTAAACAGTTGCAAATGTGTAGGAATGGTGGTGCAAGAGATTTTCAACCTTCAAGAATCAATCTTCAAGCCTCTTTCTTCAATCACAATCAAATATGCGAGTTCAGCCACAATGGAAAGTTTTTGTGTTTTGCAAACAAATGAGTTGAAATGGCTTTCTATTTGTGTTTGTAATGTGATATTAGGGTTACTTTTTCATTTTAGATGAATTAAAAAAAAATAAAATTGAGTTATAATGTTAAAAAAAAACAAAAAAGAAATGTGTTTTGGCCGTTGGAATACCTAGGTTCGGGACAGGTTCAGCCCGGGTTCGTCTGGGATGGACCTGGTCTCCTGTGGCCAGACCCTGTCTAGACCCACAGGCCGACCGGTCTGGACCGCGAACCCGGTGCGGACTGGACAAGGATTCGGCAGGGGACACTGCAAACCCTGCAACATAGAATATTTCAAGGCAAAAAATTCTAGTCAATAGAGACGTTTGTTTGGGAGAAGGTGTTGAAAAGGACAAATAAGGATTTGTGGATTTGCAAGCAGCCGCTCCATATTCCTTTGGCATCGTACAAGATGGTCAAACTTCATGAAATTCGTGGGAGTTGAAGATTTGCTAGCCGCTGCCTTTGTTTGTCCTTTTCGAGTGGTGGGGGCTGCTTCCCATTAACATCTTTGGAGTTATTGAGTTTTAAGATTTTTGGTTTGTTTTTTAGAGCTGCCATACTTACCTTGGAGCATTAGATTTATGCTATGAGGTCATTGAGATAAGTTGTCACTTAGTGAGACATTGGTGGGGGCCGCCACTCCTTTGGCAGCTAATGTCTCATATTTTAATGCTTCTTAGATTCACCTTTGGCATTTGTGAAGATTCAATGAAATTTTGGAGTAGTGTGGATAACCGTACAAGGCAGTTTTCTAGTTGCATGATCTCATTTTTTGTATCAGAATATTCTCAGATAGAGTTTACTCATATTTTAGTGTTGTGGGCAGAGTGTGAAGGGTCCTCTTCAGTCTTTTCTAGTGGACGTGATTTTGGTGCTTCTTGCTTAGTTATATTAGGTGTTATCAGCATGTTTCAGACCTGTACAGATCAGTTTTGAGTGGTGTTATCTGCTGTTTGGGGGGCCAAAACAGACTTCCAGCTCCCTATTGGATCTTCTATCAGTAGTATACTTCATTGCATTTGAGTTATGGATCATTGTTAGATGGTTTCCTCATTGTTTTCTGAGTATTTAATGGTTTGATGTGAATGTTGCAGCAGTCTGAATTTTATATCAAAATAATAGTATGTCAGTTTGAAGCAAAATTATTTGCATTTTGATATCTAGAAGTGTTTGTAAACTTGTTATTGCGACTCCGAATGATAGTACTGCCAGAGGACAATTATTTCATGCATTTCATATTGTAAAACTGGATGGGTTACCCGCTAGTTCTTATAGCATACAAACTCTGGCCCCGTTTGACATTGAACATGCTTGATTATATCAACCAATTTGATCCGAATCAGCTTAGACATTCTGTCAGTGGCATTGCATGCATGCATACGTCCGCTGAAGAAGTGTTGATAAGGTCGGCTTAGCTGCCTCGTGTGCCTCATTTTGTAATTGCATCCACACACTACATTGAATAAGCGCATATAAGGTCAGCCTATCTGCCTTGTGTGTATATTTGTGTTGCATTGGCACACTCCATTGAAGAAGTGAAGATAAGGCAAAATAACCCACCCAGTACTGTGTTTGATTTTTTTTGATTGGGGTCTAGTTTTCTCTCACTGTTTGAAGGGTTTTCTGTAGTTAAGTTGTAATCTGCTTGTGTTTTGATGTTGTTCCCATGACATAATAGCACATGCAAGATACAATATTTGCGAAGACTATATTCTAGCTATACCCACAAGTTAATTTGTAATGGAAATGCTTAAATAAACCATTTCAAGCAATACCCATATGTCAAAATATGCTAATACATCAAAGGGTTACATACCCATGTTCGCCATCCACAACATGCAAGTTGGGAATCGCTGTAACAACAGCTTGAATAGTTGATTCTACTTTGTATTAGTGAGAACAATGTGAATACATTCATAAAAATCAATAACAACAATATGTGGAAGATCTGCCACCCAAACGAGAGCCAACGTTGGTAGAATGAAGAAGGATTGTGATGACTAGAGTGACCATGTCCCAATGGGCTTGCTGGTACGGCCTGTAGCAGTACCATCAACACTAAAATGAATGTATTTCACCACAAATTTGCCTCTGTACTGTTCATATATCCTTCTCACAACTAGCGCCAACTATCACAGTCTCCTCAACACACAAAACGACCCCAATGAAGCTCCTTTGACTGCTGTACGACCCTCAAACTGGTACGACCTGCAACAGAGTTGTACGACCTGGGGTTTGGGGGTTATAAACTCTTCAAAACACCTTCAAATCGCCTCCTTGTACCTGCTATATTCTTCAACCAGCTCCAATAAATATGATGGCAAATAACTGCTAATATAGCAATGAAAACACTTCCGCGACAAAGCTCTATGACTCCAAATAAGCTCAAATACAACCACTGGATATGGCTGCTCAAAAGCACCCTTGGGTGGTCTCTCACACTTGTGGAATGCTGCCACTAATGGAGGATTTCGTCTCCAAAAGCCATGGATGGTTTTCTTCAAACCCTCGTTCGTTTTGCACCCTTTTCTTTCCTTTTGGCTTTTATATTTCTCTTCAAGAGGGTCGACACACATAAAGCATAAATATAACATTTCAAATTCACTTTATTTCCCCTAGAGGTGTCCAAGTCCCAAGAAGTGACTTTTATTTGCATTTTTACATTTTTCACTTAGTCATCGACATTAGCATTATAAAGTGCCAATATTAAATATGCAATATTAAGTTACGGACTTTAAAATGAATAGCCAAATGAACTCAAAACCCAATGAGCTATAGACTATTGGAAAGGTCTCTTCGAAACGCTCTACCTCCGATCTTGAATTTCCCCAAACGGTCAAAACCCTAACTTACTAAAAATAGTAAGTTCTAGCCAAGATGTGCAAAACCATCCAATGAACACTCCAGAAGTTCCCTAACCATACTGGTTAATCTACGGGAACCAAGTATAGACTAACACCGCCTAGGAAAGGGGACATTACAGTCCGCCCTTCCCAAGATTGCTTGCCTCAAGCAATCTCAGATCTCGATGCATCAGAATCTGCTCACTCTCCCATGTAGCATCCTCTACCGGTAGGTTCTTCCATTTCACTAAAAACTTCCTGATAACCCTCTTCCTTAATGTACGCTCCCTGGCGTCAATGATGGCCTCAGTTACAAAAACCAACTTCCTCTCTTCATCAAGAGGAGGCAACTCTGTAGAAGGTATCACATTGTGCCCCAATGCCTTTTTAAGGTGAGACACATGAAAAATGTTGTGAACCCTGCTATTTGCTGGCAACTCCAACTCATAAGCCACCTCTCCAACCCTCCTGGAGATCCTAAATGGTCCATAGTACCGTGGCTTCAACCACTCTTCTTAAGAGTGGACTGCCTATAAGATTGCAGCATAAGATATACCATATCACCAACCTCAAAAGAACGTTCAACCATGTGCTGATCTGCATACTGCTTCTGCTGGTTTTGCGCCTTCTAGATGTTCTCCCTCAAAGACCTCATAATGTCCTGACTCTCCTGCAAGAGGTCTCTGGCCTTAGGTACGCCATTGTCTCCAAACAACAAATCCAACAAGATCGGAGCCTCCTACCCGTAGAGTGCCATGAATGGTGACATTTGAATAGACATGTGGTAAGTGGTATTGTAACCATAGTTGCAAGACTCCCCAAAAACACAGCGAGTCAGCAAAAACTCATGAGTCTTTTGAGAAAACGAGTTTTCCCTGCACTTGTACGCAGAAAAACTCGCAGTTTTTTGGCGAGTTTTTGATGAAAACTCGGCGAGTTAAGAAAATAATATTGGAAATATTGGAAAATGGCTGCTCTATTTCTAGTATTTAGTCGCTAGTTTTATTCCAGGGTTTTTCTAGGGTTTTTTCAAGATGTTTGAGATAGGTTTTGAATCCATGGGATTTAACATGCAGATTCTAGATTTTGGAGGATCAATCAGATTTCAGACTTTACCAAATTTTCAAGGTTTCAGGGTTTTAGACTTAGAATCAGCCATCATGATTCTGCATGAAGATGCAATTTTGTACTCAATTTGCATTCAAATCAATTAAATTTAATAGAAAACACTTTTGTACTCATTTATGGACTTATTGGATACATCTTGTCATTGAATTTTGCAAAGAAAGTGTTTTTAATGAAATTTTTAGCAATTTTTTAAGTTGGCAAGTTTTTGCCGAGTTTTTCCAAACCGTACTTTCCAGGCATGCCGAGTTTTTACAATTGGCGAGTTTTGCAACTATGATTGTAACAATACTCACCCAAGTGAAGCCACTTCACCCATGCCTTGTGCTGCCCTGCTATGTAATTTTTGAGGTACCCTTACACCTATTTGTTGACTATCTCAGTTTGCCCATCTGTCTGAGGGTGGTAACTTGTGCTAGGGGTGAGCTCTGTCCCACTCAACCTGAAGAGCTCCTGCCAAAAGTTACTTAGGAACCTGCTGTCCCTATCACTCACTATACTTTGTGGCAACCCATGTAGTCGAAAAACCTCTCTTAAGAATAATTCAGCAACATGAGTTGTTGAATGGGTGGCTGAAATAGCAAAAAAGTGTGCAAACTTAGTTAACCTGTCAACCACCACAAAGATGCAATCCCTGCCTTGGGCTTTGGGCAAGCCCGTAATAAAATCCATCGAGATGCAATTCCATTTTCTCTCGGGAATGGGTAAGGGCTGCAACAAACCATCGAGAAAGGAGTGCTCATGCTTGTTCTGTTGACACACCGGGCACTCCCTCACATACTTCTAAACTTCGGTCTTGAGGCCTTTCCAAGTAAATCTCTCCCTAACCTGCTTGTAGGTTTTGAAGAAGCCTGGATGTCT
Organism: Cunninghamia lanceolata; assembly: GCA_027924645.1. Lineage (NCBI taxonomy): Eukaryota > Viridiplantae > Streptophyta > Pinopsida > Cupressales > Cupressaceae > Cunninghamia > Cunninghamia lanceolata. The sequence goes on along the minus strand of BSBN01001247.1, from coordinate 5,408,717 downwards.
TGCGATAAGCAAGTCGTGAAAAACCCTCAAGATCTTCTGCTTCATAGCAAATCCTGGCACTAAATAAATCCTGCTCTTGTAAATAAGCAAGTCTTTCACAATTGAATACCTGTCATCACTAATGGTGCCATCAACAATCTCAGAAGCCCACTTATCCTTCGCATACTGTGCAAAAATCAAATCTCTCCAATCCTCTGCAATCTCCCCCAAAGCGCACAAGTGAGGTCTCTTGGATAATGCATTAGCAACTACGTTCTTTTTTCATTTGACAAAAACTATGTCAAAGTCATATGCCTGTAGTTTACTGACCCATTTTTGTTGCCGATCGTTCATATCCTTCTGACTAAGGAAATGCTCCAGACTGTTCTGATCAGATTTGACAACAAATTTACCTCCAACTAGGGGTACTACTTGAACTTAGGCAATGCATGCATAGTGGCTAGTATCTCCTTATATATGATGTCGCTCGTCTTGGCACCCCTCAATTTCCTACTCTCAAATGCAATGGGGTGCTTGACCTGCATCAACACTGCCCCAATGCCTTCTCTTGAGGCATCACATTGAAGCTCGAAAGGTCTAGTGAAGTTTGGAATGGCCAAGACTGGACAGGTACTCATCACCTCTTTAAATCTGTCAAAGCACTGCTAAGCACTAGTAGACCATTCAAAAGCACCCTTCCAAGTCAAATCTGTAAGGGGGCAGCTAACTGAGAAAACCCCCTTATAAAGTGGTGGTAGAACCCACAAAGGCTAAAAAATCCCTTGAGCTGAGAGAGATTCTTTGGTGGCGGCCAATCTATAATAGCCCGGATGTTCTCCGGATCGACACGAACACCCTCTGCGCTGATGTGTCCTAGATATAGCAACTCTGTCATACCAAACTCGCACTTAGACATTTTGGCATAAAGGGACTCTTGCTCAAGTATGCCCAACACAATATTTATGTGCCTCAGGTGCTCCTCCCATGTCCTGCTTTATATAAGTATATCATCGAAGAAGATAAGCACAAACTTCCTCAGTTGATAACATGTGAAATTTGCAGCTACAGCTGCATAGATCAACCAGAGAAGAAAAAAAACAGAGATTTGCAGATTATACAGAAAACAAAAGAAACAGAGCTACAGAGGAAAAACAGAGCAAGAACTGTTGCTGCCACAAAATAACAGAAAGCAGTGACAGTAGAGAAGTCGTCAATGGATAGCATGATGGCAAAGGCCGCAACAGAAAAACAAAACTGCCCTAGTCTGAGTGATAGACCTCCAAGTGTTCCAGGCATTCCTTGATAATCCTTCATTCTCATCCTCAGAGCAATCGTAACATCTGTTTGTGGCAGCTCTCGGAATACCTTATTCATGCAAGACTAGAATATAGCTGGTGCATTGGTTAAAGCCAAAAGGCATAACCAGAAACTCAAAGTGCCCATAGTGGCACCTAAATGCCGTCTTCTCTACATCCTCCTCTCATACCCGTATCTGATGGTACCCATATCTCAAATCTATCTTTGAGAAGAAGCATGCACCGTGCAACTCGTCAATGAGCTCGTCAATCCGAGGGATTGGGTATCTGTTCTTGATTGTCTTCTTGTTCAACTCCCTGTAATCTATGCACATCCTAAGTGTGCCATCCTTCTTCTTGACCAACACCATAGAAGAAGCAAAGGGACTCTTGTTAGGTCTGATATGTCCCATCTTGAGAAGCTCCTGAATGGTCTTCTTAATCTCATCCTTGTACTGCTTAAGATACCTGTAGGGTACAGTGATAACTGATTTGGCACCCTGCTCAAGCTCAATGACATGCTCAAATCCTTTGTCAGGAGGTCTACCTGGTGGTATGTCACTTAACACTTTGGTGTGTTTAGTCAACAAGGACTGGATCTCTACCGGATACTCCTGCATCTGCTGCTTAGGAACCTCGGGCATCACCAATATCTCTGTTGCCCATTGAACTTGATTGTGCCGTAGTATCCTCTCCATCCTCCTTAAAGAGATTGTCCTCAATCCACCATCTAACATAGCTCTCAAGATATGTTTCTTGCAATCCGCCTCAAACTTCATCTCCATAGTGCGAAGATTGAGAGAAAACTCTCCAATGGAGTGAAGCCACTTCATGCCAAGGACTACATCCATGTCCCCCATACTGACCACATAATACACGGTCTGGAACTCATAGTCACTTAACCTGATGGTTAAGTTTGGAATTCTTTGTTTGCAAGTAATAACAAAGCCATTTACAATTCGAACCTTGAATCCCTCAAACTCCTCAATTTTGAGTCCCCTACGTGCTAATCAAGCAAGGTGATCACTCTTTGTCCCTCCAATACTCCCCGTATCTTGAAGGAACCCTCTTTCTGAATGGTAGAAAGATGTGCTGTAGGTATATCATCATCCTGAACATCCTGCACCTCCTCTGCTGCACTCTCCACATCACCATCCTCCCGATCACTCTCTGATCTGATTTCTCTGAGGCTGTTTCTTCTACAGAATAATATTCTAGTTGCTTCACTTGCCCCTTTATTGGGCACTTATGATTTGGATCCCATGGACCCTTGTATTTGAAGCATAATTTCTTCCTCCTATATTCGTTCAAGGCATCATCATCAAGGCAGGGTGCTGGTTTCTTCTGTGGAATGGTGTCCTAATGATGTGAAGGCATCTTATCCTTTCGTGGAGGAAAGGGTTTGGAGACATACTTATTCTTTGGTACTGCGAACTCCATGCTGCGAGCTTTCTTAATTGTCTCCTGTAAAGATGGTGGGTCAAATGCCTTAACCCATCCCCTGAGTGGTTCCATTAGTCCCTTAGTAAATAGAACTATGAGTCTCCTCTCCGTTATGCTAGGAACCATCACACTGAGTCTCTAGAACTCAGAAATGTAAACCTCGAGTGATCCGTATTGCTTCAGCTGTGCCAACTCTCTAAACTGTAGTTCTGGGTCCTTGGTGTCGAATCTCTCGATGAGTCTGTTTGTGAATTCATTGTATGTGGTAATGAGATTGTAGTATCCCTCTTACAAATTGACTGAAATTTTTTGCCAAAATTCACTACAATTATCAACTAAGAAAGCATACAAAAATAGATATGTCATAAACTATTAGATATCACAATTGCAAAGCTGAAATTGAACCTTCCATGATGATCATAACAAAGATAACACTTGCTGTTCCATATATCAGACTGTCACAGTTTTACATCAGACCATGTAATCATTAAGAAATGACAACCAAATCACATATAAACCTTACAACCATCAATAGCAAAGTACATTGATTGGATCTCTACATAAATGGGCCTTAATGCAACTTGATATGGACTTTATTATGCATGAAAAACACAGTACATCAGACCACAATCACTGCTGTCATAAATGTTCTTGCCCAGCTGAATGATATATCAAATAAACTTCACAATTTCCTTTCTTCTATGCCAACGATAGGACTCTAGGCTTGAGCAATAGGTAAAGAAAGGTCTTTAAATGCTTCAGACTGTCTAAATGCCTTCAAATGCTCACTGTCTCAGACCTGTATGTGACTGTAACAAAATATCATCTGCTGTAGCATTCCAATTTGCATCAAAACCACCTCCTTATGCAAGCAATGGATCTCCCAATGCATCAAATGTCTTCATATATCATTTCATGATGTGATATTGATCATAAAACCCTGTATGACAAGATATCAGCTGGCTGGAAGGATAAATCAGTCAAATGAACATGCCATAAACTCCATAATTCACTAAACTACTACCTTGGTTGAGCTCCATCCAGACCAAGGGTTTTAACAACACTTATTTACACTCCAAATCACTCTAAATAACCTGCAAATTGAACACCAATGGTGAATATCTGAGTGATATCACCTCTAAATCAGATATGGGGCCATCTCCATATCCCAAGGGGTTTATCTCCTTGTATAAAATCACTAGAAAATACAAATTTCCAGTAATACTATGAAATAGAAAAACATACCAAATTGATCATTAGCTGCAAATTGGAGTTGAAATCCTCTATTTATCCTTTTCATGCTGGATGTCCTCTCTTTGGATCAATTTTAAATGAGTTACATCCATAAATGCAATCATTTAAAATCACTCTTAATTTTATTAAATGTATACATCTTCAATGCTCCATGGATCGACCTTCTTTTGCTAATTGCATTCCTTTGTTTGGTGGCGGCTGGGTCAAAGTATTGCTTTGCATTTAAAAAAAAACATCTTTTTGCATTTAAAAAACACACCTTCTCATAGCTGGCTGATTCTGCTGAGCTGGACGCACCTTAACAATCTTTACAAGCATTTAAAAATCTTCTTTACACTTCATCGATCCATAGCAATTCCTTGGCTGATTGGTGTTTGACATTAAATTTGATATTCCTTACATTTAAAATCCTTTAAACTTCCTAACCATTGATTCCTTTCAGCTGTTGGAATTCTTGCAAATGGATAAAGTCTTTTTTTTTTAATATGGATCGATCCTTCCTTTAGCCCATGGGTGCTTCTAACAATGCAAGTGAACCACATATCTCCCTTGGCGAATGCTTTACCCAACCGTTGGCACAAAAACAAAAGTTATAAATATCAAAATAGACTTCACCTTAAATCGATCCATATGAAGTGTTGCTCCATTCGCCTATACCTCTTGGCACATTAAACAATGATGAAAATCTCCTCAATGTATTGACTAGCACAATCCACTATGCAAATCTCCAATCATAAGAACAAATAGATATTAAGCAAATGTAATTAAAGATTTCATTTGCTATCATCCACTTGGCATGCTCAATCAAGACACTAGTTGAGCCAACATTCCGGTTCTCCATGTATAAAATCAAGCTCAAGCTAGGAATCATTCCCTTACCAATGCATTAGCCTACGGGAGTGGATGATAGGCTAATCATCAACTCTATGTGAAGTCACTCCGGAAATGGGGACATGACAGTCCTCGCTTCCCAGGATTGCTTGTCCTCAATTAGGATGCTCTAAAATCTGTTCTCCTTCCCATGTAGCATCCTCCAATGGCAAGCCTCTCCATCGCACCAAATACTCCCTGATAACTCGGCTATGTAACTTGCGCTCCCTCATATCGACAATACCATCTGGCTCTAGTATCAACATGCCCTCTTCAACAAGAGGTGGGAGATCAGGAGAAGAAACCACATGCTGTCCCAATGCCTTTTTGAGGCATGATACATGAAATACATTATGTATGCGGCTCGCTGGTGGCAACTCTAACTCATATGCAACTTCACCAATTCTCCTTATAATTCTGTATGGCCCATAAAACCTCGGATTGAGCTTTTCTACACCACTTTTCTTCAAAGAACTCTATCTATATGGCTGTAGGCGCAAAAAAACCAAGTCATCCACCTCAAATTATCTCTCAACTCTACGCTTGTCTGCATAAATCTTCTGTTGATTCTGTGCATGCTGAATATTATCCTTAAGAACTCTAAGGATGTTCTGTGTGTTCTGCATCAACTCCTTAGCTTTGGGAGCTCCACTATCATCAAAAGCCAAGTCAACAAAAGAAAGTGCATCATACCCGTATAGTGCCCTAAATGGAGTCATGCCAATTGACATGTGGTAGGTGGTATTATAACAATACTCACCAAGATACAACCATCACACGCAAGCACATTGATGTCCCGCAACATAATTGCGAAGATATCCCTCAACCCACTTATTTATAATCTCTGTCTGTCCATCTGTTTGAGGGTGATAACTGGTGCTAGGTGTCAACTCTGTACTTGTAAGTCGGAATAACTCTCCAAAACATCCCAACAAACCTTCTATCCCAATCACTCACAATGGTCTTGGGAAGGCCATGCAAACAGAATACCTCTTTGAAGAATAATTCTGCAACCTGTAAAGCTGTATAATCCGCTGCAATAGGATAAAAATGTGCATATTTGGTTAATCTATCTACAACAACATATATGCAATCTTTACTATGTACCTTTGGAAGACCTGTGATAAAATCCATCGAGATACTTTCCCACTTCTACTCAGGAATAGGCAATGGCTGAAGTAGACTGACGGGAAAAGTATGCTCGGACTTGTTTTGTTGACAAATCAAACACTCTCTAACATGTTGTAGGACATCATCCTTGAGACCCTTCCAAGAGAATATCTCACGAATTTGCCTATAGGTTTTGAAAAACCTTGGATGTCCTGCTAGAGGTGTGTCATGAATGGCTCGCAAAATCCGCTGCTTAAACTTAGATTCAGGTACCAAGAATATCCTATCCTGATAATATATCTCATCATCAACAACCTTATACCTGTCATCCTGTATCCTACCATCCATGATCTCGCATGCAAAAGTAGATTTGGAATATTCGACTAAAAGTTGAGATTTCCAATTAGCTGAAATCTCACTTAAGGAACAAATAGTGGGTCTCCTGGAAAGTGCATCCGCAACAATGTTCTTTCCTTTCACAAACTGGATGTCAAAATCATATGCCTGTATCTTGGAGACCCATTTCTGCTGTCGCTCATTCAAATCCTTTTGTTCCAAGAAGTATTTCAAATTGTTGTGGTCGGTCCTCACCACAAACTTCGCACCTACCAAGTACTAACGAAACTTTGCCAAAGTATGCATAATGACAAGCATCTCCTTGTCATAGGTGGAATATAGGTGCTCCACATCTCTCAATTTCCTGCTCTCATATGCAATGGGATGCCTGTTCTGCATCAACACAGCCCCAATGCCCTCTCCTGATGCATCACACTCAAGAATAAAGGATTGTGTAAAATCTGGTAGTGCTAACACTTGAGTAGTAGTCATGGCCTCCTTGAGCTGATCAAAAACTGCCTGTGCCTTAGAGGACCAAAAGAATGCCCCCTTCTTAGTAAGGTCTGTCAATGGTGCTGCCAACTGTGAAAATCCTCTAACAAACCTCCTGTAGTAATTGCAAAGACCTAAGAAACCTCTCAACTCGGAAATGTTTCTGGGAATAGGCCACTCCTGTATGGCCTTGATCTTCTCCTCCTGTACTTTAACTCCATTAGCACTAATCATATGCCCTAAATAGAGAATCTCCTCCATCTCAAAATCACACTTGGAAGCCTTTGCATATAATGATTGTGCCTCCATGACTTCAAGTACCTCATCAAGATGTCGAAGATGCTCATCCCATGTCTTACTATATATCAAAATATCATCAAAGAATACCAGTAAGAACTTACGCAACTGCTTATTGAAGACATGATTCATAGAAGACTGAATGTAGCAGGTGCATTAGTAAGACTGAAGGTCATAACAAGGAACTCATAGTGTCCGTAGTGGCATCAGAATGCTATCTTGGGAATGTTCTCATGAACACGTACCTGATGATAGCTTGAACGAAGATCAATCTTGGAGAAATACACGGCCCTGTGTAGCTCATCTAACAACTCATCAATTCTGGGTATGGGGTACCTATTTTTGATTGTCTTCTTGTTCAGTACCCTGTAATCAATACACATCCGCATAGTACCATCCTTCATCTTTACCAACACCACCGAAGAAGCAAATGGACTAGATGATGGGGGAATGTGTCCCATATCGATCAACTCCTTAATTGTCTTCTCAATCTCAAGCTTGAAGTGCCTAGGATGCCGATATGGTGCAATATTGATGGACTTGGTCCCATCCTCCAACTCAATCACATGCTCAACACCATGATCTGGGGGCCTACCTGGAGGAATGTCACCAAACACCTTACTGTGCTTATCCAATACAGATTGGATATCTACATGATACTCACCATTGGAAGAAGACTTAGAAGATATCTCAACTTGAGCTGCCCATGCAAAGACTTAGAAGATATCTCAACTTGAGCTGCCCATGCAATGTCATTATGCCGAAATAAAGTCTCCATACGCCTAGTTGTAACAACTCTAGGTGTACCATCTGAAATAGCTCTCAAAATGATCTTCTTCCCATTGTGAATGAACTCTATCTCCATCTTCAAGTTTTGAATATACCTGCCAATAGAATGCAACCATTGCATCCCCAATACAACATCAATCCCTAAGAGCCCAACCATGTAGAAATCATCTGTCAATGTGTAATCACCTATCTGAATACTAAGTTGTGGAACCTTCTTCTGACAACTCATAGTAAAACCATCGGCAACAACTACCATGAAGCCCTCAAAGTCCTCTGCATGTAGTCCTTGTCTCATAACCAAACCCTCATCAATGAAATTATGAGTAGCTCCACTATCCACCAAACATGTGATCCGCTGTCCATTAAGAACTCCCTTAATCCTGAAAGCATGATATGTAGGGACTCCTGAAATAGTAGCAATAGTAACTGGATCACTAGTGTATCCTACCTCAAGCTCTAATGTACGCTGATCATCATTATGGCATGAGCCTGTATCATCCTGTGTCTCACTATCATCCTCAAAAAGTACCTCAATAAGATGCGCTTTGCCTTTCCCAAGGCATCTATGTCTTGGTTCCCATGGTGGTTTGCAAGAAAAGCATAACTTCTTCCTTCTCAATTCATCTCTCTCCACTGAAGTAGGACGAGGTTTGAAAAGCTGAAATGTCTTCCTCTAATTAGAACCCGAGCCCTTATAAAAGCTTTTCTTTTGGTTTTGAGATGATGTGGGATAGGTGTCTAGATCGAGTGCAAGCTCTATAGCCTCATCCAATGTCTTTGGCTTGTGTACCTTCACCAATCCTCTCATTCTATCATTCAAACCCTCTACAAACAGCATTGTAACTCTTCTTTCCGGCATTTCAGGAACCATAACAACAATCTTCTGAAATTCATTGATGTAAGAGTCTACCTTTCCAACCTGTTTCAATTGAACCAATTCCCTGTAGTAGACTTCTATGTCTTTCCTGTCAAATCTGTTGATGAGTCTACGAGTAAACTCATCATATGAGGTAATCATATCATGCCGTTGTGATACAAGACCATGATGCCACCAATCATATGCCAAGCCCTCTAAATGCATAGTAGCAAAATGTATGGCTTTTTCTTCACTCAAAGGTTTGAGTGTAAGAAAGGTATCAAACTTATGAATCCATGCTCTAGCACTTAACTTCCCGCTGCCATCAAAGTTAGGTAGAGGAACATCATTCAATGCTTCTTTGTACTCCTTGTACTCCTTGTGTTCCTTTCCCTTTTGTGTGGGCTTTTTCTCCTTTTTCCTCTTGATCTTTTCATTCTTTTGTGACATGAATTGATTAAAGTTTAGATCTCTCCTAACATCAGGTGGAAGTATACGGTACTATCATGTGCAACCATAATATCATCCATGAGATTAGTCTCTTCCTCTTCTTCCACTTGAGGTGTCTCCTCAACAATTGGCTCAAATCTTGGACGAAGTGGTCAATCATCAACTGTTGTGGCTGCTCTACCTGTGACTGTATGAGTAGGCTCTCTATGTGTATGTCTCCTTGTATCTCTACCTGCATTAGAATCTGCAATACTGGTTCTCCCACTGCTTACACTCCTTGACCTCTTAGAGTGTGCATGCTCATTCCTCATTTCATGAATTTCACCCATAATCTGTTCTGACCATCCTTGCATCTGCCGTCCAAAAGCTTGCATAAACTCCTCTAGATTAAAACCTTCACTACCATTATGACTTCTAGGACTGCCATTTCCACTACCATTTCCACCACCTTTTTCCGCCATGTGTGGTTGTGTACCTGTATTATGTTCCTGTCTTGCTGTCCTCCTTGTATTATACCTGTGTGGACCAACTTCTCTTGGATTCATAACCCCAAAGCCTGGCAGAATCTTGGCTCTGATACCACTGTAGTATCCTTCTTACAAATTGACTGAATTTTTTTGCCAAAATTCACTACAATTATCAACTAAGAAAGCATACAAAAATAGATATATCATAAACTATTAGTTATCACAATTTCAAAGCTGAAATTGAACCTTCCATGATGATCATAACAAAGATAATACTTGCTGTTCCAAATATCAGACTGTCACAGTTTTACATCAGACCATGTAATCATTAAGAAATGACAACCAAATCACATATAAACCTTACAACCATCAATAGAAAAGTACATAGAATGGATCTCTACACAAATGGGCCTTAATGCAACTTGATATGGACTTTATTGTGCATGAAAAACACAGTACATCAGACTGCAATCACTGCTGTCATAAATGTTCTTGCCCAGCTGAATGATATATCAAATAAACTTCACAATTTCCTTTCTTCTATGCCAACGATAGGACTCTAGGCTTGAGCAATAGGTAAAGAAAGGTCTTTAAATGCTTCAGACTGTCTAAATGCCTTCAAATGCTCACTGTCTCAGACCTGTATGTGACTGTAACAAAATATCATCTGCTGTAGCATTCCAATTTGCATCAAAACCACCTCCTTATGCAAGCAATGGATCTCCCAATGCATCAAATGTCTTCATATATCATTTCATGATGTGATATTGATCATAAAACCCTGTATGACAAGATATCAGCTGGCTGGAAGGATAAATCAGTCAAATGAACATGCCATAAACTCCATAATTCACTAAACTACTACCTTGGTTGAGCTCCATCCAGACCAAGGGTTTTATCAACACTTATTTCCACTCCAAATCACTCTAAATAACCTGCAAATTGAACACCAATGGTGAATATCTGAGTGATATCACCTCTAAATCAGATATGGGGCCATCTCCATATCACAAGGGGTCATCTCCTTGTATAAAATCACTAGAAAATACAAATTTCCAGTAATACTATGAAATAAAAAAACATACCAAATTGATCATTAGCTGCAAATTGGAGTTGAAATCCTCTATTTATCCTTTTCATGCGGGACGTCCTCTCTTTGGATCAATTTTAAATGAGTTACATCCATAAATGCAATCATTTAAAATCACTCTTAATTTTATTAAATGCCTACATCTTCAATGCTCCATGGATCGACCTTCTTTTGCTCAAAGTTGGAAAACTCAGACTCGGCGCGGACTCGGCAGCCCAAAATAGGACTCGGACTCGGCACAGACTCGGGGAAAAAACTCAGCTAGGAATCGGCAAAAGAAAAAAAACCGTAGTTTAAAAAAAAAGAAATTAATGCATTTAGAGAACATAAGAGCCTAATTTATTATCAATTTGTCATAATTCAAAGATTACACGTCATATGATTATCAAACACTCAATAATTGAAATTTTATCATTCATACTCATAGTTTCAAACTTTCAAAATGTATAACAGCATCATAAGTTTATAAATGTTTACATATAATCATATGTCAAAATAAGGAAAACATTAACAACCAAATATAATCTATATCTTCCTCTTTCCCCTTTGTTGTGACCAAATCACACATCGCGCCATTGCAAATGGGGACCCCCATTTTTTTAAGCTCTGATGCTTTGCTGAGTCTTGGATGATGTCTTAGATCTTTTTTAGGATGAAGCCAGTGGTGTTTGAGTCCTATAGTCCTCTGATAACCTGATCCTGATGTTTGAGATCCTGAAAATGACTAAGTCTGGTAGCCTGATATCTTGAAACACTGAAAAATTGACTAAGTCTGAAATCTGGTGGATCCTCCAAATTCTATAATCTACATGTTAAATCCGGTGGATTCTAGACCTATCTCAAACATCTTGAAAGGTATGTTGAAAAGTATTTAAAGTATAAGTTATACTTAAATATATTTTTCAATATACCTGTCCTTGGGGACTTTTAGTTTTGGACGCGAATTTGCTTTACGATCTTAGGCGCATTTTCCCACTTGCAGAGACCCAAAAGTGCGCCTTAGGTGGAGACTTATATGTGCGCCTAGAGGAAAATCAACTTTCAAGTTTCAACCACTCCAAAAGATGGCGCCTTGATTGGAATTGATATAAAAGGCCGTAAACATAAAAAAATTTGACAAAGGAATGATTCAAGAGTCTAGGCGCCCTTTCTATGTGCAAATGATCATCAAATTGCGCCTTGAGTTGAAGTGGATAAGTTTAGGCGCTAGTCCTTGTTGTTCTTGTCATTTTGGGTGCCTTGATGTGAGATGAGGTCTAATGATAAATGGCGCCTAAAGAGATATCCCCCTCTTCAAGATTCTAGGATTGGTCTAAGTCCACAAAAGACACATTTATGACTTAGGTGCTTTTCATGATTCAAACCATCAACAAATTGCACCTTAGATGAAGTAAAGATCTCTTAGACCTTGGGCGCCATTTCCTATTATTTTTGCCAATTTGAGCGCCTTGGAGACTGAATGGTGTCAAGGCTAAGATCCAACACCCAATTGAATGATCTCTTGCAAAGACAAGACAAGTATAAGACCAATCCAATCCTAGGCGCGATTTCACCTATCTACAAACCTAAATGGGCGCCTAGGGGGAAGTTGCATCTAATGAACTTATTGAGTGGGCGCTTGAAAGATAGAAGTCATTCTAAGACATGTCTCATCATTTAGAATTGCAAAATTGCAAGTATAAAGACATTTAAGTCTAGGCGCACTTTCCATCAGTACAAACCCATTCTGGCGCCTAGGGAGATTGACCTTTTTTAAAGCTATTATAATTGTTTGAAATCATTTAAAATGTCAAATGTGAACCAACTTGTGTTAGGCACCTTTTGCTCCTCATTACACTTAGATTTGCGCCTAGACCCAGAGGGGTGTTGAATGCTTAAAACATGTTTCTTATATGCTATGCTATTAAAGGTTATCAATTGTTTGATATGTTGTGTCTCTGTGTTGTAGGAACGTTGATCTAGGAGAAGCGATGAAGCATATAGAATCACCTTCAACCGACGAGTAAGGAGTCACCTTTAAGGAAGAGTCATCATGTACCTGCTCCGAAGGAGCCTTTCACATTCATTCATGCCAGAGAGTTAGGATGGGAAGTAATCACTGCCAGAGAGACACCACATCAAGAGGTAGCTGCTCCAAGAGGTCACAACAAGATACATCTCAAGTTTAACATGTTCACACTCTTCATCAATGACATCATGTTGGATCACATTAAGTTCAAGTGTACTACTTCAAGGCATCTATCCATTCAAGCTTTAAGTTCTTTGAGGAATATCTTGCAAGTACACTTCATCTTCATCATATCATCATGTTCAAAGACATTCATCCATTCAACTTCAAGTCTAAGAGAGATCTCCTACTTCAAGTCATGAAGGAAGCATCATCATATACAATACTCTCTATCAAGAAGTATCAAGGAAGATCATTCCTACATCCTGCAAGAAGAAGAACAGAGTTAGACAAATGAAGCAACATGTATCATACTCATCCAGTTTACAAGAAGAATGAACAAGGCAAGATTATTGAAGATACATTCCCAAGCATACAAGTGTTCATCATCAAAGCAATCACATTGAAGACATCACAAGATGATACAATTTGGGAATATGCCCACAGAACATATTGAATTAACAGTTGAAATCCACAAGTTTGCTGAGGTGGCATCTACGTGGCAAGTACACATCATTATCCAATTATAATCAACCACATCATATGACTACATTCAATGTATCATTTAATAAGAAAGAAGCCAAAGGGACACCTATGTGGAAGATGCTCTAAAAGATTCCATCTTATCCTTATCTTCTTGGAAAACGTGCCTTCGTTGCCTCTCATATGTACTAAAAATAGTAAGTTGTTGTAACTACCTACTAAAGTGGCATGATCTGAGCCCTTGGCTACATGAAATGATCCTAGCCATTCGTTGTATTCTGGACTTCTATATAAAGGCCTTGTTGCATCATTTGTAAATCATTAGAAATTAGATTGTAGGCAAGTAGGAATAGAATAGGAGAGACTCTCGAAATTCTCTGAGAGGACCTGAAGTTGTTGTACATATTTCTCGAGATTAATGCAAAAACATTGGAGCTCATTTGGTGTTAAGTGTTATCTTGTGAAATGACATGGTTTCTTGTACTTTGATGAAGTGGAGAGATGTTTCAGATTAGATTAGAAGTAGATTAGAAGTTCATTGATGTAATGTATGTTTGTGTTGAATATTTGATCAACTCCTAGCTCATGCTTTTAACATTCATCGCCGGTGAAGTGTTGTGTAAAGCTAGTCCGAGTTTAATTTGCTTAAGTTCGATTATGGATGTTTGTTTGAGTTGCATCATATAATGGGTGCTTATATAAGCTTTCATGATTTGAAAACCTTTCGTTATCCTTAGGAGATTGCACCAACTCCATGTAGTTGTAGGCATCCTTGGCGAAGTGGAGTTAGGTTAGTCAAGGAGTTTGTCTATTCGTACATCATCATTGCTTCGTTGACCTTAGATTAGCTTCCTAAACCTTATCTTTTGCTTTTCTTTATTATTGATACATCATCCACACAGAAGGAGGAATAAGCTAAGTGAATGATGAAGAAGTCTAATGTAAGTCCCTTTGTGATTATCAGTAAGATCATATGTAATCACTAAGTTAATCCATTGCAAATCATAAGAAAAGGAACCTTGGAGTTGTCTCGATTGATCACTTTGTTTAGCATTCGAGAGACTTTATTCAAGAGAGAGTGGGATACTCTAGTGTTTTAGTCTATTGTTGACCTGTCTAAAAACAATCACCAACACCCTCCTAATGAAAGTCAATTTTGAAGGCCTAGAACTAGTAGGTGCTACAGTATCCAAATGAGGAGATTGAGGAGTGGTTTTTTGATCTTCAAAAGTGTCTTCGTCCTCCGCCATTGCCTCCCATCCTGCCGCTTCTTCTGCTGCTGCTGTCTTCAATTCAGCAGGAAAAAAAACAAAAAAATGAGGTTTTAATCTTGTTTTTGGGCGTCCCAGCTATCCACGCGAGTTCCTGCACAGGACTCACGAGTCCCATGCAGGGACTTGCGTGGACTCGACTCGCGAGTTTGTGCTGAGTTGACTCGCCAGTTGATGGACTCGCGAGTCCCGAGAGTTGGCGGCGAGTCTTCCAACTATGCTTTTGCTAATTGCATTCCTTTGTTTGGTGGCGGCTGGGTCAAAGTATTGCTTTGCATTTAAAAAGAAACATCTTTTTGCATTTAAAAAACACACCTTCTCATAGCTGGCCGATTTTGCTGAGCTGGACGCACCTTAACAATCTTTACAAGCATTTAAAAATCTTCTTTACACTTCATCGATCCATAGCAATTCCTTGGCTGATTGGTGTTTGACATTAAATTTGATATTCCTTACATTTAAAATCCTCTAAACTTCCTAACCGCTGATTCCTTTCAGCCGTTGGAATTCTTGCAAATGGATAAAGTCTTATTTTTTAATATGGATCGATCCTTCCTTTAGCCCATGAGTGCTTCTAACAATGCAAGCGAACCACATATCTCCCTTGGCGAATGCTTTACCCAACCGTTGGCACAAAAACAATAGTTATTAATATCGAAATAAACTTCACCTTAAATCTATCCATATGAAGTGTTGCTCCATTTGCCTATACCTCTTGGCACATTAAACAATGATGAAAATCTCCCCAATGTATTGACTAGCACAATCCACTATGCAAATCTCCAATCATAAGAACAAATAGATATTGAGCAAATGTAATTAAAGATTTCATTTGCTATCATCCACTTGGCATGCTCAATCAAGACACTAGTTGAGCCAACATTCGAGTTCTCCATGTATAAAACCCAGCTCAAGCTAGGAATCATTCCCTTACCAATGCATTAGCCTACGGGAATATATGATAGGCTAATCATCAACTCTATGTGAAGTCCTACCGGAAATGGGGACATGACAGAGATTGTGGCCTCGTGTGACCAACCCGTGATACCACCACTCATGAGCTAACCCGTCCAGGTGTATGGTAGCAAAGTTGAGAGCCTTGTCCTTCGGCATAGGCTTAAGTGTTAGATAATTGTCCAACTTTTGCACCCAAGCTTTGGCTGAAACTTTGCCACTCCCATCAAATCGATCCATAGGGACTTTATTCAATGCATGCTGGTAGTCCCAATTAGCTCTTATGTGCTGTACCACCCATAACTCTTTTCTGTCTCTTCTGGTTCATGAACTGCTCAAATGTTAGCATGTCTCGGATATCAGGGGGAAGTGTCATATATTCTGCATGTTGTATCCTAATATCATCTGCCATGGGAATTTGAACCTCTAGCTCTTGATTGACTGGTGCCTCCTCTCTGCGTGGAAAGGTAGGCTGAAGTGGTCTAGGAACTGATCCTGGGGTAGTCCTGGTGCCATGCCCACTACCTTGGCCTGCATGTCCACTACCCTGACCTGCATGTCTGTGATTGTTATTGTTTGAACCACTTGTCTCCCTCTCAAGTTCTATATGTGGTTGTGTTATAGGAGTACCCTGGTTCAGTTTGGCTAACATATGTGACATCATGTCTATCATAAGATCAAACTTTCTCTCCCTTCTTGAATCTGGGCTATCCGGCCGTTCTGGTCTCCTGTTTCTATCCCCCATATTTCCTTTGATACTGTCACTGTCACTAGAGGAATTTCTATGCATACCCAAAATGCCTGAAACTGTTTCACCCTCTGGAATCTCTGGGGGCTGCCACTGTTGCATATCTCTGGTATAAACAATCAGAGTTTCTTGATTATAAACAACTTTCCAATCGCTCATAAAATTGAATCATAAGCTGACAAGATGCACTAGCTTTGATACCATTGAAATAACCTACCCAGTACTGTGTTTGATTTTTTCTGACCGGGGTCTAGTTTTCTCTCACTGTTTGAAGGGTTTTCTATAGTTAAGTTGTAACCTGCTTGCATTTTGATTTTGTTCCCATGACATAACAACACATGCAAGATACAATATTTGCAAAGACTATATTCTAGCTATACCCACAAGTTAATTTGTAATGGAAATGCTTAAATAAACCATTTCAAGCAATACCCATATGTCAAAATATGCTAATACATCAAAGGGTTACATACCCATGTTCGCTGTCCACAACATGCATGTTGGAAATCATTGTAACATTAGCTTGAATAGTCGATTCTACTTTGTATTAGTGAGAACAATGTGAATACATTCATAAAAATCAATAACAACAATATTTGGAAGATCTGCCACCCAAATGAGAGCCAACGTTGGTAGAATGAAGAAGGATTGTGATGACTAAAGTGACCATGTCCCAATGGGCTTGCTGGTACGGCCTGTAGCAGTACTAGCAACACTAAAATGAATGTATTTCACCACAAATCTGCCTTTGTACTGTTCATATATCCTTCTCACAACTAGTGCCAACTATCACAGTCTCCTCAACACACAAAACGATCCCAATGAAGCTCCTTTGACTGTTGTATGACCCTCAGACTGGTATGGCTTGCAACAGGGTTGTATGGCCTAGGGTGTGGGGGTTATAAACTCTTCAAAACACCTTCAAATCGCCTCTTTGCACCTGCAATATATTCTTCAACCAACTCCAATAAATATGAAGGCAAATAACTGCTGATATAGCAATGAAAACACTGCACTGCCGCGACAAAGCTCTATGACTCCAATTAAGCTCAAATACAACCATTGGATATGGCTGTTCAGAAGCACTCTCGGGTGGTCTCTCACACCTGCAGAACGCTGCCACTAATGGAGGATTTCGTCTCCAAAAGTCGTGGATGGTTTTCTTCAAACCCTCATTCTCTTTGCAAAGCAAATATCATAAAATGTAATTGTCAAGAATGAATCCTTTTTGTTCCTTTCGGCGGTAAAGTTTGATTTTTAAAATCTTGGCAGGAATGCTTGTAGGTGCATATATAAGCATGTTTAGGCATTCATTTGTAAACTAGATGATTACTAGCAAACTATTATGTTCTCAAGGTGATTCAAGGCTTTCTATTGTGTTGCAAGAGCAGACTTGTATGTTTTATGTGTTGATATTTGCAGATTTGAGCATCAATCTTCTCATGGCATGAAGAGCATCTTCCTCCACGAGAGCTTCACTACAAGGTGACATATCATTGTGTTTTTATCGTTGATTCCTTTAGTTTTTGCCTTTGCCTCACAAGGGCACGCACTCTTTGTCTGACAATGGTGTTCGGAGACTTAAGTGTCCTCCGGGGCTTGACTGAGGCAACCTTGTAAACACCACAACCCCCAAATCAAGTCTTGTGATTGCAGGTTACAGGTGTTTCATCTGGGAAAAGTGGAGTTGTAGGAAGGAGTGGCAGGCATCAAGGATTCGAGATCTAAAGAAAACTCGGACAAAGGAGCACTTCCAGGACAATGGTGCCTACAACAGTGTCCTCCGCAGACAGATTTCGGGAAACAAAAGTTACAGGGCTGATCAGTGTTGGAAGGAGGTCTAGATTCCCCGAAAAAGCTTGTACCTTGGACTTGGGCGCCCGCATTAGTGTCCCCAATTGTTCCGCCTCGGAGCCCCGAAAATAAGTATTCTGTGATTTGTCATTTTACTCCCGTCTGCAAGAGCTTTTTCCGTTTTTCGTCAGTTTGTTGCCGTATTTGCATAATTAGGGTTTTAATGGTTAATTGGACATAAGAGAAGGAAAATTAATAATTGAATTCCCTAATCCAAGTTTCCCTTCATTTACAAGTGACCTAGGGTATGATAGTGCTTGCCACTCGACCCTAGATCCTTCAATGTTTAGTGGAGAGGTGGATTTTAACATCTAAACAACAATAGATTAACAAAAGTGGTCAAGAGTATGATCTTGTCAAACAGCTTCGCGCTACTCCGACTAATATCTCTCTTTGGGATTTAATACAAACATCGCCTACATACAATGGAATGCTCCAAGAAGCTTTACAAAAGGTGATTGTGCCAACTGCTGTTAAGCCGAATGATGTAGCAGCTGTATTGGATAGTATGCATGCGACAAAAACAGATATTCTCTTTCAACCACAGGAATTGCCATCAATTGAAGTTCAAAACCAATATGATCCACATATGATCAACGCTCCTCATCCTATCTTCAGTTTAAAGCTTTATGCTCTATTTCCTATCCCCACCTCGCTACCTCGCCACCTCCATCGATTCTCCCATTCCACCACAGGTCAAGGAGGAGGAACCTGGAAATGGGATTACTAGATGGAGGTATTGCCCCTCCCTCCAATTATTGTTGAAGTCGAACTCTGAGTCACTTTACGGACTATGACCAGGAGGACCACAAACCCATACCCACTCACCCCTTACACATTGACTCCCACCGGGCCTATCTCATAGGCCCAACTAGCTATGCTCGGGAGATCTCTATAGATAAGATAGATAGTGGGGGCCCTGTATTATAGTTCCCACCCACCTGGGTATATATCTATTCCATCCATCCATCGAAGTCTATCTACGCCCTAGATACAGTAGGCATTGAATCGGAATCTCCGTTCAGATGTAGGTCTCCCTGGAATTTCTGTTGAGATGTAGGTCTCCCCTAGGGGTGGGTGGGAGGGAGGATGAAGATAGTCGAGTCGTCTATAGTCCTCTCTTCTATGATTGGCAGACACAATATATAGGGATAGGGCACCTATTCTATAGGTAGGGCGAGAACATTGAACCAACCTCCACTCTATAGTCCAGACTGAACCAACCCCAACCCATAAGACAGGAAGGATGGAAGGCCCGGCCCGCTCCCCCAGCCCCAACTCTATGTAGCCATAGCCGCCATTGTATAGAGTGTCATTGCCACCCCTATAGATATATTGGAATACCTTCACCATATAGCCCAGGGGAGCCTAGCCAACCCAGAACTAGAGTTTATCCCCTCACCTATATTGCCCTAACCAATATAGATCCAATATAGAGGAGGGGAGAGAAACACCCGGGTGGGGGGGATATATTGGAATACCTTCACCATATAGCCCTTGACCATATAGCCATAGCCATAGCCATAGTCGGAGACAGAGCCATAACTGGAGCTAGAGCCATCCCCATAGCCATACCGATACGCAAGGGGAGGCAAACCCCCTACCCGGAACTAGAGTTACCCCCTCACCTATATTACCAAACCCCTACCTCTACAGATAGACAGAGATAGAGCCAGAGGCAAAGATGGAGACAAAGATACAACCGGATTGAAGATGAACTATAGTAGACCAATGGCCACCTCTCATCTAGACGTAATACCACTTCGGGATAGGGATAGGGCTAACCCCCACAGCTTACCCCTACCTTTCTCTCACTACAAACCCTAATCACCTTCCCCTACAGATACACAAAGATAGATACAGAGCTAGGGGTAGAGGCAGAGCAAGAGATGGAGATGGAAATGGGGACAGAGACAGAGCAGGGAATGGAGGCAGAGCAGGAGACAGAGTCGGGGATAGAGCCAGAGCAAGAGCAAGAGCAAGAGATGGAGATGGAGACAGAGATACAGATAGCAGGCCAACCCCCACCCCTAACACCCAAAGGAGGATACAACCCTAGAACCTACCCCATGAAGCAAAGGCCGGCCCCTACCCCAAAATCAACTTGAGGAACTCGATCTATCCCCTCATCTTTACTTCGTTCAGAAGAGTGTTGTCCCTCATCTTTACTTTGTTCAGAAGAGTGTCTCCCCGTAAACTGAACGAAGTTCAGATGTAGGTATAACAGGGGGTGAACTGTGTGTGGGGATGGGTGGGGGGTTATGTTCCCCCGGCTCCCCTCGGAGATAGTTGTAGAGTAGGGCTTCTCCGCCCTATGTAAGACATCGAGGGCATGCGTGCTAAGAAAGAAGATCCAGATGGTCCTGCCTTCTATAGCGCAGATGAGGCTAGATGCCCTCCCTGCCCAGATGGATGCCTATAGAAAGGAGGGTCCCTGCCCAGATATGAAGTTGCCCAGATGGATGAAGACCCCTTTCTATTGTAGGGATATAGCCCTATTCCAACCTACTATAGAATAGAATAGAATAGAATGGAATAGAATAGAAAGGCGCAGGGGCGTCCAGAGGAAACCCCATATATATCTAGGGGGCCCACTCCTCTCGGCCCTATTCCCATCCCAGATTGACTGCAACGGAGGAGCAACTTGACTCCATTTTGAAGACGAGGGGTAAGGGATATATGAGCTCTAGTTCGACTGAGTGAACCATGAGCGAACATGGTGTGGATGCCCGAATCAATACCGATGTTCATCAATCGTCCAGTCTCCTTCGGCCGCCGGCCCTGTCGGTCTGAACCCTGCCGATGGATATGTCCAATAGGCGGAGGCTATGTGTAGCTTTAGGCCGAGGGCCCCACTATTCCCCCCCACCCGCCCCCTCCGGAGGTAGATTAGTTGGAGATGAAAGTTCAGTTGTTCGATCGGGGGAGGCACCTAATGAATCCTAGCCCAGAGATGCTTTCCATTGTTTGATGCTGGTTGGTTACTGGAGACTACCCCAATATACGAGGCATTTGAAACCCGGGATGGAACAACAGGTAGTACTGTATTGTAGGCCAGTGAGGTGAAGTGGTTATCGGGGGACTCCCTAGGAGGAATAGTAGTTCCACCCGAATGTCGGTCAGATAAAGTTGAATCAAGATGCTTGAATGAATCCCCTATCCCTAGAGCAAATTCCCCTAACCATAACCCAATGGTCGATCGTATAGAGCGATCCAGAGAAAGATTCTATACGTAACATGCCCACAACTCTATCCAGATCATTGGGTATTGATTGCTGGGTAGGGGGTGGGGTAGGGGTGGATAGATTGCCATGGGGGCACTATAGATGTGGATGGCAACTATATAGAGTTCTCAGGCATGGATAGTCTAGAAGTTCCATATGGGCGATAGATCCGGTTCAGGGCTTTCAAGAATCGATCGCCAGTGTCTCAACTACTATCTATAGTTGGTTGGAAGAAGGGCTATTGAGAATCGATCGATTTGTTGGCCTACCCGTTTCTTATGGTGATCTCGGGGGTGGGAGGGAATTCTAGTTCCGGGGGGGTGGCCCGAGGGAGGGAGATAGCTGGGTGGGTGGGCCCCCCCGAGAGGCCCCCCAAGAGGTTTCTAGTTTATTGTGGTTCGCGGAGGAGGAAGCTGAGAATCGATCTCTAGAATGGGGAATCGATCTCAACTATGCTGAAGCACAATAACTTAGGCATCTACCTCACCTACCATAGAATTGTAGGGGCCCTCACACCCGCCTATGAATGCACATTGCCATTATTCTGATGAAGCTTCGGGTGATTTAGTGCGGAACTATTCAATTCAATTCCCAACCATCACCCTTATGCATGCACACCTTAGTACCCTGCAGAATAATGGCAGTGTTCATGGGGCCCTGACAACGGCATCTACTGAAACGGGGGGGGGGGCAAGGGGGGGGGGGGCGGCAGGGGCCGTGGTGGGGGGTTATATTCTCCGGTTGCTTGCAAGGATTCTTCTTGATGAACTCTCGAGTTTCAATCAATCGAACTACCCACCTCTGGTGGGGCAAGGGCTTTCAGTCTTAAGAGTCGTTGGAATACAATCCAAGTGGGAAACTAGGCAAGAGAGATGGGGGTGGTTGATTAGAATGATCCCTTTTGGTTGGTTGGGGTGGAGGTGGGACCCCTTTTTTGTAGTTGAGGCGGGGGGTGGGATAGGGGTATTACGTATAGAACAATGATACCATTTCTGGAGAATATGGTTCATTGTCTCAATCCATGGTGGGCAAGGGTGGGTGGTAGATATGTAGGAGTACAATCAACACTGAGAGGGGGGGGTGAATCAGTGTTGTGTGAATTTTCAAATCTTTTTACACACTTTAACTTTCAGAGCATAAGGAGATAAAGATAGCATTGATTTGTCAAATACATATGCACATGACTGTGAATACAGAAAGAGAACAAAACTTCATAACTAGATCATACACACACAGAGAAGATTATGACACAAGAATTGCATGAGTGGAAAACCCTCCAGGGGTAGAAAAACCACTCTGAACTGCCTCACTGGCTTAACTAATCAAACATGCCTCACTGGCTACAAAGAAGCCTCACTGGCTACAATATGTGTCTCACTGACAAATGTTAAGGTCTCACTGACCTATAAGCCTCACTAGCATACTGTGCCTCACTGGCATAGACAATTTTCCATCATAAAATTCTATGTGCAAGAATTGATTGCTATTCAATCTGATTTGCACCATTATGCAACTTGTGTTTCATCATACACCCTTATACCTCCTATTTGATTTTCAAATCAAGACCATACAAAACAATTCCTTTTACAAATCTTTACAACACTCTTATCTCTGCAAATTTGATTCACCTGATGCATATTCACCTGCACTTTATTTTCATGGTTCAATGTTTATCTTCATGATTCAATCTGTAAGTTTATTGCTAGATGTCCTCATACTGTGTTTGATCCATTCCTGCACAAACATAATCTCACATATAATAAACTGAAAATATCTTCAATACTCCATATTGATCCACATCACCACACTCACTCACCAATCCACCTGCACAGCCATTATATACAAGATAATCATTTACAACCTCTCTACAAACAAAAACATTTTACCTTCTCTCTGTACAAAATCAATCTCTTGTAAAAAAAAAATTATTTCTCTGTCCACTTTAGAGCCCTTTCATGTTCTTTTTATTTCCAATTATCCCTTGCAAAAATATGTAAATCTTCTTCAAAAATTTCGAAACTTTTCACTTTCTCTGCACAGACAATTCGTCTAAAACAATAATTAAAGTCATATAAAAATCTTTAATTGAAATAAGATATTTCAATTTGCTCTTGAAACAGAAAATAAAATCTCTTTCTAATCTGATCTCCATGTGCAAGAAGACAAACCCCTTTATTGAAACCATTGAATCCTACATAAAAATATATTCTCTGTATAAACAAAATATTTCTATCTCTTCATTCATCTTCTCTCTGCATGATGTTTCATATTCCCCAAAACACAAAAAAATTTCAATCTAATTATCTTTGCATTATCCTCTTTTTCAAAACCTCTTGATCTTCTCTGCAAAAACACATTTCCTTTTCTTCATCTCCCCTGCAAATAAAATCTTCAATTTGATTTTCTCACAAGACAAATTATCTCCATTAAACATCATTCAATCCTGTTGATCTTCCTCAAAAATATCTTCATGAAAACCTTTCATATTCTATATCTGTGAAGAAATTAATTTTCTCTTCATGCTTATGACTGTTCATTTTCTTCCTCTCTTCCTCTTTGCAAACTCCTGCAATCTTATTTAATCTTCAATAAAATAAAAAAAAATTAATTCATCTTTGAAAACCAATCTGCCTCAAAAAAAATCTTCAATCTCTAAAAAATCTTTCTCATTGCATCATTGTTATCTCTGCAATTTTTCATAAAAATCTTTTTGTCTTCTCTAAAAAAAAAATTCAATAAACTTCAATACATTTTGCTCCCAAAAAAACATCCTTCCAAATATTTTATCCTCAAATCCATCTTCATAATAAAATCTGTCTCTTAAAAAAAACTTAAAAAAAACACTTTTTGTCTTAACTGCCATAAGGAAACAAATTTCCATTAAAAATATATCCCTTTTTAAAAAACAGCACCTTACTCCACTTGCCACGAATAGGAGAGCATAAATATAGAAAACTTCATAAAAAAAACCCCCTTAAAAAACTCGTTGAAGATATTCCTTGATTTGCCTTTTACTTTCTTAAACAAAACTTAAAAAAAAAACATTTAAAAAGCTGTCATAAATGGATGACATGAAGAGACCGCCAAAATAGAAGTTTAGAAAAAGATTTCTAAATTTTTAAAAAAACTTTTTATATGGCATATTTGGATTTTTTGGTGGGGCCACTCAAAGACATGACTTAAGACCTTCTCTAACAGGTCATTTTAAATGACTTGACCTTCACTTGTAGGTCAACTAACAAATATAAAATAAAGTGCTTTCAAGTGAAGGTGGTTCGATATTAGGATGTTGATGCACATGAATTAGGAATATATCAAGGACTTTAGACTATAGTGACTCCAAGAAAATTAGGAAAATAGATATTAAGTCTTCTTGAAGATACCCAAGACAAGTCAACACATTATCAACAAGATCATGAAGCAATAGCTGTGATAACCAACTGAGGTAGAAGCATGAAAGCCCACATAGTAACCATGAAGACATCATATGAAACATTCCACATTGTAACCAAACATTCTTTACCAAACCAATACGAC
This sequence comes from Cunninghamia lanceolata, assembly GCA_027924645.1. Classification (NCBI taxonomy): domain Eukaryota; kingdom Viridiplantae; phylum Streptophyta; class Pinopsida; order Cupressales; family Cupressaceae; genus Cunninghamia; species Cunninghamia lanceolata. The sequence goes on along the minus strand of BSBN01001247.1, from coordinate 5,383,751 downwards.
AAGCATGATCACCCAGAAGCATGAAGCATACCATAATGTTCTCCAATGAAGAATATACAATCTCTGCTTCAATTACTGACATCAAACAATCCCTGATTCCATCAAAAGAATGATCTCTGTATTTAACCTCTGTCACCTAACCCAACCTTGAAGATCTATGCACAAGATCAAAAACACTTTGCATCCCTGACAACTCCACATCTTTGTGAACTGACCAAGCAATGAACAACTATTAAATGCATGATCATGAACAACTTTTGTCAATAGTACAAGTGATCCACAAATGCCCTGTAGCCTGATGATACTTTGCACAACTCAACTTTCTCAATACCTTTTGACATCAATGACAAACTATCACCATCAAGATATAGTTGAGACGAATTGGATGGAATCCTTCGTTCGGGCCCCGGGTCACAACATTGCCACCCACAATTATGATGGGGTGGGTGGGAGGCAATAGTTGGGAGACCCACACACACCGGCAAAAGAGAATGTTGTCCTCCGGCTGGCTGCCATTCGCTCCTTCCATCCATGGATCTATCTTTCCTTCCTTGCATCCATGAATCTATCTTTCCCTCGGAGAACTTGTTCTTTTCCATGAGAAGTGCACCGCCAACCCAATGGTAATAGCCCAAGTACCCACCCCCTTGCTTTCTGTGAGGAGAGCCAGGGGGTGGGTGGGAGGAGGAAGTGGAGTAGTTGAGAATCTCTACTCTATATAGGTATAGGCCTCTGATCTGAGTGTCTCTATAGCCTAGCCTAACCCCTGATGGATGGTTTTGTTTTGCATTCATTCATTCATGCCCGTTCTAGTTCTCGGGAGTCTCTGGCAGAACATCCTTCTGTCTGATCAGAGCATCCGGTCAGCACCCCCTATAGTTGAGCCCAACCCCAACTATATATACGAGGATTATGGCTTCAGTCTCAATAGTTCAGGGGAGGAGTATGGCATCACCAGCTACAGATGGACTGCATTATGGTATGAACTGACTGCATCACTGCACTATTCTAAGTACGGGATCACCCACTTCACTACACTATAGTATGGCAGTCTGGCATCCCATCATTGTATAGATGGCCAGATTGGTCCAGACCGCTATTGGATTCTAGGTGATAGGAGTGTGTGCCCCAGATAGATATATACGTGGTTCGGAGAGAGTGGTATTGAGGCAACAACAACAACCTATTAGCGGGGGCAGCGAATAATTGTCACAACAGCGGCCCTATACCCACCACCCATCCCCACACACGGGGATAATTTGAAGGCCCCTACAATATAGTTGCGGTAAAACTAGGCAAAATAGCGGCCCTTACAATTCTATGGGCGCTAGGGAGCAGCTATAATTCCCTCCCTCCTGGGTGGGAGGATTTGGCAGTGGCAAAACTAGGATAACAGTGGCCAGGGTGGGTGGAATAGAAAGTTGGTGGGTGGCCCGGGTGGGTGGATAGAAAGTTGGTGGGTGGCCTTTGCCCCCCACCCAATGCCACACACAGCAGCGGATAATTTTATTTGACTTTTGAGGGCGAGGATGGAGTTACAATACAAGCCCCCCGATTGGATGGATGGGGAAAGGTAGGGAGAGATATAGAATATCACAACTTGCCGCAACTAGAATTAAAAGGAGAAATATAACATTTCAAATTCACTTTATTTCCCCTAGAGGTGTCCAAGTCCCGAGAAGTGACTTTTATTTGCAGTTTTACATTTTTCACTTAGACACCGACATTAGCATTATAAAGTCCCAATATTAAATATGCAATATTAAGTTAGACTTTAAAATGAATGGCCAAATGAATTCAAAATCCAATGAGCTATAGACCGTTGGAAAGGTCTCTCCGAAATGCTCCACCTCCAATCTTGAATTTCCCCAAACGGTCAAAACCCTAACTTACTAAAAATAGTAAGTTCTAGCTAAGATGTCCAAAACCATCCAACGAACACTCCAGAAGTTTCCTAATCATACTGGTTAGTCTACGAGAACTAAGTATAGACTAACACCGCCTAGGAAAGGGGACATTACATAAGATCGGCTTGTCGCCTTGTGTGCCATCGTGAAGCATTCAAGCTATTGCATTCATCAGTTTAGCTGTGTGTGTGGTCCAAAGCATCGTGTTCTCTCACCTTGCCCACGTTGGGATCTTGGTGATCAAAAAGTGTCCGGACATTGCATTGGCATTTTATACTTGCAAAAAAATAAAAAAAATTGGGTGTGCACACTATAAGAAATTTGTGAGGGTTTGAGTGACAGTAGATTTATTTAAGCTAATCATTCACTCTATCTATCTTCTAATGGTGTTTGGATCTGATTCATTATTTTTGAAGGTTTGCCTTTCCATTGCTTTCGATGCAATCAACTCAAGCACGAGATTGTACATTGTTCTTTAGAAATCCTTTGGGTGCTTACACTGCCAGTTAGCAGCAATGGGTCTGGAAAGAAAGCAGATTGAAATTAGAAAAAAAAAACTCAACAAAATTTGATCGGCTAGCTCAAATTGAGAACTGGTCTCCCCCAGTCTACAATTTCAATTGAAAATGTGCAAACAAAGAGTCTTGAGGAGGGAAAGCTTCAGGTTTCAGTGGATTAATTGGTTGGGCAAGATGTAGTGGTTTAGGCAGAAGAAATGGATCAGCTGGTTCCTACTGATATTTTAACCATATCTTAAACAGAATCCACGTAGCCTAAAGCCAATTATGGACCATCTAAAATGCCATGGAAGAAAGTTAGAAGTTGAGCGCTTGGGAGATATAAACTTTGTAGGTGAAGGTTCATAGTGGACCATGGAGGCCCTTCTTTCTTACAAAGGTAGAAGGATGCTTTCAGCGAAAGGATAATCATCTATCAAGAGGCTTTGGAGGTTTTGGTTTAGGCTTTATTTTATTAGGTTATTTTTTCCTTTACTAATCTTTAGGCATCTTTGGACAAATGAGTCCCTTTCTTTTCTAAGTATGGAATCTTGTTTTCTGTTTGGGTGAGGGCCCGAATAGATTCCCTCACTTTTCCTAGTTGAAAAATGCTTTTCTTTTTCGAGCCGTAGTTATTTGAAAAGTTCCAATTGTTTGCTTCTCATCATTTTCCTTATTTTTTATTAGACTATCCTTAAATTTATTTTCTTTTTCTAATCTTAGTTATTTGCAAAGTGGGATGTGTTGTGACCTAATCACAACTCGCCCCATTGCAAATGGTGACCCCCAATTTTTTTGCTTTAGGATTTTGGTGGTCCGTGAAGGTCTTGATAGTGAATCTTGTTTGATCTCAACGCAAATAAAAGTCCTCTATCAAACAAGCTTTATTGGTGAATTTCAAGGTCAAATTTTGAAGAAAATGAAGCAAACTTGTCAAAGTCTGTGACCGAAGAAGTGAGAAATCCTTTGAAATTGATTAAGTGTAAAAGGTGGAAAATCCTCACCCATGAGGAATTTGCACCCAAGAGTGAAGGAAATTCCACTCACATGAGGAAATCCCGCCCATTGAAGGTTTGCAATAAAAATCAAAAGTCTACCTCCTCACTTGAAATCCATGCGAAACCATTTGAACATCTTGAGAGATTTACCTAAGGCAAGTAGAATTTGAAGAAAATTGTAAGGCAAAAGTGGAAAATCCTCGTACAAGAGGATTATGCACCAAGGAATGAGGGAAAATCCTCACCAAGAGGGAGAGTGCGCCCTAGGAGGAGGGGAATTCGCTGACTTAAGAATGGAAGTTGCATTCCGAATTGCATGAGATAAATCCTTAGAACACTTCAAACCTTTGAAGAATGCATTAGAACAATGTGTCAAGTATTTGTCAAATGCGGAGAAGAAATGAAGAATTCAAAAGTGAGCGCAAAATTCTTGTACACGAGGATAATGCGCTCTAGTGAAGATCTCATCTTTGGATTCAAGATAATGGAATGTTATTCTCCTTAGTCAAAGTCATGAGAATGCATGAAGAAAACCATAAGAAATTGCTTAAGGAAGTTGAAAGAATGGAGAAGTCTTCGAAGATTGCCTAAGTATGGAGAGTGGAAAATCGTCACTAACAAGGAGAATGCACTCAAACTGGAAAGATGATTTCAATGGAGATCTATAATGTCCCCTTCTAGTAAGCTGAAATTTTTCACTTTTTAACACAACTCCAACTTAGTAAAAGAGAACATTAGTAATCTTTAATCATTTCTTTCAACATATAATCATTAAGACTGAAACATATTAGATTATATTCACATTAAGTTTCATATAATTCATTTCATCATTATGCATTAACACACATTCACATATATGTTGTTATTCATTTTCATCATTGGTTCATGATCTATATTATATCATTAATCACACATGAGTCATGGACATACCTCGGGGAGGACGTTCGTCATCCTATCCATTAATCAGACCACTCACCTAATATGAGAGGGTGGGTTAAGGATTCCAAGACCCACGGCCGTAGGCCCAAGGCTTCACCTCACACCTGGAGGTACTTCACTCTTGGCTCGGAGGGGCTTATAGCCAGCTTGAGGTTCACCTACCGTTAGGCCACTAATATTATCTAGGTCCTATGCAACCATAAGGTCAAGAACTTCATGCTACACCCAGCAATACTTCGTTCTTACCCTAGGTCTAAGAGCTTCATGCTACACCCGACAATACTTCACTCTTAGCTCGGAGGGGCAATGACTTGCCAGCTCGAGTGCTAGACACTAGATTCCTTCTGACCACCAGTCTCATACTAATAAGGTGTGTAGGTGGATTAAGGGGAAGGCTACTAGTCCTAGCCCGATACTCCAGGGTCATGTTGATTGCTTCTTAAATGTGATCTCATAATCAATCCCTTTGTAGATATATACTTATTATTCTATCATTTATATACATATCTAACATTATATATATATTTTTTTATCTTAGGTTAGATGACGTACTGGATTCTATTATCTTTTGCCTATTCTTTAATACTTATATATTATAATATTTGTTATAATATTCATAATATCTCTATATTGTATTATTATATATGTTATTAATATTATTGTATATATATATATATATTTACACACACATATATATAGATATATTACATCTTAATAATTAAATATATAAAAATACTTACCTGTTGTTTAGACGATCAAGTACCTTTTTTGTCTGTGGTAAATATTTATTCCCTTCCTTCCTTTTTCTATTCCTTTTTCCCTTTTGTTAGAGGGGCCGGTTAATATTTATAAGTATGAAGGGATGCAATTTACCACCGGTCACCACCCTTAATAAATAAATATTATTAAACTTTGACGATACTCGATATTTGTTTGTATTAGTTAAGTGCTCCTTATTATGAATGCCCTTATATTATGCAATGAATAAATATACATTTACTATTATTATTATTATTATTATTATTATTACTACTACTTCATATTATTCCCTTTTATGAGCTGTGGTAAAACTAGTTCTAACCATACGTAACTCCCTTAACATAGTTTATTTATATTATTTGTATTTATATTATATCATTTATATTATAATAAATGATATATTATTTATATGATATCATTTATATCATAATAAATGATATATGATTTATATTATATTATTTATACTTATATTATAATATAAGATAAATATAAGAATATTTATATTTATATTATTAGATATACTTATAATATATTATTATTGTTTATATGTGTTATTTATAAATATAATAATAATATATCTTGTTAATTGTTTTAAATAAATATTTTTTAAATATATTCAATTCATAATATCATTCATATCTTTGATTTGAATGAATAATACATAATGGAGGGACATGACAAGATCTAAAGGGAAGATGAAGAATTTGGGCAAGTAAAAGTTTAAGAAATCAGAAATGAAGTGAAGATGCCCCAAGCTAGAGCGCAAAATCCTCATAAGCATGGAGAATGCGCCATTCCTTAGTGCACCCAAATCAACAACCTTTGTAAGGAGATGGGATTTTGTGAAGAATCAAGGCTTGAGGCTTGAAAACTTCACCAAGGCATGAGTAAATGTTTAAGAAATGAAATCAGAAATTGATGTCAAAAATGAAGGAAAATCTTCACCCATGAGGAATTCGCGCCTTAGGAAATAACTCATCTAGACATGTTGAAGAGTGAAGTCATGAAGAGGATATGAGGAATGCAACTAAGTTGAAGTCATCCTAGAAGGAAATTCGTGGGAACAACACATAGAAGACAAGCTCCATTAAAGAACCCATGCTGAGAGAGTAAAATAAGTTGAAGATTTAGAAAATGCAAGGATGTCAAGAGAGCGCAAATTCCTCACCAAGAGGGAAAATGCGCCATTTCCAAGTCTCCAATTTTTTTCAACAAAACATCATAAACATTGAAGTAGATGTTAGCTTCATTTAGTTTCAATCATGATCCAATGCAAAAGGTAAGAAATTCGCTGTCATGTCCCCAATTCCGGAATGATGTTACATGGAGATATTTGGTTAGCCTATCATCTATTCCCGTAGGCTAATGGATTGGTAAGGGAATAATTGGCTAGTTGAGTTGGCTTCTACACATGGAGATTTGGAAAGTTAGCTTAACTAGTGTATTTTGAGCTATATGGAAAATGCAATATTAAGATTGTATTTTCATTCATTTGAATTTGAGTTTGAATTTGATAAATAAGGAGGGAAAATGAAATCTTTAATTACATTTTCTCTAATATATTTTGTATGGAGATGATGTAATTATGGATAGCTCCAGGTAGGACCTATTTGTGAAAGATCATTGACAAGTCAAAGATGGGCCCAATTCAATTTTAAATACCAAGGTATATGGATCGATGCATGAGGAATAATTAAAATGGTTTTATTTGAGCTTTGTTATTGGAGCCAATGGCTATTTTTGAGAAGGTCGATTTGCATTGAGGAGTGCAAAATCCCATTCGCCAAGTAGAAGACATTTAAAATTGCAAATATGAGGTGCCAACGGCCTAGAGGGAGGCGATCAAGAAGTTGAATCATTTAATTTGTTTGATAGATATTTTAAATGCAAATCCCTCATGTATAGAGTGGCGGCGGCTATGAGGTTGGAGCGGCGGCGGCTAGGAAAAGAAGTTTTTAAATGCAAAATGTCAATATCAAATGCAATCACCCAAGCATGGAAAGGATTCGTTGGAGGTTAGAAGGAAATTAAATGCAATTCAAAGACAAAATTAAATGTTTATAGCTGGCTGTCCAAGTATGAAGAGGATTTTAAATGATTGCAAATTAAAAATTCAATGCTTGAGTTCAAACGCCTAGCCCAACAGGATCTATCCATAAAGGAGGAGTAGATTTCATTTAAAATAATTAAAGATTGTTTTAAATGAAAGCATTTGTGATGAAGATCATTCAATATTGTTCCAATTCCTTGATTTTCATTGGTGGATTTCAAAATGCATTCCAAAATTGCCAAGAGGATGGACGTCCAAGCTTGAGGAGTTTAAATAGATGACTTGAGCTTCATTTTGCAACTTTTGATCTTATGGTAAGCTTTTGCATTTTATCCATTTTAGCTGGAAATTGCATTTTCTAGTTATTTTCTTCAAGGAGATGATCCCTTGAATGTTGTGGTGATGATCCCATAACAATTTGTGAGATGTTGTCATACAGATTTCATCATTGGATTAAATTTGCAGGTTATTTGAAGAGTTTGGAAGTGATATTGATATCTATTTGAAGCTCTTGGTGTAGAGGATTGACTACCAAGGTAGTTTAGTGAATTTGGAGTACATTTTGGGATGGTATTTTCATATTTTGCAGGGTCTGATTTTGCAACAGCAGGGTTTGATTTTTATAACAGCGACTTTACATTGGAATTTTAGGGCTTTTTAGGTGGATTTGATGAAGGGTTTGAAGGTTGAAGAGTTGTGCTTGATAGAAGACCTTCCTATGCATCCATAAAATGCATTTGGAGGAGATATTTCATGATATTTCATTGTAAACCCTTGGCTGGGTTAAAAGTTCACTTTCAGCAGTCATATCAGCATACAGAAAGTTCATATTAGAATTTTATTGAAGCTCTTTCAAGGCTGTTTTGTGTTCATTTGATAACTATTATCATTCTTGAGGGATTGAGCAACATTTGTATGCAAAGTTTGATGTATTTGGGCTTCATATTGAGTTGTAATTAAGTCTGATATAAAATCAGACATGGACTGAAATAAATTCCAGCCACTTGACTTTTCATGTTTCATTTATTTGTTGGTTTCATATATGTAAAGTTGATGTGGGTTTGATATGCTACAATTCCTTGTTCATTTGGTGATGTTATTTAATTGAGGTGTGCATGAAATCTTATCTAAATTGGCAAAAAATTTCAGTCATTTCTAGAAGGGTATTTTACATTCGCTCAAGTGTAGAGGTCGCAAATTCCTCATCAAGAGGGAGAATGCGCCTACAAGCAAGCACCTCCCAAAGAACATGCATTAATCATCAACCGCATTTGAGAAGAATCTATTTGCCAAGGGAGTGAGAGAGTTTGAAAAAGTTCAAGGAGAATGCCTAAGGTTGAAAAGGATCAAGAGAAAGAAACTCAAGTTCAAGTGAAGAGTGGAAAATCCTTCCACATGAGGATTATGCGCTAATATGGGACATGCTTTTAAGATCAAAATTGCTAAACTTGAGACTCATCAAAATGCAATGAAATTCCTAAGTCTCCATGTTGAAGAAGTGAAAAGTTAAAGCTTGACAAAAATGCTTAAGTGTGGGGCACAAAATTCCCATTAACAAGGAGAATGCGCTCTAAGATGGAGGAAAGTCCTCATTCACAAGGAACATGTGCCCTTGACAATTCTATGAAGAAATCAAGCTCAAGAAAGTTGAAAGACTCACTAAGGGTATGAGAAAGTTGGAATAAAGAGAAAATGCTAAGTGTAGACGTCGCATATTTCCCATCAAGGAGGAGAATGCACTCTTCCTTTTCAGCTCAATTCAACAACATTGGAGATGATTTCAGAACTTTGGCAATGATTCCAAGGTCTAAGAAATGTGAGCAAGCAAAGGTTTAAGATGAGAAATTAATGTCAAGAGGAGCACATATTTCTCATTAAGAAGGAGAATCCGCCTAGGATGAAAAGCCTTTCAAAATAGAACTTGCTCAATCAACAACTTTATGAGTTCACTTCCATGAAGGTCTAAGAGAAGATCCATTGAAAATCTTGAAAATTAGACAAAGAGAAGTAAGTTTGGATGTTAGAATGAAAATGTCAAAAACAGAAGGATGGAAAATCCTCATTAAGCAGGATAATGCGCTCAAGCTAGGCAGAAAATCCTCACCAACAAGGAATTTCCGCCCTACTTACCTCTTACTTTGCACTTAACAAAATTCGCTCCATGAAGAAGCAGGTCAGCCTAGAAGAGGCAGGAAATAAGTTTTTTTTATTAATAAAAAATTGGTGGAAGAGAGCAGGCGACCTAGTATGATAGGTAAGTGGAATGCTATATAAAGAAGGTTCTAACCTTCATTTTACACATTCATCTCAAAACAAATAATCATCAGAAGAGCAGAGCAGAAGGTCATCTAAAAGGAGCAGAAATACACAAGAAAAGGGCAGATTTCATACAAAAAAGAAGGTAAATTTGCAAGGGTAAGACCAAAGAAGCTAAGCACCATAAGGGAGAAGAGAAAATTTTCAAGTTTAAATCCATTCTAAAGTCAGACCTGCAGAAATTAAAATCAGACCTGTAGAAATAAAAAATCAGACTTAGCATTATTTGCATTGAATTTGGTTAATAAGCTATCAAGGTATTTCATGCTCTCCTTGTTTCAAATTTGAATAAGTTTTGGATAAGTATTTGAAAATGGTTTATATTTGAATCCCATTTATCCCACATTCTGTAATGTCCCCTTCTAGTAAGCTCAAATTGTTCTCAACCTTACACAATTTCAACTCACAAAAAGAGAACATTAGTAATCCAAATTTTCTCTTTTCATATCATAATTAATATAAATCCATATCACATAATTCATATTCATAGTCATATTCTTATTCATGTTAGTCATAATCAGATTCATATTATCCATAGTCATACTCATCATATTGTTCATAATCATATTCATATTCACATTCATATTCATATTTTATTCATATCCATTTTTATACTCATACTCATTTTTCATAGGCCTCAAGTGCTATCCTTGGGAGGATCATATGTCGCCCTATCATTAACCCATCTCTAACTCCATAGGCATGGTTCGTTAAAGAGACACAACCATCCCATACGAAGGCCCGATGGCTTCCCACCTCACCAATCGGCTCCAAAGACTTCCCACCTCATCTTGGAGAGTCACCTACCGTAGGGCACAAATCACATTGAGCTCATCATACCATAGGCCCAAGGCTTCACCTCACACCCGGAGGTACTTCGACACGTGGCCCAAGAGACTTCGCCTCACACCCGGAGGTACTTCATCTTCTTGGGGTTACCTAGGTCCAATAACATTCTCCTAACTTACCCATACACCTAGGATGGCGAGATGATTAATGATGAGGCTAATCCTCTTTTCGAATATGGCACAATCCTATGATTTCTAAGTCATTATTAACAATTGGCACATAATGCCTTATAAATAGTACATCTTGGCCTTATGTCATAATTGGCTAATCATATATCACATGATTATACTTCATTATCATCATTAATTTATTTATCATATTAATGCATATTCATGATCACATATCTAAGATCAATCAATTATTCTTTATTCATTCAATTACGGTTATCATCAATTATTAATCATAAACACAATGGTTTTCCTTTGTAAGTCTATCTATGTTCATAATATGAAGAATTGGAAATATGCATATTACTTCTAATGCATATATGATTTTCTAATACAGTCAGTAATATATAATTTTTTATCCTTATCAATGCTTAGTATTCATAAAGACAAACATAACATAGATATCAGATATTGCATCATACGATGGAAGAGATTTATGCATACCTTTTATTCTTTCTATTCTTTCTAGTCTTATATTATTCTTACCTTATATTATTCCTTATACTTACCTGATCGCTGTTGGTATTTCTATTTCCTTCGTTTGCTGTTAGTATTACTTCTCCTTTTCTTCTTTTCTCCGTCCCCTTTTCTTTTATACTTTCTCTATACCTCTTCAAAGAGATGGCGACTATTCATATTGTTGCCTAAGTTTTAGTTTAGTTAAAAGAAGATTATATTATTTGTAAAGTTTTGTTCGCTGTAGGTAACAGCACTCTCCTTAAGAATGATCGGGTGCTTTTCTATGGTCACCCGATTCTCTTTTTGATTAATAATAATTGACTTATATTTATTTAGTAATATTTATTATAATAATATTTAATGATTCATATTTATATTAATACTGTATTTGTATTTTCAATAAGACTTTTGTCTTATATGGAATGCTTTTATGATTGTAAATATATTTATTCTTTATATATATATTAATTTAGTATTTATATTGATATATTTATTTCTAATATATATTCAATATTTATATCATATATATTATATATTATAATTATATTTATTATTTATGAATATAAATATATAATCTTGTTAATAAATTATATTTCAATAATTATTTAATATAATATTATTGATTAATATTATATTAGAATAATATTCATATAACAATATTATTTAATATCATTTATTAAGTATTATATATTAATTATATTATATATGTTGATTTAAACACCACATTTTACGAAAGCGACTTCATCGTTTTTTTAACATGTTTAAATCTTTAATTTAAACAATGCCTTAAAATCGGGACATGACAGGCCTCCCCTCTCGAGATTGCTTGTCCTCAAGCAATCACAACGATTTCTTTTATTACCATGCACCTTTTAATGTCTACTTTCTGATGCGTTGAGATGAAATCGTGGTTTTGGTTTAGATTGAACATACTTCAGTTAAGAGAGATTGATTGCGATTCCATGAAAGAGAATTTGTGATCAAAGAGCATTTGTTTGATGTTTGAATAACGACGATGTGATGCAAGTATCATAGATTAAAGAAGATTTGAGAGTATTGAGATTCCAAGATTTCAATGGATGATGATGACATCTTGGTCCTTGATTATGAGATTCCATCTTGTATTTGTCATATGTTATTGACCTCCAAATTGAAAAGAGTCATGTTCTTGAGGAGAATTGATTATATGATGTCATGGACAGAAAATTTTATGATCAAAGAAGATTTGGTGAGCTTTTATTTGAATAGCGATGTGATTGATGAAATATAAGTGTTATAGATGATCAGGAAGAATGATCCTGGGAATTTGTGGGTTATGGGCCCATAATATAACTTAGTATCGGTTTTATGCTACTTAAATCAAGAGAAGAATTTCAAAAGAGATTCTTGGAAGAGATGAATTTGGTTCATGGGTCTTTGTGATTAATGATATTAACTTTTTATACTTCCCTAATGTCCCTTGTAGGATATACCGATTCCTTCACCTGCACACGAAAAATGACTCTTGATAGGGACATTAGTAATATTAAAGCTCAACAAATTAGTAGTGAAATCAATACATCATAACATAATTAATGATATAACATAAATAACATTTGATTACAACATATAGTTATCCATACCTCAAGTCGATCCTTTGATAGAATCCATAGAAATACATGTAAGTTAGAGCGTGATGGAGGGAACACTTCCTACCTATCAGCTCAAGCACGCAAGCAACCAGCTCAAGCAAGTAGGCAAGTAGCTCAAGTAGACAAACAAGTAGCTCAAGCAAGTAGGCAAGTAGCTCAAGTAGACAAGCAAGTAGACAAGTAGCTCAAGCATGTAGGCAACTAGCTCGAGCAAGTAGACAAGTAGCTCAAGCACATAGGCAAGTAGCTCAAGCACATAGGCAAGTAGCTCAAGTAGATAAACAAGTAGCTCAATGTAATGTCCCCTTCTAGTGAGTCCGAATTTTTCCTTTGACCTTGCACAATTCAACTCACCAAAGAGAACATTAGTATACAATTCTTCTCTAAATTCACATATCATCTATAAACATATGCCATTTGTTATCATAGATTGATGTATACATTTCATGATTCCCTAGAAGAGATCTACTTGGCCCTTTTATTAATCAAATCCTCCATCTTATGAGAGTGAATCCGTTAGGGTGCAATGCCAATGGTATAGGTCGTTCTTCCTTCGAGGGGTACTCTAGACCCAGGCCACTCTAGGACCTTCCTTTGACTTGGGGTTCTCTAGACCACTCAAGTCAAAAGACTACCTCTTGCTCCCTAAGGTACCATCTTGAGACAAGGGCTCGAAGGGGTGCTCTAGACCAATGAACCCGTACCTATCCTTGGTTGATTGCCCGCCCCTAATCTTCCCTACTCCTCATAGTGGTGAGTTGATTAACATTATTGCCTTCCTCTATTTTAGGAATTCATGCCTTTTATGTACTTATACTCTTTGTATTCTTTCCTTAGTTCATTATAATGAAAATACACATAAATATTTCATACTCATTACCTAATCTAACTAAACTGATTGCAATGTAAACAATTCATAATTTATAATGATTTCATGCTATCACAGTCAGCTATTGTTACTGTTACACAATGCAATTCATATGTTCATTGTTCACCAATTATCATGACATTTCACATGCTATCTTCATGAACTTATCAACATACACTTCTTCTCTATAACTTATATACTATTCCTTAACACCATATGGGGTTGATAGGGTGTAGCATGTTGTTGTTCATCATAGGCTATGTTTGTCTCCCATCCTTATTCAAGAACTACTTGGTGTATTCTTGAGGCTAAGGCATCTGTGAGGATTCTTGGTACTCTAGGTAGCCAAGACCAATACATCGACTATGAATGATATACTAGACATGTCACCCTTCATTGATCCCGTATGTGGTTAATGAATGGTATACAGTTAGTGAATATTACATATGACTGTCCATGAATTATATTGCTCAGAACTGGCTGTAAATAAATGCAGTGTTATACTGAACATTAATACAAGCAAGGGAAACAATGTATTGTCATACCTGTGGTATTATGTCAGTTTGATTACTGGAGCCTGCAAGAATGGCAGTTTGCTGTTGGAAAGTCTTCTTATAATGCTTGCTGTAATATCTTTGATAACAGATCTGAATTATGCAGAGTATCTACTTTAGGCCAATTGTTTTGGTTATGGACTTATCTGCTGATTGAAGTTAAGTATTTACACAGAAATATATATCTTGCTTTGCTTCTGTTTGACCTTTGAATTGCAGATGTTTTTCATTGTTGCAGATTTTAAATACTTGGAACTGTCCACTTCATAAATATACCAAAAGATATATATTTATCTCAGAATATATAATTATTCTCCATTCCCATAATATCCTCTTATTCCCCTCCCTACTTTCTACATTTATAACTTCTTCTATATACTCCTCAAGGGAGATGTCCTTTGTGGATGTATGTGACTCTTAATAATAGACATACCTTCACACATGGATCATGTCTCCTCAAAAACTAATCGCTGTCCTTTTTAATAAATCAGTTCCTCAATAAGGATCGCACCTTTTACTTTTCATATAAGACAATATTTTTGTCTTTTAGTGGGAACTTTTGTTATAAAAGATATTAATAGGAATAAAGACTTTTCTTCATCGTTCCTTAGTTTATATGGTCTTAGTCTTTGGAAGAGGGTCGATCATTCAAAGGGGATCGGCCCTTTTTGAATATTTAATATATATCATTTATTTTATAATATTTACTTTATATTATTCAATACATCTAATTTATAATATAGTATATACATTATATTTATAATCATATAATGTCTATTTTAATATTTATATTTGTATTAACATAACATATATATATATATAATTTCCTCTATAATATATTTGTATATTATAATAATATTATCACATATATATATTATGAATTACATATATTATAATTAATATTACTCAAATTGATAATACAATAAACATATTGTATTTTAATTATATATAATATTATTACATATCAATAATACTAAATATATTTATTAAATGTATATACATGATTATCATTCAACTCGACAACAACAAACATCACATTTGACGGAAACGATTCAAATCTTAGTTTAGACAATGCCTTAATATGGGGACATGACACTCAAGCAAGTGGACAAGTAGTTCAAGCATGTAGGCAACTAGCTCAAGCACATAGGCAAGTAGCTCAAGCACATAGGCAACCAGCTCAAGCAAGTAAACAAGTAGCTCAAGCAAGTAGGCAAGTAGCTCAAGCACATAGGCAACCAGCTCAAGCAAGTAGACAAGTAGCTCAAACATGTAGGCAACTAGCTCAAGCAAGTAGGCAAGTAGCTCAAGCACATAGGCAAGTAGCTCAAGCCACAAACATACATGAAGTTGTAAAGTATATACTTACTTACATAAGCCACACAAATACATGTATACACATGAGCCACAAGGTAAACCTTTGAATACACATAAATCACAAAGTCTACACAGGATGGCAGGATGTTAGCTCTGATACCACTTGTAATGTTCCCTTCTAGTAAGCTCAAATTGTTCTCAACCTTACACAATTTCAACTCACAAAAAAAGAACATTAGTAATCCAAATTTTCTCTTTTCATATCATAATTAATATAAATCCATATCACATAATTCATATTCATAGTCATATTCTTATTCATGTTAGTCATAATCAGATTCATATTATCCATAGTCATACTCATCATATTGTTCATAATCATATTCATATTCACATTCATATTCATATTTTATTCATATCCATTTTTATACTCATACTCATTTTTCATAGGTCTCAAGTGCTATCCTTGGGAGGATCATATGTCGCCCTATCATTAACCCATCTCTAACTCCATAGGCATGGTTCGTTAAAGAGACACAACCATCCCATACGAAGGCCCGATGGCTTCCCACCTCACCAATCGGCTCCAAAGACTTCCCACCTCATCTTGGAAAGTCACCTACCGTAGGGCACAAATCACATTGAGCTCATCATACCATAGGCCCAAGGCTTCACCTCACACCCGGAGGTACTTCATCTTCTTGGGGTTACCTAGGTCCAATAACATTCTCCTAACTTACCCATACACCTAGGATGGCGAGATGATTAATGATGAGGCTAATCCTCTTTTCGAATATGGCACAATCCTATGATTTCTAAGTCATTATTAACAATTGGCACATGATGCCTTATAAATAGTACATCTTGGCCTTATGTCATAATTGGCTAATCATATATCACATGATTATACTTCATTATCATCATTAATTTCATTTATCATATTAATGCATATTCATGATCACATATCTAAAGATCAATCAATTATTCTTTATTCATTCAATTACGGTTATCATCAATTATTAATCATAAACACAATGGTTTTCCTTTGTAAGTCTATCTATGTTCATAATATGAAGAATTGGAAATATGCATATTACTTCTAATGCATATATGATTTTCTAATACAGTCAGTAATATATAATTTTTTATCCTTATCAATGCTTAGCATTCATAAAGACAAACATAACATAGATATCAGATTTTGCATCATACGATGGAAGAGATTTATGCATACCTTTTATTCTTTCTATTCTTTCTAGTCTTATATTATTCTTACCTTATATTATTCCTTATACTTACCTGATCGCTGTTGGTATTTCTATTTCCTTCGTTTGCTGTTAGTATTACTTCTCCTTTTCTTCTTTTCTCCGTCTCCTTTTCTTTTATACTTTCTCTATACCTCTTCAAAGAGATGGCGACTATTCATATTGCTGCCTAAGTTTTAGTTTAGTTAAAAGAAGATTATATTATTTGTAAAGTTTTGTTCGCTGTAGGTAACAGCACTCTCCTTAAGAATGATCGGGTGCTTTTCTATGGTCACCCAATTCTCTTTTTGATTAAATAATAATTGACTTATATTTATTTAGTAATATTTATTATAATAATATTTAATGATTCATATTTATATTAATACTGTATTTGTATTTTCAATAAGACTTTTGTCTTATATGGAATGCTTTTATGATTGTAAATATATTTATTCTTTATATATATATTAATTTAGTACTTATATTGATATATTTATTTCTAATATATATTCAATATTTATATCATATATATTGTATATTATAATTATATTTATTATTTATGAATATAAATATATAATCTTGTTAATAAATTATATTTCAATAATTATTTAATATAATATTATTGATTAATATTATATTAGAATAATATTCATATAACAATATTATTTAATATCATTTATTAAGTATTATATATTAATTATATTATATATGTTGATTTAAACACCACATTTTACGAAAGCGACTTCATCGTTTTTTAACATGTTTAAATCTTTAATTTAAACAATGCCTTAAAATCGGGACATGACACATTCATTAGGAGAGTGAAATTAGGTGATTAAATCCCCTTTATATCCAATATTACTTTAATATTCTAACTTAAGCAATTTCGTTTTTGTAGGTAGACGATGAATGCGAAGGAACGCCAAGCATTGTTCAAGAACGATATGAAAGGAATGTTGCCTGAAACCAAGATTACGTCAAGATGGAGGAACCTAAGCGACACCAACTTGGGACACATCAACATGGATGAAATCAAGGAGGAGTTGCACAAGCCCACCTGTTCTAAGGTTATTCATGAGATGCTAAGAAACGGAATCGTCAAAGCCGCATGCTTTCCCCCCCACATTGCCGAGTGCCGAGTTGATGTTGGAATGTGCTCGTCATTATAACCAACAAAATAGATGTATTGAGACAAATGATGGGAAAGTGTTGGCTTATTTGAGGAATGAAGCAATTGAGGACAGATTTGACATTCTGAAGTATAAGAAGACTACACTTTGCACTAAGGAGTATGCACAACAAGCGTATGATGCTGGGTCAAAGGATTTCTTGCAAGAGATCAATAGCAATTGGATGGTACAACCAAGACCTCATCATAGCAAGATGCCGAAGAAGCTTCATAAGTCAGATTTTCTTCCCGAATATGGATATATGGTGATATTCTTGAGTAGAATCATGGGTTGTCCACAATCATTGACATTTGAAACATGGATGTTCTACTACATGAACGAGATTGTGAAAGGCCAAAACATGATTGATTGGGCAGAGATGATAAGCAACAATATCCATGATCAGCTGACGAAGTTGGAAGAAACAAAGTCATTCTACATGAGCTCATATGTCATCTACCTATTGGCAAGGTGTGAAAGATATGCTGGATTGACTTGTAAAGGTAATGTTGGATTTGGCACCGGACAATTCCCCATGTATGATTGCTATCCGCAGTTGCAGTTGAAAGCCATCACCCATTATAGAAGAGTTAATGATGCCTTTTTCATGTTCATTGTGCGAAAATTGCAAGGAAATATTCATAAAAGGTTATCCAAGGAGGCTATGAATCTAGTGAAAAAATATGGAAGATGTTACATTCAATTCCCGAAGTTCACCTACTTGAGGATTCAAGGGTTTTCATCTTATCGTTACCGCTTGCCAAGATATCCCACTGACAAGATGGTATTGCTAGAGGTAACAAGGCAATTGGTGGCATACGACAAGATTCAAAAGAACAAAAGTAAAGCTGGAATCCACTTCCCAATCGAAGTTGGGAGGTTAGAAACTTGTTCATCATTGCAAGCTGCATTGAATTCGGAAATCGAATTGCAAGCATACAACATGGTACTTCATGATTCAAGTAGAGATGATTTTGATCCATTCAACAACATCCAGAAGGCATTTGGAAGGAGGTATAAGCATAAGGAGCATCTCGAAGACCATTGGGCTGACACAGTCGATGAAGAAGATGTGAAAACCAGAAGATTTTCAAGATTGACATGGAATTTGGTGAGAACTTACAATGTATTTAGCATTCCTGATCAATTGGAGGAAACTGATAGAGTTATGTCACAAAGTTTGTATGATGCTGAGAGGCCATTCACCCTCAATTGGGCTGAAAAGGAAATTACACATGATGATTGTTGGATGCAAACAATCATAGAATTCACTAGAAGGTATGCAGATTGACAAATACAGAAGCTCATTCAGAAAGGTCATAACTTAACTTACAATTTGATGGGAGATGCAGATTCGCAACAGTCTCAGGAAGCTAGTGATAATGAATCTAAGAGCGAGCATAATAGTGAATCCAGTGGGTACAGTGATAGTTCAAGAGAAGAAGCTCAGCCAAGGAAAAGAAAACAACTAGCTAGCTCACAAGGTGAATGTAGTAGGAAAAAGAGAAAATCAGGTTCAGCTAATGAAGCTAGCACTTCTTCCAGACAAGGAGAAGACCTTTCAGGAACGGCGAACATGACATCTACTTTGGAGGATCAAGAAAGAGACGAAGTTCCCATAGCTCCAAATGTGCATGATCAAGGAAATGTATGTGAATCTTTAGAGTTAGCTTTGCGTGAGAATCAGTTTGAGGAACATCATCATAGTCCGCAACGAGGTCATGAAGAAATTATGATTGAAGATAATGAAGAAAATCAAGAGATGCAAGTACCCCAGGATGACTTTGATGAAGAAGCATTCCCATTAACACCAGGAAATGGGATTCAAGAAGAGGCTAATGAGGATCTGTCCGCTTTATTAGATTGGTTAAGGGAAAGAGTGAAAGAGACTACCATTGTTGAGAGAGAAACATAACTCAATGTAGAAGAATTGTTGAACAAGGTAGGAAATGATAAAGAAAAGAAGAAAGCAACCAGGCTCTCCAAAATCACAAGGGACAGTTCAAGTTCGAGGAAAGTGCACATTGCAGTACCAAGAATTGATAAGTCAGTTGATGATATAATTCCAAAAGATTATGATGTGACCACTTTTGACTTGGGTCCGACAACAGAAGAACAAGATGTGGAAGAGTTAGAAGATTCCGTCATAGCTGTCAAGGAAAGGTTAAGGCAAGAGAAAGAAAAGAGGAATCAGTTGGAGCAAGAAAACTTGGCATTCAAAAGGTATATTCAGTAGTTGATGAATCCAATTCGTTAGCATGAGGGAACATCTACACCACCAGCTATGCTTTCACAAGAGTCCATTGAACAATTAAAAGGAATGAGATCATCATCCTTAGTGATATGGGTGGACAAAATGAAAATTAAGATTGATGGATTCATTGAAGAAGTTGCTCAACAATATGAAAGAGTTTCAAAACTCTTGGACAAAATTCAAGTCATTTCAGAATGCATGTTCCGAGTTTGAACCCGTCAAGCAAAATCTCATGCCACATTTGAAGGACATGATGGATATTCCAAGGACAACCTTGGTGAATGGGAACGTCATTGAACAAGATTCGTCATGTGATCTTTGATTTTGGTATTACAATTTGTACATGAAGGAGCAGGTCCTTGAAAAAGTGAAAAGTGAAAGTGTTCGCATAAGAAGTGCACTTCAAATAATTCAGGGCAAAATACTTGATGCAATCAATGATGTGTGATTTTTCAGGACAAATTGATGTTGAAGACTTGAAGAATCGCATACACGCATCTTACTTCGACAATCCTCACAACATATCTGGAGAGCATATGGATAACATTTCTTCACTGTCTACATTCATGGGTGCACATCAGGTTTGGATGACAAAATGGGAGAAGACACTTGTCGCGTACACAGCAGATTTGACAAATGCAGAAAGAACCATTCAATATGTGCCAAATGTACCAATTGAAGACATTTCTGGTATTGTGTCCAAGTTCGTTGCATTTAGAAGAAGAGATAAGCATAAAGGAGATATGCCACGTGGACAATCCTCATAGGCTCCAACATGTCATCACCTTGGAAAATGTGCCTTTGTTCCTTTTTTTATGTCTTAAAAATAGCAAGTTGTTGTAACAAACTCATTATGTGGCGTAATCTTGGCCATTGATTTGCAAGTCAATCCTGGCCCTTCATTGTATTTTGAAGGCTATGAAAGGGCCTCATTCCTCCTTCATAGATATATTAGAGAAGTCTAGGAGAAATTGTTGCAAAAACTCTGTTGAGATTAATACAAATTCATTGTTGAGTTCTTCTTTGTGATATTGTATTGTTCTGCAAAGTTGCATGGTTTCTAAGTACTTACTCAAACGAAAAAAAAAAAAAAAAAACACTAGTTTAGCTTAGTTAAGTTTATTAAGTTTTGTTTCAAGTTCATGGAAGTTATTGTTGTTGATTCATAAGTGAAATCCTTTGTATGTTCATACCATTTACGATTTGTCGCAGGCAAGTTGTAGTGTATGGTTAGTCTAAACTCATCCAAGCTTAACTTTGATTGCTTTGTGTTCATCTATTCTCACGTTTGTGAAGGTTCATGTGCATAAGTGATTTGAAAACTTTTCAGATTTCCTTAGAAGATTGCATCACCTTTGCGTAGTTGTTGTCTTTTGGCGAAGCAAAGCGTGGTTGGATTTCACTGAATTGATGATAGTGACTTGCATTTAGATTAGAATATCTAAACCCTATCTCTTTTGCACTTTTTTCATAAACATTGTTAGAAATAAGTTTTAAGAGCTTTCATTGTCATATCATAAGTTGATCAAGTAGTGTGGCCTTTGAATAAGAGTTACTTCTTGTTTGAGTGAAAACAATATTTTCCTATTGTTGAACATCAAAGTGTAAGTCCCTTTGTATGAAACAGCAGATCACATCTTTGCCAAACAAGCTATCCCACATCGAGAACTGAAGATAAGGAACCTTGGAATCTATTCATTTGATCACGAAGTTCAGCATTTGAGTGATTTTGTTCAAGAGAGGATAAAATACGCGAGTATTTTATGCTGCGTTGTCTGTGCAAGGAATACACATCAACAAGATGTAAATCAGTAAATGCACAACAAACTCTTCGAATATCTAGGACAGTGTAAATAAATAAGTCTTTTATGATCTTTTAAAAAAGTATTTGAAAGCCAAATTTTTAAATTTTTCTTTCAGTTTTATAATTCAAATTCCAAATGCATGGAAACTGTTTATTGTGAGGAGCTTAGGGTTTAATTGCAATTGATTCTAACAATTTTTTTTTGATTTGCAGCTCAAGAATCTTCTTCAAGAGCAGTTTCTTGTCCATTTTTATTTTTCAAAGTTACCGACCTTGATACTAATTCGGATTCGGATTCGCGGGTTTGATTCGTGGATTCGGTCAACTTTATTTTTGGTGTGGATTTATTTTGGATTCGTTAATACAAAAACATATAAAAATCAGAAATATATATATATATATATTTGCAGCAGTAATTAAGTTCTGAATACCACATAGCATCATGATCATTTAATTATAATAAACAAAACCTCCATAAAACAATACAAATTAAAAATACTACAATGTTAATTAGTCAAACTCGAATGTTATGATATATATTAAAATTAAAAATAATAATGTCAAGTGTTAACAATCAGCCATCACTGATCAAGCATCAACGTCATATGGGTCTTCAAAAAGATCATCATCATCATCCATATTAGATGACATAGGTAGTGGTATATAGGATGATTTGATTTACGACCTACTGCTTTATCTACTTTCTCTTGCTCAACAATATAGGCTAATACTTGCACTGGTAGAATGGTGCATTTTTTTTCTTGGGCTGGGGATGTTACACAAATGGGCTTTCACCTAGTTATATGAGCTTGAGTACTGGACATCACATCCATTGCAAGTCCATATATAACACCCACCACCTTTTACTTGCTGCACCATATTAATATGTCTCCAAAGGGGTGAATTTGGGTTTGTTTCGAAACGGGGTTTGGCCATGTAGGATGAACTGGTTGCCATTGTAATCCCTATGGCAATAAATTCAATAAACAACACATTTGAAAATGGAAACAAATAAAAACAAACTAAATTATGTAGAACCGAATTGAGTTTAAAGAATTTAAGCATATGCCATTTGAATTGTTGTACCCACTAAAATTTGACTAAGTCTGAAAAATTATAAGATCCTCCAAAACCTAGAATTTGCATTATAACTCCTAGAGATCCGAAAGCATTCTCAAACATCCTACAACTATACACATGAAATATAACTTAAAGTATAAGGAAGTAAATGTCCATATGTAAATGTCACTTCCATATGATTTAAAAAATGCAAAAAAACTTCATTTGACCCGTCAAACACCACGGATTCTGCCAGATTTGGCCTAGATTCGCTCGGGACAAACCCGCAAGCTAAAATATGTTTCTTGGATGCTCCCGCTGGCGAATTGAATCTGGATCCGGCTTCGAAATGAATTGGACTGGGATTCGGGCGCCCAGGACAAGGATCCGGTAAAATAGTTATTTTTTATTGAGCAGTGTTTCTATATATCATTAACAATTAATTGAAGCTATATGCATTCACTTTTTCATCACAGGTATGTTGATTTATTTCCTGGGAACAATGGGCTTATACACTGATTTTCCTGAGGAAGTTCTTGAACTTGCTAATGATTGAAGAATATTCTTGAATATAGGCCATGCATTTGTTCCCATTGGCCAGGTAGCATTTTAGGTGCATCTTGAAAGGCCTTCTAGTGTCTTGGCCTATTTTTCTTAGTGACTTTTACTTCTATTGTCAAAATTCTACTTGAATTGACATTTGTAAAATGGGAGTATAACATTTTGAGGCAACATTTTAGTTCTTCAAAATTTGTTATGCATTTTAGTTTTACTGCAGTCGCACTTTCTCAGTTTAGTAATCCTTTATCGAAGGCACTTGTTCTAACAAACAGGTCCGTACATATAATGCAATATAAGTCAAGAGTTTTGTTTGTAAGTCAGATGTTTGATGGTATGACAAAGATGCCCCTGGCGTATATTTAGCAGGTTCTTTGCATTGCAAAGCTGTAAACACTTTACTTGCTAGCTGAATCGCCCATAGATGTGAGAGGTGGGTAGGGTCTGTACACCCAGTATGAACAATAATAAGGTCAAGCTTCATACCCATCTTTTCATCTTTCATGAGAGATGGGCTCACAAAGAACCTATCTTTTGTGAGTTTAAACGGTCCATTTGGTATTCACAGCATTTAGGTAATGCTTACATGGTGAAGCAGTGCAATTGGAACTAGTCAAATGAACTATGAGCTATTGCAAAACACAGGACTTATGTGAAGGTCACCTACCCTAGCACTACACCATGTTTAAGCATGCTTCAGTCTGAATGTTAGTGGAATGAGCGACCTCCTCAAAAGTTGATGTAGACAACCTCTGTTGCAGGTACAGAAACAAACACAACAGAAAAGAAGGGAGATATGGTGAGGATAAGCATTACCAAACAGAAATCAGCCAAAGCACAGTACTCTAACTGATGCTGACTAATCTCTATTCTCAGATCTGCAAGTTAAAGCACACTATTGATAAAGACTCAAACACAGCATTATGAGAGAAGAATATAGCAGTTGGAACATACTACAAATGATAACTCATAACCCGCATAAACCAAATGGAAATCACAAAGATCTTTTATTATAGACAAAAATCAGCAATGACATATCTCCTTTACTCTAATTTATTTCAGAAATAAGAACTGACATATATCTAACTCAACCGTTAATTTAAGCCCAAATGTGTTCCGATATATAGCCCAGTCCAAGGCACCAGCAAGGAATTCCTATTCTAATCCAACTGATTGAAGCTCTATGCCAGCGAGCACATCTGCCAGTTTAACATTTATTTCCTTTTTGCTTTTCCCTCCAAAACAGGCAGTTTTAACTAAAATGCTGCCTAATTTCTCAATCAAACACTACAGGAAAAAGATGCTGAGTTAGTCTCTGATTCAGTGGTGCATCATTCACCCATGTTTTAGAATTTTGAACCTCTTGGTTCAGAGCTGGTTTTACCTAATATTAGTCTCCATGAAAGTCAAAATGCCAATAAAACTCAAGAACCCGCAAGAAGCAAAAAAAATAGAAAGAGAACAATTTGGAGGAGGATGGTTTATGGTCCATATATATATATGGAGAACAGGTAGAGGCAGGTCTAAACCCGCAAGAAGCAAGAAAAATAGAAAGAGAACAATTGGGAAGAGGATGGTTTATGGTCCAACAAGTAGTTGGATACAGAAGAAATTATGTGAAAATCTATAGAAATACCTAACATGGTGGAAGCAAATATATATATATGGAGGAGAACAGATAGAGGTAGGTCTAAACCCGCAAGAAGCAAGAAAAATAGAATGTGAAAATCTATATATATATGGAGGAGAACAGGTAGAGGTAGGTCTAAACCCACAAGAAGCAAGAAAAATAGAAAGAGAACAATTTGGAGGAGGATGGTTTATGGTCCAACAAGTAGTTGGAAACAGAAGAAAAAATTATGTGAAAATCTATAGAAATACCTAACATGGTGGAAACAAATGCAGTGGCCTAATTCTTTAGGTCAAAAGGATGGTTCTACAACTAGCCCAAATTTGTGAGCATCATGCTCACAAACTCTTTCTTGGGTCACCTATGGTGATAGGCTGCATTCTTCTTCATTGCAAGTTTCTAAATCTTCTCCTCTTCCATGGTAAACCTCTAATAATAAGCTGCATTCTTCTTCATTGCAATCTTCTAAATTGTCTCCTCTTCCATGGTAATAATCAATACTTTCCTCTTCTTCAAGGTAACATTGCTCAACATCTTCATTCCATTCATCCTCTTCATCTCCATCCCAAGTATTAACTGTTTTCTATCTATCAAACTCTTTGCAGAGGACATTTAAGGGCCTCCCATCTACTAGTAATTCTGCCAACTCCTCAAGGGATTTAATCTTTCACTGCTCTAGAAGCTCTATACTGTTGATGTGTTTTCCGTGCACAGACAACGCAGCATAAAATACTCGCGTATTTTATCCTCTCTTGAACAAAATCACTCAGATGCTGAACTTTGTGATCAACTGAGTAGACTCCAAGGTTCCTTATCTTCAATTCTCAATTTGGGATAGCTTGTTTGGCAAAGACGTGATTTGCTGTTTCATACAAAGGGACTTACACTTTGGTGTCCAACGGCAGGAAAATACCGTTTGCACTCACACAGGTTGTAACAATCGCTTCAAGGCTACACGCTATGATAAACTTATGATATGGCAATTCAGCTCTTAGTCCTACTCTTAACAATGTTTTTTCAAAAAAAATGCAAAAGACTGGGTTTAGAAAGAATATCTAATCTAAGTGCAAGCTATTATCATCAATTCCTGGAAATCTCAACCACGCTTGGCTTCGCCATGAGACAACAACTCCACAAAGGTGATGCAATCTTCTAAGGATAAGCTAAAGGTTTTCAAATTGCTCTATGAACAATCGAAGTGACGCTTGTGATATGTTCAGACTAACCTTACACTACAACTTGCCAGCGACAAATCATAAAAGGTATGAACATATAGTGATTTCACTAAGTAATCGAAAGACAATGACCTCCACAAACTAAAGCTAACAAACTTTGAAAGAAATAAACTAAGTTAAAACATTGAATGCGAGTGAGTACTTAGCAACCATGCAACTTGCAAAGAGAACACAATATCACCATGAATAGCTCAACAATGAACTTGTATTAATCTCAGCAATGTCTTAGCAACAGCTCTAATTTGCTCAAAACTCATTATACAAAATGAAGAGGAATGAGGCTTATATAGCCCTCAAAATACAATGAATGGCCAGGATCAATTTGGATTCGATGGCCCAGATCATGCCACATCAAAGGTGGTTATAACAACTTTCTATTATTAGAGATATACAAGAAGCAATAAAGGCACGTTTTCCAAGGTGACACCTTGGCGCCTATGTGGACTGCCAACGTGGCATTTATTTCTTATGTTTATTCTTTTCGACCAATGCCACGAACTTGGACACAACACCAGAAATGTCTTCAATTGGTACATTTGGCGCATATTGAATGGCCCTTTCTCCATTTGTCAAATCTGATGTGTACATGACAAGTGTCTTTTCCCATTCTGTCATCCAAGCTTGATGTGTACCCATGAATGTAGAGAGTGAAGAAATATTGTCCATCTGCTCTCCACTGATGTTGTGAACATTATCAAAGTAGGATGCATGTATGTGATTCCTCAAGTCTTCAATATTAAACTCTCCCGAAAGACCAAACATATCATTGATTGAACTAAGTATCCTGCTTCGAATCCTTTGTAGTGCACTTCTTATGTGAACACTTTCACTTTCCACTCTTTCAAGAACTTGCTCCTTCATCTGTAGGTTGTAATACCAAAAACAAAGATCACATGACGAATCTTGTTCAATTACATTCCCATCCACCAAAGCTGTCCTTGTAAAATCTATCATATCCTTCAACTGTGGCATGAGATTTTGTTTAACTATTTCAAACCCTGAACAGGTATCTAAAATGACTTGAATTCTATCCAAAAGTCTTGAGACTTTCTCAAATTGTTGAGCAATTTCGCTGATGAATCCGTCCATCTTATTCTTCATTCTGTCTACCCATCCTTTCACCATTAGAGCAGATGATCTCATTCCTTCTAACTGTTCAATGGATTCTTGTGAAAGCATAGCTGGTGGTGTAGATGTTCCCTCACGCTGATGAAGTGGATTCATCAATTGCCGAATATACCTTTTGAATGCCAAGTTTTCCTGTTCCAAATGATTCCTCTTTTCTTTTTCTTGCCTTAACCTTTCCTTGACGTTCGTGATTGAATCGTCCAACTCTTCTATCTCTTGATCTTCTGTAGTTGGACCTAAGTCAAAAGTGGCTACATCATAGTCTTCCGGAGCAATATCATCCACAAACTTATCAACTCTAGGTACTGCGATGTGCACTTGCCTTGAACCTGAACTGTCCCTTGTGATTTTGGATAGTCTGGTTGCTTTCTTCTTTTCTTTATCATTTCTTACCTTGCTTAGCAATTCTTCTACATTGAACTCTGTTTCTCTCTCAACAATGGTAGTCTCTTTCACTCGTTCTCTTAACCATTCTGGTAAAGCAGACAAATCTTCATCAACCTCTTCTTGAACCCCTTTCCCTGGTGTTAATGGCAATGCTTCTTCATCAAAGGCATCTTGAGGTACTTGCATTTCCTGATTTTCTTCATCGCCTTCACTCATGACTACCTCATAACCTTCTTGTATACTGTGATGATGTTCCTCAAATTGATTCTCACGCAAGGTTGACTCCAAAGATTCATGTACATTTCCTTGATCTTGCACATTTGGCGCCATGGGAATTTCTTCTCTTTCTTGGTTCTCCACAGTAGAAGTCATGTTGGCCATTCCTGAAAGGTCTTCTCCTTGTCTAGAAGAAGTGCTAGCTTCGTGAGCTCCACTTGATTTTTTTCTCTTCCTACTACCTTCACCTTGTGGGCTTGCTAGTTGTTTTCTTTTCCTTGGCTGAGCTTCTTCTCTTGAACTGTCACTGTAGCCACTAGACTCACTATTATGCTCACTACTAGATTCATTATCACTGGCTTCTCAAGAATGTTGCGAATTTGCATCTTCCATCAAATTGTAAGTTAAATTATGACCCTTTTGAATGAGCTTTCGTGTTTGTCGATCCGCATAATTTCTAGTGAATCCTATAATTGTTTGCATCCAACAATCATCATGTGTTATCTCCCTTTCGGCCCAATTGAGGATGAATGGTCTCTCAGCATCATATAGACTTTGTGACATAATTCTATCAGTTTCTTCCAATTGATCAGGTATGCTGAATACATTGCAGGTTCTGACCAAATTCCAAGTCAACCTTGAATTCCTTTTGATTTTCACGTCCTCTTCATCTTCCGCGTTAGCCCAATGGTCTTCAAGATGCTCTTTGTGTTTATATCTCCTTCCAAATGCCTTCCGAATGTTGTTGAATGGATCAAAGTTATCTCTACTTAAATCATGAGGTACAATGTTGTATGCTTGCAATTCGATTTCCGAATTCAATGCTGCTTGTAATGACGAACAAGTCTCTAACTTTGCAACTCCAATTGGGAAGTGAATTCCAGCTTTCTTCTTGCTCTTTTGAATCTTGTCGTATGCTATTAACTGCCTTGTCACCTCTAGCAATACCATCTTGTCAGTGGGATATCTTGGTAAACGGTAGGGATAACCTGAAAATCCTTGAATTCTTATGTAGGTGAATTTTGGAAATTGAATGTACCATTGGCCAAACTTCTTCACCAAATTCATAGCCTCTCTAGGTAATCTTTTATGAACATTTCCTTGCAAGGTGCTTACAATAAACATGAAGAAAGCATCGTTGGCTCTTCTATAGTGGGCGATGGCTTTCAACTGCAATTGCGGATAGCAATCGTACACGGGAAACTCTCCGGCGCCATATCCAATATTACCTTTCCAAGTCAGTCCGGCGTATCTTTCACATCTCGCTAACATGTAGATGACATATGAGCTCATATAGAATGATTTTGTTTCTTCCAACCTTGTTAGCTGATCATGAATATTGTTACTTATCATTTCCGCCCAATCAAACATCTTTTGGCCTTTCGCTATCTCACTTATGTAGTAGAACATACATGTTTCACATGTTGATGACTGTGGACAACCCATGATTCTACTCAAAAATATCACCATATATCCGTATTCGGGAAGAAAATCGGACTTATGTAGTTTCTTTGGCAACCTGCTGTAGTGATTCCTCGGTTGTGATATCCACTTTGCATTAATCTCTTGCAAGAAATCCTTTGATTTAGCATCATACACCTGCTGCGCATACTCCTTAGTGCAAAGTGTAGTCTTCTTATACTTTGGAATGTTGAACGTATCTGCAATAGCTTCCTTCCTTAGATAGGCCAACACTTTCCCATCTCTTGTCTCAATACATCTGCTTTGTCGGTTATAATGGCGAGCACATTCCAACATCAACTCCGCACTCGGGAATGCAGGCGGAAAGCATGCTGCCTGAACGATTCCATTCTTGAGCATTTCTTGAATAACCTTGGAATGAGTGGGCTTGTTCAACTCCTTCTTGATTTCATCCATGTTGATGTGTCCCAAGTTAGTGTCACTCAGGTTCCTCCATTTTGACGTAATCTTGGTTTCAGGGAGCATTCCTTTCATATCGCTCTTGAACATCGCTTGGCGATCCTTCGAACTCATCATCTACCTACAAGAACGAAATTGCTTGAATTAGAATATTAAAGTGATACTGGATATAAAGGGGATCCAAACACTTAATTTCACTCTCCTAATGAATGTGGGATAAATAAGCTTCAATTTAAATCATTTTTTAATCACCTATCCCGAAAATTTATCAAATTTGCAACAAAGAAAGCTTAACATACCTTGGCTGCTTATCACTGAAACTCAATGAAAATAATACTAAGTCTGATTTTTATTTTTTTTTGAATTTCTGCAGGTCTACCTTTTAATTTTCTGCAGGTCTACCTTTTGAATAGATTGACTTGAAAATTATCTCCTTTCTTCTTTGTAGCACTTGAATCCTAGACTTGCTTTGCAAATTCGCCTCTCATTTATGATAAAATCTGCCCTTCAAAAATAAATTTCTGCTCTTACTTATTGCTTCTCTGCTCTGCTTCTTTTTTTGTTTTTTTGTTTATTTTGCAATTGAATGTGAAAATGAAGATTAAAACCTCTCTTTTATAGTGTTTTCACTTATCTCCTTAGGGCAGGTCGGCCTACTTCAAAGCAATTTTATTTTATTTTTGTTAAAAATTTATAATTTCCTCCCTTAGGCCGACCTAAACTCATGTTGAAGCGAATTTTCATTAAATGTACAGATGAACTTTCATGAGCGGAAATTGTAATGTGCAGAACATTATGCGCCCTTGTAAGAACATTTTCCTCAAAAAACTTATCATTTTTCTTTGACATATTCTGACTTCCTCATGACAGTCTTGTGCATTTCGGGCGGCAATTTCATAGGGCAGAACAATTTCCTTATTTTCAATTCACCCTCTAGCTAAGGCGCAAAATGTAAGGGCAGAACAATTTCCCCATTTTGCATACACCATATTTAATTAAATCTCCACATTTTGTCCTTAAGCGCAAATGCAAGCATGTGTGCACTTTCCCTTTATCACCTTTTGATAAACCTTCACTTGGAGTTTTAAAACAAGATTTGTAGTCTTCATCATGACAGCCTAGGGCGGAAATTGTAAGAGGTAGAACATTATGCACTCCTTTTGAGATCACTCCAATCTTGCATTTCTCCAATCTTTAAACTTTCCTCCCACAACCTTCAAGGCAAATTGGATGAACAACACTTCCTCGTGGACTTTTGGTGAACATTGTTGAGAACAATTGTCAACTAGAGAGGTCGGATTTTGAAGACTCTAGAACAATTTGCATCCTTCCCTTTTATCATTACTTAATCATTCATTGCTTCAATCATCTTCATACTTCTTCCTTTCACTAGGTATCTTCTTCAAAGGTTTGTAAGTACTTTTCCTTTAGCGAATTTCACTTGATAATTGAACCACTTA
Organism: Cunninghamia lanceolata; assembly: GCA_027924645.1. Taxonomy (NCBI): domain Eukaryota; kingdom Viridiplantae; phylum Streptophyta; class Pinopsida; order Cupressales; family Cupressaceae; genus Cunninghamia; species Cunninghamia lanceolata. Next base: position 5,352,412 of record BSBN01001247.1, on the reverse strand, counting down.
GCATCTTGGATCAAACCTTTTTCCTAGGGCGGAAATTGCAAGCTCTAGAACATTTTGCGCTCTTGCCTTTTTGGTGAACATTTTACTTATCTTTAATCAACACTTCAAACCTTCACTTCAAACTCCTCAAGACAAGCTTAGATTGGTGACATATCTCACACTCGACAAGTTTTCTTAATACAAGCCTTGGGCGCAAATTGCATGGAGTAGAACATTTTCCCCACTTCCATTTCCAGACTTAGTCAAATTTTGCACACTTTCACCTTGGGCGCAAATTATAAGCTTGAGAACAATTGGCAACTAGGGAGGGCGGATTTTGAAGAGTGCAGAACAATTTCCTCCATTTTGGTATCAATTCATCAAACTCCAACTTTCTTGCAATTCCACAAAGCAAATTGTCATATTCTTTGCAAGTATTCTCGAGAATTTGTCAAAGGCAATCATGCATTCAAAAAAAAGGAGACCTTCAACCTAGGGCGCATATTGCATAAGGCAGAACATTTTCCACCCTCAAACTCATCCTCTAGGGCGGAAATTGCATGTGTGAGAACATTTTCCCCATTTGTCAACACTTAGCCAAATTTTCGAGTTTTGATCTTCTCTGTCGCTTGAATTCTCATTGCTTTTGCTTGGGCGGATTTTGAAAGCTCTAGAACATTTTCCCCATTTTCCTGGGCGCATATTGCATGGTGTAGAACAATTTCCGCCCAAAGTCCAAGACTTCAACTTTTTTCGCTTGATTTTGACTTGTCTGGATGGAAGTATATTTGAAAATATATTTAAGTATATGCTCAGATATTGAATTTCCTATACTTTAAATATTTTCAAATATACTTCCAGGATGTTTGAGATAGGTCTCAGATCCATGGGATTTAACATGCAGATTCTAGATTTTTGAGGATCCACCAGATTTCAGACTTAGTCAATTTCAGGATCTCAGAACATCAGGATTCAGGTTATCAGACTTAGTCAATTTCAATGTCTTAGGGATCACCTTCAGTGTTTTCAATTGCACCTTACTTGATGGATGACCTTCCTAATTTCTCATATGCAAGGAGATTGAACAAGACTCAAACAAAAATCCTAAAATTACTAAGTAAATCACGAAAATTTGGGGGTCCCCATTTCCAATGGGGCGATGTGTGATGAGGTCACAACATCTGGCGACTCCATGAGAGAAATGTTCCTGAACATTTCAAGAATAAAGGCTCATTCAACATCCAAAATCTTCAACATAACTTCTTCAAGTACATCCAGTGACTAAGAAACACACTCGAAAGAAGAATAGAAGCATAAATTGAATGAAGACATTTCATCTCTGTTGTTCTATAAGATAAGTGTTTCGTTTAATGCTCTTCAGGCATTCCAAAGATAAACAAGAATCATAACTTCAAAATCCCTGAGTACACCCACTAACTAAGCCGTGTAGACACAACTAGTTGATCCCAGAATCAGAATCAACAGCCAGCATGACCATCCATATTCCGGAAAACTTATCTGATATAGACTTACAAATTCAGGGGAAGGCGAATGAATGGAAGGGTGTATACATATACGAGCAGAATGAATAAAATAGTTGGAAATGGTATGGAATGAAGTGGAATGGAATGAGACAGAGTGTCTCTACGCATGACGCCTGTTTGCCAGGTTTTCGCCATGGTACTTATCCAAGGCGCCACCAGAGGTGGTTTTCACCTGTGGACGAAAGGATTTCTCTTTACTATTTTCATCATTTTTCTTTTTTCTTTTTCATTTTCCTTTTTCTTTTTCTTTTTTCTTTTTTTTTTTTTTTTTTTGAATATGTATATTACTCATTGGCGCCTGTTTGCCAGGTTTTCACCATGAATAACGACAATTACACATGGCGCCTATTTGCCAGGTTTTCACCATGGTAATGGATAGGAATGACTTGAGAATCTGATTCCATGGAAAACAAAACAGTAGTCTATACAAAACCAGTTTTAGCCAGTATGATTACTGATGTTGGTAAGGAACGACAGATAGGATACGACTAATATAGAGGTGAGTGGAGATAGTGGACTATGACATGGATTACGCAAAACAGACTTATAGACATATCCAAACATAGACCAGGTAGTGGGGAAGTGTACTGGATGGCGGGAAATGTAATGAATGGAATGGAGTGAAATCACAATCAACATCTGTACGTACCGAACTAAACTTCGAAACTTGCAAATAGGAAAGGGATGTATAAAGGGGAACGGGAATGGATGGAGACTAGTGATATTACCTTCATGGCCTTTACGAACTTTGAATTTCTTATTGATTTGGTTCGTAGGATGAAGTAACTTAGAATTTTAGATGGAATGGAATGAGTGATGTCGGATGCTTTGGAGGCGGAAGCCGCTATTGGATTCAGCATCTTAGAGTTAAATACCCCGAGTGTTACTTTGGCCTTTTCATTTTAGCAATATGAATGGCATAGCTTTTTGAATGAACTATGCTTGGATTTCTAGCATTTAGTGTTCTGAGGCGTATTTGGAATTTACTTGTTTGATGAGTTAAAGCATCCAGATATCTGCTTCATGGAATTAGGGAATGGATGGAGGAATTGCAAGCTTCTTGTTCAGACGACACTTACATTCATTGATTATGATTGGGAAACGAGTGAAGGAGTGGACGCTGCAATGGGTGAAGGAAAAGAATCATGAAAGGTATAGGATCATATGTTTTTAGACTTTGCATAATGAAGAAGGTGGAATGGGAAAACAATGGACCTGTATTTAAGCGGAATACCAACATCTGGACCTCGCTTTTTATGCAGTGGCTAAGGTCATTAGAGCAGATACTGACATGGGAAGACTCCAAATGTATCGTTCATAGAGGACTGAAACTTTATCCAGACGACTCGTTGCTGAGAGTTTAAGGCAGAACAAAATAGGACTATATATGGAAGATCTAGACATCAGACTCAAGCTCTTTATTTGATGGAACAATTGGAATGGATGGAGATTTTATTGCATAAATGAAATGACATGGCAAAACGAATGGAATGGGTAGACGGAGGTATGGAGAAATGCATACAATGGAATGGAGTGAAACGGGAATGCTTATCACGGAGTGTAGGCTTTTATTATGTAAGTGAGGTGATGGTAGAATATGGAACATACGGATAGATACAATGGAGTGAAGTGGAATCATGAACTATCTCACTTAATACAAGCTCATTTATACTCTTCTGGTGACTTTCGGAATCTTGAGTATGCAAGGTATAAGATCTCAAATACTTCAAGCCATACTGGACAATTGACTCCTTTCCTAAAAACAAACAGTCATGCTATCCGACACTAGCAATGGAATCCACAATGGATCCATCCATCTGATGCAAGTTTACCAAAAGAAAGCTATGAAGTGTTCATTTTAAGATTAAATATTTTAAACTCATAATCAGAGATATCCATGTCCGGATGCAATATATGATTCCATTCTTGAGTCAAGTACAGACCTTAGTAAAAAGATAAACTAAAGAAAGTTACCTTCCAATCTTGAAGAATCTCATAGGCATTTATGCAAGAAATGAACTAGACATAACTTCATGAAGTCAACCAGAATGTGTTAAAAAAAATTAATCACTCCTATGCACAATGAAAACCCCCGAACGACACAAAAACTAAAGCAAAGCAAAACTCCAAAAACATACAACTTAAAACAAAGCAGATTAACAACTAAACAACTAAAAACACACAAAGGAAAACCAAACTACGGAAAACCAGAAACACCTAATCTAACTATATACAAGAAAAGTCCCCAGGAACTCAAGTTTGGAAGTAATGTTTCAAGTATTGCCCATTGACGGGCAGGGGAATCTCTTCTCCAGTCAAAGTTTTCAACTTAAAGGCATTCTCTCCCAAGATTTCTGCGATTTGGTATGGTCCTTTCCAGAGATAATCAAACTTATCGTGATCTCCTCTTCGTTCATGTGCTTTATCCCAATACAAAACTAGATCTGAAATCCTGAAAGACTTAACTGTGGCTTGTCGATCAAACCAACGTTTCACAACCCCCTGATGTTTCATGAATTTGTCTAAGGCTGTGTCTCGTTTCTCTTCCAAGTGTAAAAGTTGTGAAAGCCTAGTCTGAACTCTCTCATCCTGATCCATGTAGTCTTGCATGAATTGAAGCGTTGGGATCCTCAGTTGTACAGGAAAAATCGGGTCCTGGCCATAAACCAAGTGGTATGGAGAAGTACCTAGGGAGGACTTCACTCGGGTTCTGTCTGCCCAAAGGGCAAACTTCAGTTGGGTGGGCCAATCTCTTGGGTTCTTATCCAATAGTCTCTTTATTGCATTTAGCAAGTTCTTGTTCGTGGACTCTGCGAGGCCATTCCCCTGTGGGTAATAGTTGGATGAAAATTTCAGCGTGATACCATACTCAAAAGCCCAGTTTGAAAACTTTAACGAAGTAAATGCTGGCCCATTATCGCAAACGAGTGCATGTGGACACCCAAACCTTGTGATAATGTTCTCTTCAAGAAATTTAATGACAACATCAGCAGTGCAAAGTTTTAATGCATGAGCTTCAGACCATCTGGTACAATAGTCTGTAGCGGTCAGAATATACCTGTGTTGTGCCGAAGAAGGTGGATTAATCATACCAATGAAGTCGAGACCCCATTGAGCAAAAGGCCTTACTTCGATCACAGGCTGAAGCGGCATTGTAGGATTCTTCTCGCGCGAAGCGGCTACTTGGCAAGTATGACATGTTTTGACATGCTGATGGGCATCGTTGAACAAGGTAGGCCAATAATATCCTGCCCTCAAGATTTGGTGGGCTGTTGCCAACCCACCTCCATGACATGTTCCAAACTTCTCATGGAACTGCTCCATGATTTGTCTCGCTTCTTCTTTTCCAACACATCTTAGATAGACTCCTTCATGATTGCGCCGAAACAATACTGCTCCTTGTAACATATAACGCTGAGACCTGTACCTTAATGCTCTTCTTTGCGTTGGATTCATGTGTGGAGGGCATTTCTGAGTGAGCGAATAGTATACAATATCATCATACCACTTGTCTGGTGATACATCTTCTAACACATAAGCTTGCTGTACCAGACCCGGCCCTTGTGCTGCTATTGTTTGCGAGAGTGCTTGTCCTCGCACCAACTTCATTGGTTGTATCTCTATGTCGTATTCTTGTATGATGGCGACCCACTTGCCTCTTCTCTCGCCAAGTTCATTTTGCATCAACAAAATTTTGATTGCCGCATCTGGAACTATGGCATAGACCTTGCTTCTGAGAATGTAATGTCTAAATTTTCTGATGGCTTTCACTAGAGCATAAGCATGCTTCTCTACGCAGGGATATCTCAACTCAGCTTCTTTGAATGGGGCACTCATAAAAGCAATGGGATGTTCATCCCTTTCATCTGTCCTTTGTGTCAAAATTCCCGCACACGTGTGATCTGATGCAAAAGTATATAAATAAAATGGCTTCGTGTAGTCGGGGCTGATAAGAACTGGAGCAGTGGCAATTGCTTGTTTGACTTCTTCAAATGCTTTTCTAGCTTGTGGAGTCCAGTCCATCTTGGCATCTTTCTTTAACATTTGATTAAGTGGTTTGACGATCTCCGCAAACCTAGTAATGAACTTCCTTACAAAGTTAATCTTTCCGAAGAAAGATTTTAATTCCTTCTTACTTGCAGGCAAGCTAACCTTTTGAATTGCTTCCACTCTGTCAGGATCAATTGAAATACCTTCTTCAGAAATTACATGACCGAGTAGCTTACCTTGTGTGACTCCAAAAATGCACTTCTTCGGGTTGAGAGAAATACCATATTCCCTACATTTTTCAAATACTTTCCTCAAATGTTCAACATGATCTTCTCTCTTCTTCGAAAAGACTGTAAGATCATCCATATATATCACTATACATTTTCCAACAATGTCCCCGAAAGCGATGTCCATAGCCCTCTGAAAAGTAGCACCAGCATTGATTAGACCGAAAGGCATTCTCCTGTATGCAAAGATTCCCCATTTTGTGGTAAAAGCTGTCTTCAGACAATCCTCCTCTGCAACCATAACTTGATTGTATCCAGAGTATCCGTCCAGGAAGGACATCATCTGAGAACCGTTGACAATTTGCAGGACTTCATCAAGTGATGGCAACGGATAGTTATCTTTTTCCGAGGCTCTATTAAGATTTCTGAAATCCACGCACAGTCTTATTTCACCGTTCTTTTTTCTAACAGGGACTAAATTGGCGACCCACGTGGAGTGCCGTACTGGGAAAATTATTCTTGCTTGCAACAATTTCTTCACTTCCTGATAGATAAGCGGTTCTAACAAAGGATTGACCGGCCTTTGACGTTGCCGAAAAGGCTTACTCCCAGGTTTGAGAGGAATTGTATGCATGATAATAGAAGTGTCATATGTCTTGAGGTCTTCATATCCCCATGCAATGATGTCCTGAAACTCCTTCATAGCTTGGATTATCCTTTCTCGTTCGTCAGGTGTACAGACTCTCCCTAAAAAAACATTCTTAACATCTTCGTCTGTTCCCAAATTTACTGTATCGCACTTATTCCCTTCTTCTTTGCGAGATTGAAGAGCACTCAATCTGTCTGTATCAAAAAGCCTTTCCAATTCTATCATTCCTCTCGGGATGGTATTGTTCTTCAAATTCATTATCCCGTCGGGATCAAACTCCGTTTCCTTAACTTCTCCTTCATCAATGACTTGAGCTGTGAATACACCAGAATTCGTTAGAAAATCTAATATATGCTTATCATCCTCGAAAACTTGGAAGTTTGTAATATTATCTGGGACTGAAGGAACCGATGTCAATTCAACTGTAAATTTCTTTAATCCCTCCATTGATAATGGTTCCAATGAACCTGCTGCTTGAGCCAATGCATTCGCTACTCGATTCTTGGATCTGTAAATAGATTGAATATTGAAAGCGTCAAAACTTTCTATAAGATCCCACACTCTGTTCCTGTACCTTTTCAATCTCTTATCATGGCAGACATATTGTTTTCTGACTTGTCTTACAATGACCTTAGAATCTCCGAAAACATGTAGAACCTTTACTTTCTTTCGAATAGCGAGGAGCAACCCGTGTACTAACGCTTCGTATTCGGCAACATTGTTTGTACAAGGAAACTGCAACCTTAATGCTGACAAGTAGGCTTCTCCAACTGGACTGATCAACTCAAAGCCGGCTCCGGATCCTTGCTTGGACTTGGATCCATCAAACCTTAACGTCCATACTTGATCAATTTCTTGTTTTGAACTTTGTCCGCTCTTATCATCTTTCTCTTTCTTTGCCTCTTGAGAATTTTCATCTGGAGTCGAGGAATTTCCATTGTTTGTTGAAGACTCGCTTGAAGCTAACTCTTCTACCTTTGGGATTTCGGGTATCTCTAGCCTCATCGCTTTTGGTGCTCTTTTCTTGATTTGTTCCAAGGCTACTTTACACATCTCACAGGTGAACTCAGAGTGAAATGCATTATGCACTCGACACCAATTGGGTAGTAACAAATCTTGTATCTCAGCATATCCTCCAAGCTCTAAACTCTGCTGGACATTTCTCAACACAAAGTTCCTAAAATTTTCAAACATGCCCTCATCTTGTTCACCAATGGAAGTGCCATGTTCACTATCTATCAAACTCTCAGTTGAACTTTTTAACATCAGAACCTCTTCTACCTTGGGCTTGTATACACCAAGGTCAGACTCCACAAAAAGAATCTCGTTATCTTCACCATACTCTGTAATCGTCAACTTCAATCTAGGAGTGCTATCTATTCTGATCTGATTCGGTAGTCCCTTCCATGATAGCCACATGTGCGAAAAGTCAGTCGATACGTACCCATTGAGTTTCCTCAACCAGTCTCTGCTTAGTAGCATCCCATATCCTTCAGGGATATCCACAACTGATATATCTATGTAGTGTTGTACCCTGGGGTCAGCTGCCAGCTGCATGTGAATGTTATGTAGCTCACCAACAACTGGAACCTCGGTTTTGTCTAATTGAGTAACCTTCCTCGTTGTCTGTGTTGGGATCACACCAAGTTTCTTACATACAGCAAGTGGCATTACATTACTTGAAGCTCCTGAGTCCATTAAACAGTTGTGGAGCAGTTTTCCGAAAATTCTCACCGAGAGGAGGAAGGGAGCAGGCTCATCCTTTCCTTGATAAAATACTACTGACTTCTTCTTTGGAGCGATGAAACTTGACTCTTCTGGCGTTTTTGAATGAGCTTTAGAATCTTGACTCTTTATTGTACTAACATCCTTTGTTGGTTCCTCCTTTTCAGGTGAAGCTCTGGTTTGTACTTCATGACTCGAATCTGGCGAATTTTGCGCTACATAGATTGTATTTGGTTGTTCTTGAGGTTGAGCAAGCTCTGAGTGGGCTACATTAGTATTCTGAGCAACATTTGCATGAGGTAGACTAGTTGCAGATGAACTTGATGGAGTTGGAGTGTTATGATTTCCACTCTTAACAGCATTATCACTTAGACTCTCCAAAAAGGTCTCTCGTATCTCAGATACTTTCATTAATTCAATCAATGGCAAGCTAATCTTAACCCTTTTAACTTCTTCTAAAACACATTGACTCAACCTCTTAAGGTCATTTTTAGAATCTTCGTTTGTAGAGGAACTAACCTTTTGTGCAGCCTCTGGCTGTGAAACATTGTGTTTTGGCTGGATTCTTTGAACAGGATCTCTCTGTCTATACTCCGATGAATCTCTTGGATAGCCTGGATTATTGCTAGCATTTGGATCAGGCGGTGTCTGGAAATTATTCGGAGGCGTAGAAGTAGTTAAAGGATCTGGTGCTCGATAATTTCTTTGATATACCTTCATTGGTGGATTTCCAGATGTCTGTTGGAATGCATGTACTTCACCGCTTTCTTGATGTGGATAGTTACCATTGAATGGAGGATAACAAGTTTGGTCCTCTGTTGGCCCATTTGCCGAAGCTGGTGGAAATTTTCCATTATAATCCCTCATATCATATTCCATCATCGGAGGGAATACAAAATCTTCAATCATTAGAGCTTGATCATATCTGGGTGTGGGGACGATTTCATATTCGGAGGTTGGTGGGGGAGCTTCCTGGCCTTGTGTGTTCTGCATTTCTTTCTGGAAGATGTCAGCGGCAATCTTAAATTCAGGACACTGCAATTCAGAATGCTGATTGGTGTTATGCAGTCGGCACCAGCTAGACAAGGCTGCTTTTGCCAGAAAGACTTTGTCGGATGGTTTGGGATCTGAATTTGGATTATTGTCCAAAGGCGAAGGGACATTGCCATTATTCGGTGATGTATTCCATGTCCTGTTTTGCCTCTGGTAGCCCTGGTTTGCTCCTCGAAACCCTTGATTATATCCTTGATAGTTGCCTGGATTGGCTTGATTTCCGCCTTGGCTTGCTTGAAAGTTCCTTTGCATATTTTGGAGATAGTTGTTTTGATTTCTCAACTGAGTGACCTCCATTGACAGCTTCTTGACTTGATCTATCAATTCTCTCATTTCTTCCTTTTCCTCTTGAGTCTTGGAGGAGGATGACGATGACCCTTGCAGATATACCGGTTTGGCAGGCAAAGCTTGTGAAACAGGCGCTCCAGGATGCAGTACCAATTGATTAGCAGGAGCAGGAACTGGATTCATGACTGGCGTGTGATGGGCCAATGCTTGGTTGATCCCTTGAATTTGATTCTGCATTGCCGGATACCCCATGTGATTGAGAGGTCCATGAGTGTCCATCCCCAAATCAGTATTCACCTTGATGGCTTCAGCATATGCTCCTATTAAAGTAGTAGGTGGTGCTCTTGCCCTCTTCACGAACATGGAAGTGAGACGATCCAAAGCTGCATAATAAATCTCCATTGCCATAGGCTCATTGATGTTATATGGAGCCTGCAGTCTCGAATACGCTTTATGAAACCTGTGATTGAAAGCAGCGATGGGCTCATGCTCCTGTCTTCTTACCTCGATAAACTGTTTGTAAAGCTCTGCTGGAGTAATAGGAATTCTAAATTTTTCCAAAAAAGCATCTTTCATCTGTTGCCAACTAGTGATAGATGCTGCAGGTAAGTTGACATACCAAAAGGTGGCATCTCCTTCAAGTGTATATGGAAACAGTCGGCAGGCTACATCTTCATGTATAATCCTCCTGTTTGACAGAGTGTCTTCAAAAATCTTGATGTGCTCCTCTGCTGTTCGGTTCACATCGTTGACGTGGAACTTGGAGCAAAAGTGTTCAGGATTCTTGGGCATATCATTGTAATTTGTGAAAGCTCCAAGAGGAGAAACATTTGCCAAGGGCCAGGCTGCCATTGGAATGTTTGGTTGCTGAACTTGTAATGCTCGCGTAGCTCCTTGTTGAAGTGGAGTTGCTTGGGCGACTCCTGTTGGAATCGTTTGAGAGATTGCTTGCGTATTGCTTGATTGAACAACTCCTCTGGACGGGTTTTGCGGTGGAGGCGTTTGGAACTGTCCTCCGCTTGGAGATCCTTGGCTTGATGAACCTACTTTCTTGCCTTTCTTGGACTTGGTTGGAAACCCCAACTCAACCAAATCTTTGGATGCTCCTGGTGTAGACCTTAAAATCCTCTGATGCCTGTCGGGTGAAAACGAACCGATTCGATCCAGCGTGAACTTTCTTGCCTTTTACGGCAACCGGTAGAGTGCTAGCCCTCCTTCTAGCGCCAATTCTGTTGATGTGTTTTCCTTGCACAGACAACGCAGCATAAAATACTCGCGTATTTTATCCTCTCTTGAACAAAATCACTCAGATGCTGAACTTTGTGATCAACTGAGTAGACTCCAAGGTTCCTTATCTTCAATTCTCAATTTGGGATAGCTTGTTTGGCAAAGACGTGATTTGCTGTTTCATACAAAGGGACTTACACTTTGGTGTCCAACGGCAGGAAAATACCGTTTGCACTCACACAGGTTGTAACAATCGCTTCAAGGCTACACGCTATGATAAACTTATGATATGGCAATTCAGCTCTTAGTCCTACTCTTAACAATGTTTTTTCAAAAAAAATGCAAAAGACTGGGTTTAGAAAGAATATCTAATCTAAGTGCAAGCTATTATCATCAATTCCTGGAAATCTCAACCACGCTTTGCTTCGCCATGAGACAACAACTCCACAAAGGTGATGCAATCTTCTAAGGATAAGCTAAAGGTTTTCAAATTGCTCTATGAACAATCAAAGTGACGCTTGTGATATGTTCAGACTAACCTTACACTACAACTTGCCAGCGACAAATCATAAAAGGTATGAACATATAGTGATTTCACTAAGTAATCGAAAGACAATGACCTCCACAAACTAAAGCTAACAAACTTTGAAAGAAATAAACTAAGTTAAAACATTGAATGCGAGTGAGTACTTAGCAACCATGCAACTTGCAAAGAGAACACAATATCACCATGAATAGCTCAACAATGAACTTGTATTAATCTCAGCAATGTCTTAGCAACAGCTCTAATTTGCTCAAAACTCATTATACAAAATGAAGAGGAATGAGGCTTATATAGCCCTCAAAATACAATGAATGGCCAGGATCACTTTGGATTCGATGGCCCAGATCATGCCACATCAAAGGTGGTTATAACAACTTTCTATTATTAGAGATATACAAGAAGCAATAAAGGCACGTTTTCCAAGGTGACACCTTGGCGCCTATGTGGACTGCCAACGTGGCATTTATTTCTTATGTTTATTCTTTTCGACCAATGCCACGAACTTGGACACAACACCAGAAATGTCTTCAATTGGTACATTTGGCGCATATTGAATGGCCCTTTCTCCATTTGTCAAATCTGATGTGTACATGACAAGTGTCTTTTCCCATTCTGTCATCCAAGCTTGATGTGTACCCATGAATGTAGAGAGTGAAGAAATATTGTCTATCTGCTCTCCAGTGATGTTGTGAACATTATCAAAGTAGGATGCATGTATGTGATTCCTCAAGTCTTCAATATTAAACTCTCCCGAAAGACCAAACATATCATTGATTGAACTAAGTATCCTGCTTCGAATCCTTTGTAGTGCACTTCTTATGCGAACACTTTCACTTTCCACTCTTTCAAGAACTTGCTCCTTCATCTGTAGGTTGTAATACCAAAAACAAAGATCACATGACGAATCTTGTTCAATTACATTCCCATCCACCAAAGCTGTCCTTGTAAAATCTATCATATCCTTCAACTGTGGCATGAGATTTTGTTTAACTATTTCAAACCCTGAACAGGTATCTAAAATGACTTGAATTCTATCCAAAAGTCTTGAGACTTTCTCAAATTGTTGAGCAATTTCGCTGATGAATCCGTCCATCTTATTCTTCATTCTGTCTACCCATCCTTTCACCATTAGAGCAGATGATCTCATTCCTTCTAACTGTTCAATGGATTCTTGTGAAAGCATAGCTGGTGGTGTAGATGTTCCCTCACGCTGATGAAGTGGATTCATCAATTGCCGAATATACCTTTTGAATGCCAAGTTTTCCTGTTCCAAATGATTCCTCTTTTCTTTTTCTTGCCTTAACCTTTCCTTGACATTCGTGATTGAATCGTCCAACTCTTCTATCTCTTGATCTTCTGTAGTTGGACCTAAGTCAAAAGTGGCTACATCATAGTCTTCCGGAGCAATATCATCCACAAACTTATCAACTCTAGGTACTGCGATGTGCACTTGCCTTGAACCTGAACTGTCCCTTGTGATTTTGGATAGTCTAGTTGCTTTCTTCTTTTCTTTATCATTTCTTACCTTGCTTAGCAATTCTTCTACATTGAACTCTGTTTCTCTCTCAACAATGGTAGTCTCTTTCACTCGTTCTCTTAACCATTCTGGTAAAGCAGACAAATCTTCATCAACCTCTTCTTGAACCCCTTTCCCTGGTGTTAATGGCAATGCTTCTTCATCAAAGGCATCTTGAGGTACTTGCATTTCCTGATTTTCTTCATCGCCTTCACTCATGACTACCTCATAACCTTCTTGTATACTGTGATGATGTTCCTCAAATTGATTCTCACGCAAGGTTGACTCCAAAGATTCATGTACATTTCCTTGATCTTGCACATTTGGCGCCATGGGAATTTCTTCTCTTTCTTGGTTCTCCACAGTAGAAGTCATGTTGGCCATTCCTGAAAGGTCTTCTCCTTGTCTAGAAGAAGTGCTAGCTTCGTGAGCTCCACTTGATTTTTTTCTCTTCCTACTACCTTCACCTTGTGGGCTTGCTAGTTGTTTTCTTTTCCTTGGCTGAGCTTCTTCTCTTGAACTGTCACTGTAGCCACTAGACTCACTATTATGCTCACTACTAGATTCATTATCACTGGCTTCTCGAGAATGTTGCGAATTTGCATCTTCCATCAAATTGTAAGTTAAATTATGACCCTTTTGAATGAGCTTTCGTGTTTGTCGATCCGCATAATTTCTAGTGAATCCTATAATTGTTTGCATCCAACAATCATCATGTGTTATCTCCCTTTCGGCCCAATTGAGGATGAATGGTCTCTCAGCATCATATAGACTTTGTGACATAATTCTATCAGTTTCTTCCAATTGATCAGGTATGCTGAATACATTGCAGGTTCTGACCAAATTCCAAGTCAACCTTGAATTCCTTTTGATTTTCACGTCCTCTTCATCTTCCGCGTTAGCCCAATGGTCTTCAAGATGCTCTTTGTGTTTATATCTCCTTCCAAATGCCTTCCGAATGTTGTTGAATGGATCAAAGTTATCTCTACTTAAATCATGAGGTACAATGTTGTATGCTTGCAATTCGATTTCCAAATTCAATGCTGCTTGTAATGACGAACAAGTCTCTAACTTTGCAACTCCAATTGGGAAGTGAATTCCAGCTTTCTTCTTGCTCTTTTGAATCTTGTCGTATGCTATTAACTGCCTTGTCACCTCTAGCAATACCATCTTGTCAGTGGGATATCTTGGTAAACGGTAGGGATAACCTGAAAATCCTTGAATTCTTATGTAGGTGAATTTTGGAAATTGAATGTACCATCGGCCAAACTTCTTCACCAAATTCATAGCCTCTCTAGATAATCTTTTATGAACATTTCCTTGCAAGGTCCTTACAATAAACATGAAGAAAGCATCGTTGGCTCTTCTATAGTGGGCGATGGCTTTCAACTGCAATTGCGGATAGCAATCGTACACGGGAAACTGTCCGGCGCCATATCCAATATTACCTTTCCAAGTCAGTCCGGCGTATCTTTCACATCTCGCTAACATGTAGATGACATATGAGCTCATATAGAATGATTTTGTTTCTTCCAACCTTGTTAGCTGATCATGAATATTGTTACTTATCATTTCCGCCCAATCAAACATCTTTTGGCCTTTCGCTATCTCACTTATGTAGTAGAACATACATGTTTCACATGTTGATGACTGTGGACAACCCATGATTCTACTCAAAAATATCACCATATATCCGTATTCGGGAAGAAAATCGGACTTATGTAGTTTCTTTGGCAACCTGCTGTAGTGATTCCTCGGTTGTGATATCCACTTTGCATTAATCTCTTGCAAGAAATTCTTTGATTTAGCATCATACACCTGCCGCGCATACTCCTTAGTGCAAAGTGTAGTCTTCTTATACTTTGGAATGTTGAACGTATCTGCAATAGCTTCCTTCCTTAGATAGGCCAACACTTTCCCATCTCTTGTCTCAATACATCTGCTTTGTCGGTTATAATGGCGAGCACATTCCAACATCAACTCCGCACTCGGGAATGCAGGCGGAAAGTATGCTGCCTGAACGATTCCATTCTTGAGCATTTCTTGAATAACCTTGGAATGAGTGGGCTTGTTCAACTCCTTCTTGATTTCATCCATGTTGATGTGTCCCAAGTTAGTGTCACTCAGGTTCCTCCATTTTGACGTAATCTTGGTTTCAGGGAGCATTCCTTTCATATCGCTCTTGAACATCGCTTGGCGATCCTTCGAACTCATCATCTACCTACAAGAACGAAATTGCTTGAATTAGAATATTAAAGTGATACTGGATATAAAGGGGATCCAAACACTTAATTTCACTCTCCTAATGAATGTGGGATAAATAAGCTTCAATTTAAATCATTTTTTAATCACCTATCCCGAAAATTTATCAAATTTGCAACAAATAAAGCTTAACATACCTTGGCTGCTTATCACTGAAACTCAATGAAAATAATACTAAGTCTGATTTTTATTTTTTTTTGAATTTCTGCAGGTCTACCTTTTAATTTTCTGCAGGTCTACCTTTTGAATAGATTGACTTGAAAATTATCTCCTTTCTTCTTTGTAGCACTTGAATCCTAGACTTGCTTTGCAAATTCGCCTCTCATTTATGATAAAATCTGCCCTTCAAAAATAAATTTCTGCTCTTACTTATTGCTGCTCTGCTCTGCTTCTTTTTTTGTTTTTTTGTTTATTTTGCAATTGAATGTGCAAATGAAGATTAAAACCTCTCTTTTATAGTGTTTTCACTTATCTCCTTAGGGCAGGTCGGCCTACTTCAAAGCAATTTTATTTTATTTTTGTTAAAAATTTATAATTTCCTCCCTTAGGCCGACCTAAACTCATGTTGAAGCGAATTTTCATTAAATGTACAGATGAACTTTCATGAGCGGAAATTGTAATGTGCAGAACATTATGCGCCCTTGTAAGAACATTTTCCTCAAAAAACTTATCATTTTTCTTTCACATATTCTGACTTCCTCATGACAGTCTTGTGCAGTTCGGGCGGCAATTTCATAGGGCAGAACAATTTCCTTATTTTCAATTCACCCTCTAGCTAAGGCGCAAAATGTAAGGGGCAGAACAATTTCCCCATTTTGCATACACCATATTTAATTAAATCTCCACATTTTGTCCTTAAGCGCAAATGCAAGCATGTGTGCACTTTCCCTTTATCACCTTTTGATAAACCTTCACTTGGAGTTTTAAAACAAGATTTGTAGTCTTCATCATGACAGCCTAGGGCGGAAATTGTAAGAGGTAGGACATTATGCACTCCTTTTGAGATCACTCCAATCTTGCATTTCTCCAATCTTTAAACTTTCCTCCCACAACCTTCAAGGCAAATTGGATGAACAACACTTCCTCGTGGACTTTTGGTGAACATTGTTGAGAACAATTGTCAACTAGAGAGGGCGGATTTTGAAGACTCTAGAACAATTTGCATCCTTCCCTTTTATCATTACTTAATCATTCATTGCTTCAATCATCTTCATACTTCTTCCTTTCACTAGGTATCTTCTTCAAAGGTTTGTAAGTACTTTTCCTTTAGCGAATTTCACTTGATAATTGAACCACTTAGCATCTTGGATCAAACCTTTTTCCTAGGGCGGAAATTGCAAGCTCTAGAACATTTTGCGCTCTTGCCTTTTTGGTGAACATTTTACTTATCTTTAATCAACACTTCAAACCTTCACTTCAAACTCCTCAAGACAAGCTTAGATTGGTGACATATCTCACACTCGACAAGTTTTCTTAATACAAGCCTTGGGCGCAAATTGCATGGAGTAGAACATTTTCCCCACTTCCATTTCCAGACTTAGTCAAATTTTGCACACTTTCACCTTGGGCTCAAATTATAAGCTTGAGAACAATTGGCAACTAGGGAGGGCGGATTTTGAAGAGTGCAGAACAATTTCCTCCATTTTGGTATCAATTCATCAAACTCCAACTTTCTTCCAATTCCACAAAGCAAATTGTCATATTCTTTGCAAGTATTCTCGAGAATTTGTCAAAGGCAATCATGCATTCAAAAAAAAGGAGACCTTCAACCTAGGGCGCATATTGCATAAGGCAGAACATTTTCCACCCTCAAACTCATCCTCTAGGGCGGAAATTGCATGTGTGAGAACATTTTCCCCATTTGTCAACACTTAGCCAAATTTTCGAGTTTTGATCTTCTCTGTCGCTTGAATTCTCATTGCTTTTGCTTGGGCGGATTTTGAAAGCTCTAGAACATTTTCCCCATTTTCCTAGGCGCATATTGCATGGTGTAGAACAATTTCCGCCCAAAGTCCAAGACTTCAACTTTTTTCGCTTGATTTTGACTTGTCTGGATGGAAGTATATTTAAAAATATATTTAAGTATATGCTCAGATATTGAATTTCCTATACTTTAAATATTTTGAAATATATTTCCAGGATGTTTGAGATAGGTCTCAGATCCATGGGATTTAACATGCAGATTCTAGATTTTTGAGGATCCACCAGATTTCAGACTTAGTCAATTTCAGGATCTCAGAACATCAGGATTCAGGTTATCAGACTTAGTCAATTTCAATGTCTTAGGGATCACCTTCAGTGTTTTCAATTGCACCTTACTTGATGGATGACCTTCCTAATTTCTCATATGCAAGGAGATTGAACAAGACTCAAACAAAAATCCTAAAATTACTAAGTAAATCACGAAAATTTGGGGGTCCCCATTTCCAATGGGGCGATGTGTGATGAGGTCACAACATATACCTTGGCCAATTCCTTAAGGGATTTAATCTTTCCCTGCTCTAGCAGTTCTATTCCTTGGCCAATCCTAGACTCTGTCTTTTCTCTTTGAAAATAGCTCTTGCTTACAAGATGAGCATTTATTCCCATTAGTCTTTTTCATTCTCTTGCAACCCTTGAATGCCTTTTCTTCCTTTAATTTTTCTTTGCTTTCTCATTATTGCTTCAACATCCACTATAATTCCTCCAATTCAAACTCTTAATTTTGTAACTTTGTTTGCTTGTTTTTTATTTGCCTCTTCCTTTATCTTATTTCGTCTTCCAACTTGGATATCCTCTTCATTACATTGTGAACAAATTCCACCACTACATCCATAGCCATCACCACAATTCTTTTGAGCTGTTCAATACTCTCTTCAATAATAGCTAAGGCTGTCCCACAAATTCTCTACTCCCAGCGTCTTTGGATGCTTTGATACCCACACTGATGTAGACATCCTCTATTGCTGCCTGTTAAAATAACCCTGTTGTAGGTACAAAAACAAACACAAAAGAATAGACGGGAAATACGGTGAAGATTAGTATTACCAAACAGAAATCAGCAGAAACACAACTCTCTAATTGATGTGGGACTAATCTCTATTGCCAGATCTGCAAATTAAAACTCACTATTGATAAAGATACAAACATAGCATCATGGGAGAAGAATATAGTAGTTAGAACTACAACAAACGATAACCCTCATAAACCACATGGAAATCACAGAGATCTCTTATTAAAGACAAAAATCAGCAATTATATTGCAATGTCCCCTATTTCTTGAATTTCCGAAGGCTAATTGGTATTGGTTAGGGGACTCCAAAAATCTTGGAGAGCACTGGTTTATGTTTAATCGGTTTCTAGTTGTGGCTTGGAGCTTAGTTGGCGTTATGGATCACAGTGATGCTTTCAGAAGTGTTTTTGGCCTCTTGATTAGTGCTCCAAACTTCTTGGAGAGCACGTCTATTTTTAGTAAGTCACCCGGTTGGCTCCGATCATCATCCTACACCTTTAGTATCATTTCAATGTGACCAAAGTTTGATTGCGACTCAGTTTCAGTGCTTTCTGCAACTTGGGCGACTTATTGAATAATTAACTAATATTTCACTAATGTGGTCTAATGTTGAGAATTAATAAAAGAACCACTTAGTGTAATGGCTCGTTGGAAAGGTAATGAAATTTTTTAAAAGTTGAATGCCTAGTTAAGGGGGGGCCTTGAGGGAAAATGAATTATTATAATTTTAAATTGCAAATTCCTTCCAAGAAAAAAAATATAAAAGGGAGGCTTGAGCTCTCATTTTTGATATGCTGAAGATTTTATTGAAATGTTATGTTGTCAAATTGAAGCCATGTTCTTCCAAGGACTTCCTGAGGACGAAAAGCCTTGTGAAGGATTTCAATTTTGGTGGTGAGAGATCCTCTCTGGCTGGTTGTTGGTAGATTCATATAGAGTCTACGCTTGTGTTCCATTGCAGATTTCATAGAGTTGTGCAAAAGGGTTTACTTGCAACTGTATTGAAGATTCTATGAATAATAAATTTGGGTTTGTTTGAAAGCGATTTGAAAGAAGTTTGGTGCAATTCGAAAAGACACCATTGTACATATTCAAAGTTCTTTTTGGGATTTAATTTGCAGATATCTCTTCATTTATGATCAGAAAATTCCATTGATGCCTGGCCGCCCTCAAACCAAGAAGGGACGTGAGTTTTCAAAGCTGATTTGAAGGGGGTTTTGGGGCTTTTATTGGTCGCGCAGATGGAGGATAGGCTGCTTCAGTTTGAAAGGGAGGCGTGACAATTTGAGGCTAAAACACCTCATTCTTGCTTGCCATTTCCTATTGTTAGGGGACACCTTGGGTTTTAGTGGAGTTCGACTGGTGAGTTGAGGTAGAGTTATGAAGATATAAGGGTTTACGTGAGTTTCCTTGCTGTTGTATTGGGTTTAATAGAGCTGCCATATGTAGACAAGACTCTAGAGATACCAGAAAACAATATTAATTAACTGTTCCGACAGTTGCAAAGTGGTCCATTTCATTGCATGAGACTTCTAAAGAGGTTAGACAATCTGCGTATTCTCTATTTCAGTAATTTCCTGATTTAAATCAACAAACTGTATTGTTTGTATTGTTTTCCACTGATAATGAAGAACAACGAAATGTTTGATATAATGTTCCTCTAAATCTATAATCTATGGTGATGCAATATGAACGATTTATGTTTGAAAATCCATGATAAGTTACTCTTGACAAAATACTGTAATGTCCCCTTCTCGCAAGTCGAAATTCTCCTTACCTTGCACACAATTTCAACTCACAAAAAGAGAACATTAGTATTCAAATCTTCTTTCTAAAATTACATGTCATCATTTATAAACATAAGCCATTTGTTATTATAGATTGATTTTATACATTTCATGATTCCTTAGAAGAGATATACTTGGGCCTTGTTAATCAAATCCTCCATCTTATGAGAGTGAATCCGTTAGGGTGCAATGCCAATGGTATAGGTCGTTCTTCCTTCGAGGGGTACTCTAGGCCCAGGCCACTCTAGCACCTTCCTTTGACTTGGGGCTCTCTAGACCACTCAAGTCAAAAAGACTACCTCTTGCTCCCTAAGGTACCATCTTGAGACAAGGGCTCAAAGGGGTGCTCTAGACCAATGAACCCGTACCTATCCTTGGTTGATTGCCCGCCCCTAATCTTCCTTACTCATCATAGTGGCGAGTGGATTAACACTATTGCCGTTATCTATCTTTCATATTTCACATGCTATTTTTATGATCACTATTCATATGCCTTGCATATTCTCTATCATAATATTTCACATGATCTATGATCTTTATCTATACATATTTCATATTTGCTATCTCTCATATGTCATTTATTAACAATTTATGTGAGATGAGATGAGAGTTGCCGTTATCCACCATGGGGCTCTAATGTCTCCCATCCTTACTCAAGAGGTACCTTTGTACTCTTGGAGCTAAGGCCTCTGTGAGACTCCTTGGTACTCTAGGTAGCCGAGGCCATTAATTCACAATCCTTGCACTATGGGTACCTCATACCTCATGTGACAAGGCCTCTATGTGATAAATATCCATGAATGGTCTCTCGACACTTTCTACTCTTTTCCACATATAGTGTTAATAAATCACTTATGATTTCAAATAATACAAGATACATTATCATGAGCAATTGAATATGACTGCCAACACATTATTAGTGATTGACTGTATAAAATAAATGCTATCATAATGGTACATTTATGAATGAAACAGAAATACAAGTTCCTTCATACCTGTGCTAGTATGACCGCTGATCAGACAAGAGGATAAGAATAATATGAAGATGCTTACTCGCTACTGTAAACTAGACTACAGCCTTGAAAGATATTCTTGTATGAATTAATGATAATATCCAATGCTGCTGCTTCCATTCATACCTCAATATTCAGATGTATCTTTCCTTATGTGATCGATGATTCGATGATGGCCAGAAGTAAGTATTCGAGTGTTTAATGCTTTATCCTTGCAATCGCTAATGAAATGAGTAATAGGAATTGCGGATATTATATTTGTCTTGTTCAATGTCTGAAAGAGAATGATATGCCAATGATTGCTAACTCTTATAGTTGAAACCACTATTACAATGAGGTAGAATGGTTTGCAGATGTCCCGAGTCACTGTCTCGACAATCCTTCAGTAGCAATCCGTCACCCTAGATATACCAATACGGCGCTTAGGTATGACACAACTTGTTCTAACCATACTCTTAGTTCATCGACGATGTCTAAAGTGTAAACTGTGTTGTTATTTTCCACCCATGCCCCCTATTTCCCTTCCCCTGATCTCATTTATAGAGGGAGCGGAGGTCATACTTCAACCGACGTCTCTTAATGATGATCAAACCCTTACAAACCTTCATACTATCTTTGTCTAATCGTCGATTGATTACAATTCATATTCTTTAGAGAATTCGTTGTCTAATATTTATATTAGTATTGATCTTGCTTTAATCCCTTTATCCGGTATGTTGCCTTCCTTAAGGCTAAAAGGAATCATAATATTAATTTATAATATTTACTTATATTAATAATATTTATTATAATGATATTTAATTTATTATATATATTATTTCATTCAAAATCGTTATTATTTTATATATATATATATATAGATATATTGTATTTAGTTTAGATTTATATTTAGATAGTTATAATCATAATATTATCTCATGATAATTATAATTATTACTATTATTAAAATATTCATATAATAATAATATTATTTTAATAATACACATTATTTTGAATTGATATTTTACGAATGTACTTTCGCCGTTTCTTTATCATGATGTTTAAATCTTTAATTTAAACAATGTCTAGTATCGGGACATGACAAATACCCTAAGTTTATTTGGGATGTACATTATATGAAATGTTTGACGAAATAACAACAGTGGTAAAGGCAAAAAAATTGAGAGTGTAACTGAAAAAAATTCGGGGTGGTTATTACAATGGTATCGGAGCTGGTTTTTCCTGCCAGCCTGTGATTTCTAATCCTGCATGCAGCTACAATTTATTCTATGAATGAAAGAGAAATCAGATATTATAATAGAGAGCATAAGAGACATATATCAGAGGCCACAAACCCCAGAAGAAGAGACTTTTTTTGAGGTTCTAAGAGTTCGTCAGATTCATACAGGTGATAGTGATATTTTTTCTGAGAACATGGTAGAAAGAGATAAAAGACTAGAACAACCAGATAGTCCTAATTCCTGAGTAGAGAGGAAATTTGATACTATGCTAGTCATGATGCCTTAGTTGTTGGCAGAGAGAGTCAGAATGTGCCTTAAGCACCCCCAGTTCATAATGGAGAAACTAGTGGTTCTTACAATAATAATCATTAGAATAATGGTCACATTGTTAGAGCAGTTTTTGGATCAATTTCTAGACCTCTCCAACCTACTTTCACTCGTAGGGAGGAGACCCCACCTGTGCAAGAGGTCCAAATACTGATGGCAGATGAAGTAACGGCTTGCTATGCAGAGTATATAACTCTTCCAGTTGAGATCCGTTAGTTGTTGACATTAGAACAATTTATGAACTAGAAGAAGAGGGGTGCTGGAAGAGCTGAGAATAGAGGACCACCTGTACAGAGAGACTACCAACAAGCATTGGGAAAGGGAGCTTTGGCACACTTTGATGGGAGTGATAAGTGTTCAGCTAGAGCTTCGGTACAAAAGTTAGACAATTATTTGGCACTTAGACCTATGCTGGAAGATGAAGCAATTAACTTTGCTACGTTGCACTTAGATGGGACAGCCTATGAGTGGTGGTACCATGGCTTGGTTACACTAGGCCACAACTTGATTATCACCTATGATGAGTTTACAAACAGGCTCATTGAAAGATTTGACAAGAAAGATCCCGAGTTACACTTTAGAGAGCTTGCTTAGTTGAAACAGTATGGTTCTCTGGATACTTACATCTCAGATTTTCAAAGACTTTCAGTTATGTTTCCCAACATTTTAGAGAGAAGACTTGTAGTCCTTTCATCATCAAGAATGGATGAAGAGGCTCTAAATGACTCGAGGAGGAAGAAATTGTGCTTCAATTCGAAGAAATCATGGGGCCCTAGGTCATAAGTTCTCTGTTAAGGGCAAAGTTCATCAAATAGAGTTCTATTCTGTTGATGAGTCAGCATTAGAAAAATCAGAACAACAGTCTGATTTGGAGGAGAAAGAGGAAGAAGAATCTTCAGAAGAGTCGGAAAGGGAGAAAGGTGAGGGCACAGTTGCCCAACTCTTTAGCTTTTAGAAAAATGAGTCTTTTAGAGTTTGCGGAGTCCTGTGCGGACAGCAAATAGTCACTCTCATTGATACTGGTGCCACTCATAACTTTATTGATGAGGGAGTTGTTGCTAGAAGAGATATCAAAACTGAAACATTTGATGGATTCAAAGTTATGGTAGCTGATGGTTTCACCCTTACATGCACAAGGAAGATTCTTCAAATAAGCATACAATTGGGTGAGTATGAAGTCAAATATGATTTCTATGTGGTGTGTATTGGTGATTCAGATGTGGTACTTGGCATGCAATGGCTGCGATCTTTGGGGGAGTTTACTATGAACTTGCAAACAATGGAAATGAAGTTCCAAGCAGATGGTAAGAAAGTAGTGCTAAGAGGGATGTCAAATGGTGGGCCACGTGTAGTCACTTTCAAAAGGATGGAGAGATTGATTAGACATGATCTGATTGAGTGGGCAGCAGAGTATTATTATGCCTACCATCACAGAATAGGAAAAGAGAAGTTATCATCCAGATGTGCAGGTTTTGCTAACCAAGCATAGGAAAGTTTTTGGTGGTATACCTCCTAGGAGGCCTCCTGAAAGAGGAATGGAGCATGTGATAGAGTTAGAGGAGGGTGCTAAACTAGTCATCACCACTCCATATAGGCATCTGAAGAGACACAAGGATGAAATTGAAAAGGCAATTAAGGAGCTCCTGGATATGGGTCATATTTGCCCAAGTAAGAGCCCATTTGCATCTTCAGTTGTTCTGGTAAAGAAGAAGGACAAGACTATGTGTATGTGCATAGATTACATGGCCTTGAACAAGAAGACTATTAAGAACATGTATTCCATTCCAAGGATTGATGAGCTACATGGAGCGACCTACTTCTCTAAGATAGACTTGAGATTAGGTTATCATCAGATACGGATTCGTGAGGACATAGAGAAGACCGCTTTCAGGTGGCAGTTTGGTCACTGTGAGTTTTTGGTTACGCCCTTTGGCTTAACCAACGCTCTTGGCAGATTCCAATCTTGCATGAATCGGGTGTTTAACAAGCAGCTCCATAAGTTTTTTCTAATATTTTTGATGACATCTTGATTTTTAGCAAGACATAGGAAGAACATATTAAACATCTTGATGAGGTGTTGAGCATCCTTGAGAGAGTCTTTGTATGCAAATGAATCCAAATGTGAATTTGACATGACATAGCTTCTATATCTTGGCCATATAATCAGCTCCAAGTGTGTTAGTGTTGATCAGGAAAAGATCAAAACAATACTAGATTGGCCTCCACCTACTAATCTCTCACAGTTGAAGGGATTTTTTGGTCTTTGTGGTTTCTATAGGAGGTTTGTGAAAGGGTTTTCACAAATGGCTGCCCCACTTACAGATTTAACCAAAAAGAGGGTGCCTTTGTATGGTCAAACGCAGCACATAAATCTTTCAATTAGTTCAAACAATTCATGAGTTCATGCCTTGTTCTAGAGCTCTATTCCTGACTTCTCGAAGCCATTTGAGCTTTAGTGTAATGCATCCGGTGAAGGGATAGGTGTTGTCCTAATGCAAAATAAGCATCCTATTGCCTTTGAACGTAGGAAGTTGAGGGGTTCAGAGAAGAGCTATTCCATTTATGATAAGGAGATGTTTGCAATTATGCATGCCTTAGCCAAGTTCAGACAATATCTTGTTGGAGGTAAATTCATTGTTAAACCAAACCACAATAGCTTCAAGTATTTTTGTAATAAAAAAGACCTCAATGATAGACAACACAAGTGGGTTAGTAAGCTACAAGCTTACGACTTTGACATTGAATGTCAAAGGGAAGAAGAATATAGTGGGAACATACCTTGAGGAAGGGGACCATCAGAGAATATTTGGTGAAATGGAAGAACTTACTGGTGGAGGATGCTTACTTGGGAGAGTGAACAGATTTTACAGCGTCCAGATTTGCAATTGCTCGGGGACAAACAATTATGGGGAGGGAGGACTGTAATGTCCCCTTCTTAGGCCTACTCAGTTGAGTGACCGTTAGCTTATTATTTGAGTTTCCGTAGACTAATTGGTATTGGTTAGGGGACTCCAAAGATCTTGGAGAGCACCGATTTATGTTTAATCGGTTTCTATTTGTGACTTTGAGCTCAGTTGGCGTTATGGATCATAGTGATGCTTTTAGAAGTGTTTTTGGCCTCTTGGTATGTGCTCCAAACTTTTTGGAGAACACGTTTATTTTTAGTAAGTCATTCGGTTGCCTTTGATCATCATCCTACATCTTCAGTATCATTCTAGTGTGATCAAAATTTGATTCCGACTTAGTTTCAGTGCTTTCCGCAACTTGGGCGATTTATTGAATAATTAATTAATATTTCACTAATGTGGTCTAATGTTGAGAATTAATAAAAGAACCACATAGTGTAATGGCTTGTTGGAAAGGTAATGAAGTATTTTAAAAGTTGAACGCCTAGTTAAGGGGGGGCCTTGCACATGAAATGTTATTATTATTTCCAAAAAGGTCATTTTTGAGGGTAAATGAATTATGATAATTTTAAATTGCAAATTCCCTCCAAGAAAAAAAAAATATAAAAGGAGGCTTGAGCTCTCATTTTCGATATGTTGAAGATTTTATTGAAATGTTATGTTGCCGGATTGAACTTGTGTTCTTCCAAGGACTTCTTGAGGACGAAAACCCTCGTGAAGGATACCAGTTTCGGTGGTGAGAGATTGTCATGTCCCCGTTTCTGACTTGATCATCAAGTGAAGAATGGATTAGCCTATTCCTCATTCCCGGAGGCTAATTCTAAATAATGAGGGAATGAATTGGTTTTTGACTAACTCAATCTTTTGTTTTGCAGGAACAAAGTCAGAAACCTAAAATTTGGCTTAAGTCTGGAAGTTGACTCTTGTAGTCTAGGCGCCAATTTCACATCAGTTTTCCTAAATGAGCGCCTAGCATGGAAACACCCTGATTGAAGGACATCAAACAAGGCGCTTTGGTAGGATAAGTTGATTAGTCTTCGAGATGAAGTTGTCTAAGTGAATTGAGTAAGGAAGGAAGCCTATTCACTTTAGGCGCAAATAGCATATTGCACCATCCTAGTGGGCGCCTAGAGCAACAAGGCGCTAAAACATGGTTCCAGGACCTTGTACTGGCGTTCAAGCATGAAGGAGGAGTTTTCAAGAAGCAAGAGTGTTTAAAGTGCTAAGGAACTTGTCCAAAGGTTCAGTGGCGCCATCTTAATGTCTCATAACTCCAATCTTGCGCCTAGAAGTTAAGGCGCTACTTTATGGCTCTTCAAATCCAGATATGCGCCTAAGGTGCTAAATCATGACTGAATAATCTTTGAATGGCACCCTAAGCAATTTAGTGGATTGTAATGGTTATTGCAATCATCAAGGAGTCAAGTGACATGCTAAGAGAATGAGGCGCTCTCTCTTCCTCATCTCCAACCTCACATTTGCGCCTTCACCAACACATGTCCAATTCATCCTTCCATTGACACCACAATGCGCCTAAGGAAGAAAAGAGCTTTCAATCTATTCAAGACAAAAGGCGTTTGATAGGAGATGGTGTTTTTGATTTAGTTGTGACTTGAGCTGGAGTTTTTAGCAAAGAAAGACCACTTTCATCTTAAGGCTTCAATCTAGATTCTTTTCTACCAAATAAGTGCGCCTAGATGAAATTGAAGACCTAGACAAGATATTGATACTTTAAAGAAGGCGCTAGTTTAAAGGAGCATCAAAAGGAATGATTACAAGTATTTGAGAGTTTGAATAGTATGGAACATCTTCATAAAGGTGCTAGGCGCAGATACCAGTTGAAACTCCCCCAAAAGTGCGCCTAAGATGGGAGCAAGTCCTCAAGTCTAGCCTAGATACAAGGCGCTCCATCAGGGAGGTAAGATCAATCCAATTGAAGACAAGTTGCTTTCAATTTACCTTAAAAAAGATGATCAGTTGGAACTTAGGCGCAAATTCCTAGCCAAACTGGTGGTAAGTGCGCCAAGTTGAGAGAGAAGCATCTTCAAAGGAGGGAAGTCTTGGGCGCTCATTTCATAGGAGTTAATCTAACTCTTGGGAGCTCCAGTTTGTGGTCCAAACTTGTGGAAATGTGTCAAACTATTCCTTGGCGCCAAATCTACTATGAATCCTCCAAATAAGCGCCTAAGTGGGAAGGTAGCTTCCAATCACTTCAAATAGTCAAGGCGCTTGGTGAGTTAAGTGTCTCACTTCACCACAAAGTCTTCAAATGTAAACCATCACATGCATGAAGATGAATCCAACACAAGGCGCTAGTCTCTTCCATCACTGACTCAGAAGTGCGCCTCAAGCAGGTTGACTTGGCGTGGAGCTGATAGATTTCCCTGGAATGAGAAGACAACACAAGGAAACATTTCCAAGTTACATCATTCCCTGTTGACACTTAGTCACAATCACCAGTTCAAAATTACCAAGATGTGCGCCTAGAACCCATAGGGCGCCATTTCATGAGCAAATCCTCCAAAGCTGGCGCCCAGTCAGAAGAACCCTAAATCTGTGCCTAAGTATTTCTAGGAGATAAGGTAGTTACAACTACCTGAATGCCCATTCGTCAGAAGGGTAGCATTTGGATCCGTGTCAGGGCCTTTGGATAAGATTGCCAACGCAGGATGAGTTGTCAAGAGGAATATTCTCCTAAATATGCTCCTTGGAAAACGTGCCTTCATTCCCTTTTGGAAGGCCTATAAAAGGAGGAGCTCTCTCATTCATTTGATATCTGATCTTTTGGCAAATTTCTCTCTGCAAAGCTCTAAGCTTGTAATCTTGAGAACTGCGAGTTTCAAGTGTTGAGGTGATGCTCCCTCAACTGACAAGGTGATGCTCCCTTGTTGCATTGTGGGGTGTTAACACATAATTGACATCATTGAGTTCAATAGAGTTGATCAATTGTGGAAGTCATTGTAAACATCAAGGCTTCAAGGCCTCTTTTGTAATCCATTTGAATAAGTTTGTATAATCATGCAATTGAAGGCATTATCTTTTGTAATAAGACATTTGCAATAAGTTGAATCAAGTAATAAAACAAGTGCCCAGCTTCAAGATTGATTCATTCAAGTTGTTATCTTTGATGTATGTCATTAAGTTGTTGAGTAGTTGATGAGTTAAGTGCAAGTAAATTTATCTAAGAAAAATTTTAGTAGAACTAGTTGGGTATCTTACAGAGATCCTCCCTGGTTGGTTGCCGGTAGATTCATACAGTGTCTATGCTTGTGTTTCATTGCAGATTTCATAGAGTTGTGCAGAAGGGTTTACTTGCAAATTTATTGAAGATTCTAGGAATAATAAATTTTGGTTTGTTTGAAAGCAATTTGAAAGAAGTTTAGTGCAATTTGAAAACACACCACTGTACCTATTCAGAGTTCTCTTTGGGATTTAATTTGCAGATATCTCTTCATTTATGATCAGAAAATTCCATTGATGCCTGGCCGCCCTCAAACCAAGAAGGGACGTGAGTTTTCAAAGCTGATTTGAAGGGGGTTTTGGGGCTTTTGCTGGTCGCGCCAGATGGAGGACAGTCCGCTTCAGTTTGAAAGGGAGGCGTGACAAATTGAGGCTAAAACGCCTCATTCTTGTTTGCCATTTCCTGTTGTTAGGGGGTGCCTTGGGTTTTATTGGAGTTTGACTGGTGATTTGAGGTAGACTTACGAAGATATAAGGGTTTATGTGAGTTTTCTTGCTGCTGTATAGGGTTTTACAGAGCTGCCATATGTAGACAAGACTTCAGAGATACCAAAAAACAGTATTAATTAACTATTCCGGCAGTTGCAAAGTGGTCCATTTCATTGCATGAGACTTCTAAAGAGGTTAGACAATCTGAGTATTCTCTATTTCAGTAATTTCCTGATTTAAATCAGCAAACTGTATTGTTCGTATTGTTTTCCACTGATAATGAAGAACAGCGAAATGTTTGATATAATGTTACTCTAAATCTGTAATCTATGGTGATGCAATATGAATGATTTATGTTTGAAAATCCACGATAAGTTATTCTTGACAACATACTCTGAGTTTATTGTGGGATGTGCATTATATGAAATGTTCGACGAAATAACAGCAGTGGTAAAGGCAAAAAAAATTGTGAGTATAACTGGAAAAAATTCGATGTGGTTATTACATATGTATCTGTGTTCCCCTAATTTATTTCAGAAATAGTAACTTACATATATCTAACTCTTACCTTTAATTCAAGCCCAAATGTGTTCCTATATATAGTCCAGTCCAAGGCAACAGCAAGGAATTCCTTTTCTAATCCAACTGTCTAAAGCTCTATGCCAGCAAGCACATTTGCCAGTTAACACTTGTGTCCCCCCGCCGCCCCCCCCACCAAACAAGCAGTTCTAACTAAACCAACCCCCTCCCCCAATTTCTCAATCAACCTAACACTATGGGAAAGAGACACTGAGTTAGTCCCTGATTTGGTGGAGCATCAAGAAGACCTGATTTACCTGATGCATTATTATTTAATTTTTTTTTGTCTGGCTTAGCTGATGATTTATAGTGTTATTCTTTTATAGGCAAGGCTGCAGCTGCAAATGCAGAAGAATTGAATACGAAGGGGAATGAGAGGATACAATTTGCTCGGCTGGAAGGCATGATAGACAGCCTTTAGCCATGGTTAGTTGAAGAAGGAATCCAAGACAGTAAATATCTTCCTTTCAAGCCGGCGGATCAGGTAACGCCTTAACTAATCATTAGGGCCAAAGAGAATAGAGGGCTGCTTTCTACCACCGGGGAAGATTGTCAATGCATTAGTTCTAAAGAGAAAATAACTCCAGTGATTTCAATATAACCCCTGATCGTCAATGCATCGGTTACAAAGAGAAAATAACTTAATTGATGTCATTATAATCCTTTATCTCTGGATATTTAATAAATCTCACATTTTGTATGTGCCGCAGGACTGAGTTGAACCGGAGGTGCTTATCACAGGCTTATATGAAGAAATATAAGGGTGGCTTTGGCTTACTAGAATTTGTAAAACATGGGTCTGGGTGGATGATTTATAAATTTCAAATGATAATTCTTATGCAATGATGATTTATAAATTTCAAATGATAATTCTGATGCAATGACGATGAACGTACTGATATTTTTGAAGTTTAAAATGAGCCTTATGGGATATATATTGATCTGAATAGTATAATGACGATATATCTCCATGGCTAAATTTTAAAGGTCAATTCGTTCTTTGATTTATGATTTAAGGATGCTGGGGACAATACTTAACGACTTAAAATCATGTCCTGTGTTATAGAAATTGTTGGTTTCTGCAATAACCCCACTCGCGCATGTATAAGAGACAATCCTTCAGTTAGTCATCTTTACGCAATCTTGGTGTAGGCATGAGGGCTTCATCGAATAGACCTAAATGATATTCTTAATTTCATTTCTATTTCTTCCTAGTACACCTTGCAAATAAATATTTCTATTTTTTATTAGGTACACTACTTACCTATTTTTTGGGACATTTTTATAATTTTTTTATTAGATGGTAAAGGTGGTATTTTTTATTAGATACACTACTTACCTATTTTTTTGGGACATTTTTATAGTTTTTTTATTAGATGGTAAAGGTGGTACAAATATTAGAATGGATTCAACAATGAAGTCTAACAAACTATAAAAACAACAAACAACAAAAACTACGAACATGGATAAGCAAAAAAATCTATTTACACTAAGGATGTAAACCAATAACAACACAATGTTAGTGTTTTATAGCTGCGTGAGTATTTTTCTAAAAGGAAGATAACTTTCTGTTGGTCAGCCAGGAAGATATTCGCCCAGTTTGATATTTATAAGAGATTGAATCTCTTCTTTTGGACATTCGATTCAATTCTAAGAAGACTTATTCAGCAGCAGGTTCGCCATCTGAAGTAGCAAATCCAAGAAGAAGTATCTTATTGTTTATACAAGGTGGAGTCCATTCACTCAGAGATATCAAGTCATTCTCATTTCACATTCTTTCAAGGAGCAGCAGATCATCTTTTAGCAGCAGACCAAATTACTGAAGAAGTGATTTCAGTTGTGATTCGCACCATGGAGAGTTGTTACTATTTCTTGTATGAGAATCGGCCATGCTTAGGGCCTAATAATTTTGTATACAGAACTCTGCTCTTATTCATTTGTTTATATAAGAAAGATTATATTCTTGCTGGGTTTTTCTCTCTCTAGTAGGAGGGTTTTCCCAGGGTATCTGTTGTGTATATTGCTCTATGTGGTGTTGTATTTCTGCTTATTTCATTTCTGATCTATAAAACTAACATGGTATCAGAGTGGGTTTAAGCAAGATCAGATTAGATTTGTTTTAAGCAGAAGAAATCTGATCAGATTTGTTTAAGCATTCCAGAGGAGTTTGTCATATATTGTAATGGGGCGTAAAAGAATTATTGAAATAGTAGGAAGTGGATGGGGTTTTAGTAGCTGAGTTTGGGCGCGGATAAAATGAGTAATTCAAAATTCATATTAGATAAAAACCCTAAACCCCAGTAAAAGTCAAAGCCCACTCGCAACGTGTAGACTACGCAGTTGCTGACAGAAAGGTGAGAGATGAGAAATCAAAGATTTGCATCTGCGAGCGTTAAATAAAAGAGGACTTCCATCTATGGCAATGGCCATGGAATTCACCCCCACACCACAGAGAAGCTCCTCAAGAAGAGCGTCGAGCCATTCACGATTTTATAGAGACTTGGCTTTTCCAGTCAAGATCGATTTTTCCTCCCAGTCATATCACCAATGTGCATATCGTGTTTACTAATATAAGCTGATGTTCTTTCTGGCACAAACTCTTCCATGCTATGGCTGTTGAATGTCACTGATCCCCCAACTCTGAGACTTTTGTCGAGTTCTTGTAACAGCCAAGAGTAGAGTAGTCTTACCTGAAGCGGGAGGTCCAAGGAGAAGTGTCATCCTTCCAGGCTTGATCACACCACTCATATCGTGAAGAATTGTCATGCTCGTCTTGTTTCCCTTGTATAAATGAAGCGATTGGAAAATTCCCTCCATGATATTGGCGGTATAGTTGTAGAGTGTAGGCAATGCTCTTCCCCCAACATGGACATCTACTTCAACATTCAAGTTCTAGAAACACACTTCAACCTCAGGCAATTTAATCTGGACTCTGTCGATTCTTTGA
Source organism: Cunninghamia lanceolata (assembly GCA_027924645.1). Taxonomy (NCBI): domain Eukaryota; kingdom Viridiplantae; phylum Streptophyta; class Pinopsida; order Cupressales; family Cupressaceae; genus Cunninghamia; species Cunninghamia lanceolata. The sequence goes on along the minus strand of BSBN01001247.1, from coordinate 5,319,968 downwards.
TGAAGCCTTTGCAGAAGGTGTTCATTGCCCTGGTCTGCAACTTTGACAAGCCTATCTAGCAATTGTTGTCGAGTCTCGAGCTCTATATTCCTCATATGGTGAAGATAAGACAACTACAGGTCTAGCTCAATGGTGTACCAACAATAAAGAGATACGTATTTTATGCTTGAATAATGTTCATGAATTTTATGTAGTTATTAATTCATGCAATAACATTGGAATAGTGAATCATGTATGCTTCTAGCATTGGTATTTCTCTTCAAGATAGTTTAGATCTATGAACTATTATTAAACTCTCTAAAATGCTTCCAGGATGGATCGAGGAGCGAAAGGATGATGAGATTGCATAAGGAATTCAAGGGAGGAAGAGCTTGATGCATCTTGTGAGGAAGTCACGCACGTTGAAGAATGGAGACACAGCATACTGCCATGGAAATGAGTTGGTGGCACATAACGGGAGATGTCTCTCGAAGAGGAAGAACCTATTTTGATTGTCATTGTGATCAGTTTCTTTGAAGAGAAAGAATTAACATTCAGAGGGAGTCTGACAAACCAACAGAGGCAACCTTGGACAAGGTCAGGAGGTTGATGCAAGTACTTGTAGCTTCAGAGGGAGTCACATCATCATGAAGATTTGTTGCAATGTATATTTCTCTGTGACGGAGAAGTATGAGGTGAAAGCTCTTGTAGTGTATATTTCTCTATGACGGAGAAGTATGAGGTGAAAGCCCTTGTAGTGTATATTTCTTTGTAACGGAGAAGTATGAGGTGCGAGCCCTGGTTCATCTCTGAGACAGAGATATGGTTCTTTCCACCCTCTAGGAGTAGCCATGGTGGACGTCATGTTGAGTGACTCCATGACGATGTATTTTCTCCACTAATGGGAGTAGCCATTGTTGACATCACGTTGAGAGACTCCGTGATAATTCCTTTGTACTTGTGTTTATCCACACATGGGAGTAGCCATGGTGGACGCCATGTTGAGAGACTCCATGACGACATCACATTGAGTGACTTCGTGATGGGTACTTGTGCACATGTTCCTTTCCACACATGGGAGTAGCCATGGTAGACATCATGTTGAGTGACTCCATGACGATATCACGTTGAGTGATTCCATGATGAACCCTTGTCCACAAATGAGTGTAGCCATTGAGGGTGTCATGTTGATAGACTCCATAACATGGATATCTAGGAAAATACCTCACTCGCTAAGACGGAGTGTTAGTGTTTTATAGCTATGTGAGTATTTTTCTAAAAGGAAGATAACCTTCTGCTAGTCGGCCAGGAAGATATTCGCCCAGTTTGATATTTATAAGAGATTGAATCTCTTCTTCTGGACATTCGATTCAATTCTAAGAAGACTTATTCAGCAGCAGGTTCGCCATTTGAAGTAGTAGATCCAAGAAGAAGTATCTTATTGTTTATACAAGGTGGAGTCCATTCATTCAGAGATATCAAGTCATTCTCATTTCACATTCTTTCAAGAAGGAGCAACAGATCATCTTTTAGCAGCAGACCAAATTACTGAAGAAGTGATTTCAGTTGTGATTTGCACCATGGAGAGGTGTTACTATTTCTTGTATGAGAATCGGCCATGCTTAGGGCCTGATAATTTTGTATACACAACTCTCCTCTTATTCATTTGTTTATATAAGAAAGATTATAATCTTGCTGGGTTTTTCTCCCTCGAGTAGGAGGGTTTTCCTAGGGTATCTGTTGTGTATATTGCTCTATGTGGTGTTGTATTTCTGCTTATTTCATTTCTGATCTATAAAACTAACACACAAAACTTACAGCAAAAAGACAGTGAGAGGATAACAATAAAACATATTGTTTAGACTAATTTCTGGATGTTTAGACCAAACAGTGTGCATTTATATTTCAATATATGACTTTCATTTATAATTTTTAATAGGTGGTTTGGAAGCATCAAGCTCTAGAATACACTCGACTTCCATTAGCAACATCTTTTGTTCTCTATTTGTTACATACTTCATATTTGGTCTCTTCTTTGATTCCCTATTTTTTTAACATACATTTTGATGGTTTTTTTAGTAGATGGTAAAGGTGGTACAAATATTAGAATGGATTCAACAATGATGTCCAACGAACAACAAAAACTATACATAGGAACAAACAAAAAAGTTTGTGTATACCAAGGTTGTAAACCAATAACAACACTAAAATTACAACAAAAGGACTGAGGATAACAATAAAATATATTGTTGAGACTAATTCCTAGATGTTTAGATCAAACAACCCACTTATATTTCAACATATGACCTTCATTTATGATTCTTAACAGGTTGTTTGGAACCGCTAAGCTGTAAAGTACTCTTGACTTCCATCAGCGTTGATTCAACAATGATGAAAGGTACTTCATATTTGGTTTCCTCTTTGATTCCTAGTTTTTAATAGACATTTTAACTGTTTTTTTTAATTAGATGGTAAGGTGGTATAAATACTAGAATGGATTCAACAATGAATGTCCAACAAACAACAAAAACTACAAACATGGACAAACAAAAAAGTTCGTGTACACCAAGGTTGTAAACCAATAACAACACTAAACTTATAGCAAAAAGATAGCGAGAGGATAACAACGAAACATATTGTTAGATATTAATTTATAGATGTTTAGACCAAACAACCCAGTTATATTTCAATATATGACCTTTATTTATGATTCTTAACAAGGAGTTTGGAACCACTAAGCTTTAGAGTACACTCTTGATTGCTATTAGCAACATCTTTTGTCATCTCTCTGTTACATACTTCATATTCAGTCTCCTCTTTGATACCACCCCTAAGTTGGTTTCTTAGAATTTCTAGTAGTATTCATAAATAGCTTGCTTCAAATTTGAGAAAGGGGAGGGTGCCAGAGATTCCTCTAATTGATCCATATAACAAAGAATGATTTTCTTCTCATCCAATTATTTATTATTAGATACTTCCTTTCTTGGATTTTCAACTTTAGGTCTTGATTCTTTAAATTTTCTTATTACATTGCATGTAGAATGAGTACCATTAGAAGGTTGATCCTTTCCTATTGGACTTCTGTTTCTACTTTTTGTTTCCCATTGATATTCTCACTTTCCCTTGGATCTTCAAACTTCTTACATTGAGATGCTTTATGTTTGACAAAAATTCCTCATACTCACCATCTCTAGACCAACCTTGGCTTCCCCTGAAGATGGATTTTTTTGCCACTAATAATAAATTGTTCTCTACCAATTTTGAACCTCTCAACCCCGTAGGGAGGTCTCACCTATTTCTTATTTTAAGTGCCTTGGCTCTTTAAATCCTTCTTTATTTTATCCTTCTCAACCTTTTCCTAACCTTCTTGAAACTTACTTTGTTCTATTCCCTTCCCTCCATAACATTTGATCACACTTTTTGGCTAGGCAAAATCTAGCAAAGTGGCCTATTTTGTGGTAGATTTGACAAACAAAAGAGTTCTTATATTCTATCCTTTGAACCTAGCTGCCATATTTTGAGGGCAAGTTGATAGAAAATGGTAGTTTTTGATCAACATAAGCATTTACATAAAACCTTGCACAAACTAGATTCTTCCTAGAATTAGTAATGACATCAAAACATATAAGTTGTCCAATTGTTTTTTTACTGTTCTCATCATGACTTTGTTCTCCTAATATTTCACTAGCACGATGGGAAGCCTAAACCATATAGAAATAGGGTTTATATTTTTCTTTTCAAAATCAAACCATTGTTTCCATTTTTATTAAGAATAACCACGCTCTTCCCCAAAACCATGGTCCATCCAAAATGGTTGGAACATAGTCCTTGTGAATAAAAAATGAGATTAAGAAAAAACTATTACCCACCACAAAATTTCAACTTGAACTTTCAGTTTCCATTTTGAGGACAAGTTGATAGAAGATGGTATTTCCTTATCAACATGACCATTTACATAGAATCTTGTATAAACCAAATGCTTCCTAGATTTAGTAATGATGTCAAAAGCTATAAGTTGTCAAATTGTTTTCACTTTTCTCATCATGACTTCGTCCTTCTAATATTTGAATAATAAGCTTGGAATATATTTTATTTATGTCATGACTGCCATTGTTACATCTCATTATTGGATCAAAAGATACCATAAATATTTGCAAATTTCAGATCAAGGGTTGAGGAGAATTTCAACTTTGAAAAGAATTTGACTATAGTTGATTATAAATATTTTAAGAAATATTTATATTATGTTAATATATATTCAATATATTTAATTATACGAATTACATGTTATACACAAGTCTCATGATAGTTTGACCATTCATTTTTAATTTATGTTTTAACTGAAGTTATAATTATTTATAAATATAATTTTTTTTAAATAATAATTTATATTAATACAATGATAAGGTAGATATAGAAGAAAGTTGTATATTTTATGTTTTTTATTTTTTCTTTTCTGTTATTTTCTATAGATATTATGAACATGTAGTTGTGGTATCCATTTTTTGGGTGTATTAGTTGATCTTAAACTTGTAACTATTATTTTGATATGTTAAATTATTCACTTTAGATCAAGACTAGCTTATATCCTAGGGGTTTTGTTTCCTTGGATTAGGTTATACTCATGATGATGTCCTCTCGATAGAACTATGTGTGAAAATTTATCACTTTTAAGGTTGACAATCTCAAAACATGAGTGTAGTCAAAATATTTCTTTTCACATAAATATCAAATGGTTGCACATCCTTATACTTGGGATTGATTCTTCAGAGTTCCAAATTATGTTTGTGTATCTTAAACACCTTAAAGTTGTAGGTAGGGTTTAGCAATGGCTTACAACATCTTGTGCGTATGCCAAATTCGAGTGAGGAATTCAGAGATTGTTGACACCTTGCGATTGATATTATTTTCAGTGATAATGCAGAGTTGTCTTAGATTGATAGTTGGTGGCTACTCATATTGGCCACTAAGGACTGGTCATTTCTTTTAAATTACAACATGGACAAAACAAGTCCAAATTTGAGACTTGTCAAAGTAATAGGCTCAATTCAAACAAAAAATTGAGACCTATTAAAGTAATAGGCTCAATTCAATCAAAATTTGAGCCTTGTCAAGGCAACAAGCTCAGTATAAAAATTTGAACCCTGTCAAGGCAACATGCCTAGTATCAAAATTTGAACCTTGTCAAATTAACAGACTCAATTCAAACAAATTTGAAACCTGTCAAAGCAATAGGCTTAGTCTCAATTTAAGACCTGTCCTAGTAGCAAACTTTTTTTAAGAAGCTTTAGATCAACCAACATATATTGTCACCAAAGAGCTTGGTCAAGAGAAGTTTGAGTAGTTCAAAATACTTCTTGGTTTCATGATAACCCCTTTAGATTAAGGGGGATTTTAATGTGTTAATCATCAAGGTTAACACTTTTATAATTTATGTAATTTATTTTTCAGTTTAGATAGTTTTGATAGTTAAACTGTTCTTCTACCTATAAATATGATGTCAAGCAAGGTAGAAGGACAACAACCAACTCAACAAAACAAAAAAAATTAAGTTTTGGGCTTCAAACTTCATGGGTTCCTTCACAACTGCCCCTAACTCCTTGTAGCCCTATTTTAGTGGTTTTTTCAACGTAACTCTTAGTAGGTACCTCAAACCCACAAGAGAAATAGATTTTTATATACCCATTATGAAGTTCTTCAACATATTAGGAAAGGAGATAGGGTTGTTTTGAAATGTCTCAGCCTAAAATTGACTGTCCCTGTTTGCAACTAGGCCCAATTAGCCCTTTTTTCCAAAGCAACTACAAGAAATACACACTCCCAACTTTTCCTATCAACTTCAACACTCTCAATAGGTCTCCAATAGACAAAATCCACAATTTTTTCACTAGGAACACTCACAATTTTATCCAGCCCCAAAATCTCACTTTTGGCCTATTTAGGCTTGCATACAACAAGGGTTTATTGAAAATATACCTTCCACTCACCTTCAAACCTTCCCAATACCTTAAACATGTTGGAATATGTTTGCCTATGCTGTCCAAACCTTCACAAGTCCCTTACCACTGTTTTTTATGCAAACTCACACTCTTAGCCACCCTTTTCATGCCAAAAACTCAGAAAATACAACTGGGACAATTTTTAGTAAGTCGGCTATAAAATGCTCAAAACTTCATGAAATCAAACCCAACCAGTTGAAAATGAATGTAGATTCATTCCTCTATCCAAAAATATCACTTCAGATCATAAAACATCTGTATAAATTTGTACTATTCGCTGCAACTTTTTCTTTTACCCGAAAAATCTAGAAATTGCAGTCATTACAACAACGATAACTTTCATAATGCTTAATGAAAATCAATGAAACAAAATAAAAATGAAGGAGGATTTAGAGCTTCATCAATCCCAATACATGAGAGATCACCCACAGGCCATACAAGGCCATACCATGCAAAAGAACAGAGACATATGCAGTTAAAGTAGAGTTTTCTTATTGATTTCACTCCTCAACTTCAATACATCTTCATCCTCCTCAACAACCCCTTTGCCTCCATGTTTTTTAAGGCTTCATGTCTTTTCCCACCAAAACCAAGGACTCAAACTGACTCTTAAACTTCCCTTAACAAAAATAACCTTTGAACTTCCTAATCTCCACTTTGTTGCATTTTTACATTGACCACATTTTACATCATTTGATAACATTGCAATATTTACAAGAATGAACCCCCTAAATGACTTAGGACACCAACTATGGCCTATTAGGACCTTATTTACTTAACAAATGACTTGACACACCTCAATTTATCAAAAAGACCTTATTTGCAAACTTGACTATCATATTTACATCAACTTGACTAAACTGACTAGGTGCTCCTGCACCAAAATGAGAATGTAATCTTCATTTTGAAATCAATAAAGCTTACACCATCCTGTCCTCCTTTTAAATCCCAGCCTAACAAAAGTGACAAAAATTGCATTGATTTCCATGTAACCTTTAGATTCTAACTTGTGAGTTACACTTGAGATAATGCTTTCCCAACTTTGTAGCTTGATTAAGGTTGTGTAATGCCATGAAATATTGCATAAAGTTTGCCTTTAATTTAAAATTTGTGTATTCTATATTTACAAAACTCACACAAACACTATATTCTCACCAAAGAATTTGGTTGAGAGAAGTTTGAGTAGTTCAAAATAATATTAGTTAACTATTTATTAGCTAAATAATATTCTCACATAATTTACATGTTAAATTGACTTAGTGAGTTTTTAGATGTTTCTAGTTGTGTCTAGTTGTTGCTAGTTGTTGATTGTTGTCTTATAGTTGTCTTATCCTACACATGTGCTATAGTTGTCACATGTCATAGGATTAAGACACTTGTCACATGACTACAACATCTTACTCTCATCCTTGTCTTTATAAGCAAGGCTCTTCATGTACATTGTAACAACATAATATGAACAATTTTGCATTCATTGATAGAATAGAATCATTATTCTCTCATATTGTCTCTCTTGTGCTTTCATGAAGTCCTAGATCTTGGGTGGCTCCTATCTAGCCAACTCTTACATGGTATCAGAGCTATCTAGGTGGAATCTCTTCTTGTTAGCCAAATTATTAAGAGATTTGAATGCAAATTCATGGTGGATCTTGATGGTTGAGTATGTTCTTCTCTTGCATCGAATGATGACCTAGAGAATTAGAAAAACTTGATGGAAATACCAGATTTGTGAGGGTTTCCTCTTTATGTCTTATATTGCAGGTTCATTTTGGAGCGTGTTGCTACAAATCTGAGCACACCATTGTGTTTAGGAAGTGCAAGATAGTCGAGATCGCCTTTTGTTTCATCCAGATCGGACACCGGAGACCAAATCTATGAGGTTTTCAATCTGGGGAGTATTTACCTGATCCAAGAGGTAGCTGCAATTTCAGAGCAGTTTAGGCAAAATTAGACCCTACCATCGCACTCATGAGGCCCGAAAACCTGTAGATTGACTGTTAAATCGACCAAATCAGACGAAGTTGAAATGAAAGGCAAAATTTTTTTGCCTCTTCGCTGTCGTACGAACATCAAAGAATATTCCCTGTGCAGGTGGCATATTTTGGGAATCTTTGCAGACATCATTCCTGTGTCAGCGAATCTCCTTCTATGAAAATCCACCAGGTAATAAAATATTGTTCGCTTGTTATTATCTTTGTACTGTGGACTTTTTTTATTAAAAAAAAATTTAATGCGCAGGGTACTTCTGTGGTAGGATCCCTAATCCCACAGGGTACTGTGGTAACCAAGCCATATGGCTTGGGCTCGCAACCCTATCAAGGGCGTTGCGGCCTTTAAAGGCTTGCGGGCAGGGGCTAAGCCTTCTCTGCAGGACCCACGGTCTGCGGATCCTGTGGATAAGGCTCCGACCTTACAATATTTTTAAATAATTTTTTTAAAAAGTCCGCAGTCAAATAAAAGTTCGTAGTCAAACAGTCCCAACGTACCAATAAAATTTGCAAATTTAATTAAATCACCGGCGGTAATAAAAACTCTATAGGCAGATTTTTAAAACCACAGGCTTCGTCCAAATCAAAATCACTTTTAGTGTATGACCTGTAGGTCTGTCATTCAACGATTTTATGCCTAACTTTTTATTAAAGGCAGTTTTCTGAAATCCGCTGATGGTTTCACAATAAAATGGCAGTTTTTCATACCCCGCCAGAAAGGGTAGTTTTGCAATTAGGTGGATTTCTTAGTCACATGTGGTTTTTTCCCTGTAGAGGCTATTTTTAAAACCACATGCGGTTTTACTGTTCAACAAGGTAGTTTTTTTCTTGACAGGCGATTTTTTTTTCCGACAGAATATTCCAGCAACAGAGAGCATATTCTAGCGAAGGCACTGCTGATGTCATCATTATGTCAGCAGTGACGTTAGCGACAGGGGCCCTCTTTGGCCCCCTTCTAGCCCTAATAGGGCATTTTTTTTGGGAGCCATAACTTTTTTCCACGATATCAAAAATTGACAAACAAAATATCATCAGAAAGCTGGTCCCGAGCACTTCGCAGTGGTATAAGAATTTTTCTAAGATTTGTTTGCAAGTGCCAAATACAACTATTTGAAGCCAGATCTTGCATTTTTCACTCTCGAGCTCACAACTTTTGCCCACTTTATCAGAATTTCAACTTTTTATAGGCGTTGGAAAGGTATTTATGTACTATATACTTTTGGCCATACCATTTTTCTAGATTTTTCTTTAGACATCAAATTTTCGGTTTGAAGCTCTTTGGGTACATATCACTCATGGATTGGAAAAGAGTTGTAATTGGTGGTTGTTTTTGTTTGAGGGGGCTTCAATTATAGTGTTGATTGAGTTTGTGCTTTGATATAGCTACTTGTGCTCTTCTTTTCCTCAACATAATGGACAAATCAAGGGTTTCATTATTAACACCTTATAACTATGCAACTTGGAGTCAACATGCATGGAATGCCCTAATGGATATTGGACATTCTCTATATGTTGAAAATAAGATACCTAAACCCAAAGATGATAAAGAAAAGATAAAATGGATGATAAAGCATATAAAAGCTCTTGGATGTCTTCATAGTTTCATTTCCCTAGATCTCTTGTTTCAGATTGAGGAATGTACAAATTCACATGATGCTTGGGATAAATTAAAAATATTGTATGGTACAATAGATGAAGTTAAAGGCTATCAAATTGATAATGAATTGATGAGCCTTGATCCAAAGAACTTTAGCAACATATAGGATTACATAACTAAGGTTAATAATCTAAGAGCATAATGTAAAGCATGTGATATTGAGAAAAAGGACATCCAGTTGATCTATAATGTGTTGAACAAACTTGGTCCTGATTATGTAGCTTTTGTTTCTAGCTTTCACACTCATAGGTTAACTATAGGATTTTCTTTTACTATGCCTTCATTTGCATCTTTTTCTGAGATGTTAATGCATGAGAAACAAAAGCTTTTTTCTATGGGTATCATTAAGCATCAAAGACTCATGCTTTGGTGGTTGGACAACCTAAGGAATAGAAAGCACCAGGTTCTTCTGACAAGAAACAAAAGAAATCTAAAAATAATCCACAAACATATCAAGCACAAAATTCACCTAAGAAGGAGAAGCCTACTTGTGGTTATTATAAGAAATTAGGGTATGATGAACATAATTGTTTTAAGAAACAGCTTGACATGTTGATGCAACTTGTTCAAAAGAACACACGTTCATTACCTAGTTCTTCTTCTACTCCTTCAACATCTACGTAGCTAGAACTTTTTGAATCAGGTCATGCGAGGAAAGCTAAGGAATCCAAACATAAAGGTAAATCACTTTGTGCAAGTACAAGTTCTACATCAGGTAAATGGCTTCTTGATTCAGGTGCTTCTCATCATATGGCTTCTTCCAAGGATATGTTTTCTTCATTTGAGCCGTGTGATATGCCACCTATCTTGATGGGTAATAACACATATATGAATGTAATTGGGAAGATACTTTCAATTATGTACTTTGTGTGCCTTCTTTGACCAATAATCTTCTTTCCATATATCAAATTACTCAGTGGCACAAGGAAGACAATGGAGTTCACACCTTAGTTGGTTATTATCAGAGACTTGGAGAGTATAGAGATAATTGCTACTGGGGTGGTTGATCATGCATCTTGGCTATATACCTTTCATGGTTTCTCTCCTGATGATGATTCAGATCCATTGGCTGACATTCACACTCCTTGTGTGAATCATATTTCAGAGGAGAAGTTTGGTCGCTTGAACCTTGGTATTCTTGCCTCTTCATTAGTTCTTGAGACATGTGCTACATTTCCTTATTCTCCACCCCCTACTTTTTCAAAGTTCAGTGCTTTAGTTCAATAGGATGCTTCTTGTCTTTCAAATATAGCTTTGTGGAAGAGTATTTGACAAGTATTTCAGATTTGTTTTGTGAGTCCCATCTTGCAGATTTGGAGGACACATTTGAGGGTTTATCTCTCCTCTTTGATGATAGTCATAGCACAAATGTTGTCACCCCATCATTGTCTTTGGAGCTTGATGATTTTCAATTTCCACTAGATCATAGATTGTCACTTTCATCAGTGAGGCTTGAGACTCTTGATTTGATTGTGGTATCATTCGGCATTGACATGGAGACACATGAATAGTTTTTAGAGACATCATATTTCTTGAGACTTATTCCCTCATCTCTTGTTTTGGAGTTGAAGTTTCTTCGACATACACCAGTGGATTGGTTTCTTCCCAAGGGGGAAATGTTGTTTGCAGGTTTTGGATCCTATTTGGTCTTCTTCTTTGAGCATTCACCATTGGCACAAGAGCTACTTCAATATGGGGGGGACATCTTGCCTCATTCTTTCCCTCTTATGGGGGGGCTATTGATTGTATATTTGTGATGGATGTTGTATGGGGGGTCTTAATTCTTCCATCATTCCATCAGTTGTACATGTTTGCATGCATTCTCACTTTTAGAGAGGAGATTTTTTCCATGAGGTTTTCTCCTTTACTCCACTTGAGATTTGTTTGTACATGGGTACCTAACATGGTCTAGTAGTCGGGATCCATCTTTGCTTTAGTCAGCTACTCCCTAAGTTGCACTTAAGGGATAGCACAAATGTTGTCACCCCATCATTGTCTTTGGAGCTTGATGATTTTCAATTTCCACTAGATCCTAGATTGTCATTTTCATCAGTGAGGCTTGAGACTCTTGATTTGATTGTGGTATCATTCGGCATTGACATGGAGACACATGAATAGTTTTTAGAGACATCATATTTCTTGAGACTTATTCCCTCATCTCTTGTTTTGGAGTTGAAGTTTCTTCGACATACACTAGTGGATTGGTTTCTTCCCAAGGGGGAAATGTTGTTTGCAGGTTTTGGATCCTATTTGGTCTTCTTCTTTGAGCATTCACCATTGGCACAAGAGCTACTTCAATATGGGGGGGACATCTTGCCTCATTCTTTCCCTCTTATGGGGGTGCTATTGATTGTATATTTGTGATGGATGTTGTATGGGGGGTCTTAATTCTTCCATCATTCCATCAGTTGTACATGTTTGCATGCATTCTCACTTTTGGAGAGGAGATTTTTTCCATGAGGTTTTCTCCTTTACTCCACTTGAGATTTGTTTGTACATGGGTACCTAACATGGTCTAGTAGTTGGGATCCATCTTTGCTTTAGTCAGCTACTCCCTAAGTTGCACTTAAGGGGGGGATGTTAGTATGAATAGAGATATTTTCTATCTAGTTTCCCTTGTGTGAGGATAATTCACATTATTTAACTATTTATTAGTTAAATACTATTCTCTCACATAATTCATATGTTAAGTTGACTTAGTGAGTCTACTAGTTGTTTCTAGTTGTGTCTAGTTGTTGATAGTTGTCTTATCCTACATATGTGCTATAGTTGTCACATGTCATAGGATTAAGACACTTGTCACATGACTACAACATCTTAGCTCTCATCCTTGTCTTTATAAGCAAGGCTATTTATGTACATTATAACAACATAATATGGACAATTTTACATTCATTGATAGAATAGATTTATTATCCTCTCATATTGTCTCTCTTGTGCTTTCATAAAGTCCTAGATCTTGGGTGGCTCCTATCTAACCAACTCTTACAAATTGGTTGATCACAACATAACCCCTTCCACAATCAACAATGATATAGTAGTTATGTGATTGCTCCTTATTCCCTTGTGAATAAATCATGCTTTGTCCTAGTATTCACTACTTTGTCACATAAACATTTGATTATATACAAGATGTTGTAAGTCTTTGTTACTCTCTGCCTACGGTAGGGATACTATTGTTTTCATTTGCAACTATTTACTTGCCTTGTCAGTCGTGTAGAGAGGAAAATCTGAGCTTTTATTAAAGTTTTAGTTTTTTCAACAAATTTTGTGTAGTGGAAATTCATATAACTTGATTTTATGATTGGATTGTGGCTATTTTAGTCCATTGACATTTATTTCAGATTTGTTTTAACTCTAGAAAAAATTTACCCAATGAAACTAGGGTGGGTTGAAGATTGAATATATTTCTAATATTTTTTTTCTTTTTCAGAGTGGACACGTGTGTTGCATGCTCAAGACATAGCGGGATGCAATGTTTTTGGCTGTAAGTATTTGCTTGCTTTGTCAGTCATGCAAGGAGAAACATTTGGGCTTTCTAAAAGGTTTGGTTTTTCCAACAAATTTTATGCAGCTAAAATTAACAAAACTTGATTTTATGATTGGTCTGTGACTATTTTAGCTCATTGGCATTCATTTTTTCTAATTTTTTAAATGCAAATTTTTTTTTTGCCCAATGAAAACTAAGGCGAATTGAAGATTGAATATGTTCCTAATATTTTTTTCTTTTTTCCCAGAGCAGATGCGTGTGCTGTATATTGCAAGATGGAGCAAGGTAAAATTTTACATGCACGCGTTAGATCAGGGCATGTATGCATGTAAAGGGGTTCATTAGGAGGCTAATGGTATGAACACACTACCATTCAAATCATGGTACATACCATGAAATTTTCATGCCACCATCTCAATCACATGAGCTCTCTCTAAGTAGTTAACAGATTTGTTTTTATCATAGCATGAATCTTCATTTTAGCTATACAGTCATTCATAATCACATGCACAATAGTATATTGATTCCATTAGGCAGGTTGGACAAAGATAAAATTACTTGGTACAAATAATCCTTTCTCCAAAGGTAGTAGAGAACTTACATTTTTTGCATCTCCCCAACTAAAGTCCACTTCATTAAATCCCAACCGCCTCCAATCACTCAATGCAAGTATAATGTCTTGTTTTGTAGGCACGTTTAATGCAGATGGGCATGTCACAATACTTGACATTAAATATGCATCATATAAAGACAACTTTGATTTTCTTATAATCTTTGTAGCCCGCAAAAGAGATCCAATGCACATGCCATACCAATGGCATTACCATAGTATCCTTGTGGAAGTGGAGGATTAATTGATCTCCTCATATCCATTGCAAAGAGAAGCTTCACATTTTGATAATTTGGAATTTGAAGAGCCTTTGTCCACTCTTGCCAAGCCAATGCTACAACAAATGCAGAGAAAAATTCTATACTTTCTTCCATAAAATCTTTTTTGATATATTTTATTATATCAGAATTTATAACTAGAGAGGCTTGAACCAATTCGTCTATTATTTGAGGTCGATGTAGGTTGCATATGCTCTCCATAATAGATTCAAGGTGATAAAATTAGAGGTGTATAGGGTCTTCTGGTCTCAATAACTCTCTATTCCATACTGGTTCTAAAGAGGGCTTAACCTCTCCCCCTACAATCTCTGCAAGGCATTTAAGAAACTGACCTGCTCCTTGTTCATCACATATATTATGGTGAAAACTTACTCCCACAACAAAGCCGCCACATATAAAATGAGTTACCTATATAAAAAATACAATACAAAGAAAAGAATATATATATCACATTAATAGAACCATACATTTCACTATTATAAAAATACATTATATTAAATAATTAATATCTAATAAAAGTAATGAAGATAGATAGCAAGGATAAAATAACATAAATTGTAAGGTTGAAAACATTAATGAGTGAAATAAATAGAGAAAAGTAACAATTGTAAAAGGTAATTTTTAGTTTCTCGTAGGCAGGATTATTTATGCATCCATGTGATGCAATTTCTTTTGTCTATTTGATCAATTAAATTAAAGTATTAAATTCATTTCACAAATTTACTATAATTCAGAGTTAATTTTCTTATTTAAAAATTTGATAAATATTATTTATCTATTTTTTTATTGGTTCATCCTTATTGTTTAAATTTTATTACATATGCAAAGTACCAAGTTGGTACTGGACTCTCTTCTTCGTCAGCATAAGTCACCGGCTGTTGAGTAAAAGAGAATCAACCCATGCTCTTCATTTGTTCTGCCAAAAGTGAGGATAAGTGACTTTCCAGTAGTCCGGGCAAGGACGAATAAGAGCCGACATGGCTTTTACAAACAATGCCGAGTCAGAATACTCGCTCACTGATTTATTAGAAAATCTTTTAACGGACAATCTGATTTCCCGTCATTTCATTGAAGCCCTGGGATGATAGAGTACAGAGTAATTAGCCATTGTTTCTGTCCGACCAGAAGGTGTTTTCTTTGTGCGGGAGGCAGAAACATATTTGAGGAAGAAGCAAGCAAGCAAGAGCAATAGTAATAATCTCTAAATCCGGCTGCAACTCTGCTCTGCGGAAACACAAGTTCCAGTTCGTACAATCTTGTACTAACATAATTCCTTCTCTCTTTCATTTTGTTTTGTTATTCACTATTGAGGTTCTTAAAACAATAACAGTAATACAGGTTGGGTGGATGCGAGACGACGGAAGGCAAGATGCCGGTGAGAATGAGAATGAGCGATGACTCTTCCTCCTCCCTGTACACAACCCACATTTCGGGTATGTATGTAATTAATTGTGTTATTCTATAGGGGACCTGAAAATATTCCAATTTATGTAGTCTGTTGATGTGTACTGTGAATCGGACATTTAGTCTTCTTAGTTTATGGCTTTACTGGCACCATTTTTCATTCCCCATCTCTTACACGTTTTTCTTTGACACTGCAATTAATGTTGGCCGAAACTGGTTTAGCTTCTTCCCTCTTTACCAATTACTGGGATAGGATTGTATCTTCCTATGCATCAGCTAGGGCTCAAACATAGGAATTTCCCATGACTCTCATGAGTTTGCTCGGCACCAGAGTTACCAGCTCTTCAGGGTGTGAAGTCTCCCTTGTCTTTCTTCCAATACTTCTGGGCTCCATCTTGCAGTTTGGTTAGATAGACCAGCTAAAGCTTGAACCTAAGACATCCCATGTTCATGCTGGGGTGCTCTTCCACTAAGATATAGACACTTTGTTTTTACTGGCTCCAAAGTGTGGTTTGTTTTCTTCCAAAAATGACTGTCTGAGATGATTATGTTTGAAAATAATTAAAATTGTAAGGAGATTTTCTCATAATCTATCTGCCCTCTAAATTGTGGTTTGTTTTCTACCAAAAATGACTGTCTGAGATGTGTATGTTTGAAAATAATTAAAATTGTAAGGAGATTTTCTCATAATCGATATGCCAATCCTAAGTATAATCGTTTAGGGTAAGCTTTATAGAAGCCGAAAAAGTCTTCGATAGGTCAGGAACAACATGTATCCTTGCATGGCTGAAACTAACAGGAGAGGGATACAAAGCATCATCCCTAATTTGCGAAAATTCTGGCAGGACTGTAGAAGTAGTCTCATCCATACCTATGAAACATGCCGAGGACATAATTTCTTCAAAGGTACTAAATCATTGTTTCCATCTTTTCATGATTAGAAGAGTCTTGTCCCATAAGCCACGGGGTATTCTCAAACATCCGTCACACATTGATACTTGTCATGATTAGAAGAGTCTTGTCTTTTTCATGATTTGAATACATTGATACAATCACTCTACTTGAGGTTCCAGTCACACAACACTGATTTCTTCGTAGTTTCAAGAGAAGGTCTAATACCCAGAAATCAACAAATTGAAGCCGGATCATTAAACCCTTGAATTTAAGTACAATACTCTTCCAGATTGACATCAATAACTGGGAACTGTCTTTTTTGAGAAGAATCCCATTGTTAACAGGGGATGTTGGAAGTTTTTGCTTCCTTTTTTTGGAGTAATATTGATAGGTCTGTCACAGTGGTGGAAAACAACTCAGAATAAAAACAACTCATACATTTCTTTGGCTCCCTCCTTGGACAATAGGTAGCCATGACTATATATCTGAAACAGGGTAAAAATAAAGAGGGGATTAATCTAGTGTTAGACAATATAAATCAATTGAATAATGAAATCAATAAGCAGTTTAATGGATTACACGAGGAATGATAGCTCCTCTATCTTGATCCCACGCTTCCTCTCACCCTCCTTCCAACCTGCAAGTGAGATGATGAGATTTCAGAACCAAAATGAAAATTGGAAAAGGAAATAAGAGTCTTCTAACTAGTTCTTAAGGGTTTACTTTGTTTACCTAAACCTAATGACTCCTAATAGTGTTTAGACATAAATTAATCCTTTTTTAATTGGTAGCTTTCATAGTGTTTATTTTTTTTGTTACAAATTAGCTGTGTATAAGTATGTTTGTATATCACTCTTTAGTGGCCTTGCATAGAGGAGACTAATTACAATTATTCTTAGTTTTGCTGTTTAAATTTTAATTAATAGGCCGAATTAAAAAATTCTAATCTTCCATTGGAAATTGTTTTTCCACCATCATGGGTACATTAGAGTACAATTAACATATACAAGAACATTCTATTGTTTAGAAGTATAATTATGCCATATACATTAGAGTTACAGTTAACATATACTCCATCACATTGGTAAGGCAAATCCAAAATCCCACATACCAGATGAGGACAAATGAGCTCCTATCTATTTACAAGGCCCTGTTCACTATATTTATTATACAACATAAATTGCAGAAGCTCTTTCTACTTGCTAGATTTTTTCTCCTTGAAAACCCCACTTTGGTACTCTGGTTCACAGAAGTCCCCTCCCAAGTCATCGCATGCCTCACCTGGAAACACACTACACCACAAACATAAAACCATTCGATTCATACCCACCACAGAAATCCAACTGTAGATAAAAGAAAAGGTAAAAAAAAAACTAAAAAACAAACAAACAAAAGAAATCTTACGTCTTTGGACTGGAATTATATTCCACATAATCCCTGTCAATACCCTCTACTTGTGGAGATCTCACTGTGGGAAAAGGCTCGACCTTAAGCTTCACTTCATTACCAATTTTATACAGGAGGGAGTAGTTCTGGCATGCTTCGTGTGGTTCCTCCTATGCTTGGCACTTGGATGTGGATTAGGGTATGTCCATCCACACCAATGGAAAATACAAACATCATAAGGATCTTTTGCACAATGGGTTTCAATCCTTGAAAATAATAGTGATTAAATATTAAAACCCTAAAAAAAAAGTCCATTTTAGGTTGAAATAAAAAAGACAGAAATCACACAAAGTACCACATTACAGCAAGAACATAGGGTTAGTTATCATTAGGCCCATAATATAGTAGCAATTGAAAGCATAGCTATAGAAAATTCATTGCAGGAACTGGCCCCACTCTATGTGAGGAATCTAAAGAAGCTAAAACATATAAAGATGGTAGCGGCAGAGGGAGACAAGTAAAACAAGAGGAACAAAAAATCTGCTGGCACAAACTGTTGCTGCTCGCACTCATGCTCATCTTGATATTTAAGACAAACAAAAGTCAAAATTTTCTTTAACTACCACACAAAAATCCTTTAAAAATTCTCAAAGACTCCTCCGAAATTGACTGTATAAATACCCACCAAAGCACCCAATTTTTGTTAATAAATTAGATAAATAAACAACACACAAAGTAGAACACAGAGACAGATATTTAACGTGGTTCTCCAATGTGGCTACATCCACAGGAAAGCAGGGCAATAATCTTCTTATTATTTGCAGCATCATACATATGATCTTTCCCTCATATATATACAATTCTCTTCAAGAGAAGGTGAAGAGACAAACAGGGAATATGAATTGAAGAGTCAGACTTCACATCCAACAATCTCCCACTTGAAGTTCGATTCATGCTGCAACTTCACAACTGAACAACCTCCCACTTGAAGTCTGCTTTCCATGGCCTATTGTACATCCAGGAGCTCCCACTGCATGAGAAATGTCCAGATGAATGCAACCCTGGAATGAGCGCATACAATGCGTCGCTTCGTTAACATTCCAGAAATAAGGCACCATCACAAGTGATCAAGGGATACCAGAAATGTCCAGATGAATGCAAACCTGGAATGAGCGCATACAATGCGCTTCGTTAACATTCCAGAAATAAGGAACATCCACAATGATATGCAAAACCTACAAACCAAACCCCTATAGCATGTCCTCCTACACACACCTCCTACACACGCCTCTTGACCATTTTGGGAAACACAGATTCTCAAGCTCCCAGCAATCTTTGCAACAAACCTTGTAAACCCTGTCCAACCTGCTCTCCCTGGATCTCATTGCTCTGATACCAATTGTTAAAGATAAATTGCAGCGAAACACAGAACTAAAACAGATTAAGAATCAAATACACAACAATAAACATAGAGACACAGATTAACATGGTTCACCATCAAGATGGCTATATCCACCAAGGAAAGCAGGACACACTATTCCATTAATAAATCCAATTACAATCGTCTTCATCTCTCTGCCAAAAAGAGAATGAGAAGGAAAATATATAGACTCTTCAGGCAACTGAAGAGACATGGGAAGAGGAAGACAAAAAGGCAGTGACGGTTGGGCTTCATTTCCAACAATTTTCACCATTATGCAAAACACTGAAACTAAGTCATAAGAAGTGAGCTTGAGCTGGGCCAAAATAACAATGACAGGGAAGCTTGTTTGTGTCACAGGGGCATCGGGGTTCATTGCCTCATGGATTGTCAAGCTTTTCCTCCATGGAGGTTATGTTGTTGGAGCTACCATTCGTGATTTGGGTTTGTACATTTTTCAGTATTATTAGTATTCTTAGTATTGTTATTCAATTTAAATCAAATGCAACTCTTCAATGAATTTCTCTGCTGTATTTTTTGATTTGTTTTAGATAATCGTTTTGTTGAAGGATTTTACAGGGTATTAATAATGAGGCAGACTATGGAATGCATGCAGAGTGAATTACTGTATGTTGTCACGTGTCTTACTAAAACTAAAATTCAAACATTAGCTATAAAGACACAGCGACAGGCAGATACTAAGACTTGTCCAAATTTAGGCTGTAAGATCCATAATTATCCATTTTTAGGCGATTGGCTATTTAGTAGGAGACTAACTGCCCGAGAATTTTTTTTCGGGTGTTCAATCAATCGGTTTTGTCCTATAATCCGGCAGTCACTTTGGCATCAATTTTGAACCTTCAGGCGTGTACAGGTGGAAGACTGGAATTTAAAAAAACCGATGACAGAACTATTTGGCACCGTCAACATTACTTGCTAGCAGAACCGATGCTCATGTGGACTGCTAGGAATACAGCGCCCGTGGAAAAGTTTCACGTGCCTAGAAATAAGAGTGTTCCTATAGCTTTTGACCCATAATTTTTTTAATTTTAATTTTTAATATAATCCGAACAAGATATCTGCAATCAGAAGGAATTATTGTGCTGTTAATTTAAACTTCGGCTGCAAATGTGTTTTCATTTTATAAAGTTTGCCTGAATATTAAAACAGTTGATATAGAGTTTAATTTTTAAATCCCCATAACATTGAATAGGCAGAACACTGTAGGTATTGTATTAGATTGATGCCTCTTATTTTCTTTTTAAATTTCAGAATGATTATTAAAAAATTAATACAATAAATTTTATACAGAACAACTTTCATTTCAAGTAGTTTAAATTTCACAATGATTATTAAAAGAATTAATAAAACAAATTTTATACATAACAATTTTCAGTTCAAGCTTGTGATTTTTGTTTTAGAAAATCGATTAATTATTTAAATATATATAATATAGATTTTATAGTGAAAATTATAAATTGGGCAATACTTATTACAAATTTGATAAAATGAAATTTAAAAAAAAAAAAGATTTCAATTTACGTTTTTAAATTTTATTGGTTATAGAATTTATAAAACAAGTTTTACATTGTCAACGTGGGGTTAACCCAATCTATCCAATTACACATCATGTAGGTATGAAAAAGATATTAGTAAACATGATTTGATGATTGAACATTTTACCCTATAGGCAAATTGTTGCCCATAAAATTTGTGCAACTGCTAGTGTAAGTATTTGATGCAATTGGAGTCTTAAACACTCTTTTCAAAGCTCTATTCCTTTCCATATTATCTAACTAGCACTTGCACCTGATAGGAAATTGAAGGTAACATTTAATATATTTTTAAGTGAGTTTACAAATGTTAAGAATTAATCTTTTAATATTATATAATTAATTATATAACAATAAGTCTATACATGCTTTTGATTGCAAATATGTGCAATGTTTCTACTGATCTGATTATATATGCCAACATCATCAAATCTAAGAGTGAACTCATACCTAGAGGAAAGATTGTGTATGTGCCATGTGCCTAGGTACCTACAAACACAGAGAATGTGTACAATATGTGGAATATCCATCAAGTTGAGAACATTTGTTAAAATTGACGATCTAAATGGTTTAATTCATCTCCTTATTTATTACTTGTTCAAACATTTAATCTATTTTAACAATATCCAGCGGAAGACTGTATTTTTTTTAATTCTGCCAACTGATTAAAATTTGAACACCAAAGCTAAGAGTTGGTTTCTAAAAATTAATGATAATCCTATGCAAGTTCAAAATAGACACATACAATAAGACAAAACAACTTTTAATTACAACAAGAATTATTACATTTGCCACATCATCAGGAGGTAACAAGAAAACCATCACCCAATATAAGAGTGTCATACAACTAAGCCCTCCCAACATATGACATAAAATTATCTCTTTAATAAATATAAAAATTAATTATATAAATTTTATACAGACAACCAAAAATACTTCCATTAAAAAACATTTCAGTAGCAACATAAAAAATAAAAACCTTTCACAAAACTTATAATACAATGCAACCTGAATGCAAAGTACTCCCAATATAATTCTATCCTGATATATTTAATTAGAATTGTGAAGCAACCAGAAAGTAAAAGATGCCATAACAACCTTTTTCTGGATGTGATAATACTAATCTATAACTTTATTGTAGAAAAGCACTTACCTGAACAACCAGAAGATGAAAGTTGTTAATGTCAGTAGTAGTAAGTGGAAGTGAAAAAAGTAGGTGTTTGATTATTGAAGACTTTGAAGTGGATGATATTTAAGTTGGTTGTTTTAAATATCATCCACTTCAATAATAAGAGGTCAATTTTGACCAATAAAAATAGAACAAATTTTTACCACTTTTTGTTGTGAATGAGGTGTAAAATTACTATTTGACTATTTCACTATTGAAATGAATAATGTTTAAATAGAGTGAACTTGAATTAGTCCAAATCCCCCAGTACTGAAAGAGTGTTATCTGCCATTGCTTCCACAAACAGAGCACCCTCGCCCGTGCACTCCACTTGAAGCTCCCCATTTTCTTTGCTTCTGAGCCGCCCAGCGAAAGGAAAATAATACGCCAGCACTTTGGACAGAGCCTCCCGAATTATTTTTGCAGGATCAGCAGAAATACTGTCACGGACATTGTAGACTAACAATGAATTAAAGATATTTCTTCCTAAAACGATTGTGTTGTCAATGGAGGATAGCTTTGGGTGAAGGAAGAGAGGGGGCCACCATGACTGACTCAAGCCTCTTTACATTCAACTCTGTTGAACCTGCTTTCTCCATTCTTAATCTTCTATTCTGATTGTGAGAATAGGATGTATGGAGTTAATGCTGGGCAGATTTCACAACCTTAAACTCAAACTGTGTGATGAAAACAAGGTGCAGGAGAATCTTTATATACATTACACTATACAAGAAGTGGACAAAACGTAGGAATTTTAGACCTCATACACAAGTAAAAGTGATAAATATTTGTCCTCTTTCTATTGGCCAAAATTGACTTTTGACTCTTGAAGTGGATGACCCACTCTACTTAAACATCATCCATTTCAATCCCTATCAATCTTTGGACCAACCTATCTAATCCATTATTCATCAATTAGATTTAAAAGTCAAGCTTATACCAATTATGTGCTGCTTAGTTTTGTCTCACATTACTGAAAATTTTGGCTACCAAAGTTTACCTCATACTAACAATTTAATTATCAATATATTGTAATAAATATTTAATATAGTTAAAATTGCAAACTACCATATGTTTTTGTCTCACATTAGCCAGATATTTACTTACCAAAGTTCATCTCGTCTTAATAATTTAGTTGTTATAATGAATATTTAATATAGGTAAATGCCAAATTATGTAATTTAAAATAATATATATTATAATAATTAACAACTTTACATTTTCTAACTTTTAAAATTATTATATGTTCACAAGCATGTTTTTATTTTAGTAATGTGGTTGGAAGAATATTAATGATGTATTATTTTATATTATCCTAAATTTCTAGGACGAGGATAGCAAGGGATGGGGGGACGTGTTTCAGGGACAGGATGGGGATGGGGACAGTAGGGGGCCATGTTTTAGGGGACGACAGGAGACGACTATTAAAAAAGGGAAAATTTAAAAAATATAGAAAATTAGCATCGATAAGACAATCATCATATACATCATAGAACCTTAACACATAATATTAGAGTTCAATTAAGATTTCATACAATTGTCACAATAATCAAGTAATGATGACTCTAAAAGAATAGATACATTTCAACATTAAGATAAGTAGCTTAACAAGGAACATGCCAATAATGAGTGCACAAAGATTTGATGTGGTCATTGGAACATATCTAATGTATTTAAAATTTCTATCATTCATTTATATGATACTACCAAACCATTGATTCCGAGCCAAGAGTTGGTATTATCCTTTGGCATATAACTGGACAAGTAAATGAAAGATATATAATTCCACCTGCATTTCAAGCTGATTCCAGGTCTAATTTTCATCTTGAAGATAAATAGCCTCCACATAGAGATAGAAGTGGTAAGGAATCAATTCCATTTAGAATATTTGGGGCAAGAATAGTTGCAACAATGTACCTTAAAGATTTGCCTTCAATATTTGCAGTGATTGCAGACCAATCAATTTAGGTAGGACATAATTGTAATGTTAAGAGTGAAACATGTGTTTGATATCCATGAAGAAAAGAATAAAATATATTGGTGATAGTATGTATGAACAAAAGAATAAAGGATCATATTAGAGATGATATCCATGCAAATTAACTATAAAGATTAAAAAAAACCTAGTTTAAATAGTTAAATAGTTTTTTTGGTTACTTTTATGTTTTTAAAAAAAATGAAAAAAATGTTGGGCCATATGTTGGGAATTAAGGTGTCTCAACTTTGGTAATTCCTTACATTATTAATGTTTGTATTTATTATTTAATTGCCTATGTTGTAAATATTTGTAAATTCCATATTGTCATATTGTGGGATGTGGCATGGTGATGTGTCAATCCTATATGGAATATGACAACTTGTAATTTTGTCCTCACACGAGGAGATAGGCGTCCCACTTTGTGGTAGGAACATTTTGCCATGTGTCGGCATCTTCCATGTTGTGTAAGGGAATGTTTGACCAAAACAGTTATGACGGATTCTTATGACGAATCTATGACATGTAAGAGTCAGAAATAGAAGCATGTAAGATAGGTGAAGACATGTGTCATGAAGCATCTTTGAATAAGGCATATTTGGGCGCCCCAAGGTGGAATATGACATGTAAGAGAATATGTTATTTATAGCATGTGTATGACAGATTTTCTTACAACTGTAAGTTGTAAATATTATGACAGATTCTATGACAGTCGTAAGTGTCATAAGAGCATTTGTCATAGCCCATTTTGGAAATAGGCGACCTCTTTGGGATGAGAGATATGGACAAGTGTCAGGCACATTCTACAATGTTGACCAAGTGTCCTTAGGCATGGGTTTTAAGCCATGAGGCCAAGTTGGATGCCCATTCCAAGATAGGTCCAATATTGCCTTGTATTTTCTATATAAACAGGTGCTTGGAGATAGAGTTTGTTTTACAAGTTTACAGGTACTGTTATGCTGTCAGATTGACTCCAGATACGAGTGTTGAAGACCATTGAAGCTTGCATTGCAAGTGTATTGTAAACAACTTTCAGATTTGTTAATACATTGTGCAAGTTTCTGAGTGTGGGGTTTTACACCTGATAAGGGTTCTCCTCTTCTTATATCTTTATCTCTCTTCTTCTGTCTTATTTCTAATTCATGTGTATTGCTACAATATCTCGTTTAGATGTTCTATGTTGCTGTAGTTGTAATGTAAGGAATAATTTGAATTTGCATAGCCCTCTCCTCATTAGATTAGTGTAGGAAGCGATTTCTGCACACCTAGCTTCCTTTTACCGTAGGGGACGTCTAGATGTCTCTGATACATTCAAGGGACATCCAGATGTCCCCTGAACGTATCAGGAATGACTAGCCATCCCCTGTCATATCATGTATTTTGCCAAACATCCCTAGGATGTTTCCATTTTTTTTAAAGGGGACGACAAGGGGATGTTTTCGACTCATCCACGCGTCCCTGAGATGTCCCCTTTTGGGGACGACCCCTTTTAGGTTGGGGACGCATCCCCGGGTAACATAGCTTGTTTATAATAAGTTTTTTTCTTCATGTTAATGAGAGATTTGCTTCTCAAAGTTAATATGTGGGAATGAACTTAAAATTAAAAGTTTTAAGTTCGAACATTCTCACCCCTTTTACTAGTTATTATGAGTTGACTTAACACATATTTGTGCAACATGTTGCTATGTCATTGTATTTAAAGGCATTCAATGTGCGCTTAATTTCATATGAGAGAAGAAGTACAACACACTTCAATTTAAAAAAGCAATAAATAATTAGATCTACATTATCATCATATAGGATATCTGCATGTATGTGTATGTTATCTTTGATATGGCTCATTGTCAAACTGAGCTAACCCACCAAAGGGGTTTGACATAAGGGAACCCGTTCAACTATTGAGTCAACAAACTCCTAAACAACATCCTTAGACACCCCTTGACAAATTCAACTATCTAGCACAAGTGAATAGGTTTTGAAGTCCATATTCCACCAAATTGATTTTATGCATCACAGATTAAATCCATGCGACAAATTGAGTCTACATAACTCATGATCAAACTCATGACACTTGAGAGTGAACTGCACAATTTTCTAAGATGATAAAGAACCTAAGATAGTCATCACACATTGTGAATTAATTATTTGACAACAACGAATTGATTATGCACAACTTCAATACTATTCTTCCATCATTAGTTTTAGAGCTAAATACCTCTAACCCTCACATTTAATTTTTATATATTTACTACAATTATTAAATCCAACTCTAATTAATCTAAGATAATTATTTTCTTATGGATTTAAATTTATTTAATTACCCTAAATTTATTTAAAATAGATTTTATTCCCTTACATGCATGTGGTAGTTCTTTAGGATAGACGATGCCCTTTCATTCATGGTGTTGAAAACCTGGTAGGTATTAAATATGATCTTATTTTAATTAGAATCTTAAGATTGCACAATAGGAGGAGATTTTTGCAAAACCAAACCGTTGGCTAGATCACTAAGAAAGAGACAAAATGCATCCCACACATCTCAATTTCAATGTGACTTTGTTTAGGCGCACTATGGATTTGTAACAAGAAAACAATCTATTTGAGTGCGATTTGAAATGTACTTATATTCTTTTTCTGTCAAGTTAACGTTTACTTTCTTCTTAGCTATTTTAGACAACCAATTTAACCTATATATATTATTAGAGCATAATGACACATGAAGTGGATCCCAATCATTCCATTTCATTTTGGCGTGCAAATCTCTCATTAATGTGAGACGATTAAACGACATGCAATTGGTATAATGTAGTTTTCACTGTAATCACCTTTGCACCAGGCCAAGAGAAGATCTGTTGAACTTGAGCTTTTCCTTTGTGACTACCTTCGTGAGTGCATCAGTTGGATTCACACCAGTATGCACCTTTTCCAATTTCAGCTTGCCTTCTTCAAGAACATTTCGAATAAAGTGATATCTCAGCTCAATATGCTTTGTTCGATTGTGAAAAGATGTATTTTAGGCTAGATGAATGACATTGTTGTTGTCACTAAAAAGAGTGAAAACATGCTGCTTGCAGCCCAATTCACCCAACAAACGCTGCAACAATAACATTGCCTTAGCACCTTTGGTGAGGATAATGTATTCCGCTTCGGTAGTTGAGAGTGCAACCACTTGTTGCAATCTAGAAACCCAACTGATCGCTACTCCAACAAATGTGAAAACACAACCAGTAGTTGACCTCCTTTTGTCCAAGTCACTAGCCATATCAAAATCAACATAACCTTGCAGTTGTGCATCTTTTCCTCCAAATCTCAAAATATAATTGGAAGTGCCCTGGAGGTATCTCATAATCTATCGTACTGCATCCCAATGAGCCTTACCTGAATTGCTCAAGTATCAGCTGACTACTCCCACTACATGAGCAATGTCCAGTCGTGTGCATATCATCGCGTACATGAGACTCCCAACAGTAGATGAGTAAGGCATTCCTTCATATACTCTTTTTCTTCTTGTGTCTTGGGACACATCTCATAGGATAGGCAGAAATGATCAGCAAGAGGCGTGCTTACAACCTTTGCACCCTTCATATTAAACCTGTCAAAGACCTTATCAATGTATCTATCTTGTGACAATTTGATTTCTCTTTTCTGCCTATCCTTAATTATTGTCATGCCAAGAATCCTCTTTGCTGCCCCCAAATCCTTCATCGCAATCTTGTTAGCCAAATTCTATTTCAGCTTGCTAACAATATTCATACTAGTGCCGGTTACTAGCATATCATCAACATACAACAATAACAAAACAAACTCACTGTTCTCCAAAATTTTGTAATACACACACGGATCAAATTCACACCGGATAAACTGTTGCTCAGCCATGAAGGAATCGAACTTGAGGTACCATTGTCATGGGGCTTGTTTCAGCCCATACAAGCTTCTCTTTAATCTGTACTCTAAGTTTTCATGTCCTTCTTTCTCGAAACCTTCCAGTTGTTGCATATACAATTCTTTATCTAAGTCACCATGAAGAAATGTCGTCTTCACATCAAGCTGCTCCAACTCAAGGTCATAGACAATAGTTAGACCCAAAACTACCTGGATGGTTGTCATCTTCACAACGAGTGAAAAAATTTCATTAAAATCCACACCCTTCTCCTAGTCATATCCTTTGACCACTAATCTGGGTCTATACCGTTTCCTGCCACCATCTTCTTCCTTCAATTTGTAAACCCACTTGTTTTTCAAGGCTCTCCAATTTGGTGGAAGATGGACCAAGTCCCATGTGTGGTTTGCCATCAACGAATCCATTTCTTCCCTCATGGCATCCATCCATTTCTCACTATTCATATCATTACAGGCATCTCTGAATGTTGCCGGCTCTGCTTGATCAGAGATCAATAGATGATGCATAAAATCGCTATATTCTGATGGAGGCTTTCACTCCCTGGAGGGCATCCTCAATTAAGGAGCTTGTTCTTGCAAATTACCTTGTTCATGATGTTCCTAATGTTCACAATCTCCTCGTCCTTCACTGTGAGTTACATTCAAATGAGAAACTTCATGACTTATTCCCTACGTGAAAGCAGAGAAGGGCTACGTAGGCAAGTTGAATACATTGGGCGGCTGAGGTAGAGACAAAATAGGCTGCATGGGATGTGAAGAGGGTTGCACACATACTTTGGAGGTTTGAATTTCCTATGATGAAATATGAGAAGCTATGTTGAAATAAAACTAGGCAGCTGATCTCTTACATTGTTGGCAGAAATAAGGAATTCAATGACAAGTTTTGATGTGGAGTGCTTTGTAGAGAGGGGGACATTGTAGATTGATATTCCTGTGCCAAATGTGGCACATTTAAATGAGAATGGCCTTCTGAATAAGGCATCAAACATTGTGAAATGGACAACAGGTTTGAGGAAGGGTGCAACTGATTGTTTTGGGAGTTAGTCTGAATTTGATATATGTTTCTCAAAATTGAATTTTGAGGCAAACAATGTTGTTGATATTTAAACATATCACTCCCACTTGAGATGTCATCTATAGGCACAAATTCCTTTGCTAGTGTCCTCTATTCTAGCAAACTAGGCATAACTTTTTCATTGAAGATTACATCCCTACTGCGAGTGACCTGCTTTGTGGCGGGATCCCATAGCCGATAACCATATTTTTCATCACCATATTCGACAAAAATGCGTCTTTTGGACTTGACCTCCAACTTCGTTCTTTTCTCTTGTGGAATGTGAACAAATGCTTCACACTCGAACACCTGCAGGTGATTGTAAGAAATTCTTCTTCCCAACCACTTTTCCTTTGGAATCTTAAAGTCCAAACAAGATGATGGACCATGGTTGATCAAATACATAGTTGTATTAACTTCCTCTGCCCAAATTCTTTAGCCAAACCTGCATTAGAGAGCATGCTATGAGCTCTCTCCAAGATTGTTCGATTCAACCTCTTAGCTGCACCATTTTGTTGAGGGGTGAAAGGAACAATCGTTATCTGTTGTATACCATTATCTGCACAAAAGTTATCAAACTCCAAGGAACAAAATTCCCCACTGCTATCTATTTTAAGGCATTTAATTTTGTGCCCAGTTTGATTTTCAACTAATGGGGTAGCAAGCTAAGTGGGCTTGATCTTGGGGGAAACTCCATGGTTAGCGCTTGAGTCGGAGTAGTACTGGGATGGGTGACCTCCCGGGAAGTCTTGATGCTTCACCCCTGTGTGCATCACCTAGATGCAATGAGTGCTAAGTGGACCATTCATTAACATGAGAGATGGGTTCATGTGAACCACTACTCATGAAATATGGGTCATGTGTTTGACTCAAAAACTATGTAGTTAAACCCTAAAATAAAATATCATAATTTGACATGCTGCGAAACATACCTCCTACTTATCAATTCTTGAACACACCAAATACTTTAGATTTGCAAGACATCCGAATGCACTAGCTCCAATGGTGTAGACTTCTTGTCATGTTCCATAGAGGAGAAATTGATCTTTCTTTGTTTGCCAAAAATACAATGTTCACACAAGTCTAAATCAACAGATTTCAGCCCTGGAAGTTGATCCTTTTTTAGAAAAATTTCAAGGCTCTTCTTGCTCATATGCCCGAGCCTCTTGTGCCAAATCTTCATCCTGCTATGCACAACCGTCATCGCAGCTCCCACTTTAGCATGACTCTCTAGCACATACAAAGTGCCCAATTTGTTGCCTTTGCAATTACCAAGGCTCCTTTGGTCACCTTCCAAGTATTTGACTCAAAGGTGATGCTACAGCCTTGAGCATTTAGTTGACTCACCGAAATCAAATTCCTCTTGAGTTGAGGAACGTGTCTTACATCCCGCAACAACCAATTATTTCCATTTTCAAATTTTAACATCACATCTCCTTTACCCACAATGTCACATGGTTCATTGTCACCAAGGTAGACCTTACCAAGTTTTCCTTCTTGATAACTTTTGAAAACTTCCCGGCATGGAGTGGCATGAAACGAAGCACCGGAATCCAACACCCACACATCAACTATAGCTTCTCCAATGGATAAAACTAATGCACCCACATCATCTTCATACGCTGCATTAACCACATTTTCTTTTCCTTTTTCTTGACTCTCCACCTTCTTGTATGACCAACAATTCTTTTTAATGTGACCTTCCTTGCCACAAAACCAACAACTTGAATTTCTTTCCCTTGATTTAGATCTTTTGAAAGATTTAGATCTCCTTCTATTGTTATTTCTTCCCTGTTCTTGGTATCTCCCCCTATTACCGAAAATCAAAGCCTCTCCGGATGAAGTATTATGATGTTTTCTTCTCATGTCTTCGTTGAGAAGAATTGTAGCCACATCATCAAGTTTCAACCCACTTCCCTTCTCATCGAATCCTTTATTTTTGGATACTGAATTATTAATTGTCATTACAACACCTTCCCAACTGTCGGGAAGAGAACACAACAACAGGATGGCTTTGATTTCTACTTGAAAATTAATGTCAACAAAAATAAATTGGATGATTATGGTATTGAATTCATTCAGATGATTGGAAACACCGCTGCCTTCCTTCAGCTTCAAATTGAACAATTTATTCATCAAGAAAACTCTATTAGCAACATAAGCCATCTCATACATATCTGATAATTGGTCCCATAAACCCTTTGCAGTCTTCTTCGTTGCAACATTGAACATAACATTGTTGTTAAGAGAGAGGATGATGGTTGCCTTCGCTTTCTTGTCTAGTCTGTCCCAATCCAAATTTGTTATATCAACAGGTTTCTTGGACTTTCCCTCTAACGTAATTGAGAGGTCTTTGTGAATCAACAAGGTTTTCATTTGTAGCTTCCACATGCTAAAGTTTTGGCTCGAGAACTTTTCAATTCTAAACCTATCTCCATCCTCTATCTCTTTACAATTTCACCTCACCTCTAATACCAATTGTTGAGTATAAAGAGCAACAAGAAGATTAAACTAAATGAATAGAACAACAAACAATGGAAGAGCAAACATTAAACAATCATATAGAGACAACATGAATTACGTGGTTCACCATTAATGGCTACGTCCACAGGAAAAGTAGGGGAAACTCTGTTTTATTATATTCACAACAACATATACAATGGTATTTCATCAGTCATAGACCATGAGAAATGAAGTCTCATTCTATAGATACAAGGAACAACGAATAGAAAAGGAGTAGAATGTGAAGAGTCATAGGCCAAAGAGACCATTGGATTTCACAAATTAATAGAAATATTGAATGGGAGTATGGAGCGGGCACAACAGTGGTTACTCTCCATACAAAATGACATGTCTAAGGCATCATGTCAGATTCTAACATACAATACCATGCCATGATGAACCATCAATGACAATGATGGGACCTGCAACAACCACTAACTTTTATGTTTTGCCCCTTGCTACTTTTCATCAGAGTGAATCACCAACTATAGTGATGATGGGACTCACATTTATCTGGCACTAGTTTTCAGGCATTGTCCTTATTTGATTTAATTTAAGAAATCAAAATTAAGTTGCAGACAACTCTAACCTGAACTTCATGAGGGACGAGTTATAGATGACTGAAAACCAAATACGAGTTGTAGACAAATGTAACTCTTCTTGATAGGTTTCTCTACGCTATCTCAATGTGTATTGTCAAGATATTTTGTTAAATCTATGAAGAGGCTGAGTATAATTTATGTGAAAAAATAACCATGTCTTATTTCATTCTTCCTATCTCATTCCCAAGATTGATATAGAGCATGTTGCTGTTCACTTTACACTTGTATTATTTTTAAGTTTATGATAAAGTATTTTCATTTAATACTGCAAAGGCAAGGGTTAGTGTGTGGCTTCCATGAAATTGTTTTAGGGATTTAACCATGCTTGGGAATGAGGTAGGAAGAATGGTATAGAACATAGTTAAATGTAGTCGCTGTCCACTTTTCCCTTGCCATGTTACATTTTAAGTTTATAGTAAAGCATTTTCATTTAATACTGCAAAGTAAAAGTTTACTAGTGACTTCTAAGAAATAGTTTTAGTTATTTCATCAAAATCTATTATGGGGCCCTTTGGGTCTTGAAAATCTACTTTTCTAGATTTATTTGAGATCTATTGTTGTGTTCATATGAGATTTCTGTGCATGGGTTGTGTTATTTCATTGTATGGCTACCATTCCTAATCACCATCTCTATTTTTATCATGCATCATTGCCAATTTTTATTGTGTGTGGAAAATATACTCTTATGGATTTATATGGGATCTATTATTGTGTTCATATGATATTCATGTGCTCGGGTTGTGTTATTTCATCATATAGCTAATGTTCATCTCTTCCATCTCTATTTTTATTGTGCATCATTACCATTTTTCTATCTATGGAAATTCTACTCTTTTGGATTTATATGAGATTTATGTGACAGGGTTGTGTTATTTCATCGTATAGCTACCATTCCTATTTGCCATCTTTATTTTTGCTATGCTTCACTATAGAACTATAAAGTAAGTAGTTCAAACCTTAAATGAGACAAGTAATAGTTTGATATAATTTGTAGCTTACACTTAGTATGTTCTATTAGGAATATGATATTTTAATGTCCTTTATGTCAGTGTAGCACCAATTAAAGTGAGTATCTAAAATTAAGTTTTGTAGGGTTGTATAGAATTATTAGATTTGATTTACTGTGTTACAATTTGATTTGTATAGAAAATTGTAGGCTGAAATACACATTGTATTTTTAAATCTACACATGTCTAGTTCACCAACAATTGTAGAACATATTACAAATCATGAACTAAACATGTGCAGGTTGAAAAACACAATGCGTATTTCAACCTGCATAGATTTAGTTCCTGATTTGTAAGATGTCTTTCAAAATTTTGACTTTATTAGGTCATTCATATTTTGTTGTTTTTTTAAATGTCAATGGATATGTACATTGGCATATCAAATATTTTGTAATTGAATGTTGGTGAAGAAAATTGTAGGTTGAGACACACACCATATATTTCAACCTACACATGCAAATTTTATCATTTCTAAAATATTTTTTGAATTTCTAACTTTCTTAGTTGATTCATAACATGAATCTCTATTTTAGCTATTTAGTCAGTCATAATTAAATGAAGTGTTGTTTTATGGCAACTACAAGATTATGGGTCTGAAGTTTTTTTATCTTGATGAAGGGGTTGTTATCTATTGATAAAAAAGGGTGTAAAATGAGCGACTCTCTTGGTAATAACCATGTTGATTTTGTTTTTTTACCTTGTCAGGACATTACGGAAGGAGAAAATAGATTGAAAATGCATTAACATTTTAGCTAGGCTAACATGGCACCAGGTAGACTAGTGGATAATGAATTTCAATTTGGATCTATATGCGATCTATTATTGTGTTTATATGTGATTTATGAGTTTTGTAGGATTGTGTTTACATGAGATTTACAATTTGATTTGTCTAGAAAATTACAGGTTGAAATACACATTATGCTACAATTTGATTTTTCTATGTTACTATTTGATTTTTATCATCTCCTCTCTCAATAGGAGATTACCCTCATCTTCATAAATTTTCTTATCACATATAGGACCATCAAAGTCCATCATATCAACATCCAAATCTACTTTATCTGTCTTCACTTCTTGCAAACAAAACAATGTTAGATAAAATAGGGCCTTTAGCATTACCCTTTTTCTTTTCCTCTTCTTCCACCTTCTCATTTACAATTTTTGCAACTCTTCCTCCACCTGCAATCTTCTTAATTTCAATAGATGATTTAAAAATCAGTCCACCTTTCTTTTGCTCTATCATTTGCTTGATATATCTCAAGCCACTCTTTCTCCATTGCTACAACTTATGATATTAAATCACTTTCTTCATCTTCTTCAAATTCACACTCTTCAGCTAAAATTCTAAACTGCTCCATCTTAGATTCTTCAAAAATAATTTTATCAAATCAATGGTCTACAATGACCACCCTCTCTACCCTTACTTCTTCTTTTCTTCTATCTATAATCTTCTCTTCTTTTATTACTTCATTTACACTTGTGTGTGCTGCTCCCACACACCCCTCTTTCTATGCAACCTCTACCAAAAGGCTACAACACTTCTCTTCATAATTTCTTCACTCAGTATCCTCTTCCATGAGGACTTCCTTCTTTCTAGACTTCTCTATTTCATGATAGACACTCAAATCTTGTCCTTTCAAGTAGCAATATTCTACCTTTCTTTAATCCCACTCATCATTTTCCCCATCCTTCCCCATGCCATTTACATGACATTATTCATCATATTTACCTTTATCTACAACAGCTTCTCAGAACTGCACAATCTTCTATGCATCTAATCTTGATTGGATTTCTTTCAACCCTTCAAAAACAATATCCACATGAATCCTTTTATATTGCACCGTAAATATGGACTTAAATGGTCTCTTCATGACCATCCCTATCCTCTTTCTTGAATACATTTCTCACATACATACAACCTCACATTGCATCTTACAAATTCTACAGATTTTCAACTTTCTCCTTGCAGTCAGAAGAATCTACTTGCAACAACTCACTAGAGCATAAAACCCTCTACAACTATAGGACTCTACTTGCAAAAAATTTAACAAAGTTCTAGCAACAAATATTTTCTCCAACTCTTGTGGCTCCTTCTCAAACTCTCTACACTTACATGCCTCCTCTCTCACCTACAACAAATTTTCCTTATGCTTAAGGTCCTCTTCACCTACACTTTTTTTCTAGAGGTCAAAGCCCTCTATAGTTATAGGACTTCTATATCTACAACAAATTTACCTAGAGCCTTTTGAGACACCTTCGAGATTAAAGCTTTACTCAATTCACTTCATACAATCTTTCCAACATACATCATAATAAAAATAATTTTGCTAACTTATCGCGATCTCCTCACCTTATTTCCCAATGAGAAAACTACTCTGGTACCTATTGATGCAAGACTAGACCAGGGTGTCTTATCAAATTGCCCAATCTAGTAGCTTTGAAAACTTCTCACAATTTATACAATTTAAGGAAACATAACATTCTCAAAAAAAATATTGTATTTCTGTAGCTTGAGAATTTAACATATTTGCACTTCAAGAATTTATTCTTTCTCAAAATAGTTTGCAAATCATATATCAAATCCTCCTACGCAAAAGTCCACAACTTCAATATACTTACCTCTATTTTAACACTTCTAATAACATCTTCTTGGTAGGCTCTACGTTCTTTAGTAATTTTTATATGTTCTTTTCTTTGTCACCTTTTCTCCATTCTTCTCACGTCCTTCCTGCAACTCTCTTCAAAACCCTATCATCTTCCTTTTTCTTCTATGTTTTTCTTCTTGTCCCGTTTTAGAACATTTGGAATCTTTTTTTGCCACACTATGTGGCTAGCTGCAAACTCACACCTTTTCTTTTGAAAAAAATGACCTCCCCCCAAAAAACCTAATTTTGAAACTCCATGCCCCCAAAACAAAAACCCTTCAACTTCACATAGCTTCTTTATTGTAAAGGAACACAAAATGGTTACTGAAGAGTGAATAATAGTGGCCAATAAGTTGAAACATGGCCCAAACGGAAAAATACATGCCACATAAGAAAATTAGATTTCTAATTTGCTAAAAAAAATCTCTTAGAATTTGATTAGTGGCTGGGAAAAAGACAGAAATCTTCCAATCACATCCCAGCTCAAATTAGAAACTCTTATCAAAATTTTCAAATTGATCAATAAAACACAATAATTCTTGTAGCCCTTTGACATAGGATAAATTAGCAATTACACGTTCCTATAGCTGGTTAGTTACAAATTGAATATATGAAAGATGAGCTTGCAAATAGATGAGATTTGATTGAAACAGCACACCTTTGAATTTCTATCATAATTGAAAGATATTTTAAAACATTAGAAAACTAATAATCTCCTAAAACAGATTACACACAACCCTATAGAAAATTATACACAGTCTCCCTATAGTTGTAACACACAGTCTTCCTGAAGCAACATGTAAACACATTAAAACTAATTAGTAACAACCTTGAGAACCATAAGTCATCACCAAGAAATTTAAAAATTACTAAATAACATGCACAATCTTTTTGGAGTAACATTAAATAGGTCATGCAATAGAAAATAATTGTTCCTGAAGTTGTAGTCACATAGTTCCTACATTAGAAATAAACAATCTTCTTGAAGCTGCAAGCACACATTCCTCATAAAGTAGTTTTCAAGTAGATCTAAAAATCCATCCTGTAGCAAAAAATGGAAACATTTTCGTGATGTGGGATTGCAAGTGAACCTAGATGCTCTTGCATCACAAAATTACAAAATTAATCATAAAATTTTATAAATTACAAAATCTTAGATGATGGTGATGATGATGATGATGATAAGTATATCAATATATTGTATATAATATATTTATTAATATAATATATATTATGTTGGAGTTCAGGACAACACTGAGGGGGGGGGGGGTGGGGTGAATCAGTGTTGTATTAGTTTTTAACCTTTTGCAAACTTTATCTTACAAGACAAATTGGGAGGAAGACATTAATGATTTGTTGAGTTCATATGCACAAGACTAATAATGAAGGATGTGAACAAAACTTAATAAGAAAAGCACTAATATACACACATACAAATGAAGACAACATAGAACATGACACATGCTTTTCATGAGTGGAAAATCCTCCTGGGGTAGAAAAACCACTCAACAACCGCCTCACTGGCTTAATCAAAATCTCACTGATTACATGAAGGTCTCACTGACCAAAGAAGCTTCACTAGCTTTTCAGGATGCCTCACTGGCAAAATACAATCCCCATGATCAACATATAAAATTTAGTGTGCAAGAAATGATTGCAACTCAATCTGATTTGCACCAATATAAACTCTGTGTTTCATCATACATCCTTATACCTCCTGTTTGATTTTCAAATCAATACCATCTTCTTCTACACACCTCTGTAAACAAGCTCCTCTTACAAATCTCTGTAAACAATTATCTATGCAAATTGTCTCTATCAATCTTTCATCAATCACTGCAATCAATGCTTGATTCCTTGCAATCAAAAACATTACAAACCTCTGCAAGTGTCTTTATACATTCTGATACACATGTAAGAACATTTCACTATGAAGAACATCTCACACAAAATGTCTTTTACTCTACAAATTGGTTCACTCAATCATTCATCTGTATCATCAAATTATCTTCATCATTGATTTGCACCACAATTATACCATCAAAACACCTGTGATGACATTAAATAAAGAAATTGAATGTCCGCTCATGACCTTTCATATTCAACTCTTCTTCTGCAATACAAAAATAACTTGACATTTCAAATCCCTCTCATATTTAATTTTTTTTATTTGATTAACTTATGTTCAAAAATCAATTTCTTTCAATATTCCATAAATTTTAAAAATCTCTTTCAATCTTTTCATCTTCTCTTTCAAAAAATCTTCAATCAATTTTTCCCTGCATCCATGAAGCACTAAAACAAATAATATCTTTCCAAAAAAATATTCTTCAAATAAAACTTCATTCTTTCATCTGCCCTGTATAAACAAAAACATGAATGATGCCCCATCTTTTTATTTTTTAAAAAATCATTCAAATTCTTTGTTTGCAAGCAAAAAATAAATTCTCTAATTTGCAAAATATTTTCATCTTCTTTTAAAAAACAAATCTGCAACTTTTCATATCCTTTTAAACTTCCTCTTCATCTTAGTGGAGACCAAATATTAAAAAAGCATCCCTTCTTAAATGAAATTAAATCTCCATTTGGATCAAAAACCAATCTTTAAAAGAAACTCTTAAGTTTCAAAAAAATCCAAGAGAGGCCCACTGCTTTTAGAAATTAAAAAAAAAACTTCATAAAAAAATCCTTAAAGCTCTCGTTGAAATGTGCCCCTAGAAAACAGCAAAAAAAAAACATTTTAAAAGCTAATAAAAAAGTATTTTAAATGCCTCATAAGAGGCCGCCACAAAATGGGAGATAAAGAAAAAGTTTCTAACTTTTAAAAAACTTTTTATCTCCATTCGAATCTTGAAGTCTTTGAAGGCTTTTGTGGGGACTGGTTTCAAGATGTTTAAGTGACTTCTTTAGTAGGTAGATTTAAGTGACATTACCTCCACTAGCAGGTCAACTCCCATTTAAAACAAAAGTGCATCTCATTTTATATGGGAAGAAAAGAATACTTTAGACATTAAGTCTAATGATTTAGGGTCTTAAGTAAAGCAATAGATTATATAAGGAGTTAAACAATTCAAACATGTAATCAGATCTTAGATGTTGCAGAGGCAGAAATTAGGAAGTGTAGGCAAAAATTTAGATGACAAGACTTTAATAAAGGAGTGTATAATATATTGAATATAATATATTTATTAAGTATATCAATATATTGTAAATAATATATTTATTAATATAATATATATTATAGTATAATAATATATGAGAGGAAATGTGTTAAGAAGTTCTATAAAAAAATAGAAATATGTTGAACCAATGTATAGCACCATCTCTTTGGCAAATAATTTATTAAGTTATCTTAAAAAAAATTTAAGGTAATTTTATGTTGAACCAATGTATAGCACCATCTTTCTCGTAAAATTATAGCAAATGAGTAATTTGTTAAGTTATCTTAAATGTAATTTAAGGTTACAATTATGTAAGTAAGTTGGAATAACTACTTGAAGTTAAATCATCAATAAGTTTGACAACATTTTCATTGTTTAATTATAACATGTAAAAAAGTTGTAAGCTAAAAGTTTATTGCAATAAGTATTTATAAAATCTAAAAATTATGCTAAAACCTATTTAGGAAAAACCTTAATCTATTAATGGGTTTTAAATTTATAAGCATGTATAAAATAATAAATCTCAATTTATAAAATTATAAATTAACAAGTTTGACTAACATTTTGTATTGTTTAATCATAATATATTTTATTGAATTTAAATTCAAGGTTAAAAAATTAGATTTTTTCTAAATAACACTAATGCTACAACCTATTTACAATAAAAAGGGTTTGGGAACAAGTTTTAGTTCACTAATGAGTTTATAAGAAAATGGTGAACGAGCATCGACTAAGTGGTCGTCAATGCTTGACCCTTAATTGCCTTTTGAGAAACAAACTTAACATCAAATTTAGCTAACAACATTACCCATTTGGCCAAATGTCCTAAAAGATCCATTTTAGAAAAGAGATGTTGATGACGTGTTTCAACATTTAGAAGATAGTGTCTCAACTTATGTGTTGCAAATACAAGAGCTAGACACAATTTTTCTATTGCAGGATATCAGACTTCATAATCGAGCAAAGTTTGGTTGATGTAATATACAACACACTCTTTGCCATCATTATCATGTTGTGCCAATAGTGCTGCAAGAGCATTGGATGAAGTAGAAGTGTAAAGAAGGAAAGGACGTCCAA
Organism: Cunninghamia lanceolata; assembly: GCA_027924645.1. Lineage (NCBI taxonomy): Eukaryota > Viridiplantae > Streptophyta > Pinopsida > Cupressales > Cupressaceae > Cunninghamia > Cunninghamia lanceolata. Next base: position 5,280,219 of record BSBN01001247.1, on the reverse strand, counting down.
AGACAATTGGATGTAAAATAGGAGGATTGGCTAAATAGATTTTTAGATCATTAGAAGCCTTTTGGCAATCCACATTCCAGTTGAAATGAGAATCTTTCTTAAGAAGTTGAGTGAAAGGGAGAGTTTGATCCGCTAGTTGTGAGATAAACCGGTGAATAGCTTGAATCTTTCCTTGTAAACTACGAAGTTGAGAAATGTTTTTCAGAGGTGGCATATTGACGATAGCATCAATCTTCTTTGTATCCACCTCAATGCCATGATGTGAAACAATAAATCCCAATAGATTTCTGCTATCAATGCCAAAGATGCATTTGCGGGGATTCAAGTGCATTATATTTACGAATACGTTCATAGATTTGGTGGAGGATTTTGAAGTGATCCTAGCACAAGACAGACTTGGCTAGAATGCCATCGACATAGTCCTCCAAGATTTTGTAGATGAAATCATGGAAGATGAGGGTCATGGCGTGTTGGTATGTTGCACCAACGTTCTTAAGCTTGAATAGCATGACCACCCAATAAAAGGTTCCCCAAGGTATGATAAAAGTTGTTTTATATTGATCTTGAGGATTGATGAAAATTTGGTTGTATCCAGAGAAACCATCCATAAAGGAGAGTAAGGTATCGCCATCAGTGGAATCAACAACCATGTCAATGTTAAGAAGAGGAAAGTCATCTTTTAGAGAAGCTTTGTTTAGATCACAAAAATCAATACATATCTGAATACGGTTGTCAGGTTTAGTGACAACAACAATATTCGATATCCAAGGGGAATAGTCAATTGGGCAGATAAATCCAGCTTGTAAAAGCTTCTCGATCTCAGCCTTAACTAACAATGTCACCTTGGGATTCATCTTTTAGATCTTTTATTTTACGGACTTGGCATCAGGGTGCAACACAATATTGTGTGTTACAACTTGTGGGTCAATGCCAGACATATCTGAATATGTCCAAGCAAATAGATCTAGAAATTCATGTAGAAGAGAAGTGTGTTCATGTTGTTCGTTAGAATCTATACATTTTCCAATTGGAATGGTCCTTTCTCAGGGTTAGCTGGGTCCATCGAGACATCAACAGTATCTCCAACAAGGAGGGTACTACGGTCTAGGACATCGGGCAGATGAGGAGATTCCTAAAGTGTCTCTTGAGATGCCGAGGTATCATCCGATAAACAAGTGTCTTTCCCAAAGTATGCCTCAACATTTAAACAATAGGGAAATCCACGATCATGATGGTAACGTGGCAAATGCTCATAGACCCCTAGGAATTCAGCCAAAGCTTCATTATTGGAAAAATATCCAAAGAAGGTGTGCTAGAAGCAGAACTTATGTCTATTAATTTGGGATAATTAGATTAAGTGATGTAGAAGAATTTTGAGATGCAAATATTGTGTTTACATTGAGAAAGGGGCGACGAGAAGCTTTGGTGGGCTTCAAAGGACGGTATCCAAGACCAGACAAAGAACTGTGTGGATTAGGTTCTAAGGGAATCTTGATACCCTACTCCTTTAAACCACAACCATTGTCTTTGTACCTAATTTGAGAGAAGATATGAAAACCTTGACCATAATGGGATGCCATTTCCATTGGAGATGATGGGTCACTGTTAGTGGCATAGTCAATAGTATAAGTATAATCGACATAACTTGTCAAAGTAGAAGAAGTTGGAATAGTGAATTTAGGTTTTTTAGAAGGAGAAGAAGATTGTGTAGTGAAAACTGAAGGCACTTTCGAGGTCTTAGACTTTTGTGGTGATATTTCATACTCGCCAATAAAGGAGGGTGTAAAATCTAATGAACCCCAATCATTGCCAAAAAACTCACTCAAAAGTGACATGCAATCTTGATCAGCACTGTTGGTAGTAGTGGGGAATAGTGGGTCAACTTTTGTTGAAGATCGAATCAAAGTACTAAGAGCTTTAGAAACAAGAGGTTGATATTTGGCTTCTGCTTGCAAACAACTTTTTGGATTCAGATCAGCTTCAACTGTATAGAGTTTGTTGTTATAAACGAATTTCATTATGTCATCAAGAGTAGACGGGACTGCCCCCATGGCATGAATCCATGGTCTACAAGAAGATTATATGAAAGAGTATTAGGCATGACATGGATAAGCATAGGCAAGGTCACAAGTCCTACCTCAACTGGTAGTGTGATTGTACCTAGTGACTGTCTACCAACATTATCGAAGCCACGAATAGAAAGAGTATCACGTTTGATAAGAGACGTATCTACACCAATTTTACGTAACAGGTCTATGCTACAAACACTAAGACCTGATTCATTATCGATTAGAGTACACTTTATTCCATTTCTATTAATGATGACCAAAATCATGAGAGGATCATGTTGCTTTTGAACTTTAAGAGAAGGTAACTCATGTTGTTGGAAGATGATATCTAAATTTTTTGACTGCATACAATCTAATAGGGCTGCTACGTCATTCAGTCTGATGGAAGGTGGGACGACCACCTTTTGTAGAGCCTCCTGGAGCATTCTGTGGTATGCAGACAAGGTTTGTATTAACTCCCATAGTGCGATTTTAGTTAGAGTAGCACGTTCAATTTGTGAGTGACAAGATCATATTCTCTGCTAGTATGTTGAGAAAGACGAGGTGCTGGAGGAAGAAAAGGTTGAGAAAGTGGAAGAGAAGTAGGAACAATTGGTGCTTGTTTATTTTGTTTGTTGTTGCGAGTGTTGTATGTGTGAGCAACCACGTGGTAATGGGGTTGTTGCGATACATTTTGAACAAGTTGGTTTCTTGTAGTAAGTTGTTTTGCAAAGTTTAATATGTAACCAAGAGGTCAAGATAGTTTTGGAACACCTCTTATAGTTAGAATAGGATTAGATTGTGGTTGTGGAACATCGAAACAAAGATGCACAACAATCTTTGGTTCGCAGGCTCCTTTTGGGAACCGGAAACATAAATCATGTTGATTAATTTTTGACAAAGAGATGTTTTAGGTGTAACATCTCATCTCATATTACCCGGATTTACATTCCCAATTTACTACTAAGTAAATAATCATGATCATCATAAACATTTGTTTTAAGTAAAACATTAATCATTTGCATAATCACTACATAAAAAGCATATCTTTTCTGAATATTTTCAAATTGAAAATTACAACATATTCAAAAATAGCATGCTAGTGAAATTCTTCACTTTACAATCACAATGTCTTGCTCATGGCAATAAAGATAAGTTTACATAAAATTTGACTATCAAGTCATAATTTTGATTATATTGCATCTGGAGTTTCGATATCTGTCTTCATAAGTCTTGGCTTGTCATCTGCTTGGGAAGGAGAGCATCACCCGAGTGTTTTTCCTCCAACCACAGAGCGACAGTCCCTCACACACTTTTCTTCCTGGAAGTGGCCCTAGCCTTCACGAAGGGAATATATATAAGAACCAATAGGTTTTCCATCTGAGTTTCTAGTGTTGTATCCTACATAACTCATCATAGTCATACAACTATAGATTCCCTCTATGTATGACACTACTGGATGGTTATGCCATTTAGAACACAGTGAACCGACTAATGCATGCAGAGATGGATGCATTACTTTGGCCAAATATTTAATATATATAGATGTTTCAAATGAACATATTTGATTGTTCGCCCACTTCTAACTCGACTTAGATGTTATCTCATCCTACAGTAAATTTAGTTTAACCATTTCTAGTTATGGGGTGTCTTAATAAATCTCACCCACAGTCTTCCTGACTTCTGTTATCTACTCTGATACCTGGAGTACAAGACCAAGATGGTTTGTATGGAGGTCTTAATCCTTCAAAGAAGTTTCTTATTGCAACTATAACATGGAATTTATGACTCCCTGTCACTCTATTCCTTGTTTCAAAAGTTTATAAGTATACTTGGTTTTGATGTCTCATCTCGACATAAGAATAGTTTTATTGGTAACCTCATAAGTTCGCCCAAGGATATTCACTTGGTTCAAGGATTTTTATCTAATCCTCTTTGATAATGACTTCTTTTGTTCTACTCTATAATCGACAAATAGAGTCTTTTTGTTTACTGAACATTCCTACAATATTTGAGGTTTACCTTCTATAACCCCAAAACAATATTATAAACTTGATATTTGAAGATAAAAGAATATCAATTATTTGATAATAATAACTACTTTGTTCAGGGCTTCAAGAATCATCTTCATTCTTCCAATGTCATCAAGAGCTCTTATAGAACAAACCAAGTGAGTATTATTATATAATATGGTTCTATCGACCTTAGTCTTCTTTAACTACCACTAATTCCAGTGGTCTTATCAATATACTATGTTAAAGAATAACAATATACTTATGATAAAGTATGATATTAAACTATGATAAAGAGTAAAAGTTTTGCTTTACACTGTACCACCTCTTCATATCATGAGCCATTATATCTCAAAACATATTTTCTAAACATGGAGACTCTGAAGTGATACCTCGTCCTGTGGTACTTAACCACAGTCGACCACCTTTGCTATTCACTATCAAAGAATAATATAATCTTATGTAACAAGACATGTAAGCTACAACCTCCTATCGATAGTTTATATAATCTATTGACAAAAGAAAAGTTGATACAAAAAGGGAGTTATCTTGACATCCCGACTACTGTATTATCGTTCCACGAAAGAAAGATAGGGTTTACAACCCGGATGACTTTAATCTACACTGTTGCTGATGTTCTATCATTGAGCGTGAGTGGAAACTCTATTTAACATAGTCATTACGTATTTATATACATATATCAATAGAGAAAAATAATTCATATGCTCATCGATAACCATCTTTCTTTCTCACAAGGAGAACTTTAAGTTATCAGTTAAAACACAACAATCGTTTCAATAGCTAACTCATAGAGTGGCCTCTAAGACAATGCTATAGTCTTACTATTGTTAACCGAAATGCAGAAAAGTTGGTTTGAACAACGAAAGAATATCGGCCTTCTCAGACATTAAACAAACACCACAGAGTAACCAAATTCATTTGACATTGTAAACAAAAGAGATATGTTTTGAGCACATCTATAGCCATATCTACAATATTTAAAAGTATGTTAATATTTCTCAAGCACTGACTCTTTACCAGGCTTGTCAAGATTTACTGTCGTGATGTCTCTAGTTTCTTGACTGTCCACGGTAGCTTTTTCTTGTCTCACTGCCTTCTACTCTCGAATGTGACAAACCTGAATGATAGGTTTTCCTCTCAGAATACTTGACCACTAAATCCTATAAAGGCTCCCAAGAGGAGCATGCAGAAATAATCGTGCTCCTACTTCGCACGACTCACTCATGCATCTCAACAGCACTCTTTCCACTTTCTCCACATTTCATGGAGTACAAAGTGCTTAAAGAAAAATGAGTGTAGTGGCCTGCCATGGCTAAGTTGTCATGACAAGATAAGGTTTGAGACTTAAACAAACAACTCACTTATACATTAAGTATGTCTATCCATATATAAATAATAGTAAATATAATTCTATTAATGACACATTTGTTGCAATACCCAAGTACTGTATTGAATTAATCATGCAACAAAACGTGAATAAGGGATTGAGGTCTTTTTCTCGCTCACCACTCTAGACTGATGTCAATAAAATTAAGTCAGTACTCAAAGGAATAATATATACATGTATCGAATAGCTCAACAAAGGAGATAGGATAAACTCTATCTTTATAATATTTCTTGAACATCTCTCGACCAATTCAACAAAGTTGTCGTCAGAAGCCTTTCTGAAATGACAAATTGGTAAGGGTCAATCTGAGATTAACTCAACAAGGAAAGTTAATTGACACATACCCCGCCTCATGAAGGTTCACGTAATGTTCAACTTGGAACTCAAATGGCAAACCAAACTTTTCCAAAATATCTATCCCCTTCTCTCTGGTGATACTCTCCTTCCATTCTTGGAGGTGGAAATCTTTTCTTGGTTACACTCATAGTCATACAAACTACGATCAATGTATCATCAATAAATCATTATACATCATGCTTAAATAATCTCAATAACATGTAATCTCATTTCTAATTCTAAGCATTAATCATAGTTCATAAAATCAATGATTTATCCTGACATTTTCCTAACAAATCATTAGTCTATGATTAGTTAACCACTTAATCACATGAAAGTAAAAGTAAAAAATAGTCAAAGTTTTGGGGATGTAACATATCTCCCCCCATAAGAATCATCGTCCCTAATGATTTAATGTATCCAGAGTTTATAACATAAAAAGAGTTTTGTTCATCATAATAAAAGGCTTAAAATAGATGAGGGAATCTTTGATAAATATCATCATAATTCTTCTAGGTGGCATTCTCTTCTGCATACTGGTTCCACTGGACCTTGCATTGAGTAATTTATTTATTATGCAAGCATAGCTTACATATTTCAAGCACTTTAATTGGCTTGATCATTACCACCCCTGAGTCTTTCACCTATATGACATTCCAATCAAGAATAGGAATATGATTATCTCCTACAGCATACATTTTCAAATAAGAAACATGGAAAACATTATGCATCATGGCAAGGGTTGGCGGTAGAGCAATCCTGTATGCAAACTAGGTTGACCTCTTCGTGAACTTCAAAGGGACCCACATACCTAGGAGCTAGTTTGGATGACTTTCCAAACTTAATGGAACTCTTTTGTGGTTTGACTCTTAACAAGACTTTCTCTCCTACTGAGAAATGGCTTGCAATGTGCTTAACATCCGCATAGCTTTTCTGTCTATCATTCGCTTCCGCTAGCCTTTTCTTAATCAGATGGACCTGTTCTTTCATTTCTGATAGCATTTCTGGACCAAGGCTAATCCTATCTTCTAGCTTATCCCAACTTATAGGAGTTTAGCACTTTTTTCCATATAATGCTTCAAATGGAGCCATCTTATAGCGAAATGATAGGAATTATTGTAAGCAAATTCCACAAGAGGAAGGTAATCTTCTCACCTGTATTGCTGGTCCATGTAATACATTCTCAATAGGTCTTCCAACACTTGGTTTACTCTTTTCGTTTGGCCATCTGTTTCAAGATGATAACCCGAGCTTATGTTTAACTGAGTTTCAAGTGAGGAAAATAAGGTTTGCCAAAACCTTGATGTCATACATGCATTCCTATCTGAGATAATCTTCTCATGAATGTCATGCAATCTGAATACTTCTTGCACAAATTTGGGGGCTATGACTGGTGCTCCATTTGTCAAATTCCTAGGTATGAAATGTGCTACCTTAGTGAGTCTATCCACCACTACCAAAATAACATTGTGTCTATTTCTAGACAGAGGAAGTCCTTGTAGAAAATCCATGCTAATGATCTACCATTTCAATTCCAAAATTTCATGAGGGTATAGAAGTCCTGTTGGGTGATAGTGTTTTACCTTCACCCTCTGGTATTCTAGACATTTGGCTACAAACCTTGCAGAATCCCTCTTCATTCCTTTCAAGAAATATAATGGTTTTACATCAGCTAACAATTTCGTCACTCAAGGATGTCCTGAATAGGGTGGCGAATGAACTTCCTTCCACACGATATTCCTTAACTCCTTGGATTTCAAAACGTACATTCTTCCTTTAAAGCTTAATAGTCCATTTGGTTCAAAGTGGAATCCATCATACCTAGAATTATGAGGATTGTCCGTGAGAGCTTGTTTTACCTGCTCATAGTATTCATCTCCCTTGGACTTTTGCAACACCTGATTTCTAAAATCTGAATATATAGAGATCATCAAGGACATATGTCTTCTCCTACTTAAGGCATCTGCCACTTGGTTTTCCTTGCCATGTATGTATTTAATCTCAAAATAATAATTAGATATTAGCTCTAACCACCTCCTTTGACAAGCATTAAGATGTGGTTGAGTACACAAATATTTGAGCCCTTGATGGTCTGTTTTTAATTCAAAAGGTTTCCCAAGTAAATAATGTCTCCACATTTGCAGTGCATGAACCATTGCTGCCAACTCCAGATCATGAGGAGCATAATTCTGTTCATTTTTTTCAATTTTTGGACTCATATGCAATAACTTGCCCATCCTGGACAAGTACACCTAATCCTTCTCCCGAGGCATCGGTGATAACTACAAAATGACCTTTCGAGTTAGGTACCTTTAAAATTGGTGTCGTAGTTAACTTTTCTTTTAGTTGGTCGAATGCCTCCTGACATTTCTCTGACCAATCAAATCTTTTGTGTTTCAGTTGTAGAGAAGTAATAGGATAAGCAATTTTTGAAAATTAGCCAGAATTTTTTTGGAATATCCTACTAGGCCCATAAAACTACGGACTTAGTGCACATTTTTTGGTGCTAGCCATTCCAAAGTGGCTCTAATCTTTGTTGGGTCTACAATAATTCCCTTAGTTGAAATTATATGACCCAAGTATTGTACTTCCTTTTGAAAGAAAGTACACTTTGAGAGCTTGCCATATAGTTTATGCTCTCTCAATTGCTGGAGAACAATCTGTAAATGCTGGAGGTGTTCCTCCTCATTTTTGGAGTAAATCAAAATATCATCAAGAAAAACAATGAAAAACTTGTCCAAACAATCTCTGAACACACTGTTCATTAAGTTCATGAATGCTGCAGCTGCATTTGTTAATCCAAAGGGTAGGATGGTGAATTCATAGTGTTCATACCTCGTTCTAAAGGATGTCTTATGAATATCTTCATCTTTTAGCCTCAATTGATGGTATCCTAATCAAAGATCAATCTTTGAAAATACAACTACCCCTCACATTTGATCAAAGAGATCATCAATACGGGGCAATGGATACTTTTTCTTTATTGTTGCCTAATTTTGCATACGATAATCTATACATAGGCATAGTGTGCCATATTTCTTTTTAACAAAAAACACTAGTGCTTCCCAAGGTGAAACACTAGGCCTTATCAATCCTTTTTCCAGTAATTCCTGCAGCTGAGCCTTTAGCTCCATTAACTCTGTTGTGGTCATTCGATAAGGAGCTTTAGATATAGGTTCTGATATTGGAATTATATCTATTGAAAAATCAAAATCTCTCTTAAGAGGTAATCTAGGTAATTCATTTGGAAATGCATCCTCAAAATCTCAAAGAAAGGGGTGCCTATCCATATCTGATATCTCTTGATCTATGGATTCTCTTTCTTCAACTCCTTGGAGTTTCTGAGATTCATAATACATCAAATCATCTTGGAAAATAGATTCTTTGTGATTATTTATTTTCTCCATTTTAATAGCAAAGAGTTGACACCCTTTTCTCTGGGCTCTCTTCATCTGTAAGGCAGATATTTGCCTCAGTTTGACCTCTCTATCAATGCCTTGTAGAAAAAATATATTCCCAAGGTCATCTAGGTATTCTGCTATTTTAGAAAAACAATCCACCTTAGCCCTATGTCTCCATAACCAATTTATTCTGAGGATGACATCATATGAGCCTAATGGGCTACATAAAGGTTTAATTCAGTGGAAAAACTCAGGAGTTCAACCTTGGCTTCTGAAAGGAAGCTCGGTGTGCAGAAATCGCTTCCTACACTAATCTAATGAGAAGAGATGTATGCAAATTCAACTTTAATTCTTACAACTACAGCAACATAGAACATCTAACAGGGATATTACAACAATACACATACACACAGAAAGTAGACATAAAAGAGAGAGACAAGATATACGTGGGGAAAACCCTTATGGGTGAAAAACCCCACACTCCAAAACATAGCTCAAATGTATTACAGTAAACAATAACAGATTACAATACAATTTCAGAGCCAATGCTCTTTCAGGAGTCTTTGAATGTCGAATCTGGAGATATTCCGGCAGCATAACAGTACTTGTACCAAAGTTATCTATCTCCCATCCAAGCACCTGTTTATATAGAGTTTACAAGGCAAATATGGAACCTTCTAGAGATGGGCGTCCATCTTGGACTCATGTCCCAAAACCCACACCTAAGGACACTTGTCCAACATCCCATCCCAAAGTGGGCGCCTGGTCCCAAGATAGGTTATGACAGATGCTCTTACGCACCTTACAGCTGTCATAGAATCCATCATAACTGACAGCACTTACAGCTGTAAGAAAAACTGTCATACACTAACTAAAAATATCATATTCTTCTTACAACATGTCATAACCTCCCTTGACCACCCAAAGATGCCTTTCTCTCATGCAAAGATACTCACCGACACTTGTCATTAATTAAAAGTCGTTAGCGGTTTCGGGAGCGTTGCCCTCGAGCCCCCACAAGGGTGCTGCCCCTCGACCCCGCCCTATACCACGACAGGGAGCACGCCAGGGGCACTGCCCCTTGACCTCGTCTTGGGGGTGCTGGCCCCAAATCCCCGTTAATTATTCAAGGGGGAAACCGTGGCTGCCAAAGTCACCAAATTTTATCCTCCTGCATATACACAAGGTGCTGACTATGCCAACTCAACATGGGATAAATAAATAGAACATTAGGAATTTGCAAAGGTTGAGACACCTTAATTCCCAATAGCTTCAAACAATCATTGCTCTACCTGAGCCCTTATCTGGTTAGCATATTTGACTGACCATATATTTTCCATGTAACCAACTTTTCTAGATATCTTATTTAAAACTTTTGGAGAAATAAAACATTCTGTAGCACTAGTATATATCAAAACTAAAATAGGAATACCAAATAAAGTACATGTGGTTTCAATTAGAGTAATCTAATACTCCGCTTGTCGATTATCCAAGGTTGCATGTATTCGTTATTGGAAGGCTGCCTATTGCGAGGGTAAAGGATTTCCTTGTGGTTGAGTCCCCTGTGTCTTATTGGGTCACTAATTGGCATAATGGTCACCACCACATGAAAAACATCCTCCCGCGGGTCCTCGTCTTTCATAAGGCTTTCCTGAATTATCTCTATTTTTCTTGGAGTTATTATTGTTTTTCTTTTCACCCCTGGATTCATTCTGATTATCCTTGAATCCTTTATCACCTTTCTTTTTAAAATTTTGTTTATTGCCTTTTTTCTTAAATGATTGGGAGGATTGTGACCAATTGAACTTTTTACGGTTCTTTTCCCAGTAGGCAGATATGGATTTCAACTTTTGTTCATGTTTAATAGCTTTTTCATAAACTTGGTCAATTGTAGTGGGACCATGTACATCTACTTCACCTCCAATTTGGGTGTTCAAGCCCATAATAAACTTTCGGATGTGAAACCTCTCATCCTGTTGGTATTGAGCGACATATTTAAGGATATGAGTGAATTTCTCCCAATACTCATTCACAGATGAATCACCTTGTCTCAGGTTTTGGAAACTACGAGCTTCTAATCAAAATACAACTGTGGCAACCATCTTTGCCTGAAGAGTTCCACAAATCTTTCCCATGTTAGACTCAAGGAGCTCAATCTTAGCTCCATCTTGTTCATCCACCAAGTGGATGCTTCACTTGTCAATTGGTATGCTCCCCATACTGCTTTAGTTATTTCAGAATAGTTTCTTATTTCAAAGCATTTCTCTATTTCTATAAGCCATGCCTCTGCGGCATCTTTGCTCACAGTCCCATCAAATTTGGGAGGTGTAATCTTTTTCATATCTCTGGATAACTCATGTGCTATGTGGCTTCTTTTATCCTCATCTTGTCTCATTTCTGAGTTATTCTCTCCACACCCACTCTGGGTGGTGTTTTCATGACGTTCCTCTTCTTCACCCTCATGGAAGGCTTCATGCCTGGGTCCACTCTGACCCCTGACCTCTTTCTCTAAATTTCTAATTCTTGCCCTCGTTTCATGGAGCATAGCAAGGATCTAGTCAAGTTTTGCATCAGAGTGGCCATAAGGTTTCCCTTCCTCTTGGCTACCCCCAAGGTTGGTTCATGTTCGAACCATGTTGCAATTTACTTATCCTGAAGTTTGCATGTTAAGCATTCAATTAGTTTTTCATACTATTGAATCCATTCATAAACATAAATCCATTCTCATTTATGCAATCTTAAACAAGAAAGGAAAAAATTTGTCAAAATTTCAAAATTGTATTATAGTATCCATGGATCACATAATATCTATCATTTATTACAAATTTTCACATCTTGCAACTACAAGCCACTTTCAGAGAGGGATATCTTTCCAAATTCATCCTCATCCTCGAGGTTTACTAAATTAGACTTGGGAGGTGGATGTACTTGCAGGTACTCATCCATGACTTCCCGATTGATAATAGGAGCATTAGGACCACATCCAAATGGTAAGTCCTTAGGCACAGAGGGTTTAACTAATTCATTCTCAGATATATGAACAATAGCCTTAACTGCTTTGTCCTTCTTTTCCTTCTCCTACTTGAGGCGTTTAATAGCATCATCGAAGGTTTCAGTATCAGTTAACCATACATCTTCTAGGTAACCAGTTTGGCTCAGGCTTCTCATTCTTGAGGCTCGCTCCCTCATAGCCTTTAGGTAACGTCCATTTCTTGTTACCTTCTTCCTTGGGGTCATTCTTGTTCTTACCATTCTGGCAAAAGAACATCCAAACATTAGCAACTGTTAATGTTTGAGGAAGATTTCATGCACTGAGCTCATAGGTCCATGTATTGAACCTGGTAGCTCTGATACTATATGTAACATCTCATCTCATATTACCCGTATTTACATTCCCAATTTAATACCAAGTAAATAATCATGATCATCATAAACATTTGTTTTAAATAAAACATTAATCATTACATAAAAAGCATATCTTTTCTGAATATTTTCAAATTGAAAATTACAACATATTCAAAAATAGCATGCTAACTTGAAATACTTCACTTTACAATCACAATGTCTTGCTCATGGCAATAAAGATAAATTTACATAAAATTTGACTGTCAAGTCATATAATTTTGATTATACTGCATCTAGAACTTTCTAATATCTATCTTCATAAGTCTTGGCTTGTCATCTGCTTGGGAAGGAGAGCATCCCCTGAGTGCTTTTCCTCCAACCACAGACCGGTGGTCCCCCACACACCTTCCTTCCTGGAAGTGGCCCTACCCTTCACGAAGGGAATCAATATAAGAACCAATAGGTTTTCCATCTGAGTTTCTAGTGTTGTGTCCTACATAACTTATCATGGTCATATAACTATAGATCCCCTCGAACTATGTATGACACTACTGGATGGTTATGCCATCTGGAACAGAGTGAACCGACTAATACATGTAGAGACAGATGCATTACTTTGGCCAAAGATTTAATAAATATAGACGTTTTGCAATGAGCGTAGTCGATTGTTCACCCACTTCTAACTTGACTTAGAAGTTATCTCATCCACAGTAAATTTAGTTTAACCATTTTTAGTTATGGGGTATCTTAATAAATCTCACCCACAGTCTTCCTGACTTATGTTATCTACTTTGATATCTGGAGTACAAGATCGAGATGGTTTGTATGGAGGTCTTAATCCTTCGAAGACGTTTCCTGTTGCAGCTACAATGTCGAATCTATGACTCCTTGTCACTCTATTCCTTGGGTGAACTTATGAGGTTACCAATAAAACTATTCTTATGTCGAGATGAGACATCAAAACCAAGTCTATTTATAAACTTTTGAAACAAGGAATAGAGTGACAGGGAGTCACAAATTCCATGTTGTAGTTGCAATAGAAAACTTCTTCGAAGGATTAAGACCTCCATACGAACCATCTCAGTCTTGTACTCTAGATATCAGAGTAGATAATAGAAGTCAGGAAGACTATGGGTGAGATTTATTAAGACACCCCATAACTAGAAATTGTTAAACTAAATTTACTATAGGATGAGATAATAATAACTACTTTGTTCAAGGCTTCAATAATCACCTTCATTCTTCAAATATCATCAAGAGTTCTTATAGAACAAACCAAGTGAGTATTATTATATAATATGGTTCTATCGACGTTAGTCTTCTTTAACTACCAATAATTCCAGTGGTCTTATCAATATACTATGATAAAGAATAACAATATACTTATGATAAAGTACGATATTAAACTATGATAAAGAGTAAAAGTTCTGCTTTACATTATACCACCTCTTCGTATCATGAGCCATTATATCTCAAAATAGATTTTCTAAACATGGAGAGTGTGAAGTGATACCTCAACTTGTGGTACTTAACCATAGTCAAACACCTTCCCTGTTCACTATCAAAGAATAATATAATCTTATGTAACAAGACATGTAAGCTACAACCTCCTATCAACAGTTTATAGAATCTATTGACAAAAGAAAAGTTGATACAAATAGGGAGGTATCTTGACATCCCGGCTACTATATTTTCATTCCACAAAAGAAAGATAGGGTTTACAACCCCAATGACTTTAATCTATGCCCTTACTGACGTTCTGTCAGTGAGCATGAGTGGAAACTCTATTTAACATAGACATTATATATTTATATACATATATATCAGTAGAGAATAATAATTCATATGCTCACCGATAACCATCTTTCTTTCTCACGAGGAAAACTTTAAGTTATCGGTTAAAACACGACAATCGTTTCGATAGCTAACTCATAGAGTGGCCTCTAAGACAATGCTAGAGTCTTACTGTTGTTAACCAAAATGCAGAAAAGTTGGTTTGAACAACGAAAGAATATCGACCTTCTCAGACATTAAACAAACACCACAGAGTAACCAAATTTGTTTGACAGTGTAAACAAAAGAGATTTGTTTTAAGCATAGTTATAGCCATAGCTATAATATTCGAAAGTACCTGAATATTGCTCGGGCACTGACTCTTTACCAGGCTTGCCAAGCTTTACTGTCGTGAGGTCTCTAGTTTCTTGACTATCCACGATAGTTTTTTTCTTGTCTCGCTGCCTTCTACTCTCGAATGTGACAAACTTGAATGATAACTTGTCCTCTCGAAATACTCGACCACTAAATCCTATTAAGGCTCCCAAGAGGAGCATGCAAAAATAATTGTGCTCCTACTTCGCACGACTCACTCATGCATCTCAAAAACACTCTTTCCACTTTCTCCACATTTCATGGAGTATGAAGTGCTTAAAGAAAAATGAGTGTAGTGGCCTGTCATGGCTAAGTTATCATGACAAGATAAGGTTCAAGACTTAAACAAACAACTCACTTATACATTAAGTATGTATATCCATATAGAAATAATAGTAAATATAATTCTATTAATGACACATTTGTTGCAATACCCAAGTACTGTATTGAATTAATAATGCAACAAAAAGCGAATAACGAATTGAGGTCTTTTTCTCCCTCACCACCCTAGACTGACGTCAATAAAATTAAGTCAGTACTCAAAGGAACAATATATACGTGTATCGAATAGCTTGACAAAGGAGATAGGATAAACTCTATCATTATAATATTTCCTGAATATCTCTCAACCAATTTAATGAAGTTGTCATCGGAAGCCTTTCCAAAATGATAAATTGACAATGGTCGATCTGAGATTAACTCAACAAGGAAAGTTAACTGACACATACCTTGTCTCATGAAGGTTCACGTAATGTTCAACTTGGAACTCAAATGGCAAACCAGACTTTTCCAAAATATCCATCCCCTTCTCTCTGGTGATACTCTCCTTCCATTCTTGGAGGTGGAAATCTTTTCCTGGTTACACTCACAGTCATAGAAACTATGATTAGTGTATCATCAATAAATCATTATACATCATGCTTAAATAATCTCAATAACATGTAATCTCATTTCTAATTCTAAGCATTAATCATAGTTCATAAAATCATTGATTTATCCTGACATTTTCCTAACGTCAAATCATTAATCTATGATTAGTTAACCACTTAATCACATGAAAGTAAAAGTAAAACATAGTCCAAGTTTTGGGGATGTAACATTAGGAGTCATAGAAGATGATTCTGTTGAGATGAAGTCATCTAGGGCTTCATCTAACATATCAAAATCATCACTACTAAACGACTAATCAAATGCATGAAAATCTTGAAGAAAGAGATCCAACATAATCACATAACTTACTTTCTCCAAAATTTAAAGATAAAAGAGAGAAAGAGAGAAGTAGAGGCAAGATGATGACAAGATGACAAATGTTGATTAAGGGATAGAAGAATAAGAAAGTTTTGTTTGTGTTTTAGTTTTTTTCTAATCTAAAAGAAAAGAACACAAACTGTTTTTAGTGTTTTCACTTTCTAAACTAAACACATAAAGTTTTGCAAATATAAAAAGTATCTAATCAATTGATCAATTAATTAGACAAAGATAAATAAGGTTTGCAAGTACAAGATGTCAGATTCAACAAAATGTTATGTGGAAAATGGTATCTAGCCTAGTCGATGCATTAACCTAGGTCAATCTTTCTCCACATTACATTGGAACACGAACCGACAAAGACTTTGCGCTTAGATTTTGTCCTCAAGGGAGAGCCAATTTGTCCGAGCTCTATTCCTTTGTTGTAAAGATGAAAGATTGATAACTAATGGATTGATTAAACTAAGCAATGTGCTTAGACCTAATTGATTGATTGAGAAAATGGACACTACTGTCACAGTTTTCAAAAAATAAGAGTAGAACAAAATGAGTAGACATAATGGAACCTGGCAGCAGAAGTGGGAGTAGACTGTGCAAGACACTAGTGTTGGGTGCTAGAGTCCTTAGGGTTTTGTACGGTTTGCACTTCTATTCGATGATGTCTGTATTTGTTCCTTCATCTTCCTGTCGCTTTTTGATGTTTGAAACCACCTGTTGCGATATGCACACATACAAAAAGGGGGAAAATGTTTGTGGCTATATAGGAGTTTGCCTCAGTCAAACCCCTGTTTTGGTATTCCTACCTCACGGATAGTTAGATCAATAACAATAAATAGTGTGTGCTCAGAATCTTAAGTGTATCTAAGATTGTGGCGAGTAGTGACAAACAAATCAATAATCAAAAACCCTACCCAAGTGTGTTGGAGTGGATTTCTATATAGGACGTGATATCCAACCCAAGAGAGATACATTACTCAAGGGAAATAAGTTTCAGATATGTAACTTCACCTCAATGAAGTAGAGAGTGACCAAAGATTGGAGGTGAGAACAAGCCGGAACCATACCAAATCGTGATGAAGAGGTACAAGTCAATCATCAGCCAATGATCCCAACCATCCTTCAATCTTCTTGAAGCTCCAATCAAAGATAGCAAGTAGACAAATAGATGGAAATCAATTGTAACAGGGCTTTTCCAAAATGCAAAGCCAATGATCATTCTAGCAGAGCTTCGCTACAAAATTCACATCATGTCTCATAATGGCAAAAGCACTAGTTTAAATAGGGAACCACAGGAAAGATTTAGAGTATAGGCCGACATGTATTGTTACATCCCCAATTTTTGTCTTGCTATACTTTTACTTTTTACTTGGATATAAGTAATTTTATTATGATGTTTGGATTAGTGACAAGGAAGAACAAGGATTATATTAAATGTCATTTATTGAAATCATAGAAATGATTATGTTATTATCAATTTAATATTTGTATTATGAAATTTGATTTATTAGTTGAATTAATTGAATAATGATGCATTGATCACATATTGTTTGATGGCCAGTGAAATAGGATTTCAGGTTATCAGATGACTCTCGGGGAAAAGAGAGGGAGTATCTTTCCGGGAGAGAGATATAAACCTCGGGTTACGAGTGATTTATTTGCCAAACTGAGTTATAAGTGTTTAATGAAAATGTTAACTGTGGTGTCATAAGAGGTAAGCTTTGTCTTGTCGATTTACTTCTGAACCTAATCAATAGGTAGTCGATATTGTTTTCAAATCTTTCTAAGTCGTATTAAGTCGTCTTAGTCGTTAATAATGTTAACGACGTCGTTTGAGTTTGATTTATAACTGTTTACATTTAACATAAATATTTCGACATTTTTGTCATAAAATGATTGTCTTACTACAATTATTAAGATATTTGACGTGTTATAAACGATTCTTAAATGTTAAGACATTTTCATCGAAGTTATTAATATGTGATTATTGTCGACGGATTATGATGGGGAGACAAGCTCAACCCGATCACAATATCCGTAAACCATGGTTTAATAATATCTTATTATTGAATAAACTATATCTATCTAATGCAATAGGTGATGTTATGAGAATTATAATTGATGTAATCAATATATATTATATATTGATGCCTTAGCATCGAATGAGGAGAATACCTCCCATTGAGTCGAAGGTTTAATGTTGAGTACGCCGAAGGCTTAATTGTAGAAGAGTCTTGAATAGTGTTGGTGGTAGATCGAACCACTTATTGTGAATCATTTAATGATCAGTTGTTTTTAAGTGAGGTGTCAGACACATCTTAGAAGGTGGACTGTGGTTTTTAAACCGCCACAACCGTCGAGTCATGGAGAAGTAATTTCCCATCGACATGTGGGATTTACGCATAAATAATGGACTTCAGTTTTGATTTAACCATATAGACTATTAAGAAGTTGGTAACCGAACGTAGAGGAGGTGGGGAGATGAGGCTACTTTGTAGGAGTCGTGCCTCTGTCATTATGACCAATGACTTGAATGAGTCATGGTTGTTTTTATTTGAAGTAGGTTTAGAACTTGTAGAACACACAAAGGGAGAATAGAAGGCGATACGGGATAGAATACAGTAGCTGTGACTTTAGACGCATTCACAGTCTAGTGGCGTCGACCCTGTGAATCATTCGCCCATCTCAGCCAGTTCAAGTTTGCACATTACCAGGTATTCCTCAGTGCATGTATCATAAATCCATGAGGAAATCGAATAGCTTATTTAAGACTATTTAACGTAGTAATGTAGGTGACTATATGAGTCCACCGATTAGGATTAACCTTTTGATTTGTGTTGTGATAGTCGAAGACTATTTAGTATCCACTTAAGATAGTTCAATTAACATTTTAAGTAAACTAATTTGAACTATTTTCCTGTAATCGATGGAGACATCGAATGTTATTTACATGGTTGAAAATTTGTCATACCAATGAGTAAACTAATATAGGTAGACGGGGTTGACTACCTTCTTAGTGAATATAAATCGTTGATTATACCAAACCATTGAATGAAAGATAAATGAATATCTTAGTAAGGGATTGTCATGAGTTGTCATGAGCTTGAATAAATAGTCTTCTTATTGATTTAAGTTTGAAGTCAGTCAATTAAGAGATTGAGAATTAACCATATGTTAGGCTCTCGAATGGATGAACCATGTTTTCATTTTGAACCATATAGTAATGAGGTTAGAATGATATAACATTTTGTCTTGTATAGGTTATATATATAGACATAACAGATAATGTTATTTAACCAAGAGTTTCAGACTGATACGAATCGTTAGTAAACTTTTGTATCATATCAAATGGTAGTAACTTAGAGATATTAGGGAAAATGGAAAAAGGTTTTTATGAGAATTCCATTTAAGACTAATTTTCTTTATTATACATGAAGAGATCCAATACAATGGAGTACGCTAAGTATACTAGAGAAAGACCTAGTAGGGATATTTATACTGGGTTATGTTTGTTTATATACATTATCAAAGTTATTTTATGATTCCTTGTGTAGGAGACATTATTATTTTGAGAATTATAGTATTATTAACTTTGCTTAAGTTAATCAAGGGTTATTACCGATTCTAGAACTCCTAGATATAAGATATGGTTATATGGTTATATCATATTAACAAGGAATATTAGGGTAACCCTAGAATTGATTACTAATAAATTGAATGGTTATGTCATATAGACTTACTCAAGTCATAAGGTATTATTATTGTGACTTTTAGTTTAAACTATGGCATGAATAGGGTTGATAAGAGTTATAACTGCGTGAATAAGACAATATCCAAGTCGAGTAGGGGTGGGTGAACACAACAACTATGTTCTTTATGAACATTATTGAAATTAAAAACTTTGGCCAAAGTAATGCATTTGTTTTCTGCATGCATTGTCAGTTCACTGTATTCGGATTGCTCATCCTATTGGAAATCATACTTAGCTAGAAGGTATCTAGGGTTGTATGGTTGATAGAGTTGAGTAGAATACAACACTAAGTACTCAGGAAAGGCAAATTACCACTGGTCACCTTTGGTCTATATCCCTCGAGAAGGGTAGGGCCACTTCCTATGTGGAAGATGTGTGGGAGACCGTCGGTCTGTGGTTGGAGGTAAATCACTAGAAAGATGCTCTCTCTCTCTCCAAGTAGGAAACATGCCAAGACTTGTGATAAAGATGTCAGATATTCAGATGCAGTATTGATTCCAAATTTGTATATGTAATGGTTTTACATTTGTAAACATTGTAAACGAAAAGACAATATGGGTATATTGTATTTTGTAAAAGAAATCTTGTAAATGTAGTTACTTGATTATATGTTGAATAAAAAGAAATTTTTTCTCTATCTCATTTTTACCTTGTTGAGTTACTCTATGGTAAATTTTGGGTTTTTACTATGTTTTTAGAATGTGGATGTTACATGTATTTTGAATTTAGGAGTCATTTTAGCGCGCTCATGAATGTTGAAATCGAGGTTGCATTGTCCAAGGCAAAGGCTGACCTTAAGAGCGTTCTACCATTCCGAAATGAATAGGTAGGACACTAGCGTTGGGCGCTAGTGTCCTGGCAGAATCAACCCAAAAGATGTCCGTTCCTTTGGGACTTAACTAAGACCTAAACATCATTCACGGTTTCGGCATGTGATCATTGGTAAGGGTTTAGGAAGCACAAAGCATATCTCTTGTGTTGAGGGTAAGGCCAAGGCTGGAAATGATCCTAGAATGGACTAGGGGAGTGGACACTAAAGCGAGTACCAAATAGAACATGAAATTGTGCTTGCACCATTAGGGAGCACAATTTACGATGCTATAATCCTATGTGTAGACTAGGTGAAATTGCAGACCCATACCATACCATACAATACAATTTTTTAATTATTTTGCTGCCTTATGGACGACAGTGCGACATGTAGATGTTCTTGCGATGCGCTGGCATCTTAGATCGAGACTCTGATCCTTTGGTGATAGTTCTTCTTTTCTTCCTCTAAACTGCTCTGTAACTTATTTTTGGAATTCGTACTTTTGTTTTCAGTAAGTTCATGCTTTACATTCCAGCTTGTATGTAGTGTTAGAAGTGAGAGTATCACTTTTTCTTCATTATAGTTGAATGAGTTAGAAAGAGTGTCTTTATGGAGGTTGTAAGATAGATATCAACTTTTCCACTGTAGCATTAACATCTTGTTTTAAGGCTTGAATATTAGAAGTCAAAATCATGACATCACCATTCTTTAATTTAAGGTTGAAGAACTTCAGCGACAACTAAATGAACTCCAATTTTGAATAGGAATCATATGGATCTTGTAATTTTTAAATGAGCTCCAATTTTGAACAAGAATCATATGGATCTTGTAATTTTTGAAGGGCATCCCAAGCTAGTTTACACCCATTGTATGTTTCAAACACATCTTCACTAATGGAAACCCTTATAAAGCTAGGGTTTTAGAATTCTTATATTGTCATACTTATCTTTCTTTAACAACAATTGGTATTGTATTTGGTGTCTTTATCACAAATACTACACCATAAATCATTGAAAAAAGAGTTTTCAATTTTTCTGTACTACTTTATCCATGTGCCTTTTCTCTCAATCATTATCACAATAGATTGCATTTTATTGATTTGATTTTTGACATAACATATTTAATGAAATTATAAAGCTTCTAGTAAAAACTGTGTAGAGCTTCTAGTAAATAAAGACATTTTGGATTTTATTCTTTTTTATGCCAAAAAAATCTATACAAATTTTTACCAGAGGCTTTATAATTTCATGTCATGCACTGTCTAAATATCATGTCTACACTAACATATTTATTTATTTTTATTTTTTATTCTACTTACTTTAATTTCAATGTTAAAAGGTAAAGGAGATTTTTATTTTTATTTTTTAATTTTTAAAACCACATCTTTTATCACATTCTTATAAAAACTTGCTGCTTATATTCCAAATGTTTATGGGCCGAAAGAAAGAAATAAATATTTCTTTTACTGCATTCGTTGCTGGGGGATAAAAATGTCGCCACTTAAGTATAAACTTCCAACTTCACTTTTGAATATCAGTTGCTGCCTTTGCATATATGCCAACCCTGCTTTGTAAGTGGCAAAAAATTTCAATAAACCAACCGCTTCTTTATAAGATTTTCATTGAATTATTTTGGCTGCTTTGTGGGCCTTTTTCCCTCAGATTTTCACGCTTTGGGCAAACATGAGTCTTTCTGGAAAACTGTCAGCACCTAGATGTTCTCATTTATGGCAATTTTTCCTTTTGATTGTAAAAAATTGGAATAGTTAATAATGTTTGTAAGGGAAGATAGTTCCAAACTTCTAATGGTTGAGATAATATTTGTGTATTTAAGCTCCAATATTTTTAAAAGTTTAGCACCAGTAGTTGTGATTTTAAAGTTGTTAGTGTTAACTAAAAGTACTAATAATTGAATGAAATGTGCTCTTTAGATTTAAAAAGCAACCAATCATGTGATGCCACATCAGCGCACCAACAAAACATGAGTTAATGTACCACCTTTTTTGGGGAACTATTTGACACCTCAACAAAAAAAATGTTGATGTGGCATCATATTTGATGATGTGACCCTGAAACATTAGTTATAATCAGAGGCCTTGCCAAATAAGCTACTGTACATTTTTTAGAATGATTCAAATTGCCACATATGATTTTGAGAGGCATGAAGTTAAGGTGGTCCTCTCCCCTACTTTGATATCATTACTTGGTCAGACAAAAATAAAATAAAAAAAACTAGCGATGCGTTAACACATAAAAATTAATATCTACAGAAGGCTGTAAGTACTCCCGTCGTATTAGGCAGACTAAAGGATGAGCCAATGCCCAATGCCCATCCAAGTTTAGAGGAACTTTTGCTTCTTTGTTATTTTAAGTCCCAATCAGAATAACAAAATTGATTGATGGATATGGTGTGTCGTCGCTGTCGATTAGACAAGCAAGTTGAGCAGGAAACAATTGTGTGTATATGATAAGCAGTGAGTCTTATAATTATGACACCGGAAGAATATGCAAATTGTGCAATCATGAATCATGGCGTAGAAAAGCTGGCAAGGATTGGATATGGTCTCAAATTTTAATTACAATCTTCTGACGGCATAGCTGGAGGACATTTTTGCAAAACCAAAGCGCTGGCTGGATTGTTAAGAAAGAGACAAAATGCACCCCACACATTGCAATTTCAGTGACTGTGTTTACGTGCACCATGCATTTGTAACAGGAAAATAGCCTCTCTGTGTCCCATTTGAAATGTACTTATAATCTTTTTATGTCACTTCAACATATGCTCTCTTCTTAGCTATTATAGACAACCGATTTAACCTATATTTTATTGGAGCACTGGGTAATGAGAAATGAAGTGGATCCCATTTACTTTGAACCATACAAAAATACTCAAGCAGTGCTCTGAATGGAAAGCACTTTTTTATAGTAAGATTTTCTCTTCCTTGTAGATATCAATCCCCCATATATTGGATTTTTCTAAGTGTCTAGGTGTTTTTTTAAAATAATTCAACTTTTGCATGATTTGATTTGGAAAGCACGTTTTTATAGTAAGATTTTCACTTGTATATATCAATCCCCCATATTTTGGTTTTTTCCAAGTGTTTAGGCGTTTTTAAAAATATTTCAAACTTTTGCATGATTTGATTTGAAAAGACAATTATAAGTAAAGTATATTTATATTTAAAAATATATATGTAAAGCAGGGATATCTTTTTTTTTCTAGAGATTCTTTATTTTCACTTTTTTAAATAATTTTGGTGATTTTCTCACAATTTTCTTTTTGGTTTTTATTTTTTATTTTTTCCAATTTCTTTTTTGGTTGAGTGCTCTCATCTCCACCGGCAAAAAATTTGGGTTTCTTCATATGTGACTTAAGAGGTTAAAGTTATTGTTTTGGGTTCTGAGTAATATCAATGATCTAACTTAATCAACTACATCTTTGTCCCAACAACACTAAAAAAAATGTTAGACCAAAATATGTGCACCAAGACACCTATTATGGATCGCCTTATGATCATCTTCTGTGTCACCATAAGATTAGTTGTTTTGTGAAGTGTATTATTACACATGTATATGTGCACATGTATTGGTTCCTTATTAACTAGTATATTATTTTTCAATTAAGGCATGTCCCCATGACGCTGCTAGAGGATCTATTTTTGTGGAGCAAAGGGTCCCATGGAACTCAAAAAAAATTGTTAATGCTTAAATCAGAATCTTTTCCTCCAAAATAGGAGGTTATTTTTGAGCAGGTGCAGATGGGGTGGGGCTGAAACTTTCCCCCACTAGCTTAGAGAGTTAACTACCAGTTTTTTCATTCCCACCTCTTAATTTAGTGGAAAATTCCTAAAAAATCTCCGGTAAATTATTTAGCATAAACTATTGTTAAAAAAAACTTCATAGACCACTAAAATTCTATATTATCTTTTTCCCATAATTATAAATTTCAAATATCTATCTAATAAACACTTATTTTATTTAATTAAGAATTATTTTATTATACTTTAGAACAATTTTATTTACTACATACATAGACACAAATTTATTTTATTTATATTGTTTATTTTAATTTTGTGTTTAACTTTTAATTTTATTTTTTATTTGAAGAGTTATTTTTTCCTAGTACACTTATTTTATTTTTGTATGTAACTTTTAGTTTTACTTTTAAAAAAGTCACCATTCATTCTTATACATTACTTTTTAGTAGCTTTAATTGTAACCATTAATATATTATATACTTTTAGTTTTTAAAAAAATTCATGAGACTTGCCCAACTACATTGTAGTAATTAAAAAAATCTTTACAAATAAATTTTGTATATTCATTCCATATAATTCTAGATAAATCTACACCTTAAATTTATAGAATCAATCTATATCTTTTGAAAATTTGATATTAAGTGTTCTCTTACACTTTTAGAATAATCTTAAAAATCAATTTAACTACACATTGTAAATTTGTTTCATATTATTTCAAATAAGTTTACACCTTACAATAAAAAGTCAAATTACTGTTTTTTCAAAATTAACACTTTACAATATTAATTGATTGTTTATATTTAAAATTTGTGTTTGTATTAATATTTTTAGCTATTGGGTTTGAAGCCCTAATTACCCATGCTTTTTCTTCTCTACTTCATTCTTGTCATGTTTAATGTAATACCATAAGGATTGATCTTACATACTATGCATGATTTATTAAGGGTTTTGAGGTGTTGGAATGAAAGGGAGTAATACTTTGCTAGTGACTTGACAAATGTATTTCTAAGAGGTTTTATGTTCTCACCATAAATCGTCAAATTTGACAATTTGTAGAAGAAAATCCTACTAGTATCCAATTTCAAACCAAATTTTATATTTGAGTTAAACTACAAAAATATCTTACTAAGAAAAGATAATAAAATAGGATTATTTTTCTCTATATAACTTGAAAAAAAGACAAAAAAAACAAAAAGATCAAATCCAACCGTTCTCCTTAAAAGTTTGTATAAATAATATCTTCAAAACTTCAGTAGCCCATTCTTCTAATTCTCCAACTTTACAAATCTAATTTATCTACAAATTCTTTTTCATATATATTAGCAAATAATAATTAAAACTCAATAATTTTTATATTATTAATAAAAAAATTATTATTTAATTTGATTTTTCTATTCAAAATTTTAAGTGTTTGAAATTTTAAAAAAATTCAATATTATTTTTTTAAATTAAAAAATATTTTTAGTTGGTATTAAAGAATTAATATTTCTATTATTAAACAATATAGATAGACTGTTTCTTTACAATTTTTAAAATTAACTAAATATATTGATATACAGTCAAAATATTAAATTATCTAAATACCAGTATACGGCCATCAAATTTAAGCCATGTGAGCCATAATCATACATGAGTTGAATCGTATAAATGATCAAGTATTACCTACTCTATTTGTTGCTTATACCTAAGCGTTGGAAAGAAATGAATTGTTTTTATTTCAATTTTTAAAAAACTGCCAATCAGGCTGCTTGAGATTTAGAAAAATTATGATTTGGTTTTCTAGACATGATAACTAATATCCATAAGTTAAAACTAACGCACAGGACACTCAAATAAGCTTTAAGATAAAGCATCAAGGCGTTGGCATTAATGTATTAATATGAGTTACATACACCAGTCCCACCAATCCAAAATTTCCAACCGTCGAGGCAAAAGGCTGCCCTTTAATCTGGGCTTCGTTGCAATTGCATCAACTATAGGATAACATTTGAAAATTCATTTTTGCTTTCACCCATAATTTTTTAGAAACCAAAGGCAGTCGCGTATTTCTTCATATCAGCCTGCGATAACCGCCTGCAATCTTCTGTTCAATTCCTTGCTGGATCATGCATACAACACAGTGTCAGATTTACAGCAACAGAAAAATTGTACAACAACTACTAGATGTTTATTGGTTTGTCTGTTTTTACCTGATGCATTGACGATCAGCAGTAGTTGTGGACAGAAGCCCTCGGTTTTCTTCAGCCCTTCTAATGAGGTAAGGCATCACATGATCTACTGGCCCAAACGGAAGATATTTGCTAACTTGGAATCCTGCCTGAACTAAACCCAATGACAGACTGTCTGCCATTCCCTTCAGCTGAGCAAACTGGACCCTATCATTACCCTTCCTAATATTCAATTCTTCTGCCTTGGCAGCTGCAGCCTTGCCTATCAAAAACAAACAGCAAATATAAAAGATTTAAAACCCAGTTCATCTTATGATATTTTATCTTAGGGTTTAACTGTCTAGTTTTGAGCCAAACACATATTCTTATTTCATGAGTAGTGGTTTAAGGAACCCATCTTTCAATTCTCTGATTAGAATGAATAATCCACTTAATACTCATTAATTATATTCCCTGATATCATAGGGGAGTGATACCATAGGGGAGAGGACCCAGTAGTTGAGCACCCTAACTCCAGACCTCTCAAAATCTGGTAATTTCGAATCAATCCAAAAATTTTACAGTAGTTTACTTGGCAAGGCACCTGCTTATAACTAAGGTTCAGGGCGACATCATCAAATATGATGCCACATGAGCATGCTTTTGTTTGAGGTCTGTGCATTAAGTCATGTTTTGTTGGTGGGCTGATGTGGCATCTGCCTTTTAAATCTAAAGGGCACATTTCATTGAATTATTAGTACTTATAGACAACATTAACAACCTTAAAACTACAACTACTAATGCTAAACTTTTTAAAATATTAGACCTTAGATGCACAAATACTATCTCAGCCATTGGAACTATCTCAGGTATTGGGTATTTTCCCTAATGTGTTTTTACCTGAATGGAAGTTATGGGTGGCCAACACAACAGAGGCCTCGGCCATGGCAGCTTTCTCCATCATGAGTCCTGCACACGCGTCGTAACAGCTGTGGGTATCTTGTATAGAAGAATGAATGGGCGAAGGCGCGCCCAGGGATGCTGCCAGCGCGGACTCCCTGCTGATGTAGGCGCCACGTACGAGCTTCAGTCCGATCTGTATTCCCCTCCGCGTTGCCTCGTCAGAAACCAGCTGCAGACGTGGCAGCGTGTCCTTTAAGTAAGCCTGGACGGTGCCGTACACCAAGGGTTTAGCAGATTTGTTGAATTCCAGAGAAGCAGAGAAAGTGAAATAGTCTATGGCAGGCTGAACGGATGTGTATTCCGCGTCTATTAACAACGGTAGCGAATTTTCCTCGCAGGATTTGCACAGGGTACGCAATCTCTCTTCCGCCAATTTGAGGTCTTTTTCTTCAGTGGCCGTTAATGTTTCCGGAGCAGCAGAGGTGTGATAAGTAGGGCTGGAGGGCGCCAAAATTGGCAGGGTTTCTTGCATCCATGGAAGGCTTACTTGCTCCGGATGGCGGTGCCGCCATCTTAGCAGGTCGCTAACTCTTTCTAGCAGGCTAAGGGGACATAGCGCCGTGATCTTCACGCATGCAAAGCTAACCTGAATAACAAATTAACAGACAAAGATTTAGTATATACAATACTTCCTCACTAAATATGCACTTCTCTTTAACCAGTCATGCATCACCGAGTGGATTTTTATACAAGTTTGCGCGTAGGAACGAAAACTAAAAATCTCAACAAATATAGCATAGGAATAACTTCAATTCTGAAAAACTAGTAATTATTCACAGCATGCCAGAAATTTTTTAATTGCAGAAGACCAATGGACATTCATGAAGATTCATTGAAATCAAGGAAGAAAATTTAGATTGAGAATGTAGACTGTAACAAAAACAAAAGGCGATTTTCAAAACTTTATAGACATGTTCTTACCGAGCCGGCCGGGAGTCGAAGCGTGGTCTGGACTGCATTGAGAAACCCTTGAAGGTTTTGGTCACATGAAGCGTTGTCAGTTGCGTCTTCGAGGCTGTAATCAAGAATTCCTTTAAGCCCTAATTCCCACATGCGTTGCAGCGTGGCTGAGGCCTCCGCCACGTTTTCTCCTGCGCAGAAGTGCGAATACGCGGTCTGTTTGACGGCTTGAAGCACAGGAATTCTCAAGGCCGCGTGTTTCATCAAGGAAGACCTGAGCACCTTTATGCTGAGGTCGACAAGGGGCTCGTAGGCAACCAGATAAAGATTAAAAAGCGTCGATAACAGCTCCTTTGACCTCATTCCAGAGTACAAAATCTCGCCATTATCGATCTGTAGGTTCCCCTGATTTATTATATCAGGGACGACCGTTCGGCCTATGCAGTCTTGCAGAAAAGGAGCAGACCGGGGGGCGGACTCAGAAGTCAGACAACGGGAATTGAACCCACCCTGGCTTGCCTTACCTAGTTTCGAACCGCAGACCTCTGAGTTGCCAACAAAACTCGCCGAGACTCGAACCTCAGACCTCCCGAATCTATTCCGAAGAGCACCTAGAACAATATTTCTATTTCGTTTAGATGAAGCCAACAATGCTCGCCATGCCATTACAACTAAGAGTGATCTCGTGTTCGAATCCCTCCTCACTCTTTCCACTCACAAATATGCGACTGGTTCTTACCGCACAGCTCAATTTAAGGCCTGCAGAGCCCACGAAAACAGCTGGTTGGCTGATTAGCTTTCTACCGATTGGACCGGACCATCCAGTCACGCGAGTAGGGACAATAACTGACACGTGGAGCTTAACACCATCCATCGTGGATTCTATCTTCATGCGAGCATACAGCGTCATTGTCGGGACTATAAATCTCGTTTTAGATTTGATCGGCTTTCCTGTCAACATCATACAAGCTGGTCCATGTGTTCAGAATTGATATCCAGGCTGTATTTTCAGTTGCGGATAAAGCCGAGCGGCCTACGATGAGATTGATTAGGGTTTCAGCGACATCAGGCGGTGTGTGGATATGCGATAGAGTCCGCCAAATTCTCATGCCATTGTCAGGGCACAATTATAATCTAGGTTGAATGAAAGTTTTTAGTGACGGCTGAAACCAAACTGAACTGCTCGAAACAAAAACACTAATTACAACCACACCTCTACTTCTGACTATTTCATTGCTGATCTGGGTTACAAGTTGCTTATTGAGAACGTGGCAGGGAGTCGTAAACCTTAATTGAAGGGGTGACCAGTTTGTCCAGTCTAATCCCTGCAGAACTGCCTAAAGCAGCCCAAATTTCCTTTATAGTGATGAGTTTAATATTCAACTGAATTTTAATATAATTAAAAAATAAAAATTCTATTTTTCACATTACTGTTCATCTAATTGATTAATAGGAGAACAGATAAATTACATTTATTAAATTAGTAAATAAAAAATTAGCTTTCAATTTTAGAGATTTTGGCCCTCAATTGTCATTGGTCAACTATTAATGGAATGAGCTGATTGCATTACTAATCCTTGCGAAGGAACTAATAATAATAATACCTACTTCTAAATTCTCCCACATTATTATAAACAAATTTAAAATAAGGGGAAAAACTTTTAAAAAGCATCAACTTTCCGTTATATTTAATTAATAATTTATATATTTACCCCTGGCTGTGCATGTATAAAGCTCCAACTTTACCCCCCTTAAAATAACAAATACTCTTTTTATTATTGTAGCTACATAATTTTCATAATGATAAACAGAGTATCATTATGTCGCATGTGGCGTGTGATCTTTCCTCTTTACCATTTGCGGTTATGATTTGGGAAATAAGAGTCAAAAGCAGCCGGCGTCCGACACTTCACGGGAGAAAAATATTGTACGGGACGGTGCACCTGCACTCCGAGCTCTAAAAAATATTGTACGGGAAGGTGCACATGCACTCTAAGCTCTAAATTGAAGCTTAGACCCCCTTTAGATTGCCCCATCACGCCAAAAATCCTTAGAGCTTAGATTGCACAATAGAGTAAATAGGCGAGACAAATTAATTTTGATAACAATAAATTCACCACGAAATTATGATATGGATGAGAAAAGAGCTTCTGCACCCAATGGCGATGACTGAGACCAATTGATCGTAGTTGTTGAAAGGTAGTAGTGTCATGAAGTCATTTGAGCTCCAACTCCCATTCTCTTTCTCTGCAACATTATTAAAATACATATTCATTCGAGAGTGCTTGGAGCAACTTGCACACAACTTGGAGTGCATGTACAATGTTCAGTACAATACTGGGAAGTTAAAAATATTTAATTTCACTATTATCGACAGTTTTCACAATGCACTTATTACTTCAGAGGCGTTCCCTATTTGAAGCAGAGCGAGCTGGCTTAGAAATCTACGGCACAGGGTTAAGTAGAGCTATATTTTCTCGTTCGCGCAGTCTCCTCCTTCAAGCATTCATTTTGTCCCATGCTTTTTGCATTTTCTACAAAAATTCTTAATCCTTTGACTTTCCTTGCCTTTTTTTGTGTTGGAATTTACTACGTTGCTTGGGTTAATTCTTAGATTTTTACTGCTCCATCGACCCAAATCCTGCGGTAATGAGGTGGACTTGAAGAATGCAAGCTTCAAGATTAAGATGTGTCCTGTTGAGGTGGACAATGAACAAAGCAAGAAGTTATTTTGTTTTTTGGCAGGCAGATGAAAACCATTCAGTACCTTAGACAGAATTTGGCATGGTCAGAACCGTACGGCCTTGTGAGAGGCATCCCATACTTTTCATCTCTATAGGCCGCAAAAGCTGCTTCAAATCTGGCGATCCTTCGACCGTCGCCTCCCTCTTCGTGACAAGAAAAAGAGGCCTCAATGTCTTCCACCATTCCTTCATGAATTCCTCCCCGTTTTCCCTTTGGATTGCCACCAGCGCTTTTATCCTCCATGGATGTATTTTTTTCTGATATCACGGGGACTTGTGGCTCCGAATGCTTCCTTGATCTTTAGGTTTACTTTAACATGGTTCAATAGAACAATGTTTAGCAATTAGGGTTTACATGGAGACAAATATTGTATTTTCTAGGGTTAGGGTTTGTTAAAATATCTGTGTTTTAGGGTTTTTAAAAATCAAGAGTGAGTGTTTATAAATGAAGCACAAGTGCTTCCTATCTACTCAAGTAGATCGAGTTCGGTGAGCACAATGCGAGCGTTTTGTATTTTCTATTTCAAGCAGTGGTATTGTATTGCATTTTTTTCTGGTTTTTCAACTTTTCCTTGTTTTTTTGGGGTAACAAAGTTTTAGAGCTACAATGAAGATTTTATAAAGTTCAAGCTCAATAGTTTGAATTGTCTTTCGTTTGTGAGGGGCATGCCGATCAAAATTATTGATCTAAGCAATATCAAGGAGGGATTTAAATAGGTTTGTTGTTCATGTACTAGGGAAAGCTGCGTGTGATGATAAAATTAAGGGCTCGTTTCTCAAAACACTTGCAGTAGCCACCCAAGAGCTTTCGCCTTTGTCGATCTTGAGAGCTAATGATGTCACATATCTTCCTTAGATGTCTGAGGCATAGTTTTTCTGATACAGGAGCATCCCAAGTTGAAGAGCAATCTGTTGCAAGTATGTGCCTAATCAATGTTGTCATTGATGTCAACTGTGCTCCTAATTTGATAAGTTAAAATGCTTTGTATTGGCTCATGGAAGTGTTGGAGAAAATGAGTAAATGATCCAGATATTGAGTTGTCAAGTGCTTTTGAGAAAATTCGGTCCTCCGGTAGAAACAATGTGTGGAAGAGTATCTATGTTTACTAAAGAACAGTCTGGTAGATTGCTCTGCATCTCTAGCAGAATGAATATTTTTGTCTGCAGATTGGAAGTTATTTAGAGGCATGTCTGAAGATGCTATATTTCAAGTTTGAGCCTCTAGTATGAAGATTTGAGTGAGTTGTGTTCACCAGAATAAAAGTTGTTTTTCCTGAGTATTCACTGGTGACAAGGGAGAAGGTATTTTGCTCCACATTCCTCTGCATTGAAGTATTATGATATGTGGTTCTATAATTAAGTCTAGAACGATGATAAGTGCCTCCAACTCCAATGGTTCATGATTTGGTGGTCCGCGAGCTATCCTTTTTTTATGACAGTGTTGTTCTTGTGCTCCAGTTTGAAGAATCTTCTTGACAGTGATTAGAGATCATGCGGTTGTTCCTGGTGATTACAATGCACTTTTGGATGTTGCCTGATCGTGTTCCTACCTCTGGATTGGTCTGCAAAGAGAAATTCAGATCGTGGATGAAGTCTGTTCCTTGAAGACCCAGTGTTATCACCAGTCTTGGCCGACTTGGTTGTCTTCACTTCTTGCAAAGATGTATTGAAGATTATGGAAGCATGTCATTGCGTGGAAGATTGCATTTGAGTCCTAGCTAAGGCATAACGTGATCCGCATACATCTTTACCTTAGCAAATCTTGTTTAGGTCCAAACCTATTTCTTTGTATTATTGTAATTTCGACCTTGGAGAATGTTCCAATGGTTGATGAATGTAATGCCAACCTTGATGTACATTCCAAGGTTGATGAATTGTATAAAAACATGTGATGTAGTTGTGAAAAAGTTGTTCTTGTGCGGAAATGAAGAGATAAGTGCGAAGATGTAAAAGAGCAAAGCAGAAGAGTTATATTGTGCTTCAATGGAACTGAATCCAGGCATGAAGTAGATGCTACCAAATCAGTTCACCACCTCTTGGCAGTGAGTTGTCATTGGTAGTGAGTCATTTTTTGCAGTGAGCCTCAACATTTGTAGTGAGCCTCTGTTTTTTGGTATTGCTATAACATATATATCTTGTAGGTTAACACCCACCATGGTTTTTCCCTTATAGGGTTTTCCATGTAAAATTCTGGTGTTTCATGTGTTATTTTGTTGAGCTTCTTATGTCATGCTTTCATGGTTAAATCTGAATAACACTAATTAATTATTTGAAGAGTTGATGTTCATAATTGTTCAAAGTTTTACGGATAACTGATTTGCCCCCCCCTCTCAGTTGTCTGGTGGATTTCAACAATTGGCATCAAAGAAAGGTTCCTCGAAGGAAAGTCTAACAGCTTGAGGTAGATCCAGAATGTCTTACAAGAAGGAAGCCCCGCAATTTGATGGAACAAATTATGCAACCTGGAAGATACACATGAAAAGCCATATGCTTTATATTAGATACAAAGTATGGAAAGCGACAGAGACTAAATATACCATGTCTCCGAATGGTCTAACAACTGAAGATGAAATCAAGGAATATGAGTTAAACATAAAAGCCAGAGATGCTCTATTAAGTGTATTAACTGACATTGATCTAATAAAGGTCATGGATCTTGAAACTGCTTAGGAAGTCTGGGAAAAGCTGAGAAATTTGTATGAGGGAGATGATTCTGTAAAAAGTGCCAAATTGCAGGGACTAAAAGCTAAATATGAAGGCTTAAAGATGGGCGAAGTCGAAAACATAACATCCTACATGCAAAAAGGTTGATGAACTTGTTACTGGAATCAAAGCTATGGGAGGAACTATTGAGCAAAAAGAAGTTGTGATGAAAATCCTCAGGTCATTACCTAAATCCTACAGTCACAAGGTTGCGGCAATTGAAGAAGTAATGACTGTGAATGAAGTCACCAAGGATCAGTTGCTAGGAAAGCTAACAGCTTTTGAGATGAGAGAACTTGGTGTGCTCTGCCGAAGAATGAGACTGCCTTCAAAGCCCGTACTTCAGAAAAGATCTCCAGAGCTGAGAAGTATAAGGTGGAACTTGATGACGACCTTGATGAAATTGAAGCAAATTTTGTTGACAGACTACAAAGAGGCACCAGTAAGTTCAAAGGAAAATTACCTTTCAAATGTTTTTCATGTGGTAAAGTAGGTCACTATGCCTCTGTTGAGTAATAGTGACTCAGATTACAGGTCAACTAATATGTGATGACTATCGGCATAAGGTTGGCCATCGGCGAGAGTTCAAAGTCTTACATCAATATGCTAGGTTACAACGATGAAGGGAAGTTGTCGGGTTGACATTCTCTATCGGGCTTGCCTAAAGATGTTGCTCCGATGTTATGTCTCACTCCGATGAACTGTGGAGGTTTTGGATCAGTGGGACTTACCTTTGTCGAAGTAGTTTGAGAGACTTCTTCCGATGTACAAGGTCTTACCGATGACGGGCTAGTGTATACTCTATTGGGAAGACTTTACTACTTGCATGGTTTGGAGTGCCTTCTCTGATATGCTGTGTTACTCTGATGAAGGCCTGGTCATCGATATGAAGTTTACTATTGGCGCAGATGAAAGTAGTGTCACCGATGATCTGTGTCTTGATGATGATGTGGTTGGTGTGAAGACCATCGGCGTAAGAACAATTGTCGGCCCAGCGAAGAGAAGTCTTTCCGATCTTGCCAGTCACGCCGAAGGATGAAGGTTTGGGCATCGGCAGGAGGAACATTATCAGCGAACAAGGAAGAAGTCACGTCGAAGGTTTCAGTCACTCTGATGAAGACGTCGGCCAAGGTCTTTCCGATGTTCAGTGAGCTGCTTGGTCTTGTCAGCAAAAGTGCTGACGATAAACTTACCGTGTGTTCATGCATATATGTAGTTGATGTGTTTGTCGACGGATGCATGTGGGACTAATCTCACGAATGCGAATAGTCAGAAACGGTAGTTTGGACGGTTGGTGAGCATAACTGAAATGGTTGGTTGCTCAGACGGTTGATTCGATTAGATTGCTAAAAGTAATTTGAAATCGATAGAGTTGTTGGAGAGTTTAATCCTGTGAGCTCTGTTTTTCTACTTCGGTGAGTCCTATGCTGTATGTTGTACGCTGCATGTGAAGGGACTGAGGAGAGATGAAAAAGAGCAGAGTTCAGATGAAGGGGATTCTGACCGAGAAGGGTTATACTGGCAGCTATTCTTCACAAGGAACAAGATGTTAATCTCCTATAAAGGCTATGAGCCTGTAAATGTATTGTAACTATTTGGTTGCTGAATAATACAATGGCTCTATGATTTGGAGTGTGGGGTTTTTTACCCGTAAGGGTCTTCCCCACGTAAATCTATGTTCTTGTTCTGTCTTTCATGTTTAATGTCTCTGCTATTGAAACTGGTTAATGTTCGCTTGTGCTTTCCTCTAAGGGTCAATGTTGGAAATGTTCTATGTCAGTTTCCGCATTAATGGCATAGTTGTGCGTGTTTTTGAAGCAATTGAAAAGAATTTTAAATCTGTCAAAGACACCACTGTTCTTAGAAATACGTTCTGAGATGCTCACTTTTTCTTACAAGTGGTATCAGAGCCTTCTTCTGGGATTTGCTTTGTTGCTCACATAGGTACATTTGTGTGCTGGATGTGTTTGCATACCTGGTGTATAAGGTCTGGGTATTCCTTCTATGATGATTTCTTAGTGTGATAGACTTGAGGAAATCTGAAGGAATCGTCTGGTGTTTTGATCCTTGTTTTGAGTGAAGTCTGGCAGTGATGTTTTTTGTTTCAGTAGTGCTTGAAGGATGGTGAAAATGAAGAGACTGGAGCTGGTCATGATGTGGCCTGAGGCTCTTAGTTGATAGTATTTAATCCTGTTGCATGGGGTTTGCTTTGTGGTTGTGTTGCTGTAGTAACTTTCATATTGGGTGTCTATGTGAGAGGCTCTCTGATGATATGAAGAAGTTTGTGTTACTGCTCAGCCATGGAGTATTGTGCTTATGCTGGGTGTTTTGTTCCTGGTATTCGAAGGCATAATTTTCTGTTACCCTGATTGCATGTAGGCTATGGAGTTGATCATTGGATGGTCTGAGAGCTTCTGTAATAGCCTGATTCTCTCGAATGCATGTGCATGTTGGTGGTTTGAGGGATTGGTCTACAAGTGGGCCTGAAGCTCTTGAACTGTTGTTTCCTTAAATGGATATTTTGTACTTGCATGACTCAGATTCATGTTTATTGGATTTGAGGGGTTTTATAGTTTTTCCTTAAAATCTATGGTTATGCATATTCATGATGATCCATTTTTCTGGTTTAACTGTTATGGAGTTTATGTTGCAAACTTTTGGGTCTTCCAGATGTGAAGTGGGTATGGATGTGCATGGGTGTTTTACAAACACAGTGGTTTTGCAAGTTTTACATGGTCAAGAGAAAAACTTGTGGTTTTATGAAGCTGCAGTTAAGCTATTTCTAGACCCTAGCTTTTGAGGTGTTGCTGGATGATATATTTGCAGTTTTGCATGCATGCTCTGTGCATGGTGTGAGGAGGTGAAATGCTTTCTCTGCATGGGAGTGCTGGTAAGTGCTATGTCACTCAGTATTTCTGTGGTAATGCTTCTAGTTTCTTGACTATGGTGCTCAGGTTGTGGACATGTTTGGCAAATCAGATTTGTAATGTAATCTGGTGTTTAAGTCATGTTGTCTACATTGTTATCTATTCCTTGAAATCTCAATTTTGCAGTTTCCAGTGCAATAGTGAGTTTGCATGTTTGAGTATATCTGGATCTACGAGTTATGCAGTTTTTTAGGTGTGTACAGCCTATTGATTGCAGTGGGATAACTCAGAAGTGGACGGTCTATATCCACAAGATTGATTATGTGATTGTGCAGATTTGTTAGCTGGCCTTGTCTGTGGTCACTTGTACATTAGTGTGACTATTTTAGAAAGAGAGGATAGATGTTGTAGAGTATCTGAATAGTTGGTTATGGAGACCTATAGTATGTGTATCATGGTGTCATGAATAGCTTGGACTCACAGGTTTGTGTAATGACAGTGATAGTTATTTCCTTGGTTTGGAGATCTTGGTGCCACTTGGTTTTATTGTCAGATGGACATGTTAATGTGTGGACCTGGTGGATTTTCAGATTAGGAGATGTTTGGTCATGTTGATTGGAAAGCTCGGTTGCCACAGTTCAGTGGGAGCTTTAGCAATGACTGTTGATTCATCACTTAGTGGTGAATGATCTTTTTTAGGGTTGCAGATGTTACTAGGAGAAGCTCTTTGATATTGTTGCTGCAGAAGGGTTCTTTCGCTTTTTCAAGGACACTATTTGAGGATGTGTAACATCTTGGCGTCATGGAGGATCCATGAAATCCTTGGCTGAGGTGTTGTTAGTGCTTGTCAGGTGATGTTGGTTTAGAGTTTGATTGTTCATGTCGTGATATACTCTTGTTTAAGCATTTGAGTTTTGGCATGATATGTTTCTCTTGGGACTTTGGTTAAGTTCACCTGAAGCATGGAATCTCCTAAGGGAGATGATAAGATCATGATGTCATGATAAGTTTCTGATTCAGATGTTTGGAGCTTTGACAGTGGTCTGGTAACTTCTCTATGTTTGGGTACATTTATCTTTTGCTTGGTTACTTCATAGTGTTGTAGTGATGTAGTTGGAGTTCAGCATGAGGTGATTGTTCAAAGGTACTCATGGATACATGGAGAATAAGGTGAGATTGAGTTTGTTGTGCTTATTCAGAGTTTGTAGCAAGAAGTCCGAGGAGTCTTTACCTTGGTTGAACGTGAGTTCAACAGAGACCTATGAGGAGATTGCTCTTGGAGGAGTCGTGATGACTTGTATATCTTGAAGGAGCATTCTTATCCCTTCTCTTGGTCTACTCGGCAGATAATCATTTGAGAAGTTTTGCCCATTGTTTCTCTCAGATGTTTTATGTTTTCTTTCATAGATATGGATCTTGAACTGCTTATAGATAGTTCTGGAGGATTCATTGTGAGAGATGGATAGAAAAATTAATTTCCTTTTGCATTTGAGTTTAATGATATCATTCATTGATGAGGATTGTTAGGAGATTGTTTATGGGCTGATTTCCTAAAATGGGAAATGGATTAGTTTCATCTTTTTTCGCTTGAGAGGCTTACATCCTTGTTAAATTGTTTGATCTTGGTGATTGAATGTTTTGTTTGGATGTTGTTATGTTGTTCTCTTTGGGGTTTTGAAGAGGAGATCATACTTGACACAGTTGGCATTCAGAGGTGTATGTAGAAGGATTTTATACAAGTATATGATGTGCAGTGTTTATCCCTTTGTTCTGGTTATCTTCCTGGATGGTTTGTTTCACACTACTTTGATTTGAGATTCTGTTGGAGCTGATTGTGATCACTAGCCTGTGCTCATGTGTTTTCACTTATACTTTTGGGTGATGACATGGAAGTTCTGTTATCTCTTTCTTTTGTTACATGTGGAGAACTTGGTGAGCTTTGGACTGGTGGTGAGGAGTTGTTGCAGGTTATTGTTTACAGATTTTGCATATCATGGTGGATGTTTCCTTGGTACTACATGATATTTACACTTTCTAT
This sequence comes from Cunninghamia lanceolata, assembly GCA_027924645.1. NCBI lineage: Eukaryota > Viridiplantae > Streptophyta > Pinopsida > Cupressales > Cupressaceae > Cunninghamia > Cunninghamia lanceolata. The sequence continues at coordinate 5,241,595 of BSBN01001247.1, read as the reverse complement.
GTAATGCTATTGGTGGATTTTTTGTATGCCAGGATCTTTTTCAGATCTGCATTACCCATGTAGTGGGAGTTCTTGGATGTGTTTGGTCTTGTTTGACTGGTTGACACATGGAACTTGTTTTTGCAGTTGTTGGGTGTATATGTAGATGGCATGAGTCTACTCAAATGTATAACTTCAAGGTATGAGTGATTGGATGTTTTAGCACTGGTTGTGTGTGCTAGTTTTAGTCACGTGGGTTTTTTGTTCAGTTGGATGGGTGCAGTCAGTTTTTTGATTGTTGATCTAGCTGATGTTCTATCTTGTTTATGGAGGATGGTTTCATGGTTGTGTTCTTGAAGTTTTGAAGTTGGAGCTTCTGTGTAGCTTGTGAACACAGTGAAGTGAAGGCAATTTTAACTTTGGTTTTGAGCGTTGATGGTTTCCTGTAATTCCTTTGTCAAGTGGGAGAATGTTGAGTAATAGTGACTCAGATTATAGGTCAACTGATATGTGATGACTATCGACATAAGGTTGGCCATCGGCGAGAGTTCAGAGTCTTACATCGATATGCTAGGTTACACCAATGAAGGGAAGTTGTCGGGTTGGCATTCTCTATCGGGCTTGCCTAAAGATGTTGCTTCGATGTTATGTCTCACTTTGATGAACTGTGGAGGTTTTGGATCGGTGGGACTTACCTTTGTCGGAGCAGTTTGAGAGACTTCTTTCAATGTACAGGGTCTTACCGATGACGAGCTAGTGTATACTCTATTGGGAAGACTTTACTATTGGCATGGTTTAGAGTGCTTTCTCCGATATGCTGTGTTACTTTGATGAAGGCCTGGTCATCGGTATGAAGTTTACTATCGGCGCAGATGAAAGTAGTGTCACTGATGATCTGTGTCTTGACGATGATGTGGTTGGTGTGAAGACCATCGGCATAAGAACAATTGTCGGCCCGGCGAAGAGAAGTCTTTTCGATCTTGCCGGTCACGCCGAAGGATGAAGGTTTGGGCATCGGCAGGAGGAACATTATCAGCGAACAAGGAAGAAGTCACGTCGAAGGTTTCGGTCACTCCGATGAAGTGTCGGCCAAGGTCTTTCTGATGTTCGGTGAGCTACTTGGTCTTGTCAGCAAAAGTGTTGACGATAAACTTACCGTGTGTTCGTGCATATATGCAGTTGATGTGTTTGTTGACGGATGCATGTGGGACTAATCTCACGAATGCGAACAGTCAGAAATGGTAGTTTGGACGGTTGGTGAGCGTAACTGAAACGGTTGGTTGCTCAGACGGTTGATTCGATTAGATTGCTAAAAGCAATTTGAAATCGATAGAGTTGTTGTTGGAGAGTTTAATCCTGTGAGCTCTGTTTTTCTACTTCGGTGAGTCCTATGCTGTATGTTGTACACTACATGTGAAGGGACTGAGGAGAGATGAAAAAGAGCAGAGTTCGGATGAAGGGGATTCTGACCGAGAAGGGTTATACTGGCAGCTATTCTTCACAAGGAACAAGATGTTAATCTCCTATAAAGGCTATGAGCCTGTAAATGTATTGTAACTATTTGGTTGCTGAATAATACAATGGCTCTATGATTTGGAGTGTGGGGTTTTTTACCCGTAAGGGTTTTCCCCACGTAAATCTATGTTCTTGTTCTGTCTTTCATGTTTAATGTCTCTGTTGTTGAAACTGGTTAATGTTCGCTTGTGCTTTCCTCTAAGGGTCAATGTTGGAAATGTTCTATGTCAGTTTCCGCTTTAATGGCATAGTTGTGCGTGTTTTTGAAGCAATTGAAAAGAATTTTAAATCTGTCGAAGACACCACTGTTCTTAGAAATACGTTCTAAGATGCTCACTTTTTCTTACAGCCTCTAAGTGTCCAGAGAGAATTGAAAGGAATAGAAAGAGATTTGAAAGTAGACCTAGAGTTCCAAAGAAATGCTATTATGTTAGAGATCTTGATGATGAAGGTGTGACAGATGATGAATCTGATGATGCTAGTACTAGTGCAAATGAGTGTTTGTTTATTGCAATTAAAGAAGAGCCTGTGTCTACTATTCTTGCTAGTTGTGTGAAGGAAGAAAAACCAGTGGAAGAAAGTGCTCTGGTGGTTCAGGTTGAGAAAGATAAGGATGAATGGATTAATGATAGTGGATTCTCACATCACATGACTGGTGACAAAAGTAAGTTTGTAAGTTTGGAAAAGTATGTTGGAGGATTGGTTAGGTTTGGAGATAATGCAACTGGTAAAATTTGTGGAAAATGATCTATTTCTTTTGATGGTAAGCACAACATTGATATTGTCCTATATGTGAAGGGTTTAAAACATAATCTTTTGAATGTGGGCCAGATGTGTGATAAAGGTTATGATCTGAGATTCAAAGACAATGGGTGCAAGATCATGGAAAACTCTGGAATAGTGATTGCTATCAGAAAGAAAACTAGAGGTAACATTTACCAGTTAAGAGGAACTAATAATTACAGTTTATTGGCCCAAACAGATGAGAGTTGTTTGTGGAATAGAAGGATGTGTCATATAAACTTTGATAATTTGGTAAAGATAAGTTCAAGTCAGACTGTGAGAGATTTACCAAAGCTTGTGAACCCCCCAATATCATTTGCAAAGAATGTCAGTTAGGGAAGCAGACAAGAACAAATTTCAAGAGCAAAGAGCAATTTTCTGCCGGTTTGCTAGATCTAGTGCATACAGATCTATGTGGTCCTACAAGGGTAAGAAGTCTACAAGGTGACAGGTACTTCATGTTGCTTATTGATGACTATCCTAGAATGACTTGGGGTTACTTTTCTAAGAGACAAATCTAAAGCCCTAGAGAAGTTCAAATCCTTCAAGGTAATGGTTGAAAATGAAACAGAGTTGAAAATCAAATGCTTGAGGTCTGATAGAGGAGGTGAGTTCACATCAAATGAATTCAACATTTTCTATGAAGAGAAAGTAATAAAAAGATAGTTGTCTACACCCATGACTCCTCAACATAATGGAGTTGTGGAGAGGAAAAATAGGTCAGTTCAAGAGGCTGCTAGGACAATGATGAAGGAAGGAGGTTTGTCGAAAGTTTTTTGGAAAGAAGCTATACATAGTATTGTCTGCATTCAAAACAGAGTTCAAGTGAAAGGTAATAGTAGTAAAACTCCCTATGAATCGTGGTATGGAAGAACTCCCACAATAAAATATTTCAAAGTTTTTGGAAGCAAATGCTATATCATAAGAGATGAAGATCTAGGGAAGTTTGATGCAAGGTGTGATGAAGGAATCTTCCTTGGATACTCTACCAAGAGTAAGGCCTACTTGTGCTACAATAAAAGGGTGAAAAAAATTGTTGAGAGTGCAAATGTGAAGGTGGATGAAGACAAAGGAATAACATTAGATCATAGTGGCTATGAATCAGATGAACCTGCTGCTATAACATATGAAGAAAAAGTTGAACAAGAAGTCAGTCAAGATGAAGAAGAAAAGGCTCTGAAAAGTGCTGCTAGGACCCCCAGGTATGTAAGAATCAATCACTCTGAAGATCAAATTATTGGAGACAAAAAAAAAGGAGTACTGACAAGGAAAAGAGCTACAGAAGAACAAGTGAATTACTATTTACTTTCTATAGTTGAACCAAAAACTATGAATGAAGCTTGCAATGATAAAAATTGGGTAAAAGCAATGAAGGAAAAACTAATGCAGATAGAGAAGAATGAAACTTGGGAATTAGTTCCTAGACCTGCTGACAAAAATGTTATTGGAACCAAATGGGTTTTCAAGAATAAGCTAAATGAAAATGGAGAAGTTGTAAGGAACAAAGCAAGGCTTGTGTGCAAAGGGTATTCTTAGATTGAAAGAATAGATTTTGAAGAGACTTTTGTTCTAGTAGCTCGGATTGAAGCAATTAGAATATCTCTGGTATTTGCAGCTCACAAAGATTTCAAAGTATATCAGATGGATGTGAAGTCTGCATTTCTGAATGGTGAGTTGGAAGAGTAAGTCTATATTGAGCAACCAAAAGGATTCCAACTATCAGATCAAGGTGATATGGTATGCAGGTTGAAGAAAGCATTATATGGACTTAAGAAAGCCCCTAGAGCCTGGTATACAAGACTAGATAAGTACTTATTGAAGTTAGGGTTCAATAAAGGTACTACTGACAGTAATATCTATTTCAAGATTAATGGTGATCAAATTTTGATTGTTGAAGTCTTTGTTGATGACATCATCTTTGGAGGCAATGAAGGTATGTGTATGAAATTTGCTGGTGAAATGCAAAAAAAGTTTGAGATGTCTATGTTTGGTGAGATGAATTTCTTTTCAGGTCTGCAAATTATTCAATCAGGTAAAAGAATCTTCATATCTTAGTCTAAGTATGTGAAGGAGTTGTTGAAATTTTTTGGAATGGAGGACTCTAAACTAGTATGTACTCCCATGGTGACTGGTTGCAAGTTGAGTAAAAATGATGAATCACCTAAGACTAATCAGAGAAGGTACAGATCCATGATTGGAGGATTACTTTGTCTAACTCAATCCAAACCTGATATTATGCATGTAGTTTGTCTTGTAGCAAGATTTCAAGTAGATCATAGAATGTCTCATGTGATGGCAATTAAAAGAATCTTGAGGTACTTGAAAGGCACATTAGATCATGGTTTATGGTATCCAAAAGATAATGATTTCACTCTTAGTGCATATACAGATGCAGATTGGGTTGGAGATGTTGATGATAGGAAAAGTACAAGTGGAGGTGCTTTCTTCTTGGGTAACAGATTAGTTTCATGGTTGAGGAAAAAACAAGACTCAATTTCCTTGTCAACTACAGAAGCAGAGTATATTGCAGTAACATGTTGTTGTACTCAAGTATTATGGATGAAACAGACTTTAAAGGACATAAGGGTTGTGTATGAAGATCCAGTTGCAATCTTCTGTGACAATACAAGTGCTATAAACATTTCAAAGAATCTAGTGATGCACTTAAGAACAAATCATATATCAATAAGATATCACTTTTTGAGAGAAAAGGCACGATAGAGAATAAAGTAAAGATGGAATATGTGTTCACAAAGGATCAGATTGCAAACATATTCACTAAGCTTCTGCCTAAGGATACCTTTGAGTATCTTAGAGAAAAATTAGGGGTAATTACCCCTCCTGCTCTGAACTAAGATGCATAAGAATGCATCAATCCAGTGGTGTCTAGAGTCTCAGTCATTGATCTGGATTGATGTTTTGAGAGCTACCTCTCAGGGGGAGTAGTTAGATGTTCCTGATAAAGAAAGTGTTGGTAACAGAGAAAAGTTCAATTGGATCAGAGCATCAAAATGCAAGTATGTGGCCAAGTTGCCATTGATGTCAAAGGCGGAGAGAAATCATGTGAAAAACTTAGGGGGAGAAAGAGTGCACATGTGTAAAGAGAAAGGGGGAGAATTTTGTATTGATGGTCTTTTTAGTTTTTCACATCATATGTTTCCATCAATGACAAAGGGGGAGATTGTTGCAAGTATGTGCCTAATCGATGTTGTCATTGATGTCAACATATCTGTGTTGTCATTGATGTCAATTGTGCTCCTAATTTGATAAGTTAAAATGCTTTGTATTGGCTCATGGAAGTGTTGGAGAAAATGAGTAAATGATCCAGATATTGAGTTTCTAAGTGCTTTTGAGAAAATTTGCTTCTTCGGTAGAAATAGTGTGTGGAAGAGTATCTTTGTTTACTAAAGAATAGTCTAGTAGATTGCTTCGCATCTCTAGCAGAATGAATATTTTTGTCTGCGGATTGGAAGTTATTTAGAGGCATGTCTGAAGATGCTATATCTCAAGTTTGAGCCTCTGGTATGAAGATCTGAGTGAGTTGTGTTCACCAGAATAAAAGTTGTTTTTCCTGAGTATTCACCAGTGACATGAGAAGGTATTTTTCTTTGCATTCCTCTGCATTGAAGTATTATGATTTGCGGTTCTATAGTTAAGTCTGGAATGATGATAAGTGCCTTCAACTCCAGTGGTTCGTAATTTGGTTGTCCGCAAGCTATCCTTTCTTTATGACAGTGGCTAATAGTGTTGTTCTTGTGCTCCAGTTTGAAGAATCTTCTTGACATAGTGATTAGAGATCATGCGTTTGTTCCTGGTGATTACAATGCGCTTGTGGATGTTGCCTGATCGTGTTCCTACCTATGGATTGGTCTACAAAGAGAAATTCGGATCATGGATGAAGTTTGTTCTTTGAAGACCCAGTGTTATCTCTAGTCTTGGCTGACTTGGTTGTCTTCACTTCTTGCAAATATGCATTGAAGATTATGGAAGCATGTCGTGGCGTGGAAGATTGCATTTGAGTCCTAGCTAAGGCATAACGTGATCCACATACATCTTTACCTTAGCAAATCTTGTTTAGGTCCAGACCTATTTCTTTGTATTATTGTAATGCCAACCTTGGAGAATGTTCCAATGGTTGATGAATGTAATGCCGACCTTGATGTATGTTCCAAGGTTGATGAATTGTATAAAAGCATGTAATGTAGTTGCGAAAAAGTTGTTCTTGTGCGGAAATGAAGAGATAAGTGTGAAGGTGTAAAAGAGCATAGCAGAAGAGTTATACTGTGCTTCAATGGAACTGAATCTAGGCATGAAGTAGATGCTACCAAATCAGTTCACCACCTCTTGGCAGTGAGTTCAAACATTTGCAGTGACCAATTCAGGCAGTGAGCCCTAAGGAAGTGAGCCTCTATTTTTTGGTATTACTATAACATACATATGTTGTGGGCTAACACCCATCATGGTTTTTCCCTTATAGGGTTTTCCACGTAAAAATCTGGTGTTTCATGTGTTGATTGTGTTATTGTGTTGAGATTCTTTTTTCATGCTTTCATGGTTAAATATAATTAACAGTAATTAATTATTTGAAGAGTTGATGTTCATAATTGTTCAAATTTTTACGGACAATTGATTCACCCCCCCTCTCAGTTGTTCGGTGGATTTCAACACAAGCTTGCATCAACCAAAAAAAATTGCTTGCTTTTCTTTCCTTGCATTTCAGTTGTAGTTTAGTCATTCATCCATGACTACACAATTTTCCCTATTGTTTAATTTTTTAGGATTTTGATTTTTGGCTATGCCACTTAGTAGAACAAACATGATGATTTTCTGATGTTTGTATCTGTTCCTTCATCTTCTTATCACTTTCTGATGTCTAAAACCACCTATTGTGATCTACACACATACAAAAGGGGGAAAAATGTTTGTGTCTATATAGGAGTTTTCCTTAGTCAAACCCCTATTTCGATATTCCTACCTCACAGATAGTCAGATCAATAACAACAAATAGTGTGTGCTCAGAATCTTAAGTGTATCTAAGATTGCGGCTAGTAGTGACAAACAATTTATTTCAATAATCAAAAACCCTACTCAAGTGTGTTAGAGTGGATTTATATATGCCTCAATCAAAAGGATGCGATGTCCAACCCAAGAGAGATATGTTACTCAAGGGAAATAAGTTTTAGATATGTAACTTCACCTCAATGAAGTAGAGAGTGACCAAAGCTTGGAGGTGAGAACAAGCGGCAACCATACCAAATCATGATGAAGAGGTACAAGTCAATCATCAGTCAGTGATCCCAACCATCCTTCAATCCTCTTGAAGCTCCAATAAAAGATAGCAAGTAGACAAATAGATGTAAATCAATTGTAAAAGGGCTTTTCCAAAATGCAAAGCCAATGTGTTAGAAATGAAAGCAACACTACTTCAATGAAAATCTAATTCGAGATAAATTTCAGCAAACTTTAATTGTGTGTTATTAACAATGGAGATTGTAACAAAACATAAACCCACAATACATAAATATACCAGAAGCAGAATGAAGCACATAACACAAGTGTTTAACATGGAGAAAACCCTTTCGGGTAAAAAAACTCCACCAAGAAAAGAGGCCAAGCTTTATTATCTTCACAAAAGGAGATTACAAATACATTCACTTCCTCTGTCCTTCAACCTTCACTCCGGCAGAACCTGGGTACCTGTAAACTGTTATATTCCTCTCATCTACTATGCTATGGTTTATATAGAATTTACACAACCTCAAAACATTAAATGACTTCTTACAAGCCCATAACACTTGTCAAGATTCAACAACACAACCTTGGGCGTCCATGGCCAAGAATAGGCTCTTACGAGGTCATAAATGCTGTCATACATGCATCCTACACTTGGGAAAAAGTGCCCATGTAAGCTTGAACGCCTTGGGGCTAAAAATAGCCACTTACAGCATCTTATGATGTGTCATATGCTATTATTAGTGTCATAGATTCTTATGACAACTTACAGTTGTTATAGATTCTTATGACAACTTATAGTTGTCATAGAATCTCTTACACCTTCTTACAGCATCTATGACGTGCATCATAACACTAAAAATAGATTATTCCTCCACATGTGCACCCCACTTTGACCAATTACCATTTACCATAGTAAATGACATCCTGTAACTACCGCCGGTAACTCCGGGACTTACCGTGCAGTAACTCCGTAATTACTGTGGACAGTAAATAATTTTTACCACTGTCGGTGAAACTTGTACATCCCTTATGGGTAATTACAAATTACAAATAATAAATGGAATAAATACAATATTGGGATTTACAAGGTTAATGGCACCTTATCCCAACACAATGTTCATTTCGGCAGAGCTTCACTGCAGAATTCACATCATGTCTCATAATGGCAAAACCACTAGTTTAAATAGGAAACCATAGGAAAGATTTAGAGTATAGGCCGACATGTATTTTGAATTTAGGAGTTGTTTTAGCGTGCTCACGAATGTCGAAATTGAGGTTGCGTCGTCCAAGGCAAATGTTGACCTTAAGAGCATTCTGCCATTCCAGAATGAACGGGCAAGACACTAGCGCTGGGCGTTAGTGTCCTGGCATAATCAACCCAAAAGATATATGTTCCTTTGGGACTTAACTAGGACCTAAACATCATTCACGGTTTTGGCATGTGATCATCGGTAAGGGTTTAGGAAGCACAAAGCATATCTCTCGTGTTGAGGGTAAGGCTAAGGCTGGAAATGATCCTAAAATGGACTATGGGAGTGGACTCTAAAGTGAGTGCCAAATAGAACGTGAAATTGTGCTTGCACCATCAAGGAGCACAATTTATGACGCTACAATCCTATGTGTAGACTAGGTGAAATCGCAGACCCAGACCATACCATACAATACGGTTTTTTTAAAATTATTTTGTTGTCATACAGATGACAACGCGACGTGTAGATGTCCTCATGACACGCTGACATCCTAGACCGAGACTTCCATCCTTTGGTGATATGTTCTTCTTTTCTTTCTCTTTCCTTCTCTATAACTTGTTTTTGGAATTTGTACTTCTATTTTTAGTAAGTTCATGTTTTGCATTCCAGCTTGTATGTAATGTAATGTAAAAAGTAAGAGTATCACTTTTTCTTCATTATAGTTGAATGAGTTGGATAGAGTGACTTTATGGAGGTTGTAAGATAGATATCAACTTTTCCACTAGTAGCATTAACATCTTGTTTTATGGTTTGAATGTTAGAAGTCAAAATCATGACATCACCATTCTTTAATTCAAGGTTGAAGAACTTCAACTACAACTAAATGAAATCCAATTTTGAATAGGAATCATATAGATCTTGTAATTTTTGAAGGGCATCCCAAGCCAACTTACACCCTTGTATGTGTCAAAACACATTTTCACTAATGGAAACCCTTATAAAAGCTAGGGCTTTAAAATTCTTATATTTGTTAATTTTTAGATCAGAATGTAATTGTTTCTTACTTAATATATGTCTTTGGATGGTGGATTGACTACCATATATATACCCGATTGGATTTCAAGAGACGTGATTATTCCAATCGGTGTCTTTTTGTCTCATATGCATATTGTTCTATTTCATAATGAAATGTATTTCATTAAACTATGCCCTTTATAACCTCTCGAAGCTACAAAACATCAACACTCCCTCTTAGTTAGGGAGGTATAGCAAAGTCTTCCTTGAGTCCTACTCAAGGGTATCATGTCTAGTCATGGACTCTCTCAACATGACATCCACAATGGCTACACCCAATTGTGGGAAGAACAACTCAGTCTCAAAGATGTGTCATATTTCTCCGTCTTAGAGAAATGTACATTACAAGGGCTTTCACCTCATATTTCTCCGTCTCAGAGAAATATGCGTTACAAGGGCTTTTACCTCATATTTCTCCATTTCAGAGAAATATGCGTTACAAGGGCTCTTAATGATGCTGTGACTCCCTCTCCGCGAGAGCGTCATTCTCCACCACACCAAGCTTGTCTTGGAAGTACACAAACTTTACCCTAGAAAGAGGCTTGGTGAGGATATTAGCCGTCTGATCATCAGTGCAAATTTCCTTGAGTTGGATTGCTTTTCTTAGCACCATTTCTGACCCTGTCATACTTGATGCACCCAATGTACCAAACACTGGCTCTCCCTCTTAGCTGTGAGTCCCAGACTTCACAACCCCTTGCAAGATCCCTGCCTTGACTTAACCTGATTTGAGTAGATTTTTCAGAACTACTCTTTCTATCACTGCGAGAACCCTGCCTCGACTTCCTTCACTGAGCTGATCCATCCTTTTGATACATTCCTGCAAAACCTTCCATGCTACTCAAACTTCTCATCCAAGTGCCACCACAAACACCTTGTCGTACCTTATGCAGTACTAACTCCCAACTGAACTCAGGTCCAAGCAAAGTTATCCATACAATAGCATTGGATTTTAATGGCATTTCATGGATAAAGTGTTTGGCCTCTTCAAGATGCCCAGCATGGCCAAGAAGTTCAACCATACAACAATGTGCTCCAATCCTAGGCTCTATCCCATAATCCTTACTCACATGCTGTAAAAGTATTGCCACCCATTTTTGTAACATTATACTAGATGTGAATATACAAACAAATATGATTTCTCTTTGATATCGATTTGCTGATGCAATATGTTGGTCTGCTGCAAATGTGTGAACTCCTCCTTGAAGTGCGAATTGATTTTGAATGAATAAAAATTGATGATCAAATGAATGATCATTGCCTTGTATATATACAAAGCAAGGCGTCTCTTCATATGCGTTAGCCTCATTTAGAAAATAATGTGACTTTTCATTTATTATTTAAATTTAGGAGAAGGATATCTCCCGCCGCTAAAACGTCAACACTCCCTCTTAGCTAGGGAGGTATCCTTCCATATATCCATGTCATGGAGTCTCTCAACATGACATTCACAATGGATACAAGCATTTGTGAAATAGTTCATCACGGAGTTTCTTAACGTGATATCGTCTTGGAGTCACTCAACATGACATCCACCATGGCTATTCCCATGTGTGGAAAGAAACATGTGCACAAGTGCCCATCACAGAGTCTCTCAACGTGATGTCATCATGGAGTCTCTCAACATGATGTCCACCATGGTTACTCCCATGTGTGGAAAGAAACATGTGCACAAGTGCCCATCACAGAGTCTCTCAACGTGATGTCGTCATGGAGTCTCTCAACATGACGTCCACCGTGGCTACTCCCATGTGTGGAAAAACATAAGTACAAAGGATTCATCACGAAGTCTCTCAATGTGATGTTGTCAAGGAGTCTCTCAACATGACGTCCACCATGGCTACTCCCATGTGTGGAAAAACATAAGTACAAAGGATTTATCACGAAGTCTCTCAATGTGATGTTGTCAAGGAGTCTCTCAACATGACGTCCACCATGGCTACTCCCATGTGTGGAAAAACATAATTACAAAGGATTCATCACAGAGTCTCTCAATGTGATGTTGTCATGGAGTCTCTCAACATGACATCCACCATGGCTACTCCCATGTGTGGAAAAACATAAGTACAAAGGATTCATCACGGAGTCTCTCAACGTGATGTTGTCATTAATTTCTCTTTGCACATCCTCCTGCTTCCACAATCTGCTTCACTTCCAGGAGATTCGCCTGCCACTATAGCTCTCCCTAAATCTCATAAAAGATCATGCATTGTGAAGTTATTGTCATTGTCAATCTTTATAAGATTTTTAAGCTGAAGATTGTGGAGGGCTGTGTTTACATTAAATCCCAGTTCTTTCCAAAAATAGATGGCTCTTCTTTATCTTGGCCAATGAAGATACAAGCAGTGTCTAAGAATATTTCTTTCTCGTATGGAAGAAGAGAGTCATAACTGATCTTCAAGGCTTGAAAAATATCTCGATGATCGAGATTCTCAAGCATTCTAAGTGCTTCTATCCAGCATCTATCATCTGTCCTTTTGTCAAATAAAAATACACCTAGAACCTCTAATGTAAACGAAACCCCACCAGAAGCCTTGATGATCTTTGTGGATAGGTCTTGGTAAGAGTCATATGGATGTGCTTTCTGAAATGCATGCCAACTGAATAACTCTAAGGCTTCATCCTCCTGAAGACCTTGCAATTCGTAAATGTTTTCAAGGGGCATCCTTAAATTTAGGATATGACAGTCACGAGTGGTTACAATTACTCTGCTACCAGCTCCACAACAACCTAACATAAAACAATCGAACTCCCTCCAGTGGTCAACATTATCTAGAACTACAAGAGAACTTATGGAACCCAAGTGAAATTGCAGAAGCGATTTGCCATGATCAATGTCTTCTACTTTGACATTGACTTTTGACAAATCCTTCAACATTTGTGTCTGCAATCCAATGCCCCCAATACCCAAAATGCCCACATGAATTACTCTGTCAATGAGATGCAGAGCTAACAACTCCTTAATTTTCCCCACATGAAGTTTAAGTCCAATAGTGTTTTGAGGGACTGGTCGGGGTAAGCAGTTCAGTGTAGTGATGTCAGACACAACTTGCTTCACCAATTTCTTTTCATACCCTGCGGTCATGTGAAGAGACCATCCAGATAAGGAGGAGATGTAATGAAGAGCATCCTTCCATTCGTTAATTATATGTGGCTCAAATCGATCTTTATTGTAATGATTGTTGAATGCCTCTTTATATTTGCCGAGCAAAAGGAACGAACACCAGATCGTAGACTGGGGTGATAATGACCAAGACAATGAGGGGAAGAATACTGAGAGTGGCCAGAGAAAGATTGATGGACCCCATCTTCATGTTCACCGTCATTCCCTGTTGCACAGAGAATGTTTGCAACTAAACAATTTGCATGTCGTCACCATTATCATGCTGCCAAAGATGGGAACCATTTGGACCAGCATTTTCACATGTTCTAGAATTTCTCTTAAGTTAAGATTCCCCCCCGAAGTAACCATGAGTGGATATAGGGGCCTCTGAATGTATCAGCTACACTCATCAAGCTATTGTCCATCAATGACATTCTGATGTATCCAGAACAGTCGTAGCTAGAAACTGTTGTAGACCTCTACCTGCCTGAAAGAAGCAATTCTCTTTTCTTTCAGAAATTTTGCGGGCTAAATCGTGTATCACATCGTGTACCCTGAAACAGATCACATGCCCATTTAAATCCCCGAACCTCGCCTCGATTAGACAACGATCCACAAGCAAGTTCACATACAACTGCCCAATCTGGAAGAGATCATAGCTGCCACGATGATGATATTTCCTTCTGTAAACTTGAACCTGCTCTGATACCATGTTAATTTTTAGATCAGAATGTATTTGTTTCTTACTTAATCTATGTCTTTGGATGGTGGATTGACTACCATATATATACCTGATTGGATTTCAAGAGACTTGACTGTTCCAATTGGTGCCTTTTTATCTCATATGCAGATTGTTCTGTTTCGGAATGAAATGTGTTTCATTAAACTCTGCCCTTTATAACCTCTCGAAGCTACAAAACATCAACAATATTGTCATACTTATCTTTCTTTAGCAACAACTGATATTGTATTAGGTGTTTTTATCACATACACTACACCATAAATCATTGAAAAAAGAGTTTTCACTTTTTCTCTACTATTTTATCCATGTGCCTTTTCTCGTTACAGTTTCATCAGTCATTATCACAATAGATTGCATTTTATTGCTTTGATTTTTGACATAACATATTTAATGAAATTATAAAGCTTTTAGTAAAAACTGTATAGAGCTTCTTGTAAATAAAGAGGTTTTGGATTTTATTCTTTTTTATGAAAAAAAACTCTATGAGCTTTGTAATTTTATATCATGAACTGTGGAAATGTCATGTCTATAATAACATATATTTTTATTTTTATTTTTTATTCTGCTTAAAAAAACAAAACCAACCGCTACTTTATAAGATTTTCATTGAATTATTTTGTCTGCTTTGTGGGCCTTTTTCCCTCAGATTTCCATGCTTTGACAATCTTTCCTTTGGACTGTAAAAAATTTGAATCGTTATAATGCCTGTAACTTTGATATCATTACTTGGTCATAAAAAAATAAAATAAAAAACTAGCAATGCGTTAACTCATAAAATTAATATCTACAAAAAGCTGTTAATTTTATGAGTTAACGCATCACTAGTTTTTTATTTTAATTTTTTATGACCAAGTAATGATATCAAAGTAATGAGTTAACGCATCGCTGTAAGTCCTAAAGAAAAAAAAATAGGGTGCCCAAATCTGTGACAGCATACCAACTAAAGAGACAAGGAATTTTTATGTGGGGTAACTTGCACAGGCACGAAGAGCCAACCAATGGAGCAAGTTTCCTCCTCCTCCTGAGACAAGGTTAACAATCACTGATGGCCTACAAAATGGCTCTTTTAACGCGCTCTGCAAACGATAGACCCCATCGAAATTTGCTTGGTTCTCGGGTCACTGGAGATTTTGATCCTCTCAAAGATAGAGGAAGGGTTCGATTTGAAGACAACCCAAAAAAATGGGGTTTTATTTCTTCTGGAACTGCCCCGTGCCCTAAATGGTGGGAGAGGGTCACAACAGATAAAGTTTTATCAATCTCCAGGGGACCGTTGAAACCACAACATGCAGCCTTTCTAGATTACCAGAAGGGAATTCAAACAAACTCCTGTCGGAGGGAGTCTCATTTTCACAATGGGCGTTCTGGGCTCAATAATTATGTCTCCCCTTTTCAGATGACCAGTGGGGGAAAAAAGGCTCGACCATTGCCAAAGAAGTACAGAAAGGCAGGGCGTGAGCCTAAACAAAAAAAAGTCTGGACCCCAGTTTTCAAAGAAGTTATAAGACGATCGGAATACCAGGAAGTTTTTCTGGACCAGACTGAAGGGAAGGTTCTTGAAAAGGCTAACACGCTTTGCAATACAGCCCTCATAGGTAAGGTATTATCTCCTCATTTCTGTGTAGATGAACTAAAGGAGTGGTACCAGAAAACTTGGCCAGAAGTCAATGATTCATGTGAGCTAGGAAATGGTTTTTTCTGTTTCTTTTTCTTGACAAAGAATGAAAGGGATAAAGTTCTTCACAAGAAGCTATGGAAGTTTGGACAAACGGCTATTCTTTGCCAAGAATGGAAGCTAAACTTTCATGTGGGTAGGGAAGTTCCTCCCATAGTTCCTTTCTGGATTCAACTCCCATATCTTCCCCTTGAGTACAGAGATGTGGAGATTCTAAGAAGTATAGGTAATTCTTTGGGTATTTGCCAAGATGTGGATATCCCAAGGACCAACCTCATGGATACAACTCCTAGAATGTGCATTTTGTCAGAAGGGAAGGAGCTCCTTCCTAAAAGAGTTAAGCTGAGAACCTGCAAAGGCTGTTGGCTTCAGGGAATCCTCCTAGAAGACGGGTTACAACCTAAAGACTTTGAAAGATTGAATGACTTTATCTGAAATAGAGAAAGGACAGAAGACCGAGAAGCTAGGCACCCTCCGGGTAATAGTGAAGGGTTACCTCATAAGTCGGCTCTAACTCAGGAACAGCTCCTCCAGAAAGCTCTCCAGAACTCGCATGAAATGCAAGATGAAGATTTATCTCTGCAAGTCCCACAGAGAGCTGTGGAAGACTTGGATCAATGCAAGCAAGACCTCTTAAGGTTAGAACAAGTGGAGGAAGATGGCTTAAAGTCCCTCCCCATGAATCGCCTCCAGGATGGAGATATGGCTGATATGCATCTCGCCCTTTTGGAGAGGGAGAAGATTCCCCAAGGGATTGGTATTTCAGATGTCATAGCCTCTGAGCCAGAAGAAGTTCAGGAGAGCCCAGATAAATCAGATGTTAAACTTCAAGATCTTTATGAGGAAGTCCTAGCAAAGGTGGCTTCCACCATTTTTGAAGATCTAGCTAAGGAAGTCTTGCATGAGGAAGAAGTACAAAAAGATTCCACTGATCTAGGTATCTCACAGACCCCCTTGGCTCTGTGAACCCAGAAAAAGAGCCCATAAAAGAGAAGCTTACGACAAAAGAAAGCTAGAGGGAATCTTGATCCATTGGAAGGAGGAGAGACTGACGGACCAAAATCTTCTAAGAAGAGGGGAGTTGAGAGCTCCCCTCGGGCACAATGAAGATCCTTACGTGGAATGTTAGGGGCCTCAATGCCCCTAACAAATCACGCCTCATCAAGTATGAACTTGACGGGGCGAGAGTAGACATTCTTTTGCTTCAAGAAACAAAGTTATCTTCAGACCATGGGGCCTATTTTTTCAGAAAATGGAAGAATTGGGATTTTGAATTTCATCCAGCTTGTGGGGCCTCAAGGGGGATTGCAGTCTTATGAAAGAAACAACTTCCCAGATTCGAGGTGGTAGGGAATAGGGAGAACTGGATCCTAGGGAAATTCCCAAGAATTCTCCTTAGGAAAGATCTTTGGATAATGAATGTTTATGGCCCCTCTGGTTCATCCCAAAAGCTCCTTTTGTGGAGACATCTTACAAATCTACTGAATATGTTGAGTTATGAAATGGTTATCCTAGGAGGTGATTTTAATGTTATCTTGGATGGCTCTAAGAAGATGGGTGGTAACCCTTTTCAGTCTCAAGCAATGGTAGACTTTAAGGAGTTCATTGACTACATCGGCTTTACAGACTGTAGCCCTGCGAATGGCTGCTTTACCTGGACCAACAGAAGGTATGATCCCTCCAAGATTGCAGAAAGACTTGATAGATTCTTATGTTCTTCTTAGCGCCTGCTTGGAAATCTGAGTTTCTCATCTCACATTCTTCCGTTTCTTGGTTCCGATCATTTTCCGGTCAGTCTGGTTGTTGGCGGGGACCGTAAGGTCGTCAAAATTTCTTTCAAATTTCAAGAGATGTGGTTCAGAGACTTTGACTTCCTCTCAAAAGTCAGGACTGGGTGGACGTTAGCACCCTTTGTTCATGGTTCCAGAATGTTTCAGCTGGCTAGAAAACTAGAATTCGTTAAGATGCTGATTTCTGATTGGAATAGGAATCATTTCAAAAATATATTCTTCGAGAAGAACAAAATTTTAAAGGAGGTGGAAGCGGTGGAAGATGAAATTATTCAGTTTGGTATGAACATCTCTGCATTCTTCAATGAAAAATTTCTAAAAGATCAGTTAGAAGAGATCCTTCTTCGGGAAGAAATCTTTTGGCGCCAGAAGTCGCGAGAGACCTGGTTAAAAGAGGGGGATCACAACACGTCTTTCTTCCATCTTTCAACAAAATTTCGTAGACAAAGCTCCTTCATCCAATGCATTAAAAAAGAGGATGGCTCGTTTATTCATGACTCTGACTCCATCAAAACAGAAGCAAGATCCTTTTTTGAAAAATTGCTAACTAACAACAATGGGCGCAGTTCACGACTTCTCAATAACTTTAACCTGCCTAAAAGAGTATCTGAAGATCATAACAAGGAACTCCTTAGGGAATTCACACTGGAGGAGGTGAAAGTCGCAGTGTTCGCCATGGATGGAAGCAAAGCACCGGGCCCTGATGGCTGGACTGGCTCTTTCTTTCAAAAATGTTTGGACTTTGTGGGGAGAGACGTTCTCCTAGCAGTCGAGGAATCAAGAAAGTTTAGTAGTGTGCTGAAAGAATTCAATAGGACTAACTTGGTTCTGATTCCAAAGGTATGTACTCCCACCTCTTTTGAAGAGTTCAGGGCCATCTCCCTTTGCAACTTTATCTACAAAGTAATTTCCAAGGCAACTGCGTTGAGATTGGCTCCTATCCTTCCACAAATTATCTCGGAGCAACAGGGGCGTTTGTGCCTGGGAAAGAGACTGCTGAAGGAGCCATATTAACCCATGAAATTCTTCATTCACTAAAAAGGGAGAAAATTCCCAGTATGGTATTAAAACTGGATATGAGTAAAGCATACGACAAAGTAAATTGGGATTTCTTGCATCATGTTCTACTCTCCCTGGGTTTCTCTCCAAGATGGGTCAAATGGATCTTTTTCGGCATATCAGGTGTGACATGTTCAATGCTTATTAATGGCATGGAGTCCCCATCATTTCAGACCTCGAGAGGGTTAAGACAAGGTGATCCCATGTCTCCCTATCTTTTCATCCTAATGACTGAGGCTCTCACGTGGTCAATTAAAGAAGCTGCCCGCAATAGGAGATGGAAGGGGATCAGTTTGAAAGCTATTAAAAATCCTTTGACCTAGCGCTATTTGTGGATGACACGATCCTTTTCAGCTGGGCTAACAAAAAAGAAGCGGCTGCTATTAAACAAATTCTCACATCCTACTGTGAGGCGTCAGGACAATTGGTGAATACAAACAAGTCCAAAATGTACCTCTTTAACATCCCTCAGCATAGGCAGCCGGAGCTTGTTTCTATTTTCAACTTCAAGTTGGAATCACTCTTAGGTAAGTATTTAGGAGTCCCTCTTTTTAATGGGAGACACAAGAAATTTCTATGGAATGGGATTCTAGAAAATCTTTGTCATAAGATTTGTGCTTGGAAAGGAAACTGGTTGTCCCTAGTAGGTAGGCTCACCTTAATCAAGTCAATGCTTATAGTTATTCCGGTCTACATGCTCTCTTCTTTACAGATACCAAGGGGTGTATCTTCAGAAGTAGGTAAGATTTGTAGGAAATTCCTTTGGCAAGACACTTCGGACACAAAGAAGATTCACTTAATAGCATGGGATAAGATTTGCACACCTAAATCCCAAGGAGGAGCCGGAGTCCTTAACACAGAGCTTCATAATGCAGCATTAGGTGCAAAGTTAGCATGGAAAATGTACAAAAATCCATAGGCCAAATGGGTTAAAATCATAAGTATCTGGATTCCCAAAAGCTGGAGAGACTTTTTACTGTTGTCGAACCTCCAAGAGGTTCATCAATCTGGAACTTCATCGTCAAATGTCGAGAAGTCATTCTCCCAAGGCTGTCCTGGACTATTTTCAATGGAAAGAAAGCTTCCTTTTGGGATGATTCATGGAACGGTTGGCCGAAAATCTCTTCTCTAGGAAACTTTAGGGAGGCGGCTGCCTTTCTCAAAACCTTTTGGGGAGTGAAGGTCTGTAACTACTTCACAGTTGACTCTAGAGCTCTCCTGGTAAGAATAATTTGGAAAAGCTTCGATAATTGCAATTTCCCTCAGGTTCAGAAAACTGCTCTCAGAAGGATCTTACAGGGAAGAATTTTGTTCTTTTCTCCAAAGGATGATGAGTTGATTTGGACAGGCGATGGGTCGGGCAACTATAAAGCAAAATTTGTCTACAACTTCCTATCCTCGAAGCCTAAGGTGGAGTGGCCAACTTGTCTATGCTGGGGGGATCCTATCCTCCCAAAGGTGGGCACTTTCACCTGGATGGCGATCAGTAAGAAGATCCTCACAGGTGACAGATTAGAAAGATTATCTTTAGGTTCAAATTTTGACTGTGCCTTCTATCAGGGAGAGAAGGAATCGACTGATCATCTCCTTCTGCGTTGTAAGTTCAGTCAGGCCTGTTGGGGACGCCTAATGTTGCAGCTCAACTGGTGCGCTCCAATCCCTGCCTCTTTGTTACAATGGTTGGAAAGCTGGCCTTTTCTATTCAAAGAGGCATACTTTCATACGATTTGGATCGTTAGCCCTTCTATTGTGCTGTGGTTATTATGGAAAGAAAGAAATTCCAGAGTTTTCTATAATTCTTCAAAGGATTTCGAGGAGTTGTGGAAGGATATGGAAGCCTTTATTTCAGAAATAGTTATTGCTAAGCTCTGCAGGTCGCCAAAGAGAGATTCCAAGTGGACTAGTTGGGATTTCTTCATCTCTACTCAGTGGAAAGATTTTCAGAAATTTCATAATAGTGTGGGAGCTTCATCACATCCATCGAAAGTGGGTAGAACCACCATCAAATGGCACCCTCCCATCGACCCCTTTGTGAAAATTAACTTCGATGGAGCCTGTAGAGGGAATCCGGGCCTGTCGGGCCTAGGTTGTGTTATCAGGAATGCTCAAGGGGAACTCCTAGTGGCAAAAGCCAAGAAACTTTCTGAAGGAACTAATAACATGGCTGAGGCTTTTGCCTTACTTCATGCTCTCTAGCTCGCAACAGAGAAAGGCTTCAAAGCGGTAGCTATAGAAGGGGATTCCCTTATTATTATTTCAGCTTTGCAAAACTGAAAAGTAGATAATTGGTCCATTCGGTACATTCTTGAACAAGCCTGGACGTGTTTACAGTTCTTTAATTCCTTTGAAATTTCTCATTGTTATAGGGAAGGCAATAAAGTGGCAGATTGGTTAGCAAATTCAACTTTAGACGAGGAAGTTCAGGAAGTGTCTTACGATCACACCTCTCTTTTACGACCGGCCATGTTAGATTCCTTGATCTCTTTTGACAGTCCTTCTCCTCTTCCTGTTTGTTGAATCGGAGGAATGTCAGATGATGTCTCATGGCTGTAACTTTGGTTCTAGATGTTCGTCGTTTTAAGGGGCCTTGTTTACCCCATTTTGTATTCTGAATTTTATCATATCTTAATTAATTTTAATCCGAGGTTTATCCTTTTTTTTAAAAAAAAAAAAAAATCTACATAAGGCTGTAAGTACTCCCGTCGTATTAGGCAGACTAAAGATGAGCGAATGCCCAATGCCCATCCAAGTTACCTACCTATCAGACACAAAATCTGGCATGGGAGTATGTAAGTTTAGAGGAGCTTTTGCTTCTTTATTAATTTAAGTCCCGCTTAGAATAACAAATTTGATTGACGGATATGGTGTGTTGTCGCTGTCGATTAGACAAGCAAGTTGAGCACGAAACAATTGTGCGTATATGATAAGCAGCGAGTCTTATAATTATTACAGCTGAAGAATATGCGAATTGTGCAATCATGAATCATGATTCATGGCGTAGAAAAGCTGGCAAGGATTGGATATGGTCTGAAATTTTAATTAGAATCTTCTGACGGCACAGCTGGAGGATATTTTTGCAAAACCAAAGCGTTGGCTGGATTGCTAAGAAAGAGACAAAATGCACCCCACATTTCAATTTCAGTGACTATGTTTACGTGCACCATGCATTTGTAACAGGAAAATAGCCTCTCTGTGTCCCATTTGAAATGTACTTATAATCTTTTTATGTCACTTCAACATATGCTTTCTTCTTAGCTATCATAGACAACCGATTCAACCGATTTAACCTATATTTGATTGGATACACTAGGTAATGAGAAATGAAGTGGATCCCATTTACTTTGAATCATACAAAAACACTCAAGCAGTGCTATGAATGAAAAGCGTGTTTTTATACTAAGATTCTCTCTCCCTCGTAGATATCAATCCCTCATATTTTAGTTTTTTCTAAGTGCCCAGGTGTTTTTTTAAATATTTCGGCTTTTGCATAATTTCATTTGGAAAGCACCTTTTTATCAATCCTCCGTATTTTGTTTTTTTCTAAGTAATTAGGTGTTTTTAAAAATATTTAACTTTTGCATGATATTTCAACTTTTGCATGATTTGATTTGAAAAGACAATTATAAGTAAATTAGAAAAGGGGGCACGGGGGAGAGGACCCAATACCTACCCACCTTAATTTCGTGCACCCTAGCTCCTATTGGATTTCGATGATTTTTTTAGGGTTTCTTCGTATGTGACTTAAGAGCATAAAGCTATTGTTTGGAGTTCTGGGTATCAACCAAAAAAAGTTAGACCGAAACATGTGCACCAAGGCACCTATTACCGATAGCCTTATGATTGCCTTATGTGTTACCATATAATTAGTTGTTTGTGGCATGTGAAGTGTATTATTACACATGTATATGTGCACATATATTGGTTCCTTATTAAATTTTTACTAGTATATTATTTCTCAATTACTATTCTTTTCATATATTTAATTGGGGGTTAGGTGCAAGGACCATAATGGCTATTGGAACATGGGTGAGTACTTGATACTTTCCCCTATAGAAATCTTTTATAATTCAGTATTTTTAAATATATTTGAGTTGGTTTAATAATGAATAACTTGTATTTTTGAAAGAGATGCAAGCTTAGTTTAAATTTGACTTGTTAAATAATTTTTTATAGTTTAATCTAAGTTATTACATTTGTATAAGAATTAATTTGTTTACTGTAAATCAAATTTTATATAAATAAATATATTAGTGTAGATCTATTAAATATATCTATCTAACAAACACTTATTTTATTTACTTAAGAGTTATTAGTCCCTGCCTTGGCATGGGTACTAATGCATTCAATTTGCAACAACTGTAGCATTAGTTCTCTCCACTGTTGACCAATCAAATTCTTTTATTTTTTGGTTTGACTATAGTTTGCCATGTTTGCAAAAAAAAATGATTGGCTGAGAGGTTTTACCTCTTATTCCCGCCTTCACATGAATCGAGGCAAGCAATGAATGCAATGGTGACTTTAACCCTACCGAAAATGAAATCAATTGAATGTCCTCATAGAGAAATATCAAATCAATTTGATATTCCGTAGCCAAAATCAAATAAAATAAATTCTAACTTGTGAAAGTCAAGCTCTATTAATTTCAAGCATGCGCAGCTATAGTATACAGAAGACATGAATTGTCTATATGTCCAATCAACTTTTTAAAAAGTGATCCAAAATCTCCAAAAGACTAAATTTTCATACTGAATAATGAGAAGGAAAATATTACAGCCGATGAAATGAAATAAAAGTCAAACGAAATTTATGAGAAACATTGATTTCAAGCCATAAAAATTTCTGTGCAGCGAAACAATCGTCTGATGTCTTTTAGATGTCCCCCACCGGATACTCTGGATGAAAACCTTTAAAGAAAATAACTCAGGCCAGCATATGAAATTGTAAGATTTTAGGTGAGCTGAAGAGGAGTGTGAACATAAAATAAAATAATCACTTTTCGAGGAATCGATCCAAGGCCTTGGAGGAAATCTTCTTCAGAAAAAAGAGGTATTTGTATCAGTTCTTTGTTTTTCTATGACAAAAACTAAAATCTGCTTGCTTGAATTTCATTACGCACATAGAAACTGAAATCCCATTACCCTCGCCTACAGAAATTATTGCCTTTGGCACCTGGCAGTGATGTATATTCTATGCCCCATTTTGGATCAATGTACACCAACACCGCTAAGGAGTTTTTAATAGCCACAATAAAAATCTCTGAGATAAGGAACTCAGATTGACAGGACACAACACCTCTATTTTCCCTACATCTAAACCAACCAGATTTAGTACACGAATGCTTCCGCTAGGGTTTCCATTTGTTATTTAAGATTCATTGATTCATGCCAGTAGACCATGTATCTCTTGATACAAACAAGTATTTGTCGTTAAAAGAAATATTGCATCTTGGAATTCCATCGTAGCGCTTCAAAGACTTTTGGGTATTTTCGGTCTCTGATATCTCTCCGGATCTGATGTCTTATGGAATTCGGTTTCCATGATTATTAGGGCTACAAAATATAATACTTTCTCCCAAAAAAAATCGATTGTGGGGCAACAAAATTCTTAGAATATGTGGACTTAAATCAAGCACTTACTGAAATTTTTAAATCCATTAATATGCAACGATATACCTACAGCGAAATATATAGAACTCAGAATGTTAACTTTTTTTTGCTTATTGAACTTTTGTGTCCTCTGTGTTTCATATTACATTTTTCTTTATGAATTGCATTGATTCATGAAAAGGATTAGTATTCATTAACAATGCGAAGCATTTGTTCGCTTGCCCCCTTGCTCCTCTCAAAGTTATGTATTGGATTCAGAGGTTGAAGAAATTCTACTTAAATTTCATTGACACTTTTGTCAAGACTTCAAGTTTTGATTGGATTGTGACTAGATTAATTGCTTGTATTTCATTTGCTCATGCAAAGAATTGATAGGTTTCCCCAATTTGGGGAACTTCACATCTGTGCTAAAATTAAACCATTTTACAGTTCTAAGTTGATTATTAGCATTCTTGTTGCGATGTTGTCTACAATGTGAAATTTGTATGTTCATGCGGATTCTTATTTAGTTTTGGGTTTATTTCTGTTAGGACAGAATATATTTAAGAACCGTAGGGCTTTATCAATTTTTTTCCACCTAAAATACAACTAAAAATTGATTGAGGCTCCATATAATGGAAAGAGACATTTTGGTTATGCACATACAAACTGAAATCCCATTACCCTCGCCTACGTCCCACCCGCACACCATGTCATGAGGGCCACCTGTGCACAAATTATCTGGGTAGATTTGTATCCACTCAATCTCAGAATTTATGGCCTCTAGCACCTAGCAGCGATGACACAGCTTGATGGTAAAAACACTACCCAATTTGGGATACTCTTCCTTGAGAAAAAGAACTAGGCCTTTCAGAAATTTTAGGAGGCCTCCAATGATAGGCCATGCAAATACCACTGGCAGGAGCTTTTTTCTTGATCTAGACCCCAATAACAGTGAAATGAATTTTGAAAGTACAATAGTTCATATCACTAGGAAACCTGTTTGCACATACATGTTTTCCATGAAATCAAGCTTTACCACACTACATGCTATGGACATTTTGGACAAATCTGGAGAACCCACTTTATAAATCATTCGAATGTAAATGCCCAAGACCTCATATTGCTCTCTTGTGGATGGTATTTTCCATTCGCCATTCATTAGTGGTGAATCAGTGGCGATCTGAGAGCTAAATCAGTGTCAATTTCAGTGCTCAATCAATTGTGCAACATCTAACTACAAAGAGGATCTACCATCTCAGGCTCACGCTAAATGTCTTGTTCTTGACTCAGTGGTTGATAATCCAATTCAATATTACTTAGTCACAAAAAACTATTCAAAATGATAAGAGTGTTTTTCAAAGTGTCAACCTACCTTCGACAATGATTGTTAGATACCCCTTGTACCTGATCTCCCGCCCATGTTGAAGGTACTTGGTGCAAATTTGTCTGAGTCTACTTTCAGAAAATGTCAATTCTATACGAAAATTTCGTTGCATACAAAGTTTACACTAAAAAAGATGACTATAGTTACCTATTTTTTTGTTCATTGTATTATCTTAATACTTATTTCTAAATATGCTATTTCTATTCCTCATCGTACTTATGCATTTCTAACAGACATTTGCAATAGATAATATGATGGCTGACGCTGTTTACAATGACACTTTGTTCTGGACCTTTGTAATTCTAATAATCGACCTATTCATATTCCTTGTAGCTATCTATCTCATTGATAGAACTAGTCATTTTGTAATATTCTCCATCTGCATCTTACTTATATTGTTCTATTGCTCCACATTTCAATAACCATGCATTGCATATCATCTCTCCTAAATGGATTTTATTTCCTCTTAAGAAATAGTGATGCCCACAACAAGGCAATTTCACTCAGTGCTATTGGGAAAAGTGTTGAAAATAGATTGCCAGGCAGTGGAGGATGCTCTTCAAGTATTCATTGGTCGCAAAATTGTTGAAGACTCTCCCAGGATGTTATACTTCTCTAAAATAGTTATCGTATTTTTATCCAATGCCATGGACATCTTGCAAGAATCTACTCTCTTCAAAAAGCTTGCTTTTGATTACATACAAGACTAGCTCATATCTAAAGAAAGCCTAAATACTAGTTTGAGGATCTAGTTCCACGGTTATTCACCCATACAGATATTTAGATGTAATTGATGGAGAGGATGCCAACTGACCTATGTTTTTGGTTCACGACACTCATGTTAATGATTACCTTGCATCTATAAAGTAGCTCTTGTCAAATATTATAATCTTTTTTATAGATGTTCGAGCATATTTTTGCTATAATTAATATATAGTTTCATTAATTTTGTATCTGTTATTCACCATATACATGTAATTGGAGATATCTATTGTTCTCTATCATGATACACACTATTTTCTAAGTGGATAGAATGTATATCTCCTCTACTATGTTTTTATTTCCTGCACCTTTTAAAAAATTCTTACTATATTGTAACAATATTTTTAGTTCTTTGCACCTTCTGCCAAAGTGTTAAGAAGGATTATTTCTTGCAACATAACTTTTGCAGGATATCAAAATAATCAATTAATTCCATGTGAAATAGTCATTGCGTAGATTTATTACAACTGACAACAATAAGAAAATTGGACTATAAGATGACAAAGAAATTGCTAGACCAACCACACAATGAACACTATGCTAGAAATTATCAACCTACAATAGGTTGGATAATCAGTCCTACAAACTTAAAAAATTCAACAAAAGAACTAAAATATATAGGTGTCAGAAAACGTGGAAATGGTCGTTATGGAGCACAAATCAAAAGTTGTAATTACAATGAACATAAATGGCTTGGTGCCTTTGATATAGCAGAAGATGTTGCATATGCTTATGATAAGGCAATTATATCTATTAGAGGCATTAACGCAGAGACCAATTTCTCATACGAAAATTTAGAGGCATGCAGGAACATTTGCAAACCTCTGATGAACGTCCCTAAATATAGAGGTGTTAGAAAAAGTTGATGGGGTCGTTACACTGCAGAAATCTTGGACTCGAACTCCAAGAAACGCCATTGGCTTGGAACATTTGATACGATATTGCAACCATTTCAATGAGAGGAATGGAAGCCACTACAAATTTTATTCACATGACTACAAATACATGTAAGTTCATTTCTAATCAATTCATTCATCATTTACATAATTTCATTTCTCATTCAAATTGAATACAAATTATACTCACTCTGTCAATATCTTGCAAGATGCTTGCAATTATTATACATGCAAGAATTCAAACATTGGACATTGCCCACTTGATGCTAAAATGTACAACTCTGGTGAGCTACTGGAAAAAAATTCCTTGCACTCTTCATTACCAAGGATAGAGAACAATCAACAATTTCTTCTCGGTTATTCAAACAAATTCCAACTATCTGTCTCTCTTCCTGTAGGTAGTACAAACAATACAATGAACACTGATATTGACACCTCCTCCGTCTCAATTTTTCAATCTCCTCTTCACAACAACAACAATATTAATATGGAAATAGGCTTGTTGGATGAGGTGATCTAGAAGTTCCTTCCTCAATAGGAACAATTGCAAATCTAGATATATACCTTGACATTTTGTATACAAGTCATGGGTTAACGTTTATATACTATATTCTAGTTACAATATCTCATTTAAATGCATTCATATCTATCACTCTTACTACAATACATATACAAACATAAACATATGGCAGGTACTAGCCACTACGTGGCACTTGTTTTATTTTATTTTAGAACAATTTTATTTATTACATACATAGACACAAATTTTATTTTATTTATATTGTGTACTTTTATTATTTTTTGGTAATACACTTATTTTACTTTTGTATTTAACGTTTAATTTAACTTTTTTTATTTGAAGAGTTATTTTTTAGTAGTACACTTATTTTATTTTTGTATGTAACTTTTAGTTTTACTTTTGGAAAAGTGGCCATTCATTCTTATACATTACTTTTTAATAGTTTTAATTGTAACCATTAATATATATTGTATAGTTTTAGTTTTTAAAAAAATTCATTAGACTCTTGCCCAACTACATAGTAATTAAAAAATCTTTACAAATAAATTTTGTATATTCATTCCATATTATTCTAGATAAATTTACACCTTAAATTTATCGAATCAATCTATATCTTTTGAAAATTTGATATTAAGTGTTCTCTTACACCTTTAGAATAATATTAAAAATCAATTTATATAGACATAGTAAATTTGTTTCATGTTATTTCAAATAAGTTTACACCTTACAATAAAAAGTCAAATTACTATTTTTTCAAAATTAACACTTTGTACAATATTAATCGATTGTTTATATTTAAAATTTGTGTTTGTATTTAATATTTTTAGTTGTTGGGTTTGAAGCCCCAATCACCCATGTTTTTCTTCTCTACTTCATTCTTGTTGTGTTTAATGTAATACCATAAGGATTGATCTTACATACTATGCATGATTTATTAAGGGTTTTGAGGTGTTGGAATGAAAGGGAGTAATACTTTGCTAGTGACTTGACAAATGTAGTTCTAAGAGGTTTTGTGTTCTTACCATCAAGTCATCATGTGTGGGAGCAATTTAACCATTACTAGGAAAAGATAATAAAATAGGATTATTTTTCTCTATATAACTTGAAAAAAAGACAATATATTACCCAAAAAAACAAAAAAAGATCAATCTAACCTTTCTCCTTAAAAGTTTGTGTAAATGTGTTGGGTGAATATTTTGTCGTTAACTCGCTAACGGCAAAATGGGTATATCAGCCACAGCTATGATGAGACAAAGTCTCTCCTCTCAGCAAGGGGAGGTTCCCTCTAATTACTTGACTTTTGCAAACCAAACAACTTATGAAATTTATGTACACTAAAAACTATGTTTGTGGTGGTTCCATCTCATCTCATTCTCTTTTTTCAGAATGGATGTTTATATTTCAAACTCTTGATAAAAGACTTATAAATTATCACAAAATCACAGAAACACAAAGTTTTCTGTTACCTCACTTACTGATTGCAAATAGAACTATTTGAAGTAGAATGCAGCCCAAAGTCTTCACTCCTCTTCAAGATGATAAAAGTAAATTGAATATAACAACTTGCAGCACAAAGTCTCTAAACTATTGTATTCTCACAAACATGAACATATAACCCACAAATGATTTGATAACACAAAGTCTATCAGAATCAAATTAAGAGCGCTCTTCAATCACTTGAAACAAACTCCACACTTCAATTATTATCAAATAAGATTATGATAGCAAGACGTAAGAACAAAACTATCACAACACAAATAATCCCATGACAAAGATTGGAATTGAACTTGCTTTCTTGTATTGATAAATATTTGAATATTGATTTTTACAAAAAACACGAAGTCTTGATTTGCTTCTCAATTCGCCAGAGTTTTCTTGCAATAGACAAAAGATCCTATTTACAAAAGAGGCCCTCTTTATTTATAGGGAGAGGCCTTGATAAAATTTAGGAAATCTACAACTACTTTGACTTATTCCACGAAAGAGTCCTATTTGACTTAGGACTTCTCTTGTTTCACATGTAATTACATTTTGGAAAATTACATGTGTAGATGTCCAAAACAAAATTTAATTTACATAACATCTAAGAAAAACAAACTAAGGTACTAGTTTCCTCCATCTTTTTTCCTCAGGAAGTTCTGGTACATAGTTTGAATGACTGACATCTCGCATGCATCTGGTTTTGCTGTGTTTTCAGAGATGATGCGAGCTTGGAGAATTGAATCTTTCACCGCTTTTACCGCCTTTTCATGCTTGTCTAAATTATCCTTCAGGTTCTCCAGAGTCAAATGTTGATCATACAGGCTATCCATTGAGAGCACCAAGGGAGCTTCCTCTTCAAATTTATTTTGTACCATTTCTTCAAAAGAACTTATCATTTCCTGTGCTATGAGGAAACTATGATCTTCCCTTGTCAAGGTACAAGGAAGTTCTTCTAGCCGGTGTAGGAGTGTGACATCACTATCTTCACTGGCTTCTCGAGCTTGACACAGATCTTCAAGTAGACTCTTTATTATGAAAATATGATGAGCTAGAGTCTCCTTAGTCTTAAGATATGATTCCCTGTTGGTGATGACCCCAATGGTGATCAGGTTCTTTATCTTGATCTTCTTCATGTCTATCCACTCTTCTAGGCTTTCTTCCTGATCTTGCAGCTCTTGTGAAAGTAGATCTACCAGATTGTCCAGCTCAGCTTTAGCTTTGTCCATTTTCTCTTTCCTTTCCATAGCGGTTTTTAGCAGAACTCGTCCTTGAGCCAACAACCGCTCCACTACATCTCCCACTATCTTACCTCTGGCTTGCGCTTTTTCAACCTTCTGTATCAGGGGATCCTCCACTGTCACTGCCATTGGTTCTAGTATCTCTGATGACTTTACTATTTTCTGAAGAACAGCGGCCAGTTGTTCTGCTTTTGCTTTGTACTGCTCCTTCTCCCTCTTAGCTTCATCATACTTTTCGAGCAGGGTACTGGCAGTAGTCTAGAAATCTGCCTTAACACCTTCATGAGTCACTTTACCCAGTTCAACCCTTGAGATGACATAATTACTCATGTCAAAAGTGTCAATCGTGGCATCTTCAGGAGGTTTGGCAATCACGGCATATCTGATTCCCTTTTCAGTGACTAGCCTAGAAACAGTCTTAGGCTTCTTCTTCTGGTTCTTTGCTTTCACGGGCAACAACTTTTCAATGTCAATCTCATCAGGTGAGATGGCTTGCTTCTTCCTCTTTGGAGTATAGGCAGATAGCCATGGAGGAAGTATAGATGTGTCAACAGCTGGAGGGGGATCCACTACTTGCTTGGCTGTATCTATATTCATGCCAGTGATAGTGACAATTGGACTTGTGTTGGTAAACACAACACTTGTATCAACAACCTTTTGTGAAGCATCCAGAAGGTTCTCTAAAATAGTTTGTTCCCCAATATCAAAAGAAGGGGAAGATAAGCTTGGAATGGAACCAGAAGAATCAAAAATAGTTCCAAAGCTAGCTTTCATGGATGGAGGAGTATTGTCAAAAGAAACAAAAATTGGAGAAAGAGGAACACTTGAAATCACTGGCAAACCATCAGAAACTGGAACATGAGGAGGTGTGAGAACTTGTGTCTCAGAGGGAAGATCTTTCACTGGAGTCTGAGGGGAACCATCAAGTCGTTCAACCTCTGTATCTTCATCCTCACCTTGTTCAGCTTCATCAGATACCTTTGTTTTAGACTTTTGAACATTTTGTTCTTCAGTCTCAACATCTTCAATTTCTATCTGATCATCATTAGTATCTTCAACATCTAACTTAGTGGCATCAGAAGCCTCTGTAGTTTCCTTCTTCTTTCCTCCTTTAGATATAAATTTGATCTTTGGTTTGTGTATCTTGGAGGAAGAAGGGGTGTCACTCCTGTTTTTAGTTCGGTTCTCTACCTTCTTACCTGTTTGATCCTGTATTTCTTCTTCAAACCCTGTAAGGAATTCTTTCAACTTGATTCCCTTACTTCTTAACCACAAGTTGGTATTTGCTAGTATTGGTTGGAATCTTTTCCTGATAGATGTCTCCTCCTTGACTGACCATTTCACCTCTGGGAGAGGTGAAGCCTCAACATTTTCTGCCTCATATTTGTGATCTAGGACATCCCCATCATCCTCCATTCCATCTAGAATTTCAGCGAGCCCTAGTTCCTCAATTTGACTTAGGTGAAGCCTGCAGAAATCCAATTTTCTGATCTCATTTTGAGTCTTGAGATCTGCCCATATGTCTTCGACCATTGGCACATGAAAAGTTGACTTCCTCTTGATTTTATCTTGAACCCTTCTGAAGTCAAAATAATTTATTTTCTTGTAGGTCTTCATGGTGACCAACTACAACTCAGAGTCAATTATCTTTGCTTTGTTGGCAGATTGAACCGAGTACCTCCCAATTTTAATGGGAAACTTTATCCCTGACTTCTTCAGCTCCATCTGTTTGTTGTGTACCACAATCAGTTGTCTGCAAAGCTCCATAAGAACAATGCGATCACTGGGATACCGTGGCAGCATGTAAGGGTAACCAGGATAGTATCCTACCCGAAGATACGTGAAGGTAGTAAATTGCAAGAACAAGCAACCAAAAGAATTTACAACCTACTAGGCTTCATCTGAGACTCTGTTCTGAACCAGTTCACCATCCCACAAGCACATGAAAACTGAGAAGAACACATCATTGACTCTTCTGAAATGATGAATTGACCCCTTCAGAGTGATTTGGGGGTAGTATTCATACACTGGGACCAATCTCCTGTCTCCTACTTGGGTTAAACCTGGAAAGTTCCTCATGCTTGCAGCAACATAGACAAGATAAGAGGTCATGTAAAATTTGAAGGTAGTATTGACTCTTACTAGTTGCTCGTGCAAAGCATTGCTGATTTGTTCACCCCAAAATATCTTTTGATTACCCCGTAGAATCACCTTGATGTAAGTGTACATCCAGTCCTGGAATTTGGAAGCAGAAGGGGGTCCTCTGATGCGACTCAAGAGAGTAATCAAATCACACACTTCCTCCACAAAATCACTCCTGTGAAGGTCCTTTGGCCATCTGGTCAAATTACCCCTAGGAATCTTAAACCATTTGCTGTTTATATGCCTCCTAGCAGATTCCACATCATTATCATAGTCCTGTTGACCCTGAGCAAAGTCAATCCGTCCAACGTTTTCAATTGGTGGACACATGAAGATTTTGTCCATGAATTCTGCATCCAATCTCATGATTACATTTCCCTGTGAGTCCGTCACAACTCTAATATCCCTGTTGTAATGATTGGCCACTTGTAGAACAAATTCAGGATTGTGTGCACTGACTGGAAATGACGCAACCAAATGAATACTACTGTCAATGATTTTCTGCATAGGCTTGGAGGGATTTGCCTGTTTAGTTCTATCTACGAACTTGGCCAAGTCCACATGCCCAATTTCTGTGTCTCTGATTTCATCAACGTTTGACTGCACTGCCGTTACCGGGAAGACACCCTGGTACTTGTACTTCATGGCTCTGGACTTTGACGGAGATGATTCTGACATGAGCTCTGGAGAAAACTGTGAACTTGAACTCCACGAACACTAATTGAAAACTGCAAAAGGCCATGATCTCGCAGTTAGGGGAAAAATTGGATAAACTGGGTCAACTGCGATTTGACGATCATGGATAGGAAGGCATGCATTTGAAGGGCTTGAGTGCGCAAATCAAGGCGAAGGTGAAAGTGGGCTTTCAGTTTTGAAAGGCAAATTTTCCAGTGTTGGGAAAAATTAGGTAAATGTGCTTGAGTGGGTGATTTGGCCGCCATTGCAGGTTGGGAGAGTTATCAGGTGTAAGAGTGGGTGAAAACGCCGCCACTACATGTATTTTGGGAGTTTTGATTTAACATGCACAAGCGGTTAATATTACCGCTATTGCGTGTAATGAGGTTTGGAACTTCAAGTGTTCGGGCGGGTGTATCGGCCGCTACGGCAGGGAAGTGACCAAACAAGTTTTGGTGTAGGAGCGGGTGTATCGGCTATTGTTACATGTGAATCAAAACTTAAAGTTGAAGATACTGGAGCGGTGATTTTCACCGACACCGCATGTGGGATTGACACTTGTCTTTGCAGTGTTCGGTTGGTGATAAACACCGACACTGCATAGGGTATTTCAGAGTATTCTATGTAAGGGCGGAAAAATCCGCCGACATTGCACATAACGGAAGTTGCAAAGTTAGTAGAGTCAGGAAACTTCGCCAATATCACACAATGGTTTATGGCAAAGGTTTTGTGGGCCTAAGCGGTAACCCGAGGACACCTCTGGTGTATGAGTGAAAACAAGTCTGACACATATCACAAACAAACCTTACTCAACAAGAAAATGCAATCATGAAACTAACAAAAACAACAAAAACCTAGCAAAAATCTTAAACCAAATATACAAACAAACAATGAGTAAGGGGGAACAGAAACAAAAAGAACCTTACCCGTAAAATCAACCGAAAACCCTAAGTACCAATCTGCAACTCGAAATCCGCTAGCACGCGATTAAGTGGTCGAAGATGATATGAGCGAATAGGCTAAATGGTTTTTTGTTTTGAAATAACAAAATGAGAAGAGACCACGGGTTTAATAACACCTTAAAGGTTGAAAACAAAACTTAAATGCATGGCACGAGTGGCCATTAATGGCACTCGACGCCCAAAATCCTGGAGATCTCGCTCGAGCGGCGGTTTCGGTCGCCGGTGCACAAACATAAACAAACATGAGACGGCGGCAAAAATTACCGCTATTACAAGGAAAATAAAGAAAAACATGTAATGGCGGCAAAATCCGCCGCCTTTACATGTTAAATATAAAAACATATGCACAAGCGGCAATAAACGCCGCCTTTACA
Source organism: Cunninghamia lanceolata (assembly GCA_027924645.1). Classification (NCBI taxonomy): domain Eukaryota; kingdom Viridiplantae; phylum Streptophyta; class Pinopsida; order Cupressales; family Cupressaceae; genus Cunninghamia; species Cunninghamia lanceolata. Next base: position 5,207,427 of record BSBN01001247.1, on the reverse strand, counting down.
TATGGAATAAAAACAAGCTAAGAGATATGTAGGAGCAACATTTTTAGCCGCTCTTGCATATCAAGACTCAAAAACTTACTAACTTCTAAAAATGACCTAAATCGACATTTTTACCGATTTACGACTTGAACGATCTTCGCACATATCGAGAAAATGATTCAAAGAGATGTCATAAACCAACCTAGGATGTCAAACAACTTCGTATGAGATCAAGAGGATCTTGTCTTGATCCATGAGCTTAGAGTGTAGATTCACGAAACGGACAAGTTTTGTGGGGGGTTGTCTACAAAACGAGCGTAGCTGATTTTGAGAACAACAAAATGATATTTTCAAAAATACAACAACCCATTCTTCTAATTCTCCAACTTTATAAATCTAATTTATCTACAAATTATTTTTTCATATATATTAGCAAATAATAATTAAAACTCAATAATTTTTATATTATTAATTTAAAAAAATATAATTTACTTTTGTTTTTCTATTCAATATTTGATTTTTTTTTTAATTTTAAAAAATAGTTTTAGTTCATATTAAAGAATTAAAATTATATATTGGCATTAAAGAATTAAAATTTCTATTAAACAATATAGATGGACGGTTTCTTTACAATTTCTAAAATTAACTAAATATATTGATATATAATAAGTTCAGTATACGGCCATCAAATTTAAGCCTTGTGAGCCCATAAGCATACATGAGTTGAATGGTATATATGATCAAGTATTACCTACTATTTGTTGCTTATATGTAAGTATTGGAAATAAATAAATTGTTTTTAATTCAATCTTAAAAAAATGTCAATCAAGCTGCTTGAGATTTAAAAATTTATGATTTGATTTTCTAGACATGATAACTAATATCCATAAGTTAAAACTAGCAATTGCACCTTAGTGTGCAATGGGTACGCCGAAAATGATTGTAGAAAATTGTATATGTCACATGTAAATTATAATAGTAATTACAGTTAACAATTAACCATCCATAGTTATTCTTAGAAATGTAATAATAGTAATTACATTTTAGAATTAAATCTCCTAAATAGATTGTAAGGAAGCTTATCTATCTTGGTTTCTAGATGATTGCACAATGAACATTGAAAAGTTGTTAATATTGGAATCAAAAAATAATAGAGCATGATTTTTTTTGGAGACAAATTAGAATTGAAAGTTCTATGTGAAAAATCAAACCAAATATAGTAAGTTTTTTTGGGGTAACATACTATATTGTACAAATGTGTACACTCTACAAAATATTTAAATCTATAATGTAAGAAGGTGCTAGTATAGAATTGATATTGAGAACATAATCCATAATATTCATTTGTAAAAAAATTATTAAGCAATGAAATCAAAATCACAGTTGTAACCTATCTATATAAACAAAGGTAAGAAAATTGCATATGTACAAGAATATTTTGTAAATTTACTTAGTTTTATTTGTGACAAGAGTAGAAAAGATTTTGCCCAATGGGTTTGGGTCTAGTGATGGGGAGCGAGGAGTTTCACACCATAGACCCAAGTTCAAATCCCAGCGGGCGGGGGCTCCCTTGTAGTGGCCATGGGGACACCTAGAGGTAGGGGTCGCACTTATGGCAATGCATGGACCAATGTCCACCCCCATGTTTCGCCATGGGGGCACCTTGAGGTAAGGTCGAGTGTAACCATATTAAGGAACCAAGCCCACCCCCATGTCCTCTATGAGATGCCTTCCACCAACTCGAGATGGCGTAAAAATTTCTTGAGGCCCCCAGGATATTGTATCCTGAATTACTCGCGACATGTGGAGTGGGGCATTTGCATGCCGCCCAAGGGGTACATCCCTAGTCTAAATTTTAGTGAACGAGGTTGTGGTTGAATGGCATAGGCCAAATGGTTCTCACAATGGAGATCCAAGTTTGAATCCCCCAAGTAACACGTGGTTTCTATGTGGTCTCTAAGTTGACTAAGTTGATTAAGTGGATATGTTGATGGGGACCAGGTCCCCCTTGTGACCTCCAACGATTACGAATAAAAAAAAATAGTAGAAAGGATTTTTTCCCCTTTCTTCTAATATTAGTATCCTTGAGAAAAGAGTATCCAAAATATATGCATTTATGTTTTAATAATTGACATCTTTGTTTCCCATTTTTATTGCCTACTGTCACTCCATCATTTTAACTCTCTTATCCTATAATGATATGTGTTATTTTTCTGCCTTAAAAAGAAATGGATTAAAATAACATGTATACATGATTGTAAAAATACATTCTGGTAAATAAGAGGAAAATGCTTCATTGTGGACAAATAAATAGTTATAAAAATTACAAACCTCTTTTTTGTGCTGGTTATCTATTTCCATTTGAAAGTGCTCTTAATCAACCCTCTTCTTGCTTTCTTAGTGCAACATATGAACTACATTGCATGCATGCATATCTTTAGAATGTGAATTTGGTTCATATTCAAAGACCTACAAAGTTACATACTCTTGGTATAGTTGTGAATGCGAGTCCATGTTGATCAATGTTGTCGATGTTGATTGTTTCCCTTTCAAGTGTTAGACCTTATGATTTATGTATTGTTAAGGCTTATGCCATTTGTAGAGGAGCTTGGTGACACATGCCATGGCTTAATGGGATGATGGGAACTTTTTGGTTGGGTGTGATCCTAGGGTGGGGCTATGTAATGCTTGAATTGTACTACAACAAATAAGGGAAGGTATGGGGGGTTTTGGTCATTTTTGTATACAATTTCTTTAACTTAGCCAATTGCATAATTCACAAGGCTTTCCTACACCCACAAATTAGAACATAGCATAACTTCTTGGACAATACATAAGAGGATCTTAGCTTCAATTTGTTCATCCTTTGGAGTTGGGCATGATGTCCTATTAAGTTTCTCAACATTGGACTTGGCAATTAGCACTGCCAAAGATTGGAGCATATGTTTAATATGATACTAACTAATTTGTTTCAAATAAATGTATAGTGGATAAAAAAGATGATTTCTCAATTAAGGTAAGTGAAGAACTTGAACATGACATTATAACCTTCCAATCTGTAAGTGTTGGCTCTGCATTTCTTATATGTGAGAGAAGAGCGCAAAAAGCAACTTGTGTTGGGTCTAGATCAATTTGTTAGAATATATTGCTCGATTTAACTACTACTATGGAGAAGCTCTGGTAGACCATTCCCCCATATGATGTTGCAACATACATGGGAATGTCTTTGACTAGGGGGAGTTTACAAAGGTTATAGAAGAGGATGATTGAAGAGGCTCCAAAAGGGATTTGATTATGGTTGGGGAATGCTTCAAACAACCTGATGTCGATGTACTCCAACTATTTTTGACCAATGAAACTCATTTAGATAAAAATAATTCATGGTTTGCTTATAATTTCACATTAAATATTGAAATTTATTGAGAAGAGAGCATGCAATTTTCATCCTAGAAATTTTCTTACTCTCTCTTAGTCTTCCTCTATATGCCGACAATGGTTCTAGATATTTTCATTATTAATGTCTATATGAATGGCTGGTATAACAATATAGCAATATAGATGAGTCATGATTTGGAGTGAACTGTTGTTATACCAGCCATTCATAAACATTGATAAGTAATATGTTTATGAATGACTGGTATAGCAACAGTTCACTCAAAGAGAATGCTTGAAAACATTGATCATCTACTATTGGGGTGGTGGTGAAACGAGGGGAGACTTAAACAATAGAAGGTGTTAAGTGTTCTTTCAATTTGTTGGACTTCTAGGATAACTCATGTGGAATTAAAATAATATTTGAAAATTAGAAGTCATGACCAACACCTTGACAATTGAGATCGAGAAGTTCAATAGGTAAAACTTTGAGTTCTGGAAATTGAAGGTTGAAGATCTTTTAGTGGAGATAGATCAGTGGATCATAGTAATTGTTGCACTAAATTTTGTACCATTAGCAATGGATCAAGATGAATGGGACAAGTTAGATATCAATGTAATTTGTAATTTGGATACATTTAAATACTTTTCATCTAATCGTGAGTCAATTAGCTTCCATAGATGTAAAAATAGAAGAATAGGAAAAATGTATCACTTTGATTTGTTAATTAAAGGATACCATCTTTCTATTTTGAAGCCTATCTATCTAAAGGGGATCAATATCCTTTCTTGGTTCGCTAGAATTGGGGCTGCAGAGGTTGCTTTGCATCATTTGGGCATACCACTCAATTATGTTGTATCTACAATTTTGTAAAGAAAACAAGCTTATCCTCTAAAATTGGGTAGAAAAAACACATCAAAAGGGTAAATTGATTCATACCCTTACTATGCAACACCATAATAACTATTGGTGTATGGATGGATACAATAACTTTTGGTGTATGGGTGGATATTGAAGTGGATGTTGAGTACAATTTGACAAAAAATACATAGTCGAAATGTATTTAATGAGGTTGGTGGTATACTTGATGAAACAATTAATTTAATTTGAGGTTTTGATGTGATAATAGGTGGAAGCCCCTATAATATTCTAACAAGCAACAACAAGAACACAAGTGATGCGGTAGAGGGGAAGCATTCCTCTATTTTGTATGTAAGGCTTGCAATGCATTCAAGCATAACTTGATAGAATAATGAAACCTTCGTTTTGTACTAATCTAGACTTCAATAGATTATAAATTTCTTATTTTTCATATCCAAGTTCCTACCTAAATTAAAGAGGCTACCAAAAACAAGTATTGAAAATTATGGACATTATTATTATTTTGATTTTGGTGTAGAAAATTTGTTTGCATAATTAGCATGGGACTAATTGCAAGTATGGATGTTGCCAATTGTAGGCTTGTATGGACATTATTTTGATTATATGGAGCAAATTTGTTTGCACATTTAGCATGGGACTAATTGTAGGCTTGGATGTTGTTAATTACAATCCTAGCATTATTAGTTTAATTAGCCATGTTAACCATGGTTTCCTTTTGCAAGGATTGAATGAAAGCCTAGAGGTTTGCAAAAAATCAAATTTCATAAAATAAAGCACTTAGATTTAGAAAACAATTACTATGAAACTCATCAAAAGAAATAATTTCAAAAGATAAAGGTAAAATAAAGTATGTCTTCCAAATGTTTGTCTATAGAAAATAAAGATATACATTTTTATTTACCACAACATGTTAAAGGAATGGTTGGATTTGGAGTTCCAAATCACCTTGTGGGTCAGTAGTGGAAGTTTAAACAGTTTGAGAAAGGCCCACCATACTTTTACTTTGAATATGTGTATAATATGCGAAAGGATAACTATAAGTAATGGATTGAAATCACTTTTTAGTTTCAATTAGAAAACATGGCTACATGCATAACCTTTGTATAAATAATTATTTTAATATTTACTATTAGGTTGTGTCTTTGTAATTTAATCTTCATGAATGTTTAGTTAAAAACTTTGTGAAGAGTTTATGAGATAAAATTATTGCATTATATCAAACTAAGTGTCTTGTAAATATGTTTTTTTGAAAAGAAATTTGTATTTTTTAAAGATGCATGAAGGAGACAACACTAAGCTTAACCGCATAGACATAGTGGCAAGAAGTGTTCTGTTGTGTGATAGAATTGGTGTTAAGTATTCTTTCCATTTGTTTGACTTTCAAGTTAGTTGTTGCAAATGTCCATTTTTAGCCTAAGTGACATTGTTTCCAATTGTATTGAGGTCATGCCATGTATGAATGAATGAAGCTTGGAGATGGGATGCTACTATAGATTAGGAAATCAAATCGAGCTAGAAACACAAACTAAAATGCATAACAAAACAAATAATTATACCTCAACAAGAAGACCCAATCTCATCAAGGGAGAGGAAACTTGCACCCAAAAAGCTCCTAAGACATGATAATCCCTAGAATATGATTCAAATGTGAAATGCTATTACTCTAATTGTAGCTCACTAATTAGCTCAATGGATATTTGGGCATGGTAACTTTGCATAAAACTTGGATCCTAAAATGGGTTGAGAGATGTTGTATTTATAGAGATTTTGGAGGGATTTTGATCCAAGGGTGGAGATTGATTTGGAAGATCAATGGTGGAGGATAAAAGTGATGTGGAGGGCTTAGATTTGATCTTGGAGAAATGGAGGGCTAGGAATAAAAGTAAATCTTTTATTCATTTTGGGAAAAGGGGTAATTAAATGAGCATGGGTGTGAAAGATTATTTTTTAATTAAAGATTCATATGGGGAATGTAAAATGAATTAAAAATTTATTTTGGGATAAGTGGAGATAAATGAGGTATGGGGGTGTAAGGAGAATTAATTGTGATGTGGGATGTTTTTAAATAAAAAATTGACTTATGTGGATTTATTTCAATTTTTTATTTGGAGGATGTGGAGAAAGGTGTTAAACTAGGTTTGACCACCCAAATGAGAGGTTATAATTAATTAAACATAGGTTTTATTTAATTAATCCTAGGTCTAGGATGAGGTAGGGTAGAGTAGGTAATTAAATAATAGCTATTTAATTACCTAGGGTAGGGATAGGTCAATTAATAGGCTGAATTAATTAGTTAAACATGGTTTAGCTAATTAATTAGATTTAGTGAAAAGAGGGAAATTGATTAAATAAATATTTCATATTTATTAAATCAATTGGCCAAGGTTTGGACTATTGAATCAATGAAATTAATTCAATTTTGAGGATAAAATGGTGTAAAATTAGACAATGAAGGGATAATTAATTAAATAAAAATTTAATTAATGGATTAGAAGAGAAATTGGTAGTTTAGGGATATCGGAAGTCAGTTTGATGGTAAAAGATATTTTTAGGTGTCTACATTTGCCCCTCTTTGACTTGGCGTCAGGACCTAGGAGGGAAGTGGTGTCAGGTCGAAGAAAAATATGCCCCAGCTGCCGGGAAGGAGTGAGATGGGTGAGGGATGCCCCCTCGAGAGGTTGACGAAAAAAATAAAAATTTTAGGGTGACCTCTTGAAAAGATGCAACAGGAGTGAAAGTTGGATAGGGAATGGAAAAAGAAGACGACATGAAGAAAAACAGAGGAAAAAGGTTGAAATCTGCACCCTGAAGGGGAAAAAGAGTGGAGGGGGGATGACATGGCATGCTATATTAGGAGAAGTGGGCCCTCAGAGTGCCACATTTGCAGACATTGACTTAGTGAGAAGAAGAAGCAGAGGAGAGATAGCAGAGCACAACCCCCAGTTCTCGCGTATTCGACACATCTCTGAGCGGTTTCGATCATTTGGCCGGACACCGGCGGCTGGACCCCAGGTAGGGTCTAACCCTAACTTTTCAATTTTTGTTTTTGTCGCTTTTTTGTGTTCGGGAATTGGGGTTAGATCGCGTAGCGCCAAAAGTTAAGCAGATTAGCGCCATCCTCTGGATTGGTGCTATCCGCTTGGGTGGCATAGAGGTGTTTTGTTGCCATCTGTCTGGCACTTTAGCGATATTTTTTGAAATAGCGCAATGTTGGAACGTGGTTAGGGTTTGGCGTTTTAGCACCAAATGCATGTTAGGGTAGCACTATGTTGTGAACTAGCGCCATTTTGGGTAGTAGCACTATTTTTCATTTTAATGCTATATGGGGGATTAGCGCAATATATGATATATGCGCTTTTGGTAGAATTGGTGCTATTCAATGGATTAGTGCCAAGTGACAAAGCGATGCCATTTGGTAAAATGGCACTAAGTATGCTACACAGTAGTGTAATGTGTGGGAGTAGCGCAAAGTGTCTTGGGCAGTGGCGCTATTATCTATAATAGTGCCATTTGGAAGAAGTAGTAGCGCTATTTGTAAAAACGACGCGAAGCATGGAATGTTTTGGCGCCAAGTGATTTGGGCGTTCAACATTAGAAGAAAGGGGGTTATTTGAAGAAAAAGATAGGTAGATTTCTGACCAAAAAGTTGTGGATGTAGGATACGCAGTCGTTTATAGTGTATTCATGGGAGTGACGCGTGCCATTTGTGATAGCACTGTTTGACCAGTTTGATGATGCCGCATGGGCCCGACTGGCTAGGTTGGGGCTTCTGACAGTGGCATCGATGCCAGTACTACGAGCTCATAGAGCTCTGATGACAACAGTCGTGGAGCGGTACCGTTCAGAGACATGTAGCTTTTTGTTGCCGATTGGTGAGATCACGATCACACTTGAGGATGTTTATCGCATCCTCAAGCTACCTATTCGAGGGCGGCGAGTTCGATATGATACGAGGAGGGGATGGAGGGCCCTAGTCAGAGTATTTGGTGAGGTTCACATTGTGTTATCAGCAGATAGGCAGGAGATGAGCTACGAGGGGACACTGGCTGTGGGTGCAGATCCCTTTGCCTTATTCCTATGCGCTTTGATTGGTGGTGTGGTGATGTCAGATAGGCGGGGCAGGGGTTTTCCAGTTGGCTGGGGGAGATGATCGAGGGGATGGTGAGGGATGAGACCGTGTATGCCTGGGGACCAGCGATACTAGGGCAGCTGTATCATGAGATGCATACAGTTGTCTATCTGTATGATTTAGCGTTCTTAGCCGAGGTCACTCTATTACACGTGTGGATTTGGGAGCACATTATAGTTACCTGGCTGACGTGTGGGTACTATCGCTGACCATTTGAGGCATTTGTGTTTTTATATCGGGATGCAGAGTACACTTACACTGGATAGGTTCGTTATTGGAGACAGATGCTGGATGATGTCATTCAAGTGACCTGGCGACCTTACATTGGAGTGGAGCCATGGCCAGACGATGATTTGCACATGCCTTTTACTTTTCAGCAGTGATACCTGATGGGTCGAGGAGACCACACCATAGACATGTATCTACCCTTGCGGGTCATGCGGCAGTTTGGATTGTGGCATGATACGCCACAGCAGATGGCCATCTTTGCGCGGACCTGTCGAGAGGTGCCCTACTGGCCTGCAACCATATAGCCACAGGTCGCTCTAGATGACTTTGTAGCTTTACGGCCAGTGCGGTGGGATTGGGGGAGCACGGTCATTGATGCAGGCACTACTCCTGCATATGACACATGGTGGCAGATGTGGCGGCCAACTTGGTTTACGGACCTGGCAGAGGCAGTTCCTATGGAGGAGGCAGTGGGGTCAGATGATGATGGTTTGGAGGATGAGGGAGATGATGATTCAGATGGGGATGACTTCCTAGAGGAGGGTGAGGAGATCATTGCATACTACATCGTGGAGGTTGGGAGGGATGGAGAGGAGAGGGTGGTTGGGGGGCATGGGTAGCTGATGGTGTGCTGGCCGCAGTAGCAGCTGGACAGGTGCCCCAGCAGCAGGGGGACAACAGGCAACTATACAGTAGGTGCTTGTTGAGCAGGTTCAGGTTAGAGTGGGGCGATAGCCTAGAGGTCCTCGACATCGTGGGGGATAGCTGAGGGTGGATAGGGGTGATCTACCCCCACCACAGGCAACATAGCAGCAGTAAGGGGGCAGGCCCTTCAGGGGCAGGTGTGGAGGCAGAGGTTAAGAGGCTCACACCTCGTCGGTGGCCTCGGGGTGAGGAGGAGGAGATGGAGACCTTACAAGCACAGGTGGCCATCCTGTAGGAGGCATTGGAGAGCCGGGAGGCAGAGTTGGTTCAATTACGGGGGGCATTGGCCTTATTGGATGGCTCAGATGGACAGGTGCTTGCGTTGCAGGCACAGCTAGCCCAGGCTTAGGGTGACATAGTCACTTTGATAGGGGAGTGGGATGCGGCACTCGCCAGGGCACAACAGGCAAAGGCCCAGGGTGACACAACTGTTTTGATCAGAGAACAAGATGCGGCGCTTGCCAGGGCTCAGCAGGTAGAGACTACAATGGGTAGCCTACAGGCTTCAGGTGGTGGACTGGCCCCAGTTTTGATAGTGATGCAGACACACTTGTCTCAGGCACAGACACAGTCATATCATCTACAGGGACAGCTGACCCAGGTACAGGGGTAGCTGTCACAAGTATAGGGGGAGTTGGCAGAGACCAAAGGGTGGGTGGAGTATTACTGGGGCCTTTATTATGCGGCAATGCTAGTAGAGAAGCATGCACTGAGCTTCAGTCAGGTCAGTGGATTGAGGGCATCCAGGTCTCATAGGTCTAGATCTGTTCAGAGCATCCAGTAGGTTCCACAGGTTCAGGTTCAGTCGCAGCCACAACCACAGACAGGACCACAGCCACGACCAGGGTCAGAGTCTCCCACTCCCTCGGAGAGAGGATCCTCCATGTGACAGTTATATCATGTTAGCCCTTAGAGGCATTGTATCAGGACATTATATTTTTTGATGTATATATGAGCAATACATTTTTGGCGATGATGATATATGATATGATGTTGTTCGATGGTCTATTTGTTTTATTGATGATGCTTATGATTATGGATGCACTATGTTTTATGGTTTATATGCTATGGGCGTACCTATTGATGTAACATGATGGATGTAGTGATTGTTTACTTATTGCGATATGTGCATGTCTATAGTCTATGATGTATAATGCAAATAAATGTTCAAATTAATAAACATTTATTATGGATGCAAAAATGTGGTGCAATGGAGATGTATGTTTATCTAAATAAACACATGTTATGTATGGAAATATGGATATGCAGCTAAATGTTTATTGATTTATGCCATGTAATGAGTTATAAAATGTCACTAGTGATTATGCAATGATATATGGAATGTAATGTAAATGTGATGATTTATAAAATGAACCTAAATGATTATGCAAATTAAATGATTCTAAAACGAACCTATATGAAATGTAAATTAAAGGATTTAAAATGAACCTAAATGATAATGCAAATTAAAGGATTTAAAATGAACCTAAATGATTATGCAAATTAAATGATTCTAAAACGAACCTAAATGAAATGTAAATTAAAGGATTTAAAATGAACCTAAATGAAATGCAAAAGGATTTAAAATGAACCTAAATGATTATGCAAATTAAAGGATTTAAAATGAACCTAAATGATTATGCAAATTAAATGATTCTAAAATGAACCTGAATGATATGATATGCAACTTTAAAAGATTCTAAAATGAATCTAATGAAATGAGATTAAATGATTATGATATGTAGCTAGATGATATGCGAGATGCAAGCTAGGTGATGGGTGGTGTTAGTAATAATTTATGCTTGGGGTTTCAAGCCGGATCTCCTCCCAAAAATCCAAAAATCCTGACACATTTTGGCCTCTGCAGTTGTTAAAAATGCCAGAAATCAGTTAAGATGCAGGTCAAAAAAATGTTGTGGCAGGTTAGAGATCTCCATCGACCCCTAAAAATTGATAAAATTGGGTCAAATGCATAAAAAATGCATATCAGGTCACTGCTTCAGAGTTTCTAAATGTTTCTAGAACCGGCTAGAAGGGTCTCATTGTGCCAGTGCTGCGTGATTCACCAAGTATTTTGCCCCAGTTTAAGTCCACGCCATTGCTTATGCTTCCCGCGGAGCGTGCCACGTGTCTGCAGCGGAGGCGGCCCCTTAGTGTTTCTCAAGAATGCGCGGAAGGCGCCACGTGGCTGTTTCTGTGGGAGTTTCAAGAATGTTTCTTTGGTGGCCACGGATCCTGCCATGTGTCTGTCTCTGTTTGTGTTTTAAAGACCCTTTAAGTGTTTCTTTTTATATTTCAAGCTACTCCCCACGGAAGATGCCACGTGTCGTCAGCCGAGACACTCCCAATATGTTTCTATGTGCACGCAAGAGGTGCCAGGTCACTATGCAGGGGGCACTCACTAAAGTTTCAAGAGGCCCGCGGAAGGCGCCACGTGGCGGCTTCCGCGGGAGTTTCAAAAAGTTTCCAGATGTTTCAAGAGATGTTGCAGAGCTTGACAAGTGTCAGCTTCTGCGGGCTTGCCCTTGTTTCCCTTTTACGGTGGCGAGCGAGAGTTTGTGGGCCCCAGTTTTAATGTGTCTGATGTTTCAAATGCCGTGGGTAGCGACAAGTGTCACCTGCGGAGGCCACTTCATTTAAAGACAATTTTAATGGGTGCTGCGGAGCCCAACACGTGGCTGCTTCCACATAGGTTTCCAAATTGTTTCCTAGTGTTTCTTAAGTGTTGCGGACGGTGCCAAGTGTCGGCATCTGCGTGAGTCCCAATATTGTTTCAAGTGTTTCTCAAGAGAGCGCGGAGCCTGCCATGTGTCTGTCTCTGCCAGGGTTCCGCTGGAGTTTCATGAAAGGGTCTTAGTGTTTCAAGGGAGACCGCGGGGATTGCCACCTATCCCGATTGTTGATACTGCAGAGCCTGCCACGTGTCCTCCTTTTTTTTGTGAAAGGCAAATGAGCTGCGGAAAAGTCAGCAGTAGAAACTTGGGGTGTCTACGTGGCACGTGTTTACTGGTCCCGACTCTACAGCATGATTTAAGCCGTGAATCTTGGCGGGAAGAAAGGTTTTTAACAGTTACACTTAAACGATGAGTTTCTTGAGTTTCTTTATTTGTTTCACGGCGAAAGAGGGTCTGTATGACACGCAACTGCTGCATCCCGAGGCCACGGGTTGGTGCGCCAGTAATGGCGATTGTTGCAGAGGTATGGGCGGTGGCGCATGGCTCGAGGCCCCTTCCTGTCTTCTCCTCCACTGACTGCATTTATGGTTGAGCACCACTTCTTAATGTATTATATCTGGCAAAATTTTGATGTGCCATGTAATTAATGCTGAGTACACAGTTTTGCTATAAAAGGCAGACTGTGTCACTCATTTAAGGTTATTGAAGGCCTGGGGCATTTTTGTGTAAATAATGAAGAACAGGGCATGAACTTGGTTGTTTTTATCCCATTTTGGAGTTTATGAGTTGTAGCATGCATGTATTTTGCACATATTTCAGTTTCAGTGTTGATTTTATATGAGAAATGCTTCATTGCATGTGTTTATTTGCTTGTCTCCATTTGCTGCATGTTATTCTCCTTCTTCTGAATCTGGTTGCTAAGGGTTTCTCAGGTTCTAGGATATGGTTTTCTGTATCACATGTTTGATCTCTAACTTCCATTCAAGGAGTGGATTAAATTATTTTAGGTCAAGGCATGGAGAAGGTTGCATGTTAGCAGGGATATCTGTAAGTAGAGGCAGCTAGATACCCATTCTTGGGTGATGTTTGTAAGGCAAGCATCAAGTCAAACCCCCTGAAACTTGAGTGAAAGTTGCAAAACATCAGTTGTATACGTCTAGTTGACTCCTTGCCCAATGGATAGGCACCAGTCTATTTCTGGGTCAGTAGTTATGAGCCAAAACCCCTTGTCTTGTATCCAGGACATTATGTCCACCCATCTAATCACTTCCACCTATTAGTTGTAGGAGTAGGATTAGGATCCATGCATACTCTCATACCCAACCAGACAAATATGTCCAAGAATGTTGCCAACCTTGTGATCTATCATGCAGATCTTGGTCCACACATGAGAGTATTCTGCCTGTTGCTGTCAAGCTAAATCTTTCTGTCATTGAGCTAGTCAATGTTACATCTTTTGTCATAGGGATACCCCCCTTGGTGCGGCAAAACTAGAAGTGAAGGGGAGGCAGCTCACACAACCTCCCGTAATCTGTTGGCCGAATCTGCCCGTGCATTGGAACTGGCAAACCCTCTACAGATTTGGCAACCAACAGATTTTGGCGACTCTGCTGGAGAGTTGATTTAAAAGAATAATATTTGTGGCCCATCTGAGTCACTAACAAAATGATGCTCTGCTGGTGGAATGAACCTAGAAAAGTAGCTTTCAGCTATTGAAAATTTTGTCCTCTCTGGAGAGGTGGCGACTCTACAAAAAAGGATCTGGATGCACATGAAGGATTGATGTATGTGATGTGACAAAGATGTTCATATTTCTACATCTAGATGAGAAAAGGTACTTAACTTCTGCCCCTTTATATTTGTTGATTACTGCATGAGTTAGATGCCAGGGGAAACCTTAGGTCTTAGGCAATCATAGGATGTCTAAGATGGAAAATTTTATGAATCCAAACATGTATTCACCTATACTCAGTGAAAAGGGGGATGATATGTTGAATAAAAGAATAGAAGAGTTAAGAAATAGGTTGATATTCTTAGAGGCTAGGCAGGCCCAGTTAAATAACAGCAACCCTGTTGTGTCTGCCAGTCAGAAAGCTAAACCTTTTGTTAGCCCTTTTGATCCTTTGTTTGACCAATTAGATTTGTCATGGGTTGACTATAAAGTAGAAAGTATGCCTGCTAGGATGTATAGTCAGATGCCTAGATTTAGTGGTCACAATGTTTGTGATGGGGGTGCACATATCCAAATTTTTTGCAGTTTTATGGAAAGACATTCTTTTAGAGATGAGGATATGTAGATGAGGTTTTTTGTTAGATCCTTTGATGCAAAAGCTAGGGATTGGTATTTGAGCTTTCCAAAGAGATCCTTTGCCTGTTGGGATGAGCTTGCTGACTGTTTCAAAGAAGAATTTACAAAAGAACCGGCTGATCTTGTTGTAAAATTGATAAAAATCAGAAAACAAGATGAAGAGCCATGTATTGTTTTCAGTCATAGGTTTGCATTAGCCCTTTCACAAGTCCCTGAAAGTTTCAGACCTGATATTTCAGCCTGTGTTGGCATATTCTTTGAAGCTTTTGAGGAGGGCTCTAGTGCACTGCTGAGGGATTTCAAGGTGACAAGTATGCAAATGGCATACAAATTTTTAGAAAATGTAGAAGAAATGAGAAATGAGCACCTGCAAAAATCTCTGTCCCCAGGTTTGGATGTGAATAATGGTTGTGAAGCTGCAAATGACCAAATGATTAAGGCATCATATGAAGATGAAAAAGTAAATGTTGAGGATGCCAGTGAAAGGATCAGTGAGGACTCCCATTGCAATGTTGAGGCATTTGGCCATGAAAATAATGTTGGGGTTGTGGACAACAATGAGCAACTTTTTGAATGGATTTGTGGAGATAATTGTGAGTATTGTACTCAAGACAGAGAAGATGTAAGCAGACAGAGAAGTAGTTCCATGTGTGAACCATTGTCTTCTTTTCAGATGAATGGAGATGGTGAAGAGCAATCAGAGATTGAAACAAGTGCTAGTACTGAGCATGATTGTTCTTTATTTGATGACTCTTTTGCTTATGACACACAAGCTGATACTCCTCTACAAAATGAATCCATTGGTGATGAAGATGCATGTTCTGTTGTCCATGAACAAATGGCATACCATGATGAAACTGAGACACCGGGGTCACCCATTTATGACACATATGGTGATGAGGATCCATTTGAGTATGGTGAAGGTTTGAGCACTGTTTTTGACTTGGATTCTGTTTCTCATCCTGATGAAAGAGAAACCAACATACATCAGGTAAGTGATTGTAAAAATGTGCCTGATTGTAAAGAGGTGCCACAGCCTGATTTTTTCCAGCTTGGTGTACCAGATAATTGTGTGCATGATGTGCACAATTATGAATTTGAAAGCTTTTCTTTTGATTGGCCAGCTAATGAAATGAGCTCTGATTTTCCTAGTTGTGTGGTGGACTCTGAATGTTTCCTATTTTCAGTCCAGCTAGGAGATCATTTTACAATGCATACTGCTGATGCAGATGAAGATAAGTGTTACATACCATTTGAGTATGCATTGTTTGAAAAAATTAACACCCACATGTCACATGACGCTGAGTGTTGTTTGCATAGGGGTAACAATGACAAGCTAAATCAGAGGGTTAAGTATGCAGATGGCAAGGTTTATTTATGGGTAAGTCATGACAGTATCTCCAGGCTTGATCCAGTGAATGCAGATGAAAACAAGATATTTGATAAGAGGAGATACAGGTTTTTCTTTTCTTGGTGGCCTTAGGCCATCAAGTGTGTTTGGTGGTGCAGGTTAGTGCAGTATTTGACTCTGTGCCCAATGGATAAGGGACTGGTCTGCATCCCAGAGATCTGAGGTTCTCGCTGCAGTCTTGCGCCTGCACATCCCCAATCGGAGCCTATGTTAGTAATAATTTATGTTTGGGGTTTCAAGTCGGATCTCCTCCCAAAAATCCAAAAATCTTGACACATTTTGGCCTCTGCAGTTGTTAAAAATGCCAAAAATCAGTTAAGATGCAGGTCAAAAAAATGTTGTGGTAGGTTAGAGATCTCCATCAACCCCTGAAAATCGATAAAATTAGGTCAAATGCATAAAAAATGCATATCGGGTCACTGCTTCAGAGTTTCTAAATGTTTCTAGAAGTGGCTAGAAGGGTCTCATTGTGCCAGTGCCGTGTGATTCACCAAGTATTTTGCCCCAGTTTAAGTCCACGCCATTGCTTATGGTTCCCGTGGAGTGTGCCACATGTTTGCAGCGAAGGCGGCCCCTTAGTGTTTCTCAAGAATGCGCGGAAGGCGCCACGTGGCTGTTTCCGCGGGAGTTTCAAGAATGTTTCTTTGAGTTTCTTTGGTGGCCGCGGATCCTGCCATGTGTCTATCTCCGCTTGTGTTTTAAAGACCCTTTAAGTGTTTCCTTTTGTGTTTCAAGATGCTCCCCGTGGAAGATGCCACGTGTCGTCAGCCGAGACACTCCCAATATGTTTCTATGTGCGTGCGGGAGGCGCCAGGTGTCACTATGCAGGGGGCACTCACTAAAGTTTCAGGAGGCCCATGGAAGGTGCCACGTGGCGGCTTCCGCGGGAGTTTCAAAAAGTTTCTAAATGTTTCAAGAGATGCTGCGGAGCTTGACAAGTGTCAGCTTCCGCAGGCTTGCCCCTGTTTCCCTTTTACGGTGGCGAGCGGGAGTTTGTGGGCCCCAGTTTTAATGTGTCTGATGTTTCAAATGCCACGGGTAGCGACAAGTGTCACCTGCGGAAGCCACTTCATTTAAAGACACAGTTTTAATGGGCGCTGCGGAGCCCAACATGTGGCTGCTTCCGCATAGGTTTCCAAATTGTTCCCTAGTGTTTCTTAAGTGTTGCGGACGGTGCCAAGTGTCGGCATCCGCGTGAGTCCCAATATTGTTTCAAGTGTTTCTCAAGAGAGCGTGGAGCCTGCCACGTGTCTGTCTCCACCAGGCTTCCGCTAGAGTTTCATGAAAGGGTCTTAGTGTTTCAAGGGAGACCGCGGGGGTTGCCACCTATCCCGATTGTTGATACTGCGGAGGCTGCCACGTGTCCTTTTTTTGTGAAAGGCAAATGAGCTACGGAAAAGTCAGCGGTAGAAACTTGGGGTGTCTACGTGGCACGTGTTTATTGGTCCTGACTCTGCAGCATGATTTAAGCCGTGAATCTTGGCGAGAAGAAAGGTTTTTAATAGCTACACTTAAACGATGAGTTTCTTGAGTTTCTTTATTTGTTTCACGGCGAAAGAGGGTCTGTATGACACGCAACTACTGCATCCGGAGGCCACGGGTTGGTGCGCCAATAATGGTGATTGTTCCAGAGGTATGGGCGGTGGCACATGGCTCGAGGCCCCTTCCTGTCTTCTCCACCAACTGCATTTATGGTTGAGCACCATTTCTCAATCTATTATATCTGGTAGAATTTTGATGTGCCATGTAATTAATGCTGAGTACACAGTTTTGCTATAAAAGGCAGACTGTGTCACTCATTTAAGGTTATTGAAGGCCTGGGGCATTTTTGTGTAAATAATGAAGAACAAGGCATGAACTTGGTTGTTTTTATCCCATTTTAGAGTTTATGAGTTGCAGCATGCATGTATTTTGCACATATTTCAGTTTCAGTGTTGATTTTATATGAGAAATGCTTCATTGCATGTGTTTATCTGCTTGTCTCCATTTGCTACATGTTATTATCTTTCTTCTGAATCTGGTTGCTAAGGGTTTCTCAGGTTCTAGGATATGGTTTTCTGTATCACATGTTTGATCTCTAATTTCCATTCAAGGAGTGGATTAAATTGTTTTAGGTCAAGGCATGGAGAAGGTTGCATGTCACAAGGGATATTTGTAAGTAGAGGCAGCTAGATACCCATTCTTGGGTGATGTTTGTAAGGCAAGCATCAAGTCAAACCCCCTGAAACTTGAGTGAAAGTTGCAAACCATCAGCTGTATACGTCTAGTTGACTCCTTGCCCAATGGATAGGCACCAGTCTATTTCTGGGTCAGTAGTTATGAGCCAAAACCCCTTGTCTTGCATCGAGGACATTATGTCCACCCATCTCATCACTTCCACCTGTTAGTTGTAGGAGTAGGATTAGGATCCTTGCATACTCTCATACCCAACCAGACAAATATGTCCAAGAATGTTGCCAACCTTGTGATCTATCATGCAGATCTTGGTCCACACATGAGAGTATTCTGCCTGTTGCTGTCAAGCTAAATCTTTCTATCATTGAGCTAGTCAATGTTACATCTTTTGTCATAGGGATACCCCCCTTGGTGCGGCAAAACCAGAAGTGAAGGGGAGGCAGCTCACACAACCTCCCATAATCTGTTGGCTGAATCTGCCCGTGCATTGGAACTGGCAAACCCTCTGCAGATTTGGCAACCAACAGGTCAAATGCAAACTAGGTGATAGGTGAGATGATCAAGTCCTGATACACATGACGTTCTTTGTTTGACCCTGACTGGTGGGGTTGTGGGAAAGGGGACTAGGTGGGGAGAGGATAAGGGTGGTTGGATGGGGATCGGATAGGATTGGGAGCGTCTAGAGGATGGGGGTGGGGAGACGAGAGGATTGTTAGGTCATAAGACACCACGTCATTAAGGGGGGATTTACTTTGGCTTAGGATGTGTTAAGTGGGAGTAAGATGGGGGAGTTGGATTGGTGAGGGGATTTTAGATGGGGGGGAAGATAGGGTAGGTGATTATGAAATCTAGGCCCAGATGGTATTGTTGAATGAGTGATTAGGATGATGATTTTGAGCTAGTAACAGTAGTTGCATAAGATTAATTGAGAGCATTTCTTAGTTTACTATAGCAATGTAGGATACAGTTCACAAAGGTATGAAATGACCTAGGTGATGACATATATCCCACAATTGCATGGACTAGACTCACAAACAATAGGTTGATTTCATGCATGCCCACGGTAGTATAATCTTGCCTAGCCTAGGAAGGGGACTCATAGCGATGAGTGTGAATAATACATATAAGGTTTTGATGCCTATATATGCAAATGGGACACATCATGCTAGAACCGACCCAGGCTTCAAGATATGAATACTATTCTTGGAGTAATGAAACCAACCCACAAGCACAGCATACAGAAACAATGACCATGTCTACTCCAGGTGTTGTCCGCCACTTGCCATGATATAATGAGATCAAGGTAGCTTTGGAGATGACTTAGAGTGAGACAAAAAGATAAAAATTAATAATCAAAAAGACCAACGAAAAGATACAAATAGCCTTTGTGTACTCTTGCCAAGAGACATGTTGATAGGATGACAGATTTTTGTCCATTGTGGGAAAGATATATCCTAGGATGCGAATCAGTTGGATTTTGATTGGAGGATTTTTGAAAGGTGGGCAAAAGAACAGTCAGGCTATGTGTGGGATTATGGTTGGTATGTTGATTGATGATTTTTGTGAGGGGACAGGCTTCAAGTGTATACTTAGCGTGTGTACCATTTATCAGGTCTAGAAAGCTCAGTGTATGGAGACCATCCAAACGGGGTGGATGGGTGCATCTTCGGTACCTGAGTAATGGAAACATCCTTCGTATTCCAGATTGCCTACATACCCTGTGTCCACGAGATCGAGGTACTTTCAAGATGCAGGCGAAATGAATATGTAGTTCTGGTAAGACTTGATGATGTGGGAATGGTTTAGGATGGGTGTGATGTGATGAGTTGATAGATGTTGATGGTTGCAAGTTATAGTGAGAGTGATGTATGGGGGGTGATTTGCGGTGAATTGTGTTGTTTTTGGATTTTCTGTGTTTTTCTCTTATTTTTGGATTTCTTGATTTTGTATTTTTTTTTGGATTTTTGGATTTTGTATTGTTTTTGGGTTTTTTGGTTTTCTACTATACAAAAGGGAGCTTACAAGGATCCTCGTTCCATGAGTTAGCCTTGGGTGGGATGGTGCGGGGTTGGGCGATAGGACGTGATATTTCAGAATTCCAAGCCATGGGATGTGTGTGATATGGAGTGTTGTGATGGAAAGAGGACTTATTAGATGGTAGAACCAGCCACTACGGATGGCACCTGAAACAGGTTTTCACGATGGTACTTATCCAAGGCGTCACCGAAGTGATTTTCACCATTGGAAGTTTTTATTGCACTCGAGTTTTTCTTGATTTTTTTATTTTTCTATTTTTTTTATTTTTTGACTTGGAGTACCTAACGGGTTATGCATAAAATTTCTTTAGATGTAGGATGTTCATAGGCTCATCCAAAGGCTGCCCCTCAAGTGTTGCAAGCTGATATGCTCCTGATCCATAGTTGGTTGTGACGACATAAGGTCCTAGCCAATTGGGTTCAAACTTTCCTTGCTTAGGGCGCTCCTGCAAGTTCTTTTGATTTTCCATAAGGACAAGGTCACCTACTTCAAATTTTTGGTTTCTGATCCTCTTGTTGTAGCTTCTTCTAAGGTAGTTTTGATATGCCTGTAGGTGGTTTAACGCATTCAGGCATTTCTCATCTAGTAGTTCTAGTTGATGCAACCTTGCGACTCTGTATTCCTCATCAGAGATTATGTTTTGCAGGGATACTCATGGGGATGAGAGCTCAACCTCAATAGGTAAAATGGCTTCAGATCCGAATAGTAGGTAAAATGGAGTGGCTCTAGTGGGGGTACAGATGCTTGTGTAATAGGCCCATAGGGCAGGGTTGAGTTGGAGGTGCCAGTCATGGCCAGCTTCATTGACTGTCTTCTTGAGAATGCGGAGGATGGTTTTATTGGAAGCCTTTGCTTGACCATTTCCTTGAGGGTAATATGGGGTAGAGAAATGATGTTTGATTTTAAATTTTTCGCACAAAGTGCGAACTTCTTGGTTCTTGAATGGCTCTCCATTGTTGGTGATGATGGAATGAGGGATACCATAATGGCAGATGATATAGTGGAGGATGAATTTGGATATTTGGGTTGTAGTGGTGAAGGTGAGTGGTATTGCTTCCTCCCACATAGTGAAGTACTCGGTAGCAGTGATTATGAACTTATGGCCATTGGAGGATGGGGGATGTATTTTCCCTACGAGGTCGAGTCCCCATTGTGAGAAAGGCCGTAGTGTCGTGATGGGTTGCAACTCCTGTGCTGGTGCATGAATGAGATCGCCATGCTGTTGACATGGTAGGCATTTTTTGATAAACTGGTAGGCATCTCGGTCCATGTTTGGCTTATAATATTCGGTCCTTAGGATCTTTATAGAAAGAGCGGGTTCACTTGAATGCACCCCACAGATACCTGCGTGTACCTTTGCCAAGGCTACCTCGATTTCCCTAGAGTCTAAACATCGTAGAAGCGTGCCATCAAGACTCCTTTTGTATAGGGTATCTCCTACAAGGGTAAAGCGGGAGGCTCGGCGAATGAAAGATTTTCGCTGGGAGGTGGATAGGCTAGGGGAGATGATATTATCGTGGAGGTATAGGTAGGTTTCTTGATACCACGGAGATCGGGGGCCAATGACTTCGCACACTAGTTCTGATTGAGGAACATCATATGCTGGGATGGGGAGTTCTTCTATCAGGAACTCACATTTCTTGCTGTCTTTCTTCATATCGACCAGAGATCTAATGGTGGCCATGGCGTCTGCAGCTTTGTTGTTGAGCCTTGGGATTTGCTCAAAGTGGATGTCATTGAAGTAGTCTTTGAATTCATCGACCATCTTTTTGTAGGGCAGGAGCTTATCATCCTTGGTCTTGTACTCATTATTTACCTGTCGGATGACTAGTTGAGAATCTCCATACACAGTCAGGTTCTCAATTTTCCATTTTATTGCCATGTGGAGACCTGTGATGAGGGCCTCATATTCTGCCACATTGTTAGTACATGGGAATGTGATTTTGACGAACTTAGGGATGGTGTCGCCCTGAGGGGTAACAAATAGGACGCCTATCCCTGAGCCTCTGTGTGTGTACAATCCATCGAAGTACATCTTCCATGTTTCTGTGGCTGATGTGATTGTCAAGATAGCTTCGTCAGGAAACTCTGCTAGTGAAGGATGTTCTGCCCGAATGGGTGCTTCAGCAAGTTGATCAGCTATAACCTGTCCTTTGATGGCCTTTCTCTTAGTGTATTCAATGTCAAATTCAGTGAGAATCACGACCCATTTTGCCATTCTCACAGTAAGAGCAGCTTTGTTTAACAAATATTTTAGTGGATCGATCTTGGCGATGAGCTTGGTCTTGTGATTGAGCATGTAGTGTCTTAATTTTTGTGAAGTGAAGACTAGGGCTAGACATGCTTGTTTAATTTGCGTATAGTTGAGCTCATAGGATATTAGAGTGTGGCTGATGTAATAGATGGCTCTTTCCTTTCCATGCTCATCATGTTGTGCTAATAAGGCTCTGATAGCTGTCTCTGTTGCAAAGATGTAAAGCAGGAGGGATTCTCCTTGCCTTGGTGGAGTTAGAACAAGGGGATTAGCCAGGTATTCTTTTAGTTGATCAAAGGCATCCTGACACTGAGTGTTCCAGACAAAAGCTATATCTTTTTGGATTAGATGCTGGAATGGTTGGCATTTATTAGCAAGTTGGGCAATGAACCGACGGATAGACTGGAATTTTCCTTGCAGACTTCTCAACTGTTTTAGGGTTTTTGGAGGAGGCATTTCAGTGATGGCCTTGACCTTTGCGGGATCTACCTCGATTCCTCTTCTGGAGACTATGTATCCCAAGAGTTTTCTAGAGGTGACACCGAAGACACATTTCTTTGGATTTAGGTGAACATTGTATTGCTCTAGTCAGTCAAAGATTTTTGCCAATACATCAAGGTGTTCCTCTCTTGTCTTCAATTTCCCTAGCAAGTCATCCACATAGTCTTCCATGATGTGGTGGAACAGGTCATGGAAGATGACAGTCATAGCTCTTTGATATTTAGCTTCGGCATTCTTCAGGCCAAATGGCATTACGACCCAGTAGTATATCCCCCATGGACATATGAAGGCTATCTTATGCTGGTCCTCTTCTACGATCCAGATTTGGTTGTACCCTAAAAAGCCATCCATGAGGGAAAACATTTCATGTCCTACCGTTAGATCCACTATCATGTCAATGTTAGGCAACGGGAAGTCATCCTTCATGCAGGCTTTGTTGAGATCTTTGAAGTCGGTGCAGCAGCGGATTCGGCCATCTGGTTTGGCTACTGGGACTAAGTTGGAAACCCATCCAGGATAATCAATTGGGTGAATGAACCCAACATCCAGTAGTTTCTTTAGCTCTGCTTTGACAAGGAGGGCCACTTGAGGATTCATTTTTTTGAGTTTCTGCTTTACTGGTTTCACATCAGGGCGTACTGCAAGGTGATGGACAACCAAAGCGGGATCTAGCCCTGGCATGTCTGCATAGGTGCATGCAAAATTGTGATTTTGGTGTTTGAAGAATGCCAAGAAGTTTTCCTGTTCTTGTGTGCTGAGAGATTCTGCCCTAAAAGTGATTTTTGACTCTTCTTCTATCCCAAGATTCATCTCTTGGGCTGGCTCGACTAGGACAAGTGATCTGTTTGGATAAACCTTGTCTATCTCGGGAAGGCCCATGCTTCCATCTCCTAGCGCCTCGTGGAGTTTTTCACCAGGAGATACGTCTTTTGTTTTTACTTTTTTGGGATTTGACACTGCCGCAAAATGGTTTTCACCATCAGATCCATTTTTGATTTTTATGTTTTTATGACTGGAAGCAGGGGTTGTCTTCCCGAAATAGGCATGCGTATCAAGTTCCATGATGTATCCTGCTCTGTGATCTCCCAGGGGGAAGTGGTCTCTAACTCCCATCATTTCAGTGATGGCCTCATCATTTGGTGCTATGTCAAAGACAAGAGGTCGTCGTTGGTCCCAGTCTATGAGGTCCGGGTATACGAGTGGTAAGTCATTGGAGGACGAGGCTAGGGTGGTGACTATGTGGATGGTGCATATGGACGAGTCAAAGAAATCGGCAAAGTCACTAAAGGAGTCTTGATGGTCTGTTTCATTGATGTTGTCAACTTCAGGGGAGATTGTAGCAACCTCGGCTAAGATACATTCACCGATAGTGAGGATACATTGTCTTTGACCATATCCTAACCCTTGGGTATAGGGGTTTCTTGTTGCTTGGATTGGTTCCATGATCCCCTGCTCATGAAGGCCGATACCGCCTTGTCCTTTGTAGCCCATGTTTTTGACAATTTCTGAACCTTTACCATAGATTTATGTTAGTATGGTAGGAGTTTCTTGTTCATTTTCTTTGTCCTTATATAGCCAGGATGAGATATCTTCGAGCACATCCTAATCTAGGAGATGTTTCTTTTCAAAGATGGGCGATGGTTTACACTTGATGACCACTGTGTTAGCTACTTCTATCTTTGGGATGCCAAATGTTTTAGGATTGGGTAATGTGCCCACACAAAAGGTACCGTGCAGGTCGTATTCCCCACATCCCATGTAGCTGATCTTGACCTCGGGTGGTGGTGGTGTTTGGGATGAAGTGGTGGCAATGTTGTCGGGGTCGATATATGAGGTGGAAGGTGTTGGATTGGCTTTGGTGGTGGCTTTGTTGTATGGGCAGAAGGTGTGGTTGTGGCCTTCCAAGAAACTGCAGTATTGGAAAGGGTGAGGGTCAGCGTAGATAGTTACCTTCGTACTGTTGTGAGGGAACTTGAGGCGTTGATGGAATGTGGATGGGACAGCTTGCATGGCATGGATCCATGGTCAGCCAAGAAGAATGTTGTAGGGGAGGTCATGATCAAGGACCTAACATTTTGTTTCTAGTATTTTCTATCCTACTTAAATAGGGAGCTTGATTGTGCCTTCAGATAGCCGTTCAGTGTCATCGTACCCTTTGATTGTGATGCACTCATTGGAGTCTACAACCACATCTGAGTACCCCAAGTGTTTTAACAGTTTAAGAGTGCACACGTTTAGGCCGGAGCCACCATCTATTAAGACTCTTTTGATTATGTGTTTATGGATATGAATTTCGATGTGTAGGGCGTCATTGTGTAAGTGATCAGAAGCGGGGAGGTCCTTTTTTGAAAATGTGAGATGGTGAGGTGCGGCGATATATCCTACCATGGCTTAGAATTGGGTTACATTCAAGTTGGCGGGAACTTGAGTTTCCAAGAGTGCTTTGTCAAGGACATCTTTGTGAAGGGGGGATGTGCGGAGCAACTCAAGTATGGATATTTGTGTTGGCGTCTTTCCTAGATGCTCTAGGAGGTTATACTGATTGGTAGGTGTTAGACATGTGGTTGGACAAGGGGGTAGGGGATCGGATGTGGATGCAGGTGTTTGTTCAGTGGTAGGGGTTGTGCAGATAGATACACAGCCACGATGAGTTGTGACAGCGCAATCGGGTGCTTGTGCCCGAATGGTGATTATGTTAACATGGTGGGATGATGGTTCTATCCACCCCACGATAGAGTCATAGGATGCAGGTAGTGGGGTTATGTTGTATGCTTGATTGGATAAGGAGGCTTTATTATGGTTGGGTAGTGGATCCTTGTAAGCTCCGAGGTTGGTGTTTGGCGATGGTTGGGTGCTTTGATCGAGGCTGACTTGATTTTGATCTATAAGATCTTGGATGCAATGCTTTAGTTGCATGCAGTCAACGGTTTTATGACCCGCAATGCAGTGGTATTCACAATAATCATTTTCATTGTACCATGCTACTTTGAGTTCATTCTCTTGACGGGGTCTAACAGGTGGGAGTGTGATCAAACCTTTCTTGAGACATCTGTCGAGGATGTCCTCGATGGGTTCCCCTAAGGGTGTAAATTATCTTTGAGGTTTGCGTGGTTTAGTTTGCCCCCTTTGGTTGTTTACATTGGTGGTATAGGTATGTGCAGGTGTTTGATTCTGTACATGTTGGATGGCTTTCACATCCATGACGTCGTCGTTCAAAGTGTTCTTGTTCTTCCCCCAATAGTGTGACTTTTCATTTGATTGCGTGTTGGCGTTGTTGTTTGTATTGGGGGTGTTGATATGGGGTTTGTTGTTGTTGTTGTTGTTGGATTTGTAGTCATACAATTTGATGGAGCCCTTGGCGATGAGGGCTCGTTCGATGGTGGCACCTTTGTCGATGACCTCTTCAAAGGTAGACACACAAAGTATTTGTAAATGAAACCCTATTTCCTGATTGAGGTTGGTCACAAACATGGTGACGAGTTGTTTTTCAGGAATTGGACATGGGAGTTTGCTTGCTAAGCTTCTCCACCTCTGCAAGAAGGAAGCGAAGGATTCTCCACTTTTCTATTTTGTGTTGCAAAGGTCAGTCATAGATATCTCATGTTCGAAGTTGTAGGAGAAATGGTTGACAAATTTCTCCGCGAGCTCAGGAAAAGACCTAATGCCCGGGGGTAGATGTGCAAACCATTCAGTGGCTTGACCACCGAGGCTTCTTGGAAAGAGTCTCATAAGATATGTATCGTTATTTGAGACTTCTAAGCAAGTGAGGTAAAACTCCCTAAGATGATCCCTAGGGTCTTCCTTTCCCTTGTATTTGTCAAATTTAGGTGTTTCAAAGTTCTTGGAGAAAGGGGGCATGTACAATGTGCGATCAAATGGATAGGGACAAATATCCTCAAAAGAGTAATGTTTGCATTTGCCCCTAGTTTGCATGTCATCTACCTTTTGGATCAAGGCCTGTATAATGGTTGTGAGATCTTGTGTTGGTTGTGGTTGGGGTGTGTGGGTTTGTTGATGGATGAGGTGTTGGAGATTAGGTGGGGTTTGATGTTGGAGGTTTTGGGAGGTTGTGTTTTGGTATTGTGATGTGGTGTTTTGTGCGAGGTGTTGTTGATGAGCGTAGAGTTGTTGGAGAATGTGTGGGGGTATTTGGGTTTGGGATTATGTTGATTTGATGATGCTATTGGGTTATGTGGATACATGACATTAGACGGAATGGCGTTGGATAGGTGGACATTGTTAGACTTAGGGCACACAACTGAGAGGGAGGGTGAATCAGTTGTGCGAAACTTTTCTCCAATTAAACACTTAAATCTTCTTTAGTGATTAGCAGAATATTAATCATGAACCATAATGCATTCAAATCAAAAGCAGAAACATAACAACACATAAAACACCAAGATTTTGACGTGGAAAACCCGGTTAAGGGAAAAACCATGGGGTGATTAACCCAAGATTGTATTCTCTGTTAGAAGAATAGAAGAACAAAATGGCACATGCCAATTAGGGCTCACTACCTGAGCACACTACTCACAAGAGGCTCACTGCCTACAAGAGACACATTGTCTACAAAGAAATAAGTATCACCTTCATGAATTGGAGAATAGCATCTTCACCATGCTTGAATCAGTTCCATTTAAGCCCAATACTTCTGCTCTGCCTTTCGCACTCTTCTTCGCTACCACACACTTATCACCGCAAGACTCAATTCAAAAAGACTTCACAATCCCTTATTTATACAAGGCATCGACTTAGGAAGAATCATCTAAGTCGGCAAACACCTACAAGAACATCCGCAAGACGTGTAATACATCCAGTCGGCCAGTCTCAAGAAGAACACCAATATCCGGTGGTAATTCTTCAAATACAAACTCTAACTTCAATGCGGACCACCAACATGAACTGGACATGATCCAACGATCATCATAACCTTCCCTGTATCACCAAGAACATCCGCACTTCATCATCCTGCTGGAATTCTTCTCTCCTTCATCCGGAGCTTCAAGAACACAGTTTGTCATCACTGTCACAAATGAATAGGCTCTTCCGGACCTTCAAACCACGAACCAGTCTAGTTCATACTTCACAAAGACGTCCTCAAAACTCCCTCAAATCCGCAAAATGAGATAATGAATTTCTGGATTTCACTGGACCTATCTGTGACACTCTGTTACCTCTGAACACCTGCCGGAACTGGTTCTACTTGAGCGACCATAACTTCTTCAGATCTTCATGTGGACCTCTGAAAACTTGACTAAAGCATCTCAAGACTTATATCTACAAACCCTTTAAACCGCATCCTCTGATCCTCAACCTATTGAGGACTTTTACCTTCTTGTCATCACTATTCTTCACTATTCTTGATTGAGACTAATTTTCTCAATATCCTCAGCACACTGCTCATCTAATCCTTCTCATTAATGCAACATGAGTATGTTGACATCAATGACAACACCGGTTAAACCCATACTTGCAACAATCTCCCCATTTGTCATTGATGGCAACATATGATGTGAAAAACCATCAAGACAAGAACTTCTCCTTACTGTCACAACTCCCCCTGTCAACAGCAACCATTCACATGTCTTCTCTCCCTTTACTACTCCCCCTTTGATCAACAACCACTTGTTTTTCACATGTCTTCTCTCCCCCTTTGACATCAATGGCAAAGGGCTCATACTTGCAATTTCACCACCTCAGACTTATACCTGCAGCTCCCCTTGAGTAGCAGCTCCCCAACATCAATCTAGATCACAAGATGTGACTGTGATACCCACCGGACTGATGCACATCAGTGCACCTTAGTTCATCACCAGAGGGGCAATAACCCCTAACTTCTCCCTGAGATACTCAAAAGAGTCCTTAGGTAGAGGTTTAGTAAAGATATCTGCAATCTGATCCTTGGATGACACAAACTCCAATTTGACTTCACTCTTATTCACTTGCTTTCTTAGAAAGTGAAACTTGATAGATATATGTTTTGTCTTTGAATGCAACACCGGATTCTTAGATATACTTATAGCACTTGAATTATCACAGTGGATTGTGATAGGCTCCTCATATTCTACTTTAATATCTCTTAGCATCTGCTTCATCCACAAGACTTGAGTGCAACAATCTACTACTGCTATGTATTCTGCTTCAGTTGTAGATAGGGATATTGCCTCTTGTTTCTTGCTTAGCCAAGAAACCAATCTCTTTCCCAAAAAGAATGCTCCACCATTGGTACTCTTCCAGTCATCCACATCTCCTACCCAATCTGCATCTGTATATGCATGAAGAGAGAAATCATGATCTCTAGGATACCACAGACCATACTCAACTGTTCCTTTTAGATACCTAAAAATCCTTTTGATTGCCATAACATGAGATTCTCTGGGATAAGCCTGGAATCTCGCAACAAGACCAACGGCCTGCATTATATCTGGTCTAGTTTGAGTGAGATATAGTAATCCTCCAATCATTGATCTGTACTTTGTCTGATCTGCCTTAGGAGAGTCATCATCTTTGCTTAACTTACATCTGGTTCCCATGGGAGTGTTCATTGGCTTTGAATCTTCCATTCCAAATTTTCTCAACATTTCTTTCACATATTTGGTCTGAGAGATAAAGATTCCTTTCTTTGTTTGAGTAATTTGTAGACCCAAGAAGAAATTCATTTCACCGAGCATTGACATCTCAAACTCACTTTTCATTTGATTTGCAAAGGTTTTACACATACTGTCTCTTCCTCCAAAGATGATATCGTCATCAAATACTTCAACAATCAAGATGTTTTCATGATCAATTTTGAAATATAGGTTACTGTCAGCAGTACCTTTGTTGAAACCAATCTTCAAAAGATGTTTGTCCAGTCTTTCATACCATGCTCTTGGGGCTTGCTTTAGTCCATACAGTGCCTTCTTCAATTTGCAGACCATATCACCATGCTCAGATAATTGAAAACCATCTGGTTGTTCAATGTACACTTCTTCTTCTAATCACCATTCAAGAAGGTAGACTTGACATCCATCTGATACACCTTGAAATCTTTGAAGGTAGCAAATGCAAGAAATAGTCTGATTGCTTCAATTCTTGCCACCGGAGCAAAGGTTTCTTCAAAATCAATCCCTTCTATTTGAAAGTAGCCTTTGCAGACCAATCTGGCTTTGTTTCTGATTACTTGACCAACTTCATTTAGTTTGTTTCGGAAGACCCATTTGGTTCCAATCACATTCTTGTTTCTAGGTCTGGGAACAAGATCCCAAGTGTGATTTTTCTCAATTTGCATCAACTCTTCCTCCATTTCTTTGGTCCAGTTTTCATCATTGCAAGCTTTATTTATTGTTTTAGGTTCAATCTTTGAAATTAGACAATATTCATCTAAATTTTGAGCAATTTTCCTTCTAGTTTGCACACCTTTGCTTTTGTCACCTATGATTTGATCTTCAGAGTGATTCAGTCTTACATACCTTAGAACTTTGGGAGTTTCTTGCACTTCTACTTCTTGATCAGGCTCATTTAGACCTATCTCTTCTTCCTAATTTACCGGATTAATCTGAATCTGACTTTCAGAAGAGGATTGAGCTCCTTGAACCAGAACACCATTCTGATCATCTTCATCATATTCATAAAACCTTGAGGGTTTCTCTATTCCCTCATCAACCTTCACATTTGTACTTTCTATCATCTTTCTTAATCTCTTGTTATAACACCGGTATGTTTTGCTTTGAGTAGAGTTACCCAAGAATATTCTTTCATCACTTCTAGCATCAAACTTGCCTAGATCTTCATCTCTTTTGATGTAACATTTGCTACCAAAGACTTTGAAATATCTTACAGTAGGAGTAATGCCAAACCAGAGTTCATAAGGGGTTTTACCAGTATTGCTTCTGATTTGAACTTGATTAAGAGTATAGACTGTAGTGTTGACAACTTCTCTCTAATAGATCTGAGGAACATTTGCTTCCATCATCATGGTCCTAGATGCTTCCTGGATAGTCTGGTTCTTTCTCTCCACTACTCCATTCTGCTGTGGAGTCCTAGGAGCAGACAACTGTCTCTTGATTCCATGTTTCTCACAGAACTCTATGAACTCACCGGATGTGAATTCTCCACCTCTATCAGACCTCAGACACTTCAACTTTAATCCTGTTTCATTCTCTACCATAGCCTTGAATATTTTAAATTTCTCAAGAGCTTTTGATTTCTCCTTTAGAAACCTTGGTTACCCACATCATCTGGGAATAGTCATCTATTAGCAGCATGAAGTATCTATCACCTTGAATACTTTTGGTTCTTGCCGGACCACAAAGATCAGTGTGAACTAAGTCCAATAATCCGGTAGAAGACAGTTCCTTGCTTTTGAATGTGACTCTACTCAGCTTACCCAACTAACATTCCTTGCACAAGCTGTTAGAAGGTTTTACCAATTTTGGAAGATCTCTTACATCCTAAGTATTTCTTATCTTGATGATATTATCAAAATTCACATGACACATCCTTCTATGCCATAACCAACTTTGATCAATTTGAACAAATAAGCAGCTTTTACCAGTACCAACCAAGTGGAAGATATTACCTTTAGTTTGAGCACCGGATGCAATCTCTGCTCTGGATCTTTCAAAGATTTTGCATTTTCCATCCTTGAATCGGAGATCATAGCCTTTGTCCACCAACTGTCCAACACTGAGAAGATTGTGCTTCAAACCTTCAACATACAGTACATTACCAGTTTTGTTTCTTCCATCAAAAGAAATAGTTCCTCTTCCTCTGATTCTACTAGCAGAATTATCACCAAACTTCACCACTCCTTCATACTTTTCCAAGTCTATGAACTTATTTTTGTCACCTGTCATGTGGTGGGAGCAACCACTGTCAATGACCCAATCATTCTTTTCTTCAACTTAGGCAGCCAGAGCTCTTTCTACAACTTTATGATTGATAGATACAGAGGATATTGGTTCTTCTTCCTTGATGGCAATAAACACCCATTCACTTCTGGATTTGTTTCCTATCTCTGATTCATCATCTGTTACTCCATTATCATCTTCTTCATGAACATAGTAACAATTCTTTTGGAACCTTGATCTATTAGGATTTGACTTTGAAAATCTTTCCAGATATCTTGAGGCAAAATGACCAATCTTATTGCAGTTAAAGCACTTAAAAGGCAATTTTCCTTTATACTTACCGGATCCTTTTGGCAGTCTCTTTGCAATGAGGGCTTCAAGTTGAGCAGTTTCTACTTCTACTTCTTCCAGGTCTTTTCTTGCTTTTTCATACCATGATAGTTTCCTTGATGAGTTCTCTCCCGGACCAAATTTTTGTTTACCTTTCACAGAGGCACTAGCTTTGAATGCAGATTCAGTCTTGGGGGGATCATCTCCAAACTCGGTCATTTCAAAAGCAGCTAGTTTGCCAGCCAATTGGTCTCTTGTGACAGTTGTATGGGCTCTGAATTCATCAATGGCAACAACCTTGATTTTGTAAGAGGCAGTAAGGGATCTGAGAATTTTACCAACAATCTCATTTTCATCCAAGACTCCACCAGAATTTCTAATTCCACAAACTAGCTCATTCACTCTTGGCATAAAAGTGGTAATATTTTCATCATCTCTCATCTTCAGTTTTTCAAATTTCCCTTTTAGACTCTGTAACCTTGCACATTTAACATACTGGCTCCTTCATGCAAAAGTTCCAGTTTAATCCAGATCTCATAGGCAGTTGGCAAGTCAATAACATTTGAGAGCTCTGAGTCAGTTAATGCGCTTACAAGAGCCTCTTTGGTCCACAGATTATTTTCAGCATCTGTGATTTCATTTAGGGTTGTCAGACCACCCTGTGGAGGTACATATGCTTTTGTGACCATGGACCAGTATGCCATTCCCATACACTACAAGTGACATTTCATGCGACCTTTCCAAAGAGCAAAGTTGGTTCCATCAAACTTCAGACTATCCTTCTTATATGACGACATCCTGGATCTCCTCAAGCGGTTAAGCTCCTTTTAGAGGAACTTGGCTCTGATACCAATTGTTAGACTTAGGGCACACAACTGAGAGGGGGGGTGAATCAGTTGTGCGAAACTTTTCTCCAATTAAACACTTAAATCTTCTTTAGTGATTAGCAGAATATTAATCATGAACCATAATGCATTCAAATCAAAAGCAGAAACATAACAACACATAAGACACCAAGATTTTGACGTGGAAAACTCGGTTAAGGGAAAAACCACGGGTAATTAACCCAAGATTGTATTCTTTGTTAGAAGAATAGAAAGAACAAAATGACACATGCCAATTAGGGCTCATTGCCCAAGCACACTACTCACAAGAGGCTCACTGCCTACAAGAGACACACTGTCTACAAAGAAATAAGTATCACCTTCATGAACTGGAGAATAGCATCTTCACCATGCTTGAATCAGTTCCATTTAAGCCTAATACTTCTGCTCTGCTTTTCGCACTCTTCTTCGCTACCACACACTCATCACCGCAAGACTCACTTCAAAAAGACTTCACAATCCCTTATTTATACAAGGCATCGACTTAGGAACAATCATCTAAGTCAGTAAACACCTACAAGAACATCCGCAAGACGTGTAATACATCCGGTCGGCCAGTCTCAAGAAGAACACTAATATCTGGTGGTAATTCTTTAAATGCAAACTCTAACTTCAATGCGAAACACCAACATGAACTGGACACGATCCAACGATCATCATAACCTTCCTTGTATCACCAAGAACATCTGCACTTCATCATCCTACTGGAATTCTTCTCTCCTTCATCCGGAGCTTCAAGAACACAGTCTGTCATCACTGTCACAAATGAATAGGCTCTTCTGGACCTTCAAACCATGAACCAATCTAGTTGATACTTCACAGAGACATCCTCAACACTCCCTCAAATCCGCAGAATGGGATAATGAATTTTCGGATCTCACCGGACCTATCTGTGATACTCTGTTACTTCTGAACACCTGCCAGAACTGGTTCTACTTGAGTGACCATAACTTCTTCAGATCTTCATGCAGACCTCTGAAAACTTGACTGGAGCATCTCAAGACTTATATCTACAAACCCTTTAAACCGCATCCTCTGATCCTCAACCTATTGACAACTTTTACCTTCTTGTCATCACTGTTCTTCACTGTTCCTGATTGAGACTAATTTTCTCAATATCCTCAGCACATTGTTCATCTAATCCTTCTCATTAATGCAACATGAGTATGTTGACATCAATGCCAACAATAGTTAAACCCATACTTGCAATAGACGTTGGATGGGTTGGACGCATTGTAAGGTGGTTGTGAGAATAATTGCCTTAGGTATGCTATGGTTTGAGGGTTGGGTGGAGGCACACTCGTGGAGGTACTTGCATGCGTGATATTCCCTTGTATGCCCAAAGTGATTTTAGGGATGGAAGCGTTTATGGTAGTTGTGGTAGTGGATGTGATGACAGGTTGGGAGGTGGTAGGGATGGAGGCACTTGTGGGGATTATAGATGTGGTAGCGGTAGAGCTTGTGGAGGTGGCAGATAGGGTGGGTGTTGACATTTGAGAGATGATAGGTTGGGTGTTTAATGTAGATGTTTGGGTGTTTGATGTGGTAGGAATGGTGTTAGAGGTGGATGGTTGTGATGAGGTCTTGTTATGGGGTGGTTGGGCACCAATTTTGAGGAGATAATCAAGAAATCTATTTGGATCTGACCTTAGGACTTTGTCAAGCATGTCCATGTTATCAGTGTCTTGTGTGAAGGTCAAGACATCTAGATCATCTTGGGATATGGTGGGGATGTTTTATGGTGGTGTTGGTGGTGGTTGTTGTAAGAAATGGAAGGGATTTTCATTGGGATTATATGTGGGGATGTGAAAGAACGTAGGTGGGTTGTATGTTTGGTTGATTGGTATGTTGTTTTCATTGGTATTAGGCATTCCTATGCCCTGATATTGTTCTGCCATTGCTTGGTTTTTCTTGTGTTGTGATCTAGTTATGGGCATGCAAGTGTATGGATTTGATTTTGGAGATGGGGTGAAATGGGGATGGAGACCTTAGAGAATTTGGATTAAATTGTTGGACCCAAAGATGGAGATGGAGTAGAAGAGAGGATGTGATGGAAGATCGATATGTCTTTCTAAGGTATTAATCTAAGGGTGGTATGAGTGGACGGTATTGACTTTTTGCACAATTTTGGACCAAAAGGTAGGTAATGGATGATGTTTGTTTTGAAGAGATTGTTGATGTTTGATTTTGATGTTTGATATGAGAGATTAGGATGATGTTTTTCAAAAGGATTTGATAGTCAACAAATTGAGCTTAGGTAAGATCTAGATTTGTGTCACACAAATGGATGTTTCTCTTTGTTTTGGGTAGACTAATGACCTTACACAAAGAAGGATGATTATTTCACTTGGAAGGTAGACTAATGACTCTCCAAGCAAGATATGATGTGAATGATGAAATCTAGATCTAGCTTTAGCTCAAAGGGATGACGAGTTTTTGGTTGATGATAATTTTTTGATGGGTGTTTTGATTTGGAAGATTCTGGGTAGGTTTTTGGATTTTGGAATGATTTCTTGTGACAAGGATTTTTGTTTTGGTCCAAAAAGGTATGCAAAGATCAATGAGGATGAATGGATACGAAATTGAGTGGGTTTGATATAGCAAAGGGTCCAACAATGATAGTGATTGATTCTCTAAGGTTAAAATGAAGGTATTATTTGGAAAATTTTGAGGAGAAAATGGATGGGGTAAGGATGATTTTTTGGAATGTGAATATGAATTATGGCAGAGTAGATGATGAAGATCACGACTGAATGGGTCTTAGTCTCAGGGAAGTCAATCTGAAAATAGCACCAATCCACAGGTGAAATGGCGCCAAAATTAGACAGAGATGGCACTGATACAAGGCAGTGTTGGTCAAGGTCCTGAAAAAGACAGATTTTGATGGCAAATTTGGATTTGTTTTGATTGAGATTTGATCAAATGGTTTTCAATGTCTCTTGGCAAGTTGTTTGAAAATAATTAAGCACATTAACACACAATTAAGCACATTAACACACAATTAAGCACATTAACACACAATAACCAAGATTTTTGTTTGTGAAAGGACGTGTGATTTTGTTTAAACCAGCACTTTGCACAACCTAAGGTGAAGATATGACAGTATTTGTTGAATCCCCTAGCTGTGCCTATTCAAAGTGGGTAGCTCCAGGGTCTTGGTAGCACCAGCTCCTCCTTACAATTGCACACACTTCTCACACATACCAAGATCCGGGTTTCCTATAAGGCTTGTCCCTCACCAAACCTTTGGATTGTCCCTGCTACCTCAACTAAGAACCGCATGAATCGGGGCCGCTTCAAAGGTTTCCCTTCTGTGTCAACAAATAGAAGGA
The DNA here is from genome assembly GCA_027924645.1 of Cunninghamia lanceolata. NCBI lineage: Eukaryota > Viridiplantae > Streptophyta > Pinopsida > Cupressales > Cupressaceae > Cunninghamia > Cunninghamia lanceolata. The sequence goes on along the minus strand of BSBN01001247.1, from coordinate 5,171,393 downwards.
TTTTGGCTTGCTAAACAAAGGTTCATAGTAAGTGCTTTCGTTCAGGTGGTTATACGTGTGGCAACACTACTCTCCGTTATGGAGTCTCTTAGCCTCCAAGGGTTACGCCTTGGAGGGTTTTGGGGGAGGTTGGCTATCAGTATAACACAACAACACCTGTTGTCTATGACTTTTGTCACAAACACCTTATTTTATATAGCAGCTTGAAAGAGTTTAGCTTTAGCTTGTTGCCGATTGGGTCGTTCCCACCTTTCGAAGCGGGGTGGCAGGCCCTCTAAGGATTAACAAAAGCAATACAACCACAAAAATACTTTTGATCCCCAAGTTCATACAAAGATGCGAGGGGAGAGCATACGTATTCCTTGTGCTTGCATCACACTAAACATGGTTCATTTTAGTTCTTTAGATTATGTTGGGGGTGATTTATGCAAGTGTTGTGAGAAGCTTTTGATTGCCAAGGTCACCAAATGGTGTGAGGGAAGATCATACACTTTTCACACTACAAAACATAAACCACGAAGACACTTCACGCAAATTAGATTGATTTTCTTGATTATGAGTGAAGAAATGCAGATTTGTTGTTCTTTTTAATCTAATGATTTCATTGATGCAATTTGTGGTTCTTTTAAAAAGCCCAAAGTCAAAATGTTTTGATAGTTGTTGGCACACAATTTGTGAATTTTAGAACACCAAATTCAAATGTTTGACACACACACACACACAAAGATTTGTTTGTTTGTTGATCAATTTTTAATAACACCAAATCGAAATGTTGTGTAAACTAGCATGCAAGGGTTCGTTTTAAATTTCCAATTGAAGTGTTTGTTAAACAAAAGATGAAAGAACCCTGCAAAAACTTGTTAGTGTCCTTGGGATGATGTTGATGACTTGCAAACAAATTGTCAATCCCTGCACAAAACGCAAAAGTCAGTCTCAGAAATAGCACTAAAATAGATACCTAAGCGCGCCACTATGGACAGAATATGGCACTACTTGATAGAAACTGACACTCTAAACAAAAGGCGCCGATTTACAAATATGCACTAATATCAGACTCAGAAGGCGCCATAATACAAGTTTGTGCTACAGACATATACAGAAGGTGCCACAATAATAAACAGCGCTATAACAATATATAGAAAGTGCTAATTCAGGTAATAGTGCTAAAATGGGTCTAAGAAGGTGCCACTGCGCAAGTTGTTAAGCGGTCTAGTCACAGTTGAAAGATAGCGCCAATCTGGGTGCCGATAGCGTCGATACGAGTCTGAGTGTGTCTGTCCTGCGAAACAAAGGTTTTTCCTAAACAACACAAAGCGTCAGACTACAAAACTGAGGTCTTATTAGCCTTTTAGTACAACAGATGAGAAAAAAACAAGACAAAATGATAACCGAAAAGTATGTTTGTACTTCTAGGGAAATTTTGGCATAACCTCCCCTTGTTCAATCAATATTCCTGCAAAAACAAAGAGCAGCTAGACATTAAAAAACATCAGGAAGATCATTAAAAAGAGACATGTGAGTGAGTTTGTAAAATGGAAATTGCTCCGCAAGATAGCGCTAAAACAATAAATAGCGCCAAAAAATGTTAGAGATAGCGCCACTGCGCAGGGTAGATGGCGTTGCACCTGCAAAAACACGTCTAGAGCACAAAAACTCACAAAAATTGATTAGATTTGGACCTTGTGGGTCCCACCGGGCGTGCCAATGTAGATTATGAAATCAAATCGATCTAGAAACACAAACTAAAATGCATAACAAAACAAATAGTTATACCTCAACAAGAAGACCCAATCTCATCAAGGGAGATGAAACTTGCACCCAAAAAGCTCCTAAGACATGATAATCCCTAGAATATGATTCAAATGTGAAATGCTATTACTCTAATTGCAACTCACTAATTAGCTCAATAGATATTTGGGCATGGTAACTTTGCATAAAACTTGGATCCTAAAATGGGTTGAGATATGTTGTATTTATAGAGATTTTGGAGGGATTTTGATCCAAGAGTGGAGATTGATTTGGAAGATCAATGGTGAAGGAGAAAAGTGATGTGGAGGGCCTAGATTTGATCTTGGAGAAATGGAGGGCTAGGAATAAAAGTAAATCTTTTATTCATTTTGGGAAAAGGGGTAATTAAATGAGCATGTGTGTGAAGGATTATTTTTGAATTAAAGATTCATATGGGGAATGTAAAATGAATTAAAAATTTATTTTGGGATAAGTGGAGATAAATAAGGTATGGGGGTGTAAGGAGAATTAATTGTGATGTGGGATGTTTTTAAATAAAAAATTGACTTATGTGGATTTATTTCAATTTTTTATTTAGAGGATGTGGGGAAGTGTGTTAAACTAGGTTTGACCACCCAAATGAGAGGTTAGGATTAATTAAACATAGGTTTTATTTAAATAATCCTAGGGCTAGAATGAGGTAGGGTAGGGTAGGTAATTAAATAATAGCTATTTAATTACCTAGGGTAGGGATAGGTCAATTAATAGGCTGAATTAATTAGTTAAACATGGTTTAGCTAATTAATTAGATTTAGTGAAAGGGGGGAAATTGATTAAATAAATATTACATATTTATTAAATCAATTGGCCAAGGTTTGGACTATTGAATCAATGAAATTAATTCAATTTTGGGGATAAAATGGTGTAAAATTAGATGATGAAGGGATAATTAATTAAATAAAAATTTAATTAATGGATTAGAAGATAAATTGGTAGTTTAGGGACGTCGGAAGTCAGTTCGATGTTAAAAGACATTTTTAGGTGTCTACAGTTACTATTGTTAGAGATAACTACACTTCAATGTGCAATGGGTACACTAAAGAGGTCTTAAAGGTAAATTATCATGTCCTTAAGCAAATGACATGTTTCACTAATATATTAAGGTTTACTTTTGGTGGTGAGTGTCTTACTCAAAAGGGTTTTCCTAAGCATATATGTCATCTTATCTTCACTATTTCTTTCACTTATTCTTCTATTTTTAATTAAGATTACATGTGTTTTAGATCAACAAATTTTAAATTACTATTCATTGCTCCTAATTGAGGAATAAGCATTGTATGAAACCAAACATTTACATATTTTTCCTCTAGTAGTGAGTTAATTGGCTTCCATAGATGTAAAAATGGAAGAAGAATAAAAATTTATCACTTTGATTTGTTCATTATAGAATACCATATTTCTCTATAACTGGGGGTGCAGAAGTTACTTTGCATCATTTGGGTATACCACTCAATTATGTTGTGTCTGTAAAAATTTGTAAAGAAAACAAGCTTATCCTCAAAAGTTGGGTAGAGAAAACACATAAAAAGGGTAAATTGATTGAGGTGAAAGATGTGCAAAATTTGACAAAAGAAAGACATGTTCCCCTCTAGTCCATCCCTTGTGTTCCTATTGTTGCTTGTTATACTATTATAGGGGCTTCCACCTATTATCGCATCAAAACCTCTAATTGAATTAATCATATTTAAAATCATGTCATTATAACTTTGTATTATGATAGTATAATTTGATTATTATTATTATTATTATTATTTAATCTTAATTTTTGAAATTGTCTTTGTAATGAGCTTCTGACTCTTTTAAGAGCATAAACATTGTAAGTATTTGTGTGTTCAATGGTGTGCATCAAATGCCTTTAAGAAGTTTTGTGAGATAAATTGTGAAAAGTCATCCCTAAACCTTCTTATCAACTTAATTTAGTAAAATATAAATTATAATTTATTAATGTCATATTTAAATTGTTATGTATTAAGAATAAGCAAATAATTATCACTAACTCATTTATAATGTTTTAAAGTGACTCTGAGAGTGGTTTAATTTATCAATTTTTTAAATCTAAAGTAGTATTGTATTTTATTATTTAGATCTCATTAGGGTTTGTTTTTTTCTAAAAATTATATAAAAAATAAAAAACTTGAATGGGAGACATAATACCTTACCCTCACATCCACTTAACCCATGCAATTATCTCCAAGGAAGAGTCTCAAATTTTATCTTTATAAAAATAAAGATATATAGGGGAAGGGATAAAGTACCATAGCTAGGTGTAATATAAGGGAAAAAAACCAGTACTTCCCTCCAAGCAATCCATACAAATTTAAAATAGCATTCCCACTGACCCTTTTACTTGGTGTGCCTCTACCAAATTAAGAAAAAGTTAAAGACACCAAAGTCAACCAAAACCTGACTATCGTGACCATCTCTAAGAGTCGACATGAGATTTGTTTAAAAATATTTGACACACTGTGGCCCAACATTCTTTTCTTACCACGTGCTTTCATATTCCATTGCCATTCCTGGCGTTCTTCTCCTACCACATGCTTTCTTATTGCATGTCAATTCAAAATTTCTAGGGTTGTTTGGCTTCTTTGTCTTCTCCTATTGACACCATCATATATCACTTTAGAATCTTGGGAGACATTTGTCAAAGACATTGCAAATACTACAATATTAGAACCACAAACAAACACTTTCCAAAAAGTATGTATAGTGATGACACTAATAACACTTGAAGAGCACATGCTCCTAGTTAAAAGTTTGCAACCAAATAAATAAATCCAATTTAAAATTAATTTTAATATGAACATAAACTATCCATATTGATCACAACATAGGGTGCACTTGAAAGACAACATTCTCCTAATCAAATGCTTATCCTTGTTAGCTATTTCTTCCCAATAGGAGGATATCAAATTTTGTATTTTAATAATGTATGCCCCCACCCACATTATTATACTTCACACACTATAAAATTTGTTGGGATTTTAATATATCTTTATCTCTCCCCAATTATCTCTCTTCCCTCTCTCTATGCCTCCCCTTCTCTCTCTATCTCTTTTTATATCTATATGTTTCTCTACCTTCCTCTTTCTCTCTTTCTCCTCCTCTCCATCTAAGCTCTATGTCTTTGTCTCTATCTCTCTCTTTTTCTTTTCTATCTCTCTTCATCTCTTCCCCTCTCTATTATTCTCTCTTTCTCTATCACTCTATCTCTTCTATAGCTTTTTCTGCCTCCCTCTCTTTGTCCCTCTCTCACTCACCATCTTTCCCTATCCCTATCTATCTCTACCTCTCTCTCTCTCTCCCTCTCTATCCATATACACATACCTCTATCTTTCTCTCTATCCCTATACCCATCTCTCTCTCTCACCATCTCTCCCTATCCCTATCTATCTTTACCTCTCTCTCCCTCTCTATCCATATACCCATACCTCTCTCTTCCTCTCTATCCCTATACCTATCTCTCTCTCTCTCTCTCTCTCTCTCTCTCTCTCTCTCTCTCAACCCATGATATATATAATAATTTATATTACATTGAATATAATATATAATAATAAATATAACTACAATATAGATTTTATATAAAAATAAATATATAATTAAATCATTACAAGTTACCACTTGGACAATAAGCATGGAGATCTAATTTATTTCTCTTTATCTCTCTCTCTCTCAACAACTTGGATTAGGATCTTGCAAAGGAAAAAAGTGGTTACTTACCAATAATGAAGCATAATGGATGGCATTACTTTTGCAACAACTTGAGGAGCTTTTAGGAAACACACCAAAGGAATTGAATGTGGGGGATGTCTAGAATAAAATCCTAGTTTCCAAACTTCTTGCTAAGGCATTTTAGGTGTGCATCTACTCCTCTAAAGTATAGGACAAGCTTATAGAAGATTAGATTGGGAAGATTATTGGTGGTGTAGTCATAGACCTAACTTCCTACCTTATGAAATCAAACTTGTTGCCATTTCTTCTTGTAAATTAGATACACATGGCCACTTCTCCATGCAAGTTTAATGCATTGTGTTATTCCTTTGGTGATTTAGGCCCTTTCAAGCTATGACACACATGCAATCATGAGTGTTTAAAGATTTTATAGAGTTTGAACACCATAATATTATGAATTTTAAAAATGTTAGATTTTAATGTCTTAATGATTTTTAATGTTTATTTTATAATAAAATAAATATAATTTAAAATTAATTAATATTTGTAAGGTTTCTTTGTTTTATTTTCAATCTTACTTATATTTAAATATATATTGTTATACATTAAAATGTATATAAATATTAAAATTAAATATTAAATTAAATTAAATAAATATATGATTTAATTAATTATAATACTAAATATATAAAAAAAATTATATAAATATAAATTGATAATACTATATGCCCACCCATGGAGCGAATTCATTTTATTTTTCAAACGATGAAATATTTTTATTATATTGAAATATTTTTGTTTGAATAAAATATATATATGAGAAGTCGAAGGAGAGTGAGTTCGCTCCATGGATATGACTTTATTTGCATGTAGATATGTATAACTAAAAGGTCTGTGGAGCTTCGCTAAATGTGGAGCTTCTCTAAATTGGCGTTCAAACACGACTTCCCGTTGTCCCCCACGGTAAACAAATCCTTCATGAAGGATTTAAATGCTCAGAGAAGAGGACAAAATTATCGAACAGAGCGGAAAGAGTACAAGTCAACGGTGATGGAAACTGAGTGACCGGATACCGAGAACGAAAAAATGGAAACAGAAGGGAAAAACGGCAGAGTGGCGGCTCCTTATTAGTTTAAAATAAACGGATGAAACAATTTCTACCTTCCCTCTCGCAAATTTTAAGTTTGGACTTTTACGGCGACGATGAAATTGAACGGCCAACAATCGTTCAATCGTCTTGCACACATTTCGGGAGACGTCAACCGTTGATTACAAAAGATAGCTATCTCTCTCACAAAGGGAACGCCTTCGGCATAACTAACGCACGAGACACTCAAATAAGCTTTAAGATAAAGCATGAAGGCGTTGGCATTAATGTATTAATATGAGTTACATACACCAGTCCCACCAACCCAAAATTTCCAACCGTCGAGTGCAAAACGCTGCCCTTTAATCTGGGTTTTCGTTGGAATTGAAAATTCATTTTGCTTTCAGCCATAATCTTTTAGAAACTAGAGGTAGTCGCATATTTCTTCATCTCAGCCTGCGATAACCACCTACAATCTTCTGTTCAATTCCTTGTTGGATCATGCATACAACAGATTGTCAGATTTACAGCAACAGAAAAGTTGTACAACATCTACTACATGTTTATCGGTTTGTCTGTTTTTACCTGATGCATTGACGATCTGCAGTTGTTATGGACAGAAGCCCTTGGTTTTCTTCAGCCCTTCTGATGAGATAAGGCATCACATGACCAACTGGCCCAAACGGAAGATATTTGCTAACTTGGAATCCTGCCTGAACTAAACCCAATGACAGACTGTCTGCCATTCCCTTCAGCTGAGCAAACTGTACTCTATCATTGCCCTTCCTAATATTCAATTCTTCTGCCTTGGCAGCTGCAGCCTTGCCTATCACAAACAAACAGCAAATATAAAAGATTTAAAACCCAGTTCATCTTATGATATTTTATCTTAGGGCTTAACTACCTAGTTTTGAGTCAAACACATATTCTTATTTCATGAGTAGTGGTTTAGCAAATCCATCTTTCATACTCTGATAAGAATGAAGAATCCACTTAACACTCATTAATGATATTCCCTGATACCATAGGTGAGAGGACCTAGTAGTTGAGCCTCTCAAAATCTGGCAATTTCAAATCACTCCAAAAGTTTTACAGTAGCTTACTTGGCAAGACTTCTACTTATTACTAAGGTTCAGGGCCACATCATCAAATATGATGCCACATGAGCATGCTTGTTGTTGAGGTGTCAAATAGTTCCCCCAAAAAATAGGTGGACCAATAGGTGTGCATTAAGTCTTGTTTTGTTGGTGGGCTGATGTGGCATCACATGATTGGTTGCGTTTTAGATCTAAAGGGCACATTTCATTCAATTATTAGTACTTATAGTCAACACTAACAACCTTAAAGTCACAACTACTAATGCTAAACTTTTAAAAATATTGGAACCTTAAATGCACAAATACTATCTCAGCCATTGGAACTATCTCAGGTATTGGGTCTTTTCGCCTAATGTGTTTTTACCTGAATGGAAGTTATGGGTGGCCAACACAACAGAGGCCTCAGCCATGGCAGCTTTCTCCATCATGAGTCCTGCACACGGGTCGTAACAGCTGTGGGTATCTTGTATAGAAGAATGAATGGGCGAAGGCGTGCCCAGGGATGCTGCCAGTGTGGACTCCCTGCTGATGCAGGCGCCACATACGAGCTTCAGTCTGATTTGTATTCCCCTCTGCGTTGCCTCGTAAGACGCCAGCATGTGGGATTTACGCATAAATAATGGACTTCAGTTTTGATTTAACCATATAGATTGTTAAGAAGTTGGTAACCGAACGTAGAGGAGGTGGGGAGATGAGGCGACTCTGTAGGAGTCGTGCCTTTGTCATTATGACCAACGACTCGAATGAGTCGTAGTTGTTTTTATTTTAAGTAGGTTTAGAACTTGTAGAACACACGGAGGGAGAATAGAAGGCGATACGGGATAGAATACAGTAGATGTGACTTTAGACGCATTCACAGTCCAGTGGCATCGACCCTGTGAATCATTCGCCCATCTCAGCCAGTTCAAGTTTGCACATTACCAGGTATTTCTCAGTGCATGTATCATAAATCCATGAGGAAATCGAATAGCTTATTTAAGATTGTTTAACGTAGTAATGTAGGCGACTATATGAGTCCACCGATTAGGATTAACCTTTTGATTTGTGTTGTGATAGTCGAAGACTATTTAGTATCCACGTAAGATAGTTCAGTTAACATTTTAAGTAAACTATTTTGAACTATTTTCCTGTAGTCGATGGAGACATTGAATGTTATTTACGTGGTTGAAAATTTGTCATACATAGGTAGACGGGGTCGACTACCTTCTTAGTGAATATAAATCGTTGATTATACCAAACCATTGAATGAAAGATAAATGAATATCTTAGTAAGGGATTGTCATGAGTTGTCATGAGCTTGAATAAATAGTCTTCTCATTGATTTATGTTTGAAGTCAGTCAATTAAGAGATTGAGAATTAACCATATGTTAGGCTCTTGAATGGATGAACCATGTTTTCATTTTGAACCATATAGTAATGAGGTTAGAATGATTTAACATTTTGTCTTGTATAGGTTATATATATAGACATAACAGATAATTTTATTTAACCAAGAGTTTCAGACTCATACGAATTGTTAGTAAACTTTTGTATCATATCAAATGGTAGTAACTTAGAGATATTAGGGAAAATGGAATAAGGTTTTTATGAGAATTCCATTTAAGACTAATTGTCTTTATTATACATGAAGAGATCCAATACAATGGAGTAGGCTAAGTATACTAGAGAAAGACCTAGTAGGGATATTTATACTGAGTTATGTTTGTTTATATACATTATCAAAGTTATTTTATGATTCCTTGTGTAGGAGACATTATTATTTTGAGAATTATAGTATTATATACTTTGCTTAAGTTAATCAAGGGTTATTACCGATTCCAGAACTCCTAGATATAAGATATGGTTATATGGTTATATCATATTAACAAGGAATATTAGGGTAACCCTAGAATCGACTACCAATAAATTGAATGGTTATGTCATATAGACTTACTCAAGTCATAAGGTATTATTATTGTGACTCTTAGTTTAAACTATGGCATGAATAGGGTTGATAAGAGTTATAATTGTGTGAATAAGACAGTATCTAAGTCGAGTAGGGGTGGGTGAACACAACGACTATGTTCTTTACGAACATTATTGAAATTAAAAACTTTGGCCAAAGTAATGCATTTGTTTTCTGCATGTATTGTCAGTTCACTGTATTCGGATTAGTGCTCATCCTATCATAAATCATACTTAGCTAGAGGGTATCTAGGGTTGTATGGTTGATAGAGTTGAGTAGAATACATCACTAAGTACTCAGGAAAGGCAAATTACCACTGGTCACCTTTGGTCTATATCCCTCGAGAAGGGTAGGGCCACTTCCTATGTGGAAGATGTGTGGGAGACCGTCGGTCTGTGGTTGGAGGTAAATCACTGGAGAGATGCTCTCTCTTTCCAAGCAGGAAACATGCCAGGACTTTTGATAAAGATGTCAGATATTCGGATGTAGTATTGATTCCAAATTTGTATATGTAATGGTTTTACATTTGTAAACATTGTAAACGAAAAGACAATATGGGTATATTGTATTTTGTAAAAGAAATCTTGTAAATGTAGTTACTTGATTATATGTTGAATAAAAAGAAAAAATTTCTCTATCTCATTTTTACCTTGTTGAGTTACTCTATGGTAAATTTTGGGTTTTTACTATGTTTTTAGAATGTGGATGTTACATGTATTTTGAATTTAGGAGTCATTTTAGTGCGCTCATGAATGTTGAAATCGAGGTTGCATCGTCCAAGGCAAAGGCCGACCTTAAGAGCGTTCTACCATTTCGAAATGAACAGGTAGGACACTAGCATTGGGCGATAGTGTCCTAGAAGAATCAACCCAAAAGATGTCCATTCCTTTGGGACTTAACTAGGACCTAAACATCGTTCACGGTTTTGACATGTGATCATTGGTAAGGGTTTAGGAAGCACAAAGCATATCTCTTGTGTTGAGGGTAAGGCCAAGGCTGGAAATGATCCTAGAATGGACTAGGGGAGTGGACACTAAAGCGAGTACCAAATAGAATATGAAATTGTGCTTGCACCATTAGGGAGCACAATTTACGACGCTATAATCCTATGTGGAGACTAGGTGAAATTGTAGACGTAGACCATACCATACAATACAATTTTTTAATTATTTTGCTGCCTTATGGACGATAGTGCGACATGTAGATGTTCTTGCGATGCACTAGCATCTTAGATCGAGACTCCCATCCTTTGGTGATAGGTTCTTCTTTTCTTCCTCTTTTCTGCTCTGTAACTTATTTTTGGAATTCGTACTTTTGTTTTCAGTAAGTTCATGCTTTACATTCCAGCTTGTATGTAGTGTTAGAAGTGAAAGTATCACTTTTTCTTCATTACAGTTGAATGAGTTAGAAAGAATGTCTTTATGGAGGTTGTAAGATAGATATCAACTTTTCCACTAGTAGCATTAACATCTTGTTTTATGGCTTGAATATTAGAAGTCAAAATCATGACATCACCATTCTTTAATTTAAGGTTGAAGAACTTCAGCTACAACTAAATGAACTCCAATTTTGAATAGGAATCATATGGATCTTGTAATTTTTGAAGGGCATCCCAAGCCAGTTTACACCCATTGTAGGTGTCAAACACATCTTCACTAATGGAAACCCTTATAAAAGCTAGGGCTTTAGAATTCTTATATTGTCATACTTATCTTTCTTTAACAACAATTGGTATTGTATTTGGTGGCTTTATCACAAATACTACACCATAAATCATTGAAAAAAGAGTTTTCAATTTCTCTGTACTACTTTATCCATGTGCCTTTTCTCTCAATCATTATCACAATAGATTGCATTTTATTGCTTTGATTTTTGACATAACATATTTAATGAAATTATAAAGCTTCTAGTAAAAACTATGTAGAGCTTCTAGTAAATAAAGACATTTTAGATTTTATTCTTTTTTATGCAAAAAAACTCTATACAAATTTTTACCAGAAGCTTTATAATTTCATGTCATGCACTGTGGAAATATCACGTCTACACTAACATGTCGCCACTTAAGTATAAACTTCCAACTTCACCTTTGAATATCAGTTGCTGCCTTTGCATATATGCCAACCCTGCTTTGTAAGTGGCAAAAAATTTCAATAAACCAACCGCTACTCTATAAGATTTTCATTGAATTATTTTGGCTGCTTTGTGGGCCTTCTTCCCTCAGATTTTCACGCTTTGGGCAAACATGAGTCTTTCTCGAAAACTGTCAGCACCTAGATGTTCTCAATTTTTATGGCAATTTTTCCTTTTGATTGTAAAAAATTGGAACAGTTATAATGTTTGTAGGGAAGATAGTTCCAAACTTTCAATGGTTGAGATAATATTTGTGTATTTAAGGTCCAATATTTTTAAAAGTTTAGCACTAGTAGTTGTGATTTTAAAGTTGTTAGTGTTGACTATGAGTACTAATAATTGAATGAAATGTGCTCTTTAGATTTAAAAAGCAACCAATCATGTGATGCCACATCAGCTCACCAACAAAACATGATTTAATGTACCACCTTTTTTGGGGAACGATTTGACACCTCAACAAAAAACATGCTGATCCTAAAACCTTAGTTATAATCAGGGGCCTTGTCAAATAACCTACTGTAAATTTTTTGGAATGATTCAAAATTGCCACATATGATTTTGAGAGGCCTGAAGTTAAGGTGGTCCTGTCCCCTACTTTGATATCATTACTTGGTCAGAAAAAAATAAAATAAAAAAAACTAGCGATGCGTTAACCCATAAAAATTAATATCTACAGAAGGCTGTAAGTACTCCCGTCGTATTAGGCAGACTAAAGGATGAGCCAATGCCCAATGCCCATCCAAGTTACCTACCTATCAGACAGAGAATCTGGCATGGGAGTCTGTAAGTTTAGAGGAGCTTTTGCTTCTTTGTTATTTTAAGTCCCAATTAGAATAACAAAATTGATTGACGGACATGGTGTGTCGTCGCTGGCGATTAGAGAAGCAAGTTGAGCAGCAAACAATTGTGCGTACATGATAAGCAGTGAGTCTTATAATTATGACACCGGAAGAATATGCAAATTGTGCAACCATGTATCATGATTCATGGCGTAGAAAAGCTGGCAAGGATTGGATATGGTCTCAAATTGTAATTAGAATCTTCTGACGGCATAGCTGGAGGATATTTTCGCAAAACCAAAGCGTTGGCTGGATTGTTAAGAAAGAGACAAAATGCACCCCACACATTTCAATTTCAGTGACCGTGTTTACGTGCACCCTGCATTTGTAACAGGAAAATAGCCTCTCTGTGTCCCATTTGAAATGTACTTATAATCTTTTTATGTCACTTCAACATATGCTCTCTTCTTTGCTATCATAGACAATCGATTCAACCTATATTTTATTGGAGCACTAGGTAATGAGAAATGAAGTGGATCCCATTTACTTTGAACCATACAAAAATACTCAAGCAGTGCTCTGAATGGAAAGCACGTTTTTATAGTAAGATTTTCTCTTCCTTGTAGATGTCAATCCCCCATATTTTGGATTTTTCTAAGTGTTTAGGTGTTTTTTTAATATAATTCAACTTTTGATTTGATTTGGAAAGCACGTTTTTATAGTAAGATTCTCACTTGTATATATCAACCCCCCATATTTTGGTCTTTTCTAAGTGTTCAGGGTTTTTTTAAAATATTTCAAACTTTTGCATGATTTGATTTGAAAAGACAATTATAAGTAAACTAGTATATTTATATTTAAAAGTATATATGTAAAGTAGGCAGGGATATCTTTTTTTTCTAGAGTTTCTTTATTTTCACTTTTTTTAATAGTTTTGGTGATTTTTTCACAGTTTTCTTTTTGGTTTTTATTTTTTTATTTTTTTCCAATTTCTTTTTTGGTTGAGTGCTCTCATCTCCACCCGGTTTTGAATAGATTTTGACAAAAAAATTTTGGGTTTCTTCGTATGTGACTTAAGAGGTTAAAGTTATTGTTTCGGGTTCTAATTAATATCAATGATCTAGCCTAATCAACTACATCTTTGTCCCAACAACACTAAAAAAAAATGTTAGACCAAAACGTGTGCACCAAGACACCTATTATGGATCGCCTTATGATCATCTTATGTGTCACCATAAGATTGGTTGTTTTGTGAAGTGTATTATTACACATGTATTGGTTCCTTATTAAATTTTTACTAGTATATTATTTCTTAATTAGGGCATGTCCCCATGACGCTGTTAGAGGATCTATTTGAAGATCTATTTTTGTGGAGCAAAGGGTCCCATGGAACTCAAAAAAAATTGCTAATGCTTAAATCAAAATCTTTTCCTCCTAAATAGGAGCAACTAATGTTTATGAGGTTATTTTTGAGCAGGTGCAGATTGGGTGAGGTAAAACTTTCCCCCACTAGCTTAGGGAGTTAACTACCAGTTTTTTGATTCCCGCCACTTAATTTAGGGGAAAATTCCTTAAAAATCTCTGCTAAATTATTTAGCATAAACTATTGTTAAAAAAAACTTCATAGACCACAAGCTTCCATGAAATTGGGAGCTTGAAATTTTAAGCATACAGACAACTACAAAATTCATGGGACCACCCGCTGTAAAATGCTCCTAAAAAATCTCAGCAACGCCACTGAGATAATTTAGGAAGCCCCCTCCCATGGGACCACTTCCTTAGCTTATTTTGGCTGGCAGCCACTGCTCAATTTTTGTAGGAGATATTTGTGGAGCTAGTGACTGCATGAATATTTTATTTTTCTGCTTATTTTAATTTGTATATTTTTTTATTATATAAAAAATAAAAAATAAATAATCTTAATTATGTTAATTTAGAAGAAAGGAGGGAAGGAAATATATACAACCACATGACATATTTCTAGCGCCCCCTTTTTTCCACAACTTATTTGCAATTCCTCAATAGTAAGTGCTCCACAAAAATAGGGAAAAATTCTATATTATCCTTTTCCCATAATTATAAATTTCCATGGGGTCACTCCAGGCAGAAAAATAACTTAAGCAACCGCATGGGGTGACACTTGCTATTGGAACATGGGTGAGTACTGGGTCCTTTCCCCTATAGAAATCTTTTATAATTCAGTATTTTTAAGTATATTTGAGTTGGTTTAATAATGAATAGCTTGTATTTTTGAAAGAGATGCAAACTTAGTTTAAATTTAACTTGTTAAATGATTTTTTATAGTTTAATCTAAGTTATTACATTTGCTTAAAAGATTTTTTTTTTAATTGTAAATCAAATTTTATATAAATAAATATATTAGTATAGATCTATTAAATATCTATCTAATAAACACTTATTTTATTTAATTAAGAATTATTTTATTTTACTTTAGAACAATTTTATTTACTACATATATAGACAAAAATTTATTTTATTTATATTGTTTATTTATATTATTTTTTGGTAATACACTTATTTTAGTTGTGTTTAACTTTTAATTTTATTTTTTATTTGAAGAGTTATTTTTTCCTAGTACACTTATTTTATTTTTGTATGTAACTTTTAGTTTTACTTTTTGAAAAATCACCATTCATTCTTATACATTACTTTTTAGTAGCTTTAACTGTAACCATTAATATATTATATACTTTAGTTTTTTTAAAAATTCATGAGACTTGCCCAACTACATTGTAGTAATTAAAAAAATCTTTACAAATAAATTTTGTATATTCATTCCATATAATTCTAGATAAATCTACACCTTAAATTTATAGAATCAATCTATATCTTTTGAAAATTTGATATTAAGTGTTCTCTTACACTTTTAGAATAATCTTAAAAATCAATTTAACTACACATTGTAAATTTGTTTCATATTATTTCAAATAAACTTACACCTTACAATAAAAAGTCAAATTACTGTTTTTTCAAAATTAACACTTCACAATATTAATTGATTGTTTATATTTAAAATTTGTGTTTGTATTAATATTTTTAGCTATTGGGTTTGAAACCCTAATTACCCATGTTTTTTCTTCTCTACTTCATTCTTGTCATGTTTAATGTAATACCATAAGGATTGATCTTACATACTATGCATGATTTATTAAGGGTTTTGAGGTGTTGGAATGAAAGGGAGTAATACTTTGCTAGTGACTTCGACAAATGCATTTCTAAGAGGTTTTATGTTCTCACCATAAATCATCAAATTTGACAATTTGTAGAAGAAAATCCTACTAGTATCCAATTTCAAACAAAATTTTATATTTGAGTTAAACTGCAAAAATATATTACTAAGAAAAGATAATAAAATAGGATTATTTTTCTCTATATAACTTGAAAAAAAGACAAAAAAAAACAAAAAGATCAAATCCAACCTTTCTCCTTAAAAGTTTGTATAAATGATATCTTCACAAATTCAGCAGCCCATTCTTCTAATTCTCCAACTTTACAAATCTAATTTATCTACAAATTTTTTTTCATATATATTAGCAAATAATAATTAAAACTCAATAATTTTTATATTATTAATAAAAAAAATTAGTATTTAATTTGATTTTTCTTTTAAGTATTTGAAAAATTTTAAAAATTCAATATTATTTTTTTAAATTAAAAAAATATTTTTAGTTGGTATTAAAGAATTAAAATTTCTATTATTAAACAATATAGATAGACTGTTTCTTTACAATTTCTAAAATTAACTAAATATATTGATATACAGTCAAAATATTAAATTATCTAAATACCAGTATACGGCCATCAAATTTAAGCCATGTGAGCCATAATCAATGAGTTGAATCGTATAAATGATCAAGTATTACGTACTCTATTTGTTGCTTATACCTAAGCGTTGGAAAGAAATAAATTGCTTTTAATTCAATTTTAAAAAAACTGCCAATCAGGCTGCTTGAGATTAGAAAAATTATGATTTGATTTTCTAGACATGATAACTAATATCCATAAGTTAAAACTAACGCACAAGACACTCAAATAAGCTTTTAAGATAAAGCATGAAGGCGTTGGCATTAAAGTATTAATATGAGTTACATACACCAGTCCCACCAACCCAAAAATTCCAACCGTCAAGGCAAAAGGCTGCCCTTTTAATCTGGGCTTCGTTGCAATTGCATCAGCTATAGAATAACATTTGAAAATTCATTTTTTGCTTTCACCCATAATTTTTTAGAAACCAAAGGCAATCGCGTATTTCTTCATATCAGCCTGCGATAACCGCCTGCAATCTTCTGTTCAATTCCTTGCTGGATCATGCATACAACACAGTGTCAGATTTACAGCAACAGAAAAATTGTACAACAACTACTAGATGTTTATTGGTTTGTCTGTTTTTACCTGATGCATTGACGATCAGCAGTAGTTGTGGACAGAAGCCCTCGGTTTTCTTCAGCCCTTCTAATGAGGTAAGGCATCACATGATCTACTGGCCCAAACGGAAGATATTTGCTAACTTGGAATCCTGCCTGAACTAAACCCAATGACAGACTGTCTGCCATTCCCTTCAGCTGAGCAAACTGGACCCTATCATTACCCTTCCTAATATTCAATTCTTCTGCCTTGGCAGCTGCAGCCTTGCCTATCAAAAACAAACAGCAAATATAAAAGATTTAAAACCCAGTTCATCTTATGATATTTTATCTTAGGGTTTAACTGTCTAGTTTTGAGCCAAACACATATTCTTATTTCATGAATAGTGGTTTAGGCAACCCATCTTTCAATTCTCTGATTAGAATGAATAATCCACTTACACTCATTAATAATATTCCCTGATACTATAGGGGAGAGGACCTTGGCAAGGCTCTTGCTTATAACTAAGGTTCAGGGCCACATCATCAAATATGACGCCACATGAGCATGCTTTTTGTTGAGGCGTGTGCATTAAGTCATGTTTTGTTGGTGGGCTGATGTGGCATCACATGATTGGTTGCGTTTATATCTAAAGGGCACATTTCATTCAATTATTAGTACTTATAATCAACATTAACAACCTTAAAATCACAACTTCCAATGTTAAACTTTTTAAAATATTAGACCTTAAATGCACAAATACTATGTCAGCCATTGGAACTATCTCAGGTATGGAGTTTTTTACCTAATGTATTTTTACCCCTAATGTGTTTTTACCTGAATGGAAGTTATGGGTGGCCAACACAACAGAGGCCTCGGCCATGGCAGCTTTCTCCATCATGAGTCCTGCACACGCGTCGTAACAGCTGTGGGTATCTTGTATAGAAGAATGAATGGGCGAAGGCGCGCCCAGGGATGCTGCCAGAGCGGATTCCCTGCTGATGTAGGCGCCACGTACGAGCTTCAGTCCGATCTGTATTCCCCTCCGCGTTGCCTCGTCAGACGCCAGCTGCAGACGTGGCAGCGCGTCCTTTAAGTAAGCTTGGATGGTGCCGTACACCAAGGGTTTAGCAGATTTGTTGAATTCCAGAGAAGCAGAGAAAGTGAAATAGTCTATGGCAGGCTGAACGGATGTGTATTCCGCGTCTATTAACAACGGTAGCGAATTTTCCTCGCAGGATTTGCACAGGGTACGCAATCTCTCTTCCGCCAATTTGAGGTCTTTTTCTTCAGTGGCCGTCAATGCTTCAGGAGCAGCAGAGGTGTGATAAGTAGGGCTGGAGGGCGACAAAATTGGCAGGGTTTCTTGCATCCATGGAAGGCTTACTTGCTCCGGATGGCGGTGCCGCCATCTAAGCAGGTCGCTAACTCTTTCTAGCAGGCTAAGGGGACATAGCGCCGTGATCTTCACGCATGCAAAGCTAACCTGAATAACAAATTAACAGACAAAGATTTAGCATATACAATACTTCCTCGCTAAATATGCACTTCTCTTTAACCAGTCATGGATCACCGAGTGGATTTTTATACGAATTTGCGCGTAGGAACGATACCTAAAATCTCAACAAATTTAGCATAGGGATAACTTCAATTCTGAAAAAACTATTAATTGGACAGCATGAAAATGGACATTCATGGAGATTCATTGAAATAAAAGAAGAAGAAAATTTAGATTGACAATGTAAACTGTAACAAAACCAAAAGGCGATTTTCAAAACTTTATAGACATTTTCTTACCGAGCCGGCCGGGAGTTGAAGCGTGGTCTGGACTGTATTGAGAAACCCTTGAAGGTTCTGGTCACATGAAGCGTTGTCAGTTGCGTCTTCGAGGCTGTAATCAAGAATTCCTTTAAGCCCCAACTCCCACATGCGCTGCAGCGTGGCCGAGGCTTCCGCCACGTTTTCTCCTGCGCAAAAATGCGAATACGCGGTCTGTTTAACGGCTTGAAGCACAGGAATTCTGAAGGCCTTGTGTTTCATCAAGGGAGACTTGAGTACCTTTATGCTCAGGTCGACAAGGGGCTCGTAGGCAACTAGATAAAGATTAAAAAGCGTCGATAAAAGCTCCTTGGACCTCATTCCAGAGTACAAAACCTCGCCATTATCAATCTGTAGGTTCCCCTGATTTATTATATCCTGGACGACCGTTCCGCCTATGCAGTCTTGCAGAAAAGGAGCAGACCGGGGGGCGGACTCAGAAGTCAGACAACGGGAATTGAACCCACCCTGGCTTGCCTCACCTAGTTTCGAACCGCAGACCTCTGAGTTGCCAACAAAACTCGCCGAGACTCGAACCTCAGACCTCCCGAATCTATTCCGAAGACCAGCTAGAACAATATTTCTACTTCTTTTAGATGAAGCCAACAATCCTCGCCATGCCATTACACCTAAGAGTGATCTCGTGTTCGAATCCCTCCTCACTGTTTCCCCTCACAAATATGCAACTGAATCTTACCGCACAGCTCAATTTAAGGACTGCAGAGCCCACGAAAAACATAGAGAAAGAATTTTAGGCGTTCACGGAAACAGCTGGTTGGCAGACTAGCTTTTTACCAATTGGACCGGATCATCCAGTCAAGCGAGTGGGGACAATAACTGACACGTGGATCTAACACAATCCATCGTGGATTCTATCTTCATGCGAGCATATAGCGTCATCGTCGGGACTATAAAACTCGTTTTAGATGTAATCGGCTCTCCTGTCAAAATCATCCAAGCTGGTCCATGTGTTTTTAATTGATATCCAGGCTGTATTTCGGTTGTGGAGAAAGCGGAGCGGCCTACGATGAGATTGATTAGGGTTTTAGCGACATCGGGCGGTGTGTGGAAAATGACGTTGCTGTCGGATATGGTATAGAGTCCGCCAAATTCTCATGCCATTGTCAGGACACAACTAAGTCAGGTTGAATGATCCTCCTACTTTTGACTGTCCTCTATTTCATTGCTGATCTTGGTTACAAGTTGCTTATTGAGCAGTAACCTTTAATTGCAGGGTGACCAGTTTGTCCAGTCTAATCCCTGCAGAACTGCCTAAAGCAGTTCAAATTTCCTTGTCAAAAACACTGTAGAGGACAGTGCACATGCAGTCCGAGCTCTATGGAATGCACTCCAAGCTCTCTGGATTGACTGTCTCAATCATTCCAATGACGTAGGAAGGAATCCCCATTAATGCTTAGAGAATCAGCTTCCACTAGAGGTTCCTATTGCTCTGTCATAGATGAGGAAGGAATCTGCATTAATTGCAGCTATCTTGCGCATTAACGAGTGTGACGGAATAAAATCCCTTTCACGTATATCTAGACTGATTAAATAAATGCAATTGTTAATCATATAATTATTTTAGATTTAATTAAGTTGTTGGATCTATAAAATGAAATATTAATTTTAGGAATTAAATGTAAATGAATAAGGACAAATATTAGTGCCATAGTACTTGTGATTATAAAATAGGACAAATATTTACAACTTTTTATTATGAATGAGGTGTAAAATTGTGACCATTAAAGTGGATGATATTTAAGTAGAGTGGTACTTGTCTTTATCATAATAACTAGCATACCTATATTTAAAAAATATATCTAAAGTGTGGAGAGAGATATCTTTCTTCAGACACCTAATGTTAGGATTGGTGATTAAAAAATAGGCACCTCCTCAAGGATAGCTTATGTTAGTAGCATCCGGCAAGCCTAATTCTAACTATATTATATAAACATTCAATGAATACTACAATTATTTTTCTTTTCTAAATTGCATGTCTTTGTGATTTTAACAACTAAAACTTTCCACGTCACATAATACAGTGTAACTAAATAAATAAATAAATAAAATAGAAACCCCATTAATAAAGGCTATAAAAATTATATTAAAACTAGCAATTGCACTTAATGTGCAATGGGTACGCCAATAGCTAGATGGAATGAGTGTAATTATTAATTGATTGGAAAATCACAATGAAATTTAGACTATTTTTTAGTGGCAATAGAAGCCATTGAACATAGTGTGTAGTGCGAGGGGAATACATTATTAATTAAATTGTCTAATAATCTGACATTGATATTGTGTTTAGACAATCCTCCCCCTTCCTCTTGAGGGAGAGATATGTACTATCTTGTATATGGGCATATCACTTGTAGCTGAAGTTCAGGAAGGTATGTAGATTTGTGTAACACCACACCTACAATATTGTAGCGATTGTACATTTCCGTTGGCCTAATCAGTCCACTTGTACATGTTATCCAGGGTTGATAAATTTGGTTATGTTCATTGTAGATCTGCATATGTAAACACCACACCTACAACATTGTAGTGATTGTACATTTCTGTTGGCCTAATCAGTCCACTCGTGCATGTTATCCAGGGTTGATAAATTTGGCTATGTTCATTTGACATTTTGTATCATAGATTACATGTAAAGATTGATTAATAAAAAATATTAATTGTCAAATATTTTATAGATGTCGATTTTATCACTTTTAATAGAGCAATGATGAATGTGTAATACAATTAAAGTCAATTTTGATTTTTAAACATGATTGCAATAGTTACATTAGAATAAAGTAACCATTTTTATTTTACAGAGAATCGGTGGAGTTTTACAGACCTTGGGAAAACAACCAGAAGTTATTATAAAATAGACCACTCGTCCAAAAAGCATGCAATACATTTTTAAGTGTATGTCTTAAATATGATTGCAGGTGATAAAAAATTGTTGCAAAACAAGCAAAATGTAGGCACCTAGTTATGACCATTGAAAACATATTCTTCTAAATACTGGTACACTACAGAAAGGTCATTCAAAATAAATGTATTTCCAATTTCTTATAACATTAAAGTATGTGGGCATTGATGTCTATTCTCATTCTTATGTAGGTATGTTTAATATTATGGTTCTATTTTGGGTATCTTTCCTGCACATAAGTTTTTAAGACTATAAGACCTAATATCTTACATTTAAAATATCTTTGAAGTGCCCATTGAGCAAAGACTTTTAGTAATCCACAACACCTTTGACAACATTTTTGTAATTTAGATTACCTTATAACATAGTATGTAATTCAAATTCCTAGTTTTTGTAGATTAAATTATATATCTATAAAATAATAGTCTCTCACCCAAAATATCTTCCAATCAATTGTCTCAATATATGACTTATATGTTGGTAATTTAGATTACCTTATAACATAGTATGTAATTCAAATTCCTAATTTTTGTAGATTAAATTATATATCTATAAAATAATAGTCTCTCACCCAAAATATCTTCCAATCAATTGTCTCAATATATGACTTATATGTTGGTAATTTAGATTACCTTATAACATAGTATATAATTCAAATTCCTAATTTTTGTAGAGTAAATTTTATATCTATAAAATAATAGTCTCACCCAAAATTTATTTAAAGATTAGCCACTACAAATAGCAGAATATTAGGTGACAATTCAGATAATAAAATAACAATCTCTTCTTCACATTTTTTTTATTCCGATACCCTTGTATGATTGTGGTAGCCATTGTAAGCTTGATCATACAATGTATTTATATAAATAGTATTCCAATAGTGGGTTGCATTCCCAAAGGAACTGGACTCTGACAAAAGACAACCAAAATATAAGCTCTTATGGATAGTAGTCAATGGATGATGGATATCCTTAATATGTAAAATCTAGTTAGGTAATAGAGTAATATAAACTATGGAATATGAAGAATTGTAAAAGATATTAACAAGTTAAAAGTCATTCAAAATAAATTCATTTCTAATTTCTCATAACACCAAAGTGTGCGGGCATTGATGTCTAATCTCATTCTCATGTAGGTATGTTTAATATTATGGTTCTATTTTCGGTATCTTGCTTGCACATAAGTTTTTCTAATTCTAACGAAAAACCATAAGATCGATTTGTCCATTCAAGAAGGATGCTCTAGATTTTAGGAACATGATTTGATCTACAATCACTCCTTTGTTTGCTCCAAAAAGCCCTCCAACAGATATTTGCTAATGCAATTAGTCTTTGATTCTGAAGATGTTGGTTCGATCTTTGGGGATACTTTGATAGCCCAAACAAATGGCTATTAGATCTCCATTTAATATGTATTTAATTATTTTGGAAATATCCTACTCAATAAGAAGGCCAATGCTTCACTGAAACCCATCTTGTATGTTCTCAACACACTCAGATGTTAATTGATTGATTAATTAATTTATCAATCATAATATGATGTTAAATAATGTGTTCATGATAAATATTTAATATTGTGATGAGGTATTAATTAGCAGGATATTATTTAATGATGATATCTACTCTTCATTGTAACTTTATAATCA
Source organism: Cunninghamia lanceolata (assembly GCA_027924645.1). Lineage (NCBI taxonomy): Eukaryota > Viridiplantae > Streptophyta > Pinopsida > Cupressales > Cupressaceae > Cunninghamia > Cunninghamia lanceolata. Next base: position 5,148,146 of record BSBN01001247.1, on the reverse strand, counting down.
ATATAAGGAGCTCTCGGTTGCTTTCTTATCATTCACCCTGATAATGTATCAAGATGGGGTAAGTGCAAGAAGATGGGGGGCCAAAAAGGGGTCTTAAGTGGCCACTTTTTTTCTGAAATCAGGAAATACTGGCCTTGGATGAGAAATTGAGCATAGTTACACTCAAAATTTAGAGATGCAACCAAAACAATGTTCGTAGTGCTCCGAGTCTACTTTCTAAACTACTATTTTGTTTTGAAAATGGCATAGATTAAGGGGTTCAAAAGAGGGAGCCACAGAAATTGGTGTTGTTTCTGTCAAAAAAACATAACATAGCATGTTTTGTGGCTCCCTCAAAAGGTCAACTTTTTTTTGGTATTTTTAAAATCTCTTCAGTGAGAAATTAGCTAATAGCATGTAGTTTATGCCCGATTTTTCTGATAATTTTTTGATGAATATTTGATTTTTTACTAATTTTTAAAGTGGACACATCCTAAAAAACAGAATTTTGGCCGTGCTACCCCTATAAATTTTGAAAACTAATTGAAAATCATTTTTTTATTTTTTTAATATTTGTAGAATGGAGTCTAGTTTCTAAATATGTAATTTTTTTGAAATTTGAATGAATAGTTATTTTACAATGAAAAAAAGACCAAACAGTGGTTTTGGCATAAAAACGGACACACAAACAAAAGAAATTAAAGATGAAAGGCTTAACATTGTTAAAATGTGAAAAAAATCACATCGTCAAATAGCTAAGAGAAAGCCTAACATTACCCATGTGTTTGATTTGTTCAACCTTGAAACACGTGCAAATCTGAGGGTTAGCACGAACGAAATTATGTGAAATTTTGAAGAATACAGAAAAACACGTCTGTGACTGTTCATAAGGCACTCCAAGCCTTTGGGTTGGAAATCCAAAGCAAATCCCAAGCCCAAGGCTTGGGATTCCCAAAGCAAGAAATAACGTGAGCGTTATAACGCGCTCGCGTTATTTCTTGCCTTACATTTTTCCGCAAGTCTGTCTTTTGCCATGTTTGACATAACGCGAGCGCGTTATAACGCGCTCGCGTTATGTCCCACTCAAATTTTTTTACATTCAAGGCTATTCATCATGAGGGTTAAGGCATAAAGGATAGAGTTGAAAGGTTTACGGATAAGGGATTAGCGTTTAAGGTATAGTATCGAGCCCGTTGAGGGTCTAGGAATAGGGATAGCGTTTAAGGTTTAGGGATGAGGGATGACAGATTACGGTTGAGGGTTGAGGGATCAAAGTTAAGGGTTGAGGGATTAGGGTTAGGGTTGAGGGATTAGGGTTTAAGGTATAGTGTTGAGGGTTTAGGGATAGGGTTTAGGGTTGAGGGATTAGAGTGAAGGGTTGAGGGATTAGAATTTGGCGTTGAGGGTTTAGGGTTTAGGATCAGGGTTGAAGGTCGAGGGATTAGAGTTAAGGGTTGAGGGATTAGGGTTTGATGTTGAGGGTTGAGGGTTGAGGTTCGAGGGTCAAGGGTTTAGGGATAGGGTTGAGGGTCGAGGAATTAGGGTTAAAGTAGAGTGTGGAGGGATGACGGATGATAGATTAGGGTTGAGGGTTGAGGGATTAGGGTTTGATGTTGAGGGTTGAGGGTTCAGGGTTAGGGTTGAGAGATGAGGGATCAGAGTTAAGGGTTGAGGGATTAGGGTTTGACGTCGAGGGCTGAGGTTCGAGGGTCAAGGGTTTAGGGATAGGGTTGAGGTTGAAGGGATTAGGGTTTAGGGACAAGGTTTAGGGTTAGGGTTGAGGGATTAGGGTTTAAGGTATAGTGTTGAGGGTTTAGGGATAGGGTTTAGGGTTGAGGGATTAGAGTGAAGGGTTGAGGGATTAGAATTTGGCGTTGAGGGTTTAGGGTTTAGGATCAGGGTTGAAGGTCGAGGGATTAGAGTTAAGGGTTGAGGGATTAGGGTTTGATGTTGAGGGTTGAGGGTTGAGGTTCGAGGGTCGAGGGTCGAGGAATTAGGGTTAAAGTAGAGTGTGGAGGGATGACAGATGACAGATTAGGGTTGAGGGTTGAGGGATTAGGGTTTGATGTTGAGGGTTGAGGGTTTAGGGTTAGGGTTGAGAGATGAGGGATCAGAGTTAAGGGTTGAGGGATTAGGGTTTGACATCGAGGGCTAAGGTTCGAGGGTCAAGGGTTTAGGGATAGGGTTGAGGTTGAAGGGATTAGGGTTTAGGGACAAGGTTTAGGGTTAGGGTTGAGGGATTAGGGTTTAAGGTATAGTGTTGAGGGTTTAGGGATAGGGTTTAGGGTTGAGGGATTAGAGTGAAGGGTTGAGGGATTAGAATTTGGCGTTGAGGGTTTAGGGTTTAGGATCAGGGTTGAAGGTCGAGGGATTAGAGTTAAGGGTTGAGGGATTAGGGTTTGATTTTGAGGGTTGAGGGTTGAGGTTCGAGGGTCAAGGGTTTAGGGATAGGGTTGAGGGTTGAGGAATTAGGGTTAAAGTAGAGTGTGGAGGGATGACGGATGATAGATTAGGGTTGAGGGTTGAGGGATTAGGGTTTGATGTTGAGGGTTGAGGGTTTAGGGTTAGGGTTGAGAGATGAGGGATCAGAGTTAAGGGTTGAGGGATTAGGGTTTGACATCGAGGGCTGAGGTTCGAGGGTCAAGGGTTTAGGGATAGGGTTGAGGTTGAAGGGATTAGGGTTTAGGGACAAGGTTTAGGGTTAGGGTTGAGGGATTAGGGTTTAAGGTATAGTGTTGAGGGTTTAGGGATAGGGTTTAGGGTTGAGGGATTAGAGTGAAGGGTTGAGGGATTAGAATTTGGCATTGAGGGTTTAGGGTTTAGGATCAGGGTTGAAGGTCGAGGGATTAGAGTTAAGGGTTGAGGGATTAGGGTTTGATGTTGAGGGTTGAGGGTTGAGGTTCGAGGGTCGAGGGTCGAGGAATTAGGGTTAAAGTAGAGTGTGGAGGGATGACAGATGACAGATTAGGGTTGAGGGTTGAGGGATTAGGGTTAGGGTTGAGAGATGAGGGATCAGAGTTAAGGGTTGAGGGATTAGGGTTTGACGTCGAGGGCTGAGGTTCGAGGGTCAAGGGTTTAGGGATAGGGTTGAGGTTGAAGGGATTAGGGTTTAGGGACAAGGTTTAGGGTTAGGGTTGAGGGATTAGGGTTTAAGGTATAGTGTTGAGGGTTTAGGGATAGGGTTTAGGGTTGAGGGATTAGAGTGAAGGGTTGAGGGATTAGAATTTGGCGTTGAGGGTTTAGGGTTTAGGATCAGGGTTGAAGGTCGAGGGATTAGAGTTAAGGGTTGAGGGATTAGGGTTTGATGTTGAGGGTTGAGGGTTGAGGTTTGAGGGTCAAGGGTTTAGGGATAGGGTTGAGGGTCGAGGAATTAGGGTTAAAGTAGAGTGTGGAGGGATGACGGATGATAGATTAGGGTTGAGGGTTGAGGGATTAGGGTTTGATGTTGAGGGTTGAGGGTTTAGGGTTAGGGTTGAGAGATGAGGGATCAGAGTTAAGGGTTGAGGGATTAGGGTTTGACGTCGAGGGCTGAGGTTCAAGGGTCAAGGGTTTAGGGATAGGGTTGAGGTTGAAGGGATTAGGGTTTAGGGACAAGGTTTAGGGTTAGGGTTGAGGGATTAGGATTTAAGGTATAGTGTTGAGGGTTTAGGGATAGGGTTTAGGGTTGAGGGATTAGAGTGAAGGGTTGAGGGATTAGAATTTGGCGTTGAGGGTTTAGGGTTTAGGATCAGGGTTGAAGGTCGAGGGATTAGAGTTAAGGGTTGAGGGATTAGGGTTTGATGTTGAGGGTTGAGGGTTGAGGTTCGAGGGTCGAGGGTCGAGGAATTAGGGTTAAAGTAGAGTGTGGAGGGATGACAGATGACAGATTAGGGTTGAGGGTTGAGGGATTAGGGTTTGATGTTGAGGGTTTAGGGTTAGGGTTGAGAGATGAGGGATCAGAGTTAAGGGTTGAGGGATTAGGGTTTGACGTCGAGGGCTGAGGTTCGAGGGTCAAGGGTTTAGGGATAGGGTTGAGGTTGAAGGGATTAGGGTTTAGGGACAAGGTTTAGGGTTAGGGTTGAGGGATTAGGGTTTAAGGTATAGTGTTGAGGGTTTAGGGATAGGGTTTAGGGTTGAGGGATTAGAGTGAAGGGTTGAGGGATTAGAATTTGGCGTTGAGGGTTTAGGGTTTAGGATCAGGGTTGAAGGTCGAGGGATTAGAGTTAAGGGTTGAGGGATTAGGGTTTGATGTTGAGGGTTGAGGGTTGAGGTTCGAGGGTCGAGGGTCGAGGAATTAGGGTTAAAGTAGAGTGTGGAGGGATGACAGATGACAGATTAGGGTTGAGGTTTGAGGGATTAGGGTTTGATGTTGAGGGTTGAGGGTTAGGGTTGAGAGATGAGGGATCAGAGTTAAGGGTTGAGGGATTAGGGTTTGACGTCGAGGGCTGAGGTTCGAGGGTCAAGGGTTTAGGGATAGGGTTGAGGTTGAAGGGATTAGGTTTTAGGGACAAGGTTTAGGGTTAGGGTTGAGGGATTAGGGTTTAAGGTATAGTGTTGAGGGTTTAGGGATAGGGTTTAGGGTTGAGGGATTAGAGTGAAGGGTTGAGGGATTAGAATTTGGAGTTGAGGGTTTAGGGTTTAGGATCAGGGTTGAAGGTCGAGGGATTAGAGTTAAGGGTTGAGGGATTAGGGTTTGATGTTGAGGGTTGAGGGTTGAGGTTCGAGGGTCGAGGGTCGAGGAATTAGGGTTAAAGTAGAGTGTGGAGGGATGACAAATGACAGATTAGGGTTGAGGGTTGAGGGATTAGGGTTTGATGTTGAGGGTTGAGGGTTTAGGGTTAGGGTTGAGAGATGAGGGATCAGAGTTAAGGGTTGAGGGATTAGGGTTTGACGTCGAGGGCTGAGGTTCGAGGGTCAAGGGTTTAGGGATAGGGTTGAGGTTGAAGGGATTAGGTTTTAGGGACAAGGTTTAGGGTTAGGGTTGAGGGATTAGGGTTTAAGGTATAGTGTTGAGGGTTTAGGGATAGGGTTTAGGGTTGAGGGATTAGAGTGAAGGGTTGAGGGATTAGAATTTGGCCAAGTAACGGCATAATGTTGAGTAGTTTGTGTACGTGTCATTACCATTTGTAACCGAACTGAATGTCTGAAAGGTTTGTAACCGATTGGCAGGGTGGTTATAGGTGATTCACCTTCCACCGTGTGTAACTGTCAATTAAGAGTCTTTATATTGTTGGCCGATGTAACATATGTCGGCATGAGTTACCTCATCGGCCGATGAGAGAAAGGTGGTTGCCGATAGCCATTGTCTTGCCGATAGGCAAGAATAGGTACATTTCGGTGTGACATTTAAATTGTCTTGCCGATATACACTGTAAAGGTTATTTTGTGGACTTTCAAGGATTTTTTCACCTGTGTTAATGTTCAACTTGTTTCGCTCTGCATCAAGGGATTACGGTTTGACGTCGAGGGCTAAGGTTCGAGGGTCAAGGGTTTAGGGATAGGGTTGAGGTTGAAGGGATTAGGGTTTAGGGACAAGGTTGAGGTTGAGGGATTAGGATTTGACATTGAGGGTTGAGGGTCAAGGGATCAGAGTTGAGGGTTTAGGGTTTAGAGATCTATAGCAGGACAAAACGTGAGCGTGTTATAGCGCGAGCGCGTTATAGCGCGAGCGCGTTATAACGCGCTCGCGTTATAACGCGCTCGCGTTTTGTATTTCTACTGAAACGATAAAAAAGTGGTTACCCCCGTGATCCAGGCCCACATGCTCTGTTTTCTTACTGATTCTGCGCGTGCTCCGACAAAAAAGAAGTGCTTTCATGCTATTGGGAAGTTCACATGCACATTTGACACATTGTACCACCTTTGCATGATCTTTCCACCACCTTTTCTGCTTTGCCAACTTGAGAAGGAGGAAATAACATAGTTTTCAAACCAAATTTGATATATATCTATACAAGTTTCAATTTTTGTAGTATTGCAATGTTAATTTTGATTCAATTTTAAGAATTTAACATTGAAAAGGAAGCAAGTGGTGAAAAACTCAAATTGTTGAGGAGTTTGATGCAAGAAGATAAAAACACTACATAATTGGGTACTCTCTCCATTCAAATCTTTATTTTTTAGGTATGTCAAGTCTTTACATGCATGTTCTTTACATTTTCCTTATTTCGGATTGAATTACTTTATCATGCATTATCATACATGTTTAAAATAGACACATTTCCAATCAAGAAAGCAACCTACAATCTCACATGATGCCATGTATATTTTCTACACTTGGGCTCTTTAATAATTATGTGTAATAAACAAACCTTAGTTCATACCATGATATCAAACTATACAAGAATAAATCCTTACAACATAAAAAAAATACAATCCCACTATTATCATGTATTCATTTCTTAGGAACTAATATTGGTCTCTTTATCATGCTACAGACAAATTCTTCGTCATGCCGAGGAAACGATCAAGAATTAAACCAACACAGGAAGAGATAGAAGCTAAGAATGCAAAGAAAGCAATGGCTATGAGGGAACTTCGTGAGAAGAGGAAATTGGACACGATAAATGAAGACATACCAATTGAAGAGGAACCACAACCATCACAAAGAGATATGGTATTGGCGGCACAAAGAGAACGAATGCAAAAACTTCGTGGTACGAGAGATTTAAATACCATAGTTGGAGACACATCCTTTATCGCAAGACAACATGTAGGGACACCATCTACCACATCTCAAGTTGAGAGTACATCATCACTCACATGTGATGAAGGAGGTACGCCATCGTTCCCACCTCAACCTCAAGGTATGTCATCTATTCCATCTTCGATCGAAGGTATGCCATCTAACCCATCTCATTTAAATATTGATGAAATTCCTAATGTTGAGATGAATTTACCTAACTTGACACCACCTAGAATTTTGCATAGAAAGCCAAAGTATTTGATTGATATTGATGAGAATATTTTGCAGCCAATGGAAGGTAAGATTCCAAAACACACTTGTAGAAGATATGCTAATAAGATTTGGAGATTGTTCTTTGAAAAGTTAAATGAGACTGCAAGATGTCAACTATTCGTTGAAATGATGCGAAGTATAAAGTATAGGTCTATCATGAAGATTCTTGGGTTGAGAACATCAGAGGCTTCAAGTGAAAAATCTATTGTCAAGAATCTAATGAGTGCGTATGAGAGTGTGGGTAACACCTCACGCACAAAAGATAGTAATGCAACACGGCGTGTGATTACATCGACTATAGTAAGTAGTCAAACGAGGAAAGCTCGTCTTATTAGAAAGACAAGTCAAAAATTGAGAATTAATAGGAAAACTTTATCAAGAGCCGTTGGAAGACGCCAAAGAATTGAGGACACTAATGCCAATGAATTATGGGCGTTCTCGGGGAGACTACCACGAAAAGATAAACCAATTGTTGAAGCATTGAGGTCACTAATTGAAGACTTTTGGAAGAATTACACAAGGGTATCTCTGAATCAAAGGGATGTGGTAAGAAGGAGAATTGGTAGTCAGAACCGCGAGCCACATCCAAAGCATTTTTTGGATGAGACTCAAACACAGTTTTATGGTAAATTTCTAGAGAAGTATCCTCAAATTAAAATTTGTCAAAGATATTTTGAAATGCTAAAACCTTTCTATGTTAAGATAAATCACACACGCACTACTTGTTGTTGTAGATTACATATTGAATTTTCTAACCATTTTGATGCTTATAGGTCTATATGTTTAGATATGCATACTAACAATGATTTGCAGGGTTGTGCCATATGTGCCCCACCAACATCTTCAAGAGACTTCATATCAAGAATTTTATGTGAAAGAGAGGAAGGTCAAATATTCTACAAGAAATTATGCTTGGATGACACATGTCATCGTTGCGGTGGCTTGCAACATTTGCCAATATGTGAACATATGGAAATAACACATGCGGTTGGAAATGAACTAGTAGAGTTTGGCAAGTATAAAACAGTGGCATACAATACAAAAGATGGTAAAGAAGCAAAGAGGTGTGAATTAGTTATTGAAAAGATTCCAGTGTATCAGTTTATGCCTATATTTTGTGACAGCATAGTGTATGAGTATGCAAGACATGCCCATAGAGCTCGATGGTTGGACTTGCAATTCAAGTTATGCAAGGACACATTTCCAGTTGGTAGCATTGTTTCAGTCGTCGACTTTGCAGAGAACTACAGTCTACAGCCACAGCGTGAGGTGCAATCACAATATTACAACTCCACACAGGTTTCTATATTTGTGCACATCGCATTCATTCATGCGAATGATAGTACAGAGGATGACAGAAAGATCATAAGGGAGTATCATTTCTATATTAGTGATGATCGCACGCATTCTACGGAGTTCGTGCAAGGTTACTTTCAGGTGTTCTATAATGATTTGGCTAGAAGGGGCATATCGTTCAGTCAGCGTATCATATGGTCGGATAATTGTGCATCACAATTCAAGAACTCGCGAAATTTCTATTGGCTGAGTAGGAGGCATAATTTTACAGGTATTCAACATATGTGGAACTTTTGTGAGGCCGAGCATGGAAAGGGGGAGCATGATGGTGCAGGAGCATGTATCAAAAGAGCCATAGCACGAGAAGAGTTAAAGTATAAAGACAATGCAAAGTTGACAGATGCAAAATCGATTGTCGAGTGGTGTAATGCTTCCATGGGTCCAGGTAATAAAGGTAAGTCTTTAGTTCGTAGATTTTTTTGGTTGATAGATGATACTAACATTGCACCATATGAGGATTGTTGTACACTGACAGGATCAAATGAGATGCACTCTTTCAGAAGTTCAATTGCAGGTTCATGGAGTATCCATACACGAAAGATGTCATGCTTTTGTTCTTCCTGTACAATTCAAGTCTGGGATGAGTGCGAGTCAAAGGAGTGGGTTGACGAATGGCAGTTAAGTTATCTTAGCCCACTTGACACGTATCGACCCCCGACGGCACTGGAACTAACACAGATGGAATCGTCAGTTGACTTTGACCACATATCAGATTTAGTTCAACCAGGTAATATAGGGCACATATATGCATCTAATTTCATCTAGTTCAACCAGGTAATGTCACTTACTTTGTAGTGTTTTTGTAATGTTGACTAATTTCATCTAATTTGCTACACATATCAATGTAGGACACGTATATGCAGTTATTGCAGATGAAGATAATGAAGAGGGAACAGATTATTACTTATGCCGTTGTGTTGAGGCCAAAAAGAAATTGGAGGCCCCTGTTACAGATGGAGAAAACATCGAATACCCTACAGGATCAGTGGTTATTACTGGAACATGGCTTAGAAGGTACCCACATAAGAGTGTTAATATTTGGCTATTTTAGGATTTTGACATGCATCGAAAGATTCTTCATTACTCAAACCTTGTCGTGGCATCCAATGTTCATTTGATAAAGTATCGGGGTAGACCTTTGAACAAAATATTGTGGAAGGTGCGTGAGTCTGACCATGAAACAATACTTGACACAATAAAGAGTAGAGCAGATCCAGATGGTTCATTGGATTAATTTGTAAGTATTCACATTGATTTTGTAAAGTTATGTTACATTGAGTTGTAAGTATGCACATTAATTTGTAAGGTTTGTCTTTTTTTATTTCCTCCTGCATTTTTACACATATGTACACATTTTTACATCATCATGTTATGCATTTTTGGTGTCCTGCTCCTGATGCGACCAAACTCATAACTCACCCTACTAGACACCATTTGATGATCTCTCCAACACTCTGGATCCAGGGCGCCCAATCATGATGATGACCTATATACCATTCTCCCAAGGCGCTCATAATGAATGAATGATAAGGAGCGCCTTGACCTCTATAATCAAGGTGATTTTAAGTCACTTTGAGTCATTTGGGGTCAGTTTGAGTCTTTGAGTCATGTTGCAAAAAAGTGTCAATGTTGTCAAGTTGCACAAAGCAACCTTTGCATTTTTGGTGTCTTGCTCGTGATGTGACCAAACTGACTGTTCCAACGCATTCAGATGGGTACATTTACACTAGGCATGGTCTTATTTTTCACCCAAACATGTCGAAACAGTCTGAGCTACATTGTACCAACGATATCCCTGAAGAGTCCAAAGTGCAAAAAGGCAGCAATCTTTGACGAGATGTTACTCAAAAATCGTGTCACTAAGAAACATTCCGTCTGAGGCAACGGGATCACGTAGAGTGCCTCTACAATAACCTCTCTCAGTTTTTTATAGCTCTTAGGCATTTGCCCGTGGTGAAAGGTTTTCTGTTGCCCCAAAAATCGTCAGAAGGAGGCAGTGTAAAGTTGCAAAGGGGTGTAACTTTCATCCTGCTCCTGATGCGACCAAACTGACTGTTCCAACGCGTCTGAATGGGTACATTTATGCTAGGCATGGTCCTATTTCTCACCCAAACATGTCGAAACAGTCGGAGCTACATTGTACCGACGATATCCCTGAAGAGTCCAAAGTGCAAAAAGGCAGCAATCTTTGACGAGATGTTAGTCAAAAATCGTGTCACTTAGAAACATTCCATCTGAGGCAACGAGATCACGTAGAGTACCTCTACAATAACCTCTCTCGGTTTTTTATAGCTCTGAGGCATTTGCCCGTGATGAAAGGTTTTCTGTTGCCCCAAAAATCGTCAGAAGGAGGCAGTGTAAAGTTGCAAAGGGGTGTAACTTTCGTCCTGCTCCTGATGCAACCAAACTGACTGTTCCAACGCATCCGAATGGGTACATTTATGCTAGGCATGGTCCTATTTCTCACCCAAACATGTCGAAACAGTCGGAGCTACATTGTACCGACGATATCCCTGAAGAGTCCAAAGTGCAAAAAGGCAGCAATCTTTGACGAGATGTTACTCGAAAACCGTGTCACTTAGAAACATTCCGTCTGAGGCAACGGGATCACGTAGAGTGCCTCTACAATAACCTCTCTCGGTTTTTTATAGCTCTTAGGCATTTGCCCGTGGTGAAAGGTTTTCTGTTGCCCCAAAAATCGTCAGAAGGAGGCAGTGTAAAGTTGCAAAGGGGTGTAACTTTCGTCCTGCTCCTGATGCAACCAAACTGACTGTTCCAACGCGTCCGAATGGGTACATTTATGCTAGGCATGGTCCTATTTCTCACCCAAACATGTCGAAACAGTCAGAGCTACATTGTACCGACGATATCCCTGAAGAGTCCAAAGTGCAAAAAGGCAGCAATCTTTGACGAGATATTACTCGAAAACCGTGTCACTTAGAAACATTCCGTCTGAGGCAACGGGATCACGTAGAGTGCCTCTACAATAACCTCTCTCAGTTTTTTATAGCTCTTAGGCATTTGCCCGTGGTGAAAGGTTTTCTGTTGCCCCAAAAATCGTCAGAAGGAGGCAGTGTAAAGTTGCAAAGGGGTGTAACTTTCGTCCTGCTCCTGATGCGACCAAACTGACTGTTCCAACGCGTCCGAATGGGTACATTTATGCTAGGCATGGTCCTATTTCTCACCCAAACATGTCGAAACAGTCGGAGCTACATTGTACCGACGATATCCCTGAAGAGTCCAAAGTGCAAAAAGGCAGCAATCTTTGACGAGATGTTACTCGAAAACCGTTTCACTTAGAAACATTCCGTCTGAGGCAACGGGATCACGTAGAGTGCCTCTACAATAACCTCTCTCAGTTTTTTATAGCTCTTAGGCATTTGCCTGTGGTGAAAGGTTTTCTGCTGCCCCAAAAATCGTCAGAAGGAGGCAGTGTAAAGTTGCAAAGGGGTGTAACTTTCGTCCTGCTCCTGATGCGACCAAACTGACTATTCCAACGCGTCCGAATGGGTACATTTATGTTAGGCATGGTCCTATTTCTCACCCAAACTTGTCGAAACAGTCGGAGCTACATTGTACCGACAATATCCCTGAAGAGTCCAAAGTGCAAAAAGGCCGCAATCTTTGACGAGATGTTACTCGAAAACCGTGTCACTTAGAAACATTCCGTCTGAGGCAACGGGATCACGTAGAGTGCCTCTACAATAACCTCTCTCAGTTTTTTATAGCTCTGAGGCATTTGCCCGTGGTGAAAGGTTTTCTGCTGCCCCAAAAATCGTCAGAAGGAGGCAGTGTAAAGTTGCAAAGGGGTGTAACTTTTGTCCTGCTCCTGATGCGACCAAACTGACTGTTCCAACGCGTCTGAATGGGTACATTTATGCTAGGCATGGTCCTATTTCTCACCCAAACATGTCGAAACAGTCGGAGCTACATTGTACCGACAATATCCCTGAAGAGTCCAAAGTGCAAAAAGGTAGCAATCTTTGACGAGATGTTACTCGAAAACCGTGTCACTTAGAAACATTCCGTCTGAGGCAACGGGATCATGTAGAGTGCCTCTACAATAACCTCTCTCAGTTTTTTATAGCTCTGAGGCATTTGCCCGTGGAGAAAGGTTTTCTGCTGCCCCAAAAATCGTCAGAAGGAGGCAGTGTATTAAGTCAGGATGAAAGCCTATTCACTCTAGGCGCCTGTTTTTGACCAAATCACACATGTGCCTTGAACAACTCTGTCTTCAAGGCGCTTTTCTCTAATCTCTGTAACTCTCCAAATCCACTAAGGCGCAAATTTTACCTCTTGGGCTCAAGATATAGGTTCTTCATCCAAGGCGCCAGAATGGTCCAAAGGCGCATTTCACCTCTAACCTCACCTCTGACCTTACTTAGAGGCGCTAAACCTCATCTCATTGCTCTCCTCCATTACAAGCGCTCACTTACCTCAATCTTGGGCGCATACCAACATCCCAACATCCAAATCACCTAGGCGCTCAAAACCTTCAAGACTCAAGGTGCATTTTATGATCAAACAAGGTATCTCCTGAACAAGGCGCTCATAGTCTCATCAGGGCGTTAATCATCATCATGAGCACTCATATTGTTCTAGGCGCACAGTTATCTCTGGAATGCTCAAGGCGCACATATCCTTCTCTAGGCTAGTTTACACTTATTCAAGGCGCTCATTCCAAACTTACATGAACTCCTCATTACAAGACGCACAAACTAGATGATCCTAGGGCATAAGGGCGCTCATAGGAGTTGTTATGTGTCATTTTGGCCAAGGTTTTCTGGAGCAGTGAAGACATTAGGAAGGGGATGATCGTTTGGATAGTTTTGAATGCTTTATTTCTCCTTGTTTAAACTAGGCGCTCACTGAGGATTGGAGTAGCCTTTGCACCCTCACATCACGTTAATCGGCGTTTCAGAGGCAATCATAGTATAGGAAGATTTGCGCCTTGAAGAAGAGAGTTATCTAGTGAGTGCTTAGGAGTTCTGGCGCCTAGGGGAAAGGTCTAGGTAGAGCGCCTTCAGACTTTGACAGTGAAGTGCCTTAAGGAGTTGGATGATGTTTTTGCCTAGAGTGGAGATGATGTTTTTAGCGCCTTAAGGATGATGATGGAGCACCTTGGAGTCAGGTTAGTCTGGAGCACCTTAAGAAGGTAAAGCACTTCAAATGTAAACACAAGTGTTTTGAGCGCCCTAATGAGAAGTTGTCTTGGCACCATAAGTTGTTCAAACGAAGATATGCGCCTTGGATAGTTGCAAAGACCTAATTTAGTGCCCAAGGTTGGAAGACTCTTTGTGAGCGCCCAGTGTTTGAAAGCTCTTTGTGTTTGGTGCATTAAAATGAATTTGGCACCTAAATAGTATTGAAACACTCAACTGAGCGCCTAAAGCCCATGAGAGAAGTGATATGCGCCTTGATAGGAATATCATGGAAGATGAGTTTACTGAATGGCGCCTTGAATGACTTGGTTGATTAAGTGTTTTAGCGCCTAGATATGGGATGAATCATTGAGCGCCTTTGGTTGAGATGATGTCAGCACCTTTGAGATTATAACACCTTGGAGTCAAGTTCGAAGGAGCACCTTGAGAAGGTAAAACACTTCAAATGTTTTCAAGGAATTGGAGAAGTCACTTAGTGCCTAGAAGGAATTCCAGAGCAAGAGGGTTGGAGCGCCTTGAGCTTCAAGTCAGATATGCACCTAGACCTCTACCCTTTAGCAAGTTGAAGCCCTCTGAGCCTTGACAACGTGAGAATGCCTTATAGTGAATATGCGCCTTGGGCAAGGTTGAATACAAAGTTGAGGAGTATATCATAATGAGTAAGTGCACTGTAGGGTTAGATGATAAAGACTAGTGCCTTGAGTGTCTTGGTCAAAATTTTGACATGAGAAGTCTTGCAAGATCAAACCCTAGAGTGCGCCTTAGAGAGAACCTATTGATCCTTTGCTTTGACAAGATTTGGGCGCCAGAATGATCCTTAATAAATGGAATGTATCTACACCAATTTTGCGCCTTTAGGGAAGTGATGGTGGCCAGAATGATCCTTAATCTCATGTTTGTGCGCCTAGGTCTAGAAGCAAGATTTGAGCACCTTAGGATAGGGTTTTTTGCACCTTGTCTTGGCGAGTGAATTTGCGCCTTGGATGATGTTGAAGCGCCTTGGGATGAAATGCGCCCAAACTTATAGAGGGCCTTCAGTGAGGGAGTTGAAGAGAGTGCTTAGAGGAAGGATAGCCTTAAGATCAAACTAAGTACTTAGAAACCTAAGATTAGCGCCTTATTTGAAGTTATACACCTATTCTGGCGCCAGAGAGTGAGTTTGAGTGTGAAGAAGTGAATGTCTGCGCCTTGAAGGGGATACAAAGGGAAGATGATGCACCTTGATGGGTTGATGATGGAAATTTGCGTTTTGGAGCTAAATGTGCGCCTTGAATCTAAATGATATTTGAGTGCTTAGAGGTAAATAGGGGCACCTTTGAGAATTCTTTGTGCTTTAAGGAATGGATTGTGGCCTTTGGACTAAGGTAAGTCCTAAGCACTTCCAATGATTTTAAGGAGCGCCTTGAAGGAGATAGTGCATAGAGGTACAATGAATCTTTCGAAGAAAATGGATAGACAACTAAGTCTCCAACTTGAGTCTTCTAAGTGAATTGGATAATGAAGAGAGTCTAGTCATTTTGGGCGCTAGTATCAGGATGAATCATCCAAAATGGGTGCCTAGAACTAGAAGGCGCCAATGCATGAGTTCAAGGATCCTCCATTGGAGCGCCTAGCCCAAATGGCTATAGATTGAAAGTTTTAAAGCTAAGTGATGTCTCTTACGTGAATTCCTAGCCCAGGTGCATGTGTTGGGAAAAACTCTTTGGCTCTGGCGCCTAGAATTGGGAGCTTTGTAAGATGCACCAATTGATGAAACATTTCCATTTTGCGCCTAGAATAGAACTCTCTCACATAGTTGAAATTGACTTGATAGAAGGAGATAAGTCTTAAGGACTAGTTTGGCGCCTCACTTGCCTATCTCACCTTTGAAATGTGCTTTGGTTGATGATCATCATTGATGGAACCTAGTGAAATGTAAAGCTATTTGCATCTCCAGAGGATCAAAATTGGATTAGGAGATCATCCTTGCAGTTGAGATTGACAGAGAAGTGTTAAAGGAATCACTTCAAATGGGCACCTAAGCTAGTTGAGGCGCATATCAATTCCACTGTAACTCCAGACTGACGCTTAGGATCTAGTCATCTCCTAAGGCGCAGTTCCATTCACCTATGACCTCGCTTGGCGTCTAAAACTTGGAAACTCCTTTGGAAAGCTCCTGTTGCACCTAGAAGATGAGTTTGGAATATCAACTTGCAAAAGGCTTAGAAACTCTTCAAAGATGTTAGGCACAATCCCATGGCACTGGAGCTCAGTTTTGGCGCCTTCAAGGAATAGCACATGAAGGAACTTGGGAGGTCAGGTGCTTGTAAAAGGGAACACCTTGGAACATCTTCCAGGGGTTGAAGTAGTAAGAAAACATCAAGTGAGTCTAGGCGCACTCCCTTGTGTGAACAGTTTAGCTCTGGCGCCTAGCCACAGAGTGAGCCAGAAGAAGTAGTTTGGGCATTAGAAGATAGGCGCTCATTCTACAATGAAGCATTCCACCTTCCTAATCAACAAAGACTTGCAAGAATTGACAAAGGAAGCTAAGGCGCACCTTCTACTTGTTTCCACCTCCAGAATGCGCCTAACCTTGAAAGGGGGTTCAAAGATGTTTGTTAGACCTTTTCACTCAAGGCACTCACCTTAGGTGCACTTTCTAAGTCCTTGTCACCTCAAGGAAACACCTAGTTTGGAAGGCGCTTGCCCTGTTCTCCACTCCTTTCAATTGGCGCCTAGAACACAGAATGCATGAAAGGAGCGCCTAGACTCCAGAGGGCTGATTTGGGCGCCTAGCATTTAAAACACTTTCATAATGATGATGTTTTGACGCCTACTCTTGGAAACAATCCAGAGCATCCATAAACTCTAATTGGCACCTAATGTTGACAAGGTGCAACTTCAGGAGGAGGTCACCTCAACTTGGCGCCCAAGTCAGAAAAACCTGTAAATCCTTCAAATATGCGCCTACCTTGTGAGGTGATGAGTTGAACATTCCAAATCTTCAAATGTTGCTCAAATAAGGAAGACATTGTAACATCAAGGCTTCAAGGCCTGTCCTTGTATTTCCATTGAATGAGTTGTACTTCATGCTATTGAAAGCATTTTCCATGTAATAAGACATTGCAAGTTGATTGAATCAAGTAACAAGACAAGTACCCAACTCTAATGTTGTTTCATTCAAATAGTTATCTTGATGTATATCTTTATGTTATTGAAGTAGTTGATGAATTGTTAGCAAGTAAAAGTGTTTAAGTAAGGAAAATTTTTCGTAGAACTAGTTGGGTATCTTACACTTACACCATGCCTATCCATCAAACATCACAATGCAATCAAAATCCTAACAACATGCCCATGATCCAAGATCAAGTGCAATCATGCAAAGATATTATCAATCACAAGCCTATTAAGAATGAACTAGAGTCTTCTAGTACCATACTTTTCCATCAAATACCATCATGTAATCCATGGCCTATCAAGCCTATCAAAGAAAATGCAAACATCCTATGTAATACAATCAGACTTTAAATATTTGAAGTAGCCATCTACAAATATCCATTCAAAAGTGGATTTATAATGCAAGTATGGACGCCACCAATAAAAAAGATTTGTATTAACCAAATATCCATATACGCATACATCAATATCTGTCGATATAAGTATAACATATATACAAAATAGCCATATAGGCTTACAAGAATGCCATATAGGCATACAATGTCAACTATGTACAATACAAAATATATGTCCACAAATGCCATATAGGCATACAACAGAGGAACACAATAAAAAGTCATTCCCCTCTAGCTGGTGAAGAGAATAAATCACGAGCAGCCTTTGATCTTCTAGGGGATGGAGACATGCATGTGGGTGGTCTACTACGAACCCGAGGGCTACTCCTCCTATTTAGTTCTTCCTGCACCTTTACCTGTTACAAAAAAAAGTATAGATATTAATATATAGAAATTACATGTTATAAAAAAATGAAACATTTAACAAAATAATCACTTACCGCTAACATATAATCTGTCTGCTCGCTTGCCTCAGTAGCAGGAAAAGGCCCTGGTGATGTCATGTCCTATAGAAACCATCCAGATAGAAATTAAACTTCAAATCAATAATCTTTTGATTTTTCAAAAATAGACAACTATAACAATGAATGTAAATTGAAATTTACTAATCTGCCTCATACCCCTGTCAATGCCATAGAGCTATGAATCGCAGAGGCCACACCCTGCTCCATTGCCCTATGAACATGGGGAGGTGTATCCGCAGCCTGCATCATCTGGAAATAAAAACAACATTATTCAATTACGAAAACTATAATAGTGATGCAAATCATGGCTCCTAACATACACACACGCTCATCTAAACATGGAAGTACACACAATAAAACACACAAATCACATACAAAAATTTAGTAAGTACAATTCATTCATTAAACTATTTATTTTATTACCTCCGTAAAGCTTTGAAGTCCACCACCGCTGGCAGGTGTTGCCATGAAATCTACAGTGTTAACCTATTCAACATCCAAAATCAGAAATTAGAATACCATTCATATAACGATGCTATTCACATGTAATATTTATAATTGTTTACTAGTTACATACCTCGACAGTAGATGATCTAGTGAAAAATGTAGGTGGAGAACCACTGAAAACTGCATCGACGCTATGACCCTGAAATTTCATTAAAATCATCAATTTAAATTAGTTAATCTTGTATTTCAAAAATAAAATTTAATAAATTAAATTCAATAAACTTGCTAATATTTACTTGAGTATCAAGGCCGAAAGTCTCACTCAGGAGGGTATCTGTCATCGCCATCTGCTCAGCTGCAGATGTAGCCTGTGCACCTGCGTCCTGACTGTCCATGGGGTCATAACCACAGGCTGACCCGCAAGCCTGGCAAGTATGCGGTGGGACCCTACTCCTCGCACTATCTCCCAACCCACTCTGTGTTGCAAGATCAGCATGCTCTATGATGCTCTGGGTCAAGGCACTAATCGACCTCAGTGTATCGACCTCAACACTCTCCTTCACAATGGAAGGAATAGAAACATGCTCGTGGGCTGGTCTGCTGATTACTCGTCTCACTACCCGCTGTGGGTCAAGACGTGCCCCTGGTCTATCCTGTGCTGAGCCCCCACCTCTACCCTAGAAGTCCCGCATATCAAAATAGTTTGGCACTTTATTAAGGACAAACTCGGAGTAGAGTTTCCTCAAAAAGTATTGCGGGACCTCATTGTTATTGCATGGAGGATGGTCAAAAACCATCCACCACCTCTACCCGAAATTGTCCCTTATCGCTTGGTTGTTGCACCAATGGATAGGGAACCTCTTGCATGTAATGGGTGGAGGTTGATTTGTTTGTGGGTTTGTGAAAATTGAACACAAGTCTACTTTTGTAATTTGTAATTTTTTGACATCTTGGTATGACAATTTATCTGCATAGTAATCTCTAAACTCTCTCTTTTTATCGGTCCAACTAGTTATTTGCTTGCTAATTGAATTTACATTTGATAACATAGACTCAAGAGATTCGGCAAGCGTGGACCTATGCAAGGTTGAAGTGGAAGGATCTTTCAACCTTGCAATTATATCTTCAATTTATTTTTTGTTGTTTTCAATTTCCCCCATTATATTATCTTGTGTTCCAGGGGCATGTCGAGGAATGAATGGAGGAGGTTGTTGTTCTGCAGGTATTTCTTCCTCAAGATTTTGTGGATTTTGAGGAGGAGGAGGAGGTGCATTAACATTTCCTACAATTAATAAAATATACATCAAAAATCAACACAAAACCTACCTATTTAGGAAGAAATTCAAACAAAAAAACAAAGATAACTCACCCCTTTGGCGTGCTCGATGTCGCGGCGGCATTTCGGCGATGAATCGACAAATCTTTTGTGTTGAACGGTGTTTTGTAGAACGCGAGTGCGTTTTTGAAGGGTTTTAAGCCGCGGGCGGAGGAAAAACTCACAATGAAATGAAATAAAATGAAATGACAGCGTTTTTTTTTTATATATAAGGGACGTTATAACGCGAGCGCGTTATGGCTCGGCAATGACGAGCCTAAGGCTTGTCATTGCCAAGCCATAACACGAGCGCGTTATAACGCGCTCGCGTTATGCCTAAAATTTTTTTGAAAAATTTTTGGCCACTTTTTGGCCCCCCATCTTTTTGCACTTACCCGATGTGTGATTCAAAAAATGGAGTTTTCAATCATTTTGTATGCAATTTCTCATGGAGGCTTAAAGTCTTTAAATATTTCCTACTGCTAAAATAACAAAACACAATATGTCATTCCAAACATAATAGAAAATAGTGGAATAAATAAATTACAAAATTGTTTCAATTCCCCATTTTTCATGAACTGTCATTTTCACTTTGGGGTATTCTATTGAAAGCTAAATCAAGTTTATTTTTACCTTGTTGTTTATTCTATTGAAATTTGTGCTATAGAGATTCCTGGGAGCAACAAATCAATACTCAACAATAAAGATACATTGGTTGTTACATAAACACCTCAAACAATTACCAAAAGCCTTTTACCACACACTTTTAGAAACAGATCATGATGAGGCAAGCCCCCAGCTGTTTTGAAATCATTACATGGGTGTATGCATAGAGTTATGGGACCAAAAAGTTGCCACATGACTTTTTGGTCCCATGCAGAGCAAAACACGAGTGTGTTATAATGCGCTAGCATTTTTTCTGCTTAAAAGTTAAAAAAAACACTCATTTGCTCATACTCGCGCCCAAAAACAAAGTTTGGAGAGAAAAACCAGAGTTTGTAGTGCGAGCACATTCAAGGAAGGGCAAATCAAGCCAGTGCAAAGAGAGATCGATGTTTTCATGATGCCACCTCACCAAACCCACTCCTGAATATGTCGTGAAGCAAATGTAG
Organism: Cunninghamia lanceolata; assembly: GCA_027924645.1. Lineage (NCBI taxonomy): Eukaryota > Viridiplantae > Streptophyta > Pinopsida > Cupressales > Cupressaceae > Cunninghamia > Cunninghamia lanceolata. Next base: position 5,127,823 of record BSBN01001247.1, on the reverse strand, counting down.
AGGGTCTAGCAGTCAAAGAAGGTAGGGTTTGATAAATTTTTGTGAGTTTGAAAATAATTTTTAACTTTTGCAATGTTTGATTAGTTTTTTATATTGAATTTATAGTTAATGAGGCAGGACAAAACATAAATCCATCTGAAGAGGGTCAAAACAACCCCAAAAACCATCAAAATCCTCAAAACCCCCCACCTTCACGTCCTCACCATGAAAGAGATACTCAAGAAAACTATTTAGGGCAAATAGAAGAAAATAAAAGACATCTTCAAACCCTAATTGAAATGTTAAACAATCCAAGTGCAAGCACTGATTGTAGGAGAGCGCTTGTGAAGTCATTAGAGATGATTGTTTCTCACACCGAATCAGTGACAAAACAAATCACCAAATTTCATGACTATAGGGAGAGGTGTCGGCAATACTATGCCAACAAATTGTCTTATGAACAAGTGAATAATGAAAAAATTACAAAATCTGCATTATGTGCACACTTTATTAATCCTAAAACTGGCCAAAGATTAGAAGAGACTTGCAAACGGTTCCCTATTCGTTGGTGTAGGAATCAAGATATATCCCAAAACTTTTGGGATAGATGGTACATGGTGCTTTATGAGCGTCCATGTAACAACAATGAGGTGCCGCAATATTTATTGAGGAAACTCTATTGCGAGTTCATCCTTAAGAATATTCCTAATTATTTTCACATTTGAGATTTCCAGGGCAGAGGTGGTGGTTCTTCCCAAGATAGAGAGGGGGTTTAGCGAGACCAAAACCATGTACCTAGACCCCTGTTGAGGTCAAAACATGTGTCACTCCCTTCGACTTTGAAGGAGAGTGTTGAGGTGGAGGCACTGTTGAAGGCACAAGACAACTCAGAGGGGGGGTGAATCAGCTGTATCAGAAATTTCAAACCCTCATAAACATAATCACATCCACATCAGTTCACTTAAACCCTTAATCTGTTATGAAGATTAAACATGAAAAGCAGATAACAAAAACTTAAATACATCAACACCATGCACAAGAGAACACCAGATTTTTACGTGGAAAACCCTAAAAGGGAAAAACCACAGAGAGGATTAGCTCACAATATAAAGCAGTATCAATACCAAACTACAAAAGGCTCACTATCAAAGGGCTCACTGCCAAGGACTCACTGTCTAGAAGAAGAAGAAAGAAGAAGAGACTCACTGACAAGGATGAACTGATATAATTGCATCTGACACATGTGCATGGGTTCAATTCCAATGAAGTACAACAAACATCACCTCCGCATCTATACTAAAAGATGGTAGGCACCTTCTGCTCACTGCATCTAGTTGCCTAACATATGAAAGTTCTTACTGCTATGATCAACTTCACATCACATACATTATGTCCCTCATGCTGAAACACACACGCATGAACTCTTGACACTTATTTATACCACCATCAACCCTGAAATCAATCTCCAAGATCGGCAAAACAATCTTCAATCCTTGAAACAGTCTCCAAGGTTAGCAAACACACAATATTTGAATTAGGTCTAGACCTAAAAATTCCATGTCACAAAGGAATTAAGGTAAACCACTTTATGCCTTAGCTCAGACCTAAATCTATCCAAGCATGTTACACAATGCTCACATAATTGTTGGCAAGAGACACTGCTTCGCATAACAAGTGTTGTCATTGATGGAAACTAAGACCATTACACTCATCCACATAACACAATTTGTTCATACTAGAAGTTAGAATTAGAATTTATCCAAGTCTGGGTAGTTAGGAACAGAGTGGGTGACAGGGTCTGGTATCTTGGTCCGGATCTCTCTAGTGGAAAGTCATGGTTTGTTGCGGATCTAAGGTAGTCATAAGCATTGTCAGAATAATCTAAATCCAGAGGTTTGGCCTCTAGTGATGAAGGATTCAAAAGTTATTTGCTTCTGAGTATCGGGTTAACAGTTTGACAGAGCAGACAGAAGAAAAATAGGCTGACCTTGTAAATGATCTTGGTTCCGGATGTATGGAAGTTGTTGACTGGGCAAGTAGTGATGATCTATGTTAGTGGCTGACCTGATTGATGATTTATGAGTGCAAGTTTTGGTCCGCGTCTTAAATTATACATGGATCTAGCTGATAGAACATATATTCAATAAAGTTCCAAGTGTTCTTGAAGCCGACTGGAAAGTGATTAAAGATCGGGATGCGGATATATATAATCAATGGATTTGGATGATTTGTGTGTGTGTGTTGCGACTATGGAGTAATTGTGAAAAGAACAGAGATCAAAGGTTCAGATGTTAGCAGAGCAGTAAGAGGGGCAGAGTAAGGATGAAGTGTGTCAAATCAGTTTTCTATGCTTAACTGGAACTAAACTCCAGCATTGATAGATGCTAAATATCAGTTCAATTTTATTGTAATCATCTTCCTTTAGGCAGTGAGCCTTTTGCAGGCTGTAAGCCTTCTTTTGAGCAATGAGATTTGGGCAGTGAGCCCGAATGCATGTGCATTCTCCATTATATAATACTTTTAATAGAGTATAATCTTTGTGGGTTAACCCCCACTGTGGTTTTTCCCTTAACTGGGTTTCCACGTCAAAAATATTGGTGTCAAGTGTGTTACTTATGTTTATGCTCATGTGTTATTGCTTCATGCTTTAATGTTCATATTATTAATTTGATTAGGAGTTGTAAAAGAAGATTAAAGGTAGAAAAGTAGAATTTATGTGAGAACTGATTCACCCCCCTCTCAGTTGTCTGGATCAATTCCAACAATTGGTATCAGAGCAAGGATCCTTTGAGAAGCCTAACAGATTAAGGAAAAGATCTTGGAAGGAGTTTTAATGGGTTCACTAAAAGATCAACTCCAGTTGGCCCTAGAAGATCTTGTTCAATCTAAAGCAGAAATTAGTAATTTGAGAGGTGAACTTAAAGATGTTGATGATACCATTGAAATGTTAAAAGATAAATTAAAGAAATCTATGGGAAGAAAAAAGGAGCTACTCCTGCTGTTATCCAGTTTAATTAAAGAGAATGGCATGAATGAAGCTTTGGAAGAAAAGACAAAGGAATGTGAGAAGCTGTCAAAAGAAGTTGCTATTTTGAAAATTGAGATGGAATCTGGGGTGATGAGGCAAACCAAATAAATTGAAGATAGGAAGAAAATTGAAGAAGACTTGAATCAAAAACTAAAAGAAAGAACTGAAGAATGCTGCAAATTAGATAGAATAGCTGGTCATTTAGAATCTGATTTACAAGAATGCAGAGATAATGAGAGAGAACTTGAAAGGCAAATTGTCATTCTCAGACATGACCTAGAAGTTGCAAATGAATACAAAGAAAATTTGAAGATAAGCTCAACCAAACTTGAAGCACTGCTTGAAGGACAGAAAAAGGCTGATGACAAGCGTGGTCTTGGATATGAAAAAGGTGAATGCTCCGGTGTCAGACAAAGAAATTTTCAACCAAGGAATGGAAGAAACAGACCTAGAAGACCTCTGGTAAGATAGCCAAATGCTCAAAGATATCCATCATTTAATGGAAACTGTTTTAAGTGCAATAAATTTAGTCACAAGGCTAATCAGTGTAGAAGCAGAGTAAATCAAGGTGATCCATCCTTCTCTAGTCAATGCTTCAAATGCAAGAGGTATGGTCATAAATCCAATGAATGTAGAAGTATGATAATAAATAACTCTAATGGCAATTCTTTCAATGGCTACTGTTTTGCTTGCAATGGATTTGGACACATGGCTACCCAATGCAGATCAAGAGGAAATCAAGTATATAAGCAAAGAAATGATGTGTGCTTTGACTGCAATAAATTTGGTCATATTGCAAGACTCTGCAGAAACAGGAGTAATGAAAGAAGGGGTTTGGTCAACAGAAAACTGGATGAGCAGAGACAAGAAAAAGGAAAACAACTATGAACAATAGTAGTGGGTCCGCACTGGAATCCGGTGTTGATAATTCCTCTGGGAATTGAATTAGGAGCTTTGGCTCAGTGGGAGTTGCATTGAAAATCAAAATCCCCAGTCAGTAAGGGGGTGTATGAATTAGGCATAGCGAGAAAATAAATCTTGGATTGTTTCAGATCATTTGGAAGAATTTCTGGAAGAAAAGAGGTGGATATGGCAAATTGTGGAGTAATTCATGAGAAACTGTTCAACAAACAAAGCAATCGGATGTATTAGGGCAGAGCATTTATTACAAAGATAAATTAGGCGTTGCGGAGCATAAAAAGGTCATTCATTCCTCATTTAGATCACTTTGCATTAGAAGAAAGCAAGAAGAGAAGGAGTGAACGAACTCAGAGCTGAGAATTCTCAAGATTTGAAAGCGCAAAAAGGATTTCCAAGCAAAAACCCTAATATGTGGAACAAGGTTTTTCTATTTTCTATGAAATCTCTTGAGTTCTCAATCTCTGCATATGGCTACACCTCTAGTTGTATATGTCACTGAAAGGCCCCATCCTAAGTTTAAAAAGCATCCTCATAAGTCTATTGAAATCAAGCTGTTAGGTGCATTCTCTGGTGTTCCATATGGGGTTTTACATGTTGAAGACATTAGGGCTTACATTCACTATAATGTAAAAGAGTTTGGAAATCTGAAACTGCTGGAATTATTTGAAAGCCATCTGAAGGATGACAATTACCAACTAAAACCACAATTTGAAGCCCTAGAAAGCAAGCATTTTCTACAAATGATTGAATTCCTGTCTTTTGATGAAGGTGAATGGGTTCGGTATGTGTTGAGCCAGATGCATGATGAATTTATTTGGCTACTAAAACCATTTAAGATCACTAAAGATGTTATTAGAATTGTGACTGGGCTGGATGCAACCGGTGGATTACCTGCTTTGAACGCTGTGAAGAATCAAACTGTTACTGATGCAACCGGAGCAAAGTATGACAAAAGAGTAATGGCAATAAATGACATCATAGAACCAGATGTAAAATTTGCTTCTATGGTCATTGGCTATAAGATCTATCAATCCAGCGGGGAGAATTCAGTTTCCAGGACTGCAATATATGCAGCTTATAAGATGTTAAAGGAGAATGCTAATTATGATCTGTGTGAATTACTACAGAATCAGCTGATAGAGAATCTGAGCAAAATCAAAAAGGACAAGAAAAATTCTTTCAAATATGGTTCTTTGGCCATATGCTTATTTTTCTACTTCATGAATAAAGCACCTAGAGTTCCGGGTGTGCATTGGACAACTGACAGGCCAATGGCATGGCAAATAAGAGATCACCTACTCAGCCTTGGTGACTCCCAAGCCCAAAAGACTGCAATTTGGGGTTATTTCAAAAACTTCCAGTGTTTGATGCATGCTAGGGAGAGAATCCCTAAGTCAGTTGTAGAAAAGTATGAGAATGAAATAAGTTTCATGGTTGACACTGACCAATGCCTAATGGAGGCAGTTAAACCAAGAACAATATGGATAATGCCAATGGGATATGAGGTGGATGAAAGAGTTCTGGACATGTATGCTCAACATCTATTGAGCAAACCCAAAGACACCTCTATAGAAAGATTTGAAACATACAAGGAGTTAAGTAAAAATTTACATTTGGAGCTTAGGCAGCCAAAAACAAAGAGAAAAGTGTAGAAGTAGGTGGAGATGTATGCAGAGAGCATAGGAATCACAAAAGAAGTAGTGAGAAAGAACAGGGAAAGGATAGAAAGGATGAAGAAAAGCACTGAGCAGGCTTTAGAGGAAAAAGTAGAAAGTGAGCCAATAGTCGCTGCGAAAGTCCCACCAAGCTCCTCAAGGAAGACAAGGAGTTCTGCAACTCTTGCTGAGCAACCCAAGTCTACTTCCACTAAGAAACCAGAAACCACTCCATCCGGTGAAGGAGGGAAAAGAGAGAAAGCTAAGGCCACAAGAACCCACGAGAGCACAAAAGATGATGAGGAGATAGAGACAGATGAAGAAGCCAAAGAAATAAGATCCAAGAAAGCCAGAACTTCAAAGGCTTCTGAAGACTAGCCTTTCGGAAGCAATAAGGCCTGTAAAAAGCAAGTAACTGGTAAGGTCGCTATAACTATTGATGAAATTGTAAAAACAATCACTGTTCATGGAAATTTAAAGCCTATCAGAGTTTACTATGATAATTTTGATCAAGCAAATAAGAAAATTTTGGAAGATGCCATTATCATATATTTGAATAAATTCAATAGAGCCCTATTGGAAATTTTACAAGAACTTCCTAAAAGTTTAAGGAAAGTACGGGAAATGAGGAAAGAAGTAGCCAAGGCTAAAGATCTAGAACTCAAAGAGTATGTCCTCTCCACTTTGTGTCCTGTAATGACTAGAAGAGAAGTAGATAAAATCCTCAAAGAAGTTAAAGAAAAATTTAGAAGCAAGGTCCGGATGAACAAGCTAATGGTAGGTGAAACTGAGGAAATTGCAAAAGAAACAGAAGAAATTTTGAGAAAGGCTTTAAACAAAGATAAATATTATATTATTTTAGAGAAACAAGTTGAAGAAGACAATCCTCCAGTTCTAGAACAAGAAGCTCCAGAAGAAGAGATTAACAAGGGAATTGATGACCAAGGTGTTAATTTAGATCCTCTGAAACAAACCTATAAGGAGACAGATGATGGGATTGATTCTGCAATTCCGGATGTTGGAAAAGCAAACATCAATGGGAAACAAACTGAAGTTGATAAATTTTCAAGTCTGGAAGAAGAGAAATTAAACAAAGAAGACTCAGAGATGATGGTCAAAACTAATGATGTTGGAGATATTCATACTCCACCTAATCAATCCAGAAAAGAAGATGATGTTGCTACTTCACATGACCCTCCAGATCTGGTAGCAAGTAGTGAAGACAAAGAGGAGATTCCCACTGCAGATGACAGAGAAAAGAAACGTAGAAGTAGAAAAGGAAAAAGGTAAAAGAGATAAAGCAGAAGAAGATGGTGCAAATGTTGATGCACCTAAACAAATCAGTCTAGATACTAACATTGAAAAGATTCAAGGGAAGGAAGGTGGACAGGAAACTATGGCAAGAGACACTACAGAAGTAGTAAAGAACTTTCTGAGCAAAGAAATGATGGAGATTGATGAACTGGAATTAATTCAAGGGCCAATCCACCTAACCAATCTCTCTCCGGTTCAAATGATGGAGGTAGCATCATTTACTCATGCCATGGCAAGTGAGAAGATATTAAAATCTCACCTAGAAGATAGTGAGCTGGTGAGTCTTACATCCGGGGTACTAGAGAAAATAATGCCTACCATCCAGAATAATCCATCTGACTCTCCCTCTAGACATCTGAAGAATCTGGTAAACTCTGTAAACACACATTTTGAGTCTTTTGAAAAGTCTGCAGAGACAAAATTTAGAAATGAGTTTTTGGACAAGAGGTTTTGTGAAATAAAAGGTCTTATAGATAATGATAGAAAATCACTTGATATTGCTATAAGGAGTATTGAAAATGCTCTTAAGGATGGTGGTGGTGTATATAAATTTTGTCTATCATGGCCCAAAATAGTAGAAGATATTGAGAAAAAGATAAAGGAGCAGAAGAAAAAGATGCTAGACCTATCCCAAAGTTTTGATCCTTTAACAATATCTCTGGTGAGCCAAGATTGTTAAGCGATTAGCCTAACAAATGAAATAAAGAATCTTATTAAGGAAAAGAAGATCATTGTGGAAAGAATGGGTGAGCTCCGGGGATTGATTACCCCTAAGTTGGAAACAATGTTTAATATCTTGACAGAGGCTTAAAGTACTGCCTGGGCTAGTGATCCCTCAAATCAAAGGAAAGCTGAAGCATATGCATTTTTGCTGAGTGGAGACATTTCAATTTTAGATGGAATGATGAGAAGTTGGGCCACCGAATTTGTACAGTTAAAGAATACTTTTGCAGATATCCTCAAGTATATGTAAATATAACAAGTAGATTGTTTATACATATGTGGCAACATATACAGAATTTTTGGAGAATTTTGGCTAGCGGACCCCACCCTTTGCCATTGATGTCAAAGGGGGAGTGAAGAGCAGTGAAAAATGAGGAATCCAACAAATGGGGAGATTCGGAACTAGTAAAAGCACGAGTGTACAAAGTAAGGGGAGCTACATTAGACACTTAGTCATTTTTCACTAAGTGTTGCCATCAATGCCAAAGGGGGAGATTGTTCGCAAGAGACACTGCTTCGCATAACAAGTGTTGTCATTGATAGCAACTAGGACCATTACACTCATCCGCATAACACAATTTGTTCATACCAGAGGTTATAATTAGAATTTATCCAAGTCCAGGCAGTCAGGAACAGAGCAGGTGATAGGGTCCGGTATCTTGGTCTGGATCTCTCCGGTGGAAAGTCATGGTTTGTTGTGGATCTGAGGTAGTCATAAGCATTGTTAGAATAATCAAAATCTAGAGGTTTGGCCTTCGGTGATGAAGGATTCAAAATTTATTTGCTTCTGAGTATCAGGTTTGTTGGGAATTAAGGTGTCTCAACCTTGGTAATTCTTTGCATTATTAATGTTTGTATTTATTATTTAATTGCCTATGTTGTAATATTTGTAAATTCCATATTGTCATATTGTGGGATGTGGCACGGTGATGTGTCAATCCTACATGGAATATAACAACTTGTAATTTTGTCCTCACATGAGGAGATAGGCGTCCCACTTTGTGGTAGGAGCATTTTGCCATGTGTCGGCATCTTTCATGTTGTGTAAGTGAATCTTGACCGAAACGGTTATGACAGATTCCTATGACAGAATCTATGACATGTAAGAGTCAAAAATAGAAGGTTGTAAGATAGGTGAGGACATGTGTCATGAAGCATCTTTGAAAAAGGCATATTTGGGTGCCCCAAGGTGGACTATGACATGTAAGAGAATATGCTATTTATAGCCTGCGTATGACAGATTCTTTTACAGCTATAAGTTGTAACCGCTATGACAGATTCTATGATGGTCGTAAGTGTCGTAAGAGCATCTGTCATAGCCCATTTTGGAAATAGGCAACCTCTTTGGGATGGGAGCTATGAACAAGTGTCAGGCACATTCTACAATGTTGACCAAGTGTCCTTAGGCATGGGTTTTGGTCCATGAAGCCAAGTTGGATGCCCATCTCAAGAAAGGTCCAATATTGCCTTGTATTTTCTATATAAACTTGTGCTTGGAGGAGTAGAGGTATCACAAGTTTTACAGGTACTGTTATGCTGCTAGTTTGACTCCAGACACGAGTGTCAAAGACCATTGAAGCTTGCATTGCAAGTGTATTGTAAACATATTCAGATTTGTTAATACATTGTGCAAGTTTATGAGTGTGGGGTTTTTCACCCGATAAAGGTTTTCCCCACAGTAAATCTTTGTCTCTCTTCTTCTGTCTTCTTTCTGGTTCATGTGTATTGCTGCAATATCTCATTTATGTGCTACATATTGCTATAGTTGTAAGGATTAATTTGAATTTGCATAGCCCTCTCCTCGTTAGATTAGTGTAGGAAGTGATTTTCACACACCTTGCTTCCTTTCAGTTGGTATCAAAGTTTGATCACCTTTGGTCCTAGTTGTTGGGTAGGGGTTTTTTGAGCTGATCTTAAGTTGAGTGGGAGTCTGTGTAGAGTATTCTGAATCTTATTGCATCAAGGAGATGGCAAGCACATCCGAAAGGATAGAGGTGGAGAAATTCAATGGAACAAATTTCAAGCTATGGAAGCTCAAGATGGAAGACATGCTTGTAGGCTGAGACCTATGGGAAACTATATCCAGTGTAAAACCAACCGCAATGTCACAAGATGATTGGGATCTAAAGGATTGGAAGGCTAAGGGTCTCATAAGACTCTATTTAGCTGATTCTATCCTGTTGAATGTCCATGAGGAGAAGAGCACAAAAGACCTTTGGAACAAGTTGGGAGATGTTTATCAGGCTAAATCCTTGGTGAACAAACTTTTCCTGAGAAAGAAATTGTATTCTCTTCAAATGAAGGAAGGAGGATCCATTGCTGAGCATATGAATGCCTTTAACATGCTCGTTGCACAATTGACATCCATTGGTGTGAAGATGGAGGAGGAGGATCGTTGTATGACCTTGCTTTATTCTTTTCCGGACTCGTGGGATCATCTTTTCATGGCTATTGGAAGTACCACATCCACATTCAAAATGGAAGAAGTGGTATTTTCGCTGTTATCCGAAGAGATGTGGAGAAGGTCTTCTAAGGCAGCCAAAGAGGCTCTTGCAGTTCGTGGAAGACCCAAGGAGAAAGGGAAAAAGAAGGACAAGAAAGTTGAGAAGGGTAGATCCAAATCCTGTGGGAGATCCAAATCTCCTGGAAAGTCCAAGGCTCTTTGTTGGAAATGTGGGAAAACTGGGCATTTTCTAAAGAAATACAAGGAGGAGAAGAAGAAGAAGAAGAAAACTCCTGATTCAGATTCTGACAAGTCATAAGAAGATGGTGACGCTTTCATTGCGGTCCTGGTAACCCATGCATCTGATGATGTGTGGCTGATTGACTTTGGTGCATCATTCCATGTGACCTCACATCGAGACTGGTTTGCCAAGTATGAGGAGTTCGATAGTGGAAAGGTGTATCTGGGTGATGACTCTCATATGAAGATTGTTGGTCGTGGAAGAGTCTCTATCCGATTCCCTGATGGATGAGTGAAGAGGATCTCTGGGGTTATGCACATCCCAGGCTTAGCACGAAACCTGCTTTCTGTAAGTATGTTGAATGATGCAGGTGTAGGTTGTCTTTGTGAAAGAAGGATGCAAGATGACTAGAGGAGCTATGGTGCTTGCAAAGGGTACTAAGAGAGGTACTCTGTTTTAGCTAGAGGCATGCATTGCACAATGCAATAGTTCTTCTGACTCAAAGAAGAGAGCAGCAGTCACTTCATCCCCACCATCTGAACGAGTAGTGAAGAAATCTATTGTTTCTAATTCTGATGGTTGTAACCGTGCATTGGAAGTTAAACTTCCTGCTGAAAAGACAATGTTATGGCATAAGAGATTTGACCACATTGGTGAGAAGGGTTTGCATACCCTGAAAAAAAAGAACCTCATTGAGGGGTTAGATGATTGTAAACTTGAGTTTGACTTTTGCGAACATTGCATTTATGGAAAACAAAACCGTGTTCAGTTTTACTCAAGTTCTCACAAGTCTTCTGGTTTATTGGATTTTATTCATTCTAATGTGTTTGGTCCTGTTAATGTTCCTTCGTTATCAAAATCTGTATATTTTTTATCTTTCATAGATGATTACAGTAGAAGGACATGGATTTATTTTCTCAGAAGCAAATTTGAAGTCTATAACAAGTTTAAGGCCTTTGCTGAAAATCAGACTGGTAAAAAGATTAAATGTTTGAGAACTGACAACAGTGGTGAGTTCTGTTCTACAGAATTCAATAAATATTGCAAGGAACTTGGGATTGAAAGACAAAAGACAACTCCATACACCCCGCAGCAAAATAGAGTTGTAGAGAGGATGAACATGACACTGATGGAGAAGGCTAGGAGTATGCTTAGTGGAGCTGGCCTAGAACAAAAGTTTTGGGCTGAAGTTGTTGCCACTGTTTGCTATCTGGTAAACAGATCTCCTACATCAACTCTTGTTGGAAAGACACCCATGGAGATGTGGTCTCATAGAAAGCCTTCAATAAGGCATCTTCATGTTTTTGGTTGTGAGGCATATGCACATGTGCCTAGGGAGAAGTGGTCAAAGTTGGAGAACAAAGCTGTTAAGTGTATCTTCATTGGCTATGGTGTCAGTGTGAAAGGATACAAGCTTTGGGATCCTGTGGCTAAAAAAGTGTTGTATAGCAAAAGTGTCATCTTCAAAGAGCTTACACCTTCTTCTACTGTTTTACAGCTAGAAGAAAAAGAAAAGAAAGAGGATGTTGTTCAGTTTCCTGCTACCTCTGAGAAGACTGAACAGAAAGACAATGTTGGACCTGATGATGAGGAGAGCTCTGGCAGCTCTGAAAGATCAGATGAAGAAGATGAACCTCAACCTTAGCCCTTGAGGAGGTCTACACGAATAAGAAAGCAAACTGAAAGGTTTGGTTTTACATTGCTTGATTCTAGTTGTGCTTATGCTTTACTCACTAACAGTGATGAACCTAGAACTGTATCAGAGGCTTTGGACATGAAAGATGCAAGTTCCTGGAAGGAGGCCATGGAGGATGAAATGGCTTCTTTGGAAAAGAATCAAACTTGGGACTTGGTGCCTTTGCCTCTTGGACGGAAACCCGTTGGATGCAAATGGGTGTTCAAGAAGAAAATTGGTGCAGATGGTAGTGTTGAGAAGTATAAGGCCAGATTGGTTGCGAAGGGGTATTCACAAGTGGAGGGCATAGATTATGGTGAGATCTTCTCTCCCATTGCAAAGCTGACATCCATTCAATTCCTGTTGTCTCTCACAACAGCTTATGACTTGGAGGTAGAACAGATGGATGTGAAGGCAACTTTCCTTCATGGTGATTTGGAGGAAGAAATCTACATGTCATAGCCAGAGCATTACATGGTGAGAGGTAAAGAAAATTTGGTTTGCAAATTAAAGAAGTCTTTGTATGGTTTGAAGCAGTCTCCTAGGAGGTGGTACTTGAATTTTGATGCCTTTGTGTTGTCAATTGGATTTGTGAGATCAAAATAGGATCACTGTGTGTACTTAAAGTTTGATGGTGATCATATTCTCATTGTTGCATTGTATGTTGATGATATGTCGCTCATTGGGAAGGGTAGAATATGATTTCTGATTTCAAATCTCAATTGTTAGCACAATTTGAAATGAAAGATTTAGGGGCAGCCAGGTACATTCTAGGAATGGAAACCAGAAGAGACAAAGCTAACAAAAAACTTTGGTTAAGCCAGAGTAAGTATGTGAAGACCGTGTTGGATAGGTTCCGCATGGCAGATTGTAGAGCATTGTGTGTTCCTGTTTCTTTAGGGACAAAGTTATTTGTTGAGGATTGTCCAAAATCTCCTAGTGAGGTGGAGGACATGAGCAAAGTACCTTATGCTAGTGTTGTTGGCAATTTGATGTATGCTATGGTCTGCACAAGACCAGACATTGCCCAAGCAGTGGGAGTCCTTAGTTGATTTATAGCTAATCCTGGACGGGTTCATTGGGAGCAGTTAAGTGAGTGTTCAGATATTTGAGGGGTACTTCTGAGTATTCCATATGCTATCATGGTAATGTTACAGGACCTCCGCATTCCATTGACATTCGTGGATTTGTGGATTTAGATTGGGCAGGTGACATTGATAGAAGGAGATCCACCAGTGCTTATGTCGTTTCACTATTTAGTGGTGCTATTAGTTGGATGAGTAGCGACAACCTGTGGTTGCTTTGTCCACGACAGAAGCAGAGTATATGGTAGGAACTCATGCTTGTAAGGAAGCCATTTGTCTTAAGAGATTGTGTTCAGATATTGGTATTGATGCAGGTCAGATAATGATCAGTTGTGATAGTCAGAGTATGATTTACCTTGCGAAAAATCCAACTTTCCATGCCACAACAAAGCATATTGATGTTCAGTTTCACTTCGTGTGAGACATGGTAGAGGATGGGAAGGTAAATTTGGAGAAGGTAGATACCTCGAAGAATGTTGTAGATGCATTGATGAAGCCAGTGAGCATAGAGAAGTTCAGATGGTGTTCGGAGTCTATGGGCCTTTCGGCCTATAGTAGTTAAATCCTGTTATTCTATTGGCTCTTACAAGGTGTTCAACAAGTGGGAGAATGTTGGGAATTAAGGTGTCTCAACCTTGGTAATTCCTTGCATTATTAATGTTTTTATTTATTATTTAATTGCCTATGTTGTAATATTTGTAAATTCCATATTGTCATACTGTGGGATGTGGCACGGTGATGTGTCAATCCTACATGGAATATGACAACTTGTAATTTTGTCATCACATGAGGAGATAAGTGTCCCACTTTGTGGTAGGAGCATTTTGCCATGTGTCGGCATCTTCCATGTTGTGTAAGTGAATCTTGACCGAAATGGTTATGACAGATTCCTATGATAGAATCTAGGAAATGTAAGAGTCAGAAATAGAAGTTTGTAAGACAGGCGAGGACATGTGTCATGAGGCATCTTTGAAAAAGGCATATTTGGGTGCCCCAAGGTGGACTATGACATGTTGTAAGAGAATATGCTATTTATAACCTGTGTATGATAGATTCTCTTACAGCTGTAAGTTGTAACCGCTATGATAGATTCTATGACGGTCGTAAGTGTCGTAAGAGCATCTGTCATAGCCCATTTTGGAAATAGGCGACATCTTTGGGGTGGGAGTTGTGGACAAGTGTCAGGAACATTCTACAATGTTGACCAAGTGTCCTTAGGCATGGGTTTTGGTCCATGAAGCCAAGTTGGACGCCCATCTCAAGAAAGGTTCAATATTGCCTTGTATTTTCAATATAAACAGGTGCTTGGAGGAGTAGAGGTATCACAGGTTTTACAGGTACTATTATGCTGCCGGTTTGACTCCATAAACGAGTCTTGAAGACTATTGAAGCTTGCATTGCAAGTGTATTATAAACATATTTCAGATTTGTTAATACATTGTGCAGGTTTCTGAGTGGGGTTTTTCACCCGATAAGGGTTTTCCCCACCGTAAATCTTTGTCTCTCTTCTTCTGTCTTCTTTCTGGTTCATGTGGATTGCTGCAATATCTCGTTTATGTGTTACATATTGTTGTAGTTGTAAGGATTAATTTGAATTTGCATAGCCCTCTCCTCATTAGATTAGTGTAGGAAGTGATTTCCGTACACCTTGCTTCCTTTCAGGGTTAATAGTTTGACAGAGAAGACAGAAGAAAAATAGGTTGACCTTGTAAACGATCTTGGTTCTGGATGTATGGAAGTTGTTAACTGGGCAAGTAGTGATGATCTATGTTAGTGGCTGATTTGATTGATGATTTGTGAGTGTAAGTTTTGGTCCGCGTCTCAAATTATACATGGATCTAGCTGATAGAACATAATATTCAATAAAGTTCCAAGTGTTCTTGAAGCCGACTGGAAAGTGATTAAAGATCGGGATGCGGATATATATAATCGATGGATTTGGATGATTTGTGTGTGTGTGTTGCGACTATGGAGTAATTGTGAAAAGAACAGAGATCAAAGGTTTAGATGTTAGCAGAGCAGTAAGAGGGGCAGAGTAAGGATGAAGTGTGTCAAATTAGTTTTCTATGCTTAACTGGAACTAAACTCTAGCATTGATAGATACTAAATATCAGTTCAATTTCATTGTAATCATCTTCCTTTAGGTAGTGAGCCTTTTGCAGGCTGTAAGCCTTCTTTTGAGCAGTGAGCCCGAATGTATGTGCATTCTCCATTGTAATACTTTTAACATAGTATAATCTTTGTGGGTTAACTCCCACCGTAGTTTTTCCCTTAACCAGGTTTCCATGTTAAAAATATTAGTGTCAAGTGTGTTACTTATGTTTCTGCTCATGTGTTATTGCTTCATGCTTTAATGTTCATATCATTAATTTGATTAGGAGTTGTAAAAGAAGATTAAAGGTAAAAAAGTAGAATTTATGTGACAACTGATTCACCCCCCCTCTCAATTGTCCAGATCAATTTCAACAATTGGTATCAGAGCAAGGATCCTTTGAGAAGCCTAACAGCTTAAGGAAAAGATCTTGGAAGGAGTTTTAATAGGTTCACCAAAAGATCAACTCCAGTTGGCCCTAAAAGATCTTGTTCAATCTAAAGCAGAAATTAGTAATTTGAGAGGTGAACTTAAAGATGCTGATGATACCATTGAAATGTTAAAAGATAAATTAAAGAAATCTATGGGAAGAAAAAAGGAGCTACTGTTGATGGGTGTTTTAGCACACAACAACGCAGGTGTGATTGTTGGTTTCACGCCTCTCTTGAAAAGTATCCTACCCTAGGTAAGACTACTCCAAGGTTTCTACAGCTAGGTCTTAGATTGCTTGGAATCTCTCAGTTGGAATGTTCTAGCTATGCCTACAAGGGGTCTTACATGCAATCTACAGATTTCAAAAGATGGGAACACAATACATGCAAACCCTTTAAGATTTCAGTTGATAAACGATATGAAATGCTGCTAAAGATCCTAATCTAATGATGGTTTTTAAGAAAATGCAAAAGAAAGTAGGGTTTTAGAGGAATCCTAAGTGACATTTACAATGTATGGACTGCTGTAAGTAGACAAACACTCTGAAATTTAACCAATTTCTTGAGTTACCAAACTGAAAATGAATGTTACAGCACTGCAGAAAATGATGCTATCTTCAATGGAATTAAAAGATTTTCAGACTACATTCATTCATTAAATACCCAATAGACGGCACAATTTAACTTATGAAATGCAATTGACCTGAAGTACAAATGATCAGCCTAGACTAACTTTACACATTTATCTACCATCAACAAATAACTAAAAGTATGCACTGAGAGTATTCATCAGATACTTTCAGTAAACCATGAACATTATAAAAGCACGACTAACTAACTATGGGAGAGCAATAAGCGAACCATGAAAAACCAAATGAGCAACACAATACACAAATTCTCAGGCCAACTGCAGAAACTTGCTTGTATTACTTCAAATGGCAGAATGTCAACAATTCAACATCAAGAATTCTCTCTTTTAAATAGTGGAAATGGCAACCCTTTATATAGAGGGGGAGCCATACCAAGTTTTTCAATGGACGGTGGAGATTAACTCAACACCAACGGTCTAGATTACATCAATAAATGCATTTCTTATATCTCATAACAAATCCTAGATTACATTTTGTCCTTTATGAAAAAGACGAAAAACAACCTCCAGATACATTGAATCTAGTCAATTTGACTACCCAACTGAATATATATATGGAAAAGCTTATTTTTGAGGCATAATAAAGACAAAATAGCATCACATGTCATTCTAAATATATCAATTTACACAAATGATGGGATTGCATTTCAAAATGTTCAAAAGAACACACTAAGACTCTTCATCCAAATTTATTTTGTCTTCTTCTGCCAGCTTGTTGCGGTAGTCAAGCCAAGCTGAAAGCGCTGAATTGATATCTGAAGGCTCTGGGTTCTTAAGATGGTTAACTCGATATTTGAACATTTGCATTTCTCAGCTGTATTGATTGTATATCCTTTCTATTTCTGCCTTTGCATTGTGAAATGCATTAATCTCAGCTCTGAGGTCACTGATTTTATCCAACTTGGCCTCTACATCCAACTCGGCATCCTTAGAAATTACCTTATGCAACTTATTTTTTGCTTCCTTCCACATCATATGGTGCCAAATCATTGTAATCCATTTCCAGATAGTCTCTCAGAGGATCATTTATGTCATATATCAAAGCTGTCAGTTCATCATCTACCGGCTTGCAGGCTTCCTTGATACTATCAAAAACTTCTTTCCTCAGCTTTATCTATTGATACCATTCAGTTGCTTTGTACAATTTGTCACCAGTCAAAATATTCTCAGCCAATAGTGTTTGGGCTGGCAAATCTCTGATAACTTTAACCCGAGGAAAGATATCAGAGTAGTATTCATCAAAAGAATCACATTCTTCCCGTAGGTCTCTCCATTGCTTAAGAAGGCGGACCAAACTCTTTTGTGATTCAGCCGCAACATCAATTGTATCACACCCCTTCTCACATACTTTGATCATCCATTTCTTGGTGCCTTTTGAGAAAGTTCGCACTTCACCCAGCTGAGACATCTCATCTTTTGACAAAAAGGTAGGCACTGTCCTTATCTCTCCTCCATAATCTATTGGTTTGATCAGAAATTGAAGGCACACCTGGAGCTCTTCATTTTATTTCTTCAATTCTTTCTTTGAAAGTTCATCCTTATCTAGTTGTTCCAAAATTGAAGTAACAAACCCTTTAAATTCATCAACTCTTTGTGCTCGTGTATTTGGTCCCAGATTTAAGTTTGTTACAACATAATCTTCTGCTCTGACTTGTTCTTTGTTGGCATCAGGCGGTGGGAAAACTACTTCAGCTATTCAAGCTCCAGTTTCATCCTTGTAAGTTCTAGATTGCATCTTTGCCTTCTTCTGTTTCTTTGGATTTCAAGCTTGCGACCAAATTGTACTCAAGTCTAATTTCATTACCTCCACCTGAGGCTCAGGATATGATACTCTGCTTCGCAACCAATTAGGTGCAGACGAAGAAGGTTCTTTTGGCCTGTCAGGGTCTTTATTTCCTGCATCAGATGGTCCTTCAACCAGTCTCTGCCCTTGTTCTGACCCCTTATCTTTATCTTCCTCATCTACGAGATTTCTCCAATTTACCATCACATTCTCCTAAGCTACTTTGAAGATTTCTTCTGTCTGAGCTTTCTCTGGAGGACTATCAGATATTTCAATTACTTCAACACTGACTGCTTCAGCCAAAGGTTCATTTGGAATTTCATTATTTACCTCAACAAATGTATCTTTCTACAGCTCAAACTCTTGCAGACCTAATTTAGTGCATACCTTATCAATTCTAGGTAGCAGTGGTACGACTAGAGGAGTTGAGTCTTGGCCTACGAGTGCCTGTGAGATAGGTGCAATAGAGGACAAAGGCACTGCATCCGAGGACAAGTCTACTTGTGTTAAATTGGTTAATACTACTGATAGAGTGGAAGAGATGACCATGGATGAAGAGATGGAAAAAGAAGGTAAAGATGGCGAGAGAACAGTAGAGATGGGTGGTAATGGGATAAAAGTGGAAAACGGAGTAGAGGATATGGCAGGTAGGGATGTAGAAGTGGTAAGAGAGCATAGTAGTGCAACAATAGAAGAAGTGGAACTATTTGAGGCAGTGGAGGCTATTACTAGTGGAAGGGAGATAGTTGAGGTAACATTTTTAGGTGGAAGATCAGTGGAAACATTCTCTTGAACAATAGTGATAGCAACACCAACACTTGGAGCAATAGGAGGTGGAGAGGTTGTCAAACTAGTGTCATAATCAGTTGTAGCAGCAGCAACTTCTGTAGTCTGGATAATAGTTTTTACCTTAGTTTTCTTTGTCTTGGAACCTTCTCCAGAGCCACTAGGTATATCTCTTTTCTTAAAGCCTCTTGTCCTAGTAGAAGCAGGCAAGTCTTTCTTAGATGGCTTTGCAGAAGTTTTCTTACCCTTTTGCTCCTTAGCCTTTTCTGCTAATGGTATGTGCTCCTCACTATCATATTTTTGTCCTTGGGCAGGTTTTGCATCATCAGTGATGTCTATTGTCTCATCTTCTTCTCCTCCAGAGTCCTTTTCTGACTCAGGTGCGGTGTATGTGAGCTGCACTCCTTGCATCTACAAAGCAGCCATCCTGCCTCTTACCCATGCCTTGCTCAACCTAATAGGGTCTTTCATTACAACATCTAGAGAACTTTCCTTAGCGTTAGCCCAATTAGGCAATGGAATTGGTTGGTGATATTGAGATTCCCAAGCTCCCCTGTTCATCACATTTTCATCATCTTCTAGCTAGTCAGGGACTGCAATAATGTGGAACTTCCTTATGAATGCTAGAGATAACCTTGAATGAGATTTCTTCATAACCTCGTAATCATCCATGCAATTAGACCAAAAGTCTTCCATGTGCATCTTGTGAAAGAATTTCCTGCTCACAAACCTTTCCATCACCTTATTTAGATCGAAATGATCTCTCACATTGTAGTAGTGAAGGTTAAGAAGTTGGAGTTCTGTGTCTGAATGCTTGGCTGATGCCAATGAAGGGCATGCATAATTCCCTTTGCCTAATAGTATGGGAAATTGGACATTTGTTTTGTGCAAGTGCTTGATTTTCCCAGCTCAAGTGATTAACTGCCTAGACAACTCCAAGAGTACTATCTTATCCGTAGGCTATCTAGGAAGTCTGTAAGCTATCCTGGTGAAACCTTGTATCCTTAGATATGTAAACTTTTCAAACTGGATGTACCACCTTCCATATTTGGTTATCTCGTTCATAGCTTTTGTAGAAATCCTCAAGGTTGTGTTGCCTTGCAACAATCTTGTTATATACATCGTGAAAGCATCATTGACTCTCTTAAAGTGCATTAGAGATTGAGGCATTGTGAACTGGGTGTAGCACTCATATACTTTGACTTGGGTCTGCTCATCATTTCCTACCTCACCTACCTTAGACAATCCAACATAATGGTTTCTTCTTGCCAATGCATAGACAACGTAGGATCTCCACTTGAAAAACTATTTTTCCTTGAAGTTACTAAATGCCTTGTGAATGTTGTCACTCAAAACCTGTGCCCAATGAAACTTAGTGGCCTTCAATATTTCACCAATTATGACAAACATCCACTCTTCAAAAGTGGAGGTTGTAGGCAGTCCATGTATTCTGCTCAATAATGTTACAAGGTCACCTATTTCATCATGAAAATCACTCCTGTAGAGTACTTGCGGGAACTTGATCAAGGCTGCCCTCCTACTTTTTTCCCATTGTTCATTCATATGCTTTCTACATCCATTTACATCTTTCTTGTAAGTTGCCTCTGATCCAGCCTTATCCAGCATAGTCATCAATGAATACCATGGAATGTCAAAAGTCTCAGCCAAGGAAGGTGGACTTAAGTCAGCTAAGATGTATCCATTGGCAGTTTGGATTGTTCTAGTCATGATGTCATATCTGTCTACACAAGCCACTATCAACTCTACACATTGTACTGATGTGGGGAAAGCAACTGCTTGTGCTATCCCATTGTCCTTTAGTATTTTGGCTCTAGGGATTGGATTTGGGCCAAATACCCTGAGTCTAAAGTCATCAAGGTCTATGTGACCAAGGTTTGTATCTCTAATGTTTTTCCATCCGGTAGAAAGCTTTGTCTCTGGGAGAATACCTTTGAATTCGTACCTCATGGTGTGAGCTCGGGCAGTCATCTAACCTGCAAGGCCGAACCTTATAAGTTTGATACCTTGGGATGTTTCACTATCTCCTAAGTTTAAAGCTTATGATCTCCAAGTGGACTACTATACTATTAACCATGTTATGATCAATGAATCTATAATGAATCTGCTAAGTTACTATCATGCATTTAAAAGAATAGAAGTTTGTAATTCACTAACCATTGCATCCATTACATAATCAAACAATAAGCAATTCAATACCAATGCATACAATAAATACCCAAGTGCTGCAAAAATTCCATTTAAAGCATATAAAACATCATCATTTGTCATTTGTAGTCATTATCACATCCTATCAGACACTTCTCCTTTTGAAAATTCTTTAAAAACAATCATTTCGTTCAATTTGCATTAAATTTGGGGTCAACTGACCTACAGGTAGAAAAGCACTACTTTTGAGGTCAACCAACCTTAGCGGGGAAATTGGGTCTATTCCACCAACGGGTCTTTCTGTTGATAACTGAGAGGGGGGGTGAATCAGTTATCCTAATTATTTCCCTTATTGAACTTTCCTTTTAATTGATGCAGCATAAAATCAAACACAAAAACATTAACCATGAAATAAGAAACACATGACACAGTATTTTTGATGTGGAAACCCTGTTAAGGGAGAAAACCACGGGGTGATTAACCCAAGAATTATTCTCTGTTAGAAGAATAGGAAATTACAAAAATGGCACTTGCCAATTAGGGCTCACTGCCCGAGCACACTGCTCACAAGAGGCCCACTGCCTACAAGAAGACACACTGTCTACAAAGTGATGAGAATCATAGTCTTGAACTGATTGGAAGCATCTGCATATGCTGGAGTTCAGTTCCGGTTAGGCTCAGTACACTGATCTGCTGCACTTCATCTTTCCTCTGTTCTTTATTCTGCTATCTTTCACATACCGGACCCCTTTTTGCTACCTCTTCTCTTTATCTGGACTTATTCGCATATATCTCCACAACAACACCCCCTTCACAACTAAATCCATCCTCTATATATATCCGCACAAGTAATTTCATCACCTTTCTAGTCGGCATCCGGAACAGTCTAGTTTCTTACAAACTTTCATTCTGTCGGCTGAATCCTTCCTCACCAAGCTATGCGGATCAAGCATATACTTGTAGATATCATTAATCATGTCGGCCAAACATGATTCATGCCTTCACAACCTCTGTCATCAACAGTAACAGATCCGGAAAGCAGTCTGATACTCTGCCAGTCAGTTCTTCCTCTGTTTTCACTATCTCTTAGGAATCCGGTACTCAACCATTCATATCTTTTTCCTCGTCCATCACCGGAGGCTAAATCCTTGGAATATACCACTCAAGGTAGTCCTCTTGACTTCCCCAAATCCGCACTGCACCAAGACACTTCCTCTGAGAGATCCGGACCAATCTGTCGGACCTTGCCACATGCTCTGTTCTTCTTCACCGGACCACAACATTCTTTATTCTGACTTCCGGTAGAGGCACATCATGACTTGCGGATATGTGTGATGACCTTTGTTGCCATCAATGACAACAACCATGAATCCATATAGTGTCTCTTGCCAACAATCTCCCCCTTTGGCATTGATGGCAACACTTAGTGAAAAATGACTAAGTGTTTTCACTATGCTCCCCCTTTGCTGATGCTCTGTCTTTATATACAATTTCCGGAACTCGCCCTTAGTTGGATTCCTCATTTTTCACTGCTCCTCACTCCCCCTTTGACATCAATGGCAAAGGGTAGGGTCCGCACACCAAAATTTTCAAAAATTTTCTCTATATAGCCGCATATTTACATACTCACATGTATTGAAGAATGTCTGCAAAGGATGTCTGCAATTGGATCATTTCTGTAGCCCAACTTTGCTTCATTCTATCCAAAATTGAAATGTGACCACTTAGCAAAAATGCAAACGCTTCTGCCCGCTTGAGATCTGTCGGATCTTTTGTTTGGGCGGTGGTCTGAGCATCACTGATGGCCTCATGCATGGTTTCCAATTTAGGGATTATAATCCTTCTAAGTTCTCCCATCCGGTTAGTGATGTTCTTCCTTTCCTTCTCAAGATTTTTTATTTCATTCAAGACTGCAATGGTCTGACATTCTTGATTTATTATAGAGGAAGAGAGAGGATCAAAACTTTGAGATAAGCTTTGTAGCTTATCCTGTTCCTCTTTTATTTTCTTGTCAAATGCTGCTGTTGCCTTTGACCAGGATATACAAAATTTATAGATGTCACCGCCATCCTTAAGAGCATTCTCTAAGCTCTTTATTCCAATGCTTACAATCTTCCTATCTTTAGAGATTAATTCTAATATCTCTGAAAATCTTTTATCCAAAAATTCCTTCCGGACCTTTTCTTCAGCTGATTTTTCTAAAGAATCAAAATGTGTATCAACACTGCTGACTAAGGTTTTTAGATTACCGGAAGAGGAGGCTGTCGGATCTATCTGGATTGATGGCATGATCTTCACAAGTGCTCCGGAAGCAGCCTCTATCAACTCACAGTCTTCCATATGAGACTTCAGGAGCTTTTCATTTGCCTTGGCATTTGCAAATGAAGCTATCTTCATTGTTTGTACCGGAGAGAGAGAGTCAAAATCAAATGGGCCTTTTAGAAGCTCCGGTTCATCAATCTCTAGAGTTTCTTTGCTCAAAAATTGTTGAACAGTTTGTGCAGTGTCTCTTGCCGGAGACAGATGTTTCTTTTCTTCTGCAGTCTTAGAACTGTCAACCTCTTTGTCTTTCACCACTGCTTCCTTCTCCTGTAATTGCTCTTCTTCTTTGGATCCGGAGACTGTAGGGGAAACCGGAGGAGAGATGCTAGTTTGTTCATGAGCCACTTCTTCTGGAGCAGAGGGTCCCAAGTCCTCAGCTGTTTCTGTACCTAAATCCTCTACAACCGGAAGATTGAACCTTTTGAAGGCCTTCCGGAGGATCTCTTCTGTTTCTTGGGCCACTTTGTCAGTCTCGCCAAGCATGAGTTGATTCATCCTGGCTTTGCTTCTGAACTCATCTTTGCAGTCTTTGAAGATAATGTTCATTGTCTTGGGATCAATTTGAGGATATAGCTGAATAGCTATCTGCTCCCGGATCTCAAGATCTTTAGCATGAGCATTATTCTTTCTTACTTCCATTTCCTTTTCTAGGCTTTTAGGAATAAGAGATATTATTTCAATGAAAGCCTTATTATATATGTTAAGATATTTTACTGTGGCCTCCTGCAGAGTCTTTTGGTCTGCCTCACTGAAGTCATCATATGATTCAGTCATTGGTTGAAGGTTTCCATCCACCGTGACCGACTTGATTATGCTCTCTAAAGACAGAGTGGGCTTCTCAACAGATACCTCTGCCATTTCCTCCTTGTCTTGGCCTGTGGAGGGCTTACCGGATCCTTTCTTCTTCTGTTTCTTTACTTCTCTTACTCCCTCATCTGATTCTGTTTCCTCTTCATCCTTTTGGCTTCCATAAGCCCTTGTGGCTTTTGTCTTGGATCTCTTACCGGATGCCTGAACTTCCGGTTTTGAACTTTTGGTTGTGGGAGGTGCAGGTCTCTTTGATGATCTGGTCCGGGTGGGAGCTTCAACCGGAGCACTTTCTTTGCTTTTCTCTTCTTCCTCGGCCTTCCTCCTCTTTTCCCGGATGGCATCAAGTGCCTCCTTTGAGATACCTAGGCCTTGAGCAATGTGCTCTACTTCTTTTCTTACCTTTCTTTTAATCTCAGGTTCCCTGAGTTCCACATGTATTTTTACACTCAGCTCCTCAAAGGTTCCAAACCTTTCTGCCTTAGGATCTTTGGGCTGACTCAGCATGTGTTGAACATGCAGCTCCACTATCTGTTCATCCACTTCATACCCCATGGGCATGATCCAGACAGTCCTTGGCTCCACTGCCTCCATTAGGCACTGATCAGTGTCAACCATAAAGCACACTGAGTCCTTGTATTTCTCAATGAGAGACTGGGGAATTCTCTCTCTTGCTTGCATCATGCTCTGAAAGTTTTTGAAGTATCCCCATAGAGCTGTATTTCTCGCTTTTGCATCCCCAAGTCCATGCAGATAGTCTCTTATCTGAACTGCAACAGGTTTGTCATTCTGCCATACCCATCCACTTGTTCCGGGTAGCTCATTCATGAAATAGAAGAATAGACATACAATAAGAGTACCATACTTAAAGGAATTCTTCTTATCCTTCTTGATTTTCTGTATGTTTTCCATTAATTGGCTTAGCAGTAGTTCGCAGAGATCATATTCTGCATTCTTTCTTAACATTTCATAAGCAGTGTATATTGCAGTTCCGGATACAGAATTCTCCCTGCTGGAGTGAGAGATCTTGTATCCTATTATCATTGATGCATATTTGATATCCGGATCCGAAATATCTTCAATGGTCATTGCCCTCTTGTCAAATTTTGATCCGGTGGCCTCAGTTACAATGTTGTTCTTGACAGATTTGAGGATAGGTACCCCTCCGGAAGAGTATAGGCCAGTTACTGCTCTAATTGCCTCTTTTGTGATCTTGCAGGGTCTATCTAGCCATAGAAAGTTGTCATGCATCCTGCTCAGTACATACCGGACCCATTCATCTTCTTCAAAGTAGGGGAAATGAATAAATTGCTCAAATTGTTTCTTCTGAATATCCTTATACTCTGGTTTAAGCTCAAAAGCATTGTCAATCAGCTGCTTGTGATAGAGGTCTCTTAATTTGAATTCCCCAAATTCCTCAATGTTTGCATGTATGTAAACCCTAATGTCTTCGGTGTGTAAAACTCCGTGAGGAACACTAGAGAAGGCTCCTAGTGGGTCTACCTCCAATGATTTGTAGGGATGTTTCTTGAATGAGGGGTGAGGTCTATCAGAGATCTTAACTATGTTTGGAGTAGCCATTCTTCAAAGATTTGCAGTGAGGTAATGAAAAACGGAGAATACCTTATGCGCCTTCGGTTTGCACGGAGTGGTTGGATTGATCTCTTTATGCAATAACTTCGGCAGGGGATCCTTGGTGTGCTTGATGAACCTTGTTGCAGAGCTCCACTTTTCGCTTCTTCTCGAGTGCAGAATGAGCAAATAACCTTTGAGAAATCTCTTAAATTGCTCCGCGAACCCTAATATCTGTCTGCAATAAATGCTTCACCTACATCATTCCGGTTTGCCTTGTCTGGATAGCTTGGATTGTCCCGGATTAGTCCTGATCTGAGGATATCATCCGGATCTTTCAATCATGAATAAATCGAGGTAACATATTACAAGATCATCCCAAACACTCTGTCCAATCCGCAGAACAAGATAGTGCATTTCCGGATCTTTCCGGACCTTTTTGTAATCCTTTATCATACCGGAGCATCTCCCTGAACAGGTCTTATTTGATCGATCACAGCTTCTTCATAACTCCATGCGGACCTCTGAAAACTTGACTGAAGTATCTCAAGACTCATATCTACAAACCCTTTGATCCGCATCTTGTGCCACATCCGGCACCACTTGTTTGGCTGGGGGAACAAGATTTTCTTTGAGTCTCCCCCTGAGCCTGAGCTCACTTTTTAATTTCCGGAAGAAATATCAGCACCAGAGTCTGGTGCGGATCCAACCTCTACATTCTCTGAACTTTTCTTCACCCAAATCTTGCTCATCTGATTCCTAACCTCATCCGCATTCATCTTTTGTTTACCCTTGTCTTGATTCTGATTATACACCGGACCTCTTTTGTCCTGATTCTTGTTTCTGCAGACTTTAGCATTATGACTGGACCTATTGCAGATTTGGCAAATAATATTTCTTTGCATATTTGACTGATATCCTCTTGATCTGCATTGATTAGCCCTATGACCTATTCTATTGCATGTGAAGCATCTACCTTTGAATGATTTGTTTACTTGCATAATTCTGCATTCATGGGATTTGTGTCCATACCTTTTGCAGTTGAAGCACTGTCCGGAGAAGGATGAATTAATCTGATTCATTCTCATTTTGCACTGATTAGCTTTGTGACCAAAGTGGTTGCAGCTGTGGCAGTATCCATTGAAGGATGGATATCTTTGAGCATTTGGCTGTCTTACCGGAGGTCTTCTAGGCCTGCTCCTTGGATTTTCTGATCCAAGATTCTTCTGACCAGATCCGGAGCTTTCTCCTTTCTCATATCCCAAACCATACTTGTCATCTGTCCTCTTTTGACTTCCAAGAAGAACTTCAAGTTGAGCAGAACTTATCTTGAATTTCTCTTTATATTCATTTGCTGTTTGAAGGTCTCTTTTGAGAGAGGCAATTTGATCCTCAAGTTTTCCTTCATTATCTTTGGCATCTTCAAGATCAGATTCAAGATGTCTGATAATCCTATCCATCTGGTGGCATTCTTCTGATTTTTCTTTAAGAGATTGTCTTAGATTGTCTTCAGCCTTTCTTTTTTCTTCAATCTCTTGAGTAAACTTTATAGTTCCTGATTCCATTTCATGTCTTAACATAATGACTTCTTTTGATAACTTTTCACATAACTTGGTTTGCTCAGTCAATTCTTCATTTGTATTGCTTTCTTCACTTTGTCTTGCCAACTGTTGAAGCAGCTCCTTTCTCTTTTTCATAGAGAGACTTAATTTGTCTTTTAATTCTCTCATGAATTCATCAGCCTGTTTGAGTCTTTCCTTTAATTCACTGACTTCAGAATTTGACTGTTCAAGATCCTCAAGAGCAGTCTTGAGTTGCTCTCTTAAACCATATGCATCCATTTGAAATCCCAGATCTTCCTCAAGCTGTTAGGCTCTATTAGGAGGAACTTAGCTCTGATACCAATTGTTGATAACTGAGAGGGGGGGTGAATCAGTTATCCTAATTATTTCCCTTATTGAACTTTCCTTTTAATTGATGCAGCATAAAATCAAACACAAAAACATTAACCATGAAATAAGAAACACATGACACAGTATTTTTGACGTGGAAACCCTGTTAAGGGAGAAAACCACGGGGTGATTAACCCAAGAATTATTCTCTGTTAGAAGAATAGGAAATTACAAAAATGGCACTTGCCAATTAGGGCTCACTGCCCGAGCACACTGCTCACAAGAGGCCCACTGCCTACAAGAAGACACACTGTCTACAAAGTGATGAGAATCACAGTCTTGAACTGATTGGAAGCATCTGCATATGCTGGAGTTCAGTTCCGGTTAGGCTCAGTACACTGATCTGCTGCACTTCATCTTTCCTCTGTTCTTTATTCTGCTATCTTTCACATACCGGACCCCTTTTTGCTACCTCTTCTCTTTATCTGGACTTATTCGCATATATCTCCACAACAACACCCCCTTCACAACTAAATCCATCCTCTATATATATCCGCACAAGTAATTTCATCACCTTTCTAGTCGGCATCCGGAACAGTCTAGTTTCTTACAAACTTTCATTCTGTCGGCTGAATCCTTCCTCACCAAGCTATGCGGATCAAGCATATACTTGTAGATATCATTAATCATGTTGGCCAAACATGATTCATGCCTTCACAACCTCTGTCATCAACAGTAACAGATCCGGAAAGCAGTTTGATACTCTGCCAGTCAGTTCTTCCTCTGTTTTCACTATCTCTTAGGAATCCGGTACTCAACCATTCATATCTTTTTCCTCGTCCATCACCGGAGGCTAAATCCTTGGAATATACCACTCAAGGTAGTCCTCTTGACTTCCCCAAATCCGCACTGCACCAAGACACTTCCTCTGAGAGATCCGGACCAATCTGTCGGACCTTGCCACATGCTCTGTTCTTCTTCACCGGACCACAACATTCTTTATTCTGACTTCCGGTAGAGGCACATCATGACTTGCGGATATGTGGGATGACCTTTGTTGCCATCAATGACAACAACCATGAATCCATATAGTGTCTCTTGCCAACACTTTCAATGTTTATGCATTCACAAGGTTTTGCGCGATTTTCATGGTCAACTGCCCTGCGCGGATTTGAGGAGGGACCGACTTATGTTAGTCATTTAGGTCGGTCGGTTGGAAGTTCAGCACTAAATGATCAGGACAATCTTCATTACCTTTGCGCGGGATTGGCTACTTCCCGACCTTGCGGGATTTTTAGAGTCAACTAACTAATTTGGTGATGGCGTATTTTAGTGCAAGGTCCGATGAGATTAGTTTTAGCGCAAAGTCATTTTCTTCTTTCCAGCGGAAGTTTTGGTTGTTACTAACTAGCGGAGATTTCTTAGGCATTCGACCAAGGTTGGGGAGGAGGTCCTTTGGCACAAAGTCAGAGCAAGCGAAATCTAGCGCAAAGCATGTTTCAAGGCTATGCGGGACTTAAACAATCTTCTGACTGAATCGTTCAAAGAGAGAAATATCGTAAGGTCGGAAAGCTGAGTTTTTAGTGTTGAATGAGTCATGAGTCCTAGCATGGGCTTTCGTGGCCACCGACCAACTAGATGGATTGAAATTTTGGGAAGTTGGTCGGACACGCCCTCATTGCAAAAAGACTCATTTTCATTTGTTTTCTTTCACAGATCGATTCAAAGGGTTTTAAGTTCACTCAGTATGCTAAAGTTTGACTGGTTATTTCATTTTGCCTACGGTACCCAGAAATTATGTTTCCCTCAAAGAATTTAAAATAGGGTTCATAAACATAATAGGCATTTCAACACAAAAACCCTAGCTTACATATTTTTAATCCATTCTACTCATGCATGTTCTTGAAAAGAAATGAAATGAAAACCCTAATAGAAGGAAAAGCCCTAAGTAAAAATTGAGCTCCTACTTGGCTTGCGTGGGTGGGAAAAGTTGAAGCTTGCAGGTGCACAGGAGGTCGTCAGGTCGAATCCATGGGCTATGCATGGAAATCACTCGAGACAGTCGCCAAAAGCTCTCAAAATACTCTGTCAAAAGTGAAATGAGATTTGAATGATGAAATTCTCCTTTTATCCCTCCTAACTAATCGCCATAAATGCAGGGTGTATGTAGTGTTAGTTAGAATATTCGGTAGAGTTTTAGGGTTTGCGCGACTTTTAGTCTCTTCTGACTTGGCGGGGCTTCGGGGTGTGACAGACTTGGTTGATAGGCAACATTTTCAGCGCTGCAGCAATTGGTTTAGTTGTATGCACTTTGCGGGGGTTTAAGGTTCCTCGGACTAGTAGAGAATTCATCACCCTATGACTTGGTCGGTAAATAAGCATTATAGCGCAAGGTCGATAACAATTGGTTTTAGCACAAAAGTCAGTCAGGTAAAGAAACAGTGCTGGGTTGGATGAAGGGCATTCTAGTACATAAGTCGGATGAAAGGCATTTTAGCGCAAAGGTCAGTTGCAAGCAGTTTTAGTGTAAATGGATCAGACCCACTAGATGAAATGCAAAGACCTTGACTTAGCATATTTTGAAATGATCTTTCAATATCAAACTTGTAACATGGCAAAAGTGTACTTTGACTACTTGATTACCTAGGAGATGGGAAAAAATCTACTTGACACTCTAAGACAAGATTTGAAAGAGGGGGTCCCTATTTTTTGAAATGGGGCGTGTGTGTGATGCAAAAATAAATGGCGACTCTGTTGGGAAATTCTCCCGAGCATTTCGATGATAAACTTTCAGTTTGAACCCAAAATCTCTATGTTTCCCATATATTAGGTGAAAAAAGCATGATATCCTATCAAAGAATCAAAGACCACTAACTAGTGCAACCATCCATGTCCTAAAAACCTGAGTGTGTGCAACTGGGTTCATTTCCATCCTTTAGCAACTAAGTTCATCCAAGATCCTTTGCAATAAGCTATGAGGTCGGGATCATTTTAACACCAAGAGAATGCTGTAATGTTGAGATGTAATGAGCCTTGAGAAGCAAATAGTGATTTTCAGTAATACTTTTGATGCAATGATATTTGATGCTAATAACCCTTTAAAAAAATTTCATAAGACAATTTTTATGTTGGTACTTTGCAATGGGTCTGGTGTTGAAAAACATCTTTTATTTTTACCCAATATAGGCTAGCAGTACTTAGTACCACCTGCCATCTTTATCTGGATCTATAGTATTGGTATGGGTGGTAAAATGGGGATCCAAACCTTTTCACTTATCACAAGATCACCTAGACTCACTTAGCTGCTTCAGGATTATTTAAAGTGTGAAAGATATATGGTTAGAAAACACTTCAAGTGCACCAACTAATGACTCATTTCCCATGAACAGACATCATACTCCCTGGTATAACGGCGGAACCCACAGGAAGACTTAAGCAGAACTTTAGCTTCTCAAAGAAAGACTTTAGATTATCTACCTAACAAAGGAGCATTTGCAGGTCCGCATAATTGCCACCACGTTCTAGAAACAAGAACCCTGCGCAAAGCAAGCGCAGCGAACAAAAGCAAAACTAAAAAGACAACTAACTAAGCGAAAGCAGGAAAACCTAAAACCACGGAAAGCGAAAGCAGGAAAGCAAACCTAGTCTAATAGCAACCTAATCTAACCAAAGCAAACAAGCAACCTAACTATGTACACTAAGGGGAGGCATGATTGGCTCTCAAGCCTGGAAGTAGTGCTTTAGGAACTGCCCATTGATGGGCAATGGGAGTTCCTCACCAGTAAGGCTCTTGAGTCGATATGTGTTGTCACCAAGGATCTTGTAGATCTGATATGGACCTAACCAGATTTTATCAAACTTACCATACTCACCTTTCTTCTCATGGGCTTTATCCCAATACATAACTAAATTGGAAATGTGGAAGGCTTTTACCTTGGCTCTCTTGTCAAACCATCATTTCACTACACCCTGGTGTTTAGCAAAGTTTTCTATAGCAGCATCACATTTCTCTTCAAGGTGCAGCAATTGGGCTAATCGAGAAGACAGTTGATCATCAGTTTCAAGACAGTCTTACATGAATTATAGGACAGGGATCCTTAAATGAATGGGAAAGATTGGCTCAGTCCCGTAGACTAAATGGTAGGGCGATGTTCCCAATGAGGCCTTGTGTCAAATTCTGTCAGCCCATAAGGCAAATTTGAGTTGAGTGTGCTAGTCCCTAGGGTTTTTGTCTAACAATTTCTTAATGACCTCAAGCAGATCTTTATTTGTGGATTCTGCTACCCCATTCCCTTGTGGATAGTAATTAGATGAGAACTTTAGAATGATTCCATAATCAAAGGCCCAGTTAGAAAAATGCAATGATGAAAAGGCATGATCATTATCGTATACTAAAGAAAATGGACATCCAAACCTAGTGATAATATGCTTTTCAACAAATTCAGTAACTACCTATGTGGTGCACTGTTTACAAAATATTGCCTCAGACCAATGGGTACAGTAATTAGTAGTAGTCAGAATATACCTATGGCTTGTAGAGGAGGGCAGATTGATCATACCGATAAAGTTGAGGCCCCACCGCATGAACGGTCGTACCTCTATAACTGGTTGTAATGGCATGGCAACATGTCTCTCTCTGTGTGCAGCAATTTGACAGATGTGGCGGGTTCTTACATGTGAGTAGGCATCTTTGAATAACGTAGGCCAGTAATACACGGCCTGAAGAATTTGATTGGCCGTTGAATGGGCTGACCCTTGGCTTGTCCCAAAACTCTTGTGGAAACTGGTTAATACTTGACTTACTTCTATCTTATCCAAACATCTCAAGTAGATCCCCTCATGGTTCTTATTGTAAAGGACTGATCCCTTTATAATTTAACTATTACTTTTCAGTCTGAGTGCTCTTCTTTGAACTCAATTTAACTATGGCGGACAACATTGGTTAAGCATGTAAAATATGATGTCTCCATACCACTCATCTTGCGATATATCTTCTAACATATACTGCTGGGAGACTAAGCCTGGCTCTATCTCCGCCATAGATTTGGTCAATGCTTGCCCCCTAACCAACTTCATGGCTTGTATATCTATATCAAACTCCTGCAGGATGGTGACCCATTTTCCTCTCCTTTCTCCCAATTCACTTTGCATCAATAGTGTTTTAACTGCTACATCTGGGACTATGGCGATTACCTGACTCCTTAGGATGTAGTGACGGAACTTCTTGACTACCTTTACCAGAGCGTAGGCTTGTTTTTCCACATTAGGATACCTTAACTCTACGTCTTTCAATGGAGTACTCATGAAGGCAATGGGCCTTTCATCATCGACTGATCTCTTATGTGTCAACATTGTAGCGCAAGTGTGCTCGGATGTGAATGAGTAAATCTGAAATGGTAATGCATAGTCTGGACTTACCAATATTAGAGCATTAGCTATGGCTTGTTTAATTTCTACAAAGGCAGTCTTGGCTTCTGGAGTCCAATCCATCTTAGCGTCCTTTTTTAACATTGCATTGAGTGGTCAGACAATTTCAGCAAAACCAGTGATGAACTTATGCACAAAGTTAATTTTCCCAAAATATGACTTAAGCTCTTTCTTGCTAGCCGGGGGTGGTATCTTGAGGATTGCTTGTATTCGATCAGGATCAATGGATATGCCTCCTTCAGAGATTACATGTCCTAATAACTTTCCTTCTGTCACTCTAAAGATACACTTCTTGGGATTAAGTGATATTCCATAATCCTTACATCGCTGTAACACTTTCCTTAAGTCAGCCACATGGTCCTCTCAACTTTTTGAAACATTGTAAGATCATCCATATAGATTATGATGCATTTTCCAACTAATCCCTTAAAGGCAATGTTCATTGTTCGTTGGAAGGTGGCACCAGCATTTATCAAACCAAATGGCATTCAATGATATGCATAAATGCCCCATTTACATGCAAAAGATGTTTTGAATCTGTCCTCGTAATCAACCATTACCTGGTTGTAACCTGAATACCCATCCAGAAAAGACATCATCTGTAATCCATTAACAATCTGCAATACCTCATCTAATGATGGCAATGGGTAATTATCTTTTTCAGACGCTCGATTCAAGTTTCGAAAGTTGACACAAAGTCTAATTTCACCGTTTTTCTTTCGGACAGGAACCATATTTGCTACCCAAGCAGAATGCCTGACAAGAAATATGATTCTTGCTGATAGCAATTTCTGTACCTCTTTGAAGATCAAAGGTTCCAACAAGGCATTCACAGGCCGCTGCCTTTGTCTAAATGGCTTTGCTCCAGGCTTCAGTGGAATGGTGTGAGTAATGATTGATGTGTCATATATCTTGAGGTCTTCATAGCTCCATGCTATAACTTCATGGTAGTCTCTTAATGCGTGAATGATGCCCGTCTTTTCCTCTTCAGTACCAGCCTTCCCAATAAATACATTCTTAATCTCTTCACCAGACCCCAAATTAAAAGGATCACACTATCCTCTGGGAGATTCTCCTTCTTTCCTCTGGATTCCTAGATTGTCTGAATCGAACAGTCTTTCCAACTCCACCATCCCTTGTGGAATTGTGTTTGTCTTGAGATTAAGAACTTCTAAATCCATTATAGCAGGTTCCATTTCCTCTTTATCTGTTATTTGAGCAGTGAAAACATTAGACGAAGTAAGAAAGTTAATTATATGTTGGTCGTCCTCAAAGACTTGAAAATTTGTGACATTATCTGGTACTGATAGAGTGGCAACAAATTCAACAGTGAACTTCTTCAGTCCTACCATGGATGTTGGCTCTAACATACTTGTTGTTTGAGCTAGAGCATCTGTAACATGATTCTGTCTTCTAGGAATCAATTGGATATTAAAACCATCAAAGCATTCTATCAAATCCCAGACTCTATTTATGTACATGTTCAAACTCTTATCATTACATGAGTACTGCTTCCTAACTTGCTTTACAACTAATTATGAATCTCCAAACACTTGAAGAATTCTGACTTTCTTTTGAAGTGCCATCAGCAATCCCTGCACTAGAGCCTCATACTCAATTACGTTATTCGTGCATGGGAATTGGAGTCTATGTGATGCTAGATATGAGCTTCCAGTTGGACTGATCAACTTAACATCTGCTCCAGACCCTTGTCTGCATCTTGATCCATTGAACCTCAAGGTCCAGAGGCAGAAATCTTTACTAATATCATCTCATTTTGCTGATCTTTTCTCATTAATCAGAGGCTTTGGTTCTTCTTTCTTCGTAGCAACTGAAGTTTTCTTTAGGATAATAGGAACTTTTAGTTGTCTCTGTACTTTCTCCATTGCTTCCTGACAAAGTTGACATGTGAACTCATAATGTGAAGCATCATGTATACGACACTAATTTGGTAGTAGTAACTCCTCTATTTGAACTTACTTCCCTACAGCTGTTTGATCACTTACAAATTTAGTTACAAAATCCCAAAATCCTTCAAATATCCCTGGTTCATCTTCCTCCGAGGAATTTCCTGAATCTGATTGTACATATGATTCTATACTTACTGGTTTTTCTACAAGTGGAGGATCAGGAAATCTATTGCAGCTTAGCATATCTCCTCTGTTTGATTCACATGAGGAAGATAGACTCCCAAATCAACCTTTGAAAACAAAATCTCGTTGGGCTGGTTATATTCTATAATCATATGTTTCATTTTTTATTCTCTTTCGATGCGTATCTAGTTGGCCAATCCCTTCCATGGCAGCCACATGTGAGAAATATTAGTTGCCATGTAACCATTCAAAGTTCTGGACCAATCCCTACTTAGGACCATACCATACTGATCTGGGATATCTACCACTTGAATATCTATATACTATTGTTTGATTAGAAGCCAGTTGCATATGTATCCTATTCAATTCACATACTACATTCACCTCAGTCTTATCCAACTGTGTTACTTTCCTAGAAGACTTAGCTGGAGTGAGACCCAATGCTTTACAAACTGATAATGGCATTACGTTAGTGGAAGCACCTGAATCGACCAAACAGTTGTGGAGATTTCTGTTGAATATCATGAGTGTTAAGAGGAAAGGGGGGCTTTCCCTCTTATCTTTGTATAATGTCATCTTTTGTTCAACATCAGTCACATGCACTCTTTCTTTCCCTTTATCAATGTTATCCTTGGTGATAGTTTCTTTCTGTGTACAATCAATTTTGATACCAGCACCCATATCTTGGAAGAAAGATGCTCTAACCTCAGGTATTTTTAGAAACTCATAAATAGAAAGGCTAACCTTCATCTTCTTAAGCTCCTTGGCAACATACTACCCCATTTTCGCTATATCAGATCGTTGAGAACTTTCGACCGCAGCCCCTTGATATACTGGTTGATGTGTGACTTTTGGGGGTTCAAGATTATTAGAAGCTTTTGGGTCTGGTGGAATTTGGTAGCTATTCGGAGGAATGGAGGTGGTGAAAGGACCTTTGGGTTTATTACTTCTCAGGTTGTATGGGGTTTTATTATATTGCTGATAAGCATTGACCTCTTCAGACTCTTCTTCCTCAGGCTAATTGTCATCTTGAAATGGAAATGTATAACTATCAAGTACTAGAGCAGTATCATACCTTTGTGAAGGAACAAGTTCATACCCCATTGGTGGATTCTCCTGAGTTTCAACATTCTAAATCTCCATCTGGAAGATACTAGATGCTATTTGAAATTCTGGGCAATCAAGTTCAGAATGAGCATTTGTATTATGCAGTCTACACCAAGTAGACAAGGTTGCTTCTGCTAACATCACCCGGCCGAGAGGCCTGGTATCGTTGTTTTGATTTTCCAAAGGTGATGGTACTCCTCCATTATTGGGCTTTGTGTTCCAAGATCGATTGGATCGTTGCTGAAAATTCTAATTTTGATATTGACTTTGGTTTTGATTTTGATTCTGAAATTGGTTTTGGTTTTGGAACTGATGCTGACTCTAATTTCTCTGCTGCAGATAAGCATTTTGATTCCTGAGGTGAGTGACTTCTGCAGTGAGTTTCTTCATCTGTTCAACTAACTCTCTGATATCATCTCTATCTTCTTTTGCCTTAGTTGCCTCTAAAAATTGCAAGAAAGGCATTTATGCACGAGGCATTTCAGCTATTGGGTTTCCTGGATGAACTACCATAGCTTGTGTTGCAGCTAGGTTAGGAACTAGATTCACTACAGGGGTATGGTTAGTCAGGGCTTAGTTAATTATGGGTATTTGATTCAGCATAGCTACAGGGCCCATGTGGTTTAGTGGTCCAATGGTTGTTTGCCCTAGCTGGGTACTTACAGTGACAACTGTGGTGTATGCCTGGGCTAAGGTAGTGGGAATTGGATTGGCTCTTCGTACGAACATGGATGTAAGTTTATCCAGGGCTGCATAATAGATTGGCAAGGCTGCAGCTTGCCCTATGGCGTAAGGGGCCTATAAATGGCTGAAGGCTTTCTAAAATCTATTGTTAAAAGAACTTATCAACTCACCTTCACCTCGATGAATCTCCACAAAAGAACGGTATAGATCAACTGGAGTAGTGGGCATTCGAAATCGATCCAGAAATGCATTTTTCAGGTTCAGCCCAGAGTTTATGGATGTTGCAGGGAGGTTAGCAAACCAATAATAAGCCTCATCTTGTAAAGAATAAGGAAATAATTGGCATACCACATCTTCGTGTTGTACTTGTAGCATAAACATGTTGCTTTCAAAGATTTTGATATGCTCATCTGCAGTTCTATCCAGATCATTCACCCTAAATTTGGAACATAACTTGTCAGGATTTTTTGGCATATCATGGTAGTTATTGAACTGAAATGGGGACTGGTTGTTTGCTACAAAGAAGGCCATGACTAGAGGATTGAAAGGAGCTACAGATGCATTCCTTAGGGCTGACTGAGCTCTTGGCGCTCTCAGTATCCCTTGATCTCTTCTTGTCCGCCTGAATTCTGTCAAAGACAACAACTCTTCTCCAGCTGAGCTGTATCTGGTATGTCTCTGTCTGGTCCCTAGACTTGCTGATTTTGTAGAGGGTGATAATTCTCTGCTCGGGCCCTCCTTCTAGCGCCAATTCTGTTGATGGGTCTTTTAGCACACAACAACGCATGTGTGATTACTGGTTTCACACCTCTCTTAAAAAGCATCCTACCCTAGGTAAGACTACTCCAAGGTTTCTATAGCTAGGTCTTAGCTTGCTTGGAATCTCTCAGTTGGAATGTTCTAGCTGTACCTACAAGGGGTCTTACATGCAATCTATAGATTTCAAAAGATGGGACCGCAATACATGCAAACCCTTTAAGATTTTAGCTGATAAGCGATATGAAATGCTGCTAAAGATCCTAATCTAATGATGGTTTTTAAGAAAATGCAAAAAGAAGTAGGGTTTTAGAGGAATCCTAAGTGACATTAACAATGTATGGACTATTGTAAGTAGACAAACACTCTAAAATTTAACCAATTTACTGAGTTACTAAACTGAAAATGAATGTTACAACACTGTATAAAATGGTGCTATCTTCAATGGAATTAAAAGATTTTTAGACTACATTCATTCATTAAATACCCAATAGAGGGTGCAATTTAACTTATGAAATGCAATTGAACTGAAGCACAAATGATCAGCCCAGACTAACTTTACACAGTTATCTACTATCAGCAAATAAATAAAAGTATGAACTGAGAGTATTCATTAGATACTTTCAGCAAACCATAAACATTATAAAAGCATGACTAACTAACTATGGGAGAGCAAGAAGCGAACCATGAAAAACCAAATAAGAAACACAATACACAAATTCTCAAGACAACTGCAGAAACTTGCTTGTATTACTTCAAATGGCAGAATGTCAACAATTTAGCATCAAGAATTCTCTCTTTTAAATAGTGGAAATGGCAGCCCTTTATATAGAGGCAGAGCCATACCAAGGTTTTCAATGGACGGTGGAGATTAACTCAACACCAACGGTCCAGATTACATCAATAAATGCATTTCTTACAGCTCATAACAAATCCTGGATTACATTTTGTCCTTTATGAAAAAGATGAAAAACAACCTCCAGATACATTGAATCTAGTGAATTTGACTACCCAACTGAATATATATATATGGAAAAGCTTATTTTTAAGGCATAATAAAGACAAAATAGCATCACATGTCATTCTAAATATAGAAATTTACACAAATGACAGGGTTACATTTCAAAATGTTCAAAAGAACACACTAAGACTCTTCATGCAAATTTATTTTGTCTTCTTCTGCCAACTTATTGTAGTAGTCAAGCCAAGTTGAAAGCGTTGGATTGAGATCTAAGGCTCCGGGTTCTTAAGATTATTAACTTGATATCTGAACATTTCCATTTCTCAGCTATATTGATTGTATATCCTTTCTATTTCTGCCTTTGCATTGTGAAATGCATTAAACTCAGCTCTGAGATCATTGATTTTATCCAACCTGGCCTCTACATCCAACTCGGCATCCTCGAAAATTACCTTATGCAACTTATTTTTGCTTCCTTCCACATCATATGGTGCCAAATCATTGTAATCCATTTCCAGACAGTCTCTCAAAGTATCATTTATGTCATATATCAAAGCTACCAGTTGATCATCTACTGGCTTGCAGGCTTCCTTTATACTGTCAAAAACTTCTTTCCTTAGCTTTATCTGCTGATACCATTCACTTGCTTTGTACAATTTGTCACCAGTCAAAATATTCTCAGCCAATAGTGTTTGGGCTGGCAAATCTCTGATAGCTTTAACCTGAGGAAACATATCATAGTAGTATTTATCAAAAGAATCACATTCTTCCCGTAGGTCTCTCCATTGCTTAAGAAGGTGGACTAAACTCTTTTGTGATTCAGCTACAACATCAATTGTATCACATTCCTTCTCACATACCTTGATCATCCATTTCTTTGTGCCTTTTGAGAAAGTTTGCACTTCACCCAGCTAAGACATCTCATCTTTTGACAAAAAGGTAGGCACTGTCCTTATCTCTCCTCCATAATCTACTGGTTTGATCAGAAATTGAAGGCACGCCCAGAGCTCTTCATTTTGTTGCTTCAATTCTTTCTTTGAAAGTTCATCCTTATCTAGCTGTTCTAGAATTGAAGTAATAGACCATTTAAATTCATCAACTCTTTGTGCTTGTGTAGTTGGTCCCAGATTTAAGTTTGTTACAACATAATATTCTACTCTGACTTGTTCTCTGTTGGCATCAGGTGGTGGGATAGCTACTTTAGCTATTCAAGCTCTAGTTTCATCCTTGTAAATTCTAGATTGCATCTTTGCCTTCTTCTGCTTCTCTGGCTTTTGAGCTTGCAACAAAATTGTACTCAAGTCTAATTTCATTACCTCCACCTGAGGCTCAGGATATGATACTCTGCTTCGCAACCAATCAGGTGCAGAAGAAGAAGGTTCTTTTGGCTCGTCAAGGTCTTTATTTCCCGCATCAGATGGTCCTTCAAGTAGTCTCTACCCTTGTTCTGATCCCTTATCTCTATCTTCCTCATCTACGAGATTTCTCCAATTTACCATCACATTCTCTTGAGCTACTTTGAAGATTTCTTCTGTCTAACCTTTCTCTGGAGGACTATCAGATATTTCAATTGCTTCAACACTGACTGCTTCGGCCAAAGGTTCATTTGGAATTTCATTATATACCTCAACAAATGTATCTTTCTCCATCTCAGACTCTTGCAGACCCAATTTAGCACATACCTTATCAATTCCAGGTAGCAGTGGTATGACTAGAGGAGTTGAATCTTGGCCTACGAGTGCCTGTGAGATAGGTGCAATAGAGAACAAAGGCACCGTAGCCGAGGACAAGTCTACTTGTGTTAAATTGGCTAATACTGCTGACAGAGTGAAAGAGATGACCATGGATGAAGGGATGGAAAAAGAAGGTAAAGATGGCAAGAGAACAGTAGAGATGGGTGGTAATGGGATAAAAGTGGAAAATGGAGTAGAGGATATGGCAGGTAGGGATGTAGAAGTAGTAGGAGAGCATAGTAGTGCAGAAATAGAAGAAGTGGAACTGTTTGAGGCAATGGAGGCTATTACTAGTGGAGGGGAGATAGTTGAGGCAGCATTTTTAGGTGGAAGATTAGTGGAAACATTCTCTTGAACAATAGTGACAGCAGCACCAACACTTGGAGCAGCAAGAGGTGGAGAGGCTGTCAGACTAGTGTCATCATCAGTTGTGGTAGCAGCAACTTCTGTAGTCTGGTTAACAGTTTTTACCTTAGTTTTCTTTGTCTTGGAACCTTCTCCGGAGCCATTGGGTATATCTCTTTTCTTAGAGGCTCTTGTCCTAGTAGAAGGAGGAAAGTCTTTCTTAGATGGCTTTGCAGAAGTTTTCTTACCCTTTTGCGCCTTAGCCTTTTCTGCTAATGGTATGTGCTCCTCACTATCAAATTTTTGTCCTTGGGCAGGTTATGCATCATCAGTGATGTCTATTGGCTCATCTTCTTCTCCTCCAGACTCCTTTGCTGACTCAGGTGTGGTGTATGTGAGATGCACTCCTTGCATCTACAAAGCAGCAATCCTGCCTCTTACCCATGCCTTGACCAACCTAATAGGTTCTTTCATTACAATATCTAGAGAACTTTCCTCAGTGTTATCCCAATTAGACAATGGAATTGGCTGGTTATATTGAGCCTCACAAGCTCCCCTATTCATCACATTTTCATCATCTTCTAGCTGGTCAGGGACTGCAATAATGTGGAACTTCCTTATGAATGCTAGAGATAACCTTGAATGAGCTTTCTTCATAACCTCGTAATCATCCATGCAATTAGACCAAAAGTCTTCCATGTGCATCTTGTGAAACAATTTCTTGC
Source organism: Cunninghamia lanceolata (assembly GCA_027924645.1). Taxonomy (NCBI): domain Eukaryota; kingdom Viridiplantae; phylum Streptophyta; class Pinopsida; order Cupressales; family Cupressaceae; genus Cunninghamia; species Cunninghamia lanceolata. Next base: position 5,086,428 of record BSBN01001247.1, on the reverse strand, counting down.
TCACAAACCTTTCTATCACCTTATTTGGATCGAAATGATCTCTTGCATTGTAGTAGTTAAGGTTAAGAAGTTGGAGTTCTTTGTCTGAATGCTCGATTGATGCCAATGAAGGGCATGCATAATTCCCTTTGCCTAATAGTATGGGAAATTGGACATTTGTTCTGTGCAAGTGCTTGAGTTTCCCAGCACAAGTGATCAACTGCTTAGACAACTCCAAGAGTACTATCTTATCCGTAGGATATCTAGCAAGTCTATAAGCTATCCCGATGAAACCTTGTATCCTTAGATATGTAAACTTTTCAAACTAGATGTACCACCTTCCATATTTGGTTTTCTCGTTCATAGCTTCTGTAGAAATCCTCAAGGTTGTGTTGCCTTGCAGCAATCTTGTTATATACATCGTGAAAGCATCATTGAATCTCTTAAAGTGCACTAGAGATTGAGGCATTGTGAGCTGGGTGTAACACTCATATACTTTGACTTGGGTCTGCTCATCATTTCCTACCTCACCTACCTTAGACAATCCAACATAATGGTTTCTTCTTGCCAATGCATAGACAACGTAGGATATCCATTTGAAAAACTATTTTCCCTTGAAGTTACTAAATGCCTCGTGAATGTTCTCACTCAAAACCTGTGCCCAATGAAACTTAGTGCCCTTCAATATTTCACCAATTATGACAAACATCCACTCTTCAAAAGTGGAGGATGTATGCAGTCCATATATTCGGCTCAATAATGTTACAAGGTCACCTATTTCTTCATGAAAATCACTCCTACAGAGTACTTGTGGGAACTTGATCAAGGCCGACCTCCTACTTTTTGCCCATTGCTCATTCATATGTTTTCTGCATCCATTTACATCTTTCTTGTAAGTTGCTTCTGATCCAGCCTTATCCAGCATAGTCATCACTGAACGCCATGGAATGTCAAAAGTCTCAGCCAAGGAAGGTGGACTTAAGTCAGCTAAGATGTCTCCATTGGTAGTTTGGATTGTTCTGGTCACGATGTAATATCTGTCTGCACAAGCCACTATCAGCTCTGCACATTGTACTGATGTGGGGAAAGCAGTTGCTTATGCTATCCCACTGTCCTTTACTATTTTGGCTCTAGGGGTTGGATTTGGGCCAAATACCCTGGGTCTAAAGTCATCAAGGTCTATGTGACTGAGGTTTGTATCTCCAATTGTTTTCCATCCGGTAGAAATCTTTGTCTCTGGGAGAATACCTTTGAATTCGTACCTCATGGCGTGAGCTCGGGCAGTCATCTAACCTGCAAGGCCGAACCTTATAAGTTTGATACCTTGGGATGTTTCACTATCTCCTAAGTTTAAAGCTTATGATCTCCAAGTGGACTACTATACTATTAACCATGTTATGATTAATGAATTTATAATGAATCTGCTAAGTTACTATCATGCATTTAAAAGAACAGAAGTTTGTAATTCACTAACCATTACATCCATTACATAATCAAACAATAAGCAATTCAATACTAATGCATACAATAAATACCCAAGTGCTGCAAAAATTCCATTTAAAGCATATAAGACATCATCATTTGTCATTTGTAGTCATTATCACATCCTATCAGACACTTCTCCTTTTAAAAATTCTTTAAAAACAATCATTTTGTTCAATTTGCACTAAATTCGGGGTCAACTGACCTACAGGTAAAAAGTGCTACTTTTGAGGTCAACTGACCTTAGCAGGGAAATCAGGTCTGTCCGACCAACGAGTCTTTCAATGTTTATGCATTCACAAGGTTTTGCACAGTTTTCATGGTCAACTGACCTGCGCGGATTTGAGGAGGGACTGACTTATGTTAGTCGTTTAGGTCGGTCGGTTGGAAGTTCATCCCTAAATGATCAGGACAATCTTCATTACCTTTGCGCGGGGTTGGCTACTTCTCGACCTTACGGGATTTTCATAGTCAACCGACTAAGTCGGTGATGGCACATTTTAGTGCAGGGTTCAATGAGATTAGTTTTAGCGTAAAGTCATTTTCTTCTTTCTAGCGGAAGTTTTGGTTGTTATTGACTGGCGGAGATTTCTTAGGCATCTGACCAAGGTCGGGGAGGAGGTCCTTTGGTGCAAAGTTGGAGCAAGCGAAAACTAGCGCAAAGCATGTTTCAAGGCTATGCGGGACTTAAACAATCTTCCAACTGAATCATTCAAAGTAAGAAATATCGTAAGGTCGGAAAGCTGAGTTTTTAGCGCTGAATGAGTCATGAGTCCTAGTGCGGGCTTTCATGGTTGCTGACTGACTAGATGGATCAAAGTTTTGGGAAGTTGGTTAGACACGCCCTCAGCGCAAAAAGACTCATTTTCATTTGTTTTCTTTCATAGATCAATTCAAAGGGTTTTAAGTTCACTCAGTATGCTAAAGTTTGACTGGTTATTTCATTTTACCTACGGTACCCAGAAAAAGTGTTTCCCTCAAAGAATTTAAAATAGGGTTCATAAATAGAATAGAAGTTTCAACACAAAAACCCTAGCTTACGTATTTTTAATGCATTCTACTCATGCGTGTTCCTAAAAAGAAATGAAATGAAAACCCTAACAGAAGGAAAATGCCTAAGTGAAAATTGAGCTCCTACCTAGCTTGCATGGGTGGGAAAAGTTGAAGCTTGCAGGTGCGCAGGAGGTTGTCGGGTCGAATCCGCGGGATATGCAGGGAAATCACTTGAGATAGTCCCCAAAAGATTTCAAAATACTCTGTCAAAAGCTAAATGAGCTTTGAATGATGAAATTCTCCTTTTATCCCTCCTAACTGATCACAATAAATGCAGGGTGTACATAGTGTCAGTCAGAATATTCGGCAGAGTTTTAGGGTTTGCACGACTTTTAGTCTCTTCCGACTTAGCGGGGCTTCGAGGTATGACGGACGTGGTTGGTAGGTTCAGTTGTAGGTTCAGTGTTGCAATGATTGGTTCAGTTGTATGTGCTTTGCGAGGGTTTAAGGTTCCTTGGACTAGTGGAGAATTCATCACCCTCCAACTTGGTCGGTAAACAAGCATTATAGTGTAAGGACGGTAACAATTGGTTTTAGTGCAAAAGTGAGTCAGGTGAAGAAACGACGCTGGGTTGGATGAAGGGCATTCTAGCACAAAAGTCAAATGAAAGGCATTTTAGTGCAAAAGGATAATCAAACCCACTAGATGAAATGTAAAGACCTTGACATAGCAGATTTTGAAATGATCTTTCAACATCAAACTTGTAACATGGCAAAAGTGTACTTTGACCACTTGATTACCTAGGAGATGGGAAAAAACCTACTTGACACTCTAAGCCAAGATTTGAAAGAGGGGGTCCATATTTTTTGAAATGGGGCGTGTGTGCGAGGCACAACAACTACTCCTACAACTATCCACTTTAACTGAAGAGAATGGCATGAATGAAGCTTTGGAATAAAAGACAAAGGAATGTGAGAAGTTGTCAAAAGAAGTTGTTATGAAAATTGAGATGGAATCTGGGGTGATGAGGCAAACCAGAGGAATTGAAGATAGGAAGAAAATTGAAGAAGACTTGAATAAAAAACTAAAAGAAAGAACTGAAGAATGTTGCAAATTAGATAGAATAGCTGGCCATTTAGAATCTGATTTACAAGAATGCAGAGACAATGAGAGAGAACTTGAAAGGCAAATTGTCATTCTCAGACATGACCTAGAAGTTGCAAATGAATACAAAGTGTTATAAAAATTATTGTTAACAGCATAAAACCAATAATAAACCAATGAACATCAATAGAAATTGCAAATAACAAGATTGAACAATAAAGCACAAACCTCACAAACCTTGTTATCCCGCGGCTTCCATTGTTCGCCTAGTCTTGATCGATCTTTTTGTGATGAAAGTTACCGTCAGGAAGCGCACTTCCTTGCTCCGTTCTTCAAGATGGCGATGGAGAAATGGCTGCGATACTTTATTGCAATGAAGATGAGCTTCAAATGTATTGAGGATGATCTCAAGCAAAATGGATATGGGGGGTGCCAAAGGTGCGTTGGTAATTTGACAGAGTAATATTACTTAAAGCTTGGATGATAGAAATGGAAGAATAAGGCTGTATTTATAGACTTGAGAGGGAGAAGATCCACGGTATAGAAAGAATGAGAAGATCAACGATATAGAAGAGTTGAGAGGATGTGCGCGAATAGAAAGAAAACAAGTGTCACACAAAAGCTATTTTGTTTGAGTTAACTGCTTTCATGACAAAGATAAGATTTGTTTTCACAAATTTAGAATAATTTTTTTCTATTTTGAGATTTAAGTGATGAGGATAGTTGATTTTTATAATTTATTAAATCTTCCATTTTGATTCTTTGCTATTTTATGGACAAAGAGGCCCACTTGCACATTTTTAGAAGAAAATGATAAAGATAAGAGTGGATGAAATATAAATTAAATAAATAAAATTTATTTAATTTATGTGCATGATGAATAAATAAATAAAATATTTAATTTTATTTATTTTTAGAAGAAGGATGCAATAATTAAATAATTTAAAATTATTTAATCATTTGATGGAAAATAGAAGAATAAGGAAAATAAATAGAAATTATTTAATTAATTATGGAGAGGGGAAGAAAATGAAATTTTTGATGTGGAGGGAAGAAGATTTGATAAGATAAGATTTGATTTGATTTTTTGATAAAAGAGGAAATGAAATGAGATAAGATAGGATTTTAAAAAGATAGAAAGAGATTTGATTTTTTGCTTTTAAAGGAAACAAATCCTAAAAAGATGAGAGGAATAATAGATGACATATCTAATTAAATAAATTAATTAGATATGCATGAGTTGCAATTTTAGAAAGAAAGCAAGAAGATATTTTTAGGATTTTATTAATTAAATAAATATTTAATTTATTTAATTAATTTTGGATTGTGATGTGGAAAGATAATTAAATAAATAAAAAATTATTTAATTATAGGAAAATGGATAAATGACTAATTAAAAAATTAAATATTTTTAATTTAATTAGAGAGGATAAATGGACATGAATAATTAAATAAAAAATAATTTTATTTAATTATAGAAGATAGGATGCTGGGATTGAAAGGGAATAAATAGAATTAGTCAAATAAATAAGATTTATTTAACTAATTAGGTTATGATATGGGTACCTAGGGCAAAACATGCCAATGACAAGGTGTTGGACATTTTTAGGTGTCTACACAAAGAAAATTTCAAGATAAGCTCAGCCAAACTTGAAGCACTGCTTGAAGGACATAAAAAGGCTGATGACAAGAGTGGTCTTGGATATAAAAAATGTGAATGCTCTAGTTCTGAACAAAGAAATTTTCAACCAAGGAATGGAAGAAATAGACCTAGAAGACCTCCTGTAAGATAGCTAAATGCTCAAATATATCCATCATTTATTGGAAACTATTTTCAGTGCAATAAATTTGGTCACAAGGCTAATCAGTGCAGAAGCAAAGTAAATCAAGGTGATCCATCCTTCTCCGGTCAATGCTTCAAATGCAAAAGGTATGGTCATAAATCCAATGAATGTAGAAGTATGATAATAAATAACTCTAATGACAATTCTTTCAATGGCTACTGCTTTGCTTGCAATGGATTTGGACACATGGCTAACTAGTGCAGATCAAGAGGAAATCAAGTATATAAGCAAAGAAATGTTGTGTGCTTTGACGACAATAAATCTGGTCATATTGCAAGACTCAGAAACATGAGTAATTAAAGAATGGGTCCGGTAAATGGAAAATTAGATGAGCAGAGACAAGAAAAAGGCAAAGAAAAAATTGATGTGAATGAGATTTAGAATGAAATAAGCAAGATGTGGGTCAAGAAAACAACTGTGAACAATAGTAGTGGGTCCGCACCAGAATCCGGTGCTGATAATTCCTCTGGGAATTGAATTAGGAGCTTTGGCTCAGGGGGAGTTGCATTGAAAATCAAATCCCCTAGCCAGTAAGTGGGTGTTTCAATCAGGCATAGTGAGAAAAGAAATCTTGGATTGTTTCAGATCATTTGGAAGAATTTTCAAAATAAAAGAGGTGGATATGGCAAATCGTAGAGTAATTCATGAGAAACTGTTCAACAAATAGAGCAACCAGATGTATTAGGGCATAGCATTTTTTACAAAGACAAATTAGGTGCTATGGAGCATAAACGGTCATTCATTCCTCATTTAGATCACTTTGCATTAGAAGAAAGCAAGAAGAGAAGGAGTGAACAAACTTAGAGCTGAGAATTCTCAAGATTTGAAAGCGTGAAAAGGATTTCCAAGAAAAAACCCTAATCTACGGAACAAGGTATTTCTGTTTTCTATGAAATCTCTTGAGCTCTTAATCTCTACATATGGCTACACCTCTAGTTGTAGATATCAATGAAAGTCCCCATCCTAAGTTTAAAAAGCATCCCCACAAGTCTATTGAAATCAAGTCGTTAGGTGCATTCTCTAGTGTTCCATATGGGGTTTTACATGTCAGAGACATTAGGGATTACATTCACTGTAATGTAGAAGAGTTTGGAAATCTGAAACTGCTGGAATTATTTGAAAGCCATCTGAAGGATGACAATTACCAACTAAAACCACAATTTGAAGCCCTAGAAAGCAAGCATTTTTTGCAAATGATTGAATTCCCATCTTTGGATGAAAGAGAATGGGTTCAGTATGTGTTGATCCAGAGGCATGATGAATTTATTTGGCAACTAAAACCATTTAAGATAACTAAAGATGTTATCAGAATTGTGACTGGGTTGAATGCAACTGGTGGATTACTTGCTTTGAAAGCTGTGAAGAATCAAACTGTTACTGATGCAACCGAAGCGAAGTATGAAAAAAGAGCAATGACAATAAATGACATCATAGAACCGGAGGTAAAATTTGCTCCTATCGTCATTGGCTATAAGATCTATCACCCCAGCAGGGAGAATTCAATTTTTGGGACTGCAATATATGCAGCTTATAATCTATGTTAAAGGAGAATGTTGATTATGATCTATGCGAATTACTACAGAATCAACTGATAGAGAATCTGAGAAAAATCAAAAAGGACAAGAAAAATTCTTTTAAATATGGTTCTTTGGTCATATGCTTATTTTTCTACTTCATGAATGAAGTGCCTGGAGTTCCGGGTGTGCATTGGACAACTGACAGTCTAGTAGCATGGCAAATAAGAGATCACCTACTCAGCCTTGGTGACTCCCAAGCCCAAAAGACTGCAATTTGGGGTTATTTCAAAAACTTCCAGAGTTTGATGCATGCTAGGGAGAGAATCCCTAAGTCAGTTCTAGAAAAGTATGAGAATGAAATATGTTTCATGGTTGACACTGACCAATGCCTAATGGAGGTGGTTGAACCAAGAACAATATGGATAATGCCAATGGGATATGAGGTGGATGAAAGAGTTCTGGACATGTATGCTCAACATCTACTGAGAAAACCAATAGACACCTCTGTAGAAAGATTTGGAACATACAAGGAGTTAAGCAAAAAGTTACATATGGAGCTTAGGCAGTCAGAAACAAAGAGAAAAGTGTAGAAGCAGGTGGAGATGTATGCAGAGAGAATAGGAATCACAAAAGAAGCAGTGAGAAAGAACAGGGAAAGGATAGAAAGGATGAAGAAAAGTATTAAGTAGACTTCAGAGCAAAAAGTAGAAAGTGAGCCAGCAGTCACTCTGGAAGTCCCACCAAGCTCCTCAAGGAAGACAAAGAGTTTTGCAACTCTTGCTAAGCAACCCAAGTCTACTTCCACTAAGAAACTTGAAGCCACTCCATCTGGTGAAGAAGGGAAAAGAAAGAAAACCAAGGCCACAAGAACCCACAAGAGCACAAAAGATGATGAGGAGATAGAGACAGATGAAGAAGCCAAAGAAATAAGATCCAAGAAAGCCAGAACTTCAAAGACTTCTGAAGACTAGCCTTCCGGAAGCAATAAGGCTAGTAAAAAGAAAGTAACTGGTAAGGTCGCTATAACTATTGATGAAATTGTAAAAACAATCACCGAAATTTAAAGCCTATCAGAGTTTACTATGATAATTTTGATCAAGCGAATAAGAAAATTTTGGAAGATGCCATTATCATTTATTTAAATAAATTCATTAGATCCATATTGGAAATTTTACAAGAACTTCCTAAAAGTTTAAGGAAAGTACTGGAAATGAGGAAAGAAGTAGCCAAGGCTAAAGATCTAGAACTCAGAGAGTATGTCCTCTCCACTTTGTGTCCTGTAATGACTAGAAGAGAAGTAGATAAAATCCTCAGAGAAGTTAAAGAAAAATTTAGAAGCAAGGTTCGGATGAACAAGCTAATGCTTGGTGAAACTGAGGAAATTGCAAAAGAAATAGAAGAAACTTTGAGAAAGGCTTTAGAAAAAGATAAATATTATATTATTTCAGAGAAACAAGTTGAATAAGACAATCCTCCAGTTCCAGAACAAGAAGCTCCAGAAGAAGAGATTAATAAGGGAATTGATGACCAAGGTGTTAATTTAGATCCTCCGAAACAAACCTATAAGGAGACAGATGATGGGATTGATTCTTCAATTCCAGATATTGGAAAAGCAAACATCAGTGGGCAACAAATTGAAGTTGATAACTTCTTAGCTTCAGAAGAAGAGCAATTAAATAAAGAAGACTCATAGATGATGGTCAAAACTGATGATGTTGGAGATATTCATTCTCCACCTGATCAATCCAGAAAGGAAGATGATGTTACTACTTCACAGGACCCTCCGGATCTGGTAGCAAGTAGTGAAGACAAAGAGGAGATTCCCACTGCAGATGACAAAGAAAAGCAAAGTAGAGGAAGAAAAGGAAAAAGTTAAAAGAGATAAAGTAGAAGAAGATGGTGCAAATGTTGATGCACCTAAACAAATCAGTCCGGATACTAACGTTGAAAAGATTCAAGGGAAGGAAGGTGGACAGGAAACTATGGAAAGAGACACTACAGAAGTAGTAAAGAACTTTCTGAGCAAAGAAATGATGGAGATTGATGAACCAAAATTAATTCAAGGGCCAATCCACCTAACCAATCTCTCTCCGGTTCAAATGATGGAGGTAGCATCATTTACTCATGCCATGGCAAGTGAGAAGATATTAAAACCTCACCTAGAAGACAGTGACTTGATGAGTCTTGCATCCGGTGTACTGGAGAAAATAATGCCTACCATCCAGAAGAATCCATTTGACTCTCCCTTCAACATCTGAAGAATCTGGTAAACTCTGTAAATACACATTTTGAGTCTTTTGAAAAGTCTGTAGAGACAAAAGTTAGAAATGAGTTTTGGGACAAGAGGTTTTGTGAAATAAAATGTCTTATAGATAATGATAGAAAATCACTTGATATTGCTATAAAGAGTATTGAAAATGCTCTTAAGGATGGTGGTGCTGTATATAAATTTTGTCTATCATGGCCCAAAATAGTAGAAGATATTGAGAAAAAGATAAAGGAGCAGGAGAAAAAGCTACTAGACCTATCCCAAAGTTTTGATCCTTTAACAATATCTCCGGTGAGCTGAGATTGTCAAGCGATTAGCCTGACAACTGAAATAAAGAAGCTTATTAAGGAAAAAAAGATCATTGTGGAAAGAATGGGTGAGCTCCGGGGATTGATTACCCCTAAGTTGGAAACAATGTTTAATATCTTGACAGAGGCTCAAAGTACTACCTGGGCTAGTGATCCCTCAGATGAAAGGAAAGCTGAAGCATATGCATTTTTGCTGAGTGGAGACATTTCAATTTTAGATGGAATGAAGAGAAGTTGGGCCACCAAATTTGTATAGTTAAAGAATACTTTTGCAGATATCCTCAAGTATATGTAAATATAACATGCAGATTGTTTATACATATGCGGCAATATATACATAATTTTTGGAGAATTTTGCCTAGTAGACCCCACCCTTTGCCATTGATGTCAAAGGGGGAGTGAAGAGAAGTAAAAAATGAGGAATCCAGAAAAGGGGGACATTTGGAACTAGTAAAAGCATGAGTGTACAAAGTAAGGGGGAGCTACATTAGACACTTAGTCATTTTTCACTAAGTGTTGCCATCAATGCCAAAGGGGGAGATTGTTGGCAAGAGACACTGCTTTGCATAACAAGTGTTGTCATTGATGGCAACTAAGAGCATTACACTCATCTGCATAAGACAATTTGTTCATACCAGAAGTTAGAATTAGAATTTATCCAAGTCTGGGCAGTCAGGAATAGAGCAGGTGATAGGGTTCGGTATCTTTGTCCAGATCTCTTCGGTGGAAAGTCATGGTTTGTTGCTGATTTGAGGTAGCCATAAGCATTGTCAGAATAATCTAAATCCAGAGGTTTGGCCTCTGGTGATGAAGGATTCAAAAGTTATTTGCTTTTGAGTATCAGGTTAACAGTTTGACAGAGCAGACAGAAGAAAAACAGGTTGATCTTGTAAACGATCTTGGTTCCGGATGTATGGAAGTTTTTGACTGGGCAAGTAGTGATGATCTGTGTTAGTGGCTGACTTGATTAATGATTTGTGAGTGCAATTTTTGGTTCGTGTCTCAAATTATGCATGGATCTAGCCGACAGAACATAGTATTCAATAAAGTTCCAAGTGTTCTTGAAGCTAACTGGAAAGTGATTAAAGATCAGGATGCAGATATATATAGTCAATGGATTTGGATGATTTGTGTGTGTGTGTTGTGACTATGGAGTAATTGTGAACAGAATAGAGATCAAAGGTTCAGATGTTAGCATAGCAGTAAGAGGGGTAGAGTAAGGATGAAGTATGTCAAATTAGTTTTCTATGCTTAACTGGAACTGAACTCCAGCATTGATAGATGCTAAATATTAGTTCAATTTCATGGTAATCATCTTCTTTTAGGCAATGATCCTTTTGCAGGCTATAAGCCTTCTTTTGAGTAGTGAGCTCTGGGCAGTGAGCCCGAATGCATGTGCATTCTCCATTGTAATACTTTTTAACAAAGTATAATCTTTGTGGGTTAACCCCCACCATAGTTTTTCCCTTAACTGGGTTTCCACGTCAAAAATATTGGTGTCAAGTATGTTACTTGTGTTTCTGCTCATGTGTTATTGCTTCATGCTTTAATGTTCATATCATTAATTTGATTAGGAGTTGTAAAAGAAGATTAATGGTAGAAAAGTTGAATTTATGTGACAACTAATTCACCCCCACTTCCCAGTTGTCTGGATCAATTCCAACAATTGGTATCAGAGCAAGGATCCTTTGAGAAGCCTAACAACTTAAGGAAAAGATCTTGGAAGGAGTTTTTATGGGTTCACTAAAAGATCAACTCCAATTGGTCCTAGAAGATCTTGTTCAATCTAAAGCAGAAATTAGTAATTTGAGAGGTGAACTTAAAGATGTTGATGATACCATTGAAATGTTAAAAGATAAATTAAAGAAATCTATGGCAAGAAAAAAGGAGCTACTCCTGCAGTTATCTAGTTTAACTGAATAGAATGGCATGAATGAAGCTTTGGAAGAAAAGACAAAGGAATGTGAGAAGTTGTCAAAAGAAGTTGTTGTTCTAAAAAATTGAGATGGAATATGGGGTGATGAGGCAAACCAAAGAAATTAAAGATAGGAAGAAAATTGAAGAAGACTTGAATCAAAAACTAAAAGAAAGAACGTAAGCATGCTACAAATTAGATAGAATAGCTGGCCATTTAGAATCTAATTTACAAGAATGCAAAGACAATGAGAGAGAACTTGAAAGGCAAATTGTCATTCTCAGACATGACCTAGAAGTTGCAAATGAATACAAAGAAAATTTCAAGATAAGCTCAGCCAAACTTGAAGCACTACTTGAAGGACAAAAAAAGGCTGATGACAAGCGTGGTCTTGGATATGAAAAAGGTGAATGCTCCGGTTCCGGACAAAGAAAATTTCAACTAAGGAATGGAAGAAATAGACCTAGAAGACCTCCGGTAAGACAGCCAAATGCTCAAAGATATCCATCATTTAATGGAAACTATTTTAAGTGCAATAAATTTGGTCACAAGGCTAATTAGTGTAGAAGCAGAGTAAATCAAGGTGATCCATCCTTCTTTGGTCAATGCTTCAAATGCAAGAGGTATGGTCATAAATCCAATGAATGTAGAAGTATGATAATAAATAACTCTAATGCCAATTATTTCAATGGCTACTGTTTTGCTTGCAATGGATTTGGACACATGGCTAACTAGTGTAGATCAAGAGGAAATAGGGTATATAAGCAAAGAAATGTTGTGTGCTTTGACTGCAATAAATCTGGTCATATTGCAAGACTCTGCAGAAATAGGAGTAATGAAAGAAGGGGTTCGGTAAATAGAAAACTGGATGAGAAGAGACAAGAAAAAGGCAAAGAAAAAGTTGATGTGAATGAGATTCAGAATGAAATGAGCAAGACATGGGTCAAGAAAACAACCGTGAACAATAGTAGTGGGTCCGCACCAGAATCCGGTGCTGATAATTCCTCTGGGAATTGAATTAGGAGCTTTGGCTCAGGGGGAGCTGCAATGAAAATCAAATCCGCCAGCCAGTAAGTGGGTGTTTGAATCAGCCACAGTGAGAAAAGAAATCTTGGATTGTTTTAGATCATTTGGAAGGATTTCCGGAAGAAAAGAGGTGGATATGGCAAATTTCAGAGTAATTCATGAGAAACTGTTCAACAAACAGAGCAACCAAATGTATTAGGGCAGAGCATTTATTACAAAGACAAATTAGGTGCTGTGGAGCATAAAAAGGTCATTCATTCCTCATTTAGATCACTTTGCATTAGACGAAAGCAAGAAGAGAAGGAGTGAACGAACTCAGAAGTGAGAAATCTCAAGCTTTGAAAGCGCAAAAAAGATTTCCAAACAAAAACCCTAATCTACGGAACAAGGTATTTCTATTTTCTGTGAAACCTCTTGAGCTCTCAATCTCTGTATATGGCTACACCTCTGGTTGTAGATGTCACTAAAAGGCCCTATCCTAAGTTTAAAAAGCATCCCAACAAGTCTATTGAAATCAAGCCGTTAGGTGCATTCTCTGGTGTTCCATATGGGATTTTACATGTCAAAGACATTAGGGCTTACATTCACTGTAATGTAGAAGAGTTTGGAAATCTAATACTATTGGAATTATTTGAAAGCCATCTCATGGATGACAATTACCAACTAAAACCACAATTTGAAGCCCTAGAAAGCAAGCATTTTCTACAAATGATTGAATTCCCATTTTTTGATGAAAGCGAATGGGTTCGGTATGTGTTGAGCTAGATGCATGATGAATTTATTTGGCTACTAAAGCCATTTAAGATCACTAAAGATGTTTTACATGCTTTGAAAGCTATGAAGAATCAAACTGTTACTGATGCAATCGGAGCGAAGTATGAAAAAAGAGCAATGACAATAAATGAAATCACAGAACCGGATGTAAAATTTGCTTCTATGGTCATTGGCTATAAGATCTATCACTCCAGTAGGGAGAATTCAGTTTCTGAGACTATAATATATGCATCTTATAAGATGTTAAAGGAGAATGTTGATTATGATCTGTGTGAATTACTATAGAATCAACTGATAGAGAATCTGAGAAAAATAAAAAAGGACAAGAAAAGTTCTTTCAAATATGGTTCTTTGGTCATATGCTCATTTTTCTACTTCATGAATGAAGTGCCTAGAGTTCCGGATGTGCATTGGATAACTGACAGGCTAGTAGCATGGCAAATAAGAGATCACCTACTCAGCCTTGGTGACTCCCAAGCCCAAAAGACTGCAATTTGGGGTTATTTCAAAAACTTCCAAAGTTTGATGCATGCTAGGGAGAGAATCCCTAAGTCAGTTGTAGAAAAGTATGAGAATGAAATATGTTTCATGGTTGACACTGACCAATGCCTAATCGAGGCAGTTGAACCAAGAATAGTATGGATAATGCCAATGGGACATGAGGTGGATGAAAGAGTTCTGTACATGTATGCTCATCATCTACTGAGTAAACCCAAAGATACCTCTGTAGAAAGATTCAAGGAACATACAAGGAGTTAAGTAAAAAGTTACATGTGGAGCTTAGGCAGCCAGAAATAAAGAGAAAAGTGTAGAAGTAGGTGGAGATGTATGCAGAGAGAATAGGAATCACAAAAGAAGTAGTGAGAAAGAACAGGGAAAGGATAGAAAGGATGAAGAAAAGAACTGAGTAGGCTTCAGAGGAAAAAGTAGAAAGTGAGCCAGCAGTCACTTCGGATGTCCCACCAAGCTCCTCAAGGAAGACAAGGAGTTTTGCAACTCTTGCTGAGCAACCAGAAGCCACTCCATCCCGTGAAGGAGGGAAAAGAAAGAAAACCAGGGCTACAAGAACCCACAAGAGCACAAAAGATGATGAGGAGAAAGAGATAGATGAAGAAGCCAAAGAAATAAGATCCAAGAGAGCCAGAACTTCAAAGACTTCTGAAGACCAGGCTTCTGGAAGCAATAAGGCCAGTAAAAAGAAAGTAATTGGTAAGGTTGCTATAACTATTGATGAAATTGTAAAAACAATCACTATTCATGAAAATTTAAAGCCTATCAGAGTTTACTATGATAATTTTGATCAAGCAAATAAGAAAATTTTGGAAGATGCCATTATCATATATTTTAATAAATTCAATAGAGCCCTATTGGAAATTTTACAAGAACATCCTAAAAGTTTAAGGAAAGTACTGGAAATGAGGAAAGAAGCAGCCAAGGCTAAAGATCTAGAACTTAGAGAATATTTCCTCTCCACTTTGTGTCCTGTAATGACTAGAAGAGAAGCATATAAAATCCTCAGAGAAGTTAAAGAAAAATTTAGAAGCAGGGTCCAGATGAACAAGCTAATGCTTGGTGAAACTGAGGAAATTGCAAAAGAAACAGAAGAAATTTTGAGAAAGGCTTTAGAAAAAGATAAATATTATATTATTTCAGAGAAACAAGTTGAAGAAGACAATCCTGCAATTCCGGAACAAGAAGCTCTAGAAGAAGAGATTAACAAGGGAATTGATGACCAAGGTGTTAATTTAGATCCTCCGAAACAAACCTATAAGGAGACACATGATGGGATTGATTCTTCAATTCTGGATGTTGGAAAAGCAAACATCAGTTGGAAACAAACCGAAGTTGATAACTTCTCAACTCTGGAAGAAGAGCAATTAAACAAAGAAGACTCAGAGATGACGGTCAAAACTAATGATGTTGGAGATATTCATACTCCACTTGATCAATCCAGAAAAGAGGATGATGTTGCTACTTCATAGGACCCTCCAGATCTAGTAGCAAGTAGTGAAGACAAAGAGGAGATTCCCACTGCAGATGACATAGAGAAAAGTAAAGTAGAGGAAGAAAAGGAAAAACGTAAAAGAGATAAAGCAGAAGAAGATGGTGCAAATGTTGATGTACCTAAACAAAACAGTCCAGATACTAACATTGAAAAGATTCAAGGGAAGGAAGGTGGACAAGAAACTATGGCAAGAGACACTACAGAAGTAGTAAAGAACTTTCTAAGTAAAGAAATGATGGAGATTGATGAACCAGAATTAATTCAAGGGCCAATCCACCTAACCAATCTCTCTTCGGTTCAAATGATGGAGGTAGCATCATTTACTCATGCCATGGCAAGTGAGAAGAGATTAAAATCTCACCTAGAATACAGTGAGCTGGTGAGTCTTGCATCCGGTGTACTAGAGAAAATAATGCCTACCATCTAGAAGAATCCATCTGACTCTCCCTCTAGACATCTGAAGAATCTGGTAAACTCTGTAAATACACATTTTGAGTCTTTTGAAAAGTCTACAGAGACAAAAGTTAGAAATGAGTTTTTGGACAAGAGGTTTTGTGAAATAAAAGGTCTTATAGATAATGATAGAAAATCACTTGATATTGCTATAAAGAGTATTGAAAATGCTCTTGAGGATGGTAGTGGTGTATATAAATTTTGTCTATCATGGCCCAAAATAGTAGAAGATATTGAGAAAAAGATAAAGGAGCAGGAGAAAAAGATGCTAGACCTATACCAAAGTTTTTATCCTTTAACAGTATCTCCGGTGAGCCAAGATTGTCAAGCGATTAGCTTGACAAGTGAAATAAAGAAGCTTATTAAGGAAAAGAAGATCATTGTGGAAAGAATGGGTGAGCTTCTGGGATTGATTACCCCTAAGTTGGAAACAATTTTTAATATCTTGATAGAGGCTCAAAGTACTGTCCAAGCTAGTGATCCCTCAGATCAAAGGAAAGCTAAAGCATATGCATTTATGCTGAGTGGAGACATTTCAATTTTAGATGGAATGAAGAGAAGTTGGGCCACCCAATTTGTATAGTTAAAGAATACTTTTGTAGATATCCTCAAGTATATGTAAATATAACACACAGATTGTTTATACATATGCGGCAGTATATACATAATTTTTGGAGAATTTTGGCTAGTGGACCCCACCCTTTGCCATTGATATCAAAGGGGGAGTGAAAAGTAGTGAAAAATGAGGAATCCAACAAAGGGAGAGCTTCAGAACTAGTAAAAGCACGAGTGTACAAAGTAAGGGGGAGCTACATTAGACACTTAGTCATTTTTCACTAAGTGTTGCCATCAATGCCAAAGGGGGAGATTGTTGGCAAGAGACATTGCTTCACATAACAAGTGTTGTCATTGATGGCAAATAAGACCATTACACTCATCCGCATAACACAATTGTTTCATACCAGAAGTTAGAATTAGAATTTATCCAAGTCCGGCCAGTCAGGAATAGAGCAGGTGACAGGGTCTGGTATCTTGGTCCGGATCTCTCTGGTGGAATGTCATGGTTTGCTGTAGATCTGAGGTAGTCATAAGCATTGTTAGAATAATCTAAATCCAGAGGTTTGGCCTCTGGTGATGAAGGATTCAAAAGTTATTTGCTTTTGAGTATCGGGTTAACAGTTTGACAGAGCAGACAGAAGAAAAATAGGCTGACCTTGTAAACGATCTTGGTTCCGGATGTATGGAAGTTGTTGACTGGGCAAGTAGTGATGATCTGTGTTAGTGGCCAACCTGATTGATGATTTGTGAGTGCAAGTTTTGGTCCACGTCTCAAATTATGCATGGATCTAGCCGATAGAACAGAGTATTCAATAAAGTTCCAAGTGTTCTTGAAGCCGACTAGAAAGTGATTAAAGACCAGGATGTAGATATATATAGTTGATGGATTTTGGTGATTTGTGTGTGTGTGTGTGTATTGCGACTATGGGGTAATTGTGAAAAGAACATGTTGGGAATCAAGGTGTCTCAACCTTGGTAATTCCTTGTATTATTTTCATTGTATTTATTTATTTAGTGCCTATGTTGTAAATTAAATTTTAAATTCATATTGTCATCCTGTGGGATGTGGCACGGTGATGTGTCATCCTACATGGAAGATGATAACTTGTAATTTTGTCCTCGCATGAGGAGAAAGGTGTCCCACTTTGTGGTAGGAATATTTTTCCATGTGTCGACATCTTAGATGTTGTGTAAGGGAATATTGACTGAAACAGTCATGACAAATTTCTATGACAAAGTTATGACATGTAAGAGTCAGAAATAGGAGATTCTATGACAGGTGAAGACATGTGTCAAAGAGCATCTTTGAAAAAGGCATCTTTGGGTGCCCCAAGGTGGACTATGACATGTTGTCAGAGAATATGATTTATAGCCTGTGTATGACATATTCTCTTACAACTGTAAGTTATGACAGCTATGATAGATTCTATGACGGTCGTAAAAGTCGTAAGAGCATCTGTCATAGCCCATTTTTGAAATAGGTGACCTCTTTGGGATGGGGTGTGTGGACAAGTGTCAGAAGCATCTTACAATGTTGACCAAGTGTCCATAGGCATGGGTTTTGGGCCATGAGGCCAAGTTGGATGCCCATTCCAAGATAGAGGTAATTTTGCCTTGTATTTTCTATATAAACAGGTGCTTTGAGGAGGAGTTGCATTATGTGATTGACAGGTACTGTTATGCTACCGAAATACCTTTAGATACGAGTGTCAAAGACTCCTGAGATCTTGCATTGCAAGTGTATTGTAAACAACGTTTAGATTTGTTAATACATTGTGCAGGTTTTGGAGTGTGGGGTTTTTCTCCCGAAAGGGTTTTCCCCACATTAAATCTTGTCTCTCTCTCCTTCTGTGTCATTCTATATGTATGTTGTTTTCTGCAATATCTCTATTATTGGGTTGATAACACTGTAATTGTAAGGATTGAAAAGAATTTGCATTCTACTTCCCTCATTAGATTAGCATAGGAAGTGTGTTCCGCGTACCTTGCTTCCTTTCAAAACAGAGATCAAAGGTTCAGATGTTAGTAGAGTAGTAAGAGGGGCAAGTAAGGATGAAGTGTGTCAAATTAGTTTTCTACGCTTAACTAGAACTAAACTCTAGCATTGATAGATGCCAAATATCAGTTCAATTTCATTGTAATCATCTTCCTTTAGGCAGTGAGCTCTGGGCAGTAAGCCTGAATGCATGTACATTCTCCATTGTAATAATTTTAACAGAGTATAATCTTTGTGGGTTAACTCCCACCGTGGTTTTTCCCTTAACCAGGTTTCCACGTCAAAAATATTGGTGTCAAGTGTGTTACTTATGTTTATGCTCATGTGTTATTGCTTCATGCTTTAATGTTCATATCATTAATTTGATTAGGAGTTGTAAAAGAAGATTAAAGGTAGAAAAGTTGAATTTATGTGACAACTAATTCACCCCCCCTCTCAGTTGTCTGGATCAATTCCAACAATAATCACTAAATCAACTCCTCAATCAACGCAAACATTCAAGGTCGGCCAAACAATGTAAACATAAGGAATTCTTCATCACAGGATTCCATGATCACAACCATAACTTGCGGACCATACACGGGGTTTCAACACAATCTAGAAACATCCATGAACATCTTGAAGTCACCTGGAAATTAGCAAATTTATCCACAACTTTCACCTGAAGAAAGTTCATTGTCTGCTTACAAATAACATTGTCAAACTCTTCTACACAAGAACTTGCTTTCTAGAGTACCAAATCACAAACCTTCTAGATAGAAGATAGGTAAGATCCTTATAAATGTATGTCTAGAATTGCAACACCTGAAACCATTCTACAGAGAAATGCGGAGCAAAATACTTTCTCCCAGACACCTCTGCACAGCTTAGAAACACTGTCAAATAGTGTTCTCAAACTAGTGAGTTTAACTTTCACTGCACAACAATTCAGAGCACCAAATTCTAAATTTAACATCTACAAAAACTTCTCAACAACATATCCAAACCACAAGCTTAGATCTCCAACACAGAAGAAATTCAGAGCAAAAACTTGAACAGTATTCTGTAAGCCAGAAGACTCCTTCAACACATTGTTTCTAGTATTAATCAAATTTTCTTAGAAGCACTTGGAAACCCAACCGCATAAGCATATCCTCAACACCTTCAACATCTATACAAAGCATCTAAATAACCTTTTAGCAAAGCAACTGAATCAAACAATAATAACTTCATCAGAAGACACAGTTGATACTAATCACAACACAAACATGTTGACATCACTGATAAGCACATACTTGCAACAATCTCCCCCTTTGTCATTGATATAAACATATGATGTGAAAAACCATCATGATACAACTCTGCACCAATCTCACTCTCCCTTTTTTTTATACATCTTACTCTCTTTCTCTCCCTTTGTTTTTCACATGAACTCTCTCCCCCTTTGACATCAATGGCAAAGGGTGACACATCTTTCTCAAGATTTCTCCCCCCTGATTATGATATTGCACATACTTGCATTCTTCTCAACTACTCTGAATACTCCCCCTTAGGAGTACACACCAACCTATACCAACTCTTACTCCCCCTAACTACAACAATCATCAATGCGGCTACCTACTTCCCTTGAGAGCACTAGTAGAATTTGGCATATAAATGACTACATGACTAAAACTTTTAGTCACGACAACTAAAAATGACCAAATTCTACTAATTTTTTGCAACACAGCTATAAATGACTAATTAATGACCAATTTGATCATCAAGTAAAAAACAAAACTAAATAATTAGTCACACAAATAAAAATGGCTAAATAATTAGTCACACAAATAAAAATTAGACAATATGATATTAAAGTGGGTAATTAAAAAAAATATTTCCAATTGGAAAGAGAGGGAAATTTAGAGAGGGAAATTTTTTTGATGAAAAATAATTCAAATAAAAGAAACACCTGTATCATCGTGTGACAGAGAAGAGTTTTCAAAATATGGTGAGGTAGAGTTATGCTATGAAAAAGGGTTTTCCAGTTGAAATCAGAGGTCAAGGGTTCTAATGGAGACAACGATGGATCTGATGTGAAGAATGCTGCCTACGCAATCACAAAATGCACTTAATAACTTGCTGGCTCTCCTCGAGCACTCCATCGAGTTGCTCTTGCGTGTCGATCAACCCCTCTAGGTAACCCCCCATTTTCTCCTTTTATTTGTCCTCTCATTTTGCCTCATTTGCTCAATGCTCATCCCTTTCTGAAGAGTATTCAATATGCTTTGTTGTTAAAATGGGGTTTGATTTTTCTTAATTGGGGTCATCTTAGGTGGTTCAACTTGACTTAAAATGCCCAAGTGACGAGCTTGCAGATCAATCAAGGGTTTCTAGCTTTTTTCTGTGATATGGAAGTCACCCTTTTGGATGTTTCTCTCCCTAATGATCGTCTAACTAAAATGTCCTTTTAGCATGATGATTTTCCTCTCATGGGCAAATTCATGGGAAGAAGACTAGATTTCTTTCTTCTTCAAGTCTGCCAAGGATAGAGAGTTTTCTCAAACAAAGGTCGTGATAGTTTTGGCAAATCTGGGTTGTTTTTATGTCCTCTGGCAACCATTTTTAGACCTAGATCATCTCTTTTTCAAAGGTTCCCTTTTGGATCCCACTTCTACAACCTCCCTTTGGTTTGTAGAGCAGTGAAGATAGTTCAGTTGCTTGCAAAGATCTATATCTCTAGACCAATGCTAGTCACAAGTTGCATAGTGCATCATAACAATTGCCTTACACGCTATGCAGTTGTTAGTAGCTAGACGGCACAACCAATTTTAATCATCAATATCAACACTATAAAATTATATGCTTCTATGCACCCTGCAAATGATACTCATGCTTCCTAGCACTCGAAAGCACTCATTGCCACATGTTTACTTGCATTCATCACATCTAAAAAACTAAACAGAAAATAAAGGGCACTTGATAGAAAGGTTTCCCTTCAAATTTAACTCCAAAACATAACATACAATTCAGCAAAATTACCCCTAAGATTTCAGCTCTATTATCCAATTAATTTACCCTCAAAATTACCAAGCCTAACAATTCAACAATATGACCTCTCAAATTTCAACTATAAATCTATCAATTTATTGTGCAAGATAACAATTCTTTGGGTTCTCAAGTCTTTATCTTTCTACTTCCTTTCATTCAGAATCATATGGTCATTGGCTTCTCAGGTCTTTGTCTTTCTACTTCATCACATACTTGCATTATCATGTCATAAGATCTCTAACACAATACCATGGAAGATGTTAGCACCTACATTTTTACAACAAAATCCAGGTGCTTGTGCCAAATATGTATAGCATATTTCATTTTAGGCACACATCGGAGGGACTCCACCATATCAGTGGGAGTCATGTTACAGTCCCTTCGATAAGGGAGTTTGCAGAGGGAATGCGTTGTCGAGTAGTTTGCACAATTGCAGTATTGGCTGAGCCTTAATTCATATCGAAGTGACTCCACCATTTCGGTGGGAGTCACTTTTGAGTCCCTTCGATAATGATAAAGGGGGTAAATCATAAAACACACAATAACAGAAATTGCACACAGAAAATAGAATGATATTTTATTAATATGGGAAAAACATTACATTATAGAAGCTTAAATACAATCAGAGGATGAATCCCCTACAGGCTACAACACATTACAGCTCCCTCTCTCAAGACTCTGGAATCTTCAGTCTTTTGTAACCCCAAATCTGCTAGAGTTTCTGTTTTCCTGCCTATTCTTGACTATACACTTCCCCCTTAACTCTACTACCCCAAGGGTTCCCAAAAATGGTCACATATAGCCCTTTTTGGCGGCCACCAGTTTAATTTCAAAATTTGCATCTCCCTCCATAATAGGTCAACTTCGCGGGGCCATAACTTTTGATCCGACCATTAGATTTTCAATTATAATACCTTTTCAGAAAGCTCTCGAAAAGACGGTTGTGCCCAAGTAATACCTAAAGGTACACTGTTGGGTTTTCAGCCGAATTTTGGGCCCATTCGGAGCCTCTAATGCCTCAAATTTGACTTTGAATATTTCAATAGGATTTTTGGAATTTGAAATTTTAATATCTCACAAATGACAAATGATATTGAAGTGATTTCTTCACCATTAGCTTCAATTCACCATTCTGGAAGTCCGTGTAAGATTTTGTATCCAACCGTGCACAAATGCAAACTTACTAAAAATAATAACCCTACCAAATTTAGCCCTTATTGAAAAGAAACAACATTTTTTTTTGGTTGATGCAAGATTGCTCTTACACCTTGGATGCTCCTGCATCAGATAAGTATTAATGGGATGGATAAGACATTGCCAAGAAGAACCTAGCATTTCAGTGAGAGCTGCCAGCAGTTTAGTATGTCGCAAGCCCACAAGGTGACCGATGATGACATCATGCCTTCACCGCGATGCTGTGAAATAAGGATATGTGGCATGGGAGAAACGATATCAGGGAGAGCATAACATATCGAAAAAGGTCTCTAAAAGGTCTTCCCAATGTAGTTTAGTCACGAAGATGGTGCCAGGTGGCGTAGTGGGCCCGTAGGTAGTGAAAATCAACAATAGTGCAAGCTCACGGAGGAATCTTGTCAGAGGTAAAGATTATCTGCGTTGCCACGAAATCAAGATATGTGACCATCTTTCAAAGAGAAAGGTAAAGGTATGCATAAGGAGGTCCACGTGGGGGCTTTAACGCACTCGAATAGAGCCAAAATGAGATGGCCCACAACCTATCGCGCTTCTGCGAGATGCAAACATGTGGACTATTCTTGGGGAAAAGGAAAAGGCCTATATGGAAGGGGACACGTGGAAGTCTCTGAGCAATTTTGTGGAGCTAAAATAAAAATGGCCTACTTCCTCCTACTTGGTCGTGGAATGGCGACGCATGTCCATGGGATAAAGGAATTTAAACGGTTGGTGGTGGAATGCGTAGCGTTCGTCGATCTAACCTGAAAGCATTTTTCATCAAAGACCAGGATTTAAACTTGAAGTGATTGTCTGCCAGTGCCATTCTCGCAGACCTCCACTCTAAAATTAATGGGATTTCAGCATGACCGGGGCCAGGATACCAAATCTGCTCAGAATGGTCAATTCCCAGGACATTTCATCTGCAAGAATTCACTGGCAATCAAATTGCTTCAACTACTCTATTAATTGAGGATCTGATTGTTTCATTAAAGTCTGTCAGAATGTAGGTGGTCAGAGGCTTGTTGCAAAAGGAATTCAGGGCCATTCTACAAGGTATCCAGGAAAAAAGATATCTTGGGGGATTCTGGGCTTTGGATACAAGGTATCCACACTTTGAAGCATAATTTCTGTTGTAGACTTGGTTCATTTTGTCTGGATGCAGAGGTATTTTTGTTAATAACTGAGAGGGGGGGTGAATCATTTATCCTAATTGTTTCTTCTTTCTGAACTTTCTTATTAATCAATGTAGCATTAATTCAAACAAGAAAACATAATCATGAAAATGGAGATACACATGACACAATATTTTTGACGTGGAAACCCTGTTAAGGGAAAAAACCACGGGGTGATTAACCCAAAGATTATTCTCTATTAGAAGAATAAGGAAATACAAAATGGCACTTGCCAATTAGGGCTCACTGCCCGAGCACACTGCTCACAAGAGGCACACTGCCTACAAGAGACTCATTGTCTACAAAAGAGTGTTATACAATACTTGAACTGATTGGTAGCATTTGCAAATGCTGGAGTCCAGTTCCGGTTAGGCTCAGTATACTGATCTGCTGCACTTCATCTTTCCTTTTCCCTTAAGCTTCTTTCTTTCACATACTGAACCTTTCTTACCACTTCTGCTCTACTCTTCTGCTTTTATTTGCACATCACTAACTACAACAACACTTCTCACAACTAAATCCATCCTATATATATCCGCACAAGTGATTTCATTATCTTTCTAGTCGGCACCCGGAACAGTCAATCTTTTCACAAACTCTGTTCTGTCGGCTGAATCCTTGCACATCAAGTAATGCAGATCAAGTATATGCTTGTAGAAATCATTAATCATGTTGGCCAAACATGATTCATGCCTTCATAACCTTTAACATCATCAGTAACACATCCGGAAAGTAGTTTGATGTTCTGTCAATCAGTTCTTCCTCTGTTCACACTGTCACTCAGGAATCCAGTACTCAACTATTCATATCTTTTTCTTCATCTATCACCGGAGACTAAATCCTTGGAATATACCACTCAAGGTAGTCCTCTTGACTTCCCCAAATCCGCACTGCACCAAGATACTTCCTCTGAGAGATCCAGACCTGTCTGTTGGACCTTGCCACATGCTCTGTTCTTGTTTAACGGACCACAACATTCTTCATTCTGACTTTCGGTAGAGACACACCATGTCCTGCAGATGTGTGGGATGAACTTTGTTGCCATCAATGACAACAATCATGAATCCATATAGTGTCTCTTGCCAACAATCTCCTCCTTTGGCATTGATGGCAACACTTAGTGAAAAATGACTAAGTGTTTACACTATGCTCCCCCTTGGTTGATGCTCTCTCTTTATATATATTTTCTGGAGCTCCCCCTTAGTTGGATTCCTCATTTTTCACTAGTCCTCACTCCCCCTTTGACATCAATGGCAAAGGGTAGGGTCCGCATGCCAAATTTTTCAAAAATTTAACTATATTTAGCCGCATAAGAATATATATACAAGTTGTACTTACATATACTTAAGTATGTCCGCAAAAGTGTTCTTCAACTGTACAACTTCTGTTGCCCAACTCTGCTTCATCCTGTCCAAAATTGAGATATACCCACTCAATAGGAATGCAAACGCATCTGCCCTTTTTAGATCTGTCAGATCATTTGTCTGGGCTGTGATTTGAGCTTCACTTATGGCCTCATGCATGGCCTCTAACTTAGGGATAATAATCCTTCTAAGTTCACTCATCCAGTTAATTATGTTCTTTCTTTCCTTCTCAAAATTCTTTATTGCATTTGTGATTGCAATAGTCTGACATTCTTGATTTATTATGGAGGATGAAAGAGGATCAAAACTTTGAGACAAGCTTAGTAGTTTGTCCTCTTGCTCTTTTATTTTCTTCTCAATCTCCACTGTTACCTTGGACCAGGAGATACAGAATTTGTATATTTCACTGCCATCCTTAAAAGCATTTTCTAAGCTCTTTATCCCAATGTTCATGTTTCTTCTATCATTAATGATCAAACCCTGTACCTTGGAGAACCTTTTATCCAAAAACTCCTTCCGGACCTTTTCTTCAGCTAATTTTTCTAGAGAATCAAAATGTGTACTAACACTGCTGACTAAGGTTTTGAGATTACCGGAAGAGGAGGCTGTGGGATCCTTCTGAAAAGATGGCATGATCATTTCTAGCATTCCAGATGCTACCTCCATAAGCTCACAGTCTTCCATGTGAGATTTCAGTAGTTTCTCTTTGACTTTCTCATTTGCAAATGAGGCTATTTTCATTGTTTGCACCGGTGACAAAGAGTCAAAATCTAATGGTCCTTTTAGTAGGTCCGGTTCATCAATTTCTATAGTGGCTTTTGTCAAGAATTCTTGAATAGTTTGTGCAGTGTCTCTTGCTGAAGACAGATGTTTCTTCTCTTCTGCAACCTTGGAGCTGTCCTTTGGAGTTTTCTTTCCTCCTACATTCTCACCACTAGCAGTTGTGGTCTTTTCTGTTGAGGTCTTCGCACTGTCATCTTCTTTTTCTTTTACCTCTGCTTCTTTCTCCTGTGATTTTTCTTCTCCTTTAGATCCAGAGATTGTAGGGGAAACCGGAGGAGAAATGTTAGTCTGTTCAAGGCCCACCTCTTCTGTCATTTTCTTAGGAGTTTCTTCTGCAACATTTGTGGTTGAGGGATCAGTACCCAAGTCCTCTATAATAGGGAGATTAAATCTTTTGAAGGCCTTCCAGAGGATCTCTTCTGTGTCCTTAGCTACCTTGTTAGTTTCACCAAGCATAAGTTGATTCATCCTTGCTTTGCTTCTGAACTCATCCTTACAATCTTTGAATATCATATTCATTGTCTTGGGGTCGATTGAAGGATATAGCTGGATTGCTATTTGTTCCTGGATTTCTAGGTCTTTAGCTTGGGCAGTGTTCTTTCTTGATTCTAGTTCCTTCTCCAAGCTTTTAGGGATCAGAGATATAATTTCAATAAATGCTTTGTTGTAAATATTTAGATACTTGACTGTGGCATCTTGCAATATCTTCTGATCTGCTTCACCATAATCACATAAAACTCAACCATTGGTTGAAGATTTCCGTCCACTATGACTGATTTGATTATGTCATCAATGTGAAGAGCGGGTTTTTCAACATATTCCTCTGGCTTTTCTTCTTCCTTCTATCCGGTAGAGGGTTCACCGAATGTTTTCTTCTTTTTCTTCATTTTCCTGACTTCTTCATCAGATTCAATTTCCTCTTCATCTCTCTAACTTGTATAAGTCCTTGTGGCTTTTGTCTTTGACCTTTTCTCTCCTTTGCCGGATGCTTGGACTTCTGGTTTTGAGCTTTTAGCAGGGACAGGTGCTGGTCTCTCTGAAGATCTGGTCCGAGTGGAAGTTTCTACCGGAGCACTTTTCTTGCTTCCCTTTTCTACCTCTTTCTTCTCTTTATTAGCTTTTTGTCTCTTTTCCCGGTTGGCATCAAGTGCCTCCTTTGGGATCCCAAGGCCTTGTGCAATATGTTCTACTTCTTTTCTCACCTTCCTTTTCATCTCTGGTTCTCTGAGTTCCACATGGATCTTTACACTCAGCTCCTCAAAGGTTCCAAACCTTTTTGCCTTTGGATCTTTAGGCTGACTTAGCATGTGTTGAACATGCAGCTCCACAATCTGTTCATCCACTTCATACCCCATGGGCATGATCCAGACCGTCCTTGGTTCTACTGCCTCCATTAGCTACTGATCAGTCTCTACCATAAAGCAGACTGTGTCTTTGTATTTCTCAACAAGGGACTGGGGAATCCTTTCTCTTGTTTGCATCATGTTCTGAAAGTTCTTAAAGTATCCCCATAGAGTTGTATTTTGTGCTTGGTTATCACCAAGTCCATGCAAATAATCTCTGATTTGGATAGCTACTGGCCTATCACTCTCCCATACCTAGCCATTAGATCCGGGAAGCTCATTCATAAAGTAGAAGAATAAGCACAAAATTAATCCACCATACTTGAATGAATTCTTTTTATCTTTCTTGATTTTCTGCAGATTCTCTAAGAGTTGGTTTAGGAGAAGCTGACAGAGATCATAGTCTGCATCTTTTCTTAACATTTCATAAGCTGTATAGATGGCGGTTCTAGGTACAGAATTTTCTCTGCTAGAATGATATATCTTATATCCAATGATCATGGAGGCAAACTTGACATCCGGATCAATGATGTCATCTACTGTCATTGCTCTTTTGTCAAATTTAGATCCAGTAGCCTCACTCACAGTTTGGTTCTTTATAGATTTTAGAATAGGAATCCCACCGGATGAGTGTAATCTGGTAACTGCCCTGATGGCATCCTTAATGATCTTGAATGGTCCATTCAACCACATGAAGTTGTCATGTATTCTGCTCAGAATGTACCTAACCCATTCATCCTCCATAAAATAGGGGAAATGTATGTATTGTGCAAAGTGTTTGTTCTAGAGGCCCTTGTATTGGGGTTTGAGCTCAAATGAATCATCTAACAGTTGTTTGTGATAGATATCTCTTAGTTTGAATTCCCCAAACTCTTCAACATTTGCATCTATATAAACCCTAATATCTTCGGTGTGTAACACACCATGCGGAACACTGGAAAATGCACCTAGGGGGTCTACCTCCAAGGATTTGTATGGATGTTTCTTAAATGTAGGACGAGGTCTATCAAAAAACTTTGCAATATTCAAAGTACCCATTATCAAGAGATTTGCAGTGAGATATTTGAAAACAAAAAATACCTTTTGCGCCTATCAGTTTCATGGAGTTGGTTGGATTGATCTCTGGAAGTAATGACTTCTGCAAGTGATCTTCGATGAACTTAAGAATTTCGTTGCAGAGCTCCGCTTTTCATTTCTTCTTGAGTGCAGAATGAACGAGTGATTAATGAAAAACCCTTATATTGCTCCGCAAGCCCTAATATCAGATTGCAATAAATGCTTGACCTACATTATTCTGGTTTGCCTTATTTGGGTGATTTGAAGAACCGGATCAACCCTGATCTTTAAACATCTTGCGGATCTTCCAAATCTTAACCACAGTTTGTTTGAATATATCCCTTATGACTCCTTCAATCCACAACTCTTCTTGTGCCAGTTCCGGCACCAATTGACTAGCTGGGGGAACAAGGTTTTCTTTGTGTCTCCCCCTGAGCCAGAGCTCACTTTTTAGTTTTCGAAAGGAATATCAGCACCAGAGTCTCGTGCGGATCTGACCTCTACATTCTCAGTACTTTTCTTCACCCAAATCTTGCTCATCTCATTTTTAACTTCATCCGCATTCATCTTTTGTTTACCCTTATCTTGATTCTGATTATGATATACTGGACCTCTTTTGTCCTGATTCTTGCTTCTACAGACTTTTGCATTATGACCAGACCTATTACAGATTTGGCAAACAACATTTCTTTGCATATTTGACTGATATCCTCTTGATCTGCATTGATTAGCCATATGACCTATTCTATTGCATGCAAAGCATCTACCATTGAATGATTTGTTAATTTACATATTTCTGTATTCATGAGACTTGTAACCATACCTTTTGCAATTAAAACACTGTCCGGAGAAGGATGAATTAGTCTGATTCATTCTCTTTCTGCACTGATTAGCTTTGTGACCAAAGTGATTGTAGCTGTGGCAGTATCCATTGAAGGATGGATATCTTTGAGCATTAGGCTATCTTACCAGAGGTCTTCTAGGCCTGATCCTTGGATTTTCTAATCCAAAATTCTTCTGACCAGATCTGGAGCTTTCTCCTTTCTCATATCCCAAACCACACCTGTCACCTATCTTCTTTTGACTTCCAAGAAGAACTTCAAGTTGAGCAGAACTTATCTTGAATTTCTCTTTATACTCATTTACTGTTTGAAGATCCCTTTTTAGAGAGACAATTTGATCTTCAAGTTTTTCTTCATTGTCTTTAGCATCTTCAAGATCAGATTCAAGATGTCTGATAATTCTATCCATCTGGTGGCAATCTTCTGATTTCTCCTTGAGAGATTGTCTTAGATTATCTTCAGTTTTTCTTTTCTCTTCAACTTCTTGGGTAAACTTCATGACTCCTGATTCCATTTCATGTCTTACCATAATGATTTCTTTTGATAACTTTTGACACAACTCATTTTTTTCTTTCAGCTCTTCATTTGCATTATTTGCTTCACCTTGTCTTGCCAATTGCTGAAGCAACTCCTTTCTCTTTTTCATAAGGAGACTTAATTTGTCTTTTAGTTCTCTCATGAAATCATCAGCCTGTTTGAGTCTTTCCTTTAATTCATTGACTCCAGAGTTTGACTGTTCAAGATCATCAAGGGTAGTCTTGAGTTGCTCCCTTAAACCATATGCATCCATTTGAACTCCTACATCTTCCTCAAGCCGTTAGGCTCTGTTAGGAGGAACTTAGATCTGATACCAATTGTTGATAACTAAGAGGGGGGGTGAATCAGTTATCCTAATTGTTTCTTCTTTCTGAACTTTCTTATTAATCAATGCAGCGTTAATTCAAACAAGCAAACATAATCATGAAAATAGAGATACACATGACACAATATTTTTGACGTGGAAACCCTATTAAGGGAAAAAAACCATGGGGTGATTAACCCAAAGATTATTCTCTGTTACAAGAATAAGGAAATACAAAATGGCACTTGCCAATTAGGGCTCACTACCCGAGCACACTGCTCACAAGAGGCACACTGCCTACAAGAGACTCACTGTCTACAAAAGAGTGTTGTACAATACTTGAACTGATTGGTAGCATCTGCAAATGTTGGAGTCCAGTTCCGGTTAGGCTCAGTATACTAATCTGCTGCACTTCATCTTTCCTTTTCCCTTAAGCTGCTTTCTTTCACATACTGAACCTTTCTTACCACTTCTGCTCTACTCTTCTACTTTTATTCGCACATCACTAACTACAACAACACTTCTCACAACTAAATCCATCCTATATATATCCACACAAGTGATTTCATTATCCTTCTAGTCGGCACCTGGAACAGTCAATCTTTTCACAAACTCTATTTTGTCGGCTAAATCCTTGCACATCAAGTAATGCGGATCAAGTATATGCCTGTAGAAATCATTAATCATGTCGGCCAAACATGATTCATGCCTTCATTACCTTTAACATCATCAGTAACACATCTAGAAAGTAGTCTAATGTTCTGTCAGTCAGTTCTTCCTCTGTTCACACTGTCACTCAGGAATCTGGTACTCAACTATTCATATCTTTTTCCTCATCTATCACCGGAGGCTAAATCCTTGGAATATACCACTCAAGGTAGTCCTCTTGACTTCCCCAAATCCGCACTGCACCAAGATACTTCCTCTGAGAGATCCGGACCTGTCTGTCGGACCTTGCCACATGCTCTGTTCTTGTTTAACAGACCACAACATTCTTCATTTTGACTTCCGGTAGAGACACACCATGTCCTACAAATGTGTGGGATGAACTTTGTTGCCATCAATGACAACAATCATGAATCCATATAGTGTCTCTTGCCAACAATTTTCTATTTTGTAGATGAATAAATTTCTAAATGACAATGTTCTTTCCAGATTAAGTTATATGAAAAACACTTTCTGTGTGTTATTTGTCATTGTCTCCTTGGGTATGAGCATTTTTCTTTTGAGTGAAGTTGCTAAGGGTTTCTAAACTCATTCGCATACATTTGTTATGTGATATATCTGATTTGTTGATCTATTCAAGGAATGGGTTAATTGCTTTGAGTCAGGTATAAGGGGAAATGTGTTGTATAGTAAGGGATTAGTGAAGAAGAGTCACAAATAATACTTTTTCTTGGACATGTTACTGTAAGGCAGTAATACTTTTATTTTGGGTCCTCTAGATATGAAGTTTTGTTATCATGAGGGAACATTTACATTGATGGGTCTGACTCTGTTGCCCTAATAAAGCACTGGTCTAGGGTTTATTTGCCCAATGCTCCAGAGGATAACTGAACTCAATGATAAATCTTTCAAAATCAGTTCATTTTATGTTTTATTTTAGTTAGGTGTAGGTCTTGCATGTTCTCAGATATGAATAAGTTAGATAATCCAAGAACATTGTTAGTCTAAGGTTGATCTTATAAGTCTTGGTGCATACATGAGAACATTCTGCATGGTATTGAAAAGCTACATCTATTTATTGTGATAAGGGAATACCCCCTAGGTTTGGCAGAGCCTGAAGTACAGGGGAGATAAGTGTGGGCAGATTCCCACCTTGTTTGTTAATCTCCCACTCTGTTGGCTAGGTCTCCATTGAACTTGATCATAAGAAGTGGTAAACCTTTAGATTTTGATCTGTGCAGATTTGGGAACCAACAGAATTGGCGACTCCGTTGGGGACAAATTGTCAAAACTTATTGTGGAGTCTCTAAAGAACTAGTGCTAACCTTTGTCATGGGTGTGTAGATTTAGCACATGAATGATGTTTTGTCATTCCCTTGGGAGGGTGGTGTTGATGATGATGATGAGTCACAACAACATGCATAAAAATTTGTACATCAAACCTTTATTATCTTGTAAAGTACGGTCAACTTAGGATAAGTTGATGACTCCAAGTCTCCGTTGATCAGGTCATGATCATCTGACCTTACCCAGAGGTTGATGTGACATGCTATTTTCCATTTCAAGGGGTGTTACCTTTGTCTGTATGATCAGTATTGTTCTATTTCCTGTAAATTTGCTGCACGGAGAGGTTATTTCTACTCTATTTCCAAGATAGCTGATGTATTTGCAAGTTTGATCAATTCTTCTGATTATTGATCCTCATGATCATGTTCTTCCTTCTACACAGTATATTTGCTTAAATAATGTGTCCATAAGTGGATATGTGCATGAATTTCATGGATTTGTGTGTGAATTTGCATGATATTTGCCAATTAAACATGTTTTTACTCTAAATATGCTATGTATTTCCAATTATCTACAAGATGTCAGCATATTTCATGTTACTTGCTTTTAATTCTTTGTTATTTGCAATTGTGGTGATGAGTTGTCATGAAATTGTAAGAAATTTAAATGAATGCTTCTAATTTTGGTGAATCTTTAGCCATTGAACCACATACATACAAGATACATTCATGAGGAGAAGAAATCAAACCATATGTCACCAGGGTGTTCAACAGCTAGATATGGATGATGCTAACTTCAAAGGATAAGGAATGAAAACAACACATGCAGACTGACAAGCACTCTAAGGGACGCAGCTGATCAAAGCATGTATCAAGATTTCAAACACTGATTACCAAGATTTATGATGATTTGTAATCAAATTGTCTTCTCTTTCATTCAGTATGCATAACATGTACATTTACAATAGCTTTGAAATAAGTCCTGATATTTCAGCAATCAAATTTTAATTAAGCTTCTGAATATTCAAAATAAGGCACCCTGCACCTTTTATAGAATAAGGCGAGGGAGCAGTTACAAATGACCTACGGTCAGGATTTGTCAATTAAGATCAACGATAGATTACATTCTTTGACTCAGTCAACTATCCTTCATGGCACAGGTTGCCAGCTAGTAACCATTTGGATGACTCATTATCTCATGAGTACCTAATGCATATATCTTCCTTGTGGTGCCTCTCTATTCATTCTTCGGGTTCCTCCTCTTTATCTTCTTCTTCATCATGATCATGCTCTTCATCACTTTCTGTATCACTATCACCCTGATGAACATTATCCTGTATATGGACCTTCATTGTCATCTTGATATTTTCATAGGCCTGTACTATTATTTCTACCTCCCCACCATCTTGAGTTTTGGCTTTTGTAATGGCATGCTTATGAGACTGGAATTTAGCTTTGATTGCCTCCAGCTTAGCTTTTTTGTTGTTTAGTGTCTCATTGTAAATCTCCACCTTGACCTTGATCCTCATGATCTTATTCATCACCTCTTCTGCCAGGTGAGTGAGGGGGTCATTAGCCACCAGCTGGAAATTATCATGCAAAGCTTTGATAGCAAAGTTTGCGTCTTGATTTTCTATCTTACCCTCTACTTTTCCTTCTAATGTTTCAAGGGTCTCTGCTTCATGTGCCATAATGTTGTGCAGCTTTATACTAATATCCCCGAGCTTGCCATTGCACTTCTTTAGGATATCACATTCGAACCTGATATCTTCATACCAAATGTCTATCAGTAGGGCATTGTTATTATTTAACACTTGATTATTTATTAGAATTTGAGGATCAATCCTCTTTATTTCACTCAAAGCAGTTAGGTCCTTTTCCAATTGGAATGACCATCTTCCTATTTCATTCTGCATTTTGTCCACTTTTCTCTTCAAACTGCTCAAAGAATTCCACCTCTGTAAAGAGGTTCTCAATACATCCTCCGCTCCTATAAGGGCTGACAATATCCACTTATCCATGATCATGGATTGATGCTTCACGAGGTCCAATTTATTAACTTCCTCCTGGGAGATAACAATCAATGGGACTGCCACATCCGCTAGTGTACTATCAGGGTTAATCAACCCCTTTATATATGCATACAGTTGGGTAATGTGCTCCTTATGCTGCTTATTTTTCTCTTTTTCCTTCTTTACCCTTTGGGTCAAAGAATCAATGATATCCTTCCCTTCTTGACCTTCTTGGTCCTCATTAGCAAAACCCAAATCAACTGTTGTGATTTGGAACTTTTCCATGGTGATTTTGCTCTTCTCCTTCTCTACAGTGGGAAGTGCTACTTGGGCAGTCCTTCTGTCTGTAACAGGATCTCTTTTGATAGTCGATGTCAATCTGGATTTCCTCTTTGGCTTCATGATGGTCTCTGCAAACAAGGTAGAAACATCAAATTCTTGAATTTCAAAGCCTTGTTCCGTACCTATTTCTTTCTCCAACCACTAAGGCACTTCATCTTTGGATCCTTGTTGTCTTTCATCGTCATCATGTCTGCCATGACCTCCAGTATTTGTCTCTGTTCTAGGTTGAGAAGGTGTCTTCCTATTTTCTTCCTCATGTAACTCCTCATGAGGGGAATCCTGTGGCATCTCTTCTTGTTGGGGGACTTCCTTTTGTAGGGGAGGATCTTGTGGAATATCCACATGATGATCCTACACTTGATCCAGTACTCCCTCTTTCTGAGTTTCATCCACTTTAGTATTTTCCTCCCTCTGAGGCATATTCCAGCATCTATGGATATTTGTGCGTTTGGTCCTGGTGCATCACCTTGATCTTGAATTACATTTTGTTCTGCACCAGATGCACCGACATCTTGTGTCTTAAGGTCCTCATGACCTGATATACTCTTTTCTCCTGTATCTCCTTGAGTCCAGGCGGCATCATCACCTGATGTATCTCTATCAGCTTCGCCCTTCTGTTGGACTTCTACTATCTTTGGCGCAGCGGGTATCCCATGTTGTTGCTGGTCCATATCTAGAGCATTGCTCCCTTCTTCTGCCTGCTTGGCTTCTTCAACTTTCTCTGTCCTATCAGGTGCACCCACTTTGTCTTTGGGGCTGGTGTCCTCCCTGTATGTCAAATTTATCACTGTAGGGCTAGTCACCTGATCGACCAATTTGTCGAGCCCGATTTGTTGAGCTGCCCTTTCTGGGCTACACTCCTCTTCTTGAGATGTTTTCTTCAACCCTTCCAATACCACCGCTTGTGCTAATGGGGTTCCATGTGGGGTCATGCGGGTACTGGAGGTGAGAGTTTCCATCTTCTGAGAAGCAACATTTTGTACTACTTCATCATATGATAGGTCCACTGTGTCTTCCAAGGAGAAAGGACCACCGTGACCTACTTTGAAAGTCTCTTTCACCTGCTCCTCTGCTCTCTCAGTCTTAAATTTGATAATGGTGGGAAGGGGCACATCATGCTGCATCTCTGTTCTAAACACTTCACCACCAGCTCCCCTTAGTACTATGGGATCAGTCCTGATCTCACCCCGCATAGATGTTCTCTATTTCTTGGGTGGTGACATCAAGGGCGCCGCCCTCCTCTTCTTGCTGATCATCATCGGGTCATCACCTGCAAGTTCCTTATCTACTAGCTCTTCCTCAAGAGGGATATCCTCTTCTATATTCTGTTGTGAGGCTTGGCCCTCATCCTGTACTTCTGCAGTACTTTCAGCTGGCCTCAAGATTCTTTTTGTCTTTGGTTTATCCATCGGGGGTGGTGTAGATGAGGCGGATGCCTATCCTGATGTTGATGCACCTACAGCTGGTATGGCAACCCTTTCAATTATCACCCCTTTAGGCTCATCACTAGTCTTCTTTCCTCTAGGGGGTCCTTTCCTCTATTTCTGGGTAGGTAGTCTCTCCCCATTGGATTTTCTTTTCTCACCGAGGAAGTCATCGTATTCCTCATCTAGGATCTCCTGCCTTTTCTTCTTGGTGTCCATTGTAATGGCCACACCTCTTTTCTTCAATCTATTTATTTGTTCATCTACCCATGCTTGGGTTAATTGCAGCACCCCACCTGTAAATTGATCTAAGGAGATATCCTCCGGCTGTGTTAGATCAGGGGCTGAGATGGTGTCATTGTAGACCTTATCTTCATATTCATTTGACATGGTCCTACCATCATCCTTGTTTAGTTGTGTTGGCACTGGGATGCAGTCAAATGTCCTTATCTAATTTAGGGTGAGCCTCTGATATTTTTTTCTTCTCACTTTGGCCTCATCCTCACAATCAGTCCAAAAATCTTCCAGATGCCTCTAATTTATAGGCTTCCCCATTATTTTCTGCATCCTGCCATAGGGGTCGTATGATCTAGCCAAAGGAAATGGCTATAGATACATCAATTTCAGACCTCCTATTACATGCTCTATGCTTTGTGAATCTGAGTACATATGCCATCCCATAGATACTGGAAAAAGCACTGGAGGTATCTTCTTTTGTGCTTTGTATGCCTCCACTATGGTAGACACTAATCTTAAAACCTCCATCAAGGCTACCCCATCAGTAGGGTACCTTGGTAGCATGAGGGGCTGATCTTCAAATCCCTCAACTCTCATGTATGAAAAGGTGGCATACTGGATGAACCAGGCCCCATGTCTGTAGATAACTTCCTGAGCCTCCATGCTCAGTCTCTTGGTTCTGTCTTCCTCCATTGTGCTGACTAGATGCATAGAGAATGCATCATTCACCAATTTATAATTTTGGAGGTAGTTCTTTCTTTGTAACTAAGGATAGTGATCCCATATGTGGGCATCATCTACACCACTGCTAACCTTCCCCACTGTAGTCAGGGAATCAAATGTTCCCTTGTAGGCACATGAATAAACAACATAAGAGGTCATGTGAAATGAACACTCCTGACCTCCCAGGTTCCTCATTTCTTCATCTAATGCATCACTGATGACCTTGGCCCATAGTGGCTTGTTATCTGTATAAAGGACCATCTGGATGATCCCAAACATCCAATTCTTGAAGTTCCCAGCATGAGGCTGATTTGTCATCTTGCTGAGCAGGGCAATCATGTATTGGTATTCATCATCAAAATCAAATTTGTATAGATGGACTGGCAACTTAGCAGAGGCAGTGTAGGTGCTACTCTTTGAACTCCACTGGTACATCCTCTTCCTTGCATTCTTTTTGTTGTTATTATACTTTGTTTCCAGCTTCTATAGATCCACACTGACCACCCTCTTTCCAACTGGTAGGTTAAACGTAGATGTGATGCCCTTTATTGAAAAGTTCGCATAAACCCTTCCATGCTTCTCCACCTGTCTGGTCTGAGGGTTATAGTTTCTGGCACATTCTACTACCAGTTCTAGGGTTTCCATGGCATAAGGGAATCGAGCTGCATGCCACATTCTTGATACATATATTGCATCTAGCAGGGTATTATCTTTATCATGGTCTATTCTGGATGACCATACCGCTAAATCTGTGTCTCCCTGGTGAGTGTCACCAATGATGCCATATTTGAATTGTACCCCCTCAGGCTGAACAAACATGGGTTTAAGAAACTTAGAATCAGACCTGTTCCATCTGAGGTCCGGCATGGACTCTTGCAATAAACATGATCTATCTTACTATACAATATCCGTATGCATCTGTACAACACTATATCTTTCAATGACATTATGCATACTTTGTTCATTATTCATTACTTCATCACGATGTGCGTACTTATAGATTCAAACCATAAGAAAGGTCATACTACCTGGACTTGCAGAAAATGACAACAGGAGGGTTTTTTTAATTACTTACCTGATAACACTTTTCTCTTGGGTTAGGTGGATGATTACGGAAAAGGGTAGCAAATGCTGATGATCACCCATTCCATTATGCTGCAAGCTGTAGTCCATTCACAGGTAGCTCGTATGAGGGTTTGATTTCTTTGCTCTGTAAATTCTCATTTTTTCACAAGGTAAATGGAAATAACCTTGGAAAGTTACCTTTAAATGCATCCTTAGGGCAGGATTAGGGTAAAACTATGTTAAATCGATTAAATCTGTTGATCCTTTGCAGAGAATCCATGGATGATGCCAAGTGTTTGGATCGTATTCGCAATTGGCGGGAATCCATCTACCGCATTTATGTGCATTTAATGTCTGGAAACAAGAGGGAGGGGTGATCTTCGAAAGATCAGGTGATATTTAAAATATGACCCCCGCAACTAAAATGACCCCCTTGGAAATATCAGGGTGACGTCAGCATGCTAATGACCTTGTTCAAGTGTGTGTTGTAATGACGTCACCGTCATGTTATCGAATATGGTGGGCATTGGATATATACCTCCGCGGGGTAAAATGAAATGATGACCTCAATACTAGGGTGATATTCTTTGTTCGTTGGGTTTTGATGACGTCATTGTCATATTGGCAAAGGGGGATATTTTGCGACGAGGGTGATCTTTGAAAGATCACAGATATTAAAAACATGACCCCTCACGAAATATGGGAAGTTGTTTGACAGGCAGATAATAACCACTATGTAAAATTGACGTCCGGATTGCGGACCAACTGATCACCAGGTGATAAACTTATATTGGGGTGATCTTATACAATAAGACTGATGTTTGAAATATGACCCCCTTCCTCGAAATATCAGGTTTGACTGAAACTTTGACTCAACGTAATTTCCTCCCTTTAAAGAATTTCGGGGTGATTCAAAAGGCAAACCTACTTGGAATTTCGTACACTTTCCAACCATGAGGTTGATGGTATGAAATATTGACTTTGACAACTAACCTCATCATGGTGACCTATCTACCCCTTGTAGGATGACCTGCATGACTTATTTTTACCAGACCGCCCAAAGCAGAAAAACAACCAGCGAAAGCAGCAAACAAGTTGGGTCCCTGTTTTGTCAAGTCAAAATGGGGCGTGTTGTGTAACCACACAATAGGTGGCAACTCTATTGTTGAACTTGTTTGAAGCTGCAATATATTCCTAGGTACTTCATCCTTTTCATTCAAAATGGTTAGATTAGAACAACAATCTTTGTCATATCCTTAGAAAAGGTCATTCTCTGTTGAAAGATACAAAGCCTTGAATTTCAATGGTATTGGTGGTTATCCAAATGCTATCCCTAGTAAAGTTAGAAAATGCTTGCCAAAATATAGTGGAAAGAATTATGAATCAACAAACAAGCATCTGCAAGTCTTATGTGATTTAATGGATGATTTTGAGGTTGATCATGAAGATGTTGTTATGAGGCTTTTTGTTTAGACTTTGCAAAATGATGCTAGGGATTGGATTTCATTCTTACCTGAATGTTCTATCTCTTCATGGGTTGAGTTCTGTTTAAGGTGAAATTTGATGCAAGAGTATTTGTTAGTGTTTAGGGTTGGTTTGTATGAATCCCCCTTTCACCTCAAACATTCAAGGACTTCATCCGAGTAGGAAGTCTACTACCAGGCTTTCAGTCACTTAGAATGTAGGGAAAATTAGAATTGTGTGATTTTGTTGTTTAATAAAGCCCAATTATGCTCAAAACCCTAATTATGTAAATTCAGAAGCAAGCAGACAAATCACCGAAAATGCTCGCACATAGATATATCAAATGACAATCAAATGCATACGAGATTTCAAAGTTCAAAAGGCGGAACAGTCGGGGACTAATGAGCGGGCGAGTGCCACCATTTTTGTCAAGATCTAGAAACCTTGTCTGCAACCTATTCCTGTTGTCCAAGAGATTTTCCTATTGCGGGATCTAAAGGACTAATGAGTGGGCACCCGAGTCCAGGTCCTTATTTTCTTCTTTGATCTGCAATTCTGACAATCTGCACTGCTCTCCTGCAACTCCACTTTTTCTGCTACTGCAACCTATAACCTACAATCAGGAAAAAATGGGTTAGGGGTTGTGGTGTTTAGAGGCTTGCCTTAGTCAAGCCTCAGAGAGACATTCAAGTCTTCCAAACACCATTGTCAGATAAAGAGTGCATATCCCTGCGGGATAGAGGCAAAATCCAAATGATAAATGATTGAAAACACAATTGATATCACCTTGTAGTGAAGATCTCATGGAAGATAGAAGCTCTTCATGCCATGAGGAGATGGCTTCCAAATCTACAAATACAAACACAATAACAACACAAATTCTTCTCTATAACACACAATGAATGCCTTAAATCACTTTCACATAAGCTCATGAATCCAAAATGCCATCTAGTTTCCATCTAGTTTACAAATGAATGCTAAACATGCTTATATATGCAACTACAGACATTCCCACTAAGAATTTCATAATTGAAACTTATCGTGTCTGCATAGGACCTAAATAATGGTCATAAACTGACACTCCAAAATTGGTCCTACCCTAAAATAGGGCAAGACTAGGGGGTGAGTGCCCAAGTCCTCCCCCTATTTCAGGAAGGACTTATGTCAAGTTGTTCTCAAAATCAGCTACGCTCGTTTTTGTAGACAACCCCCACGAAACTTGTCCGTTTCGTGAATCTACACTCTAAGGTCACAAATCGAGAAAAGATTTTCTTGTTCTTGTGCGAGGTCATTTGACATTTTAAAACTTGTTTGCGACATTCCCTTGAATTGATCTCTCGATTTTCGCAAGGATCATTTAAAGTCGTAAACTAGTAAAAATATCATTTTGGTTATCTTTAGGAGTTAGTAAATTTTTTTGACTCTTGATATGCAAGAGCAGCTGAAAATGCTGCTCATACATATTATTTTTAAGCTTGTTTTTGTTTGATGTAATGACGGCATTTTTTGCCGCTATTACATCGTTTTTAAGTTTAATGCGCAGGAGCGGCTAAATTCACCGCCATCGCATGTGTTTTCCATCTTATATGCAAGAACGGCATTTTTCGCCGACATTACATGTGTCGATTGAAGTGTCGTGGCGGCCGAAATCGCCGCTCACGCGAGATCTTCGGGATTTTGATGTCGAGTGCCATTAATGGCCACTCGTGCCAGACATTTAAACTCCAATCTCGACCTTTTAAATGTGTTATCACTCCCATTGTTGTCATTTCTTATACTACAGCCTTTTAATTGATCCGCCAACGTTCTCTTCGACCGCTTGATCATATACTCCCGAGTTGTGACGGATCTTGCGTTGCAGTTTGAGCCTAGGGTTTCAAGTTTTTATGGGTAAGTTTCTTGTGTTTCTCTTCCCCATTTTTACTCATTGATTGTTTGTGTTGTTAGTTTATAAAGTTTTGTTAGGTTTTTTTCTGTTGTTTGTGATTCGTGTTTGGATTAGGGTTTTGTTTTTGTTTTGAAGACTTTGTGTCTTTCGTCAATCAGACCTTCACCATGTACCAACTCCTGATGTATGCAAAGACGGCGGGTTTTTCCGCCCCGACACCAAAACTCATTGTCACTCCCACTCGTATGAGCGGCGATTCATGCCGTTCAAACATCTGCTAACATTTTCCCTTTAACCTGCAATAGCAGTCTTTTCAACTGCTCAAACATGTTAATCGATGAACCTACCAAATGCACGAGCGGTGTTTTTATCCGCCCCTACATAAAAAAAAAACTTGTTTGGTCATTCCCTGGCTCGAGCGGTGTTTTTCCCCGTCCAAACACTCCAAGTTTTTACACATCACATGTAAAAGCGGTGATTTTGACCGCTCGATCAAGACAAATCAAATCTTCCAAAGTGCATGTAGAAGCGGCCTTTTTCATCGCTTTTACACCTAGAGATCCTTCCAACTTGCGAGAGCGGCCAATTCACCCACCCAAGCACATTTCCATGATTTTTCCCTAACACTGGAAAATTCACTTTTCAAAGCCAAAAGCCCGCTTTCACCCTCGCCTCGATTTGTGCGCTCAAGCCCTTTTAACGCATGCTTTCCCA
Source organism: Cunninghamia lanceolata (assembly GCA_027924645.1). Classification (NCBI taxonomy): domain Eukaryota; kingdom Viridiplantae; phylum Streptophyta; class Pinopsida; order Cupressales; family Cupressaceae; genus Cunninghamia; species Cunninghamia lanceolata. The sequence continues at coordinate 5,044,782 of BSBN01001247.1, read as the reverse complement.
TCCATGATCGTCAAAACGCAGTTGACCCAGTTTATCCAATTTTCCCCTAACTGCGAGATCATGGCCTTTTGCAGTTCTCAATCAACGTTCGTGGTGGTGTTCGAATTCACAGTTTTCTCAGGGCTCATGTCAGAATCATCTCCTTCAAAGTCCAGAGCCATGAAGTACAAGTACCAGGGTGTCTTTCCGGTAATAGCAGTTCAGTCGAATGTTGATGAAATCAGAGACACTGAAATTAGACACGTAGATATGGCTAAATTCATAGATAGAACTAAACAAGCAAATCCCTCCCGGCATATGCAGAAAATCATTGACAGCAATATTCATTTGGTCGCATCATTTCCTGTCAGTGCACATAACCCTGAATTTGTTCTACAAGTGGCCAACCACTACAATAGGGACACAAGAGCTGTGACAGACTCACAGGGAAATGTTATCATGAGATTGGACGCGAAGTTCATGGACAAAATCTTCATGTGTCCACCAATTGAAAATGTCGGGCAGATTGATTTTGCTTAGGATCAACAAGACTACGACAATGACTTGGAATCTGCTAGAAGACACATAAACAACAAATGGTTGAAAATTCCTAGGGCAATTCTGACCAGGTGGCCAAAGGACCTTCACAGGAGTGATTTTGTGGAGGAAATGTGTGACTTGATTACACTTTTGAGTCGCATCAGAGGACTCCCTTCTGCTTCCAAATTTTAGGACTGGATGTACATTTACATCAAGGTGATTCTATGGGGTAATCAGAAGATATTCTGGGGTGAACAGATCAGTAATGCTTTGCACAAGCAACTGGTAAGGGTCAATACTACCTTCAAATTTGATATGACCTCTTACCTTGTCTATGCTGCTGCAAGTATGAGGAACTTTCCAGGTTTGACCCAAGTAGGGGACAGGAGATTGGTCCCAGTATATGAATACTACCCCCAAATCACTCTGAAGGGGTCAATTCATCATTTCAGAAGAGTCAATGATGTGTTCTTCTCAGTTTTCATGTGCTTGTGGAATGGTGAACTAGTTCAGAGAAGAGTTTCTAATGAAGCATGGCAGGTTGTAAATTCTTTTGGTTGTTTGTTCCTACAATTCCCCACCTTCACTTATCTTCGGGTAGGATACTATCCTGGTTACCCTTACATGTTGCCACGGTATCCCAGTGATCGCATTGTTCTTATGGAGCTTTGTAGACAACTGATTGTGGTTCATAACAAACAGATGGAGCTTAAGAAGTCAAGAATAAAGTTTCCCATTGAAATTGGGAGGTATTCAGTTCAGTCTGCCAACAAAGCTAAAATAATTGACTCCGAGTTGCAGTTCGTCACCATGAAGACCTACAAGAAGAGAAATCATTTTGACTTCAGAAGGGTTCAAGATAAAATCAAGAGGAAGTCAAATTTTCATGAGCCAATGGTCGAAGACATATGGGCAGATCTCAGGACCCAAAATGAGATCAGAAAACTGGATTTCTGTAGGCTTCATCTGAGCCAAATTGAAGAACTAGGACTAGCTGATATTCCAGATGGAGTGGAGGATGATGGAGATGTCCTAGATCATGAATATGAGGCAAAGAATGTTGAGGCTTCACCTCTCCCAGAGGTGAAATGGTCAGTCAAGGAGGAGACATCCATCAGGAAAAGATTCCAACCTATATTGGCAAACACCAACTTGTGGTTGGAAAGTAAAGGGATCAAGTTGAAAGAATTCCTTACAGGGTCCGAAGAGGGGACACAGGAGCAAACAGGTAAAAAGGTGGAAAAACAAACTAAGAATAAGAGTGACACTCCTTCCTCCTCCAAGGTACACAAACCAAAGATCAAATTTGTATCCAAGGGAGGAAAGAAGAAGGAAACCACAGAGGCTTCTGATGCCACTAAGTCAGATGTTGAAGACATCAATGATGATCATATGGAAATTGAAGATGTTGAGACTGAAGAACAAAATGTTCAAAGGTCTAAGACAAAGGTATCTGAAGAAGATGAACAAGGTGAAGATGAAGATATAGAGGTAGAGTGACTTGATGGTTCCCCACAGACTCCGGTGAAAGACCTTCCTTCTAATACACAAGTTCTTACACCTCCTCCTCATTTTCTGTTTTCTGATGGTTTGCCAATATTTTCAAATGTTTCTCTTTCTCCCATTTTTGTTATTTCTTCTGACAATACTCCTCAATCCATGAGGGCTAGTCATGGAACCGTTTTTGACTCTTCTGGTTCCATTCCAAGCTTATCTTCCCCTTCTTTTGATATCGGGGAACAGACTCTCTTGGAGAACCTTCTTGATGCTTCACAAAAGGTTATTGATACAGGTGTTGTGTTTACCAACACAAGTCCAATTGTCACCATCACGGGTACAAGCACGGAGCCAACCAAGCAAGTAGTGGATCCCCCTCCAGTTGTCGATGCATCTATACTTCCTCCATGGTTATCTGCCTATACTCCAAAGAGGAAGAAACAAGCCATCTCACCTGATGAGATTGACATTGAAAATCTATTGCCCGTGAAAGCTAAGAATCAAAAGAAGAAGCCTAAGACTGTTTCTAGGCTGGTCACTGAAAATGGAATCAGATATGCCGAAATTGCCAAACCTCCTGAAGATGCCATAGTTGATACTTTTGACATTCGCAGTTATGTCATTTCAAGGGTTGAACTTGGTAAAGTGACTCATGAGGGTGTCAAAGCAGATTTTCAAACCACTGCCACTACTCTACTTGAAAAGTATGATGAAACCAAAAGGGAAAAAGAGAAATACAAAGCAAAAGTAGAACAACTGGCCGCTGTCCTTCAAAAAATAGTAAAGTCATTAGAGATAGTAGAACCAATGGCAGTGATAGTGGAAGATCCCCTGATACAGAAGGTAGAAAAAGCCCAAGCTAGAGGCAAAATAGTGGGGGATGTAGTGGAGCGGTTGTTGGCCCAAGGACGAGTTCTGTTGAAAACCGCTGTGGAAAGAAGGGAGAAAATGGACAAAGCTAAAGCTGAGCTAGATAATCTGGTGGATCTACTTTCACAAGAGCTGCAAGATCAAGAAGAGAGTCTAGAAGAGTGGACAGATATGAAGAAGATCAAGATAAAGAATTTGATCACCATTGGGGTCGTCACCAACAGGGAATCATATCTCAAGACCAAAGAGATTCTAGCTCATCATATTTTCATAATAAAGAGTCTACTTGAAGATGTGTGCCAAGCTCGAGAAGCCAGTGAAGATAGTGATGTCACACTCCTACATCGGCTGGAAGAACTTCCTTGCACCTTGACAAGAGAAGATCATAGTTTCCTCACAGCACAGGAAATGATAAGTTCTTTTGAAGAAATGGTACAAAAGAAATTTGAAGAGGAAGCTCCTTTAATGCTCTCAATGGACAACCTGTATGATCAACATTCGACTTTGGAGAATCTAAAGGATAATTTAGAGAAGCATGAAAAGGCAGTAAAGGCGGTGAAGGATTCAATCCTCCGAGCTCGCACCATCTCTGAAAACACAGCAAAACCAGATGCATGCGAGATGTCAGTTGTTCAAACCATGTATCAGAACTTCCTAAGGAAAAAGGATGGAGGAAGTTAGTGCCTTAGCTTATTTTTATTAGATATTATGTAAATGGAATTTTGTTTTGGACATCTACACATGTAATTTTCCAAAATGTAATTACATGTGAAACAAGAGAAGTCATAAGTCAAATAGGACTCTCTTGTTGAATAAGTCAAATTAGTTGTAGATTTCCTAGATTTTTTCAAGGTCTTTCCCTATAAATAAAGGGGACCTCTTTTGTAAATACTATCTTTTGTCTATTGCAAGAAAACTTTGGCGAATTGAAAAGCAAATCAAGACTTTGTGCTTTTTGTGAAAATCAATATTCAAATATTTATCAATACAAGAAAGCAAGTTCAATTTCAATCTTTGTCTTGGGATTATTTGTGTTGTGATAGTTTTGTTCTTACGTCTTGCTATCATAATCTTATTTGATAATAATTGAAGTGTGGAGTTTGTTTCAAGTGATTGAAGAGCGCTCTTAATTTGATTCTGATAAACTTTGTGTTATCAAATCAGTTGTGGGTTATATGTTCATGTTTGTGAGAATACAATAGTTTGGAGACTTTGTGTTGCAAGTTGTTATATTTGAATTACTTTTATCATCTTGAAGAGGAGTGAAGACTTTGGGCTGCATTCTACTTCAAATAGTTCCGTTTACAAGTAGTAAGTGAGGTAACAGAAAACTTTGTGTTTCTGTGATTCTGTGATAATTTATAAGTGTTATATTAGAGTTTGAAATATAAACATCTATTCTGAAAAAAGAGAATGAGATGAGATGGAACCACCACAAACATAGTTTTTAGTGTACATAAATTTGATAAGTTGTTTGATTTGCAAAAGTTAAGTAATTAGAGGGAACCTCCCCTTGCTGAGAGGAGAGACTTTGTCTCATCATAGCTGTGGCTGATATACCTATTTTACCGTTAGCGAGTTAATGACAAAATATTCACCCAATAGTTTTTTGGCGACTCTATTGGGGAAGGAACGCGCAAGTTGAAGCCTCACGCTTTGAGTTGAAGCATTTTCAGTCCTTTTCCATTTTCTTGCAAATTGTGTTGAGCATAATACAGTCTGGCAGATTCCCGGTACACCAAAAGTAAGAGGGCTCAGGGTATTATTGATCCTGCATTTGAATTGATGCAGCAGAATAATTTTGGATTCTTAACTCCACGACCTCGTCTTCAGCACACCAGGAGTTTTCCCCCTACAAACACCAGGTCTCCAATACCAGGTGAAGTTTCTATTGCCAGTGCTAACAGAGTTTTGGTTGTTCATACACCACCAAGGTTTGTTATACCACCTTTCAATCAGCGCGTCATGGCAGCCCAAGGCCCTTGGGGTAATACCTTTGGTCCTCTAAATTTGACCCCACCATTGCATGAACTACCTCGTAGTTCACGAAAGAATTTCCCCAAATTATATGGTGATGGAAAAGTTCATCCTGATGAGCACATTGCGGCTTTCTGTATAGCCTGTGGTGTGATAGGTGTCGAGCATGAAGACGTGGCTGTGCGACTCTTTGTAGAAACACTACAAGGCGCTACCGCAGACTGGTTTTACCACCTCCAAGCTCAGACCATAACAAACTGGGCTACTCTCAAAACCAAGTTCGAAGCTAGGTTTAAACCTACGGAAGATGCTCATGCATTGTTGGCCCAACTGACACAGATGAAAAAGGAACCTCATGAACCAATGCGAGATTTCATCGCTAAGTTCAACAAATTGAGAAACAGGATTCCCACCACCGCTGAGCCCACAGCAGAGAACCTCAAAAGTTTCTTTATCAATACTATTGGTTTTTTCCTAGACTAGATGCTTATTCCCAGATTTCCCTACAAGGTAGCCATCAATGATCAACAGGATCTCTGGGCCAGGGGCCAACAGTATAGGAGATAGACTCTATATTTTATCTCCTCTTCTTCAGGTTCTGCAAAACCTAGGGGGGTATTCCCTACTCAACATCCATGGGGATATGCATACAAAGGCTGGGATGCTGACAGAAAGTAGATAAGTCCTCCTGTAAGTAGACCAAAACTGCAAGATAAGAGCAAAGGGGCTGGCTTTGGGCCTATTTTCAGTTGTAGACAGAGGACTTGGATCCTAAAACTAATTCTAATGTCCTAATGGTTATTTTAGAGTTTGATGTTGATTTTATGTTTGGATGCAAAGCTGGACATGGTTATAACACAAACACAAAGCAAGATTGGTGCCTATCCAGGGCCTGGAGTCAGTAGACATACACCTGTGAATGATATGCATGAACAACTAAAACTGGATTTCAGGGGGACACATATGATACCTGCCTTACAGATATCTCCCAATACAAAGTGTTAAGCTATCCATACTTATGGCATCCCTATTGCAGTATATCCTTCCCAATATTCAATCTGAAAACAGTTTAATCTACCCCTTGAGCAGAAGTTAAAAGATTAAACATTCAACACAGGAATTCTATGTTCTAGAATCTTAGACATTCCTTAAATATCTAGACTCAAAAGAAAGATACATGCAACACTGGAGACAGAATTAGCACAACACATGCAAACATAGCATTACTCATATAGGATAAACCATGAAATTAGTGGATTCATGCAAAAACATACCACAGGAGATACATAAACTCACAAGTTTTTTGCTGTATAGAGCAACCAAAAACCAACTGTATTGTATTACAGAGCCAGAAATGTTCAGCTTTCAACAACCTCAAAAAATGGCAACACAATCTACATATAACAGCTAGATAGTGTACCATATGCAATTAATTACATGGCTTTGACAAAAATTCTGCCAGATACAGTCCTCAGAAGGAATGGCGCTCAGAAAATATAAATGCAGCAGACAAAGAGGGGTCTCGAGCCATGCGCCACGATCTGGAAGTCCTCATGCTAAAAATCAGGTACATGACTGTTCAACAAGTCGTCCATGCCTCAACACAGTCGCCATTGATGGCTCAACCACCCGCAGCCATTGAGAAAATAGTCACATCACTCAAGAAGGAAATTCCCGCCAAAACGCTTCTTCGCAGGTTCAAACTACACAGGGGAATAATCCCACATGCATGGTGAGGAGATCACTTCATTAGTTTATAAACGGGGCCGCAAACATGATAGGTGTCGAGCGTTTTGCCACACTCGACACACAACCCTTCGCCAAGAACCCATCGCTGTGACATATACCATCGGCCCAGCTCAAAACTCCCTCGCCGATATAACAACTCATTCCGATGAACTATGGCCTCATCCCTCCGTCGGCCAAACATTACCCATCGGCGGACCCTCCAACTGCTAGCCCGATCTCAAAAGTCTCGCCGATCGCCAAATCCTACATACTCCACCGTTGGCCAAACCAAACACAAAGTCATCCCGATGGCATTCCCCATCGGGGTGACTTCCTTCCATCGGCGGACCACAAAACACATTGGCTGATCACAATAGTCTTACCGATGCCAAACGTCAACCCCACTTTCTTCAGTAAGACACGCTGATGAATCTTCATCGGCCAAACACTACACTGTCGGCCCAACATCTGACCACTCACCCGATAGCTCCCACTCCTGCCGATGAATACATGACTTACCCCTGTCGGCAAGACCAACACCATCGGTAGAACCACAATCTCATTCGTTGATAGCATAAAGTCTCAGCGATGGAAGAAGACACCGTGCTATCAACATGATCGCTAAGACACAACACAAACTCACGCTGATGAAGAGGGAAACCTAGGGTTTGAAAAAGAAACCCTCCACCTGCAAGCTCTACTTCCAGGCCAAAAATGAGCACCAACAAATACATAGCTTCTGGAGGTGAGTTTCCTATTGAGGCGAGCTGCTCCTACTGATCTTGCTGCGGCTCAGATTTTGGCAACTGAAGTAGAAGATGATCTTATCCTTGCAGGTAAGATAAGAAGGGACACTAATAGAAATAAAAGTTCCTCTTCTACTGAGAACACTTCCACAAGCACCACAGATCCCATGGTGCAAAAGCTAGCAAATGAATTGCTAGCTCTCAAGAGACAAATGTCCCAAGGTATATCTGCGCCTTCTTCTTACCGAGATATACCAAGGAGGACATTTCCAAATAATTCATATCAAGGCAATGCTGCTAGGAATCAAGGACAGCAAAACCATCTTCCACCTACACAGGGGAAGCTTGCTATTGAAGCAGCGCCGGTCAACTCTGGTTTTGGCTACTATGAAGCTGAGAATGAACTTTCTTCCCAACCTGAGTTGGAATATGAAAATGGTGCTAATCTCTTCACAGAAGGAGAAGAAGAGTTAGCTGGTGACTCTACCATCAGCTTTCTAAACTACCAGGACGAAGCTGAAAAAGGAGAAGTGAGTGAAGGAGCATATGCTGTTTTCACTAGGTCTCAAAATCAGTCAGCTCTTCAAGCTGATAAAGGGAAGGCGAGAGAAGAATCTCAACCGGAGATTTCAATCGCTAAATGGGGGACTCCACTACCTTTCCAATCAAAAGACCCGGTGGTTAATAAACAAGTAAGTGCCTCTAATGAATTTGTACCTTCCACCTCTACTCCTCAGACTAGTGCTGTCTCTACCAAAAATCAAAATGATGGTTTTTCTTCCTCCGTATATAATTCTTTTCAGTAGTTTGATATAATAGATCATGCTAGGAGAACTAAGATACAAATGTCTGAAGTTGAATATTTACAGGCTAATCCTGAACAATTTGATAGATTAGCTAAATATGTCAAAAATAAGGCCATCCTTGCAGGACAAGAATTTCCCAAAGCTACTCACGACTCCTCCAAAAGTAAACCTACCCAAAACAATCTTGTTACTACTCCCCCTGAAGCCTCTGGGAAAATTGAACCTTTCTATGTTTCCCTATTAGTAAATGGTTATAAATTGAGTGTTGAGTACTAGTGACTCAAATTACAGGTTCTGAGCAATTGCGTAATAGATTTTGGAGCTTCAGACAACGTTATGCCTGCTAAGGTAGCAGATGCCCTTGGCCTCACCTTAACCAAAACTTTTGGGAGGTGTTTCTCTATGGAGAATAAGCAAGTTCCACTTTTGGGTCAAATCAAAGACGCCCAATTTGCATTTGCAGCTTTTCCAGATAAGAGAATCAAGATGACAATCTTGGTAGCTGATGTTCCAGCTTCATACGGCATTCTTCTTGGACGTAATTTTTGTAAGGATGTGGGTGGAGAGTTGAACATGGATTTGTCTGAAGCTAGGATACCTGTCAAAGGTGTCATGCAGAAGCTGCTTCCTGAGAAGGAGGCAAAATACATTGTTACTCAAACATCAAACCCCAAAGCTCAAATTTTGTTTGAGTCCTCAGGAATGGGTAACTATTTTCTATCTACTGAAGATTGTTCCGATTCATCAGATGAAGCTACATCGGGTGATAGCTCCGATATGTCAGATGGAGACTCAGAAGAGTTTTCAGATGAAAGTTCAGGTAAGGGCATAGCAATTCCAAATTCTTCCCTCACCGATGAAGAGGAATCTTCTGACCAGAGAAAGTCCAAGAAATCAAATTCTGATGGAGTCTGGATTTTAGAATTTGATGGTAGCTGTTCTTCTACCGGTTCTGGAGCCGGAGTGGTCTTGATATCGCCACAAGGTGATATTTTACCTTTTTCATACAAGCTACAATTTGATAATACCAATAACACTGCCGAATACGAGTCCTTGTTGCTCGGATTGGAAGCAGCGCGTGCCAAAGGTGTTAAGACCCTTCATGCTCAAGGGGACGCTGAATTGGTGGTTTGTCAAGTAAGAAATTTATACCAAACAAAAATGAAAGATTGAGACACTATCGCAATCACGTATGGGATTGCATTGAAGATTTCGATGCTTTTAATATTTCAGCAGTGCCTAGAGAGTTCAATGACCGTGCAGATTCATTGGCTGTTTCCGCCACTCTCATGGTGCCTCACATGGATTTCAGAGGAAACAAGTACACTATTGAGCTGGTCTTCCGACCAAGTGTACCTGATAACGCTGACCATTGGCAGGTGTTCAATGGCGATAATCAAATCATTGCTTTCCTAGAAAAGGTGGATAGTTTTGATGAGCTTTACTTTGAAGGAAGTGAATCACCACCTCGTGAATATGTTTCTGAGGTAGATTCGCAGACTGGCGAAGAATTTCTACAATTGAAAGGAAATAAAATCCTAAAAGGTTTGGTTTCCCTTGAGAAACTTTTTGATAAACATGACAGGTATATCAAGCAGTGGCAACAACAACAGGATTTGAGTTCCTCCACAGAATTTGAGCAGGTTAATTTGGGTACGAAAGCAGATCCTAAGATGGTCAACATCAGAAAATGTTGCACTGCTGATGAAAGATTCAAATTCATTACCCTCCTCCGCCATTACATTGATGTTTTGGCTTACTCATATGATGACTTGAAGTCTTTCAGGCCTAAGGAGGTTCAACACGAAATTCCTCTCAAGGCTGGATCGTTGCCTTACAAACAGAAGCAGAGGCAATACAATCCAAAGATATCAGGTACGATTCTTTCTAAAATTCAGAAGATGCTGAATGCAAGGATAATTTTTTCAATTCATCATTCCACATGGATTTCCAACATAGTACCTGTAAGGAAGAAGAACGGAGAAATCCGTATCTGTGTTGATTTCAGAAATCTCAACCAGTCTTCCTTGAAAGATAACTACCCTTTGCCCATCATGGACCAAGTATTGCAAACAGTGACAGGTTCAGAAATGTTATCTATGTTAGATGGTTTTTCAGGGTATAACCAAGTGGAGGTAAATGAAGCTGATCAGTTCAAAACTGCCTTCACCACACCACGGGGCACATTTGCATATCACAGAATGCCTTTTGGTCTGATCAATGCTGGCGCAACATTTCAGAGAGCGATGGATCTTGCCTTCAAAGATGAAATGGGTAAGTTCATCGTGGTGTATCTTGATGACTTGACTGTTTTCTCCAAAAACCATCATGATCATGCGCATCATTTGCGACAAGTGCTGGAGCGCTGTCGGCAAAACGGTATTTCCCTCAATCCCAAGAAGTCAGTTTTTGGGGTGACGGAAGGCAAGCTTCTCGGACACATTGTATCTTGAGAAGGTACTAAGATTGACCCGGAGAGAGTTAAATCTATTCAAAGTCTCACTCTGCCAGCAAGTAAGACTGCTGTTCACTCTTTCTTTGGAAAGGTGAATTTTCTGCGAAGGTTCATTCCTGAGTTTGCAGAAAAAACCTGTCACATTGTTAATATGATGAAGGGTAAGGCCACTTTCCATTGGACCGTGGAAGGTAAGGAAGCATTCAAGGATATCAAGAGAGCTATTTCTCATGCTCTAGTTCTTGTTTGTCCTGACTACACTAAGGATTTTGTAGTCTATAGCTACGCTTCAGAGCACACACTTTCAGCTATTCTAGTTCAGCAGAATGAAGAAGGCGTCGAATCCCCCATATCATTTATGAGTTGTCCTCTCAAAACTCATGAATTGAAGTATTCAAATATGGAGAAGCATGCCTTTGCCGTAGTCAAAGCGGTTAAGCATTTCAGGTTCTATATTCTAAACTCACACACTGTTGTCATGGTGCCTGATACAACAGTCAAATCTATCCTAACTCAACAGGAGTTTGGAACAAAGAGAGGTAATTGGATCGCTAAGATCCAAGAATTTGATCTGGATATCAAGCCTACCAAGCTTGTGCGTGGTAAAGGTTTGTGTCAATTGATCGCAGATAATGTTCCAAAAGAGACAGGAGACGAAGAAGAAGAAGTTGTGGACACGCCAACTATTCTTTTTGTTACTACAACTGACGAGTGGTATTCCAATATCACTCATTTCCTTACCTATGGTGAGTGCCCTTCTCACTTGTCTTATAAAGAAAAAAGAACTGTCAAGTTAAAAGCTGCAAACTACGTCCTTTGGGACAATGGTTTGTACAAGAGAAGCCTTGACGGTGTATTTCTCCGTTGCGTGGATAAAGCGCAACAAGGTAGACTTTTGGAGTCTTTCCATAATTTGGCTTGTGGAGGACATTTTTCAGCACCCGTAATGGCTCACAAGATTCTGCGAGCCCGATACTATTGGCCCACACTGTTCCAAGATGCGTACAATTGGGTACGCAGGTGTGAGTTATGCCAGCAGTTTGTTGGGAAACCAAAATTGGCAGCCTTACCTCTAAAACCGGTGGTGATTGAGGAGCCTTTTCAGCAATGGGGTATTGACTTCATTGGTGCAGTGAATCCATCATCCAGTGTAGGACATAACTATGTTCTCACCGCAACAGACTATTTTACCAAATGGGTGGAAGCTATTCCAGACAAACATGCTACTTCAGAGGTGGTATGCAGTTTTCTTAAAGAGAACATTATTTCCAGGTTTGGAGTTCCAAACAAGATTGTAGCAGACAATGCTACTTGTTTTTCCTCTCATGAGATCACTGAGTTTTGCTATGAACATGGGATCACTCTTTCCCATTCTTCGGACTATTATCTGCAAGGGAATGGTCAAGCAAAATCAAGCAATAAGAATCTGGTCACTATCATCAGGAAGCTAGTAGATGAGAATCAGAGAACTTGGCATAAGGCATTGTTTGATGCTTTATGGGCAGATAGAATTACACCCAAAAGAGAGATAGGCATGTTGCCATTTCAACTTCTATATGGTCTGAATGCAGAGATAGCGATTACCTTGGAATTGCCAGCGTTGAAGTTGGTAAAGGCATTGGAAGATAGAACTTTTGACAGCTCTATCGATAAAAGGATCATGTATTTGACTGAACTTGAGGAGCCGTGCACTATGGTGGTGGACCGTATTGCTGAGCACCAAAATCAAGTAAAGAAATTCTTCGATAAGAAGACAAAGGCTCATGAGTTTCAGGTTGGAGATCAAGTCTTGCTGTGGGACAAGAGGAGAGAACTAAAAGGAATGCACGGAAAATTTGATATCTTGTGGAGAGGTCCATTCATAATTCATCAGTTCTGTGGTGAAAATAGTTTCTTGCTGGAGTATCAGGATGGGACACCATTCTCGTTGCCTCACAGTGGACAACATTTGAAGCACTTCAATCCTTGAAGTTTCAGATAAGTTAAAAATTGTACATTTGTGTAGTTTTGTGTTTTTATTTTTTATTTTTGTTTTCATTTAGTCCTTTGTGTCTTTTTCTTTTTAGCTCGACTCTATAGCCCAATGGCATGGATGAAGGCACTTAGAGACTAGATTCTACTCTCCTCAATCGTTTCAAAGTTCGATTGAAGGAAGTTCCCCAGTTAGAGCTAGCTGTTGTTCTCAAAATCAGCTACGCTCGTTTTTGTAGACAACCCCCACGAAACTTGTCCGTTTCGTGAATCTACACTCTAAGGTCACAAATTGAGAAAAGATTTTCTTGTTCTCATGCGAGGTCATTTGACATTTTAAAACTCGTTTGCGACATTCCATTGAATTGATCTCTTGATTTTCGCAAGGATCATTTAAAGTCGTAAACTAGTAAAAATATCATTTTGGTTATCTTTAGGAGTTAGTAAATTTTTTCGACTCTTGATATGCAAGAGCGGCTGAAAATGCTGCTCATACATATTATTTTTAAGCTTGTTTTTGTTTGATGTAATGACGGCATTTTTTGCCGCTATTACATCGTTTTTAAGTTTAATGCGCAGGAGCGGCTAAATTCACCGCCATCGCATGTGTTTTCCATCTTATATGCAAGAACAGCATTTTTCGCCGACATTACATATGTGTCGATTGAAGTGTCGTGGCGGCCGAAATCGCCGCTCACGCGAGATCTTCAGGATTTTGATGTCGAGTGCCATTAATGGCCACTCGTGCTAGACATTTAAACTCCAATCTCGACCTTTTAAATGTGTTATCACTCCCATTGTTGTCATTTCTTATACTAAAGCCTTTTAATTGATCCGCCAACGTTCTCTTCGACCACTTGATCGTATACTCCCGAGTTGTGACAGATCTCGCGTTGCAGTTTGAGCCTAGGGTTTCAAGTTTTTACGGGTAAGTTTCTTGTGTTTCTCTTCCCCATTTTTACTCGTTGATTGTTTGTGTTGTTAGTTTATAAAGTTTTGTTAGGTTTTTTTCTGTTGTTTGTGATTTGTGTTCGGATTAGGGTTTTGTTTTTGTTTTGAAGACTTTGTGTCTTTCGTCAGTCAGACCTTCACCATGTACCAACTCCTGATGTATACAAAGATGGCGGGTTTTTTCGCCCCGACACCAAAACTCATTGTCACTCCCACTCGCATGAGCAGTGATTCATGCCGTTCGAACATCTGCTAACATTTTCCCTTTAACCTGCAATAGCGGTCTTTTCAACCGCTCAAACATGTTAATCGATGAACCTCCCAAATGCACGAGCGGTGTTTTTATCCGCCCCTACATAAAAAAAAAAACTTGTTTGGTCATTCCCTGGCTCGAGCGGTGTTTTTCCCCATCCAAACACTCCAAGTTTTTACACATCACATGTAAAAGTGGTGATTTTGACCACTCGATCATGACAAATCAAATCTTCCAAAGTGCATGTAGAAGCGGCCTTTTTCACCGCTTTTACACCTAGAGATCCTTCCAACTTGCGAGAGCAGCCAATTCACCCACCCAAGCACATTTCCATGATTTTTCCCTAACACTGGAAAATTCACTTTTCAAAGCCAAAAGCCCGCTTTCACCCTCACGTCGATTTGCGCACTCAAGCCCTTTTAATGCATGCTTTCCCATCCATGATCGTCAAAACGCAGTTGACCCAGTTTATCCAATTTTCCCCTAACTACGAGATCATGGCCTTTTGCAGTTCTCAATCAGCGTTCGTGGTGGTGTTTGAATTCATAGTTTTCTCAGGGCTCATGTTAGAATCATCTCCTTCAAAGTCCAGAGCCATGAAGTACAAGTACCAGGGTGTCTTTCCGGTAACAGCAGTTCAGTCGAATGTTGATGAAATTAGAGACACTGAAATTGGACACGTAGATATGGCTGAATTCATAGATAGAACTAAACAAGCAAATCCCTCCCGGCATATGCAGAAAATCATTGACAGCAATATTCATTTGGTTGCATCATTTCCTGTCAGTGCACATAACCTTGAATTTGTTCTACAAGTGGCCAACCACTACAATAGGGACACTAGAGCTGTGACGGACTCATAGGGAAATGTTATAATGAGATTGGACGCGGAGTTCATGGACAAAATCTTCATGTGTCCACCAATTGAAAATGTCAGGCAGATTGATTTTGCTCAGGGTCAACAAGACTACGACAATGACTTGGAATCTGCTAGAAGACACATAAACAACAAATGGTTGAAAATTCCTAGGGCAACTCTGACCAGGTAGCCAAAGGACCTTCACAGGAGTGATTTTGTGGAGGAAGTGTGTGACTTGATTACACTTTTGAGTCGCATCAGAGGACTCCCTTCTGCTTCCAAATTCCAGGACTGGATGTACACTTGCATCAAGGTGATTCTATGGGGTAATCAGAAGATATTCTGGGGTGAACAGATCAGTAATGCTTTGCATGAGCAACTGGTAAGGGTCAATACTACCTTCAAATTTTATATGACCTCTTACCTTGTCTATGCTGCTGCAAGTATGAGGAACTTTCCAGGTTTGACCCAAGTAGGGGATAGGAGATTGGTCACAGTATATGAATACTACCCCCAAATCACTCTGAAGGGGTCAATTCATCATTTCAGAAGAGTCAATGATGCGTTCTTCTCAGTTTTCATGTGCTTGTGGAATGGTGAACTGGTTCAGAGAAGAGTTTCTGATGAAGCATGGCAGGTTGTAAATTCTTTTGGTTGTTTGTTCCTACAATTCCCCACCTTCACTTATCTTCGGGTAGGATACTATCCTGGTTACCCTTACATGCTGCCACGGTATCCCAGTGATCGCATTGTTCTTATGGAGCTTTGCAGACAACTGATTGTGGTTCATAACAAACAGATGGAGCTTAAGAAGTCAAGAATAAAGTTTCCCATTGAAATTGGGAGGTATTCAGTTCAGTCTGCCAACAAAGCTAAAATAATTGACTCCAAGTTGCAGTTAGTCACCATGAAGACCTACAAGAAGAGAAATCATTTCGACTTCAGAAGGGTTCAAGATAAAATCAAGAGGAAGTCAAATTTTCATGAGCCAATGGTCGAAGACATATGGGCAGATCTCAGGACCCAAAATGAGATCAGAAAACTGGATTTCTATATGCTTCATCTGAGCCAAATTGAAGAACTAGGACTATCTGATATTCTAGATGGAATGGAGGATGATGGAGATGTCCTAGATCATGAATATGAGGCAAAGAATATTGAGGCTTCACCTCTCCCAGGGGTGAAATGGTCAGTCAAGGAGGAGACATCCATCATGAAAAGATTCCAACCTATATTGGCAAACACCAACTTGTGGTTGGAAAGTAAAGGGATCAAGTTGAAAGAATTCCTTACAGGGTCCGAAGAGGGGACACAGGAGCAAACAGGTAAAAAGGTGGAAAACCGAACTAAGAATAAGAGTGACACTCCTTCCTCCTCCAAGGTACACAAACCAAAGATCAAATTTGTATCCAAGGGAGGAAAGAAGAAGGAAACCACAGAGGCTTCTGATGCCACTAAGTCAGATGTTGAAGACATCAATGATGATCATATGGAAATTGAAGATGTTGAGACTGAAGAACAAAATGTTCAAAGGTCTAAGACAAAGGTATCTGAAGAAGATGAACAAGGTGAAGATGAAGATATAGAGGTAGAGCGACTTGATGGTTCCCCACAGACTCCGGTGAAGGACCTTCCTTCTAATACACAAGTTCTTACACCTCCTCCTCATTTTCTGTTTTCTGATGGTTTGCCAATATTTTCAAATGTTTCTCTTTCTCCCATTTTTGTTGTTTCTTCTGACAATACTCCTCAATCCATGAGGGCTAGTCATGGAACCGTTTTTGACTCTTCTGGTTCCATTCCAAGCTTATCTTCCCCTTCTTTTGATATCGGGGAACAGACTCTCTTGGAGAACCTTCTTGATGCTTCACAAAAGGTTATTGATACAGGTGTTGTGTTTACCAACACAAGTCCAATTGTCACCATCACGGGTACAAGCACGGAGCCAACCAAGCAAGTAGTGGATCCCCCTCCAGCTGGCGATGCATCTATACTTCCTCCATGGTTATCTGCCTATACTCCAAAGAGGAAGAAACAAGCCATCTCACCTAATGAGATTGACATTGAAAAGCTATTGCCCGTGAAAGCTAAGAATCAAAAGAAGAAGCCTAAGACTGTTTCTAGGTTGGTCATTGAAAAGGGAATCAGATATGCTGAAATTGCCAAACCTCCTGAAGATGCCACAGTTGATACTTTTGACATGAGCAGTTATGTCATTTCAAGGGTTGAACTTGGTAAAGTGACTCATGAGGGTGTCAAAGCAGATTTCCAAACCACTGCCACTACTCTACTTGAAAAGTATGATGAAGCCAAAAGGGAAAAAGAGCAATACAAAGCAAAAGCAGAACAACTGGCCGCTGTCCTTCAGAAAATAGTAAAGTCATCAAAGATAGTAGAACCAATGGCAGTGACAGTGGAAGATCCCCTGATACAGAAGGTAGAAAAAGCCCAAGCTAGAGGCAAAATAGTGGGGGATGTAGTGGAGCGGTTGTTGGCCCAAGGATGAGTTCTGTTGAAAACCGCTGTGGAAAGAAAGGAGAAAATGGACAAAGCTAAAGCTGAGCTAGATAATTTGGTGGATCTACTTTCACAAGAGCTGCAAGATCAAGAAGAGAGTCTAGAAGAGTGGACAGATATGAAGAAGATCAAGATAAAGAATTTGATCACCATTGGGGTCGTCACCAACAGGGAATCATATCTCAAGACCAAAGAGACTCTAGCTCATCATATTTTCATAATAAAGAGTCTACTTGAAGATCTGTGCCAAGCTCGAGAAGCTAGCGAAGATAGTGATGTCACACTCCTACATCGGCTGGAAGAACTTCCTTGCACCTTGACAAGAGAAGATCATAGTTTCCTCACAACACAGGAAATGATAAGTTCTTTTGAAGAAATGGTACAAAAGAAATTTGAAGAGGAAGCTCCTTCAATGCTCTCAATGGACAACCTGTATGATCAACATTCGACTCTGGAGAATCTGAAGGATAATTTAGAGAAGCATGAAAAGGCAGTAAAGGCGGTGAAGGATTCAATCCTCCGAGCTCACACCATCTCTGAAAACATAGCAAAACCAGATGCATGCGAGATGTCAGTTGTTCAAACCATGTATCAGAACTTCCTAAGGAAAAAGGATGGAGGAAGCTAGTGCCTTAGCTTATTTTTCTTAGATATTATGTAAATGGAATTTTGTTTTGGACATCTACACATGTAATTTTCCAAAATGTAATTACATGTGAAACAAGAGAAGTCATAAGTCAAATAGGACTCTCTTGTTGAATAAGTCAAATTAGTTGTAGATTTCCTAGATTTTCTCAAGGTCTTTCCCTATAAATAAAGGGGACCTCTTTTGTAAATACTATCTTTTGTCTATTGCAAGAAAACTCTGGCGAATTGAAAAGCAAATCAAGACTTTGTGCTTTTTGTGAAAATCAATATTCAAATATTTATCAATACAAGAAAGCAAGTTCAATTCCAATCTTTGTTTTGGGATTATTTGTGTTGTGATAGTTTTGTTCTTACGTCTTGCTATCATAATCTTATTTGATAATAATTGAAGTGTGGAGTTTGTTTCAAGTGATTGAAGAGCGCTCTTAATTTGATTCTGATAAACTTTGTGTTATCAAATCAGTTGTGGATTATATGTTCATGTTTGTGAGAATACAATAGTTTGGAGACTTTGTGCTGCAAGTTGTTATATTTGAATTACTTTTATCATCTTGAAGAGGAGTGAAGACTTTGGGCTGCATTCTACTTCAAATAGTTCCGTTTACAAGTAGTAAGTGAGGTAACAGAAAACTTTGTGTTTCTGTGATTCTGTGATAATTTATAAGTGTTATATTAGAGTTTGAAATATAAACATCTATTCTGAAAAAAGAGAATGAGATGAGATGGAACCACCACAAACATAGTTTTTAGTGTACATAAATTTGATAAGTTATTTGATTTGCAAAAGTTAAGTAATTAGAGGGAACCTCCCCTTGCTGAGAGGAGAGACTTTGTCTCATCATAGCTGTGGCTGATATACCTATTTTGCCGTTAGCGAGTTAACGACAAAATATTCACCCAACACAAGTGCACCCTCTAGGTCCCATTTGCCATGAAACTTCAGGGTTTTCTCATCGGGATGTCAGATTAACATAAAAAATGCTCTAAATGTATAAACAGGACCTGAGAGCTAAACCTTAAGAGGGAAAAGCCCCCAAGGGGACATTTTTTGACGTAATATTTAGCCCCTACTTTAATGTATGTATAAATGCAAGACCAATACATGCATTAAAGTACAGTCAACAAACACAACAAACATGCCAAGCACGAAGAAGACACGCCAATCACAGAGAAGACAGTAACATGCATGCAAAACACAGAGAAGACAGTTACAGTACGTAAAACATGGATAAAATGACATTGAAGACACGCAAAACACAATGAATGCAGTGAAGATAGTGATGATTTTTTTTTTCTTTTCATATATATGAAATGCAGATGCAAGTACAAGGAAAGTAAACACACCACCCATAATGCAGGAGGGACTCATTGCCACCAGTCTTTAAGACTATGCTTGGGAATAAACATGCAATACACACACACTTGGAAGACACAGAGAAAACACGATAGACAAGCAATGGAGTGTTCCTATTTCTAGGTTCAACACCATCTCAGGCACATTACAGGCACACACCGACGATTGGGCTTCACCACAACAATCACCGAAGACACGCTTAAGGGTTGAGTTAGTCATAGAACCACTCCCCGCCTCACGATGAGGACTTTTTGAAAATGACAGGATGTGCACTCTCCATAAGAAATACGCCATCCCCGCCTCACGATGAGGACTTTTTGAAAATGACAGGATGTGCACTCTCCATAAGAAATACACCATCCCCACCTCACGATGAAGACTTTTTGAAAATGACAGGATGTGCACTCTCCACAAGAAATACACCATCCTTGCCTCACGATGAGGGCTTAATATAGAAAAGGGATGTGATATCCCCACCTCGCAATGAGGGCTTAAATGATTGCAAATTGATTTCAAACAAATATTAGAGTGCAAGAGGGACTCATTTCCACCAATCTTTAAGACTGCACCTGAGAACAAGCACATTGCTAACATCTAGAACAAACATCTTACCTTATATATGCCCCCACCTTAAGGTGGTTGATATCAAGTATCGATATCAAGCATGTTAAGGTAGGAAGAAAACACACAAGGAAACATGAGCTCTCACAAAGTCCATGCCCCTCAGAGGTGACATGTATTTTACAATCGCCAGATGTTCCCACAAACACATCCCTGCAAGAAAAGTGTTAGTTTCCATATAATCATGATAAACAACAACATCAATGCATATGATCAACCACATAAAGAACTGAGGAATGCAAGATTCAAGATAGACAAAGTGCACGGAGCAGTAGTATTGTTATGTTTTGTAAGTGCGAGAAGACACCATCAAGATCACACAACAAAATGTATGGAGTGATTCTACTAGCCAAGCGTCAGATAATATATATCAACCCCATCGCGTCGGGGTGCTGCCACAATAATGGGTTACACTTTCTGAGTCATCCTGATTTTTGCTGAAATCACATATTTTTAGAAAAATATAATGATTTAAGCCTTGAAAGGTTCCATTTAAAGGATTTTAATTGAAGAGGGTTTGATCAACCCCACTTAGATTTAAACCCCCTTGGATAGAACCCCGCTAGCTTTAAACCATACATATAATGGAGTCTCCTCTACACCTATCAAAATGCTAATTAAAAACCACTTTTGATTTACCTTTTGGGGGATCAAATGAATTCATTTAAAATTTATGTTTTGTAAGTATGTAGTCCTTATTATAGGCTTCCCAAAAAATATAATTTTAAATATATTTAATTTGATTAGTATATTTATTTTTTTTATTTCTTGCAAATGTAGGTTATTCACCGAACATCAAGTTCTCTGTTCTACACACATGGAAAATTAGTAAATTAGTGAAAAAAAAATCTGAAAAATATCTATGCCCTAGGTATTGATGTCCTTGTTTCAACAAAAAAAGAAAAATTAAATTTTGATACAAACAAAAAAAAGTTATGTTTTACGGAAAACACCTATGTCTAAATTATAATTGGTTTGACTTCAAAACTTAATTTAAAAAATATATTCAACAAAACATTATGAAACCAAACACATGCCCTATATATTGGTGTTACCAATCTAAATTCAAAAGAATCAGAATTTTATCCTTTGTAGAAAAAAAGTTATGTGCTATGGAATACACATCGCTTTAAAAAAATGTTGTTTACTATTAAAAACTAATTATCAAAGGAGATGCAAAATTTTTTACAATTTAACTCTAAATTTTTTGAAGAAAATATATTTAGAATCTACAAACAAAATCTCACAAATCACTAGTTCGCATCATTTTCAAATTCCTAATGGTTTAGCGGCTATAGGTGTCATAAAGTGAAGATTTAGTTCAAAATGTTGATTTCAATGTCAAGTTTGAACAAAAAGTGTAACCCATTATTGTGGGATGAAGTCCAATTTTTGATTTCTTGCTAAAGGGACGCTAGGTCGGCATCAGTATAATATGTTTTTCGTCATCTACCCGCTAGATAGAAACATTAGAGGAAGGGAAACAATAAATTGAGAGAGGAGAAATAAGTGCCTTAGGGATAGTCATGTAGGAGGGTGCCCCCAAGTCACCAACTGCAATGCTATGTCCATACAACACACAACAGTGAAAATAGGGGAGAAGCACTATAGAAGAATGATGATACAAATAGAAGAAGGGTCACAACAAAGGCAGACTCTTGGTATCCTGGACCTTACAAGAGAATCAAGGGTTATCCCATGAGGCCTGAACAACATATAACACATCACGGGGGAAACACATCATGAAAGATAAAGGGTCAGAGATACTTACTTGGTAGTACCATCGAACTAAGTGTTGTCATTGAGAAAATCATCATTGTCTTCCCACTCTCGAAAGTTAGAGGAAAGTGGGACATAAGGTACCATAGCCCAACTCTTGTTCTTGTTTTCAAGTTGTCCATTCTTAAGATCTTCATGGTTTGGTTCAATGTTTGGTGAGATGTTTTCTTGTTGAGATGTAAGTCGTTGGGCATATTCTTGTTGTCTCCTCCTCCTTTCTTTTGCTTGTCTATTTCTTTTTGTCCTACCACTTATCTCTTGTAAGATAGGTTTTTGTGTTTTAGAGGAGGAAGCACCAGGATCAAATCTTATTTGTCTAGGTGGAATATTTTGTTGTCAACAACTACCTCCCGATCCTTGTAGGGATGGCGAGGGAAGAACCTCAGCATAGGGTCCATTTCCTTTCGTTCTAGTATTCTCTTCAAATGCGGGTTGTTCGTCTCTTATTGTTTCTTGCATAGAAGGACCGGCCACTTGATGTAATAGTTTTGTTTTATAGTTTCTATAGCCCAAGAAGTTAAAGTCTGTTCATGGCTCTGGTTCCACTTCAGATTTTTCCCAAAAGTAATCCAGTTTACAATGTTGTCTTGTAACCAAAGGTTTATATTTATTGTGAGGGATAGTAATCACTTGTCCATTCAAAGAAAATTTTACACAGTTATGAATTGTTGAAGGGACAACTTTCATAGCCTTTAACCATGGATGTCCCAATTTTATGTGAAAGAGGTCAGAAATGGGGACAACATCAAACCATTGTTGTACATGTTTCTCAAATACAATGACCAATAAAGATATCTTCCTAGAAGTGTTTACAAAGGTTCCCTTATGTGTCTTAATCATCATATCCGAAGGGTCATAAGAACCTTGCATTAATTGATGTGAATAGAGGAACTCTTCTATGGTGATATTGGTCATGCAATTAGGATCAATAAGTGTTCCATCCATAGGATTTCTCATTATTTTCACAGCGATATAAAGAGGTCCTTCAGTGTCTCCAATTGTTCTATCATGATGTGTAAACACAAGTTCAGGTTCGGGGACCTTTCTTTTGATGTAAGGCCTAGGATGGAACCTATTGCTATTGTTGCAATTAGAATCCATGTATGAGTTTTCAAATCAATGTAAGATCAGATTTTTAAAATCTTTTCAAAATTTATGCAAAAGACAAGTGCAAAACTATGTATGAAAATGACCTAAAATGCTTGATTTTTTTTCAACTTTTTCAATGCAAATAAGTGAAAGAAAGGGTGTCGTAAGGAAATTGATCAAGGGCATAAAATAATATGTCTGATATCAGTCCAATAAAGCAATAATATCCTTCAAAACACACTTTTGATGCAAATATAAGATGATGACAAGTTAAAACCTGGTGAAAATACACTAAAACATACAATTTTTCACAAATGTTCAATGCAAAGACCCAACAAAAGGGGTGTTGTAAAGAATTTTAGGAGGTTCAGAAGATTATAGAAGTAATATCAGCCAAATAAAGACATAAAATCCATCACAACATGCTTATAGCAAAACTTAAGATCAAACCCTAGGGAAAATATAGCTAAAATATGCAAATTTTCACCAAATTTCCACTGTAAGAGGCCAATAAAAAGGTGTTGTAAATAATTTTATGAGGGGAAGAGGATAACAACCCTAGTAACAAACAATTAGTGTAGAAAAATCCTTTACAACATGCCTATGGTGCAAATCTAGAGAGACGATAAGGCCAAATCTAGTGAAAAATCAAGGTTTTTAAACCCTAGGCATAAAATTTTGCAAGCAAACCCCTATTATGCAACAATATAGTTAGAAATAAATCCTAATGAGTGTTTTAAAAGGGTAGTAAAATTTGAAACAAGATTTTGACTACAAACCCTAGCTAATGCAAAACTAGGTTATAAGGAAAAATGCACACTTTCAAGCAATTTTTATCAATTTAAGTATGAAAATGCAATATAAATCAATCATAAATGAAAAATTTTGTATTTTAAATCAGATCTGATGATAATGACATAAATTTATTGAAATTAAATTCAAACTAATTCAAATTATATGAAAATGCAAGCTAAAAATGCCAATTTTTATCAAATTTTTCTAATTTTTCAATTTTTTTGTAATTTTTTAAAAGTGATAACATGAACAATGATGTGAATGAGTGAAATGAATGTAAATATGAAGCACAACACTCAGAAAGGTGAAAAATGTGAAAGGTAGCTAGGTGTGCAGAAACGCTTCTTACACTAATCTATTGAGGAGAGGACTATGCAAATTCAACTTTATCCTAACTATTACAGCGATGTTAAACCACTAACATGAGATATTGTAGAAAAACACAAGAACCAGAATGTAGATAGAAGAAGAGACAAATATTTATGGTGGGGAAAACCCTTATCGGGTGAAAAACCCCACACTTAGAAACCTGCACAATGTATTAACAAATCTGAAAGAATGTTTACAATACACTTGCAATGCAAGCTTCAATGGTCTTCGACACTCATGTCTGGAGTCAATCCGGTAGCATAATAGTACCTGTAAACCTGTGATACAAACTCCATCTCCAAGCACCTGTATATAAAGAATTTACAAGGCAATATTGGACCTTTCTTGGAATGGGCATCCAATATGGCATCTTGGACCAAAACCCACGCCTAGGGACACTTGGTCAACATTCTAGAATGTGTCTGACACTTTTCCATACCTCCCATCCCAAAGAGGTCACCTATTTCCAAAATGGGCTATGACAAATGCTCTTACGACACTTACGACCGTCATAGAATCTGTCATAGTGGTTACAACTTACAGCTGTAAGAGAATCTGTCATACACATGCTATAAATAGCATATTCTCTTACAACACATCATATTCCACCTTGGGGTGCCCAAATATGCCTCATTCAAAGATGCTACATGACACATGTCATTACCTGTCTTACAACCTTCTATTCTTGACTCTTACATGTCATAGATTCATCATAGGAATCCGTCATAACCGTTTCGGTCAAACATTCCTTACACAACATAGAAGATGCCGACACATGGAAGAATATTCCTACCACTAAGTGGGACGCCTATCTCCTCATGTGAGGACAAAATAATTAGTTGTCATAATCCATGTAGGATTGACACATCACCGTGCCACATCCCACAATATGACAAAGTGGAATTTCCAATTATTTACAACATAGGCAATGAATAATAAATCCAAACATTACAAATGCAGAGAATTACCAAGGTTGAGACACCTTAATTCCCAACATTCTCCCACTTGTCGAACACCTTGTAAGAGCCAATCAAAAAATAGGATTTAACTGCTATAGGCCGAGAGGCCGATAGACTCTGAACACCATCTAAACTTCTCTATGCCCACTAGCTTCGTCAATGCATCTGCAACATTCTTCAAAGTATCTACCTTCTCTAAATTTACCTTTCTATCCTCAACCATGTCCCTCACAAAGTGAAACTAAACATCAATGTGCTTGGTTCTAGCATGGAAAGTTGGATTCTTTGCAAGGCAAATTACACTCTGACTGTCACAACTGATCGTGATCTGACCTGCATCAACACCAATATCTAAACACAATCTCTTAAGCCAAATGGATTCCTTACAAGCATGAGTTGCTACCATGTACTCAGCTTCTGTCGTGGACAAAGCAACAACTGGTTGTCGCTTACTCATCCAACTAATAGCACCACCAAACAGCGTAAAAACATAAGCACTAGTGGATCTCCTACTGTCAATGTCACCTGCCCAATTTGAATCCACAAATCCATGAATATCAACAGAATGTGGAGGTCCTAAAACATTACCATGATAGCAAATGGAATAATCGAAAGTACCCCTCAAATATCTGAACACTCGCTTAACTGCATCCCAATGAACCCGTCCAGGATTAGCCATAAATCGACTAAGGACTCCCACTGCTTGGGCAATGTCTGGTCTTGTGCAGACCATAGCATACATCAAACTACCAACATCACTAGCATAAGGTACTCTGCTCATGTCCTCCACCTCACTAGGAGATTTTGGACAATTGTCAACAGACAACTTTGTCCCCAAGGAAATGGGAACACACAATGGTCTACAATCTGCCATGCTGAATCTGTCCAACATGAACTTCACATACTTACTCTGGATTAACCAAAGTTTTCTATTGGTTCTGTCTCTTCTGATTTCCATTCCTAGAATGTACCTAGCTGCCCCTAAATCTTTCATTTCAAACTAAGCTGACAACTAAGATTTAAAATCAGAAATCATATTTTTACCCTTCCAAATGAGCAACATATCATCAACATACAGTGCAACAATGAGAATGCGATCACCATCAAATTTATAATACACACAGTGATCCAATTTTGATCTCACAAATCCAATTGACAACACAAAGGCATCAAACTTCAAATACCATCTCCTAGGGGATTGCTTCAAACCATACAAAGACTTCTTAAGTTTGCAAACCAAATTTTCTTTACCTTTTACCATGTAATGCTCTGGCTGTGACATGTAGATTTCTTCCTCCAAGTCACCATGAAGGAAAGCTGTCTTCAAATCCATCTGTTCTACCTCCAAGTCATAAGCTGCTGCGAGTGACAATATGAATCGAATGGATGTTAGCTTTGCAACGGGAGAGATGATCTCACCATAATCTATACCCTCCACTTGTGAATACCCCTTTGCAACCAATCTGGCCTTATACTTCTCAACACTGCCATCTACACCAATCTTCTTCTTGAAGACCCATTTGCATCCAATGGGTTTCTGTCCAGGAGGCAAAGGCACCAAGTCCCAAGTTTGATTCTTATCCAAAGAAGCCATTTCTTCCTCCATGGCCTCCTTCCAGGAACCTGCATCCTTCATATCCAAAGCATCTGATACAGTTCTAGGTTCATCACTGTTAGTAAGCAAAGCATAAGCACAACTAGAATCAAGCAATGTAAAACCAAACCTTTCAGGTTGCTTCCTAATCTGTGTAGACCTCCTCAAGAGCTAAGGTTGAGGTTTGGCTTCTTCATCTGAGCTTTCAGAGCTGCTAGAGCTCTCCTCATCAGCAGGTCCAACATTGTCTTTCTGTTAAGTCTTCTCAGGAGTGAGAGGAAACTAAACAACATCCTCTTTCTTTTCTTTTTCTTCTGGCTGCAAAACAGTGGAAGAAGGTGTAAGCTCTCTAAAGATGACACTTCTGCTATACAACACTTTTTCAGCCACGGGGTACCAAAGCTTGTATCCTTTCACACCAACACCATATCTGATGAAGATACAATTAACAGCTTTGTTCTCCAACTTTGACCACTTCTCCCTAGGCACATGTGCATATGCCTCACAACCAAAAACACGAAGATGCCTTATTGAAGGCTTTCTACTAGACCACACCTCCATGGGTGTCTTTCCAACAAGAGCTGATGTAGGAGATCTGTTTACCAGATAGCAAGTAGTGGCAATAGTTTCAACCCAAAACTTTTGTTCTAGACCAGCTCCACTAAGCATACTCCTAGCCTTCTCCATCAGTGTCCTATTCATCCTCTCTGCAACTCCATTTTGCTGCGGGGTGTATGGAGTTGTCTTGTGCCTTTCAATCCCAAGTTCCTTGCAATACTTATCAAATTCTGTAGAATAGAACTCACCACCATTGTTAGTTCTCAAACATTTAATCTTTTTGCCAGTCTAATTTTCAGCAAAGGCTCTAAACTCCTTAAACTTGCTATAGACTTTAGATTTTCTTCTGAGAAAATAAATCCATGTCCTTCTACTGTAATCATCTATAAAAGATACAAAGTATATAGATTTTGATAACGAAGGAACATTAACAGGACCAAACACATCAGAATGAATAAAGTCCAACACACCAGAAGACTTATGAGAACTTGAGTAAAACTGAACACGGTTTTATTTTCCATAAATGCAATGTTCGCAAAAGTCAAACTCAAGATTACAATCATCTAACCCCTCAATGATGTTCTTATTTTTTAGGGTACGCAGACCCTTCTCAACAATGTGGCCAAATCTCTTATGCCATAACATTATCTTTTCTATAGGAAGTTTAACTTCCAATGCACGATTAGAACCATTAAGACTAGAAACAACAGATTTCTTCACTGCTCATTCAGATGGTGGGGATGAAGTGACTGCTTCCCTCTTCCTTGAGTTAGAAGAACTATTGCATTGTGAAATGCATGCTTCTAGCTGAAACAGAGTACCTCTCCGAGTACCCTTAGCAAGCACCATAGATCCTCTAGTCATCTTGCATCCTTCTTTCAAAAAGACAACCTGCACACCTGCATCATTCAAACTACTTACAGAAAGCAGGTTTCGTGCTAAGCCTGGGATGTGCATAACCCCAAAGATCCCCTTCACTCGACCATCAGGGAATCGGATAGAGACTCTTCCACAACCAATGGTCTTCAGATGAGAGTCGACACCCAGATACACCTTTCCACCATCGAACTCTTCATACTTAGTGAACTACTCTCGATGCGAGGTCATGTGGAATGATGCACCAGAGTCGATTAGCCACACATCATTAGATGCATGGGTTGCTAGGGCTGCGATGAAAGCATCACTGTCATCTTGTGATTTGTCAGAATCTGAATCAGGAGCTTTCTTCTTTTTCTTCTTCTCCTCGTTGCATTCCTTTAAAAAATGCCCGGTCTTGCCACAATTCCAGGAGATTTGGATCTCCCATGAGATTTGGATCTACCCTTCTTAGCTTTCTTGTCCTTCTTCTTCCCTTTCTCCTTGGGTCTTCCATGAACTACAAGGGCTTCTTTTGTTGCCTCAAAAGACTTTCTCCACATCTCTTCAGACAACAACAAAGAAACCACTTCTTCCATTTTGAATGTGGATGTAGTGCTTCCGATTGCCATGACAAGATGATCCCATGAGTCCGATAGAGAACAAAGCAGGGTCATACACCGATCCTCCTCCTCCATCTTTACACAAATAGATGTTAATTGTGCAACCAACATATTAAAGGCATTCATATGCTCAACCATAGATCCTCCGTCCTCCATTCAAAGAGAATACAACTTCTTTCTCAGGAAAAGTTTATTGACTAGGGATTTGGCTTGATACACATCCCCCAACTTCTTCCAAAGGAGTTTTGTAGTGGTCTCTTCATGGACATTTAACAACACAGAATTAGCAAGACTAAGTCTTATGAGACCCTTAGCCTTCCGATCCTTGAGATCCCAATCATCTTGTGTCATTGTAGCTGGTTTAGTTCCATTCACACTTTCCCAAAGGTCTCGGTGAACTAACATGTCTTCCATTTTGAGTTTCCACAGCTCGAAATTACTGCCGTTGAACTTCTCTACTTCAAACCTTCCTGATGTACCTGCCATCTCCTTGCTGCAATAAGATACAGAATGCTCTGCACAGACTCCCACTCAACCTAATATTAGCTCAAAAAACCCCTACCCAAAACTAGGACCAAAGGTGATCAAGCTCTGATACCAACTGAAAGGAAGCTAGGTGTGCGGAAACGCTTCCTACACTAATCTATTGAGGAGAGGACTACGCAAATTCAACTTTATCCTAACTATTATAGTGATGTTAAACCATTAACATGAGATATTGCAGCAAAACACAAGAACCAGAATGTAGACAGAAAAAGAGAGACAAAGATTTACAGTGGCGAAAACCCTTATCGGGTGAAAAACCCCACACTCAGAAACCTGCACAATGTATTAACAAAACTGAAAGAATGTTTAAAATACACTTGCAATGCAAGCTTCAATGGTCTTAGACACTCGTGTCTGGAGTCAATCCGGTAGCATAATAGTACCTGTAAACCTGTGATACAAACTCCATCTCCAAGCACCTGTATATAAAGAATTTACAAGGCAATATTGGACCTTTCTTGGAATGGGCGTCCAATATGGCATCTTGGACCAAAACCCACACCTAGGGACACTTGGTCAACATTCTAGAATGTGTCTGACACTTGTCCATAGCTCCAATCCCAAAGACATTACCTATTTCCAAAATAGGCTATGACAGATGCTCTTACGACACTTATGACCGTCATAGAATCTGTCACAGGGGTTACAACTTATAGCTGTAAGAGAATCTGTCATACACATGCTATAAATAGCATATTCTCTTACAACACATCATATTCCACCTTGGGGCACCCAAATATGCCTCATTCAAAGATGCTACATGACACATGTCATCACCTGTCTTACAACCTTCTATTCTCGACTCTTACATGTCATAGATTCGTCATAGGAATCCATCATAACTGTTTCGATCAAACATTCCTTACACAACATAGAAGATGCTGACACATGGCAGAATATTCCTACCACTAAGTGGGATGCCTATCTCCTCATGTGAGGACAAAATAACAAGTTGTCATAATCCATGTAGGATTGACACATCACCGTGCCACATCCCACAATTTGACAAAGTGGAATTTCCAATTATTTACAACATAGGCAATGAATAATAAATCCAAACATTACAAATGCAGAGAATTACCAAGGTTGAGACACCTTAATTCCTAACAAAATGCTTAAAAAACACAGGTTCACCAAAATGTTTAAGGTGAAATTTGATGCAAGAGGATTTATTAGTGTTTAGGGTTGGTTTGTATGAATCCCCCTTTCACCTCAAACATTCAAGGACTTCAGCCGAGTAGGAAGTCCACTATCAAGCTTTCAGTCACTTGGAATGTAGGGAAAATTGGAATTGTGTGATTTTGTTATTCAATTAAGCCCAATTATGCTCAAAACCCTAATTATGCAAATTTGGAAGCAAACAGACAAATCACGGAAAATGCCCGCACACAGAGATATCAAATGACAATCAAATGCATACCAGATTTCAAAGTTCAAAAAGTGGAACAGTCGGGGACTAATGATCAGGCACCCTAGTCTAGTGCCACCATTTTTGTCAGGATCTGGAAACCTTGTCTGCAACCTATTCGTGTTGTCCCCGAGATTTTTCTGTTGCAGGATCTGGAGGACTAATGAGCGGGTGCCCGAGTCTAGGTCCCTACTTTCTTCTCTAATCTACAATTCTAACAGTCTGTACTACTCTCCTACAAATCCGCTTTTTTTTCTCCTGCAACTTGTAACCTGCAATCACAAAAAAATGGGTTGGGGTTGTGGTGTTTAGAGGCTTGCCTCGGTCAAGCCCCAGAGAGACATTCAAGTTTTCCAAACACCATTGTCATATAAAGAATGTGTATCCCTGCAGGATAGAGGCAAAATCTAAATGATAAATGATTGAAAACACAATTGATATCACCTTGTAGTGAAGATCTCATGGAAGGAAGAAACTCTTCATGTCATGAGGAGGTGACTACCAAATCTGCAAATACAAACACAATAACAACACAAATTTTGCTCTATAACACACAATGAATGCCTTGAATCACTTTCACTCAAGCTTATGAATCCAAAATGTCATCTTGTTTCCATCTAGTTTACAAATGAATGCCTAAACATGCTTATATATACAACTACAAACATTCCCGCTAAGAATTTCCTCATTGAAACTTACCGTGTCGGCATAGGACCTAAATAACAGTCATAAACCAACACTCCAAAATTGGTCTTGACCTAAAATAGGGCAGGACTAGGGTGCAGACACCCAAGTCCTCTCCCCTATTTTAGGTAGGACTTATGTCAAGTGCACCCCCTAGGTCCCATTTGTAATGAAACTTTAGGGTTTTCTCATCGGGATGTCAGATTAACATGAAAAATGCGCTAAATGCATAAACAGGACCCTGGAGCTAAACCTTAAGAGGGAAAAGCCCCCAAGGGGACATTTTCTAATGTAACAAGTTCAAAATTACATTTCTTGAACAGTTTGGTGAAAAATTTGATACGGTTTCATTGGTCATAAATTTTATGAACATCCAAAAGGAAAAGGATGAGTTGGTTCTAGCCTTTAACCTAAAGTTTTCAAAATTGCTCAAACATATTCATGAATGTATGAGACCAAATGATGCATTGTGCCTGGTAGTTTATCTTGGTGCATTTGATGAGGAAATAAGTTATTTGCTGAGAGATAAGGAACCTACTACACTTCATCAAGCCTTTAAAATTGCAATGGATATTGAAAATAATTAGAAATATGGAATGCCAATAGGATACATGTCTGCAAGCATTGGTTATTGTAAATCATCCTATGTAGATGAGCAATGTAAATTAGAGAATAAGAATAGTTTTCAAAATGAATGTAGTTTTGTTGTTCCAGTTTGTTTATCATTGCCTCATGTAAATCATAGACAATTTCAAGCAACTTGTGAACAGAATGCAAATACTGTTGAACCTGAGTTTTTTGCTCAATCACTACTTGACTTGAAGAGACAGGATGGGGAATATGTTGGAGTATAGGACCACTGTGAGGGGGGGTGAATCACTAGTATAATTCTAATCCAAATCTGATCATAAACTCTCTTGAATTCAAACTCACTTCAAACATCATGAATATTTAATGTTGAGTGAATCATAAAGGTATCAAACAGTACAAGAGACTTAAACTAGAAAGACTTATCATATGCAAATTGAAAAACCATCAAGACAAAACAAGACACATGATTGATGAGTGGAAAACCCTCAAAGGGATAAAAAACCACTCTTAAAAGTTCACTTTATTGTACCTCACTAGCTAAGAAAATTTCACTGATTATAATAATTGTCTCACTGACAAACAACCATGCCTCACTTGCAAACTACCATGCCTCATTGGCAAATTACCATTCCTCTAGAAAATTACCATGCCTCACTGCAATAGATTGTCTCTCTGACATAAACATCAAAAATTTGAATACAAGGAGTAAAATTTAGAGGGATACTCTAATTCTCTACAGTACATTAAACTCACCATCCATACATTCTAATATTCAATTCAATTTATGAGTGAATACTCAACACATTAACTAAAGATTCTAGGGTTTTCTTCTACAGATAATGACACACATTCACAACTCTTGTACATACAATAAATCATATACTCAAAATCATTCTTATACCAACACAAGCAAGATTACTCCTTTTGTATATTGTTTGAAGCTTTCTAAAATAAATGATTTATATCAGAATCCTAACATTATGCATATGAGCATATAGATCTTACTCACTGGAACACAAAACGCCTGTCCAAGCCTTTGAAAAACTCCTACCGAGCCTTTTATGAATTTCCCTAGCCCTTAGGGTCATTGCAAAAACCATTTGAAAAGAAGTTAGGGCTTCTTCAAAGAACTTCTCGTCAAACATAATGCAATGAAGGATCCGTTATAATTTGAATAGGATTTGAATTTCCACTGTCAGATTGTGACTTGGCGCCCTCGTAGTAGCCATAGATTAAAACTTCCCGCTCATAATTAAACTGTGACTTGATATTTTCGATGGCCCTTAGGAGTCGAGGTCGGTCACCCAATGAGCTTTATACCCTTAAGTCATAACTTAAGTTATGACGTACCTGGTTAACAAGTCACCTAACGATTAAAACAAAAAGAAATACAAGTAAGTGGTGGGTAATGTATACCTTGTATGCACCAAATTAGGGTTTAAAATATATTGAAACAAAACCCTAATCCTGGAAGCCTCTTAACACATAGTCAAAGTTTCCAACATTACATCTCAGATACAATCTTTCCTCCATTGCAACTCTGTGAAACATGATCATTGTGAGTGACATCATAAACAAAAGAAATAATGCTTTTGAACCTCTTTGTGCCTTCAACAAACAATCATAGCATCAAAATAAATGAACACCATATGAAGATTACACACTGTCACACTGTTATTCTATCATCTCTAGCAAACAAAGAACACCTGATGAACTCTTCAAATATGATCAACCAAATGAAGTAATATCATCATGACTAAACATGAAGACATAAATAGTAAGCAAGAAGATAACATCAAGTATTCACTACACCTACACCACTGGACTTTGCCAAAAAGAACAAAAACCTCATCATATAAAAATAATAAATACCTCCACAACAAGGATAAGGATCACTTGATTCTCATAGCATCCTTCAAATCAACAACACGAACCTGCCACTAAGTTATCATGAACCCTTATGAAGCATGAAACATATGCATGAACATGAACCTCCTATTGGCAAGAGACATTGTGTGGCTTCATGAGTATTGTCATTGATGGCAACAACATCCATCCCACACATCCGCAGGACATGGTATGTCTATACCGGAAGTCAGATTGAAGAGTATTTTGGTTCGGTAAGCAAGAACAGAGCATGTAGCAAGGTCTGACAATCAGGTCTAGATCTCTCAGAGGAAGTATCTTAGCAAAGTGCGGACTTGGGGAAGTCACGAGGAGTACCATGAATGATACATTCCAAAGATTGAGCCTCCGGTGATGAAAGAGTGAAAAGATATGAGCACCTAAGTGTTGGGTTCCTGTTTGGCAGAGTAGACTGAGGAAGAACTAACCGGCAGAGCATCAGACCTTAATCCGGATGAGAAATTGATGGTGATCAAGTTTCTTGAGGGATCATTCATGGTTGACTGACATGATTGATGACTCCTATAACTATCTTTTTGATACGCATCTCTTAGTAAGCATGGATTCAGTCGACAGACCAGAGTTTGCGAAAATCTTGAGTATTCCGGTTGCCGACTAGAAAGATGTTGAATCCTTTGTGTGGATATATATACCAAATGGATTTTGATGTGAAGAGTGACATGATGTGTTGAGAAGTGCGAAGAAAAGAAGAGAGCAGTGTGGAAGTAGCAATACAGGTCCAGTATGTGACATAACAACAACACTAAAGCAAAGGAAGAATGAAGTGCAGTAGATCAGTATATTGAGCCTAATCAGAACTGAACCTCAGCATATGTGGATGCTTCTCTTCAGTTCAAGTACCTAGTTTCTTTCTATAAACTATTATAGGCAGTGAGCCTCTTGTGAGCAGTGTGCTCGGGCAGTGAGCCCTAATTGGCAAGTGCCATTTTGTACTTCTATTCTTTTAATAGAGAATACAATCTTGGGTTAGTCACCCTGTGGTTTTTCCCTTAACAGGGTTTTCCACATAAAAATCCTTGTGTTATGTGTGTTGATTTCTTTCTACTCTCATGTTCATGTATGCTTATATGTTTTGATACTGCACTAATTATTAAAGAAGAAAAGAAAGTCAAATAATTAAGATAACTAATTCACCCCCCCTCTTAGTTATCAACAATTGGTATCAGAGCTAAGTTCCTCCTAACAGAGCCTAATAGCTTGAGGAAGATCTGGGAATCTCAATGGATATGTATGGTATGAGGGAACAACTTCAGTCTGCCCTAGATGATCTTGAGCAATCTCACTCTGAAGTCAATAACTTGAGGGAAAGACTCAAACAAGCTGATGATTTCATAAATGAACTAAAAGAAAAACTAAGTATCTCTGTGAAAAAGAGAAAGGAACTACTTCAACAATTAGCAAGTCAAAGTGAAGCCAATGATACTCATGAAGATCTGAATGAGAAGAACAAGTTATGTGAAAATCTATCAAAAGAGGTCATTATGGTAAGACATGAAATGGAATCAGGGGTTATGAAATTCACCCAAGAAATTGAAGAGAAGAGAAAAATTGAAGATAATCTAAAACAATCTCTCAAGGAGAAGCTGTCACAAAATGGATAGAATAATCAGGCAATTGGAATCTGATCTTGAAGAAGCTAGAGATAATGAAGAACAACTTGAGAATCAGATTGACACTCTTAAAAGGGATCTTCAAACAACAAATGAATACAAAGAGAAATTCAAGATAAGCTATGCTCAACTTGAAGTTCTTCTTGAAAGCCAAAAGAGGGTAGATGACAAGCAAGGCTTGGGGTATGAGAAAGGTGAAAGCTCTGGATCCTGTTAGAAGAAATCTGGATCAGTAAATCCAAGGAATAGGCCTAGAAGACCTTCGGTAAGACAACCAAATGCTCAAAGATATCCATCATTCAATGGATACTACCACAATTGCAATAACTTTGGTCATAAAGCAAATTAGTGTAGAAGAAGAATGAATCAGACTAATTCATCCTTCTCTGGATAGTGTTTTAACTGCAAAAGGTATGGTCATAAATCTCATGAATGTAGAAATATGCAAATGAACAATTCATTCAATGGTAGATGTTTTGCATGCAATAGAATGGGACATATGGCTAATCAATGCAGATCAAGAGGATATCAGTCAAATTTGCAAAGAAATGTTGTTTGCTACAATTGCAATAGATCCAGTCATATTGTCAAATTCTGCAAAAGTAAGAATCATGATAAAAGGGGTCCGGTGCATCATAATCAAAATCAAGACAAATGAAAAGGAAAAGTGAATGCGGATGAAGTTCAAGAGGAGATGAACAAGATTTAGATAAAGAGAAGTACAGAAAATGTTGGGGATGGATCCGCACCAGAATCTAGTGCTGATATTCCTCCCAGAAACTAAATAGATGAGCTCTGGCTCAGGGGGAGTCAAAAAGGAAAATAATTTCCCCAACCAGTCAATTGGTGCCTAAAATTGGCACATGGAAAGTAGGGTTAAAGGGTTCTCAAAGAAATATCTAAATAAGCCTTGGTAAAGATATGGAAGATCCGCAAGAAGTTTTCAAGAGGTTAAGCATCCAAGATTGATCTGGTTTAACAGTTATCTAGTAAAAGCAGGAATCCCACAGTTAGATCTGGTATGATGTAAAATTCAAATATTTTGATTTGCGGATAAATGGAATGATTGAAAAAAGGGAGATAGATTATCATTTATCACCAAGAACCACTCTAATTGCATCTCAGTAATCTGGAAAGATCTCTCTCAGAACAAGGAGAACAAGGCAACCGAAATGACTTAAATTGTCCATTTATTGCAATGTGGAATTAGGGTTTGCACAAAAATATAAGGGTTCTCTTGTTCATCATTTGCACATTTGCATTCGAGAAGAAGAAAGAAGGAGCTCTACAACAAAATTGTCTCAAAACCTCTCAAAGATCAATCGTAAAAGTTGATTCAACCAACAATCTTATTCGGCTCATATCTTGAACCCTAGAAGCGTAAAAAGGTATTTTCTCTCTTGAATATCTCTCTCTGAATCTTTTGAAAGATGGCTACTCTGAATGTTGTCAAAATCACTGATAGGCCATGCCCTAAGTTCAAGAAACACCCTTACAAATCTCTAGAAGTTGATCCTTTAGGCGTCTTCTCTAGCATTCCACATGGGGTTTTGCATGTAGAAGATGTTAGGGCATACATTCATGCGAATATTGAGGAATTTGGGGAATCCAAGCTGATGGATATCTATCACAAGTAGTTAATAGATGAATCATTTGAACTCAAACCTTAGTACAAGGCCATTCGGGACAAGCATTTTGGACATTGCATCCATTTCTCTTGTTTTGCAAAAGATGAATGGGTCCAGTATGTTCTGAGCAGAGTACATGACAACTTCATGTGGTTGATGAGGCCATTTAAGATCACAAAAGATGCTATTAGGGCGGTAACCAGATTGCACTCATCCGGTGGGTTACCTGCTCTCAAATCAGTCAAAAACCAAACTGTAAGTGAGGCTACCGGATCAAAATTTGACAAGAGAGCAATGACAATAGAAGATATCACTGATCCAGATATCAAGTTTGCCTCCATGATAATTGGCTACAAGATATATCACTCCAGTAGGGAGAATTCTGTATCTGAAACTGCAATTTATACTACTTATCAGATGCTAAGGGAGAATGCAGATTATGATCTTTGCGAACTTCTTCTGAGCCAACTATTGGAAAACTTGCAAAAGATCAAAAAGGACAAGAAGAACTCATTCAAATATGGTGGCCTGATATTATGTCTCTTCTTTTACTACATGAATGAGCTCCCCAGATCCAGTGGTTGGGTATGGCAAACTGACAGACCGGTTGCCATACAAATCAAAGATTACATGTATGGGTTTGGTGATGCCAAGGCTCAAAGTACAGCACTCTGGGGATACTTCAAGAACTTTCAAAGTATGATGCAGGCCAGAGAAAGAAACCCCCAATCATTGGTTGAGAAAGACAAGGATACAGTGTACTTTATGGTAGACACTGATCAATGCCTAATGGAGGCAGTGGAGCCAAGGATAGTCTGGATTATGCCAATGGGGTATGAGGTTGATGAGAAAATCCTAGAGTTGCATATCCAACACCTGTTGAGTTAACCCAAGGACCCTGAGACAAAAAGTTTTGGAACCTTTCAAGAGTTGAGTGTGAAAATTCATGTTGAGCTAAGACAACCGGAGATGAAAAGAAAAGTGAGAAGAGAAGTAGAGGAAGTTGCCAAAAGATTTGGCATCTCTAAAGAAGCAGTCGATTCAAATAGAGAGAAGGTAGAAAGAGCAGAAAAAGAGAGACGAGAAGGAGAAAAATAAAGTGTTCTAGTGCAAGCCCCCTCTCGGACCAGATCCTCAAAGAGCTCTGCATCTGCCACCTCTAAGAGCTCAAAAGCCTCAAAACCGGAAGCAAAGACATCCGGAAAAGGAGAGAAGAGAACAAAGATAGTCTACAAGGTCATACACAAGCCACAAGGATGATGAAGAGACAGAGACAGATGAGGAGGTCAAGAAAATGAAGAAGAAAAAGAAAACATCTGTGGAATTCTCTACCGGCAAGAACAAAGAAGAAGAAGCAGAAGAATTTGTTGAAAGGCCTACTCTCTCCATTAATGATGTCATCAAGGCAGTTACTAGGGATGGAAATCTGCAACCAATGATAGAATTCTATGATGAATACAATGAAGCTAACCAGAAGATCTTGCAAGATGCTACAGTCAAGTATCTAAACATCTATAACAAAGCATTCATTGAAATCATATCTCTAATTCCCAATAGCCTAGAAAAGGAACTTGAAATGAGAAAGAACAATGCTAAGGAAAAGGATATGGAGATCCAGGAATAGATAGCTATTCAGCTCTATCCTTCCATCACTCCCAAACAAATGAACATGATCTTCAAGGATTGCAAGGATGAGTTCCGGAGCAAAGCCAGAATGAACAAGCTTATGCTCAGAGAGACTGATCAAGTGGCAAAAGAGACTGAAGACATCCTCCGGAATGTATATAAAAGATTCAATCTTCCTATTATACAGGACATAAGTGATGAACCTTCTGATGTCGAAGGATTAAGTGCATCAAAGGAAGACTCCATTGAGAAAATTGTAGAAGAGTGAAAGGAGACAAGTAAGGAGAAGACTAAGGACCTGGATTCCTCTATTCTGGAAGAGGAAGTCCATGAAGAAGTAAATATCTCTCTTTCGGATCCCCCAACAGACTCTAGAACTGAAGGAGAAGCAAGACAAGAGGAGAAAGCAAGTCAAGAAGAAGGGAAAAAGGGAAGAAAAGAAGATCAAACAGAGAAGACCTCAGGTGACAGTTCTGAGGCTGCAGAAGGAAAGAAGACTCTATCTCCGACAAGAGACACTGCAGAAGCAGTTAAAGATTTCCTGACCAAGGAAATGATGGAATTAGATGAACCGAAGCTGTTTCAAGGACCACTCAATTTTGACTCTCTCTCTCTCTCGTCCAAACAATGAAGGTCACATCTTTTGCTCAAGCTAAAGAAAAAGAAAAGCTTTTGAAGTGTCACATGGAAGACTGTGAGCTAACAGAAATTGCATTCGGTGTGCTAGAGAAAATCATGTCATCCTTTCAAAAGGATCCTACATCCTCCTCATCCGGTAATTTAAAATCTCTTGTTAATTCTATTAGCACACATTTTGATTCGTTGGAGAAATTAGCAGAAGAGAAAGTTCAAAAATAATTTTTGGGTAAGAGATTCTCTGAAGTATAGGGGCTAATAACAAATGATAGGAGAAATATGGATATTGGGATAAAGAGCTTAGAAAATGCTCTTAAAGATGGTGGATATTTATACAAATTTTGTCTATCCTGGTCCACCGTGACAGTAGACATTGCTAAGAAGATGGAAGAACAAGAGAGCAAACTATCAAGTTTATCTCAAAATTTTGATCCTCTCACCTCTTCCATAATGAATCAAGAGTGTTAGACTATTGCAGCTATAAATGAAATAAAGAAGCTTGAGAAAGAGAAGAAAAATAGAATAAGCAGGCTAAGTGAACTAAGAGGAATAAATATCCCTAAGTTAGAGGCAATGCATGAGGCCTTAACTGATGCCCAGACCACAGCCCAAACTAGTGATCTGGTAGACTTAAAGAGGGCAGAAGCTTTTGCATTTTTGCTAAGTGGTCACATTTCAATCTTGGACAGGATGAAGCAGAGTTGGGCAACAAAATTTGTCTAGTTGAAAACAACTTTTGCGGATATACTTAAGTATATGTAAGTATGACTTGTATATATACTTATGCGACTATGTATAGGTTAAATTTTGCAAATTTTAGTGTGTGGATTCCACCCTTTGCCATTTATGTCAAAGGGGTATTGAGGAGCAATGAAAAATGTGGAATCCAGCTAAGGGGGAGCTCCGATAAAAGTTTACATAAGATAGAGCATCAACCAAGGGGGAGTTTGTTATAACACTTAGTCATTTTTCACTAAGTGTTGCCATCAATGCCAAAGGGGGAGATTGTTGGCAAGAGGCACTGTGTGGCTTCATGAGTATTGTCATTGATGGCAACAAAGTCTATCCCACACATCTGCAGGACATGGTATGTCTATACCGGAAGTCAGATTGAAGAGTATTTTGGTCTGGTAAGCAAGAACAGAGCATGCAGCAAGGTCTGACAATCAGGTCCGAATCTCTCAGAGGAAGTATCTCAGCAAACTGTAGAATTGGGGAAGTCACAAGGAGTACCGTGAATTATACATTCCAGAGATTGAGCCTCCGGTGATGAAAGAGTGAAAAGGTATGAGCACCTAAGTGTTGGGTTCCTGTTTGACAAAGTAGACTGAGGAAGAACTGACTGGCAGAGCATCAGACCTTAATTTGGATGAGAAATTGATGGTGATCAAGTTTCTTGAGGGATCATTCATGGTTAGCTGACATGATTGATGACTCCTATAACTATCTTTTTGATACGCATCTCTTAGTAAGCATGGATTCAGCTAACAGACCAGAGTTTGGGAAAATCTTGAGTATTCCGGTTGCCGACTAGAAAGATGTTGAAATCCTTTGTGCGGATATATATACCAGATGGATTTCTATGTGAAGAGTGACATGATGTGTTGAGAAGTGCGAAGAAAAGCAGAGAATAGTGTGGAAGTAGCAATACAGGTCCGGTATGTGACAGAACAACAACACTAAAGTAGAGGAAGAATGAAGTGCAGTAGATCAGTATATTGAGTCTAACCAGAACTGAACCTCAGCATATGTGGATACTTCTCATCAGTTCAAGTACCTGGTTTCTTTCCATAAACTATTATAGGCAATGAGCCTCTTGTGAGCAGTGTGCTCAGGCAGTGAGCCCTAATTGGCAAGTGCCATTTTGTACTTCTATTCTTTTAATAGAGAATACAATCTTGGGTTAGTCACCCCGTGGTTTTTCCCTTAACAGGGTTTTCCACGTAAAAATCCTTGTGTTATGTGTGTTGATTTCTTTCTGCTCTCATGTTCATGTATGCTTATATGTTTTGATACTGCACTAATTATTAAAGAAGAAAAAAAAGTCAAATAATTAAGATAACTGATTCACCCCCCCTCTCAGTTATCAACACCTCCTGAATCAAACATCATGAACTCTTTTGAAACAACTCACTTGAAGCATGGTGTCAACAAGACACTATACTCACACCCAGTCAAAATAAACCATATCAATCAAGATCTTCCTTTGTTGTGACCATGAACACAATGAACACAATATCAATCACTCAACATCAAAGGAGACCATGTGAGACTCAACATGCATACCATGTATCATCATCAAACACATATCATGGCATCATGCATCTCATGTATCATCATCAAACACATCTCTGTCATCTTAGACAAGTAAGACCAAGTTCTATCTCTTGAGAACCTATGAACACCATCAAAACAACTTTGACATCAATGACAAAACAACACAACAATCATCCAATGCTCTGTACACATAATTCACGAAGATTTTAATGGAAATCCAAGAGTATTGCAGACCTAAGGATTCTTTGTGTGTTGATTTATTTTGTGAAGTTTATGAATTGGGTCTGAGCACTTTGCCTAAAAGACTGAAGCTGCAAAATCTTGATCAGGTATTTATTAGATTGGGATTATGGAAAGAAATAAGGGTGATTATGCAGGAAGAGTTATGTCTCAAGATACTGGTAGCAGTCATGTTATTGAGCAAGGTCATGGCATAATGCATAAAGATGAAAGAATTGTGGCATAAAGTGAAGGCACATCTTGCAATGATAAAGATGAAGATTGTGATTAGCCCATAAGAGAGAGATATGCAACTTGTATATAACATGAGACAAAAGATATATATGAAGTTGTATCTTGTAGCAGTGTTGTTGAAGAATCAGAGGAATTCATAGATATTAGGTATGATGGATTAGCTTGTGAATTAAATTATGAGAATGGTGTATTCATAAGTGAGTATGTCCTACCTGTTCAGGATGATGTATATGAAGAAGAGATGGAGGTTTCTGTTTTGGATAAATAGGATATTCATATGGATATAACAGAGATAGTAGAGACTTCTTATGAGGATAATGAGATGGAAGATGGATGGTTACAGAGAGCTAGGAAGGCAAATTTGTTGGCTAGCCAAGCAAGACAACATTTACAGCAGATCAAGGAATGTGTCAACCAACTAGATCATGCAAGGCAACAAAAGGAGTTATACCTTAGATCTCTATTTCTTCCAAGGGGGGAATTCATGGAGGTTGAGAAAGCAAAGGAAGAACCTTTTAAGACTCAAGTCGTAGCACATGAGGAGGGATTAGATTTGGGTGAACCTTTGATCATTTATGGAGAAGTTGAGGAGTTGATTTATGATAAGGTACAAAATTGTTTGGAGACTGTCCTTCTTCAGGAATTTGTGCTAGATACACCTTTTGGGTCAGCATATAAGAGTAAGTATCAATCTATGGAAGAATTTGAACATGAAGCCTATGATGACATGTCCTTGAATAGTTTCCCATTTTCTAATGATTCAGATGGTTTACTTTGGGACAGATGGTTTACTTTGGGACAATATGTTTTCATTGATACACAACTATAATCCATGTATGCAAAGGGATAATATCTATGTGGATTTTTCAGTTTTTGTCAACATGGATCAACAAAAGAATGATGAAGGTGGCATAAGGATGATATGCTTTCATGACAGCACCAGTCAGCATGATGCTTCCAAGTCTAACCTGGAGGAGTCAGATGAAAATAGATTATTTGACAAAGGAAAATATTGGTTTTTCATTTTTGGTGGTCCTAGGCCACCAAATGAAATTTTGTAGGTATGTTTTTGATTGCAGGTTGGATCATTTGTTGAGTAGCCCAATGAACAAGGCACATGGTCTACACCCCAGAGATAGCTAGAATCTTGCCATGCTTTCAATAGGCATGAGTCCTCGAACAAGAGCCAATGTTAGCACCTGCATTTTTTGTAAAACAGTCTAGGTGCTTGTGCCAAATATGTATAGTAGATTTCATTTTAGGCACACATCGGAGGGACTCCACCATATCAATGGGAGTCATGTTATAGTCCCTTCGATAAGGGAGTTTGCAGAGGGTATGCATTGTTGGGTAGTTTGCACAATTACAGTATTGGTCGAGCCCTAATTCATATTGAAGTGACTCCACCATTTCGGTGGGAGTTCACTTTCGAGTCTCTTCGATAAGTACTAGTGGGATGGATAATACACCATCAAGGAGAACCTAGCATTTAAGCGGGAGCTACCAGCAGTTTAGTATATCGCAAGCCTACAAGGTGATCCATGATGATGTCATGCCTTCATTGCGACACTGTGAAATAAGGATACGTGGCATGGGAGAAACAATATCGGGGAGAGCATAAAATATTGAAAAAGGTCTTTGAAAGGTCTTCCTAATGCAGTTTAGTCACAAAGATGGTGCCAGGTGGCACAATGGGCCCGCAGGTAGTGAAAACCAACGATAGCACAAGCTCGCAAAGGAATCTTGTTAGAGGTAAAGATTCTCTGTGCTGCAACGAAATTAAGACACATGGCCATATTTCAAAGGGAAAGGTAAAGGTATGCATAAAGAGGTCCATGTGGGGGCTTTAGCACACTCGTACAGAGCCAAAAAGAGATGGCCCACAGCCTACCATGGTGCTGTGAGATACAGACACGTGGACTGTTCTTGGGGGAAAGGAAAAGGCCTATATGGAAGGGGACATGTGGAAGTCTCCAAGCAATTCTGCGGAGCTAAAATGAAAATGGCCTACTTCGTCCTTCTCGGTCATGAAATGGTGACGCTTTTGGAATTAGGTCAGACAACTGAGAGGGGGGCTGAATTAGTTGTGCCACAATTTTAACCTTTTCTATTTTTAATCTTCTTTCACAACTTACAAACATATTAATGATGTAAACCTTAAAGCATGAATCAACAACACATGAGTAGAAACAAAATGAACACACATAACACCAGAATTTTTACGTGGAAACCCACTTAAGGGAAAACCATGGTGGGGGTTAACCCACAAGATTCGTACCCTGTTAAAAGTACTTAAAAGAAATGGGAAGGCACTTGCCTTTGGGCATACTGCCCAGAGCTCATTGCTCAAAGAGGCTCATTGCCTCCAGGATTTTAGGTTTAATACAGAAAGAATGAACTGAGAAATAGCATCTTCTTCATGCCTAGTTCAGTCCCATTGAAAGCTCACAAAACGTCTACTCTGCACCCAAAAACTTCTTCACTATCTCTTCATCTTTTACTGCTCTTATTCTTCTGCTCCTCCTCTTCTCTGCTCTACCTCTACACCTTTCTTAAGATTTTATCATTTTTGCACAAGGACAACTTTCCACAACTCATCCACAAGTATTTATACGCTTCATCAACCTTGGAATGAACATCAAGGTCAGCTTGACTTAATGCGGATCACTATACTGTCAGCCAAACATAGCTGGGACTTGAATATTCCTCAAATAGCACACCACACTTCATAGAACCTCTCTTAGATAATCTACAACATGCACAAAGCATCCGGTCGGCCAAAACTGGAATGAATAGCAACACTCAAGAAGAAATCTTCAGTCACGAGCTCAAATCTCAATGCAGACCACCAACATAGTAGGTACATGATCCAAAGACCTCCAC
This sequence comes from Cunninghamia lanceolata, assembly GCA_027924645.1. NCBI lineage: Eukaryota > Viridiplantae > Streptophyta > Pinopsida > Cupressales > Cupressaceae > Cunninghamia > Cunninghamia lanceolata. The sequence goes on along the minus strand of BSBN01001247.1, from coordinate 5,000,100 downwards.
AAGCATAATGAAATCATCAGGAACAACCGCACCACTTCAGATCACCAGAATCACTTGCATCTTCATACCGGAACTCAAGAACACTGACTGCCATGACTGTCACACTAGAAAGATTGCTTGCAGACCTCCAAACCATGAACCACTTGAGTTGAGGATACACATCAACATCCCAAACATGCCTCTAGAACCACAGACCGTAATATTTCAATGCGGAGCAATCCGGACCAACTTATTGTCCCTCTATTTCCTCTGAACAATTGAAAAACCTGGTTCTACTCAGATGGCCATAACTTCATCAATACTTCATGTGGACCTCTCAAATCTTGACTAGAGAAACTACAGACCATCCTCTACAAACCCTTTAATCTGCAGACTCTGATCTTTATCTTACTAGAAATGCAGAGCAATCTACTTCACTGAATTGCACTGTCTTCACTGTTTCTGATAAAGAGATATGTGACTCACTTGTTCCTTCCGGAAAGGCTAATTTTCTCAATATCCTCAACATTCCAGTCTTCTAAATAGGTAATAGAATAGGATATAGTTGACACCAATGACAACACCGATTAGGCACATATTTGCAACAATCTCCCCCTTTGTCATTGATGGCAACATATGATGTGAAAAACTAATTCAACCATCAAGACAAGAACTTCTCCCCCTTTCTCTTATCACACTTATAACCATTGTCTTCATAGCTCCCCCTTTCACCAGCAACTACTTATTTCCATTTTTTTCACATGACTTCTCTCCCCCTTTGACATCAATGGCAAAGGGCACATATTTGTAATCAAATCAAACTAAATTCCAGAATTAGCATTTTGACTACTCCCCCTGAGTAGTAGCCCCTTAACATCAATCTGAATCACAAGATATGACTGTGAATTCCACCAAACTAATGCACACAAGTGCACCTTAGTTCTAAACAAGAGGGGTAATAACCCCTAGCTTCCCTCTAAGATACTCAAAAGTATCCTTAGGCAGAGGCTTGGTGAATATATCCGCAATCTAATCCTTTGAAGAAACAAACTCCAATCTAACTTCATTCTCATTTACCTTCTCTCTCAAGAAGTGAAACTTGATGGATATGTGCTTTGTCTTTGAATGCAACACCAGATTCTTGGAGATGTTTGTTGCACTTGAATTATCACAGAAGATTGTAATAGGCTCTTCAAACACAATTCTGATATCCTTCAGCATTTGCTTCATCCACAAGACTTGAGTATAATTGTTTCTTGCTACTATATACTCTGCTTCTGCAGTAGACACAAATATTGCCTCCTTTTTGCTCAACCAAGAAACCAATCTTCTTCCCAAGAAGAATACACCACCACTAGTACTTTTCCTGTCATCCACATCCCCTGCCTAGTCAACATCTATATATGCATGAAGAGTGAATTCATCATCCTTGGGATACCATAATTCATAATCAGATGTCCCCTTTGGATATTTGAAAATTCTTTTGATTGCTACAAAATGGGATTCTCTAGGATCAGCTTGAAATCTAGCAACAAGTCCAGCTGCATTCATAATATCAGGTCTAGTTTGAGTCAGATAGAGTAGTCCTCCAATCATTATCTATAACTTTTCTGATCTATCTTTGGGGAAACATCATCTTTACTCAACTTGCATCCAGTTACCATAGGTGTACTCACTATTTTTGAATCTACCATTCCAAACTTTTTCAACAATTCTCTCACATACTTAGACTGAGATATGAAAATACCTTTATCTGACTGAGTGATTTGTAGACCTAAGAAGAAGTTCATTTCACCAAACATGGACATCTCAAATTCACTTTGCATCTGATCAACAAATTTCTTACACATGCTTCCATTTCCACCAAAAATGATATCATCAACAAATATCTCAACAATCAAGATGTGCTCATGATCAATCTTGAAATATAGATTGCTGTCAGCTGTGCCTTTTCTAAATCCTAGCTTTAGCAGATACTTATCTAATCTTGCATACTAGGCTCTTGGGGCTTGTTTAAGTCCATACAAAGCTTTCCTCAATCTGTAGACCATATCTTCTTGATCAGACAAGTGGAATCCTTCCGGTTGCTCAATGTAGACTTCTTCCTCTAACTCTCCATTCAGGAATGCTGACTTGACATCCATATGGTAAACTTTGAAATCTTTGAAAGCAAAAAATGCAAGAAATAATTTGACTGCTTCAATTCTTGCCACTGGAGCAAATGTTTCTTCAAAATCAATTCCCTCTACTTGAGAATATCCTTTGCATACCAATCTTGCTTTGTTTCTCACAACTTCACCATCTTCATTCAGTTTATTCTGGAAGACCCATTTAGTTTCAATCACATTTTTGTTTTCAGGTCTAGGAACAAGATCCCAAGTATGATTCTTTTCAATTTTCATTAATTCTTCTTCCATTGCTTTTACCTAATTTTCATCATTACAAGCTTCATTCACTATTTTTGGCTCAATCTTTGAAATCAAACAATACTCCACTTGATCTTCAACAATTCTTCTTCTAGTTTGAACACCTTTATTCTTGTCTCCTATGATTTGATCTTTAGAATGATTCAACCTTACATACCTGGGGGTTTTGGGAGTTTCTTGAATTTTTGATTCTTGAGCTTGTTCCTCAACATTTTCACTAACTTCTTGAGTCACTCGGTTCTTCGGATCAGTTTGGATCTAAGGTTGAGTTTGGACTTTCATCATCAGATTTGTGTCCACAAGACCTGGAAGGTCTCTCCTTTCTTTCATCAATTCTAACATTAGTACTTTCAACAATCCTTTTCAATCTCTTGTTAAAGCATCGGTATGCCTTGCTATGGTTAGAATAACCCAGAAATATTCCGTCATCACTTCTTGCATCAAACTTGCCTAGATCCTCATCTCTTTTGATATAGCATTTACTACCAAAAACTCTGAAGTATTTCAAAGTAGGTGCATTACCAAACCATAATTCATAAGTTGTTTTACCAGTATTACCTTTGATCTGCACCCGATAGAAAGTGTAGACAACAGTACTCACAACCTCTTTCCAAAAGACATGTGATAGATTTGCCTCCATCATCATGGTTCTAGCAGCCTCTTGAATAGTCCAGTTCTTCCTTTCCACAACTCCATTCTGCTAAGGAGTCCTAGGGGCAGATAAGTGTCTTCTTATTCCATACTTTTCACAAAATGCATTGAACTCATCGGAGGTAAACTCTCCACCTCTGTCAGATCTTAGACATTTTATCTTCACACCAATCTTGTTCTCCACCATAGCCTTGAACACCTTGAATCTGTCAAGAGCCTCTGATTTCTCTCTTAAGAAATTGACCCACATCATCTGAGAGTAGTCATCAATCAACAACTCTGGCAGTACCACACAAATCAGTGTGCACAAGTTCCAATAATCCACTTGAAGATTGTTCCTTACTTTTGAATATAGTTCTAATCTGTTTGCCCAACTAACATTCCTTGCACATGCTATTTGTAGGTTTCATAAGCTTTGGAAGATCTCTCACAGCCTGAGTAGTACTTATCTTGACAATGTTATCAAAGTTTACATGACACATTCTTCTATGCCATAACCAACTCTGATCAATTTGAGCAATCAAACAACTTTTGCCAGTACCACTTAAATGAAAGATGTTACCTTTAGTTTGTGTACCTGATGCAATCACAGTTCTGGAGCTTGCTAAGATTTTGCATTTTCCATCCTTGAATCAGAGATCATGCCCTTTGTCAACCAACTATCCAACACTGAGAAGATTATGCTTCAATCCTTCTACATACAGAACATCATTAGTGTTATTCTTACCATCAAAAGAGATGGATCCTCTGCCATGAATTCTACTAGCTAAATTATCTCCAAACTTCACGATTCCACCTTCATATCTTTCCAAACTTATGAACTTAGTTTTATCACCAGTCATATGATGAGGACATCCACTTTCAATCACCCATTCATCCTTTTCTTCAATCTGAGCAGCCAAGGTACTTTCCACATTCACACACTAGTAGATTCAGTAGACATCGGATCTTCTTCTTTGATGGAAATGAACACCCATTCATTTCTTGAGTTACTTCCCATATTAGATTCATCATCAGTGACACCTTCTTCATCTTCTTGGACATAGTAACATTTCTTCTGAGCCCTTGATCTATTAGGGTTTGTCTTTGAAACCCTCTCCAGACATCTTGAGGCAAAATGACCAATCTTATTACAAGAAAAACATTTGAAAGGTAACTTTCCTTCATACTTACCAGATCCTCTTGGCAATCTTTGGCAATAAGGGCTTCAAGTTCATCAAACTTGGTTTCATCTTCTTCAAGTTCCTTCTTTGCCTTCTAATATCTAGTTAACTTTCTTGAAGATCTTTCACCTGGATCATATCTTTGCTTTCCAGAAATACTAGCCTTAAATGCAGTTTCATATTTAGGAAGAGAATCGCCAAACTCACTCATTTCAAATGCTGAAAACTTACCAACCAACTGATCCCTTGTAATATTTTTCATAGTCCTAATCTCTTCAATGGCAACAAATTTATGCTTATATGCCGCAGGTAAGTATATGAGCACTTTGGCAACGATCTCTGATTCTTCCAATATTCCACCAGCACTCTTGATACCGCTCACAAGTTCATTCACCTTCTGCATTTAGAAAGTAATGTTTTCATCTTCACTCATCATCAACCTTTCATATCTACCCTTCAGGCTCTGTAGCTTGGCACATTTGACATATTTATCACCTTCATATAGAGTTCCCAACTTTTTCTAGATTTCATGAGCAGTTTTTAATTTCAGGACATTTGTCATTTTTGTATCAGTTAGGACACTCAACAATGTTTCTTTAGCTCGAATGTTGTATTCAACTTCCTTGAGTTTGTCTATAGTTGAAGGGCCTTTCTCTGGAATCTTATACTCATCCTTAGTTATCAACCAATAGGCATCACCCATACATTGCAAATGACATTGCATGCGCATCTTCCAAAGGGAGTAATGTGTTCCATCAAATCTCAGACTGTCCTTCTTATAAGTCAACATCTTGGATCTCTTCAAGTGGTCTAGCTTCTTTTAGAGGAACTGGCTCTGATACCAATTGTTGGAATTAGGTCAGACAACTGAGAGGGGGGTGAATCAATTGTCCCACAATTTTAACCTTTTTCTACTTTTAATCTTCTTTCACAACTTACAAACAAATTAATGATGTAAACATTAAAGCATGAATCAACAACACATGAGCAGAAACAAAATGAACACACATAACACCAGAATTTTTATGTGGAAACTCAGTTAAGGGAAAACCACGGTGGGGGTTAACCCACAAGATTTGTACCCTATTAAAAGTACTTAAAAGAAATGGGAAGGCACTTGCCTTCGGATGCATTGCCAGAGCTCACTGCCTATAGGATTTTATGTTTAATAAAGAAAGAATGAACTGAGAAATAGCATCTTCTTCATGCCTGGTTCAGTCCCATTGAAAGCTCACAAAATTTCTGCTCTACCCCCAAACACTTCTTCGCTATCTCTTCATCCTTTACTGCTCTTGTTCTTCTGCTCCTCTTCTCTACTCTGCCTTTGTACCTTTCTTAGGATTTTATCATTTTTGCACAAGGACAACTTTCCACAACTCATCCACAAGTATTTATATGCTTCATCAACCTTGGAATGAACATCAAGGTCGGCGTGACTCAATGTAGATTATTGTACTGTTGGTCAAACATAGATGGGACTTGAATCTTCCTCAAACAACATGCCACTCTTCATAGAACCTCTCTTAGATCATCCGCAACATGTACAAAGCATCTGGTCGGCCAAAATTGGAATGAATAGTAATACTCAAGAAGAAATCTTCATCCACAAGCTCAAATCTCAATGCGGACCACCAACATAGTAGGTACACGATCCATAGACCTCCACAAGCATAATGAAATCATCAGGAACAACCACACCACTTCAAATCACCAAAATCACTTGCATCTTCATACAAGAACTCAAGAACACTGACTACCATGACTGTCACACTAGAAAGATTGCTTGCGGACCTCCAAACCACAAACCACTTGAGTTGAGGATACACATCAACATCCCAAACATGCCTCTAAAACTGCAGACCGTAATATTTCAATGTGGAGCAATCCAGACCAACTTATTGTCACTCTATTTCCTCTAAACAACTAAAAAGCCTAGTTCTACTCAAATGGCCATAACTTCATCAATACTTCATGCAGACCTCTCAAATCTTGACTGGAGCAACTACAGACCATCCTCTACAAACCCTTTAATCTACAGACTCTAATCTTCATCTTACTGGAAATGTGGAGCAATCTACTTCACTGAACTGCACCATCTTCACTATTTCTGACAAAGAGATATGTGACTCACTTGTTCCTTCTGGAGAGGCTAATTTTCTCAATATCCTCAACATTCCAGTCTTCTAAATAGGCAATAGAATAGGATACAGTTGACACCAATAACAACATGGATATGTTGACATCAATGACAACACCAATTAGGCACATATTTGCAACAGACACATGTCCACGAGATAAAGGAATTTAAATGGTTGGTAGTTGAATGCGTAACATTTGTCGATTGAACCTAAAAGCATTTTTCATCGGTGACTAGGGTTTAAACTTGAAGCGGTTGTCTATCAGCGCCATTCTCATGGGCCTCCACTCTGTAATTAATGGGATTTCAGCGTGACTGAGGCCAGGATACCAAATCTGCTCAGAACAGTCAATTCCCAGGATGTTTCATCTGCAGGAATTCACCGGAAATTGGATTTGCTTCAACTACTCTATTAATTGAGGATTTGATTGTTTCATTAAAGTCTGTTAGAATGTAGGTGGCTAGAGGCTTTTTGCTCCTTTAAAAAGAGATTCAGGGCCATTCTACAAGGTATCCAAGAAAAAAGATATCCTAGGGGATCCTAGGCTTTGGATACAAGGTATCCACACTTTGGGGAGTAATTTATGTTACAGACTTGGTTCATTTTGTCTCGGTGCAGAGGTATTTTCTGTTTTGTAGATGAATAAATTTCTGAATGACAATGTTCTTTTTGGATTGAGTTATATGAAAAACACTTTATGTGTGTGTTATCTGTGATTGTCTCCTTGGGTATGAGCATTTTTATTTTGAGTGAAGTTGCTAAGGGTTTCTAAACTCATTCACGTACATTTGCTATGTGATATATCTGATTTGTTGCATCTGTTCAAGGAATTGATTAAATTGCTTTGAGTTAGGTATAAGGGGAAATGTGTTGTATCAAGGGATTAGTGAAGAAGAGTCACAGATAATAATTTTTCTTGGACATGTTACTGTAAGGCAGTAATACTTTTATTTTGGGTCCTCTGGATATGAAGTTTTTTTGTCATGAGGGAACATTTACATTGATGGGTCTAACTCTGTTGCCCTGATAAAGTACTGGTCTAGGGTTTATTTTCCCAATGGTCTAGAAGATAACTAAACTTAATGATAAATCTTTCAAAATCATTTCATTTTATGTTTTATTTTAGTTAGGTTTAGGTCTTGCATGTTCTCAGATATGAATAAGTTAGATAATCCAAGAAGATTGCCAATCTAGGGTAGATCTTATAAGTCTTAGTGCATACATGAGAACATTCTACCTGGTATTGAAAAGCTACATCTATTGATTGTGATGAGGGAATACTCCCCTAGGTTTGGCAGAGCTTGAAGTGTAGGGGAGATAAGTGTGGGCAGATTCTCACCTTGTTTATTAATCTCCCACTCTATTGGTCAGGTTTCCATTGAACTTGATCATAAGAAGTGGAAAATCTTTAGAGTTTGATGTGTGCATATTTCGGAACCAACAGAAGCCTCAATGCATCTCATATAAAGCCAAATAGTTAAAAACAACAACAACAACAAAGTAAGAAACATACTCAGCAAAAGTGATGACAAATTGGCACATTATCTTATTATTTTTTTGTACAGTTGAGAATATTCCAAATGTTTTCAAATGTCAAATTCTTTGATACATCAAATGACTCCTCCAAATTATTACTTTTTTAAAAAATAGAAATTTCATAGTTTATAATACGAAGAAATCATCAATCTTTTTGCCATTTCTATGATTTGAAAGCAAATAACAAGCACTCAAGAAAGAATAAAAAATAACAAAGTCAATTAATATGGAAGCATAAAATAAGCTTCAAACAATACAAGGAAACAAGGATTACAACCTAGTTTGAGGTCTTTCCCAAATTTTTGAATCAAGAGTAAACCACTAATGATAAGAAACAATAATAGGAAACATGGTTTACAACCTGGTCCCCATAAATTGTTGACACAAAGCAACCTAAAGAAAAAAGAAACTAAAAGATGACATTTTTAAATAATCAGAGCTCTATAACTATTTAATTATGATTAAATACATTTGCATGCTAAGCCTTGTCTGTATGACACACAGTACTGGCATGCCCAATGTGTTGATGATTACCACCACCATGAGGATGCTCAATAGGATTCATTGCCACACCACAAACCTTGGGCCAATAGTTTCTTTTGACCCTATATTTGTGATATGCATTGCCAGCTTTGAGCATTGGCTTTTATGTCCTTCCACCACCAGTAACCTGACCAATCATGGCTCTGCAAGCACAATATTCTTAGCTCCAGATGGAAGCTTTACCCTATAAATTGAAACCAATTTCCAAGACTCGTCAAACAAGGCTATTAAAAATCTACAAAATAAAAAATTACACAAATCTGAACATTAAGAGAGAACTTAGATAATTGTTCCAAAATTATTTCCACTACCTTTGGAATAATTGTATTTACCAACTCATTGTAACCTTGGAAAAAAATTAAGCATATAAATATACCATAAGTCTCCACAAGGTGTACACCTAGAACTCAAAATAGTTTGAAAATAATTTGGAAAAAGCCACAAGACATCACAACAGATGCATCACATGTTTGTTGCTAGCCAAAAAGCAAGATGATAAACAAAAATGATAATGAGTCAAGGGGAACATCAAGAAGAAGTACATTCAAATTAAATTTCAACCAGCTGCTAAACAAGCACAACCCACTTTAACTTGTCATAAGTTCAAAATATTAGAATAGGTACATTTTTCTGTCTGTAAAGGTGACAACAATCCAACAATGGATCAAAAATTTTAGATTCAAATACAATAGAAATGCATTGCAAATGATAGCAATCAAATTTGAAATTACTCAGCTCGTAAAAGAATAGTGGAGAAAAAGCAAAAAAAGTGTTCTTTGATTTGATCGGGCCAATGAGAAATATTGTCTCAAAAATTCAACTATATCACCATGACTTGTTCCCTGCCGCAGTACTGCAAACTATTTCTTTGACCATCGCGGGACCGTGGTATACTAAACATCACTTGAAGCCTTTCACTGCACTGCTGCACTCCTTCATTGAAACTATCATGGGGCCACAGTATTCAACACTTACATTACTTAAACTCCTTATACTGCCATACCACAAGCCTCACTTGATGCCACCGCGAGGTGCGGTGTGTTGGTTTTCTTCCGAATCAGCAGAGGGTTTGCCAGTTCCAATGCACAGGTAGATTCAGCCAACTAATATAGGAGGTTACATAAGCTGCCTCCCCTTCACTTCTTGTTCTACCGCACCAAGGGGGGTATCCCTATAGCTAAAGATTTGACACTTTGACTCACCCAATGATAGAAAGATTTAGCTCTACAACAACAGGCAGAATACTCTCATGTATGGACCAAGTTTTGAATGATAGATCACAAGTTTGGCAACTTTCTTGGACATATCTAACTGGTTATGGATGAGAGTATGCAAGGGTCCTAATCCTACTCCTACAACTAACAAATTGGAATTATGAAAGGATTTGAATTTATGTTTGTTAGATCTAGGGCACACAACTGAGAGGGGGGAGTGAATCAGTTGTACAAACACTTGATTCTTCTTGTTAGTTAATAGCATTCAATTAACCATCCATGAAAGCATAATGCATAAACATAGGAGCAGATAAACATCAACACATTGGACACCAAGATTTTGACGTGAAAAACCTGGTTAAGGGAAAAACCATGGGGTGATTAACCCAAGGATTATTCTCTGTTAGAAGAATAAGAAAAATGAATGGCACATGCCAATTAGGGCTCACTACCCGAGCACACTACTCACAAAGAGGCACACTGCCTACAAGAGACACACTATCTACAAAGTGATAAGAATCACAAACTTGAACTGGAGATTGACATCTTTACCATGTCTGGATCAGTTCCATTTAAGCCCGAGATACTTCTGCTCTGCCCTTCGCTCTTTCGCTATACCACACTCATCCGCTGCTCAACACACTTTGAAATGAACTCAAAAACCTTTATTTATACAAGACATTGACTTAGGAACAATCATCTAAGTCGGCAATCAACCATAAGGACATTCGTAAGATGATTAATACATCCGGTCGGCCACCACAAGAACATTCACAAGATGAACAACTCATCCGGTCGACTAGTCTAAACAAGAACTTCATTCGGAAGAATATCTTCAATTCCAGGCTCTACCACCAATGCGGACCGACAACATAACCTCAACATGATCCAAGAATCTTCACAAGCTTGCCTGATTGACCAGGTACATTTGCACTTCCTCTACTCACTGGAATCTCTTCTCCTCTTCATCCAGAACTTCAAGAACACAGTTTGTCGCCACTGTCATACTGAAAAAGGTTCTTTCGGACCTCCAAACTTTGTACAAACTGAGATGACACATCACAAGGACATCCCAAACACTCCTTCCAATCCGCAGAGTCTGATAATGCACCTTCATATCTCACCGGACCTTTTTGTGACACTCTATTCCTTCGGAGCATCTCCCGGAACCAGTTCTACTAGACCGATCACAACTTTTTCATATCTTCATGCGGACCTCTGAAATCTTAACTGGATCATCTCAAGACTCATATCTAAAAACCCTTTAATTCGCATCCTCTGATTCTCAACCTATTGAGTACATTTGCCTTCTTCTTATCACTGTTCTTCACTGTTCCTGATTGAGACTACTTTTCTCAATATCCTCAACACACAGCTCATCCAAACCTTCTTACCAATGCAATATGAGAATGTTGACATCAATGACAACACTAGTTAACCTCATACTTGCAACAATGTTTTGGATGCAAGACAGGGGGGTTTGGATCATAACTACTACACAAGAAGCAGACCGATGCCTATCTCAGGGCAAGGAGTCCACTAGACGTATACAAGAGAATGGCTTGCAACTGGTATTCGAGTTTTAAGGGGTTAGGACTGGTATTTGCCTTACAAAAACCACCCAAAGATAAGTATTTAACTACCTCTACTTACAAATATCCTAGCTGACATACAATCTTCTCCATACTTAGTCTAAAACACTTTAATCCACTCCTTGAATGGAGGTTACAGATTAAGCATGTGATATAGCAAAACTATATCCTAGAATCTGAGAAACCCTTAGCAACCAGACTCAGAAGAAGAAAATGCATACAACAAATGGAGACAGATAGATAGACACATGTAACAATGCATTTTTCATATAAAATGACAAGAAACTGAACATATGTACAAGATGCACTCAAATGCAACTCATAAACTCCAACAGAGATAAAACAACCAAGAAAATACTCTGTCTTTCATTATTTTTCTCCCAAAAATGCCCAAGTCTTCAACAACCAGAAATGAATAACACAATTTGCATTTTATAGCAAGACTGTGTACTCAGCAATAATTACATGGCACTTTTAAAAATTTCACCAGAATACAATGCACCAAGAATGGCGCCCAAATCATTCAATGCAGATGAGGGAAAAAGAGGAAAGAGCAGGTGAACTCAGGGAATGTGCAGCCATCCGTAGATTTTCCTCACAGATCTAGTAGGTAGCCTGTGAATCATCAACCCATGCTTTTATATTTTCACCATCAATGGCCCAACTACCCGCAGTTTATTAGTTCACGAGCCTCTGAAGCTCCTTCTCGCCAAGAAACACAAACGCATACATACAAAACCTCCTGCGCCTGAAAGTTTGAAGGGTGACCGTCGATTCCTTCTATCGCTAACATCTGCAGCCACAATCATGCTTTGAAAAGTCATCGACCAGTGAGAACAAGCCACGCAGGTGCTTTTGCAACTTTGACTTTTCCATCACAGCATACATTTGCCCTTTCCGCCTGAATCGCCTTTTAAAAAACCTTGTATGTGCAAAAAGCATATGCATGCAATAACCCCTGGACATGTGGCAACTTGTGATTTGTCTACAGTCACTGTGCACCTCATCTCCTTATCGACCATCGGGATGACCCAAGAAAGGTCGGCCGATACGTGTGGTCCTACCGATGATCCAATGCATCCTCTTTTGCCCACAAAATTTGTATATGCAATTGCCATATACAAGCATGGACCCCAAACTGATTTATTGCGTTTGATTTCTCCATTGCGTCCGGGAATGTATGTGTTCCTTGTATATGCAAACATACAACGTGCATATACATACAAGTGGTGGTCCCCACTCCTTTGTTATCGCCTAGAAAGTATCTTTTGTATTTGCCCGCTTGTACATTCACTTTGTATGTCACAATTGTATATTGGATATACATACAACGCAAACATACAAAGGAGTGTATTGACTTTTCAACCTTGCTTTGTAGGCATCCGCAAAGCCCAATTTGGAAACCTTTTGAAAATCAGAATGTATGTTCTTCCTTGTATGTAAGCCTTGTATGTGTAAACATACAATCCCCTTTGTACAAACCGTAGGCCCAACCATTTGCATCTTCCCTTTGCATGTCTCCACTTGTATGCACCATCGGCCAGTCGACGAGACTTCTAACATGACCGCTGATGAAGCATGTCAGACCGATGACTTCCTTTTCACTGTTCACCTTGCACTTGTTCATTTGTATATTTCCTCTTGTATATCGGACATACATTCGAATTTGCATGTGAACCCTTGCACATTTCTTCTTTGCATATAGCGAATGTATACTGCATATACATTCTGCCTTGTATGTGAGGTGGACCCCACCACATGTATCTCTGCTGCTTTGTATGCTACTGAATATACAAGGCCCCTTGTATATTTGCACTGTAACAAATGTATATGCACCCCCTTTGTATGTCTGCAATGTACATTCCCAATGTATGTCGGACATACATTCACCTTTGCATCTGTCTCGATGAACATTGACCCTTGCATGTTTTGCTTGTATGCTGCCAATGTATATCTTCTTTGCATGTTTTCCTTTGTATCTAGTTGTTGTATGTCTGAACATACAACACAAAATATACATTCAACCCGATATACAAGCAAGGAATATTCTCAAAATCTGTGATAGATTCCTCAATGTATATGCACCCTTTTTTAAGCCTGATATGCATACAAGAATGCATATAACTAATTTTTCACCATTTTTGAAGGCCGATTAAACATACAAACCGCCTTGTATGTCCAAATACACATTTGAACCTACATGTATATACAAACATCCTTGTATATACAAAGACACATGCATACAACAATTTTTTGCATTTTTCAACTACAAAGGCCGAAAGACAGAATTTTTTGGATTTTTATGAAGGTGCCTGCGACTGAATACTTGAAACCCTAACTCTAAGCAGGCACCAACATTGGCTCTGTTTGGGGATGCATGCCTCTTGCAGGCATGGCAAGAACTTTAGATCTCTGGGATGGAGACCAGTCCCCTATCCATTGGGCAACAGAGTCAAACACTGCACCAACCTGCATTATAGATCACATTTTCAAACACTATTTTGGCGGCCTCGGGCAACCAAAAATGAAAAACCATAATTTTATCTTGTCAAATGCCTGATTCGAAACTGAACAACCCCAACCATAACTGAAAATATTAACATATTCTGCCCACAAGCTCATCCTGTCAATTACACGCTTTACCATTTTTGAAAACTTGCCTTTGTCAGCATTGCCTCTGTCACTCTGGATTTCACAATCAGACATATAACCATACATACCAGAACATTTTTCAACATTAGGTAACATAAGTATGTTATATTCCTCAAACAGGATACCCTCATATGGCATTTGGCAATACTCATCATCTACCTGGCTGTTGCACATTACCAAACACTCATCCAGCTGATCTAAAAACTAAAAACACTCATAACACAGGAGACCCTCAATGTCATTACTATTGACATTGAAAACAAAACCTGATCCACATACACATTGCTGCACATGTCTGGGACAACTGATTCTGAACCTTCACTATCCACAGTTTGCAAATTAGTATCATCATTTTCAAACAAAGGGTTAATTCTGCACCAATGAAGGTCATGACTCACAACATTCAATGCACCTAAAGGCTCATCATAAATGGGATTCATACTCATTGGAAAGGTCTCTAGCTCTTCTTCATGACAATCCACTTCTTTTTATCATTATCAAACCTATAGTCATAAGAAGAACAAACCTGATCCATGAACTGATCATGGATATCATTCTTGTCATCTGGTCGCCCCACATACAAGACTTCTGCTACTTCAATGCACTTTGAAGTTGAACTATCTATATCATTCTCCAACCCTCTAATACTTCCTGATGAAACTGATATTGATTCTTGATCCATATGATCACAACTATGCATAACTAGATCATTTAAACATAAATGCTCTTTGTTTAGGACTGGTATATTAATATCACTTGAAAAATCATTATTGTCAACTTCACTTGTTGGGCAAATGAGGACATCCTCCTTCATGGCAGAGTCATCATTTACTTGGAATAATGCATAAACAGGGATAACAAAGGTGTGAGTGCTTTGACAATCAATTTCAACACAAAAATTATATCTTTCATCAACATTGGGGACTACAGGGCAGTAGAAATTTTTAGAGAAATAACCCTTTTGAATTCCATACCTCCAATTGTTTTCAATGTCCATTGCAAACTGATGTGCCTGATGCAATGTAGTGGGCTCCTTATCTCTCAATCTATAGCTCATTTTCTTATCAAAAGCTCCCAAATAGACAATTAGGCACAATGCATCATTAGGTCTCATGCATTCTGGAATTCTTTTTAAAGCCTTCATAAATCTGAGGTTAAAGGCTGGAATTAACTCATCCTCTTTAATATGGATATACATAAAATCACTAATAACTGCATATTCAGAAATTCTTTCACCATATTGTTCTAGAAATGCAGATTTAAATTCTTACCAAGAGGTGACAGAGTAAGCTGGAAGGTAGGAGAACCAGTCCCTTGCATCTTCATCTAGAGATTGAACAAATAATCTCATATCTACATCTTCATGGTCAATCTCAAAATCATCTATCACATTTATAAACTGCTGCAAGTGTCTCTCAGCTGATTCATCCTTTAGACCATTGAATTTGGGCAAATGCATTCTGATTTTAGATGGAAAAGCATTTGGATAGCCACATATGCCATTGAAATTGATGGGCTTATATCTGTCAATGCGAAAACTTCTTTTATCACATGGCTGGGACTGATTACTATACATTATTGCATTTGACACCTCACAAGGGTGCATGGGCTGATAATACATCTTATATGTGTTTTTGCAACCCTCTTCTTAACTCAAATTTTCTTTCAACAATGACTTTAGGCCCTTAAAATACAGACTGTTATTTCAGCTTTCCTAAAGTCCTCTAAATGAGTCTTTTAACAATATTGCATACTCCTTTTGAAATACAAATTAGGTTCTTACAAAAGCATGCAATCTTATCATCAATATTTCCATTTTAACCAATGTTGTTTCACCAAATAGGGAGTCTTTTAAAACTTATAAAATACCTGGATATGTTGCATCTGTAAATTCTTTTCTCTAACTGAGAGAAAAAACATCTAACACATTTTGTGTCTTTTATTAGGTTCTTATATGTAGAGTTGCCACCTCCTTGGTAGAGGAATGAGCTTCAAACAGGATGAAGCTGAAAATTCATTTCTTTCTTTCTGGGTTCACCAACAGCAGAGCCACACATACAACTTTTTCTTTTTCTGTAACAAAATCACTTCCAAGTCTGAAACTTCAATCTTTTAGACTCAAACTTTCATGGATATGACATTGTCTCCCCAATCGAGTCACCATTTTGTTGGTGACTCAGACGGGCAAGACCTTACCAGAGATTCCTAGATAATACATTTAATCACCTCCCCAGCAGAGTCACCATTTTTGTTGGGTTTCTTTCCGAATCAGCAGAGGGTTTGCCAGTTCCAATGCACAAGCAGATTCAGCCAACTAATACAGGAGGTTGCATGAGCTGCCTCCCCTTCACTTCTGGTTCTACCACACCAAGGGGGGTATCCCTATAGCTAAAGAGTTGACACTTTGACTCACCCAATGACAGAAAGATTTAGCTCTACAACAACAGGCAAAATACTCTCATGTATGGACCAAATTTTGAATGATAGATCACAAGTTTGGCAACTTTCTTGGACATATCCGACTGGTTATGGATGAGAGTATGCAAGGGTCCTAATCCTACTCCTACAACTAACATATTGGAATTATGAAAGGATTTGAATTTATGTTTTGGATGCAAGACAGGGGGTTTTGGATCATAACTACTACACAAGAAGCAGACCGGTGCCTAGCTCAGGGAAAGGAGTCAACTAGACATATACAAGAGAATGGCTTGCAACTGGCATTTGAGTCTCAAGGCGTTAGGACTGGTATTTGCCTTACAAACACCACCCAAGGATAAGTATTTAACTACCTCTACTTACAAATATCCCAGCTGACATACAATCTTCTCCATACTTAGTCTAAAACACTTTAATCCACTCCTTGAATGGAAGTTACAGATTAAGCATGTGATACAACAAAACTATATCCTAGAATCTGAGAAACCCTTAGCAACCAGACCCAGAAGAAGAAAATGCATACAACAAATGGAGACAGACAGATAGACACATGCAACAATGCATTTTTCATATAAAATGACAAGAAACTGAACATATGTATAAGATGCACTCAAATACAACTCATAAACTCCAATAGAGATAAAACAACCAAGAAAATGCTCTGTCTTTCGTTATTTTTCCCCCAAAAATTTCCAAGTCTTCAACAACCAGAAATGAGTAACACAGTTTGCATTTTATAGCAAGACTGTGTACTCAGCAATAATTACATGGCACTTGTCAAAATTTCGCCAGAATACAATGCACCAAGAATGGCGCCCAAATCATTTAATGCAGATGAGGGACAAAGAGGAAAGAGCAAGTGAACTCTGAGAATGTGCAGCCGTCCGAAGATTTTCCTCACAGATCTGGTAGGTAGTCTGTCAATCATCGACCCATGCTTCTATATTTTCACCATGAATGGCCCAACTACCCACAGTTTACTGGTTCACGAGCCCCTGAAGCTCCTTCCTGCCAAGAAACACAAACACAGACATACAAAACCTCCTACACCTGAAAGTTTGAAGGGTGACTATCGATTCCTTCTATCGCTAACATCTGCGGCCACAATCATACTTTGAAAAGTCGTCGACCAGTGAGAACAAGCCACGCAGGCGCTTTTGCAACTTTGACTTTTCCATCGCAGCATACATTTGCCCTTTCCGCCTGAACCGCCTTTTAAAAAACCTTGTATATGCAAAAAGCATATACATGCAACAACCCCTTGACACGTGGCAGCTTGTGATTTGTCCCAGTCGCTATGTACCTCATCTCCTTATCGACCATCAGGATGACCCAAGAAAGGTTGGCCGATATGTGCGGTCCTACCGATGATCCAATGCATCATCTTTTGCCCATGAAATTTGTATATGCCGACGAAATTTGTATATGCAATCGCATATACATACAATCGCCATATACAAGCATGGACCCCAAACTGATTATTTCCCGCGTTTGATTTCTCCATCGCGTCTGGGAATGTATGTGTTCCTTGTATATGCAAACATACAACGTGCATATACATACAAGTGGTGGTCCCCACTCCTTTGTTATCGCCTAGGTAGTATCTTTTGTATTTGCCCGCTTGTACATTTGCTCTATATGTCGCAATTGTATATTGGATATACATACAATGCAAACATACAAAGGAGTGCATTGACTTTTCAACCTTTCTTTGTATGCATCTGCCAAGCTCGATTTGGAAACCTTTTGAAAATCAGAATGCATGTTCTTCCTTGTATGTAAGCCTTGTATGTGCAAACATACAATCCCCTTTGTACAAACCATGGGCCCCACCATTTGCATCTTCCCTTTGCATGTCTCCACTTGTATGCACCATCGACCAGTCGGCGAGACTTCTAACATGACCGCCGATGAAGCATGTCAGACCGATGACTTCCTTTTCACTATTCACCTTGCACTTGTTCATTTGTATATTTCCTCTTGTATATCGGACATACATTCAACTTTGCATGTCGACCCTTGCACATTTCTTCTTTGCATATATCGAATGTATACTGCATATACATTCCGCCTTGTATGTGAGGCGGACCCCACCACATGTATCTCTACTACTTTGTATGTTGCCGAATATACAAGGCCCCTTGTATATTTGCACTGTAGCGAATGTATATGCACCCCCTTTGTATATCTGTAATGTACATTCCCAATGTATGTCGGACATACATTCACCTTTGCATCTGTCTCGATGTACATTGACCCTTGTATGTTTCGCTTGTATGTCGCCAATGTATATCTTCTTTGCATGTTTTCCTTTGTATCTAGCCGTTGTATGTCTGAACATACAACACAAAATATACATGCAACCCAATATACAAGCAGGGAATATTCCTAGAATCTGCGATAGATTCCTCAATGTATATGCACCCTTTTTTAAGCCCGATATGCATATAAGAATGCATATAACTGATTTTTCACCATTTTTGAAGGTTGATTGAACATACAAACCGCCTTGTATGTCTGAATACACATTTGAACCTGCATGTATAGACAAACAACCTTGTATATACAAAGACACATGCATACAACATTTTTTTGCATTTTTCAACTACAAAGGCCGAAAGACAGAATTTTTTGGATTTTTATGAAGGTGCCTGCGAGTAAATACTTGAAACCCTAACTCTGAGCAGGCACCAACATTGGCTATGTCTGGGGATGCATGCCTCTTGCAGGCATGGCAAGAATTTTAGATCTCTGGGATGGAGACCAGTCCCCTATCCATTGGGCAACAAAGTCGAACATTGCACCAACCTGCATTATAGATCACATTTTCAAACACTATTTTGGCAGCCCTGGGCAACCAAAAATGAAAAACCATAATTTTTTCTTGTCAAATGCCTGATTCGAAACTAAACAACCCCATCCATAACTGAAAATATTAACATATTCTGCCCACAAGCTCATCCTGTCAATTACACGCTTTACCATTTTTGAAAACTTGCCTTTGTCAGCATTACCTCTGTCACTCTGCATTTCACAATCATACATATAACCATTCATACCAAAACATTTTTCAACATTAGGCAACATATGTATGTTATATTCCTCAAATAGGATACCCTCATATGGCATTTAGCAATACTCATCATCTACCTGGCTGTTGCACATTACCAAACACTCATCCAGCTGATCTAAAAACTGAAAACACTCAGAATATAGGAGACCCTCAATGTCATTACTTATTGACATTGAAAACAAAACCCAGTTCACATACACATTGTTGCACATGTCTGGGACAACTGATTCTGAACCTTCACTATTCACAGTTTGCAAATCAGTATCATCATTTTCAAACAAAGGGTTAATTCTGCACCAATGAAGGTGATGACTCACAACATTCAATGCACCTAAAGGCTCATCATAAAAGGGATTCATATTCATTGCAAAGGTCTCTAGCTCTTCTTCATGACAATCCACTTCTTTTTCATCATTATCAAACCTATAGTCATAAGAAGAACGAACCCAATCCATGAATTGATCATGGATATCATTCTTATCATCTGATCGCCCCCACATACAAGATTTCTGCTACCTCAATGCACTATGAAGTTGAACTATCTATCATTCTCCAGCCCTCTAATAATTCCTGATGAAACTGATATTGATTCTTGATCCATATGATCACAAATATGCATAACTGGATCATTTAAACATGAATGCTCCTTGTTTAGGACTGGTATATTAATCACTTGAAAAATCATTATTGTCAACTTCACTTGTTGGGCAAATCAGGACATCCTCCTTCATGGTAGAGTCATCATTTACTTGGAATAATGCATAAACATGGATAACAGAGGTGTGAGTGCTTTGACATTCAATTTCAACACATAAATTATATCTTTCATCAACATTGGGGATTGCAGGGCAGCATAAATTTTTAGAGAAATAACCCTTTTGAATTCCATACCTCCAATTGTTTTCAATGTCCATTGCAAACTGATGTGCCTGATGCAATGTAGTGGGCTCCTTATCTCCCAATCTATAGCTCATTTTCTTATCAAATGCTCCCAAATAGACAACTAGGCACAATGCATCATTAGGTCTCATGCATTCTGGAATTCTTTTTAAAGCCTTCATAAATCTGAGGTTAAAGGTTGGAATTAACTCATCCTCTTGAATATGGATATACATAAAATCACTAATAACTGCATATTCAAAAATTCTTTCACCATATTGTTCTAGAAATGTAGATTTGAATTCTTGCCAAGAGCTGACAGAGTAAGTTGGAAGGTAGGAGAACCAGTCCCTTGCATCTTCATCTAGAGATTGAACAAATAATCTCATAACTACATCTTCATGGTCAATCTCAAAATCATCTATCACATTTATAAACTGCTGCAAGTGTCTCTCAGCTGATTCATCCTTTAGACCATTGAATTTGGGCAAATGCATTCTAATTTTAGATGGAAAAGCATTTGGATAGCCACAAATGCCATTGAAATTGATGGGCTTATATCTGTCAATGCAGAAACTTCTTTTATCACATGGCTGGGACTGATTACTATACATTATTGCATTTGACACCTCACAAGGGTGCATGGACTGATAATACATCTTATATGTGTTTTTGTAACCCTCTTCTCAACTTAAATTTTCTTTCAACAATGACTTTAGGCCCTTAAAATACAGATTGTTATTTCAGCTTTCCTAAAGTCCTCTAAATGAGTCTTTTAACAATATTGCATACTCCTTTTGAAATACAAATTAGGTTCTTACAAAAGCATGCAATCTTATCATCAATATTTCCCTTTTAACCAGTGTTGTTTCACCAAATAGGGAGTCTTTTAAAACTTATAAAATACCTGGATATGTTGCATCTGCAAATTCTTTTCTCTGATTGAGAGAAAAAACATCTAACACATTTTGTGTCTTTTATTAGGTTCTTATATGCAGAGTCGCCACCTCCTTGGTAGATGAATGAGCTTCAAACAAGGTGAAGCTGAAAATTCATTTCTTTCTTTCTGGGTTCACCAACAGCAGAGCCACACATACAACTTTTTCTTTTGCTACAACAAAAGCACTTCCAGGTCTGAAACTTCAATCTTTTAGACTCAAACTTTCATGGATATGACATTGTCTCCCCAGTCAAGTCATCATTTTGTTGGTGACTCGAATGGGCAAGACCTTACTAGAGATTCCTAGATAATACATTTAATCACCTCCCCAGCAGAGTCACCATTTTTGTTGGTATTCTTTCCGAATCAGCAGAGGGTTTGCCAGTTCCAATGCGCAGGCAGATTCGGCCAACTAATACAGGAGGTTGTGTGAGCTGCCTCCCCTTCACTTCTGGTTCTGCCGCCCCAAGGGGGGTATCCCTATAGCTAAAGATTTGACACATTGACTCACCCAATGACAGAAAGATTTAGCTCTACAACAATAGGCATAATACTCTCATGTATGGACCAAGTTTTGAATGATAGATCACAAGTTTGGCAACTTTCTTGGACATATCTGACTGGTTATGGATGAGAGTATGCAAGGGTCCTAATCCTACTCCTACAACTAACATATTGGAATTATGAAAGGATTTAAATTTATGTTTTGGATGCAAGACAGGGGGTTTTGGATCATAACTACTACACAAGAAGCAGACCGGTGCCTATCTTAGGGCAAGGAGTCAACTAGATGTATACAAGAGAATGGCTTGCAACTGACATTCGAGTTTCAAGGGGTTAGGACTGGTATTTTCTTTACAAACAGCACCCAAGGATAAGTATTTAACTGCCTCTACTTACAAATATCCCAGCTGACATACAATCTTCTCCATACTTAGTCTAAAACACTTTAATCCACTCCTTGAATGGAAGTTACAGATTAAGCATGTGATATAACAAAACTATATCCTAGAATCTGAGAAACCCTTAGCAACCAGACTCAGAAGAAGAAAATGCATACAACAAATGGAGACAGACAGATAGACACATGCAACAATGCATTTTTCATATAACATGACAAAAAACTAAACATGTGTACAAGATTCACTCAAATACAACTCATAAACTCCAACAGAGATAAAACAACCAAGAAAATGCTCTGTCTGTCATTATTTTTCCCCCAAAAATGTCCAAGTCTTCAACAACCAGAAATGAGTAACACAGTTTGCATTTTATAGAAAGACTGTGTACTCAGCAATAATTACATGGCACTTTTCAAAATTTTGCCAGAATACAATGCACCAAGAATGGCGCCCAAATAATTCAATGCAAATGAAGGACAAAGAGGAAAGAGCAGGTGAACTTGGGGAATGTACAGTCATCCACAGATTTTCCTCACAGATCTGGTAGGTAGCCTGTGAATCATCGACCCATGCTTCTATATTTTCACCATGAATGGCCCAACTACCTACAGTTTACTGGTTCGCGAGCCCCTAAAGCTCCTTCCTGCCAAGAAACACAAACGCGGACATACAAAACCTCCTACACCTGAAAGTTTGAAGGGTGACCATCGATTCCTTCTATCACTAACATCTACGGCCACAATCATGCTTTGAAAAGTCGTCGACTAGTGAAAACAAGCCATGCAGGTGCTTTTGCAACTTTGACTTTTCCATCGCAACATACATTTGCCCTTTCCGCCTGAACCGCCTTTTAAAAAACCTTGTAAATGCAAAAATCATATACATGCAACAACCCCTGGACACGTGGCAGCTTGTGATTTGTCTACAGTCGTTGTGCACCTCATCTCCTTATCGGCCATCGGGATGACCCAAGAAAGGTCGGCCGATACGTGTGGTCCTACCGATGATCCAATGCATCCTCTTTTGCCCATGAAATTTGTATATGCAATCGCCATATACAAGCATGGACCCCAAACTGATTACTTGTCGCGTTCGATTTCTCCATTGCGTCTGGGAATGTATGTGTTCCTTGTATATGCAAACATACAATGTGCATATACATACAAGTGGTGGTCCCCACTCCTTTGTTATCGCCTAGCAAGTATCTTTTGTATTTGCCCGCTTGTACATTCACTTTGTATGTCGCAATTGTATATTGGATATACATACAATGCAAACATACAAAGGAGTGCATTGACTTTTCAACCTTGCTTTGTATGCATCCCCTAAGCCCGATTTGGAAACCTTTTGAAAATTGGAATGCATGTTCTTCCTTGTATGTAAGCCTTGTATGTGCAAACATACAATCCCCTTTGTGCAAACCACGGGCCCCACCATTTGTATCTTCCCTTTGCATGTCTCTACTTGTATGCACCATCAGCCAGTCAGTGAGACTTCTAACATGACTGCCGATGAAGCATGTCAGACCGATGACTTCCTTTTCACTGTTCACCTTGCACTTGTTCATTTGTATATTTCCTCTTGTATATCAGACATACATTCGAATTTGCATGTCGACCCTTGTACATTTCTTCTTTGCATATAGTGAATGTATACTGCATATACATTCCGCCTTGTATGTGAGGCGGACCCCACCACATGTATCTCTGCTGCTTTGTATGTTACTGAATATACAAGGCCCCATGTATATTTGCACTGTAGCGAATGTATATGTGCCCCCTTTGTATATCTGTAATGTACATTCCCAATGTATGTCGGACATACATTCACCTTTGCATCTGTTTCGATGTACATTGACCCTTGTATGTTTCACTTGTATGCCGCCAATGTATATCTTCTTTGCATGTTTTCCTTTGTATTTAGCTGTTGTATGTCTGAACATACAACACAAAATATACGTGCAACCCGATATACAAGCAAGGAATATTCCCAGAATCTGTGATAGATTCTTGATTGTATATGCACCCTTTTTTAAGCCCGATATGCATACAAGAATGCATATAGCTGATTTTTCACCATTTTTGAAGGCCAATTGAACATACAAACTACCTTGTATGTCCGAATACACATTTGAACCTGCATGTATATACAAACAGCCTTGTATATACAAAGACACATGCATACAACAATTTTTTGCATTTTTCAACTACAAAGGCCGAAAGACAGAATTTTTTGGATTTTTATGAAGGTGCCTGTGACTGAAAACTTGAAACCCTAACTCTACGAAGGCACCAACATAGTGTATTGTTTTCCTCTACTCCTTCTTACCACATTACCACTGGTTATTCTCTTGATTGCCGCGAGACCATGGTGAAGTATTATATGCCACTTAAATTTATATCGCCAGCCCGCCACTTCATTTTGAGACCGCTGCGGGGCTGCGGTAGTCAATATCTACATACCGCGATGTCGCATGTGCAATCTCTTCATGCTGTGGGATAGGGATAACTACTCCCTTGTTATCCTTGGTTCTTTCACACCCGCCAAGACCTTTTGAGTGACCTGCGAGACTGCAGTGAGAGATAAAAACGCATCAATGGTAAAAAATATAAATATATTTCACATTGGTATGGGGTGCTTATGAATGACTCTTGGAATAATTTTAAAAGAAATATGGATCCCTAAGATGGATTTATGGAAGGAAATTTGCATGAAACCAAGTGGGACTATGAGAATTTTGAATGGTCCTAATGAATGACTACAAACCTTTCTATTCTTGTCTTGGCTGGGTCATGTGCCTGTTATGGGTTCCATAGGGTTTCTAGAAGTCTATCTATATAGACCTTACAAATGTCTCATAAACCCTTAGAGAACTTCATAGACCATTAAAAAGCTTGTGCATACCTTTAATGACTTGATAGAGTTCCTAATGATCATGCAGAATTTCTCATGGTTTATGCAAGGTCCTCCACTAGCAAGACCTAGTCCTGCTTTAGGACCTCTTAATGGTGAGTTGACATCACCTTCACAACCACTGGTTCCTTATCCAATTGCTACTCTAGGTAAGTAATCTCCTTGTTGATAGTGAACTTTTAGTTGTATTTCACCTATTATGAAACCATACATACTTAAGTTTGTTATGCTATTAAAAGGTAAAATTTTAAATCCTAAATGAAACATTATGGGCTGATCTGTAACTTATATAATTATTGAAAGATTGGAGTTAAATTTAAGGCCTTATTGACTTTTGCTCTTTGTCTTTTGGTTGAATCGGTATCCAACAAAAGAAGTGCATGCTTACTAAAGCAATGAAGTATTTTTTGAAATTTAGGCCGTTTCTTTTGGGTTGAGTGCTTTTGTAGAGTTTGTAGTCCAGGACCTAGGCTAAAAGCTTGAGTTTGGGAAAATTAAATCAAAATCTTATGGATTTGATTATTGGGTTGGGGGTTGTATATATGTAGCTGAATCTAAGTCTTAGTGATAGTTTTTTATGTCTGCAACTAGAACTCTATGAGGTATCAGTCCCTAAATATTATTTTATCAAATGTATGTATAGATGTGTATCATTTGTAGAACATTGTAGAAGATGAATTGACTCCACATGCTTCTTAACTAACCCTATTTCATTTCATGAACCTTGTGTCATAGGTCTAGTTGGAGGTAGCAGAGCCGGTGGAATGGAGGGTGTACCTTATCTGCCTATTTATTCAAGCATAAATGTTGCAAGTTCCACTTCAGATCACCTAAGCCTTCACAAAAACTTCTACACAAAATTAAATAATGAAGAATTTATGCACAAATTCTCTTTTGAATGATGTACAAAGCCTCCACTGCAATGCAGCACTATTGCTGGGCCTTGCGGTGATACAGGTGATTCCTGCATCACCGCAAGGCCCAACAACAAACCGTGTAGTGTTGTGGTGGAGGCTTTGTGCATCATTCAAAAGAGAACTTGTGCATAAATTGTTCATTATTGAATTTTTTGCTGAAATTTTTGTGAAGGCTTTGGTGATCCGAAGTGGAAATTGCAACTACAATATCTAATAAAAATCTACTTCCAAATATGCTTTTGATGGATGTTCATATCCTCATCCAAAGATCCAATTCACACATAGGCAGGAAGGACACTTTCAAAGGTTGAGGAGTTGGGCTTTACACCCACTGGTTGCATTTTCTTAAAATTTTCTAAGGACTTTTTAGAAAAACCCATTTTAAACATATCCTTTAATCACGACATTCCATGATATCACATTTCTTTGAGGCATTTTTTGAAACAATTTGCTTGCCTTGTCTATGCTTCCACATTTTCATGTATGTCTAGCAGGGCACTTGTAACTACAACATATGACAAAAAAAATCCCTGTTGTTATGCTTTTTAATGGATGTCCCTTCATTATTACTAGATATTTGATGTAGTGCACATTATTATAGTGCAAGCCTATTTTTTAGATTGTTTCATTTAGCATCACCGATATTCTCCACAAGAACATTGTCCTTGTTTAAAATGATGGAAATGGTTCACATCTCTCAGAACAATTTCTCTTGCAACAATCTTGGAGATGAATTTAGATGTAGTGTGAAAATTAGAATGTACTCGAAGGTTCTTATCAACTCTAATGGTTGTACCAGGAGCCATGTTTAACAAACCAAATGCAATTGCTAACTTTTCACTATGGTGGCAGATAAATGATTCTTTTTTCTTCTATTCCACAGCATTAAGTAAAAGTCTTGAATCTAGAAATACCCTACTGCCTTCATTTTCCAAGCCAATTTCTTCAATTTTGCATAGCTCTACCATGTTTGTGGATATGATTTGTCTCCTACACAAAAAAGCATGTACCATTTTGTGCCCTTCAATCCAACTACATGCAGGTATCTTTTTAATTCCTCTACCTTTCCTCAATCTCCTTACTATTTGAACCTCACCACACATGCCCGCTTCTGTATAGATGTTTTAGAGAAGAATATAAGTTGCAGCATTTTTAGGATCCAACTTATAAAAAAGTAGTGTTGCTGGAATACTCAGCCTACATTCAAATTCTGAGTTCTAGGAAATTATATATAGTAAATAGATTGATGGATGTTTGGATAGTGAAATTATCTTTCTTAGAAATTAACTAAAATATCTTGTCTTGAAATATCTAGAAGGATTATTTTAATTAAAGAGGATTTTGTGGTTATTTTTGTAACAATTATTTTACAGTGCAGCTAACTTGCTATTTTCATTCAAGATACAAGTCATCAAAGTCAAGCACATACCAAGAAGATGCTACTCTACTTCAAACCCTCAACCTCACTTAGTTTAGTCTTCTTACCTGGGATATTAAGGAAGTTGCTAAACAATTAATATATATCATTTGTTGTTTGTGAAGGAGAATCCCGTGAGATCCAATATGGCAGTGGATCAATATCCAGTTTCTTAAGTAAAGATGATGTCATAGTTGGGAAACTTGTTGTGAAACATCAGGTTAGTAGTTTTTGGATGTTAAGGCTTCCTAGTTGGATATCAAAGATCTTTTCTCATCAACTTAATTTGGAATTTATGTATAAATTGATTCTTTCATGGTGTAGGTCTTTCTTGAGACAACAACTAGGGTTGACATTTTTGTTGTCTAAGTCTGATGGTATTCTTGGGCTTGGTTTCTAGGAAATTTATGTTGATAATGTTGTTCCAGTCTGGTTAGTGTTGATAGCCTTCATTCTATAATGTCAACTTCATTCTATAATATGAGCGTATCACCTTTCTTAAACTTTGAACAAGGTTATGAAATCAATGTTTCAATATGCATATTTCACGCCTATGTTGAACACTCTGTTTATGACAAGGCTACAGTTTTTAATTGATTTATCTTTCTACTATGTTTGGACTTACTTTTGTAAACTTGCAATATACAATGCACTTTTATTCTTTCTGAATTGAGACTTATAGTAATTTTGTTGGTTGTATTGAGGCACAGCTTCATTCATGGTAGAAAAGGTAGCACCCTGTTGCTCATATCAGATGACACATTGCATATAAAGGAGGAAAGATTCTAGGGAACTATTGTTGTTTGCATTGAAGGAGAGAGCTTCATATATGGGACATGATCAAGACTCTCCTTCTTGGATTCTACACATTACAACTTACTCTAGGAAGATTGCCCACGTTGTAGAAGTTTTAAGAGATGAAAGGGGCATGTGCTTGCATTGAAGGGCTCCAAGCATGCATTTCCACACTAGTAATAGTCTAGTAGATGACATAGAGTGCACACCTAGGTAATAGTAGTAGTGATGAACTGTTTTCAAGGAATTTGGAAAAGATACAATGATGTCGAAGGTAGTCAAGGCATTCAATAGAGGGGCAGTGTTCTACATTGATGGGAGGTAGAGTACAAGTGAAAGAATGCCTGAATAATGAGCTAGGTAGTGGCAATCATGAGGCATTGTTATTTTATAAAGGGAAAATACATGATAGTAGGTTGACAAGTGATTAGACAATGCATTTAAAGAAGCTACAAGTTTGATTAGGACAATGCATAGCCTAGTCATGTAAGGCAATGTTGAATAATAGTCCATGACAATTGAGACATCCTACCAAAGATGATAGTCATCAGAGGCATAATCATTAGAGATAAGGACATTTTATTGCTACAGGTACCAATTCACAGTGGCAGCTTATGAACCAAAGAAAGTTGGGTGCATGAGACAAGATCTCTACAAAGATGACATTGTTATCTTGAACTAGGACAATGAGCTTCATGGGACAGTCATGGATTTGTGAAGAAGACATCTATGAATGTCTTTGTGCTTCTATGCTCAGTGATACTCAGAAAATTAGTTTCTTTCTCATTCTTTGAGCTATGTATTGTAACCATGAAGGTTTTTTTAGCAAAGAGAAAGCATTGTAACTTATTTTTAGATCTGTATGTTGTTTGTAAGCATTTTTGAGCAATAAAACAAGATTTTTGTACCTTCTCAAAGTTATTTCATTGTGCAAGCTTCAAAATATACTACTAAATATACTAATGACTAAATGCAAGCTTCAAAATGACTAAATATACTACTAATTGACGTCAATTAATAATTAAATTAACTAAATATACTACCAATTGATAGAAATCAATGAACAGTGAATAAATATGACTAAATATATGACCAGTGTTAAATCAGTGAATAAAAATGACTAAATATACTAACAAATTGATCAAAATGATGATTAAAATTAATGACTAAATACACTACCAATGGACAGAAATCAGTGAATAAAAATGACTAAATAAGTGACCAGTTAACAACAATCAATGACTAAATTAATGACTAAATATATTAGTGAATAAAAATGACTAAATAAGTGACCAAATTACAACAATCAATGACTAAATATACTACCAAATCGATCAATCAAAACAACCAATAAATGACTAAAAATGGCTTAGTCATCAATTTGGTCGCATTATAAATGACTAGTAATAAACTAATAATGGTCACATGACCATGTTTGGTCATTTATAAGCAGTTTTTAGTAGTTTTTTCAGTCATATATTGTTGTTTCTATACTAGTGGAGGTAGACTCCAACATTAGTCTAGAATAAAATGAATCTTGAATCACACTGGACCGATGCATCTCCTTATGCATCTAGTTCAAAGAAGAAGGGACAACAAGCCCTAACTTCTCTTGGAGATACTCAAATGTATCCTTAGGAAGAGACTTAGTGAATATGTTAGCAACCTGATCCTTTATAGGCACAAACTCAAGCTTCACTTCATTCTCTGCAACATTGTCTCTCAAAAAATGATACCTAATAGAAACATTCTTTGTCCTTAAATGCATCATTGGATTCTTTGAAATATTAATAGCACTTGTATTATCACATAAAATAGAGATACACTCATCATACACAACTTTGATATCCTCCAGGGTTTGTTTCATTCATAGCACTTGTGTGCAACATGATGCTGCAACAATATACTCTACCTCTGTAGTAGATAAGGACACTGAATCCTGCTTCTTACTCAGGCAGGATACAACTCTATCTCCAAGAAAGAATGCACCACCACTTGTACTTTTCCTATCATCTACACATCTGGCCCAATCTGCATCCATGTAGGCACCTAGGGTAAAGTCATTCTTCTTAGGATATGACAAACCATGATCCAGAGTGCCCTTCAAATATCTGAATATCCTCTTTACCGCCATGAGATGTGACTCTCTAGGATATTCTTGAGATCTTGCCATAAGACAAACTACATGCTAATATCCAGTTTGGTAGCCATTAGATAGATCAATCCTCCAATCATTAATCTATATTTGCTCTGATCAGCCTTAGGAGATTCATCAATCTTTCTCAGGTTACAACTAGTTGTCATGGGGGTACAAACTGGTTTAGAATCTTCCATTCCAAACTTCTTCAATAATTCCTTGACATACTTTGATTGTGAAATGAAAATGCCCTTATCTGTCTAATTAATTGGCAGCCCAAGGAAGAAGTTCATCTCTCCACAAATTGACATCTCAAATTCTTTTTGCATCTCATCTGCAAAGTTCTTACACATACCTTCATTTCTACCAAAGATTATGTCATCCACATAGATGTAAAAAATTAAGATTTGATCTTTGCTTATCTTGATGTACAAATTATTGTCTACAGACCCTTTACTGAATCCTTGTTGTAACAAATACCTATCTAACCTTGCATACCAAGCTCTGGTAGCTTGCTTTAGTCCATACAATGCCTTCTTCAATCTGCATACCATATCTGGTTTGTCTGACAATTGAAATCCATCTGGTTTCTCTATGTATGCTTCCTCCTCCAACTCACCATTCAAAAAAGTAGACTTCACATCCATTAGATATACTTTGAAATCCTTGTGTTGCATAAGACAAAAATAGCCTGATAGCCTCCATTCTTGCCACTGAGGCAAAAGTTTCCTCATAGTCTATTCCTTCCACTTGTGAGTACCCTTTACATACAAGTCTTGCCTTGTTTCTTACCACTTCTCCATTCTCATTCAACTTGGTCCTATATACCCACTTAGTTCCAATCGCATTCTTGTTCTTTGGTCTTGGGACAAGTTCCCAAGTCTGGTTCTTCTCAATCTGCATTAGTTCTTCTTCCATAGATTTAATCCAATGCTCATCCTTGCATGCCTCTACCAGTGTTTTAGGTTCAACTTTGGAAA
Source organism: Cunninghamia lanceolata (assembly GCA_027924645.1). Taxonomy (NCBI): domain Eukaryota; kingdom Viridiplantae; phylum Streptophyta; class Pinopsida; order Cupressales; family Cupressaceae; genus Cunninghamia; species Cunninghamia lanceolata. Next base: position 4,968,814 of record BSBN01001247.1, on the reverse strand, counting down.
GTAAACATAGATTTACCTATTCTTTAGCAGCTCTACTTCTTGTCAGTACACCTTTGCTCTTATCACCATTGATCTGATCTTCAGTGTGATGCCTCTGCACATATTAAGGAGTTTTAGGAACTTTTTCTAGAGATTCTTGTTCTTCATCTTGTACTTCTCTTTCTAAAGTTTCTTCAACTTCAACCCGTACTTCCTTCTCTTTGGTCTTTTCTTCTTCTCTACAAGAAGACTCATCTAATTCATATCCATTAATCTTTGAAAACTTTTGCATATCTTCATCAACCTTAACATTAGCACTTTCAACAATCTTTCTTAGCCTGTTATTATAGCACCGATAAGCTTTGCTTTTGTTAGAGTATCCAAGGAAAATACCTTCATCACATCTTGCATCAAACTTTCCTAGTTCTTCATCTCTTCTGATGTAACATTTGCTTCCAAAAACTTTGAAATATTTGGCAATAGGAATCTTTCCATACCATAGCTCATAGGGAGTCTTTGTGTCTTTTACTTTAACCTATACTCTATTCTGTATGTAGACAACAATATGAATTGCTTCTCTCTATTAGACTTCCGGTAGGTTTGCTTCTTTTATCATTGTCCTTGTAGGTTCTTGAACAGTCATGTTCTTCCTTTCAACCACTCCATTCTAGTGAGGAGTTCTAGGAGTAGATAGATGCCTCTTTATCCCATGATTCTCACAAAACATGTTAAACTCATTAGAAGTAAACTCTCCACCTCTATCAAACCTCAAACATTTGATTTTCATATCCAATTCATTCTCATCCATTGCTTTAAAAGATTTAAACTTGTCTAGGGCTTCTGATTTTTCCTTAAGAAAAGACCAAGTCATTCTAGAGTAATCATCAATAAATAACATGAAATACATGTCACCTTGAAAACTCCTTACTCTGGTAGGACCACACAGGTCTGTATGCACCAACTCCAACAGTCTGGTAGATGATTGATCCTTTCTTTTGTAACTTCTTCTTGTTTGCTTTCCAAACTGACATTCCTTATAGACATTAGTAATAGGCTTTATTAACTTGGACAGATCTCTCACAGCTTGGATTGAACTTATCTTTACCAAGATATAAAAAATGATGTGACACAATCTCCTATGCCATAGCCAACTCTCACTGATCTGATTCATAAGGCAATAACTAACACCACCTTTGAGATGATAAACATTTCCACCTATCTTCTTTCCAGTAGCAATCACTGTTCCAAAGCTTTTTCTGATCTCACACCCATCATCCTGAAACATAAGATTGTAACCTTTGCTACAAATATGTCCAACACTTAAGAGATTATGCTTTAAACCTTTGACATAAAGAACATCATCAGTGTTATGTTATCCATCAAAACTAATTGAACCTTTTCCACAAATCTTAGCAGCTTCATCACCACCAAACCTAACTACTCCATCAATTTTTTCAAGTTTAATAAACTAACTCTTATCACCTGTCATATGATTTGAGCATCCACTGTCAATGACCTAGTCATCCTTTTCACTCCTAGCATGAAAAGCAGATATTACAATGCCTTTAGGGTTAGTCCATGCTTCTGGAATCTTTTCCTTCACACAACTTCTAGAGTTAGCAGAACCAATTTCATCTCTTATGGCAATAAATAAGCATTCATCATTATTAGCATCCTCAAAATTAGATTCATCATCAGAAATGCTTGCATAGTATTTTTTCTTGAACATCCTTCATATGTTTTCCTTATTCTCAATTCTCAGAGCTCTATCTAGACACCTTGAAGCATAATGACCTATTTTTCCACAACTGAAACATTTAAAAGGCAACTTACCACTAAACTTACCAGTACCCTTTTTCATCCTTCTCACAAAGTTAGCTTCCACTTCATCAAAGTCTTCTAGATCCGATTCAACCATCTTCTCTATTTTACTAGCTTTAAAAGTAGTCTCATCTTTTGTAGTTCCACTACTTGTTCCAACTAGGGATAAATTTAAGAACCCCCCTCAGAGAAGGTGTATAAACCTAGGGAATCATGTATACTTCCTGAGAAAAATATTAATTTTATTGGCAATTTTTTTCATTTTTTGGGGAAAAAAAATAATTGAGATTGGCGAATCTTTTGTAATCGCTAGAGGTCTGTGGAAAATCCTGGCGAATTCTAATTTTTTTAAAACCAATAAAGTATTTTTATTTGCGATTAAAACTTATTTTCAAACCAATAAAATATTTTCATTGGCGAATTAAAACCAATTTTCAAACCAGTAAAATATTTCTGTGGGCAAATTAAACCTGTTTTCTAAATAAAAAATATTTTTGTGGGTGATTAAAATCTATTTTCAAACCCAAAAAAATATTTTCATTGGCGAATTAAACCAATTTTCAAACCAATAAAAAAATCATTGGTGAATTAAATATAGTTTCAAACCAATAAAAAATTAATTGGTGAAATAAATTGTTATGCCAATAAAAAATCATACCGTGTGTGGCAAAAATATCAAATATTGTTCTATTCCGGGACAAATTTTCCACACATACAAATTCCTTCATAAAGTGTCTGGAATGGGGACAAGTGTCAACATATTTATTATGTCTGAAGTAAGATGTTGATGCAAATTAATATAATCGACTATCGTTCGATGAATTTTTTATGGACGGCTGTAGTTGCATTCCAGAAGAAAATGTCTGAAACACTAGACCTATGACTTCAAACCTCTAGAATAACACTTGAACCATTAGATTTCCAAATATCAATGGTTGACATTTCATATGAGAAACCTAGCTTTTAACCCTCTGCATAATCTTATGTTGACTTGCTACCTCCAGTTGCCGGTTGTCTAAGTTGAAACCTGAGCCATCAAAACTGTGTTGTTTACCGGCCCCTTATACCTAGTCTTGTCGGTCACTGCTTAGTGGGGAACGGGTCAAAATATTTAATCTATTGTCTAAGTCTCGACGTTAACCTAGCAGGGTCCACTTTGTAAATGCTAAGTTGCTAACTATAGAAGAACAGGAAATATGCTAGCAAATATTTTGAAGTAGCCTTAAGAGACTTAAAGGGTGAGCTATTAAAGGTTTAAATAAGACACATGGGAAATTCCTCGACAAGATGTTTCAATCTTAGCCATCCAATGTTGAAGAATTTAAGCAAATAATGGATGGCTTGAGAAGTTAATGTGCAAGCAAGTTGGAGGGCCCAGGTTAATCCTAACCATTCCCTGCTAGCCCATTGTCAAAAGATGCACAGGCGATAAACCCAACGGGCTAATGGGTGAACGCCACGTAGCAGACTTCGTAGCCTGACGAGAAGGTGGGGTCCATCGAAAGATGAGTAAGCAATTTTGTGTGGTAGAAAACTTCATCATGGTCGTCCATCTTGCCATCTCATCTAGAGATCAATGGCTAGAGTTTGAAATATTTTAGCAAATATTTCAAAGTAGCCTTAAGAGACTTAAAGGGTAAGCTATTAAAGGTTTAAATAAGACACATGGGAAATTCCTCAGCAAGATGTTTTAATCTTAGCCATCCAATGTTGAAGAATTTAAGCAAACAACGGATGGCTTGAGAAGTTAATGTGTGAGTAGGTTGGAGGGCCTAGGTTAATCCTTACCATTCCTCGCTAGCCCATTGTCAAAAGATGCATGGGCGATAAACCCAACAGGCTAACGGGTGAACGCCATGTAGAAGACTTCGCAACCTGAAGAGAAGGTGGGGTCCGCTAAAAGATGAGTAAGAAATTCCGTGTGGCAAAAAACTTCATCACAGCCGTCCATCTTGCCATCTCATCAAGAGATCAACGACTAGAGTTTGAAACTGAGAAAGTGGCCATGGGAGTCGTTCTACTTTGTGTGAGCAAGCAGTAATGGTAGTTTTAACACCATAAAAGCAGTATTTTTGCATAATTGAAATCTGTCTAAGTGTTTTAAAGCATCTGGAGGTAATTTCAATCTCTCGACGCAATTTCAATCTCTTGGCGATCAAAACTAGGGTTTTCAAAGCGTTCAAAGCCATAAGTTAAAATATCGCCTTCTAAAATTCTCTGCTTGTGCTCACTATCATGGTTCTATCAATAGGAATTACTGGTAAATTTTCATTTCTTTTAGAGTTTTGCCTTCTTAGATTGTTGAACTACAAAATTTGAGCTTTATTACTGCTTTCAGTTGGAACCCTAGTTGTGAACCTGTAATTCTTGCTAAACTAAAAGCCTAATTTGCAAAATTCTCACCATAATGGCACCCCGACGAGCCCAAACCTCAAGCTTTGGAGAGACAAAAAGGCCCATAGTCCAAGACCTTCTTGATCAATTAAAGCCCTCCACTAACAAAAAATTAAAAGGTCTACTTCTATTCCAAGGTTCCAAAATTAAAGAAGGTCTCATAGATAAACATATCCATATCGAGGATCTCACCATACCACTTACAGGATGATCATTGTTCAAGAACTAGTTTGGAAATAGGAATTTGAGTTATCCTATATGTAACCCCTGGAGATTGGACATGGGGAAATTGGTTGTCCCAAATGTCTACATGGATGTGGACTTGTTAAAAGCTATGGTAGCCAAATATGATCCTATATCCAGAGTTGTTAGAACGTATAATGGGATCGAAATGGTAAAGATCAGCAACGAAGAGATTGCTGAAGTTTTTCAACTTCATGAGTGGAATGAGGATTTGGTAAAAATTGATTTGAAAGCCTTTAGGAGTGAATACGAGAAGACAAGACACACCTTTAAAATCACAATGCTGCCAAATCATCTAGCATTAGTTGGAAAGGGAAAGGGGAGAATTGTTATTGGTCCATCAGATAAGGAACCCTTCCCAATAAAGTATTTTGCTCCATATTTTCATAAAACCTTCTATTCTTTGTGTCAAATCTTGGGGTTTGATCCTGCTTCCGGCATGCCAATGGGTTTCATGTATATGGTTGTTCATATCCAACACCTCGCTTACAACATAGTATATGACTTTGCTTCCTACCTGGTAGATAACATTCATGATGCTTTATTTTCATTAAAGAATGGTAAAAATTGGGTTCAGTTTTGGTGGTACTCACTGTTAATGCACATTATTTTATTCAAAAGGGCAAAATTCTTTGAGAATGATATGAAGTTGGAAAAGGAGGAGGATGGTGTTGAGCTTCCTGTCCAATGTTGGACAAGAATTCTAGACAAGGATGATAAGAAGTCTAATTTTTTGGAGTTTGAGAATGTCTTTGTATCAAATTGAGGAATGACTTAATCTTGAATCCACCAAGGATTCCAATTGAACTGCATGATTTTCTCTGGCCAAAAGAAAGGAGGTCTGATTTAAAAATTGATCACAACTGGGGAGATGTCATCCCCTATCCATATTTTACAATTCTCAGAGTATATGGCACTACGGTTAGACCACATGTTCTCCCAAGAGATGTGCCACTGAGAATTGGATTCCTTGAGGTTATTTGGTAGCTGGATAATGTTGAAGATGGCCACTTGTTAAACATGAGGAAAGGAACCTTCTTCCCAACATGGGCAGTTTTTGCAGACTTTGTGATGACTGGTAGAGGGTGGAGAAAAATGGATGAATTGCTTGAACCATACAACATGATGAGAATGCACAAAAGAAATCATGATCCTAAAGGTTTCATGTCTGCATTGAAAGAGAGGATCAGAAACAGCCAATTCATACATAACTTTTATTTCCCTAAAGATGTTATTAGGAACATCTTTAATTACCAAATACAGGAGGACATAAAGGCAAAATGGATCACCTATGATAAGATGGTAAGGGAAAAATGGAAGATTGATCCCCAATATGACCCCCTGAGGCTGCTTCAATTCAAAAATAAATTGCAAAAAGTTGAATATATGCTCCAAAATTTTGAGCAAGTGGTTGGCAGGATGAAAGGAGAGAGATTGGTTGCTGACAAAGAAAAGCCTGTGGTTAGGGAAGAATAGGAAAATGATAAGGGGAAGGCCCCAATGTTGGAGGAAAGGCCTACCTACCAACCACCACAAAAGATTAGAGTCTTTACAAGGAGAAAAGGTAATGTGAGGAAGCAACAATCTATTGCCACCCGAACTGCATCTAAGGATTTTGAGCCTGAGGTGTTAAGAGATTCCTCACCATTGCATGAAATGCCACCACTGTCTCCCCCAAGGCAAGTAACTCCATAAGTGATTGAGGTGGATTCACCTCCAAGACAACCACTACCAAAGAAGCAAAAGGTTTAACAAAGCAGCTTGGTGGACTATCCAGATGACTTAGATGATGATATCATTGTCACTGAGGAGGATATGAGAAAGGGAATGCCATCTCCCCCTAGGGAGATAATAAAACCAGAAAGCAGCCTCAGGTTGGGCAAGGCAGACCTCAGGGGATAAGAAACACAGATGACCTTAGGGAGGAAGCTTGCAAGACCTTCATGACAGATGATTCATTTGTCTAGACCCCTACTTTTAGTGAGTTTGCTAAAGGGGAAAGAGAGATGAATATGTTGATAATGTTGCCAAAAAGAGAAGCTTGCACCCTGAATTACTAGAAGCAGTTATTCAGGCTAAGGTTAGAAAGGAAATGAAAGAATAGTTTTAGAAGATAACAACTAAAAAAGGCAGAGAGTTGTGATGGTGACAGGTTGTCATTGATGACAAAAAGGTGTTTGGTCCTCATGTCATATATCAGGATGTCTTCAAGTGGGAGAGATTTAATGCAGAGACAATGTATTGGTTGTTTGAAATCCTTAATGTCTTGTGATGATCACATCATATGTGTCTTGCAGATGCAGAGAATGGCTCTATACTTCACAGGTTTGTTCTTGCATTATCAAGAGTACATCATCTTGTGTGTTATTGCAAGAGTGCATCATCAGGAAGTTGCAGGAATACATCATCAAGAGTACATCATCTTGTGTGTTCTTTACAGATGACTTGTAGTGGTAGTGACTTGGTAATTTGATCTTAGTAGCCTTCATCATGTTGTCTGGCATACTCTATATCAAGGATTGATAGAAGTGATCACAGGAGTTGTCATACCACTGAGTTTACAGATGCAAATATCAGTTGTTGGTATTCAAAGGTTTGCAATGTGTTGGTTCTTGACAAGGTTGATGATATCAATTGTTGGTATTCAAATGGTTTACATGCATGTTCATATTCAAGCAATGTTGACACAGGTTGATCATGTTCTTGCCTTACTTGTTGTTAAATCAGGTTGTTTATCGTTAGTGTTACAATGTATGTTTCAATCGATCTTGGTTTGAAAAAGTTCACATGCTTCAGTAATACAAGAGCAATGCATATCAGGAGTATGGAGCTTTTGTATGTCTTTACTTGGTGCTAAGTTTGAGTGGCAAACATATGAATGGTGCTTCAGGTGATAAATGTTTTGATGGTCATTCTTGGTTAATGATCAGGGTTATGAAACAGGATCTCAGATTATGTGTGTCTTGATGTTCACATCTTCATGGTTGCCTTCTTAGAATTGTGCTCAAAGAGCTTCCACATTTTTGGTAAATAAGTTTGTCAAAATTTTATATATGGTGCAAATAGGGAATACTCTGTTGCAAAGAGTTTCATGAGGATTATTTTGATTAAGACACATTTTAATATTATCAATCATCCTTAAACAAATGTGTTTTCAAAACTCTAAATTATTTCCTCTAAATAAAGTTCAATTTAACCCTATTCCGCCAGTCATAAACTTACTTTCTTTTTGATATAAAAAAGAAGTGACCTGTATTTACAGGTCATCACTTAAGTGATGACCTGCTAGAGGGGGTTCGGGGTCATCTATGTGACCGGGCTTCCAAGGATATCACCGATGCTTCAAGTTAGTCTTCAAAGGTTTGGGCACGCAGAATTGATCGAATGGTGGAGTTTAAACGTATAAAGGCCGATCAGTGGCTCAAATTCAAATATAGAACCCCATACTGCATATCCACATTTGACGGGTGCCTGAACGTCATATATGTTAACTGCAGTTTAAATGCTATCTTTGAGCCCGAATGGAAAGGGATTTGTTTTGGGAGATTTTTTATGAAGATTCTTTCTATTTTTGAAACTAGTGGACCTCTCTTTCTATCTCTCGTGCAACTCAAGATATTATTAAGGAGAGTTCTTTTTTTTCTATATTAAGAAGAAGAGTTTTTGTGATAAGAAGACTAAGAGTTTTTTTTTTTTCTTTTAAGAAGTGTTAGAAAGAATGCAAAGAAAAGAATGCTTTTGGAGATTTAATTGATGCAAACACATATTATTATTTTTCAGAGAGAAGATGAATTTTTTTGTTGAAAAGAAGATGAAGATTTTGTGTTTTGGAGAATATGAAACATCATGCAGAGATTGTAGATATGAGCAAAGAATATGAAGAGTTTTTCAATAGGGTTTGATATTATATGATCCTATTTTTAGATGGTTTTATGCAGGTATTGAAAAGGTTTTCATGGAGAAGATTTGTCCTGTAAGAAAATAAAGAATTCTATTTTATGAATCAGGAAGGAAATAATGTATTGAAGTTGGTTGTTAATATTTTGTGAAGATAAAGAGTTTATTTGCAGGGAGATGAAGAAATTGAAATGAAGGATCTCAAATATATTCTTTCATCTTTAAAAGGAAATATAAATGGGTTTTTGGTTTCGTGAATCTGAAGAATGTGAAAGGTGAAAAGACATCCAATTTGCATATAATAGTTTTTTAGGTGCATTGATTGGGTAACTTGTAAGACAGAGATGAAACATACAGAGTAAGGTAGTGTTGTTAAGCATATCAGAATACAGGATTGATATGCAGTGTTGTTGAATGGATCAGAATACATGATTAATTTGTAGAGAAAGTTGTTTATAGAGATTTGTATATGGAGCTTGTTTGCAGAAGTATGCAAAAGAAAATGGTCTTGATTTGAAAATCAAACAGGAGGTATAAGGTTGTATACAATGGTGCAAATCTGATTGAAGAGCAATCACGTCTTGCACACAAAGTTTGATGTTTTGTTTATTGTGATTGTGTTTGCCAGTGAGGCACAGTATGCCTATGAGGCTTGTGGTCAGTGAGACCTTGGTCAGTGAGACCTCTATATATGTCAGTGAGACATTTGTAAGAAGATTTTTCATTTAAGCCAGTGAGGCAGTTCTGGAGTGGTTTTTCTACCCCTAGAGGGTTTTCCACTTGTGCATATATTGTGTCATGATTCATATTGATCATCTTTGTGTGTGTTTGATTTACTTATGAAGTTTTGTTCTTTTTCTGTAGTCACAGTCATGTGCATTGTACAAATCAATGGTATCTTTCTTTTGAGCTCTAAAAGTTGAAGTTTAAACAAAGGTTTTGAAAATTCACACAACACTGATTCACCCCCCCTCTCAGTGTTGCCCTTGATTCCTACAAGTTGGTGAAGGAAAGTGGTATTTTATTGATGCCAGAGTGGGATTTAGCCTCAACAATTGCTATTGACATAGTGTGGAGGCATGACAAACCATTGTATAAAACAAAGGAGGAAGCAAAATTAGCTTTGTAGGGGTGTGCTTTTAGTGAAAAATGGGAAACACTTGCTATTTGGGCATTGGTCCCAGGTGCAAGGAAACCTGTAGTTATTGAGCCTGCTCCAAACATAAGTGGAGGGCTAATTATTAAGAGAGTGTTTGATACCCCAGCAATTGAGGCAGCAAACATGTCAGTGAATGTTGCCAAATTCACAAAGGCAATAGTAGAGAATATCACTAAGGAAAGAGATCAATATAGAACCAAGTATAATGACATGGTTGTAGAGTATAATGAAAGTCAGCAAAAGGTTGCCAAGTTGGAAACTGAAGTAGCATTGTTAAAGCAACATTTGCAAAATATGCATACTCATGCCCCAACACAGACTGACTCTGTTGTCCTTCCAAAAGTTTCAATGGAAATCATTCCATACAATCTTGGAGATGCACCCCTACCCCTTACAGTTGAGGAGCCAAGCACATTAGGTGCAACTCCATCAAGTGAGCCTACTAAAGAGGAATTATTGGATCAAATTGAAGCGTACAAGAAATTGTTGTCACAGGTCAATGAATCAATTTATTCAAGTAATATGAAGATTGTAACTATAGTTATTGAACACTTGAATAAAGGGATTGATAAGAGATTAATTATCATTCATTCAAATTATTCTTCTATGTTTGATGCCATAAAGGATTTTGATAAGAATAAGGATGTTGTAACATCATTAATGGATACATGGATCCCTAGAGCCCAGGCATTAAGAGACATGGAAATTGCAACCAAGCATGTCAAGGATGCACCTCCTAACATTGTCCCAACTCTTAGGCTTGTAAATTCAATTAAGGATTTTTAGGGGTTGGTAGGTCCTTTGGAAATAAATATCAGGGAGCTTGTCAAAAAGTTTGATGAATGGAATTTCAGTCTGCTTCCTGTTATTTTGAGTGAAAATGATGGGGTTAAACCTCTACAATTGTGGAAGGACCAGGCACAATAAATAATATCTGCTCAAGTTAAGCTCATCTATGACAATGTTGATTTAGATATGTTGAGAAGCAACATGGATAAAATGATTCACACTGGCATTTTCTAGAGGAATTTGATAAGGAAGCTAATCGAGTGGTTATCAAGTACACACCCTACAGGACCAAAGTAGATGAACTTGTCAATTTCATTTGGCTAATAGAGGAGGAGTATCATCTATGGAGGTCCAACTATGTTGACACTTTAGATTTCTAAAGTGCTGGAGTATATATGTAAATGTTAATGTTTTGGTGATTATTGTATTATTAATTTATTGAATATATTTGATCTGAGATGATTTTGTTGAAATTAGAAAAAAAAGAATTACTCCCTCTTTTTATAGTATTTATTATTAGTTTATTGTATATAAAATTGGTTAGATCTTACATATCAATTTACAAATATTGTGCTCCTTTTAATTTAAAATTGGTGACATGTGTCATGGATTGCATATGTGGAATATAGTTTGAAACTCTATTAAGTATTATCTACATACTTAAGTCAAATCAAGTATAAATATTTGCATGCAGATTAAATTCACTTGAGCAGATACATCATATCACTTAAACATTGGCACACTTGGAAAGATATCCCAAAGCTTTGAAGCCAAGCGCCATTAATGAAGCCTGACTCTATTTAATGGAGCCCAACAATGCTTTCTCATACCAAAGATTGAAGCTACTTTAGAAAAGAAAATGGATACGCCAATTTGCCTTATAGCGCTGCGAAGGCAAATTGCTTTCTTGGGATTCATCACAAACTCGAGGCTTAACACGATAACGAAGCCTCACAGAATTGCCCGTTTGCACTTCCTGGAGTTGGAAGTTGTGAAAATGATGCTTGGGAGGGATTTCATAATAGACAAGAACAATTACAGAGTGAATTCTGACATAGCTTCTTGGTTCTTGGCATCATTGCTGGACCTTGGAGGTGTGAAGTTGGATATTCTCGTTCTGTTGCAAGAAATTTTCAAGCCATATTTTTTGGGTAATGATTTGGAGGTGGTAATTGGGGCAGAGATGGGTGTGGGGATTCTGTGGTCTTCTGACCTATCATTGGTGGTTTTTGGGGCAGAGATGGGTGTGATGGTTCCACGGCTTCCCTTCTCAACATGACAAATTGGGCTCTCGCCCGCCACCGTCACTGGGCCATCATCAATCAAAATTTTCTAAGGTGCACTCGAGCTCTAGACATGGAACTAAATATGGAATGGGTGTTGTGCTTCGTAGACCTAATGGAAACAGATGATTTCTATGGTTTCCCTTAGCCAATGTTTTGATTTTTGCTATGTAATTTTGATGTAATATATGTAAAACATGGGAATTTTTTGTAAGAATATGCCAGGGGTGTAGCTATCCCCCAACTGTAAGAATTTTTTGAATTAATACTTTTAGGGCTTAAATTTGGTAGTTGTATAGCTGTATTTAGGCATTTTTATTGTAAAATACAATCAAAATTTTAAAAAGACTATATCATATGAAAGGAGAGATTTTGGACAAATTGTCAAAATTTATATAGGATTATGCTTATATATATATATATATATATATATATATATATATATTTGGTTTCTATATAATCTACTTATACTAATGTATGCCTTAGTATTTTAAAGGCAACATTGAATAGATTATTGTCATAAGAAAATTGCTTGACAGGCAAGGTCGACTATCAAATTTAAGCCCTTCAGGCCACTTTGCAGATTTAAAACATAAAAAATATAAAGCATGCATATTTAAAACATAAATCAATACAAATGAAAAAAGAAAGTTGCCAGCAAATTGACAAATTACATTATAAATTATTTATATCATAAATTACTTGACCGTTCAATGAACATTTGATGGATGGTTGTAGTTGCATTCTAGAATGAAATGCACAGAGCGCTAGGCTTGAGAACTTAAATCTCCAGAATCAACCTATAACCGCTAGATTTACAAAGATCAACAATTTAGAAATTGTTGTGAGCTGTCAATGCAGGACATCTATTAGCCATGTACTAATTGTGTAGTCCAGAAGCAATAAATTGACTTGACATTTCATTCACTTTAATATTTTTTTACTTTATAAAAAAGCAACTTTCTACTGCTAAGTGATTTTAGTTTTAAGTGAGACGGTCAACACACGAGGAGATTTCAAATTTCTAATTGGAGTGCACTAGGGAAATTTCAGATTGCTCATTGCAGTGCCACTTCCAACAAAGTCGGTAAGACAAAAGACAGAATTCCTAGGCTACATTTCATCATTTCTTAAAATCTCATTTTGTCAAACTTTTTTCTTACAATCTTATTTTGTCAAACTTTGGGTTTAGGGTTGAGAGACTTAAGAAAAATTAAGGACTTAAGAGGGAATTCACAATTTCACACTGTATAAGCATGTCTACCACCACTAGCAGACCAGACAAAGTTTTTGGGAAAGGCAAAGCAAGTTCTGATAGAAAAATAGATTATTCTGGATTGCTTAAAACCTTAGGTTTGACTGATGAATACCGTGATATTTATGGTCCTAACATCTATGGTAAACTTACCTCTGAACTTAGATTTTCATGTGAGAATAAGGTTGCCAAGAAAAAGCAAGTTAATAGTATCAATGCACCATGGGTAATTGGATTAGGGCGTATGATGTTACATGAGGTTTTCCCTTGCCCATAATTTATCATGGTCTGTGCCCACAATTATGATGATAACAAAAGAGCAATTGTAAATAAGGATACCAAAGAAGAAATTTTATCCATTAATGCAGAAGAATTTGGAAAAGTGTTGGGGTTTACAAACAAAGAATTTGGAGACATCCACATTGACCTAGAAAAGCTTGCTAGTGATTATGAAGCAGTAGATGAAAGGGACAAAAATGTTTTCCTAAATATAATAGTTCAAGAAAAAAACAATTTGAAACGTAACCATAAGCCTCCTTATCCTTTGCAAATTTTTAAATCATGGGCTCAAGATACTATTTACATGCTAGCATTTTGCCTCAGACTGGGTAGCAATTGGGAAGTGGATGCAAGCCTCCTTGAAATGGTATATAATATCCATTATGGTATTGGTGTACATGTAAAATATAAATTTATTGAGCACATTGTAGAATCCATGCACAAACAATGTTTAATGATTAAAGGAGCTTACACCAAGACATGTAGGTTCACAACCTACTTGTGCTATTTTTTTCTATTCAAATTTAGTGGAATGTTTCAGACCAACAAGCTTTAGATTCATCTCTATAGTAATGCTAAGGAAAATAAAATGGCTCCAGTATATGATTGGACCACTAAGATAAGGATGCATTATTCTCAAAGAAACTACAATCATTTTGTAGACTGCTTTTTGGCTCTATTGCATCAAGCAATTACAAATAGTCCAATTCCTAGATTGCCTATATCACGTAGAGATTTCATTCAACTAGGAAAAGAAATATGATTGGCTGATTGATACTTATCAGAAGAATATAGTGTGCTAAGATTTTATGGATCAGGAGTAGAGCCATACAAACTTCCAATACATGTGACAGAAAGGGTTTTTGCATTGGAATATTAAAGACAGATGCAGAGTACTGATGAACTACACTTTTCTGGTCAACAAAAGAAGACCTTATTTCCTTTACCTATTTCATGTGAAGGGTTCACATTGGAGAGAAAAACATTTAAGGTGGCACATGATCTTTTGAAATTTTTTAATTTTGATGTTGTCTATTACTGGTAGTATGATCCATGTGACACCATTAGAACAATGATTGCGGCCAATATGAATGCTACAAGTAGAATTCAAAATCAAAGTAAACCCTTTGCTTGAAAACTTGAGAAACAAGGATTCCTAGGATGAGGTCAAAATAGCAATCAAGAAAATTGCTACTGAGAAAGGTATTTCTTTTGAACAATTATCAGTAGAAATTATGGCATTGCACCAAAATACAGGAGCACTAGCAGAGAATGAAATCAGGAGGTACAACATTTTTTATGGAAAAAGTGATAAACCATATATTAGAGAAAAAAATGCCAGATCCTCTAGATGAGTATGTTACAAACAAATATTGGTTATGATCAAAAATTACTGCACTTTGGTCTATGAGGAAGAAGCTAGGTGAACCAAGAACTGTTTTAGAGTATGGAGAAATTGATGAAGATGAAGAGTTTAGCAAATTGTGGAATATAGAGCATCCCAATGAACATGAAGATGAAGAAACTAATAGTGATGATGAACTTGATGATGATAGGGATGAACAAAACAATTTCAAACCTGGTTTAAGTCAGCCCACAAAAGAAGCATATACTTCAGAAGTAGCCATAGCTGAAAATATGGGTTATCGTGGTGGTGGTTTGGGGTCCCAGGGACAAGGCATTTGGAACCCAATAGATTTAGTCACCAGAAAACCAATAGATAAATGAGGCCTTGGAGCTGAATTAGCTAATAAAATAGACCAAGGGCATACAAGTACAACTGAAATAATTCATTCTGTTACAGTTTAAAATCCCAATCCTCATGGTCAGATGCAATCACAACTTGGACATGCCCATGGTGGAGAGCCTAGTGTGACTGGCATTGCCACTGGTGGAGAACTTAGTCAACATGTGCTACAACAACAGGTCCAACAACAAATTACACACAAGAGGACACCAATACAAGATACCACACAAACACTCAGTGATCAAGGGATACAGAAGAGACAGAGGATTATGACAGGTCCAAGTCCAACTACTAGTTGCACCACAAAGGAGTTATTTCTAGACACTCCCCTAGTTAGTGTGGCTGTAACAGAAATTGCAAGTACTCCTATTCCTTCACCATTTAAGCATTCCCTTATTCCTGCGTCTCCAGGCTTTGATTACATTCAAGAGTTTAAAAAGAAATCAGAATTGTATAAAAAAAGAAAAGAAGCAACTGATGGAGAGTGTGTTTGTTGTAACTTCAGAGCCTATAACAACCATGATATTACACACATTTGACACAAATTCAGAAATCATGGAGTACACAATTGTTGTTCCCATGGTTCAAAATAAACCAGAAAATTAGATGGATCAATTTGAATTTCAGGTGAGTAGTTTGCAATTTGATTTTTCTGGATTAAAAAATACTGACAAAATTAATATATCAAAGAAGAACAATGAATTGGTGTACACATCATTGCTAAAGCATGATAGAGAGAAATTTTTTTTGTAGAATCAAATAGAAAAATTACAGGCAGACTTAGCAAATGAGAAAGCAAACAGGAAAGGAATAGATAGCAAGAGCAATGAATTAGAAAAAAGAATTAAAAAATATGCCTCTACATCAACAAGCAAAGAGGATAAACAAACAGAGGTGGAATTGAATGGACTGAAGCAAAGGTTAGATGAGAGCAAAAGGAAATATCATGAGGAAAAATCCACTTTAGAAAAATTAAGACAAAGCATTGGGAAAGCAAATGAATAGTGGGAACAAAAATTGGAGAAAGAGAGAAAAAAATGAAACATTGGCCGCAGAGCTTATGGAAGCAAAAAATGAAATAAAATCTTGTCAAAATAAGTTAATTGAATTTTGTAGACAAATAATGAGAGACATGAAATAAAGGATCTGGGAGGAAATAATGTAGGGGATTGATCATTTGGGTGAATTGTTTCAATTGATCGATGCCATGAGACTACATCATAATGTTAGGAATTTGCAGGTCAATAAAACCAATTCCACAGTAACCCAATAGGAGAAACAAGATGCAAAAACAACCATAATGCAAAGATCAAATGAACAAGCAACAAGGGAACACAATATATACCCTGGGAAAACCCTCAAGAGGGAAAAACTTAGCCTCCAAAAGCATCCATGCTCAAATGTATTATTTAGTAAAAAACATTACAATACAATCCATGAGCCTCCATGAATACCTCTGAATCAATCAAGCACCTCCAATGCAACCTCCATGTGTACAAGCATGAATCCACACATCACCTGTCATGCTTCACAATCTGCACTTACAGGAGAGAGCTCAATACAATGATAGCCTCTCACAAAATCTCTGTTCACCTACAATGAATTATCCAGCCAACCTCAAATAATAACCTTGTGCTTGCTTTTATAATATAACCTCACACATTACATTGAGAAAACCATGTGCCCCAAAATCATGGGTAACACAAAACCACTGACCCCACATTTGACTATTGGTACTAACTTTTCCCAATAAATCAAATAATACAAATAATAATTAATCACTCTATGTGTCCCACACACATAAAATAATTAACCCAATGTTACAATACAACTTATACAAGTGGTCCCCAAATAATTACATAGTGTGACTAACCACACTACCTAGGTGCATCACAACTAAATAATTATTTAATTACAACATTATAAAATATATCTTATTATGCAATAGTGTACAACACCATATCCCAACATTCTCCCACTTGTCGTATACATTACGTAAGAGTCAATCAATGAAATACATCATCATAGGCAAACATGAAATCACATGAATCTCCAAAATGCTCTCATGCTCCATCAAGATACCTGCAAAAAAATCAAAGTGACCACCATCTCAAGCAAGAACTCCTGTCATCCTCCAACGTGCCACCTATGGAAGAAAAGGAACATGCCAAGGTGAAGATGCACCAATCCAAAGAACACAAGCATCAAATCCAAGTTGTTGTCAAAGGTAAAAAACCCACATGACTGGAAATAACACCCACAACATATGCTAATACATCCAACCATCCATACCTCATAGGTATCAACAACATCAATAAACTCATGCCAATGACATATCCAACCCACATACTACAATCACAAACTCCATGAATAAAACCTATCAATGAAAAACACATACATCCAGGAACTCCCACTGCATGGGTAATGTCAAATCTAAAAATAGATCCAACGCATACCAAGTCTATCAATCAACATTTAAACCAAGGTGTGGCTAATCAACAAGCCAATGTAGTACCAAGAACAATCACAATGATCCACACATGCATGATAAATCATTGCATACTCTCTCACAACATGTCACCATAACTCTCCCAAGTCCAACCATATCAACATGATCCTCCAGAAAGTAGCCATAAGATAGAGAGAAAACTTGTAAATCATAATTTCCTTCTACAAAACACCTCAAAGTGCTAAGTTGTGTCAAGTATGATCTCCTCTACAACCCCAAATGAAAAGCCTCAACAACATCCAACCATTCAATCTCATAAGATCAAATGAATGTATGTAACATGTAGCCAACATGGATGTAAGCCTCTCTAATCAAGGTAGATCAAACTTGTAACCATTCCATAACTAGGAAAAAGCCCAATCACATCTCCTAAACTCCTCATAATGAACATCATAAATCAAACCATATGAACAAGAAGATAGCCTTGCTAATATCTCTCAAATGAACCCTCCAGAACCAATAAATGTAGCTCAAGATCCATATCTCTGAGAAGATGAAACATAAAGTAAAATACATCTAAAAGGATGAGCAATACCTCGTAGATGATAAATTGTTGAGTAGACCAAGAGTGGGGAAAGAGAATGCTCCTCCAAGATACACCAAGCCACAATGACTCTCTCCAAGAACAGTCTCCCCTAAGTCTATAATGAACTCACGTCCATATCCAGGTGTAAGGCTACTTGGTCTATTTGTTGAAACCTCCAAAGAGTAACTATCTCAACAAGTGTCTCTAATCACAAGAGAACTCTAGCCTCACCTAAGTCTCCAAGTATCCATGAGCACCTGTAACTGACCAATACATGCCAAACTCCAAATGCAACATAGCACCATCATGAAGCAATCAAGTAAATGATCAAAGTATTCAATACCAAGAGAACAAATAAGACCACTGTCAATGCTCCTACTGCACATCTGCATAATCAAGTAGCCCAGCATGACATCATGATCTAACCATCTGCTCCAAGGAGATCACATGCAACAAAGCATACAATGATGCATACATCCTATCTCAAGAGAACCTGTATCATGCCAAAACTCTAAACCGGTATCAAGAATCAAGACACAATATCAACATATCTAAACAAGGATAAACATGCCATACTAACAAATCATAAACTGACACCTCAACCAAAAACTCAAATAAGTCCTCCATGGTAAACCAAGATGTCAACATCTCCATTCATATGAATATAACCATCTACTGACAACAAAATTGAAAATGTCAAAAAACTCTCACAACCAAGAGCTCCTTCATGACACCAACATCCACTGCAGAAGATCATCCATCACAACTGATGAATCCACAATGCTGCCAAAGCTCCCACTGAACCATGATACCGACCTATCCATGACAAGAAAATAACCATCTCCTAAATGAAGATTGTCCATGGCCCAAACCAATCAAGGAATCCAACTGTAACATCAACATCTCCCAAAAGGTCTAGTAAAACCAAAATCTCCAAACAAGAAGATAAAATCATCACTGTCAAAAGCTCACATAAAACCATGTATCCAAGCTCTCCATGACATCGTGATAAACATGCTACATGTCCCAACAACCGACTATCCATGCACTCTAATCATCCATCCTCTTATCCCAAAGCAATCATACCAATGCACAAATGACCACAGATAAGGCCAACTAACAAAGTATTCATGAACACTGAATCAATCTGGTGGATAAAGACAGTCCACATCTGAGTCATCTCACTGTAGTCAAGGGGTAGCTAATCCACAAAACTACATAACTCGTAGATCCAAAACAAATGTAACATGCAAACTCATCATCACACTAGTAAACTGCAAATTGAGATATCAAAGAAGATAACCTGTAGACTCCAAGACTCAATGTTGTTCTCAAAATTAGCTGCACTCATTTTGTAGGACGACCCCTACGAAACTTGTTTGTTCCATAGTCTACACTCTAAGCTCGCAAATGGAGGTGAGTCATCTCATCCTCGTGCATAGTGCTCTTGCTCCTAAGTATCTATTTGAGTATCTTCTCATTTTGATTTCTTGATATTTGCGCAAGTTGTTAAACTAGTTTTCACAGTTTTAAGCAGTTAGCAAATTTTTGTTAACATGCAGGGGCAGCAAATTTTTTCGCCAGTGCATGTTTTAGTCTTTGAGTCATGCAAGGGAAGCAAAAATCACTGCCCATGCATATTATTTGTCTTTGTTGTGTACAAGTGGCGAATTGTACTGCCATTGCACATCTATTTGCTTTTATAGTTTCCCATGCAGGAGCAACATTTTTTTCTGCTCGTGCATGTATTTGTTTTGTGTTGTTTGATCCAAGTGCATGAGCAACACTTTTTACTGCTGATGTATTTTTGTTTTGGTTTTGTAAGTTTTGCAGAGGCAGCAAAAGTCACCGCTCCTACACGAAAATCTTTAGCAGTGAAGTTACCTTGTGCAAGCGGTAAAATTCATTGCTCTAACATCCCATGTTCTTCCTTCACACATGCAAGTGGTAAAAATCACCGCTCCAACACTTCAATGTTCGCTCAAGCTTGTTCAATGCACAAGCGGTAAAATTTACTACTCTTACACATGGAGCTCAGAAAAACCCCTCAAATGCAAGGGCGGCAAAAATCGCCGCCTGAGCATGAAACACAGTTTTACCTCCCACATGCAGGAACAGGCCTTTTTTCTACTCTAACATGAGATACAATCCCCTCCTAAATGCAAGGGTGGCAAATTTTGCCGCCTGTGCATCACTCTTCAAAATTTTTCTAAATTTGGAGAATTTTCCAAAAAGTTATCCTGAGCCTGCTTTCATCCATTTTTTTGACCCGCTTGCTCTTAGCCCTTTCAACCTCATTCCTCTAGTCATAATCGACAACATGCGGTTTCCCAAAATTACCAGTATTTCCCCTAACTGCAAGATCATAACTTTTTGTTATAGTTTCTCCTGCAAAGTTGCCAAGGTCTTCAATTCATCCGAAGGAGTCTTCTTTTCAAATGACTGACCCATCTCCTAAGAAGGTCAAAGTAATGAAGCACAAGATAGCAGGATGGAGTGGACAGTTGAAGATGCAATCATGTATGGACAGTGTAATATACATTGGAGAGAAGATAGTAGTGACAATGGAAGTGGCACACAAAGATGTCGAGTCATCAAACCTGGCAAGTTACTCTTGACTCAGGTTCGTGGACTAATCATCATGAAGATGTGTGCAGATTATAGGCAATGGGAGTTGATGAAAGCCATCATGCCTTAGAATATTTTTGTAGTTTCATATGTACTTTTCATTTAGTTTTGGACACTTTTACATGTACTTTTTTCATATGTAATTACATGTAAAAACATAGGAAGTCCCAACTCAATAAGGACTCCTATTTTTGAATAAGTCAAAGTAGTTAGGTTTTCCCAAATTTTCTCAAAACCTCTCCCTATAAATAAAGAGGGCCTCTATTGTAATTTTGAATCTTTAATATTATGCAACAAAGTGCTGCCCAAGTTGATATTCAACTTTGAGACTTTGTGTTCAAATTGTATGATCAATTCCAATTAATAAAGAAGGCAAGTTTTGACATCAAACTTTGTGTTGAATCAAATTTGTATGAGTGAGGATGTACATATGACATTTTTACTGATTTCTCTTGTTGATTGATTGGATAAAGCAGTGTTTGGTTATCATGATTGGAGGACGTTCAAGATAAGTTATATAAACTTTGTGTTATATTATTTCCTTGAATCTATGTGTGTTGAAAACATTTCTCGGTGGAGGATTATAAAGACTTTGAGCTTGTAGTTGTTCACTTTGTATATGAATCATGTTGATAACTTGTAGACTTTGTGCTATGATTTTTAATCACATTCGCGTGGATCAGTGGTGTTGTTAGTTGACAGACTTTGTGCTCCAAGTGGTGATATAGTTACTTTTAAAATCTTTCTGGGGATAATTTGAAGACTTTGTGCTTGAGATTAATCACTTGGTTCGTGAATCTTTTTGTGAAGTGAGTTGAAAGACTTTGTACTTCAACTCACAAGAATATTGGTGATAACTGTTTAGGTTAATATTAGAAGTGTAGAAGCATTATTGAATATTACCGTGAAACATTGTAAACATCTTTTCTGAAAGAAGAGAAAAGGATGAATGTAACACACCCCTGAAGTTAGTATTTAGTGTAAATAAGTTTGTAATAGTTAAAAGGGAACCTCCCCTTGCTGAGAGGAGAGATTTATCTCATCACACTGTGGTTGATATAACCATTTTGCCGTTAGTTAGCTAAACGACAAAATATTCACCTAACAGTTTTTGGCAACTCTACTGGGGATCGAACACGCAATCAAGAGCCTCTCGCCTTTGGTTGAAGCATACCGGCCTCATCTTTGTGTAATATATTTTTTGTTATACTTGCTCTATTGTTTGTTAAAATTTTATCAAGGAATATGGTTGTCCTAGGTCCATGGGGAAATGCATTTGGTCCTTTGAAATTTACTCAGCCTCTACATGAACTACCTCGGGGTTCATGTAAGAAATTTCCTAAGTTCTACGGGGATGGTTAACAACATCCGAATGAGCACATTGCAGCATTCTACATTGCATGTGGTGTTTTCGCAGTTGAGTATGAAATTTTTTTGTGAGACTGTTTATAGAAACACTCCAAGGTGTTGCACCTGATTGGTTCTATCACCTTGCACCTAGAATTGTCACTGGATGGAATACACTTCAAACCCAGTTTGAAGCCAGATTCAAGCTAGTAGAAGATGCTTACGCCTTGTTGGCCCAACTTACTCAAATGAAAAAGGAACCGCATGAGCCCATGCGTGAGTTTTTAGCAAAGTTTAATAAGCTAAAGAACAGGATCCCAACTATTGCTCAACCCACAGCTGAGAACCTAAAATGTTTCTTCATCAATTCACAATTGCCAAAAGTAAGTTTTCTTTTATGAAGAGCAGCACTAGCTAATCTTGCAATTGCTCAAAGTTTAGCAGTTGAAGTGGAGGATGATTTGATCTTGGTGAGAAAGTTGAAGAAGGATTCTATTGGGCCTAATGAGTAGCCCTTTTTGGCTTTACCTTCTACCAGCACCATGGATCCTATGGTGAAAAAGTTGGTTGATGAGTTGTTAGCTCTGAAAAAATAATTGTCACAAAGTTTTTCCATTCCCCTCTACAAGGACATTCCAAGGAAGAAATTCCCAAATGCTCCGAATTACCAAGGCAATGCTTCAATGGATCGAAATCAAAACATGTTTCCTCCACCACAAGGAAGACTTTCTTTAGAGGCACCACCTATGGATGCAGCAATCTTCTATTATGAATTAGAGCAAGAAGATCTTCTTCAATCAGAATATGATCAAGGAGAAGATGATGCTAATCTTTTCACAGAAGGTGAGGAGCAATTAGCCAGTGACTCTACCATCAAGTTCCTGAACTTGGAATATGAGATGGGACAAGAAGAAGTTACTTTTGGTGAATCTTATGATGTTCTCACATGGTCACAAAATACATCAAATCATTAAGATGTGGTTGGTGACAAACAAGTAAGTACACCAGATATTCTCACTTCATCCTATGTTCCTAAGACCAGTATCCCCAATGTAAAACCTCAAGATGAGAGTTTTCTGTCTTCTATAGTAAGTCCATATCAGTTTGTTGGTATCATAGATTATGCTGAGGAGACAAAGATTCAAATGTCGAAGGCAAGAATACCCGTTGAGGGTATTATGCAGAAGGTTCATCCTATAAGGGAAGCCAAGTACACAGTGATGAAATCTAAGGATCCCAAAGCTCAGATTCTCTTTGAGTTTTCCAATATGGGTACTTACTTCTTGATCTCTAATGAAGATCGTAAGTCATTGGATAATGCTTCAAATAAGGGTCAAGAAACAGATGGATCATTCCCTTCAAGTGAAGGAATTCTACAACTGAAAGGAAATAGTATTTCCAAAGGATTGGTTTCTCCAAAGAGACATTTTGATGAGCATGATCTCTTTGTCAAACAATGACGATAGTTGGGACTGAATTCATCAGCAAGAGTGGTACAATCCAATCTAAATGCAGAAGAAGATCCTAGAATGGAAAATACTAGGAAAAGTTACTCTTTCAATAGTAAAAGAAAAAGAAGTGGAACATCTTTTCTGCTTCCTCATAGTAGACAATATCTGAAGCTTTTCTCAAAGTGAAGTGACAGATAAGTTTGTGAATTTTTGTATATTTTTTGTCTTTTTATTTTTAGTCTTTTTATGTTTTTGTTTAGTCTTTTTGTGTCTTTTTGTTTTGGTAGCTTGACTCTATGGCCCAATGGCATGGATGAAGGCACTTAGAGACTGGATTCTTCTCCCTTTGATCGTTTCAAAGAACGATCGAAGGAAGCTCCCCAGTTAGAGCCAGCTGTTGTTCTCAAAATTAGTTGTGCTCATTTTGTAGGATGACCCCTACGAAACTTGTCTGTTTCGTAGCCTACACTCTAAGCTCGCAAATCAAGGTGAGTCATCTCATCCTCGTGTGTAGTCCTCTTGCTCTTGAGTATCTATTCAAGTATCTTCTCATTTTGATTTCTCAAAATTTGTGCAAGTTGTTAAACTAGTTTTCACAGTTTTAAGGAGTTAAGCAAATTTTTGTTAACATGCAAGGGCGGCAAATTTTGCTGCTGGTGCATGTTTCAGTCTTTGAGTCATGCAAGGGCGGCAAAAATCACTGCCCATGTATATTATTTGTCTATGTTGTGTACAAGCAGCGAATTTTACCGCCATTGCACATCTGTTTGCTTTTATAGTTTCCCATGCAGGAGCAACATTTTTTTCTACTCGTGCATGTATTTGTTTTGTGTTGTTTGATCCAAGTGCATGAGCAACACTTTTTACCGCTGATGTATTTTTGTTTTGGTTTTGTAAGTTTTGCAGGGGCGGAAAAAGTCGCTTCTCCTACACGAAAATCTTTAGCAATGAAGTTACCTTGTGCAAGTAGTAAAATTCACCGCTCTAACATCCCATGTTTTTCCTTCACACGCGCAAGCAGTAAAAATCACCGCTCCAACACTTCAATGTTCGCTCAAGCTTGTTCAATGCACAAGCGGTAAAAATTACCACTCTTACACATGGAGCCCAGAAACATCCCTCAAATGCAAGGGTGGCAAAAATCACCGCCCAAGCATGAAACACAGTTTTACATCCCACATGCAGGAGCGGGTCTTTTTACTGCTCTGACATGAGATGCAATCCCCTCCTAAATGCAAGGGCGGCAAATTTTGCCACCCGTGTATCACTCTTCAGAATTTTTGTAACTCTGGAGAATTTTCCAAAAAGCTATCCTAAGCCCTCTTTCATCTATTTTTTCAACCCACTTGCTCTTTAGCCCTTTCAAACTCATTCCTTTGGTCATAATCGACAACATGTGGTTTCCCAAAATTACCAATATTTCCCCTAACTGCAAGATCATGACTTTTTGGTATAGTTTCTCCTGCAAAGTTGCCAAGGTCTTTAATTCATCTGAAGGAGTCTTATTTTTAAATGACTGACCCATCTCCTAAGAAGGTCAAAGTAATGAAGCATAAGATAGCAGGATGGAGTGGATAGTTGAAGGTGCAATCATGTATGGATAGTGCAATAGACATTGGAGAGCAGATAGCAGTGACAATGGAAGTGGCACACAAAGATGCTGAGTCATCAAACCTGGCAAGTTACTCTTGAATCGGGTTTGTGGACCGATCATCATGCAGATGTATGCAGATTACAGGGATTGGGAGTTGATGAAAGCCATCATGCCTTAGAATATTTTTGTAGTTTCATATGTACTTTTCATTTAGTTTTGGACACTTTTACATGTACTTTTTTCATATGTAATTACATGTAAAAACATAGGAAGTCCCAACTCAAGAAGGACTCCTATTTTTGCATAAGTCAAAGTAGTTAGGTTTTCCCAAATTTTCTCAAAGCCTCTCCCTATAAATAAAGAGGGCCTCTATTGTAATTTTGAATCTTTAATCTTATGCAACGAAGTGCTGCCCAAGTTGATACTCAACTTTGAGACTTTATGATCAAATTGTATGATCAATTCCAATCAATAAAGAAGGCAAATTTTGACATCAAACTTT
Source organism: Cunninghamia lanceolata (assembly GCA_027924645.1). Classification (NCBI taxonomy): domain Eukaryota; kingdom Viridiplantae; phylum Streptophyta; class Pinopsida; order Cupressales; family Cupressaceae; genus Cunninghamia; species Cunninghamia lanceolata. The sequence goes on along the minus strand of BSBN01001247.1, from coordinate 4,943,411 downwards.
GTGTTGAATCAAATTTGTATGAGTGAGGATGTACATATGGCATTTTTTCTAATTTCTCTTGTTGATTGATTGGATAAAGCAGTGTTTGGTTATCATGATTGGAGGAAGCTCAAGATAAGTTATATAAACTTTGTGTTATATTATTTTCTTGAATCTATGTGTGTTGAAAATGTTTCTCGGTGGAGGATTATAAAGACTTTGAGCTTGTAGTTGTTCACTTTGTATATGAATCGTGTTGATAACTTGTAGACTTTGTGCTATGATTTTCAATCACATTCACGTGGATCAGTGGTGTTGTTAGTTGACAGACTTTGTGCTCCAACTGGTGATACAATTACTTTTAAAATCTTTTTGGGGATAATTGAAGACTTTGTGCTTGAGATTATTCACTTGGTTCGTGAATCTTTTTTGTGAAATGAGTTGAAAGACTTTGTGCTTCAACTCACAAGAATATTGGTGATAACTGTTTAGGTTAATATTAGAAGTGTAGAAGCATTATTGAATATTACCGGAAACATTGTAAACATCTTTTTCTGAAAGAAGAGAAAAGGATGAATGTAACACACCCTCGAAGTTAGTATTTAGTGTAAATAAGTTTGTAATAGTTAAAAGGGAACCTCCCCTTGTTGAGAGGAGAGATTTATCTCATCACACTATGGTTGATATAACCATTTTTCCGTTAGTTAGCTAAACGAAAAAATATTCACCCAACACTCAAATACCAAATCAATTCTAGATTTGATTTGCCAACAAGTCCACAAACAAGTAACCATAGTCAAGGAACTAATCAAGCATCTATTAGATAAGAATAATCCCCTAAAACAACACCACAACACCACCTGTAATCATGAATCGAACATCATAGCCCATACCTGTCAATTGCATACATGATCATGTTGTGCCAATGCAAAGGTGTGTCTACATATCCATGACACCATAATCATCATCATCATTGTACCTGTACTCAACTCCAACTGAAATGAGACTCCAAGTCTCACATGAGTATCAACCATGTCCTCAAACCAGAAGACAACCTGTACTTGTCTCCATCAAAGTCGTAACTCTAAAAACACCTGTAAACATATATCAGGAAGCACCAAATCCAAAAACCTACTATACCATGTTGATGGTCTCATAACAACATGCACTCCCACAAGTTTGTTCCAAAAAATTCATCTGAATGCACTCATAGACGCACTCTGAATCTCAGGGTCCTACAAGTGATCAAACAAGTACAAAACTTTCTCTACACACTAAACTAAAAATCTACATAATCCAAATGATAGTACACTCCAAGAGCTCTCCAACGCCTATCTGAAATCAAAAATGACTATGTATGCAAAAGTTATGAGCATAATATGTACCAGAGCAATGTAGGCTTTAGACGCCAAATTCTAACACAAAAAAAAATCTGTTCATGAGACCTATACCACTATGTAGTGCTCGAAGAGAGCTTTCTGATGCCTATAAGAAGTCAAAAAACTAATACCGTATGTGAAACTTATGCCCCTGAAAGGAAAGGTACTCCTAGGGCTAAAAGTGGACCCTTGGTGGGCCTTGTACCCTGATGACATCATCACTGACACAAGCATGACTATGCAATCATGACTGGGCAGTTAGGTGGCTGGTGATTTGCCATCTGAGCTGGCATCATTAGTCTTTGACAGGTAGATTTGAAAATGTTTTCCAATTTTGTTTGAACTCCATCAGACCCCACAATGCATATAAGGAGGTTTTGATTTTTGTTAAGGTCCAAATTAAAACACAGAACCACCACTGTCATTATAAAATTTCTTCCCACCGCTGATTTTAAATTTTTTTCACTGCCCACGAAACATTAAAAAATGTTAAAAGCCCCTTAGAGGCTGCGGTCGCCGGCGGCATCCCAAAGGCCGACAAGAGAGATGGGACCGGCGGGGCCGACCAGTTCTGCACCACTGGCACTCTTCTACGTAGGGGCAGGGAACAAGTCTGCAGGCCCGTACCAACACCCCCCCCAATATATATTTTTTAATTTCTTTTCAATCTTTCATATAGTTCGATCACTATAGTTTTTAATTTTTTAATCAAAAACTTTTCATTTCAAAAACTATAGAAAATAAAAAAATTTCATGTGCAGGTAAATTAATTTTTTTAATTCTGCAATTTCATACCTTCGACGGCCGTTGGCCATACCACATACCAGGGGAGGGTAAATTTTTTTTCTTTTTCTTCTTGTAACCAAATCAAGGCAAATTTTATATGAATCTTTATTTCTCGGGACTCCTGGACTCAATGGCGAGGTCTGTTTTGTCCCAGGAGGTCATCTATGAAATTTCCTCCTCAAAACCCTCATGAAGCCAAACCAAAAAAATCATCTTCAACCATAATTTTTCAATAACTAGATCTGCAACATGCACAACAAATCATCAATACCCAAAACCCCCAAACTGCAATACAACCTGCACAAAACCTTGTAATGTCTTCAATCCTTCCATGCATTGCCATGGCTTCCATTTTGCACCTAATCTACACACACAAGGGTTATACACATCTAGGGATCTCACACCTCCCTCAAACATAAACATGGCTCTAATACCAACTGTTAGGAATTTGCAGGTCAATAAAACCAATTCCACAATAACCCAATAGGAGAAACAAGATGCAGAAACAACCATAATGCAAAGATCAAATGAACAAGCAACAAGGGAACACAAGATATACCCTGGGAAAACCCTCAAGAGGGAAAAACCTAGCCTCCAAAAGCATCCATGCTCAAATGTATTATTCAACAATAAACATTACAATACAATCCATGAGCCTTCATGAATACCTCTAAATCAATCAAGCACTTCCAATGCAACCTCCATGTGTACAAACATGAATCCACACATCACCTGCCATGCTTCACAATCTGCACTTACAGGAGAGAGCTCAATACAATGACAACCTCTCACAAAACCTCCATTCACCTACAATGAATTATCCAGCCAACCTCAAATAATAACCTTGTGCTTGCTTTTATAATATAAGCTCACACATTACATTGAGAAAACCATTTACCCCAAAACCATGGGTAACACAAAACCACTGACCCCACATTTGACTATTGGTACTAACTTTTCCCAGTAAATCAAATAATACAAATAATAATTAATCACTCTATGTGTCCCACACACTCTAAATAATTAACCCAATGTTACAATACTACTTATACAAGTCCCCAAATAATTGCATAGTGTGACTAACCACACCACCTAGGTGCATCACAACTAAATAATTATGTAATTACAACATTATAAAATATATCTTATTATGCAATCGTGTACAACACTATATCGCAACACATAATAAGCTAAGCAAATATTTAATGGACAAAAAAAATGTGCAACTACAGGCAGAAGAGAAATCTGCAAATCAAGTTCTAGAAACAGTCTACAAAGCTAGTGACAATGAATTGATTTCAAAAGGCATTACTAATCGGATTGAAGCCTCAATGAAGGTGACATCTATCATTCAAAAGTGTTCAAGAATGCGTGAAATAGAAGAATTTGTGATTGAGGCTACAACAGAGATTAAGGAGGATGAAAAGGTAAGGAACTTAACAAAGCTTGGTTTGCCATAGGCTTTTGACACAAATGAGCAATTAATTGGAAAGGATAATTTTAGAAAGAAGATGGAGGATGCAAGGAAGATTGATTTGGACCAATTTCCTCAGAACCCAAATGAGGCAAATTTTGTGGATTGCATCAAACCACTAATAATCTTGAATGTATCTTTGGCTGAAACATTCAAGTCAGGATCCAAATTGAAATTCGATCATACATTGTTAACAAAAATTTAAGTCAAGCATCATCAGCTAGAAGAAATGACAATTCCACCACCTAAACATTGGAATTTGCTAAAAAAACTATTAAAATGATTTGATTTTGATAATATGAGCTTCCAAGTTCCAACTCAACTCTGTGTAGAGTTATCTTCGAGCAAAATTTTACATTGCCTCTATGTATTCCTTCATTTGAAAATCAATAGAAAACTCAAATTCAGTAATGTGTTGATGTTCAATTATCTGTATTATTTATTTTATCAATTAAATATAAACTCTGGTTTCAACTACTAGATACACATTCAATGATTGTTGATGTTCATTGTTCTATATCCTACTATTGTTAATATGTTAAGCTAATTTTATTTACCATTTCAAATGTTTTATTCACATGCCATTGAGACTACCCGCTATCCCTTTAGCTTCACCAGTGTTTAGATCTACGACAGCGGGGTAGCGGGGAATGGTCCAAATTAAGTCTGGGCCCATCAACTTGCATGATATTTAACCTCCTTAGTCATCCACCTAGCAACTTAACTTTTTTATCATCGGATGGTTAAGATTAAAAACATCTTACCGCATATTTGCCCATGTGCTTTATAATTCCTTTAACTAGTTCATTGTTTAAAACCCAATGCAACTCCTTCAAAATATATGACAAAAAATTTCATGTCATGTCTTCTAAAGTCTCTTCAATGGTCCAGATGAAGACATGTGTCATCTCCCCGCTATCCCTCTAAGAGATGAAAGCTTTTGGTGGGCCCCCTGCGAGCTAGCGGAGAATGACACAGATTGACTCTAAAAATGTTGATTTGTAATGCTTTGATGTTAAATTTCTATATGGACGATGGGTCCCACTTTGACAGGCAACAGGTGTCACTAGCCTGCTATCCCTCTGGATTTCTTAAAACATTATTTTATTCAAGCGGGCTGGCGGGAAGCGGTCAAGATTCAATCTGCAAGATCTAACAGCTCCCATTAATGTTCAAATATGCACATTTGAATTGTTTGTGACTTATAAGTGGACATCCCTAGGTTGATGGGACAAAGGGATATAAAAACTTTGGGGGTCAAGACTTAAGATAAAAGATGAAATATTTAAACCCTTTAAACATTTTTTGATGCATAATGTTCCCAACCAAGAGGTGACCAATGAGACAAGGCAAAGGGGCTGGTAATACTGATGGTTTTGATGGCTTAAGTGTGAACTTGGATGACCGGGGTCCGAAAACCAACGGTAACAAGTCAACTTAAAATTATAACAGAAAAGGCTAAAAGGCTAGGTTTATGTATGAAATGAAGACAAATCCTAAACCAGCGAATCAAATGGTCTATTGTAGGAGTATATTTCATCTTGTGACTCAATTGTGGATAAGGCACTGATCAAAATAATTCATAAATTGTGAAAAATGATGCAGAATCACATATCAAATCAAAAACCAAAATTCTACTTTACTGCAATTTTTTTATGTTTTATGCACAAATCAACTTTAGCAAGGAAATATTAAGCATTGAGTTGAATGATGAATCACTGAGTACATGTAAAACTTATCAGTATGACACAATTAAAATATGAAATAATTAATAATATGTTAATGTATTCAATTTGATTCACAATTTCAAGGAATACAATATAAAATATCATCAACTACAGTTTTGGAATATGATTTGTGAAATGCAGTATAAATACCTAAAAATTGCTAATTCACTTCCATTTCCCAAATCAAGTCAGGGTCCTCAAACTGACATTCAGATAAAGAAAAAGAGTCGTCTTGATTCTGAGTCTGGTCTTCATTTTCTTCATCTTGATTCTGAGTCTCAAAGTCAAATTCATTAGTCATTGTGTCACTATCATTTGTCCCACCACCACCAGCGTTTGAACTTTAAGTGTTGGACAACCCTCTTCTTTCACATATGGACTTCCAGATTGTAAGTGCCCTTTCATAAGGAAAATTTTTGACATTATACGCACTTCCTAACACCCTCAAGCAATTTTCCAAATTCTTGTCTAGTTTGTTTCTTATCTTTGATTTCAAAAACCCCAATGCACTGATAACTCTCTCATCTTCCACTGAACCCAATACCATTGTTTGACATAAATCAACAAGTTTGAAATATTTTTATATTGAATCATGCAATATTTCACTCTAACCCAATTTTTTCCAAGCCTTTGTTATCGATCCCGCTTCGAAAGGATTCTCCACGGCTTTAAACTGGTCTATCATACTTCTTGCAAACTGACTACAATCTCCTCTAAGCTTATTTCCATCTATAATTCCTTCTATTGTCTGTCCATTGCATTCTGTACTTTTAAAAAAGTATGCAGTCAAGATAGTTACTTTTTGATGAAAAAAGCTTGGGTTATCTTGGTGGCCTTGAACCCAAAATTGAGGATACACAATAGACATGGCATCAAGTATTTCTTCTCGAGGGAATCGATTATAAATCTCTGTTGAAAGATTGCTTGCAATTTCCTTCAAATTATTACTAACAGATTCAACAATGCCATCAAAATCTTCCTTTCTAATAGGTGCTTCTCTGATAGAGTGCCTAACCATCTTACAATGGTGCATTGGTATCTCAAATCCATGTACAAAGGCACATAACTCCCTGCTTACATTAAACTGTAAATAATTTTTAGGATGATTCAAATCTGTAATTATCTGCCACCTATAAAAATTTGGGCTTTGAGAAGTTAGATTTAGATATAGATTATTGAGGGCCATGGATGTCATTCTACGTAGTTTGGTATACTCATAGATATACATAGTTCTATCTTGGGCTTTCTTCACAAGATTGTTCATTCCATCTAGCATGGGGAGAAGACTAGCTAAAGTTAAGAGTGTCTCTATATCACTTAACCTATGTAAGAGGTCAGAAGCTTTGTCTACTATGTTGCGATGCTCGTACATTATAATCAAGGATGGATATTCTGAAAGAACTTGTTGCGTTGGTCCATGCAAGGAGATCCATCTAGTATCAACATCCTTTAGAAGCATGTTTCCTTCTATTATTCCCTCAACAAAATTTTGAAATTTCGCAAAACATTTGGGACTTCTGCAGAAGTATGCATGGAGCTCACGGGCTAGATTTTCAACTTTTGATACTGTAGGAAACTTGCTTACAATTTTAAATGCTAAATTCATTCTGTGGGCCATGCAGTGAATGGAAAGCATGTATGGTGCATAAGTAGTTTGTAATTTTGTGCAAAGATCGGTCCTATGACCTTGCATTACTAAAGCTCCATTAGCTCCTACACACACCAACTTTTTGGCAATTGTCAAGTCATCCATACCTGCAATTTCATTCAAAGACTTCTTAACTAGTTCAAATAGATTTTATGATGTTGAACTGTCCTTCATTTTATGAACACAGAGTAGATGAGCTCAAGAGACATGTTCTTTTATAGTACACACATGCATACAAACCCAAGAAGTATTATCTACCACAGTAACTTCATCTAAAGATAATGCAATGAAGTTTGACTCTTTTACATTCTCCTTTAAATCTTGTTTTTCCACCGTAGTGAGATAGTTTGCCCATTCCCATCCAACATTTATTGATCAATGTGTGCTAGGATAGTGAGGAACACTCAAAAAAGATAATAAATTACTATACTCTGGGTAGTCTATCATAGGACGCCTTCTAGACAAAATGTGAAAAACAACACTCATCTGAACAGTTTTTGCCAGTTGTGCTCCTGCCATTGCTCTTCCAAATTGAGCCTTGATTGTACCTCCACTTGCAACAAGCTTCGTCATTCTTTTGTTATGCTCATCATATTCTGTGGCATACTTCACATGAAGATATTCTTCCTTTGATTTCCATCTTGCTACTGATGTTTCCTTTTCGTCTATGATTTGTTTTTCATAAACTTTACCTATATGCTTTTCTATAGTGTCAAGCTTTAGCTGCAATTTCTTGTCTCTTTTCCATTTCCAACTACAAATCATACACTTGCATTATGTTAGTTGTTCATCTTTGTTTGCTTTCTCCACTAGTTCAATGAATGAGTACTTTGACACCCAATCAAGCTAAAAATTCCTTGACATTTCCCACTCGCACCCCAGTTTTGAATCTTTTGATTTGCCTTTTCTTTTCTTCTTGCCAACATCATCTACAGCGCCAGCATTTTATTTTTCATCCAAGTCAATTATCTCAATCTGGCTAACCAGGGTATCCATTGGAACATCTTCTATGGTATTGCCATCCTCATTCTGGCTAACCAGGGTATCACTTGGAACATGTTCTGTGTATATGCCATTCTCATTCTGGCTAACCAGGGTATCCCTTGGAACATCTTTTACAGTATTGCCATCCTCATTCTAGCTAACCAATGTATCCCTCGGAACATTTTCTATGGTATTGCCATCCGCATTTGACTCAATGGAAATCCCACCTTCTGGTGGTGGTGAGGTATTGCGAATGGCTTCTTCATTAATATTTGGTGCAAGAGTTGATGATGTAGCTCCATCTTGATTTGATCGATTAGAAACATTGCCAGTTCCAAAGTAAGACTATATACTAACTCCACATTTTTGACATTTTGATGGCCTCCCAGTCCCTTCACCACCTTGAGGAGTCTTACCCTTGTTGCACTTGTGGCTTGACATCTTGATCTATCACTTTGAATAAAAGATGGAAAAAATGTCTTCTTGTTTAAGGACATACTCATAGAATATAGATCCCATTCCCTACTAAATATCTTCTTTAAGATTGAATCAAGAATGGAAAAGAGATAAAGAAATCTTATAACACTAATACTATGAAGAAATGATTACTCACCTTTAAGTTTAGGTTTTCACAGACTTGCTATTCGTTAATGCAAGAATGCCTGTGTTGTAAGTTTGTAACTTTGCCTACGATCAACTTCAAGGTTCTAACTCCAACTTCCAAAATCTGAATTGAGAGCTCACAAGTTCAAAAGTGAACAAAATGTGTAAGAATAAATCAGAGTTTCAATTGTATTTAAATCAATCCATATTTGCCAAATTCTGTGGGAATTCTATATGGTATATTAAAAAATTTGGAGAATCCCGCGTGATTATATAAGGAATATGTTTAAGTGTCGGCGAATCAAACCTTGACAGACTACACACATTGTAATTTCCAAGGTGAATATGGCCCTATGATCAGCACGGAGGTGTCATGGAAATTGGTGAAATGGCCCCTCATAATCAACTACTTGTAAATTTTAATTGACAAAATGGGTCCTCATGCGCAGTGACCATTTAATGGGGTTGGCGAAATGGGTCCTCACGTGTAGCAACCATTTAATGGAGTTGGCGCAACATGTCCTGATACACAATGTTATTTTAATAGTATTGGAAAATATATAGGTTATTTAGTACTTGTTTCTGAGATTCTAGGCAAAAATATTAGTCAGCCCATTTGAAATGCGTAGTTTGTTATGGCAAAAATCTTACTTCATTGATTCTCATAAAATAAATCAATGGTGAATGGATATAGATTTGACCGATAATACATAAAATCTGAGTGATTTGACCACCCTGTTGGATGCAATTTATTCCCCAATTCTGACTTGGCCAATCTGTGATATTCACCAATTGGTGAATATTCGCCACTAAAAAAATCTCTAGTTCTAAACTCTCTTATTTGAAAAGTAGTTAGAGTGCCAAGAAACTAATCTTTGGTAAATTGATTCAAATCTTGTAATTCTGCAATAGAAGAGACCTTATGACTGTAAGCTTTAAGAAGAGTTCTAAGTACCTTCAATATCACTTCTTGATCATCTATATTCCCACCAAGTCTTAATGCTATTGACAACTTCATCCACTTTCTGCAAGTAGCTTGTAATGTTTTCATCTTCAGACATTCGCATGGTCTCATAAGTGAGCTTCAAATTTTGTATTTTAGCCTTTTTAACCTTCTCATCTCCTTCATAAACACTTTCCAACCTTTTCCAAATCTCATTAGCAGTTTTCAAATTCACAACTTTCACCAACTCAGAATTAGTAAGTCCACTTAAGAGAGCATGTTTTTCCTTACAGTCTATTTTGGCAGCTTTGATTTCCACTTCAGAATTTATACCATTCTTAGGTTTAGTGTAATTAGACTTGATGCATTTCCAAACCTCATAACCAAAATAATTTAGAAAGGCTTCCATCCTTACCTTCGAGAATGCATAGTCTGATCCATCAAACAAGGGAGTATCCTTCTTGTGTGACATTCTGGATCTACCTCAAGTTGTTAAGCTTTCTTCCAAGGAACCTTTCTCTGATACCAATTGTTGAAGGCACAAGACAATTGGGGGGGGTGAATCAATTGTATCAAAAATTGCAAACCCTCATAAACATAATCATATCCACATCAGTTCACTTAAACCCTTAATTTGTTATGAAGATTAAACATGAAAAGCATATAACATAAACTTAAATACATCAACACCATGCACAAGAGAACAATAGGTTTTTATGTGGAAAACTCTAAAGGGGAAAAACCACGGTGAGGATTAGCTCACAATATAAAATAGTATCAATACTGAATTACAAGAGGCTCACTGCCAAAGGGCTCACTTCCTAGGGCTCATTGCCCACAAAAAGAAAGGCTCACTGTCTAGAAGAAGAAGAAAGAAGAAGAGGCTCATTTCCAAGGATGAACTAATATAATTGCATCTAACATATGCATGGGTTCAGTTCCAATGAAGCACAACAAACATCACCTCCGCATCTATACCGAAAGATGGTAGGCACCTTCTACTCACTGCATCTAGTCTCCTAACACATGAAAGTTCTTACTACCCTGATCAACTTCACATCACATACATTATGTCCCTCATGCTCACACACACACATACACAAACTCTTGACACTTATTTATGCCACCATCAACCTTGAAATCAATCTCCAAGGTCGGCAACACAATCTTCAATCCTTGAAACAATCTCCAAGGTCAGAAAACACACAATATTTGAATTAGGTCTGGACCTGAACATTCCACATCACAAATGAATGAAGGAAAACCACTTTATTCCTTAGCTCAAACCTAAATCTATCCAAGCACGTTACACAATGCTCACATAATCACCAAATCAACTCCTTAATCAGCGTAAACATTCAAGGTCGGCCAAACAATGTAAACATAAGGAATTCTTCATCACACACTTCCACAATCACAACCATAACTTGCATACCATACACAAGGTTTTAACACAATCTAGAAACATCCATGAACATCTTGAAGTCACCTAGAAATTAGCAAATTTATCCACAACTTTCACCTGAAGAAAGTTCATTGTCTGCTTACAAATAACATTGTCTAACTCTACTACACAAGAACTCACTTTCCAGAGCACCAAATCACAAATTTTCTAAATAGAAGATAGGTAAGATCCTTATAAATGTATGTCTAGAACCACAACACCTGAAATCATTTTGCAGAGAAATGCAGAGAAAAATACTTTCTCCCAGACACCTCTACATAGCTCATAAACACTGTTAAATATTGTTCTCAAACTGGGGAACATAACTTTCACTGCACAACAATCTGGATCACCAAATTCTAGATTTAACATCTACAAACACTTCTTGACAACATATCCAAACTGTACACTTAGCTCTCCAACACAGAAGAAATGCAGAGCAAAAACTCGAACAGTATTCTATAAGACAGAAGACTCCTTCAACACATTATTTCCAATATTAATCAAATTTTCTCAAAAGCACTTGGAGACCCAGCCACATAAGCATATCCTCAACACCTTCAACATCTATACAAAGAATCCAAAACACCTTTTAGCAAAGCAACTGAATCAAACAATAATAACTTCATCAAAAGACATAGTTAACACTAATGAAAACACAAACATGTTGACATCAATGACAACACCGATTAGCACATACTTGCAACAGACACTACATTCATTGACTGCTCTCATGAAGTCTCTAGCACAAAATGGTGATGATCTCACATAGGATGATGAGGGTGAGAGCAATAGGCATCATTTGTCCCCACATTTGTTCAGTTCATGTGGGAACCTGTGCGATTATGGGACACATGACTCACAACAGGACTCTCGGCAAGATACTGCAACGTAGGGACAACATCCAATGGTGGAAACATCCATATTGGATGATATTGTTCTCATAGATGATGTATTACAATGTACATTTGGTATTGACTCTCAGGTAATTTTTTACAAGTTTCATCTTAATTTAATATATTCTTATTTGAAATTTTTAAATAATTATATATGACTATCTATATTATAAGTCAAAATTAATGTATGTAATTGTCTGCGCAATGAAATTCCAGGGTCATAGTCTTCATCCTACCTCTGTTATCCATCCATTGGCGGGTTATGAGTCTTCATCACATGATCATAAATATTGTACATATATCAATGGTAATATTATTTAGTGACAATTTGATGATTTCAATAGGGAGCTTCACCAGCACCTCCACGGTTTCCTTGGTCCCCTGGACGCAAAACCACTTATACATAGGTAAATTCAACCATTTGTAATCATTATGCATTTAAATAATGTTATGTATCTATTTTGGTCAAATAACCTTGAACACTATTTTCAGATGCTAAATATGGAGACTCCTCATCTTTGTGAGTCAGCGCAGACAGGCATTGTTGCAGCCATGTTGTCTTCAAATCCTTTGACCGAGGTATGATCCAATAACATGAAAATGTCATTTTGTATTTCTTGTTTTATCTCATGTCATTTGATGTACATAAATGATAGTTATGTTTAGTCAATTTTACTTCTTAATGCTTCTCACAGGAGGTCACAACTCCAACCTGTCTAACTACGGACGAAGAGAGAAAAGATGATCGAGAGTGATCATCGGCTAGCGGTAAGTGATTGATTACATATGTGATGTTATATATTTCATGTTTTCTATTTTAATGTGCATATTGTTTGATTGTATTAATAGGTGGAGCAACATAAATCTCTGTCTAGGAGGTTTACTCGATGGGAGAGAGAGAGAGAGGATGAGTCACTGATTGGCTCTCCATCTTCACAGCCAAGAAAGGGCCACCGATTATTTGATAGAATTCCCTAGGAAACTAGATTTTGGGACATTTTTGTATGCCTAGATGGCTTTGTATACATACTTTTGTATGTCACTGATGTATATTTTTGTATATGCCTATATGGCTTTATATGTAGACTAGATGTTATGTTCATGACATTATGTATATGACAGTTTATATTAAATATTTAATATGATCAATCAATTATCATTACATGAATTTTTTTTTACACGTGCCAATTGCATTTGCTTGAAAGTTTATAAATCATTTTCGAATAATCCATTTTGTGCATATCTTGCAATCATTGCATTCCTTGAGATTGTGCATTTCTTTGAGGCATTGAATGTCAAACAGTTCACATGCCTTGTCTATGCTTCCACATTTTCCATACATGTCTACAAGGGTAGCTGCAAATACAATGTGTGACAAAATTCCTATATCCTTTATGCTTTGATGGTTGTCCACACCATGTTCCCCATATCCCATTTTGGCATAGGCAAGGAGGATGTTGGATAAGGTTGTGTAATTTGGTTTTAGACGTGCCAATTGCATTTGGTTGAAAGTTTCTTTTGTGCGTTTGCTTGAAAGTTTCTAAAGCCTTATGAAAAATCCATGTCGTGTATGTCTTACACAATCATTGCATTCCATGAGACAAAATTTCTTTGAGGCATCATGTCAAATAGTTCACGTTCCTTGTATATGCTTCCACACTTTGCATACATGTCTCGTAGGGTAGTTGCAACTACAACATTTGACAAACTTCCCATATACTTTATGCTTTGATGGATGTCTATATTGTGCTCCAAAGATACCATTTCCAAGGTTTTGGAATTTGGATTTACACCCACCAATTGCATTTTCTTGAAAGTTTCTAAATCCTTATCAAAAAATCCATTTTGTTCATATCTTGCAATCATTGCATTCTATGAGGTGACATTTCTTTGAGGCATCATGCCAAACAATTCACGTGCCTTGTTTATGCTTCCACACTTTGCATACATGTCTCCAAGGGTAGTTGCAACTACAACATCTAGCAAAATTCCCATATCTTTTATCCTTTGATGGATGTCCATTTTGAAATAGGCAAGGAGGATACTGGCTAAGGTTGTGGAAGTTGGTTTTACACCCGCCAATTGTATTTTCTTGAAAGTTTATAAAGCCTTATCAAAAAAATCCATTTTTTGCATATCTTGTAATCATTGCATTCCATGAAATGATAGTTCATTTCAAGGCATCATGTCAAACAATTCACGTACCTTATCTATGCTTCCACACTTTGCATACACGTCTACTAGGGTAGTTGCAACTACAAGATCTGACAAAATTCTCATATCCTTTATGCTTTGATGGATGTCCATACCATGTTCTAAAGATCCTATTTTGCCATATGAAGGGAGGATGTTGGCTAAGGTTGTGGAACTTGTCATTACACCCACCAATTGCATTTGCTTGAAAGTTTCTAAAGCCTTATCAAAAATCCATTTTTTTCATATCTTGCAATCATTGCATTCCATGTGATGACATTTCTTTGAGGCATCATGCCAAACAGTTCACGTGCATTGTCCACACTTTGCATACATGTCTCTAAGGGCAGTTGTAACTACAACATCTAAAAAAATTTCCATATCTTTTATGCTTTGATGGATGTCCATACCGTGTTCCAAAGATCCCATTTGGCATAGGCAAGGAGGATACTGGCTAAGGTGTTGGAATTTGGCTTTACACCCACCAATTTATTTTCTTGAAAGTTTATAAAGTGTTATCAAAAAAATTCATTTTTTGCATATCTTGCAATCATTGCATTCCATGAGATGGCATTTCATTGAGGCATCATGTCAAATAGTTCACGTATCTTGTCTATACTTCAACACTTTCGATACATGTCTACTAGGATAGTTGCAACTACAAGATCTGACAAAATTCATATCCTTTATGCTTTGATGGATGTCCATACCATGTTCCAAAGATCGCATTTTGGCTTTACACCTCTCAATTGTATTTTCTTGAAAGTTTCTAAAGCCTTATTAACAAATCCATTTTTTGCATATCTTGTAATTAGTGCATTCCATGAGATGGCACTCTTTGAGGTGTTCTATCAAACAATTCACGTGCTTGTCTATGCTTCCACACTTCGTATACATGTCTACTAGGGTAGTTGCAACTACAATGGATTTGACATAATTCCCATATCCTTTATGCTTTGATGGATGTCCATACCATGTTCCAAAGATCCCATTTTGGCATACGTAGGGATGATGTTTGTTAAGGTTGTGGAATTTGGATTTACACTTGCCAATCGCATTTGCTTGAAAGTTTCTAAATCCTTATCAACAAATCCATTTTGTACATATCTTGCAATTATTGCAACATATATACTTTGAGCTTAATTATTTCAAAAATATACACAATAACAATTCCATAAATAAGGGTTTCCTTAAAAATCATTTTAGAGTTACAATAAAGCCATAGGTCTATCCTATAGCCCTCAAATATTTCAAATTCTTTTAAGGTAACATTTTTCTCATATGCACATACATAATTACTATCCACATATTCAATCAAAGTAAAGAATTTTCACTTTGTTCTTAAGGGTTAATAACAATACATCTTATCAATGAAACTATACACATGGAACTAACAACCACAACAATATTCAAGAGAAAACTAGTCATTTTAGAAGGCACTCTACTTTTTTCTTTACCATCATCTACAAATTCATTTCGAGCACATTAATAAAGCCTCTAGGGTTTGTCGCTATGACCAACACAATGCCATTGACCTTCACCATTTAATGCTCATAAGATAAAGTCCAAATGTATAATACTTCTAGAGAAACCAAACCCTTTTCCACCATTCAAGATAAAACCTACATAATATTCATCACAGTCAACTTCACAAACACCTTCACAAACCCTTACCACTATTGTAAAATACAATCAACCCACAAAAGTGACACTTGAGAACCCACTTGAATCCAACCATGTAATAGGGTCATAGTACCCAAAGAGAAGAAACAACTAGAAGACTCAATATTACACAAAATTCACCACAACCAAGCCTTCACCATGAAGAATACAAGCCAAAAAGTGAAGTACACACCAAGAATGAGTAGTAAGATAAACCATTATGAAAGCTTAAAATCATGTGTTCTATCAAATAGTCTACATGCCTTGTCTATGCTTCCACACATTGCGTACATGTCTACAAGGGCAGCACAAAATTCCTATATCCTTTATGATTTAATGGCTATCCATATGTTGTTCCAAAGATCCTATTTTGGTAGAGATAGGGAGGATGCTGGCAAAGGTTGTGGAATTTGTCTTTACACGTGTCAATTGTATTTGCTTCACAATAAAGAATAGACACAATTAATGAATTAAAGAATGGACACAACAAAGAATAGACACAATTAATGAATTAAACCCTTTTGTAACTGTTAGATTTCTACCCAAGCATGCAAGTGATTGAGAGAAAGCAAAATAGAAATCAGATATGAGATAAATAGACTATATTCAACTCAAGAGAATGCAAAGAATTACAATAGAATGGGATTCTCATATGAGAGCAAGAGGTGGGTATATATATGATATTCCACCCAAGAAACTCAATACACAACCAATGTGGGATAAACTGAAAAAGTCCCTAAGTAAGCTTAACCTGGTGTGAAAAGAGCTAAGGTGGAGAACAAGCTAAGAAAGAGCTAGATAGCAAAGTAACCCTATTCACACTAACACCCCCCCTTAAGTGTAACTTAGGGGAAATGGTGACAAAATGCAAAGATGGGTCCCGGCAACAAGGCCTGATGAGGTACCCATGTACAAAGAATCCTATCAAAAAAAAAAGGAAGGAGAAAAACCAGTGGGAAAAAACTCCCCCATGAGACTATAAAGTAGGAAGGGCTAAGAGACCCCCCCAGAAGAGATGTCCCACACCCCCAAGAGAGACTGAAGATGAACATACTTGCTCTCAGTGAAGGGTTTGGTGAAGATATCCGCAACCTGGTTTGCTGTAGGACAATACTGCAAATCAATGACCTGCGCCTAAATCAGCTCCCTAAGAAAATGCATGTGGATCTCAATATGTTTGGTCCACTGATGATGAACCGAATTCCGTGAGATTTGAATGGCACTCTAGTTGTCACAAAATATGACTAATGGCCGTCTGATCTGGATACCAAACTTAGTGAGAAGATTTTGAAGCCAAATGGCCTCTGTAGCAGCATTCACAGCCCCCCGATACTCGGCCTCGATAGAAGATAAAGCAATAGTAGACTACTTCTTGCTCGACCAACAAACAGGACTTGAACCAAGTGAGAAGCTGTAACCTGAAGTAGACTTGCGATCCTGAGAATCACCTGCCCAATCTGAATCTGTGTAGCGCACCAAGTCAAGCTCAATACCCGCTGCATAGTGAATCCCAAAAATGTGAGTACCCTGAATGTAGTGAAGGATCCACTTGGCTGCTTTCCAATGCAGCTCATGAGGCTCCTGCATGAATCGAGAGACCATGCCTACGGCATATGAAATGTCAGGTCTCATATGAGTCAGATAAATGAGACTCCCAACAAGCTGTCGGTACAAAGTGTCATCAACAAGTGGAGAAGAACACTGAGCCTCAAGTTTGACTCCAAAAAGGAAGGGAGTCAGATCAGGCTTACAGTCAGCCATATGAAACCTCGAGAGCAAATCTAGAGCATACTTGGACTGTGTGATGGTGATCCCGGAAGAAGACTAAAAGATCTCAATCCCGAGAAAGTAATGCAACAAGCCCAAGTCAGTCATCAAAAAACTATCATGAAGGGCAGTTTTGGCAGCCCCAATGGTGGATGAAGAACTCCCTGTGATCAATAAGTCATCAACATACAGAACTAAAAATAGGAGTGAATCATCCTGCTGCAGAATGTAGACATTGGGATCAAAATGGCACCGAGTGAACCCAACTGATAGAAGGAAGGAGTCCATCTTGGCATACCAAGCTCAAGGAGCCTATTTGAGGCCATAGAGAGACTTCTGAAGATGGCACACAAGTGAAGAATCCTGAATGAACCCCTGTGGTTGCTCCATGTAGATATCCTCCTAAAGGTCACCATGAAGAAAAGCACTCTTCACATCCATCTGGTGTACTTCCCAATGATTAGCTGCAGCAATGGCAAGAACAAGTCGGATGGAATTCATTCGGGCAACTGGTGCAAAAGTCTCAGAGTAGTCAATCCCAGGAACCTGGGAGAATCCTTTAGTGACCAAGCGAGCCTTATGCTTGTCAACCGACCCATCTGCTACAAATTTTGTCTGATAGATCCACTTACATCGAACAAGTTTTCTTCCCTTAGGAAGAGGGACTAGATCCCAAGTGTGGTTCCTCATCAAGGAACTATACTCCTCCTACATAGCTGTATCCCATTCAGAAATACCAGAAGCCTCATGAAAGGACTATGGATCTGAGGCAATAGCAATGAAGATATGTGGAGCATCCTGAAACTGTGAATGAGTCCGCCTGGTGTCTAATGGATCCCCAACCCAATCACCTACAGACTGTAAGGTCTGTCTAGCCCAAAGTGGACCAGAAGATGGAGAATCTAGAGGAGAATCATCAACCTCTAAATGATGACTAGGAGAGGAAGGAGGTGAGTCCTCTGAATCCCTCTCTGCATCGGAAGTGGAGGTAGAAGACTGCTCAGGTGAATCTGACTCATCAAAAGATCTGTCATGTATCCCAAGTGACTCCAATGTCAAAGTAGGAGTTGGAGAAGTGATAGAAAGTGAGCTCGAAGAGCCCTCCTCAAACTGAACACTCCTTTCAATGAACAACTCATGTGTAGTAGGGTGGAGCAACCGATAACCCTTCACACCATCAGGATAACCTACAAATATGCAAGGTCTACTCTGCGGATCCAAGGCCTTGCATTTCTCTGCAGGAATGTGGGCCCATGTAGGAGAACCAAAAACTTGAAAGTGCTTAACTGATGGTTTTCGACCGCTCCAAGCTTCAAAAGGAGTGACTCCCTTCAAGGCTCGATGAGGAACACGGTTCTGGATATAACAAGCACAGTTAATGGCCTTTGCGCAATACTGTGGTGCAAGAGATCTGGAGTGAATCATGCAGTTCGCCATTTCCTTCAAGGACCTATTCTTCCGTTCTGCAACACCATTCTACTGAGGATTATACGGAAGTGAATGCTGCAAATCAATCCCCTCTGAAGTGCAAAACCTCTCAAACCGATGGTTGACATACTCACCACCATTGTCAGTGCACAAAACTTTGATGGCTTTCCTATATTGCTTCTCTACAAAAGTCTTGAAGTCTTGAAAGTGATCAAATACCTCAGACTATTTGAGAAAGTACACCCAAGTATATCGAGAAAAGTCATCAATGAATGTGAGGACATATCTAGCCCTACTGAAAGAAGGATGCTGAAATGGACCAGCCAAATCACTGTGAACTAACTCCAATATCTGTGAAGCTCTCCATGCCTTACCTTTGTTAAACTTTTCCTTAGGATGCTTACCAAGAATGCAACCTTGGCAAACACCACCTGAAAACTGAACTGAAGGCAACCCTGTGACCATGCTCTGTTGGTTGAGCTGTTGCAAGTAGTGGTAGTTAAGATGGCCAAACTGCTCATGCCATAATCTACTCTCATCATTAGAATGAGTGAGCAAAACAGTTGAAGGAGGATCAAGAACAAAGTGAGAAAATAGATAGAGCCGTGACTGATGATCTGCTCTCCCAACTGCAACTGTAGAACCACTGTGCAACTCATGAATCTCCACTGAATCAGGGGTGAACTCAACCCGCTTGCCTGAACCTGTGTGAGTGATCTGGTATACCAATAGGAGATTAGTTGATAATGAGGGCACACAAAGAACATCATGGAATGTGCCATCCCCCACATCAACAGACCCTCTCCCACACACCTCAACAGGAGTGTCATCACCCATCAAAATAGAAGGCATAGTACATGGCTCCAAAGATGCAAGTTCTTCCTTAGATGAAGCCATGTGGTGTGAAGCACCCGAATCAAGAACCCAAGTGGATGGTGAAGAAGCAACTGCAACAAGGGCCTTGCCCTTTCCTTTCCCCTTGTTGTTTTCTTTTGCCTTGTTAGACCCCTCATTAGAACTCTGTTTGATAGACTCAGGAACACTAATATTATTCTTTTCAAGAATGTGTGTCAAGTGATCAATTTGTTTCTTCAGACATTTATGTTCATCGTGACCAGGTCTTTTACAATAGGCACATTGGACCCTCTCTTTCTTAGGCTTGTCGCCCTTGGAAAATTGGGTCTCAATAGTTGCTTTTGAAGCAACCGATATCTGATCCTTCTTCTCATTGCTATTCTTTTGTTTCTTATCCTTACTATTGTTGTTACTACTTTGTCCTTTCTATTCTTTTGTGCCTTGGTTGGCAGCCAAGGCATGTGACTTAGAGGACTTAAGAGTGCCCATCTGGATTAGCTTGTCCTGTTCTCGAGTGAGACTGACAGCAAAATCATCTAAAGATGGCATGGTGAATTGAGTACCAAGTGCACCCTTAGTAGCATAGAAGGTAGAAACAAACACAGAATATTCTGAACTTAGCTTAGAGAGAATACTAAGAATTAGTTGTTCCTCTTTCTTTTCAATTCCACATTGTTTCAACTATAATCTAATGGCCTTTAGCTTTGTGAAGAAGTCTTGTGTTGTATCAAAATTACATGGATTTAACCCTATTAGCTCATTCTCTAATTGATGTCCCCTTAATTCATCTTGTCTACCAAAGAGAATTTCTAAAGTAGTCCATACATCATTTGGTGTTGTAGCAGATTCAACATGAAAAAGAAGATCAGAAGATACAGACATGCATAGAGTTCCAAAAGCTTCATCTAGTCTGTTATGAAATTTAGGCCTTTCTGCAAGTAAGGTTGGTTCAGTTTCTAGACCCATTGTTACTCTATATAGTCCTAACTTCTTAAGTTGGATAGTCATCTTGGACTTCCACTCATAGTAGTTGTAGGGTGTTAGAACAGGCACTGTTAATTGATCCATCTTAATGCAGAATTAGATTATTGTTGTGAGGAAAGAAAAGATGCAAGAACTCACAAGACACCCCCCCTTTCCACTCAATCAAAGAACCCCCCCAAGAAAATTTGATTTGGCACTTTATATTTAGTGCATTTACAGCTGCCACTAGCAAGAAATACTAAGTGGTCTTGATTTCAATGCATTGCAAAACCCTCAAAAAGAGCATATGCTAAAAATACAACTTTGGCACAATATTCAGATAAATAAATAGTACCACTGCGATCTACTCAAAAAATCATGCACTTTCAAAAAAGAATCGCCTCGATACGAGGTCATATGTGAAAGTTATGATCCTCTGAAGTTCCCAAAAACGAGAACTATGCAGAGTCACGTGTGAGAATATGAGATTACTAAAAAATCTGTACACTAAAATATAAAAATGATTATACCAGCATGTAGAGCATGAAAAATTAGCCAAAATCAAAAAAAGAAGCTCGCAAATCTGAGGTCGGGAGCCCGAGTTACAGCCTTTGGAAGTTGAACTGCAATTTCCAAAATGCCAATGGAGAGGGGTTTTGCTGTAGCTTTCTGACGTCGTTTCTGCAAAATATATAAGCTGTATGCAAAAACTAACAGATACCTAGATAGTTTTTCGGTGCTGCAAACAAAACCCAGAAGGCATTTTTCTCTGTGATCTACAGAAAATGTGACTC
This sequence comes from Cunninghamia lanceolata, assembly GCA_027924645.1. Taxonomy (NCBI): domain Eukaryota; kingdom Viridiplantae; phylum Streptophyta; class Pinopsida; order Cupressales; family Cupressaceae; genus Cunninghamia; species Cunninghamia lanceolata. The sequence goes on along the minus strand of BSBN01001247.1, from coordinate 4,921,886 downwards.
TAATGAAAAAAAACATGTTTAGCACCAAAAAATGGCATGCAAAGACTGAATCAGCTACCTAAGACAAACAAAGGCATGTTGCAACCTGCAAGATTGATCAGAATAAATAAAATGCAAGCCGATTGTTAGATTTTAGCTCAAAGAGTCTTGAGGAAGCTATGAAAAAAACTTGCAACTGACAAGTCAAAATATGAACCCCCCCAGAAACTAGAGTTTTCTCCACACTTTTCTGTTTCTCCAGATCATCCGAAGATGCAAGAGAAGAGCATACTCATGTGCTATGAAAAACAACTCTACACTCTCAGATTTCTAAAAAAAATGCTAACCCACAACTCACAACCGCTCTGATACCATGTTAGATTTCTACCCAAACATGCAAATGATTGAGAGAAAGCAAAATAGAAATCAGATATGAGCTAAATAAACTATATTCAACTCAAGAGAATGCAAAGCATTACAATAGAATGGGATGCTCATATGAGAGCAAGAGGTGGGTATATATATGATATTCCACCCAAGAGACTCAATACACAACCAATGTGGGATAAACTGAAAAAGTCCCTAAGTAAGCTTAACCTGGTGTGAAAAGAGCTAAGGTGGAGAACAAGCTAAGAAAGAGCTAGATAGCAAAGTAACCCTGTTCACACTAATAGTAACATGTTGTAACAATGTTAGGAGATGGCTCCCTTAAGATAACAACATTTCTATATTCAAGACTGTTATAACATTCTCCCTTTGATATAATATGTATGGGGTTTTCTTAACCTACTATTCATGTAAAATTATAACCCCTATTTTAGCCATGATCACCCTAGATGGAATAGTGAATTATTTGGGTTCCTAATGAGTTTTGTGATAATCTTAATAGGTTGTAACAACAGGGAAATATGACAGTCCAATCAAAGATAATGCCTTGCATATAAACAATTAATTGCCAATAATGACTCTAGATATGTGAATAATGTGTGATGAACTTATATACATCCCTGTAGACAATTCCTTGAATGTAATAAGACTTTGATCTCCATATCCCTGCATCCCAAATAAGATCAAAATATCAGCCCTATTACATAAGTACAATGATCAAACTAGATTGTACTTATACAAATGAATCAAATCAAATCCCTAGCCATTAGTTTATGCAATTAGATCTAAATCTCAATTGAAATTCTTCATTTAAATCATACAAGATCTAGAAAAGATGAACATCCAACACCATGAGGGCCTCCAAACTCTTTCCACTACCCTAAACTATGAAGCCCTAGGCTGAAAATGCTAATTTAGGCAAGGAATTTCTGATTTTTCTCTATAAGAATGCCTTCAATATGCAAAACAACTACATTTTGATCAAAGAAGAAAATGTTAAGACTTTGTATCTGTAAGGAAGGTAGGTTGGTGCTCAAAACGCAAAAAAAATACTCATTTTTCAATGCTCATAACCCTCAAAAATTTGCCAAAAAGCTTATGACGTTCAAAAAATCCATGCACAAGCTTCTAAAGGGTAAGTTGGCTGTCATTTATAAAGAAAATGGATGAAATATGTGTTCTCAACATCTTGTCCATACATGTGTATTGAAGTTTCATTACATGTGTATTGCAGTGGAAAGGTGCTAGGAGTGACATTTTGCATTCCATATTTTGTGGGGCCAAACTGATTGCACTAACATGTCGGGGTGGGTGGGTAAATGCTAGGGGAGGTCTCGTTTCATGTGCCAAGCATCTCAATCATTCGGGGCAACAGGGTACCGGCAAAGTCCCTTAAGATCCCCAAGACCAAAAAACTGCCAAACTATGACGGAGCAGTTCTCAGAATTTGTGGTAGCTAGGAATGTTTCGTTTAGACCTATAGGTGCACGTGGGGTCCATCCACAATAACCTCTCTTAGTTTTGGTCAACTCAAATCCATTTGACCGTGCTGAAATCAAATGCATTCTTGTAAAATGCTTCAATTTCATGTAGTGGAAAGGTGCTAGGAGTGACATTCTGCATTCCCTAGCTCATGGGGCTAAACCAAATGCACCAAAGCATCAAGATGGGTAGATAAATGCTAGGGGAGGTCTCATTTCTTATGCCAAGCATTCCAGTCGTTCGAGGCAGTAGGCTACCAACAAAGTCCCTTAGGATCCCTAAGACCAAAAAACCACCAAACTATGACGCAACAGTTCTCAAAATTTGTGGCATCTAGGAACATTCCATTTTGACCTACAGGTGCACTGGGGTCCGTCCACAATAACCTCTCTCAGTTTTGGTCAACTCCAATTCATTTGACCGTGCCAAAATTAAATGCATTCTTGCAAAATGCTTCAATTTCTTGCAGTGGAAAGGTGCTAGGAGTGACATTTTGTATTCCATACCTCATGGGGCCAAACCAACTATGCCAATGCATCAGGGTGGGTGGGTAAATTCTAGGGGAGGTCTCATTTTGTGTGCCAAGAGCTCCAGTCGTTCGAGGCAACAGGCTACCGGCAAAGCCACTTAAGATCCCTACTTAAGTGACTTTGTCAGTAGCTTGTTGCCTTGAATGACTGGGATGCTTGGCACATGAAATGAGACCTCCCATGACATTTACCCACCCACCCCGATGATTTTGCGCAGTTGGTTTGGCCCCACGATGAGTAGAACAAAAAATATGGCACCTGGAAAGGTTGTTCTGCATGAAACTGAAGCATTTTGCAAGAATGCATTTGATTTAGACACAATCAAATGGATTTGAGTTGACCAAAACTAAGAGAGGTTATTGTGGATGGACCCCACATGCACCTATAGGTCCAAATGTAATGTTCCCATCTACCACGAATTCTGAGAATTGCTCCATCAAAGTTTGACAATTTTTTTCTCTTATGATCTTAAGTGACTTTGTCGATAGCCTGCTACCTCAAACGACTGGGATGCTTGGCACATGAAATGAGACCTCCAATGGAATTTACCCACCCACCCTGATGCATTGGCATAGTCGGTTCAGCTCCACAATGAGCAGAATAAAAAATATGGTACTTGGCAAGGTTGTGTTGCATGAAACTGAAGCATTTTGCAAGAATGCATTTGATTTCGGCACAGTCAAATAGATTTGAGTTGACCAAATCTGAGAGAGGTTATTATGGATGGAATCCACATTCACTTGTAGGTCCAAACAGAATGTTCCCAACTACCATGAATTCTGAGAATTGCTATGTCAAAGTTTGACAATTTTTGCTCTTAGAATCTTAAGTGACTTTGTCGGTAGCCTGTTGCCTAGACCGACTGGGATGCTTGGCACATGAAACAAGACCTCCCTTGGCATTTATTTGCCCACCCTAATATGTTGGCACAGTCAGTTCGATGCCACAATGAGAAGAACAAAAAATATGGCACTTGGCAAGGTTGTGCTACATGAAACTGAAGCATTTTGCAAGAATGCATTTGATTTCGGCACGGTCAAATAGATTTGAGTTGACCAAAACTAAGAGAGGTTATTGTGTATGGACACCACATGCACCTGTAGGTCAAAACAAAACATTCCCAGTTGCCACGAATTCTAAGAACTACTCCATCATAGTTTGGCAATTTTTTGGTCCTACGGATCTTAAGGGACTTTGCCAGTAGCCTCCTGCCCTGAACGATTGGGCTTGGAAGACAAAATGAGACCTCCCTTAGCATTTACCCACCAATCCCAATGCATTGGCGTAGTCATTTTGGCCCCACGATGAGCAGAACAAAAAATATGGTACCTGTCAAGGTTGTGTTGCATGAAACTGAAACATTTTGTGAGAATGCATTTGATTTCAGCACAGTCAAACAGATTTGAGTTGACCAAAACTGAGAGAGGTTATTATGTATGGACCCCACATGCACCTATAGGTCCAAATGAAACATTCCCATCTACCATGAATTTTGATAACTGCTATGTCATAGTTTGGCAGTTTTTTAGTCTTAGGGATCTTAAGGGACTTTGCCAGTAGTCTGCTGCCCCGAATGACTGGGACACTTGGCACACAAAATGAGACCTCCCTTGGCTTTTACCCACTCACCTTGATGTGTTGCATAGTCATTTTGGCCCCACGAGCTATGGAATGTAAAATCTCACTCCTAGCACTTTTCTAATGCATGAAACTGAAGCTTTTTGTAAGAATGCATTTGATTTCGACACAGTCAAATGAACTGGAGATGACCAAAATCCATAAAAGCTATTGTCAACGGACCCCATGTGCACCTGTAGGTCCAAACAAAAAATTCTCAACTGCCACGGATTTTGAGAACTACTCAGTCATAGTTTGGCAATTTTATGGTCTTAGGGATCCCAAGGGACTTTATCGGTAGTCTATTGCCCTGAATGACTGGGACGCTTAGCACATGAAACAAGACCTCCCCTATCATTTACCTGCCCAACTTGATGCGTTGGCATAGTCGATTCATCCCCATGAGCTATGGAATGCAAAATGTCACTCCTAGCACCTTTCCACTACAAGAAACTGAAGCATTTTGCAAGAATACATTTGATTTTGACATGGTCAAATGGACTAGAGTTGACCAAAACAAAGAGAGGTTATTGTGTATGGACCCCACGTGCACCTATAGGTCCAAATAGAACGTTCCCAGCTACTATGAATTCTGAGAACTACTCCATCATAGTTTGGCAATTTTTTGGTCTTAGGGATCCTAAGGGACTTTGCAGGTAGCTTGCTTCCCCGAATGACTAGGACACTTGGCACATGAAACAAGACCTCCCCTAGTATTTACCCACACACCCCAATGTGTTGGCACAATTGATTTAGCCCCACGAGCTAAGGAATGTAAAATTTCACTCCTAGCACCTTTCCACTACAATAAACTGAAGCATTTTGGAACAATGCATTCCTTGCCACCATAGGAAAATGAAATTGATTTTAAAAAAATGTGGTAGGTGTTTGTAGGTGGACCTAACATCCACCTATACATGTAAAGAAGATGTTTCTAGGTGTCACAGTTTGATAGAACAATCGGTCCAAAGTTTGTCACCTTTCTTTTCTTAGGGCTCTTGAGAGATTGTATGTGTTTGATATAGCCAAGAATGACCATGAGGCTTTGCCACCGACAAGAAATCTCCCCTAATGTTTACTCACCCATCGAGATGCATTGGCACCATCTATTTGGCCCTAGGAGATGCTGAATGTAAATATTCAGTCATAATACCTTTTTGGTAGATGAAAATTAAGTACTATAAATCTATTCTCACATGATCCAATGTCTTGTAGGGCATCAATTAAGGTTGCCCTTACCATTTCTATCAATTTTTGTCATTAAAACTCATTAAGACTCATTATGAAATAGTAACATCATTAAAATGAATTAAAACTCATAGTAACAGCGTTAAAACTCATTAAAACTCATTATTAAATAGAAAGTAAAGGACATATCATTTTGAAATAATCATGAAAACCTACCTTACTTTCCTTCCAAAGGCAACTTCATAAGGATTATGCCTACCTCTATCATACTAAAATCCTGCATGCAAATGCAATTGCACTATTTATCTAAAATGAGTAGCTAAAATATACAAGGTGAAATGAGGATAGCAAAGAAAAATAGCATACCTCTTTGTCATTCCACTAATTCAATCCAATGAACCATCCAGGTCTACTCTACTCTTTATTGTGTCGAGTATTGTCTGGTGATCAAACTCACGAACCTTCCACAAGGTCCTGTTCAATGGTCTACCCCCATATTTAATCAAATGAACGTTTGATGCCACAACAAGGTTAGAATAATGAAGAATCTCCCTATGTGTGTCAAAGTCCTCGAACAACCACACATCAGACTTCTTCACTGGGTACCTTCTAAGCCATGTTCTAGTAACAACCACTGATCTTGTAGGGTACTCAATGTTTTCTCCATCTATAACAGGGGAATCTAATTTCTTTTTTCCTCAATACAATGACACAAATAATAATACATTCCTTCTTCATTGTCTTTAGCTACAATAACTACATAAACATGCCCTACATTGATACGTGCATTCAGTTCGATGAATATAGTCGACAATACAAGACAAACTACAAAATAAGATGGTATATTAAATTTTATTAAATTTGAATGCTAATTGTAGACATCCAAAATTGACCCTTCGCATCATTATCAATTTGTCACATCATTCACCTTGCATATGTCAATTTTGTCTAGCACACTTGGGTTAATCATCTATTTTTCTTCTAAACTATCCTTTTCTTTTATTAATTAAATAAACTATATTTATTTAATTAATTCCATCTAATTTCTTCTATTATCATTATTTCTTCTATTTTCTATCTATAATAAAATAATCTTTAATTATTTAATTATCTCATTTATTCCTCTTATAAATAAATAAAATCAATATTTTATTTATTTATCTTATCATCATCCTTATAAATTAAATAAATTTATTTATTTAATTTATGTTCATTCTCTAATTTTCTAAATTTAGCTTCCTTCTATCATTTAAAAATAAATTAAATGAATTTATTTTTATCTTATCATTTCCTTATCTTATCACATTCTTCTATGTGTACAAGATAGGTCCTATCCTAAATCAAATAAAAAAAATGATTTAATTGGTTCTAGAATCAATCATCCACATCATCCAATCCTTAAAATAGAAAAGCATCCTATTTTAAGAAAAGCAATCTTAGTACTACCAACAAACCAACTACAATCATTTAATAAAAGATTTTCTATGGACACATGTCTTGTACACATTCATCCAAGCTTCTTGTTCAATCTCAACCATTCACATAGCCACCTAATCTCCACCATTGATAAATCTTAGTAGAGAGCTATATATACACTCTTTCATTTCATTCCAACCCCCACATCCCACAAAATCGTATAGCGTCTAGATTATCATCTCACACATATTGATTCCATTGAGCATCCATTGAGCACTTTGAGCATATTATCCATTATCATTTCAGCTATGGCGTATGGTTGTTCACTATTGAGAAGTAATCCACAATTCCAACCAAGGAATCAAGTAATCTAGGTGACTTTTCTTTTGATTTCCATTCATTTTGTGTCATTTAGATGGATTCTTTGAAGGTGGTAGGATTAGGTTTGATTTTCAATGCTTGATCTTGTTAACCTAATTTTTCCTGCTAACACACTGATAATACCTAGTTGAATTAGATCTTAAACATGGTCAAAATCAACCGATGATTCAATCTCTGTGATTTGTAGTGTTGTCGATGGTTGATACATGTCAATCAGGTTTAGGCCTCTTGAACACCAATCATCAACCCACTCCTTTGACTCACAATCATACCAAGCTTCATATGTACATGAAGAACAAAAGCATGCCATCCATCGCGTATGAATACTCCATGAACATGCATTAGAGCTTCTAAAAGAGTGTAGCTCACTCGATCTTATCAATGTACAATAATCCTCATATTTTGCAATGTTAGTATCATCAACCAACCAAAAATATATACGAACTATAGAATTACCAAAAATATGTTTGTAGAATCGATCAGTTAAAGACTTATCATATTTTTCACTAATCTAGGAACATTTGGTTTTGGTGCTTAAAAGGAACCTTGTTTACTCCGTGCTTGCTTTATCTTTTTTGGTTGCTTGTTGTGCATGTTTGTGACCCTAAGCTAATAACAAAAGTATCCTCTTCCCTTGCCTATCAAATGGATCTTGGGTGCAAGAGAAATTGTTATTATCTTTAGAGTGGGCCTGTTCTTGAGACACATTTGCAAGGAGAACTCATTTGTGACCCCAAGTGGTACTTTCATCTGGTCCACTATATAAATTAGGATAAGGCGAAAGCCAAGTCCAAACCGGTATAAGCGCTTACCGTATGGTGCTAGTTTGAAAGGACGTGTACCTAGTGTATATTAAAACTCCTAGTAGAGCTAGTTAGAGCTTTAAGTGGCTTGCTGGATGCTCATAAGGTGTCGGTCCCTCAGATATTCACTAGAAACCTTTGTGTAGTGGCCAAAATCCTTCTATTTGCTAGCACAAGAGGTCAGACCTCTGAAGTCGTCCCACGTTCTCATAGTTCAAAGTAGAGATAGAAAATTTCTTAAGATCTTCGGGTCTTTTGGAATTCAAAGTTTGGTGTGCCCAAGAAGTGAGTACCGTGTAAGGGGGAGCCAGTGCCACCAAATTTCTAAGCTATCCGCTCTGAATAAGTGCAACTGGAGCAATCCAAGTGGGAATCCAGCAAATATTGTCCTTTCCTAGCCTAGGTTGTACATGTTTTTGAGTGTTTTGCATGTCTGTGTGTTTTCAGTCATCTATTTTCTTGTCAAAACAAATAAAAACATTGCCAAAAACAATTCCTTGCTATACAAAATCACATTTGAAAAATACAAAGTTGCATTTGAACAGCAGCTAATCACCTTTGAACCATAAATGCTCGCCTCTGGTTTACCTTAAAATTTCCAATAATCCCAGCACAGTCGCCTTTGAATTATCAGTCACTGCCTTTGAGTTTTGCCTAGTCACATTTGAGTGGCAGAAACTGATCCTCAAACAGTCACCTTTGCATTATCCCCAATCGCATTTGAGCTATCAGCAGTCACCTCTTGTCTGAACATCATCGCCTTTGGTAAACTGTAACTTGTCATCAGTTATCCAATCTGTTAATCACATTACTAGTCAATCCTAGGTCTGTTAGCAGCTTCCAGACAAATACATTGATCACTTTCAGCCAATATCAATCATATCAAGCCTGAATTCTATCATACTTTGGACTTGTTGAGCCCTCCATACTCTTGAGACTCCAAATCAACCAAGAAACACCATCAATCAACCAGCAAATCAACATCACCATTTGGCTTTGATCATTATCTTGTCCTTTTGATCCTTTCAACATCAGCAAACCAATCTTGTCTACCCTTGCATTCATGAGTCTATCTCTTGGGGGATAATCAATCCATGAAACCTATCCAAGCAAACAATCCAAACTAATCCAAAGCAAGCTATCAAATCAAGCCAAGCAAACAACAATCCAAATCAATCCAAACATTTGATCAAACCAATCCTATCAAACAACCCAGCCAAGAAAACCATCCAAGAGTCTCAACATTGTCAAACTAGTCCAAAACATTACATCCAACACATCTCCAAAAATAATGCCTCACACAAGAAGCCAATACAAAGTAGCCATGGAAACCAATTTACAACAATTTCAAGCTACCCCTCTTAAGGATGCTTCACAATTTACGAATGGAATGCTTAAGGACACGTTTGTACCTAAAGGTTACACTATCGCACCTCCATCAAACACTCAAATGCCACAATGTCATTTTGGACAATCCTCAACTACTCATGTGCCCTATCCTCAACCTACCTATGAGGATTTATCAGATGATCAAGAGGATCTTCAAGACCCTAAAGCTTTGCGACATGCTAATAAAATCATACAAGCCAATCAAGAACAAATTTTCCTATGATTAGCTCAAGCTAGAGTCAACCTGCCAAGGGACTTTGATATAGCCACAATCCAAAAACATGAACCAACCAATGATGTTGTTGTTGTTACAAAGGATACACATAAGTCCATTTCCACTATGTCTATGATATCTACACCATCACCACAAAATGTTCATACTATTTTGCCCTTTCCTCCATTCCATGCACCTATATCCATTGAACCCTTGTTAACACCAACCGATGTTCTTAATTCCTATGTGTCACAAGCTCCTTAAGTGCCTAACCAAAATGTGTCACAGGCCACCCCATCTCATGTATCTCAATCCACTCCACTCCCTTCCATAAGCGCAACTTCTTCGCATGTATCCCAAACACCTCAAGTTCCTAGCCAAAGTGTGTCACATGTTGCTACATCTTGTGTCCCATCCTATGGTATCTTTTTCCATGTATACATCCTCCTCGCATGCCACACAAGCACTTCATACAAATCCAATTGTATCGCATGTTGGACCATCCTTACCATCTTTATCCATGAATATAGTCCAAACATCGCAAGCATCATCTAATCTTAATATATCTATTGTTGACCAAAGTTTTGGATCACAACCATACATTGATCAATTCCATTCACTTGGACCACAACCATCCACCCAAAAAATGTCCTACGTTAATCTACTAATTGTATCCCAATCTCCATCTAATCCTCATTCGTATATATCCTATATCAATTCATCCAACGTATCTCAAGCCCCAATAACTTCTAATCTGCATATTTCATATATTAATCCTTCCCATGGTTCACATGCAGTGCAAACTCAAGGTGCCAATCCATCTCCGAACACCTACACCTTGCTACCAATGGATAATCAAGTTCAAATAACTTACATCCCATCCCATACCATATCACAACAACATTCTCCCAACAACACTCCGGTGTACCAAATCCCTCATCAAAATCACCATCATCCTATGCAATAACAACAATCATCTACATCTAATAATGATCAACGACTCATAGACTTGGAACAGTAATTCACCGATTGGTGTATGGGACAAACAAAGAAAATATTTTCTTTTGAGGATGTATGCCCGTACCGATTTGACAAGTCATTGCAAATGTTACCATTTCCTCCACACTTTGAGATGCCACAATTCGACAAATACAAGGGAAAAGGAGATCCAACTAACCATCTTCGAACATTTTATATCACTTGTCTTGATGTTGCCTATGATGACACATACCTTTTGTGACTATTCCCTTGAAGTCTTGGGGAACAAGCCTTGGAATGGTTTTCACATCTCCTACCCGGTATCAAATCTTTCAAAGAACTTTCAAGCAAATTTGTCTCACACTTTGCCTTCAATGTTGAACATGAGGTAACCATAAGTGATCTTGTCAACAATAAACAATGTATTGGGGAAACTTTTTCATCATTCATTCAACGATGGTGAAACATGTCTAGCAAACTCTCATGGCAAATCCCTAAGAAACAACAAGTAGATATCTTTGTGCAAAACCTTCATCCTGAGCTATCATTCCAATTACAACTGCAAAAGTGCCACCACTTTTGATGAGCTCATATCTAAAGGAACCAACATTGATAAGGCTTTAATTGCTAAGGGTGTTATCAAGGTTTTCAAAGAAACCAAGGACAATGCAAAATCCTCAAATCATAAATCTCATTTTTGGAACAAAATAAAAAATGCTATAAATGATGGCATTGTGGACGCAAAGAGCATCCAAACTGTGAAATCCCCCATCCATATTCAAGTAGCAAACACAAGCACACCATTTATTCCAAGAGACCAAATGAGAACAAATCCATCCCTTAAGCGTCAATTTACTCCTTTGGGAGAGCCCATTGAATCAGTCTTGAAGAAATGTTTACAAGCAAGCATGATAACACTACCTGAGATTCGACCATATGAAGAACCACAATACAAGCCCAATTGGTACAAAGACAATGAATATTGTGAATTCCATAGAGTGAAAGGACATATTACATCTGGATGCATGAAATTGAAAAATGTGATTCAAAATCTTATCGATCAAGGAGCCATTAGTGTTGATCCACCTAAGCAAACCTCAAACTATGACCTTGATGCTTTTAAGAATCCACTTCCATCACATGGCAATGCAAGTACCTCTAATAAAGGGAAGAATATCCAATATACCTATGATTCATCCACTATTGGTTGCATTGAACAAGCTTACATATCCATCATTACCATAAGAGACAAAGAGCTCAATCGTCCCGATACCACTCGTCAAGCCTCAGTCACTGTCCAAGGAGCCCCTGATTGTGTTGTTACCACCCGTCGAGGTCATGTTACTATCCAAGGAGCACCGTCTAGCATACGTCCAACCTCTAGCTATAATATCCTTGACCATCTTGGTAAGACACCCGCTCACATTTACATCTTGGAGTTTTTATGTATATCACCCGCCCACAAAGCCATCTTTGATAAAGCCTTACAAGAGTCGTCAGTCCCTAATGATATTGACACTACACAATTTCAAACCATGATAGCTAGTATTGCATCACCCTTCCATTTGACCTTCTCTGACAAAGATCTCTCGTCGCTTGGTCCATCCCATAACGAAGCCCTCCATATCGAAGTTTACATCAACCAACGCCGTGTCAAACGAATATTAGTAGATGGTGGAGCTAGACTAAACATCTATTCTTTAAAATTAATCAAATTATTAGGATATTATGAGGATCATATTGATACTACTAAGGGCATAACCATCAAGGCATACGATGATGCTGAGAGAGATTATGAAGGGATTATTTATTTTCCCATTACGGTTGGTCCTATCATTACTGATACCAAGTTTCAAGTCCTAGACATTGAATTGCCATACAATATTATCCTTGGTCATGCTTGGATACATGCTATCAAATCCATGCCATCTAAATACCATCAATGCCTCAAATTTCCCTACAATGGAGTTGAAGTCACAATCCCCACCGATCTAAATCCATTTGAGTATTGTCAAACTTTTCAAGATAAATATCAATCTCCCAATTGTGTCCCCATTAATGCCAATGCTCATCCATCCCATTCCTATGTAGATCCATCCAACTTAAATAAGCCCTCATCTAGTAAATCCATCCCCGCCATTGAAGCTAAATATCAAGAGAAAGGACTTGGTGAGTACACTTTACAAGAATCTTGTTGTGTAGGAACCTTGCCTTTGTCTCCTAAATCTTATGGCCAACCATCCATATCCAAAATTACTTCACCCGCAAACATTGTCAAAGCACCTCGTACCATGTTCATAAAAGCAGGCATGCTTGAGGATGAAGATATTGATGACATCAACTCTTGGCTCTTCTTTGATAAAATTGATCAACTTACTCTAGAAGTGGAGCAATATAACAATGGCTTTCGCATTATCAAGAATATGGGATATAAAGGACAAGGAGGTTTAGGACCACATGAACAAGGACCTATTGAACCCATTATTGTTACCAAAAAGTTTAATAAGCAAGGTCTAGGGTATGGTACGGAGGTCCTACCTTCCAAAGACATTGAGTGTATCCTTGAGGAAGTAGCAAAAGCTTTTCCCGCAGAAGGGACTTCTAATATAGATGTCATCGAGGACTCTTCTTTCCACATAACTGAGCTATTCTAAGACACATCCATCTTTACCTTTTCATTGGCCTCAGCCATTTCATACTCCTCATCATCTGACTTTAAACTCATATATCCTCACCTTGTCGATTGGGACCGACAGGGGGCACCTATTTTGGATACATTTCAAAACGATGAAGCTATAGCAAAATTCATGGGTTTGAGATAGGGCATACCATTGGGATATCACAAAGTAGGCTTCATGATGGATCTACCTTTGTTAGCATATTTTGGTGGAAGCGTCAAATTCTTCAGTCGCAAAAGTGAAATAAATAAAATCAAAATAGATAAGTCGCTAGGTGAAAACCGCAAGGCACCTCTTGACCGTGAAAAAGTAAAAATAAAGGATGTATCCAAGGGTGAAAACCTCTCTGAGGCACTCAAGGATGGAGGATTTGACCTTCCTTTGACCAACAAATATCAAGAACAATCACCCTTGCTAATAGAGAAATCTCAAGAGATGAATCTAGGCACAACATAGAATCCCAAGATCACATTCTTAGCAGCATCATTATGAGAACAGGAAAGGAAAGATTTTATGGGTTTCTTTATGAAAAGAACAATCAACTTTGTATTGACCTATGCAGACATGCCAAGCTTAGATCCTTCACTTATTGTACATCATTTATCCATATCTCTAAATGCAAAACCGGTTGGGCAAAAGCTTCAAAAGATGCATCCTTTGGACCACAGCCATACATTGATCAACTCCATTCACTTGGACCACAACCATCCATCCAACAAATGTCCTATGTTAATCTACCAATTGTATCCCAATCTCCATCTAATCCTCATTCGTATTTATCCTATATCAATTCATCCAACGTATCTCAACCCCTAATAACTTCTAATCTGCATATTTCATATATTAATCCTTCCCATGGTTCACATGCATTGCAAACTCAAGGTACCAATCCATCTCCGAACACCTACACCTTGCTACCAATGGATAATCAAGTTCAAAATACTTACATCCCATCCCATACCATATCATAGCAACATTCTCCCAACAACACTCCAGTGTACCAAATCCCTCACCAAATCACCATCATCCTATGCAACAACAACAATCATCTACATCTAATAATGATTAATGACTCATAGACTTGGAACAACAATTCACCGATTGGTGTATGGGACAAACAAAGAAAATATTTTCTTTTGAGGATATATGCCCGTACCCATTTGAAACATCATTGCAAATGTTAACTTTTCCTCCATACTTTGAGATGCCACAATTCGACAAATACAAGGGAAAAGGAGATCCAACTAACCATCTTCGAACATTTTATGTCACTTTTCTTGATGTTGCCTACGATGACACATACCTTTTGTGACTATTCCATCAAAGTCTTGGGGGACAAGCCTTGGAATGGTTTTCACATCTCCCACCTAGTATCAAATCTTTCAAAGAACTTTCAAGCAAATTTGTCTCACACTTTGCCTTCAATGTTGAACATGAGGTAACCATAAGTGATCTTGTCAACAATAAACAATGTATTGGGGAAACTTTTTCATCATTCATTCAACGATGGTGAAACATGTCTAGCAAACTCTCATGGCAAATCCCCGAGAAACAACAAGTAGATATCTTTGTGCAAAACCTTCATCCTGAGCTATCATTCCAATTACAACTGCAAAAGTGCCACCACTTTTGATGAGCTCATATCTAAAGGAACCAACATTGATAAGGCTTTAATTGCTAAGGGTGTTATCAAGATTTTCAAAGAAACCAAGGATAATGCACAATCCTCAAATCATAAATCTCATTTTTGGAACAAAATAAAAAATGCTATAAATGATGGCATTGTGGACACAAAGAGCATCCAAACTGTGAAACCCCCCGTCCATATTCAAGTAGCAAACACAAGCACACCATTTATTCCAAGAGACCAAATGAGAACAAATCCATCCCTTAAGCGTCAATTTACTCCTTTGGGAGAACCCATTGAATCAGTCTTGAAGAAATGTTTACAAGCAGGCATGATAACACAACCTGAGATTCGACCATATGAAGAACCACAATACAAGCCCAATTGGTACAAAGACAATGAATATTGTGAATTCCATAGAGTGAAAGGACATAGTACATCTGGATGCATAAAATTGAAAAATGTGATTCAAAATCTTATCGATCAAGGAGCCATTAGTGTTGATCTACCTAAACAAACCTCAAACTATGACCTTGATGCTTTTAAGAATCCACTTCCATCACATGGCAATGCAAGTACCTCTAATAAAGGGAAGAATATCCAATATACCTATGATTCATCCACTATTGGTTGCATTGAACAAGATCACATATCCACCATTACCATAAGAGACAAAGAGCTCAATCGTCCCGATACCACTCGTCAAGCCTCAGTCACTATCCAAGGAGCCCCTGATTGTGTTGTTACCACCCGTTGAGGTCATGTTACTATCCAAGGAGCATCGTCTAGCGTACATCCAACCTCTAGCTATAATATCCTTGACCATCTTGGTAAGACACCCACTCACATTTACATCTTGGAGTTTTTATGTATATCACCCGCCCACAAAGCCATCTTTGATAAAGCCTTACAAGAGTCGTCAGTCCCTAATGATATTAACACTACACAATTTCAAACCATGATAGCTAGTATTGCATCACCCTTCCATTTGACCTTCTCCGACAAAGATCTCTCGTCGCTTGGTCCATCCCATAACGAAGCCCTCCATATGGAAGTTTACATCAACCAACACCATGTCAAACGAATATTAGTAGATGGTGGAGCTAGACTAAACATCTATTCTTTAAAATTAATCAAATTATTAGGATATTATGAGGATCATATTGATACTACTAAAAGCATAACCATCAAGGCATACGATGATGCTGAGAGAGATTATGAAGGGTGTAGACACCTAAAATTGGCTTGCTTCACAAACTAATTTTCCATATCTCTACACCCTCATTATTCCTCCTATTAATTAAATAAATTTATTTTATTTAATTAATTTATCATTCATTGTCTACCTTGACCATTTACCCATTCCTTGTGATAAATTAATTCATTTAATTTATCACTTTTACCTTACAACATTATCCTCATTTAATTAAATAAATATTCACAATATTTATTTAGTTAAATTGTCTTTTTTCCTAATCCTCATTAATTAGATAAATCATGGTTATCTAATTGATCTAGCCTACTAATTGACCTACCCTAACCTACCCTAGCCTACCTATCCCCTAGACCTAGGTTAATTAAGCTAAACACTCAATTAACCTTGCTTATCCCCTTCTTCCATGCACCTTTTGAATAAAAATCAATCTTTTATTCAAAGGGTCAAATCCCCCTTAACCCTCATTTATCACTCTCTTACACATGTAAGAGTACCATCTTCACATCTCCACATAAAAGTGAATTAAAAATTCACTTGTCATGTCCCCTCTTCCCAAAATGAATCTTTTATTCATTTTAATCCTCCACACCTTTCCCCATGTGAATTTAAAATTCACTTTTAATGAGAGCCCTCCAATCCCATTGACCAAGTTTCAACCCTTGATCTCCCTCATCCACTCTCCTTGTGACACTTGTCACAAGGCTATGGCTTCAATCCTAACCCTAACTCTCATTGATTCCTAGCCCTTGATCTTATTTTTCAATCCTCACCCTCCATCCTCCTTTCAAGAACTCTATAAATGAAACCCTCTCCAAGCCATTTGAGAGATGACTCAATCATGCACCAAACCTCTGCCAAAATCTCTCCACAATCTCCTTATCATGCCACCATAATGTCAAAATCTTGCCTCAATCCCATCTAATCTATCCATCCACCTTGTCTCTTATCTTACATTTGTGTTGAAAAGCTTTGAGCAATCCACATTAGTCACACTGATCAAGGGAACAATCTTGAGGAGCTCTTGGGTGCATCTCCTTCCCGCATGGATTCGTGAGGTTTCAATGAAGGTATAATCGTTTTGTTTATGCATTAGATTAGTTTTATCTTCAGTTTGATCTCACTGATCACATTGTGGTGTTGGGAATCAAAATTTCAAGACCTTAAGATGATTTGATTTGATTTGATTTGATTTGATGAATGGTTCTCTATGCTTAAGATAGACTAATGATCTTAAGCAAGAGGGTTGATTGGGTTGGTTTGATTAGGTGATCGATTAAGGTCTTGATTTTTGATTGGGTTGATTTGGATTTGGAGTTTGATAATGATGTGGGGGATTTGGATAATGATTGGGATTGATGTTGATTTTGGATTGGATTTGATTTGGATGAGATGGGTTTAGAATGATGTTGATGAATTGGATTAAGGATGATGAGAGTGATTAGGATAAGATTAGATTGAATGATTTGGATGATGATGTGGATAAGATAGGTGGTTAGGATGATTAGGATAGATGGGTGATTGGATTAAGATGAAGTGGATAAGAATGATTAGGACTCGAGAGGAAGTGGATTAGAATTTGATCAAGCTCAAATAAAGGGATTTGGGTAAGCTCAACGTATGGGGTTTGATAAATGGGGGGGTGGTTTAGCAGTGTTGGGAGGAAAACCCAGCTCGACGTGAGGGGGGGTGCGAGGGGACAGACGTGACCCCCCGCTGCAAGGGTTCGGGGGCGCAGCCTCCCGACCGGAATTTTTTTGAAAATGGGCTTATAAAATTGATGTTTTTGATGGGAAAATTTGATTTTTTGACATGGATGAAGAAGGCGCTAAAACAGGTGGAAAATGGCGTTGAAATAGAGAGGAAATGGTGCTAAAGGATGTGAATGGTTGGATTGATGGATGAATTTGATTTTTTCTTGGCAAGTAGACAAATGATCAAGCACGAAGACACAATGGTTAAAGGTTTGATTTATGAAAAATGTGACAATCAAGCATGTACAACCTTAAGGATTTGGGTCACTAAAACAAAAGTTTGTAGTGGGGGAACATCCGGGGGATCGGCACCTTACGAGCATCCGATAAACCGCTTAAGGTTTTGACTAGCTCTACTAGGAGTTTAATATACCTCAAGGGTACTACTTCCTTTCAAGCTAGCACCGAATGGTAAGCGCTAATACCGATTAGACTTGGCTTTCGCCTTATCCTCAATTTACATATAGCGGACCGGATGAAAGTACCGCTTGGGGTCGCCAATGAGTTCTCCAAATGGATGTGTCTCAAGGGCAGGCCCACGTCCTAAAAAAATAGAATAGAACCATTTCTCTTCACCCAAGATCCTTTTGAAGGCAAGGGGAGAGGATACTTTGATTCTACCCTATGGGAGAATACAAACGTGCAAGTGCACAAGACACGGCAAACAAGAGCTAATGTTTGTTTTAAGCCCAAATTGAAAATGTGCCTAAATTTGTTTGTTGCAAGCAATGATTAATTTTAGTTGCACCAAAATCAAATGTTCTTTACACTAAGGCACTCAAAGATTATTTTTAGGTGCACCAAAATGAAATGTTTGATTTGTAGATAACATGCAAGGGTTCATTTTAAGTTGCAAATGAAATATTTTAAACAAAGATGAAAGAACCCTGCAAAAAAACTTGTTAGTATCCTCAAGATGATATTGGTGACCTGCAAGCAAACTGTCAGTCCCTGCACAGAACCCAAAAAAATAGTCTCAGAAAATAGCGCTAATACAGAGGTAAGATAGCGCTAATACAGATGATAGCGCTAATACAGAAAATAGCGCTAATACAATATAGCGCTAATACAGAAAATAGTGCTAATACAGGAAATAGTGCTAATACAGACAATAGCGCTAATACAGGAAATAGTGCTAATACAGACAATAGCGCTAATACAATAGAAAGAAAGCGCTAATACAGACAATAGCGCTAAAATAGGTCATGAAAGGCGCCACTGCGTGCTGTCAAAGGTTATGATCACGGTTTGAAGATAGCGTCGATACGGGGCTAAAATGCGTCTGGCCTACAAAAAATGTTTTTTTTTTCTTCTAGAGAAATTTTGGCATAACCTCCCCTTGTTTAATCAAAATTCCTGCAAAAACTGAGAGCATTTTGACACAAAAATAGCAGAAAAATGCTTTAAAAGAGACATGTGAGTGGAAGTTAGAAAAAAAAAATTCCCCGCAGAAATGGCGCTAAAATAGAGGATAGCGCTAATATGTGGTAGTGATAGCGCTATTGCGAGGGGTGGATGGCGCTAATCTGTAAAAAACACGTCTTTCACCAAAAAAACTCACACATCAAGTTAGATTCGGACCTTGTGGGTCCCACCGGGCGTGCCAATGTGATCAGTGAGATCAAACTGAAGATAAAACTAATCTAATGCATAAACAAAACAATTATACCTTCATTGAAACCTCACGAATCCATGCAGGAAGGAGATGCACCCAAGAGCTCCTCAAGATTGTTCCCTTGATCAGTGTGACTAATGTGGATTGCTCAAAGCTTTTCAACACAAATGTAAGATAAGAGACAAGGTGGATGGATAGATTAGATGGGATTGAGGCAAGATTTTGACATTATGGTGGCATGATAAGGAGATTGTGGAGAGATTTTGGCAGAGGGTTGGTGCATGATTGAGTCATCTCTCAAATGGCTTGGAGAGGGTTTCATTTATAGAGTTCTTGAAAGGAGGATGGAGGGTGAGGATTGAAAAATAAGATCAAGGGCTAGGAATCAATGAGAGTTAGGGTTAGGATTGAAGCCATAGCCTTGTGATAAGTGTCACAAGGAGAGTGGATGAGGGAGATCAAGGGTTGAAACTTGGTCAATGGGATTGGAGGGCTCTCATTAAAAGTGAATTTTAAATTCACATGGGGAAGGTGTGGAGGATTAAAATGAATAAAAGATTCATTTTGGGAAGAGGGGACATGACAAGTGAATTTTTAATTCACTTTTATGTGGAGATGTGAAGATGGTACTCTTACATGTGTAAGAGAGTGATAAATGAGGGTTAAGGGGGATTTGACCCTTTGAATAAAAGATTGATTTTTATTCAAAAGGTGCATGGAAGAAGGGGATAAGCAAGGTTAATTGAGTGTTTAGCTTAATTAACCTAGGTCTAGGGGATAGGTAGGCTAGGGTAGGTTAGGGTAGGTCAATTAGTAGGCTAGATCAATTAGATAACCATGATTTATCTAATTAATGAGGATTAGGAAAAAAGACAATTTAACTAAATAAATATTGTGAATATTTATTTAATTAAATGAGGATAATGTTGTAAGGTAAAAGTGATAAATTAAATGAATTAATTTATCACAAGGAATGGGTAAATGGTCAAGGTAGACAATGAATGATAAATTAATTAAATAAAATAAATTTATTTAATTAATAGGAGGAATAATGAGGGTGTAGAGATATGGAAAATTAGTTTGTGAAGCAAGCCAATTTTAGGTGTCTACAAAGGGATTATTTATTTTCCCAATCACGGTTGGTCCTATCATTATTGATACCAAGTTTCAAGTCCTAGACATTGAATTGCCATACAATATTATCCTTGGTCATCCTTGGATACATACTATCAAATCCATGCCATCCAAATACCATCAATGCCTCAAATTTCCCTACAATGGAGTTGAAGTCACAATCCCCACCGATCTAAATCCATTTGAGTATTGTCAAACTTTTCAAGATAAATATCAATCTCCCAATCATGTCCCCATTAATGCCAATGCTCATCCATCCCATTCCTATGTAGATCCATCCAACTTAAATAAGCCCTCATCTAGTAAATCCATCCCCGCCATTGAAGCTAAATATCAAGAGAAAGGACTTGGTGAGTACACTTTACAAGAATCTTGTTGTGTAGGAACCTTGCCTTTGTCTCCTAAATCTTATGGCCAACCATCCATATCCAAAATTACTTCACCCGCAACCATTTTCAAAGCACCTCCTACCATGTTCATAAAAGTAGCCATGCTTGAGGATGAAGATATTGATGACATCAACTCTTGGCTCTTATTTGATAAAAATGATCAACTTACTCTAGAAGTGGAGCGATATAACAATGGCTTTCGCATTATCAAGAATATGGGATATAAAGGACAAGGAGGTTTAGGACCACAAGAACAAGGACCTGTTGAACCCATTATTGTTACCAAAAAGTTTAATAAGCAAGGTCTAGGGTGTGGTACGGAGGCCCTGCCTTCCAAAGACATTGAGTGTATCCTTGAGGAAGTAGCAAAAGCTTTTCCTGCAGAAGGGACTTCTAATATAGATGTCATCGAGGACTCTTCTTTCTACGTAACTAAGCTATTCTAAGACACATCCATCTTTACCTTTTCATTGGCCTTAGCCATTTCATACTCCTCATCATCTGACCTTAAACTCTTATATCCTCACCTTGTCGATTGGGACCAACAGGGGGCACCTATTTTGGATACATTTCAAAATGATGAAGCTATAGCAGAATTCATGGGTTTGAGACAAGGCATACCATTGGTATATCACAAAGAAGGCTTCATGATGGATCTACCTTTGTTAGCATATTTTGGTAGAAGCATCAAATTCTTCAGTCGTAAAAGTGAAATAAACAAAATCAAAACAGATAAGTCACTAGGTGAAAACTGCAAGGCGCCTCTTGACCGTGAAAAAGTAAAAATAAAGGATGTATTCAAGGGTGAAAACCTCTCTGAGGCACTCAAGGATGGAGGATTTGACCTTCCTTTGACCATCAAATATCAAGAACTGCCACCATTACTAATAGAGAAATCTCAAGAGATGAATCTAGGCACAACATAGAATCCCAAGATCACATTCTTAGCAGCATCATTATGAGAACAGGAAAGGAAAGATTTTATGGCTTTCTTTATGAAAAGAACAATCAACTTTGTATGGACCTATGCAGACATGCCAAGCTTAGATCCTTCACTTATTGTACATCATTTATCCATATCTCCGAATGCAAAACCGATTAGGCAAAAGCTTCAAAAGATGCATCCTTAAATAACACTTTTAGTCAAAGCAGAAATTCAGAAATTGTTGGATGCAAATTTTATAAGGCCAATTGATTATCCAGAATGGGTTTCCAATCTAGTACTAGTCTCAAAGCTTGATGGTCGCATCCATTGTTGTACTAACTTTAGAGATCTTAACAAAGCTTGTCTTAAGGATGACTTCCCATTACCAAGCATAGATACTATTGTGGACCTCACAGTAGGACATGAAATGCTATCATTAATGGATGTATTTTCCAGGGTATAATCAGATTAGAATTGTAGAAGAAGATCAACACAAAACTTCCTTCATGTTATATTTAGGACAGACAACTGAGAGGGGGGGTGAATCAGTTGTCCAAAACTTTCTTGCAATTAATCACTTTAAATCTTTTTCTTAATTCAGTAGCATAATAATAAATCAATCATGGAAACATAATGCAACAATTCAAGAGAAGAAACACATTAACACATATGACATCAAGATTTTGATGTAGAAAACTTGGGTAAGGGAAAAACCACAGGGTGACTAACCCAAGATTGTATTCTCTGTTAAAAGAATAGAAAGAACAAAATGGCACATGCCAATTAGGGCACACTGCTCACAAGAGGCCCACTTCCTACAGGAGACACATTGTCTACACAATAATAAGTATTACATACTTGAACTAAAGAATAGCATCTTCACCATGCTTGAGTCAGTTCCATTTAAGCTCAATACTTCTGCTCTGCCTTTTGCTCTACTCCTCTCTACCACACTCTCATCTCCACAAGATACATTTGAAATGACTTTACAAATCCTTATTTATACAAGACATCAACTTAGGGATAATCATCCAAGTCGGCATACATTACAGAGAAAATACTAAAAAAGACTTCACGCGGATCAACACATTGTCAGCCACATAGATCTAAGACTTCAATATTCTTTTAGGAACACGCCAATCTTCACAGAACATCTTCAAGATCATCCGCAGGATGTGTAACCCATCCGGTCGGCCTGACTTGGGAAGGACATCATCATCCGGAAGTAATTCTTCAATTATGAGCTTAATCTTCAATGCGGAACACCAACACGAACTGGAAATAATCCAAAGACCTCCACAAGCTTTCATGAATCACCAAGAACATCCATACTACTTCTGCTTATTGAAATCATTCTCTCCTTCATCTAGAACCTCAAGAACATAGTCTGTCATCACTGTCTCATTGGAATAGATGCTTGCGGACCTCCAGACCATGAACCAATTGAGTTGTCAATTCATATTGACTTCATAAACACTCCACCAAATCCGCAGAACAAGATATTTCATTTCCAGATCTCACCGGACCTATCTGTGTCATTATGTCACCTCTGAACATCTGCCAGAACCAGTTTCACTTAAGTGGCCATAACTTCTTCAGATCTTCATGCGGACCTCTGAAATCTTTACTAGATCATCTTAAGACACATATCTACAAACCCTTTGATGCGCATACTCTGATCTTCATCTTAGCTGGGATCTTTACCTCACTGTCTTCATTATTCTTCTCTATTCTTGATAGGACTAATTTTCTCAATATCCTCAGCATACATCTCATCCAATCCTTATCATCAATGTAATAGGAGTATGTTGACATCAATGACAACAACGGTTAGGCCCATACTTTCAACAATCTCCCCCTTTGTCATTGATGGAAACATATGATGTGAAAAACTATTTTAACCATCAAGACAAGAACTTCTCCTCACTAACATGACTCCCCCTATCAACAACAACCATTCACATGTCTTCTCTTCCTTTCCTACTCCCCCTTTGATCAGTAATTACTTGTTTTTCACATGGCTTCTCTCCCCCTTTGACATCAATTTCAAAGGGCACATACTTGCATCAATTCAGAATTATACCGACTACTCCCCTTAAGTAGCAGCTTCCCAAACATCAATCCAGACCACAAGATATGACTGTGAGATCCACCGGATTGATGCACATCAGTGCACCTTAATTCAGAACTGGAGGAGTAATAACCCCTAACTTCTCCCTGAGATACTCAAAAGAGTCCTTAGATAGAGATTTAGTAAATATATCTGCAATCTGATCCTTGGAAGGCACAAATCTCAAAAAGTGAAATTTGATGGATATATGTTTAGTCTTTGAATGCAACACCAGAATTTTTGATATGTTAATTGCACTTGAATTATCACAGAAGATTGTGATAGTTTCTTCATACTCCACTCTGATATCTCTTAGCATTTGCCTCATCCACAATACTTGAGTGCAACTACCTACTGCTGCAATATATTCTGCTTCTGCAGTGGACAAAGATATTGCCTCTTGTTTCTTGCTCAGCCAAGAAACCAATCTCTTCCCCAAAAATAATGGTCCACCACTGGTACTCTTCCGGTCATCCACATCTCCTGCCCAATCTGCATCTGTATATGCATGAATAGAGAAATCATGATCTCTAGGATACCACAAACCATACTCAACTGTCCCTTTTAGATATCTAAAGATCCTCTTGATTGCCATGACATGAGATTCTCTAGGATCAGCTTGGAATCTAGCAACAAGACCAACAACATTCATAATGTCAAGTCTAGTTTGAGTGAGATACAATAATCCTCCAATTATTGACCTGTACTTTTTCTGATCAACCTTAGGAGAGTCATCATCTTTGCTCAATTTACATCCGGTTGCCATGGGAGTATTCATTAGTTTTGAATCTTCCATCCCAAATTTCTTTAGTAATTATTTCACATATTTAGTCTAAGAAATAAAGATTCCTTTCTTTGTTTTAATGATTTGCAGACCCAAGAAGAAATTCATTTCCCCATACATGGACATCTCAAATTCACTTTTCATTTGATTTGCAAAAGTTTTGCACATACTATCTCTTCCTCCAAAAATGATATCAACAAACACTTCAACAATCAGGATATTTTCATGATCAATTTTGAAGTATAAATTACTATCAGCAGTACCTTTGTTGAAACCAATCTTCAAAAGATGCTTATCCAATCTTTCATACCAGGCTCTTGGGGCTTGCTTGAGTCCATACAGTGCTTTCTTCAACTTGTAGACCATATCACCATGATCAAACAATTGAAATCCATCCAGTTTCTTAATGTAAACTTCTTCTTCCAAGTCACCATTCAGGAAGACAGACTTGACATCCATCTGATAAACTTTGAAATCTTTAAAGGCAGCAAAAGCAAGAAATAATCTGACTGCTTCAATTCTTGCCACCGGAGCAAAAGTTTCTTCAAAATCAACTCCTTCTACTTGGGAGTAACCCTTGCAAACCAATCTGGCTTTGTTTCTGACTACTTCACCATCTTCATTAAGTTTATTCTGGAAGACCCATTTGGTTCCAATCACATTCTTGTTTTTAGGTCTGGGAACAAGATCCCAAGTGTGATTTTTCTCAATTTGCATTAGCTCTTCCTCCATTGCTTTAGTCCAGTATTCATCATTGCATGCTTCATTCACTATCTTAGGTTCAATCTTTGAAATCAGACAATACTCTTCTAAATCTTGATCAATCCTTCTTCTTGTTTGAACACCTTTTCTTTTATCACCTATGATCTGGTCTTCAGAGTGATTTAGTTTTACATACCTGGAAATTTTGGGACTTACTTTCACTTCTATTTCTTGCACAGGTTCATTCAAACTTATCTCTTCTTCCTAATTCACCGGATCAGTTTGAATCTGAATTTCAGAAGGGGCTTGGACTCCTTGGATAAAACATCATTCTGATCATCTTCATCATATTCATAAAACCTTGAGGGTTTTTCAATACCTTCATCAACCTTCACATTTGTACTTTCTATAATCTTTCTCAATCTCTTGTTATAACACCGGTATGCTTTGGTTTGAGTAGAATAACCCAAGAATATTCCTTCATCACTTCTAGCATCAAATTTGCCTAGATCTTCATCTCTTTTAATGTAACATTTTCTACCAAAGGCTCTGAAATACTTCACAGTGGGAGTGATGCCAAACCAGAGTTCATAAGGAGTCTTACTAGTATTGCTTATGATTTGAACTCGATTAAGAGTGTAGACTGCAGTGCTTACAACTTCTCTCTAGTAGATCTGAGGAACACTTGCTTCCATCATCATGGTTCTAGATGCCTCCTAGATGGTTCGGTTCTTTCTGTCCACTACTCCATTCTGTTGTGGTGTCCTTGGAGCAGACAACTATCTTTTTATCCCATGTTTCTCACAGAATTCTATGAACTCACCGGATGTGAATTCTCCACCTTTGTCAGACCTTAGACATTTTATGTTCAATCCGGTTTCATTTTCTACCATAGCCTTGAATATTTTGAATTTTTCAAGGGCCTCAGATTTCTCTTTCAGAAAAGTTACCCACATCATCCGAGAGTGATCATCAATTAATAACATGAAGTATCTATCACCTTGTACACTCTTGATTCTTTCCAGACCACATAGATCAGTATGAACTAAGTCCAATAATCTGGTAGAAGACTGGTCTTTACTTTTGAATGTGACTCTACTTTGTTTACCCAACTGACATTCTTTGCACAAACTATTAGTAGGTTTTACCAGTCTTGGAAGATCTCTTACAGCCTGAGTGTTGCTTATCTTGATGATATTATCAAAATTCACATGACACATTCTCCTATGCCACAACCAACTCTGATCAATTTGAACAAATAAGCAACTTTTACTAGTACCAACCAAGTGGAAGATACTACCTTTAGTTTGAGTACTAGATGCAATCTCTGTTCTGAAACTTTCAAAGATCTTGCATTTTCCATTTTTGAATCGAAGATCATACCCTTTGTACACCAACTGTCCAACACTGAGAAGATTGTGCTTTAGGCCTTCAACATACAGGACATTACTGGTTTTGTTCTTTCCATCAAAAGAAATAGTTCCTCTACCTCTGATTCTGCTAGCAGAATTATCACCAAATTTTACCACTCTTCCTTCATACCTTTCCAAAGCTATAAACTTTTTGTCACCTATCATATGGTGGGAGCATCCACTGTCAATGACCCAATCATCCTTTTCTTCGACTTGGGCAGCAAGAGATCTTTCTACAAATTTATGATTGACATATTCAAAGGGCATTGGATCTTCTTCCTTGATGGCAATAAACACCCATTCACTTCTGGATTTATTTCTTGTCTCTGATTCATCATCTGTTACTCATTCATCATCATCATCTTCATGAACATAGTAACATTTCTTTTGGAACCTTGATCTATTAGGATTTGGCCTTGAAAATCTTTCTGGACACCTTGAGGAACAATGACCAATCTTATTGCAGCTAAAACATTTAAAAGGCAATTTCCCCTCATACTTACTGGATCCTCTTTATAGTCTTTTTGCAATAAGGGATTCAAGTTGAGCAGCTTCTGCTTCATCTTCTTCCCGGTCTTTTCTTGCTTTTTCATACCATGATAGCTTCTTTGAAGAGTTCTCTCCCAAATCAAATTTTTGTTTTCCTTTTACAGGGGCACTAGCTTTGAATGCAGATTTAGTCTTGGGGGGGTATCTCCAAACTCGGTTAATTCAAATGCAACCAGTTTACCAACCAATTGATCTCTTGTGATACTTGAAAAGGATCTGAATTCTTCAATAGCATCAATCTTATATTTGTAAGAATCAGGAAGGGATTTGAGAACTTTGCCAACAATCTCATCTTCATCCAAGATTCCACCAACACATCTAATGCCACAAACAAGCTCATTTACTCTTGGCATAAATGTAGTGATATTTTCATCTTCTCTCATCTTCAGGTTTTCAAAATTTCCTTTCAGACTTTGTAGCTTGGCACATTTAACATACTTGTCTCCTTCATGGAGAAGTTCCAGTTTTTTCCAAATCTCATATACAGTTTTTAGATCAATAACATTTGTCAGCTCTGATTCAGATAAGGCACTTAGAAGAGCTTCTTTAGTCTATAGATTGTTTTTAGCATCTCTGATTTCATCTACGGTACGCGGACCATTCTGTGGAGTATCATACTTCTTTGAAGCCATGATCCAATACTGCATTCCCATACATTGCAAGTGGCATTCCATGTGACTTTTCCAAAGAGTGAAATTGGTTCCATCAAACCTTGGACTATCCTTCTTGTAGGACGACATCTTGGATCTCCCCAAGCGGTTAAGCTCCTTTTAGAGGAACTTGGCTCTGATACCAATTGTTAGATTTAGGATAGACAACTGAGAGGGGGGGTGAATCAGTTGTCCAAAACTTTCTTGCAATTAATCACTTTAAATCCTTTTCTTAATTCAGTAGCATAATAATAAATCAATCATGGAAACATAATGCAACAATTCAAGAGCAGAAACACATTAACACATATGACATCAAGATTTTGATGTGGAAAACCCGGTTAAGGGAAAAACCATGGGGTGACTAACGCAAGATTGTATTCTCTATTAAAAGAATAGAAAGAATAAAATGGCACATGCCAATTTGGGCTCACTGCCCGAGCACACTGCTCACAAGAGGCCCACTTCCTACAAGAGACACATTGTCTACACAATAATAAGTATTACATACTTGAACTGAAGAATAGCATCTTCACTATGCTTGAGTTAGTTCCATTTAAGCTCAATACTTTTGCTCTGCCTTTCGCTCTACTCCTCTCTACCACACTCTCATCTCCACAAGATACATTTAAAATGACTTTACAACTCCTTATTTATACAAGACATCGACTTAGGGATAATCATCCAAGTCAGCATACATTACAGATCAAATACTAAAAAAGACTTCACGCGGATCAAAACACTGTCAGCCACACAGATCTGAGACTTCAATATTCTTTTAGGAATACGCCAATCTTCACAGAACATCTTCAAGATCATTCGCAGGATGTGTAACTCATCTGGTCGGCCTAACTTGGGAAGAACATCATCATCCAGAAGTAATTCTTCAATTATGAGCTTAATCTTCAATGCGGAACACCAACACAAACTGGAAACAATCCAAAGACCTCCACAAGCTTTCCTGAATCATCAAGAACATCCATACTACTTATGCTTACTAAAATCATTCTCTCCTTCATCCAGAACCTTAAGAACATAGTCTGTCATCACTGTCTCATTGGAATAGATGCTTGTGGACCTCCAGACCACGAACCAATTGAGTTGTCAATTCATATTGACTTCATAAACACTCCACCAAATCCGCAGAACAAGATATTTCATTTCTGGATCTCACTGGACCTATCTCTATCATTCTGTCACCTTTGAACATCTGCCACAACTGGTTTCACTTAAGTGGCCATAACTTCTTCAGATCTTCATGCAAACCTCTAAAATCTTTACTAGATCATCTTAAGACACATATCTACAAATCCTTTGATGCGCATCCTCTTATCTTCATCTTAGCTAGGATCTTTACCTCACTATCTTCACTGTTCTTCTTTGTTCTTGATAGGACTAATTTTCTCAATATCCTCAGCATACAGCTCATCCAATCCTTATCATCAATGTAACAAGAGTATGTTGACATCAATGACAACACCGGTTAGGCCCATACTTGCAACACTTCATATGTCCATGGGGTATCTATTGCTGGGTCGTCATGCCTTTTGGTCTTAAGAATGCAGGAGCCACATATTAGTGAGCTATGACAATTATCTTCCATGATCCTTTTCATACTATAATGGAAGACTATGTGGATGGCATATTGGGAAAATAAAAAACCAGAGAAGGCCACCTACAAGTGTTGGAATAGATCTTTGACAGATTGGAGAAGTATCTAAAGAAATGTGTATTTGGGGTAACGTCCAGAAAGTTGATAGGTTATATTGTATCCCAACGAGGCACAGAAGTGGACCCTGACAAGGTAAAAGATATAATGGAAATGCCTCCTCCATCCAATTTGAAACAGCTTCACATCTTACAAGGTAGATTGTAGTCCATCTGTCGATTCATTACACAGTTAGCAGATAAATGTCATCCTTTTCAACATCTTCTTCGGAAAGGAGAACATTTCAAGTGGGATGATAAATGTCAACAAGCCTTTTAGAAAATAAAAGAATCTCTACCTAACCCTCCTATTTTGGTACCTCTTGTACCTGATCGACCATTGCTCTTATACATATCCTCAATAACAACAGCTCTAGGTGCTTTCTTAGCTCAACATGATGAATCAGGTAAAGAACAAGCCATCTACTATATCAACAGAACTCTTGTTGGCTATGAGCTCAACTATACAACCATGGAAAAAGCATGTTTAACAGTAGTGTTTGCTTCACAAAAGTTGTGACACTATATGCTAAACCAAACAAGAAAGCTCATATCTAAGTTTGATCCTCTTAAGTATCTTCTCTCCAAAGTAGTGCTCACATGAAGACTAGCAAAATGGGTAATGATTCTAAGTGAGTTTGACATAGAGTATGTGGATCGAAAAGCTATCAAAGAACAAGTGATCACAGACTAGCTAGCAGAGGCGCCAATGACAGACATCCATCCTATCCATCCTGAATTTCCTAATGAAGAGCTATTTAACTTATATCCTTCAGTAGTTTGGCAGCTATACTTTGATGGATGATACACACAACATGGATCTAGAGCCGAGATTTGTTTCATCACACCTCAAGGAGATTATATACCAAAGTCATACAGAATTGCTTTCCCTTGCACAAACAACATTGTTGAGTATGAAGCATTGATCACAGGACTACAAATGACTATAAAATGGGCCATCACACAGTTACAAATCTTTGGAGATTCTCAATTGGTTATCAGACAAGTCCTAGATGAATATCAAACTAAAGATGAAAAGCTCCTTCCATACAAGTTGATGGTAGATGATTTCAACAAATATTTTTCCAAGATCACATTTGAGCAAATTCCTAGAATCAAAAACAAAGCAACAGACAATATACCTACAATTGGTTCTCTCCTAGACATGCCTTCTAATGCACACAAATGTGAGTTTTTGGTTGAACAACTTTTGATACTTGCTTTTGAAGTTCTGCAATTTGAGCTTGTATGTGAACTTGTTGGTCCCAACTCTCCTTGGTATGAGTATATATACAAGTGTCTCCACCATGGTACCTTTCCATTCCAACTATCCAAAACCCAACATAAAACTTTTATCCATTGAGCCTCTCGTTACACTATCCTTGGAGAAACCCTATACCGCAAGAGCCTCGATGGTATCCTTTTTAGATGTCTTGACTCAGAGGAAGCTAACGTTGTTTGTGGTTCACATTCTGTCGGCCCTAGTCTTGTTAAGAAACTTTTGAGAGCTGGATACTATCAACCAACAATGGAGCAAGATGCACAAAAATTTGCTAAGTGTTGTCTACAATGTCAGAAACATAGGGATATGATACATGCTCCAGCACATGAGTTACAACCTATCACTACACCTCGGCCTTTTTCCCAGTGTGGACTCGACCTCATAGGAAAAATCCATCCCACCTCATCCAATGGTCATAAGTTTATCATTACTGGCACTAAGTATTTTACAAATTGGGTAGAAGCCATACCAATGACTTAAATCACCAACAAGCAAATATCCAAGTTCATCCTCTATCATATCATTTGCCACTATGGAATCCCACAAGCCATTGTGACTAACAATGGGTGTCCCTTCAAGAACCAGGAAGTCTGTGACTTATGCAACCAATTTCATATCCAACATAGGTTTTCAACACCTTACTATCCCCAGAGTAATGGTCAACCTGAAGCTTCTAATAAAACCATTATCAAAATCCTCAAGAAAATAGTCAATGAAGCTGGTCATGATTGGCACCTACAACTTAATCCATCCTTTTGGGCCTATTGAACAAGTGTCAGAACTCCCACTGGTGCTACACTTTATGCTCTTGTATATGGCACTGAAGCTATCCTACCTATCGAGGTTGAGATCCCCTCATGTTAGGAATTGCATGCAGAAGATATCAATTAAATGTAAATAAAGATTAAACAGAGGAATGAAAATACACAAAATAATAACAGCAAGAGAAAGTTTTAACGTGGTTCACCCAAAATTGGGCTACATCTACCAACAAAGAGTCCAATATTATTATCCAGCAAATCAAATCAATTACAACCAGCAATCCTTGCAACTCAATACCGATGCAAATGCTACAATACACTATCAATGGAAACCTAACCCTTAGTTGTTTTTATCAAGACTTATGTTGGTTACAAAATAGGGTTTTTTTATTATGTCAGCCAATAGAAAAATAACTCCCAATGCCTTTATAAAATAATAGAAATCATTTAAGGTTTCAGGGGTGCTGCCCCTCAACCCTGCCCTGTATCGTGACAAGGAGCGCGCCAGGGGCGCTGCCCTTGGACCCCGTCTTAGGGGTGCTACCCTCAAACCCCCGTTAAAATAATTTGGGGGGAAACCACCTTGATAAAAGTGGGAAAAATTTAACCTCCAAGTCTGATTAGGCTCCATATAACAACAATCTCCCACTTGGAGACTGATCAAACTCCACACCATATCATCTCCCACTTGGAGGTTGATCATAACACTGCTGACCCTATAGCTTCCACTAGAAATAAGCACCCTGGACCCTGTTGTTCTGATTTTTTGTTTTCAGTCTTGAAGACCAACCGAAGCTGAAGAGGAGCTCAGCTTCTCCCTTGTCACTGCCTTTGTAAACATATCCACTAGATTTGCATCTATATGTATCTTTTCCAGTCTTAACTGTCCATCATCCAACACCGACCAGATGAATTCATACCTTAGCTGTATGTGTTTGGTCTTTGAATGCAAGACAAATTTCTTTGCAAGATGTATGGTACTTTGTCTGTCCATAAAAAAATAATCATTAGCCTATTGTTTGCCCAATTCATCCATGAAAGATTGCAGCCATATCATCTCCTTGCTTGCCTCTATTGGAGCTACATACTCTACTTTCATGGTGGATAAAGCAACTACCTTTTGCAACCATGAGATCCAACTCACTGTTGTCCCACCTACAGTAAAGACATAACCTATAGTACTCCACCTGGTATCAATATCCCCTACCAAATATGAGTCCACATAGCCTACTAAATCAATATTAGAGCCTCCAAAACATAAGTGTTTATTGGATGTACCTCTCAATTATCTAAGAATCCATTTTACCGCATTCCAATGCTCCAATCCAAGATTACTCATAAACCTGCTTATTACTCCTACAGCATGTGTAATATTTGGTCTTGTGCATACCATGGCATACATTAAACTTCCTACAGCTGAAGCATACAGTACCTTGGGCATTTTGTCTTCCTCCTCTTGTGTCTTTGGACACATCTCCTTAGTCAATTTCAAATGACTAGGCAAAGATGTGTTGACAAATTTTGCATTCTTCATATGGAATCTCTGCAACACCTTTTTAACATAATCAATCTGAGATAGAGTCAATTTTTTGTTCTTCTTAGATCTCTGCAAATTTTTATACCAAGGATTTATTTTGTTGCCCCCAAATCCTTCATAGCAAATGATTATGCTAAATGTTGTTTTAACTCTCTTATGTGATCCATGTTAGACCCTGCTACAACCATGTCATCAACATATAAACATAAAATAATGTAGTTGTCATTATCCAACCTCTTAAAATAAACACAATGGTCAGAATTACACCAACTATAGCCTTGCTCAGCCATAAAACTATCAAATTTCAAATGCCATTGCCGAGGTGCTTGTTTCAAGCCATACAAACTCTTCTTCAATCTACACACCAGTTTCTCCTTACCTTTGACCTTAAATCCTTGGGGCTATTCCATATATATCTCCTCTTCCAAATCACTATGGAGAAAGGAAGTTTTCACATCTAGTTGTTCCAAATGTAAATCTTCAGTAGCCACAATACTTAAAATAGTATGAACAGAAGTCATCTTAACAAGCGAAGAAAAAATCTCATCAAAATCAATGCCATTTTTCTGTGCAAATCCTTTGACAACTAACCTGGCTTTAAATCTTTTCTTACCTCTATCTTCCTCTTTCAGCCTATAAACCTATTTGGTTGGTAAAGCCTTTTTACCTACAGGTAACTTACATAATTCCCAAGTCTGATTTTTCAGCAAGGAGTCCATTTTTTCTTTCATTGCAAGCTCCCACTAAACCTTTGTATCTACCTGCATGGCTTCATCATACCCTTATGGTTCACCTGCATCTATTAACAAAATACAATACAAAGAGGGAGAAAACCTTTCAGGAGGTCTACTTAGCCTTGTTGACCATCTAACATTCACTGGAGTTTGTGGTATTTCTTGTTGCTGTTGCGGAGCATGAGGAACCACTGGAACATCATTATCTGGAGTATCATCCAGCACCACATTATCCTTTTCTTTCTTCTCATGCTATTGTAATTGATCTTTGTACAACACCTTCTCATTGAATACAACATCCCTGCTTCTCACAATTTTCTAATTTTCAACATCCCAAAGCCTATAACCAAATTCATTAATGCCATATCCAACAAAGATACACCTTTTTGATTTTGCATCCAGCTTGGTTCTATTTTCATAATCTACATGTGTAAATGCTTCACATCCAAAGGTTTTGAGAAAAGAATAACTCACCTTCTTACTTGTCCATGCTTCCTCTGGAATACCACAGCCCAAAGGAACTGAAGGCCTCTATTAATTAAATATACAATGGTACTGACAACTTCTGCCCACATGTTTAAAGTAAGCCCAGCATGCAATCTCATGCTCCTTGCATGTTCCATTATTGTCTTGTTCATGCACTCAGCCACTCCATTCTCTTGTGGAGTTCCTGGAACCATTTTCTTCCTACGAATTCCATTAAAGGAACAATAATCCTCAAATTCTTTGTTGCAATACTCACCACCATTATCAGATCTGAGACATTTTAATCTTTTACCTGTCTCATTCTCAACCAAGCTTCTCCATTTCTTAAATATTTCAAATACATCAGATTTCTGCCTGAGGATAAATCTAAACCTTCCTAGTTGCATCATCTATGAATGTAACATAATACTGAGATCCATTGAGAGAAGATACTTGAGTCGGTCCCCACACATCTGTATGCACAAGCTCCAACTTTTCATCTTTC
Source organism: Cunninghamia lanceolata (assembly GCA_027924645.1). Taxonomy (NCBI): domain Eukaryota; kingdom Viridiplantae; phylum Streptophyta; class Pinopsida; order Cupressales; family Cupressaceae; genus Cunninghamia; species Cunninghamia lanceolata. Next base: position 4,886,989 of record BSBN01001247.1, on the reverse strand, counting down.
TTTTGCTTCCCATCCTTGAGAAAACTAACTCTCTTTTGTTTTCCATACACACAACCTTCACAGAAATCCATATTAATACATTTCAAACCTGGTAAAACTTTCTTAGAATGAAGTACCTTCATACCTTTTTCACTCATATGCCTAAGTCGGTTATGCCACAATGTTGTCTCAGAACCTGTAGCAACTATTTCAGTCTCTTCCTGCGAACCTACAACAACTGTTCCTAAACCTATTTGATTCTTCTATGCAACAAATAATGTAGAAGGAATAGTATGACCTATACAAAGATATAAGGTGCCTACTTTCACACCTTTTGCTACTTAAGGCAACTCTTGAAACCTTCAAATTTTTATCACTGAAAGTGACTATGCAACCTTCATCAGCTAGCTGCCCTGTTGAAATTAAATTCTTACATAGCCTTGGAACATGCCTTACCTTTTGTAGTAGCCAATAATTTTCATTCTGCAACTTAGTCTTGAATCTTCTCTTTCTAACAATCTGACAAGTTTTGTTATCTCCCAAATAAACCAACCCAAAATCCCCTTGGACATAATCAAGAAAATAACTTCTATGGGGCATAGCATGAAATGAGGCTCCTGAATCTAAAACCCATGGATCATGAGCATTATCTAGGGAAAGAATCAAAGCATCACCTTCAGATTTATTACTTATCACATTTGCCTCCTTATTGCCTTCTTGTTTGTCCCCTTCTTTATTCTTCTGAGACCAACAATCTTTCTTCAGATGACCCGGTTCCCACAGTACCAGCAATCCTTCTATCCTATGGATTGGGACCTCTTGTCCTTTGATTTTCCTTGTGACTTCCCATGACCTCCAGAACCTTTTCCTCTCTCCTTTGATCTGCCCCTGCTTTTTGCATTCAAAACACTACCTGATGTGGACCCTCCTGAGCTTTTCATCGTATTTCCTCGCTGAGGATAACACCAACAACATCATCAAATTTCAAAGTATTTGAATCAGAGACAAAGTTACTTACAGTCATTACCAAGCTATTCTAGCTTTTTGGCAAAGAACATAAAACCAAGAGAGCCCTCACCTCTTCATCAAATTTCACTTTTATAGAAGTTAACTGACTGGTAATCGTATTAAACTCATTTAAATCATCTATCACAAATCCACCTTCAATCATTTTTAGATTAAATAAACACTTCATGAGAAATATCTTATTTGAGGCTGAGGGTTTTTCATACAATTTAGCCAAAGCTTTCATTAATTCATCTGTTATCTTCACTTCTGTTATATTGAACACCACGGATGGTGTCAGGCACAACTAAATGGTTCCCAGTGCCTTTGTATCTAGAAGATTCCAATCCTCATCAGTCATTGTTGTCAATTTCTTGGCTATTCCTTACAATGGCCTCCATAAATCCTTCTGATAGAGATAATCCTCCATCTGCATCTTCCATAGCTGATAGTTCTACCCATTAAATTTATCTACCTTTAATTTACCCTCGTTTGTCATTGCTCCCACTTAACCATGAGACTCCCACTCAACCGTGAGACCTTCCTACAAACTATAATCGAACACAACCCTCTCTGATACCACTTGTTAGGAATTGCATGCAGAAGATATCAATTAAATGCAAATAAAGATTAAACAGAGGAATGAAAATACACAAAACCAATAACAACGAGAGACAATTTTTTACATGGTTCACCCAAACTCGGGCTACATCCACCAATAGAGAGTCCAATATTATTATCCAGCAAATCAAGTCGATTACAACTAGAAATCCTTGCAACTCAATACCACTGCAAATGCTACAATACAATATCAATGGAAACCCTAACCCTTAGCCATTTTTATCAAGACTTATGTCGGTTACAAAATAGGGTTTTTTTATGTCGGCCAATAGAAAAATAACTCCCAACACCTTTATAAAATAATAAAAATTGTTTGAGGTGCAAGGGGCGCTGCCCCTTGACCCTATCTTGGGGGTGCTGCCTCCAAACCCCTGTTAAAATAATTTGGGGGGAAACTGTACCAATAAAAGTGGGGAAAATTTAACCTCCGAGTCTGATTAGGCTCCATATAACAACACCTTGTTGAGAGTATCCCTACAACATCTCATTTCTGATGAGGAATATAGGATATCCAGGGTAAATGATCTAGATCTATTGGATGAATGACATCTCATAGCACTTAGTCATCTCTAATTTTATCAAAATCATCTTCGCCATAGCTACAACAAAATGATTAGAGAAAGAAGGCTCCAGGTAGGAGACCTTGTCCTTAAAGAGAATCAGAAGAATCAACAAGATCATGAACAGAAAGGCAAGTTTGAACCAAACTGGTTAGGACCATATGTGATCACATCAGTTTATGGATCAAGAGCTTACACTCTTGCAACACCTGAAGGCATTCCTTTGGATGAACCCATCAACAATGTTCATCTGAAGAAATTTTATGCTTAATCCTTGGAATATCTCAAAAAAAAAATCAAAATAGTAAAGAGAAATAATCCATCCTCTGGTGAAAACCTGGTAAACAGGCGCTATGTGTAGAACTAGCTCTTATCATCTACTTGGTCTTCATTTGTTATCTATCCATCCATAATAAGCTTTGTCCGTATTATAACCACCTCAACCCATCTCCATAATAAGCTTATCCATCCCTAATAAGATCATTCCCTTTTCCATCTTTATGCTTATGGCTATCATGGTTTTTTGGAAATTGTTGGAGTTCATGTATCATTTTGTCTATCATCCTTCTAGGTCTAGGTTGTCATCTCATCCTTTACCATCCATAATAAATCCAACTCGTACTGGGGGCACTTGTTTGCGTCTAGTTTTTGGAGTCAATACTTTAAGCATCATCGTCTAACATTGTGCCAACAACATTTCACATCACCCAAACATCTTTTGATCCATAACCTAATCAATCCATAACTCGATCAATCCATCCACCTTCATCATCACCATCCATAAAATAATCAGAACTACATCTTATCTCTATCGTTAAATGCCTTGATCTCGTGGATATAGGGTATGTAGGCAATCTGGGATATGAAGGAAGTACTCAGATTCAGGCATGGGTGATACACCTCTTCCATCTTCCATCTTTATTCTAATCTTCATCAATCATCTTCTTTCTTTCGCCTCGCATTCATGTATCATCTATCTCCCAATCATCAATAAACACCCAGAACTACATATTATCATGTCTCATCATCATATTGTGGTTTCATCATGTGGTCTTGTTAGGGTTAGCCGACAGAAGATATCAATTAAATGCAAATAAAGATTAAACAGAGGAATGAAAATACATAGAAATAATAACAGCAAGAGACAAGTTTTAACATGGTTCACCCAAACCTGGGCTACATCCACCAACAGAGAGTCCAATATTATTATCTAGTAAATCAAACCGATTACAACCAATAATCCTTGCAACTCAATACCGCTGCAAAATGCTATAATTCATCAATGGAAACCCTAACCCTTAGCCACTTTTACCAAGCCTTATGTTGGCCAATAAGAAAATAACTCCCGATGCCTTTATAAAATAATAAAAAACTGTTTGAGGTTTCGAGGGCGTTGCTCCTGAGCCCCCACAGGGGCGCTGCCCCTCTACCCTCCCCTGTATCGTGATAGGAAGTGTGTCAAGGGCGCTGCCCCTGGACCCTGCAAGGGGCGTTGTCCCTAAACCCCCATAAGGGGTGCTACCCCTTGACCCCGTTAAATGATTTGGGGGGAAACCACACTGATAAAAGTAGGGGAAATTTAACCTCTGAGTCTGATTAGGCTCCATATAACAACAATCACCCACTTGGAGACTGATCAGACTCCACACCATATCATCTCCCACTTGGAGACTGATCAGTCTCCACACCATATCATCTCCCACTTGGAGATTGATCAAACTCCACACCATATCATCTCCCACGTGGAGACTGATCATAACACCACTAACCCTATAGCTCCCACTGGAAATAAGCACCCTGGACTATATTGTTTGGTTTTTGTTGTTTTCAGTCTTGAAGACCAACCGAACCTGAAGACGAGCTTAGCTTCTCCCTTGTCACTGCTTTTGTAAACATATCCGCTAGATTTTCATCTCTATGTATCTTTTCCATCCTTAATTGTCCATCATGCAACACCAACCGAATGAAGTGATACCTCAACTATATGTGTTTGGTCTTTGAATGCAAGGCAGAATTCTTTGCAAGATGTATGGCACTCTGGTTGTCCATAAAGAAATAACTATTAGCCTATTGTTTACCCAATTCTTTCATGAAAGATTGCAGCCATATCATCTCCTTACTTGCCTCTGTTGCAGCTGCATACTCTGCCTCCATGGTGGATAAAGCAACCACCTTTTGCAACCGTGAGATCTAACTCACTGTTGTCCCAGCTACAGTAAAGACATACGTATAGTACTCTACATGGTATCAATATCCCCTGCCGAATCTAAGTCTACATAACCTACTAAATCAATATTAGAGCCCCCAAAACATAAATGTTTATTGGATGTACCTCTCAAATATCTGAGAATCAATTTTATCGCATTCCAATGCTCCAATTTGGGATGACTCATATACCTGCTTATGACTCCTACAGCATGTGCAATATCTAGTCTCGTCCATACCATGGCATACATTAAACTTCCTATAGCTGAAGCATATGGTACCTTGGACATTTTTTCTTCCTCCTCTTGTGTCTTAGGACACATCTCCTTAGTCAATTTCAAATGACTAGGCAAAGGTGTGCTGATAGCTTTTGCATTCTCCATATGGAATCTCTGCAACACCTTTTCAACATAATCAGCCTGAGATAGAGTCAATTTTATGTTCTTCCTATCTCTACAAATTTTCATGCCAAGGATTTGTTTTGCTGCCCCCAAATCCTTCATAGCAAATGATTGTGCTAATTACTGTTTCAACTCTCTTATGTGATCCATGTTAGACCCCGCTACAAGCATGTCATCAATATATAAACATAAAATAATGTAGTTGTCATTATCCAACCTCTTAAAATAAACGCACTAGTCAGAATTACACCGACTGTAGCCTTGCTCATCCATAAAACTATCAAATTTTAAATACCATTGTTGAGGTGCTTGTTTCAAGCCATACAAACTCTTCTTCAATCTGTACACCAAGTTCTCCTTACCTTTGACCTCAAATCCTTGGGGTTGTTCCATATATATCTCTTCCTCCAAATCACCATGGAGAAAGGTAGTTTTCACATCTAGCTGTTCCAAATGTAAATCTTCAGTAGCCACAATACTTAAAATAGTACAAATAGAAGTCATCTTGACAACCGGAGAAAATATCTCATCAAAATTAATGCCTTTTTTATGTGCTAATCCTTTTACAACTAACCTGGCTTTAAATTTTTTCTTACCTCCAGCTTCCACTTTCAGCCTATAAACCCATTTGTTTGGTAAAGCCTTTTTACCTGTAGGCAACTTACATAATTCCCAAGTCTGATTTTTCAACAAGGAGTCCATTTCTTCTTTCATTGCATGCTCCCACTAAACCTTTGTATCCACCTGCATAGCTTCATCATACCCTTTTGGTTCACCAGCATCTATTAACAAAATAGAATATAAAGAGGGAGAAAACCTTTTAGGAGGTCTACTTAGCCTTGTTGACCATCTAACATTCACTGGAGTTTGTGGTATTTCTTGTTGTTGTTGCAGAGCATGAGGAACCACTAGAACATCACTATTTGGAGTATCATCCAGCACCACATAATCCTTTTCTTTCTTCTCATGCTACTGCAACTGATCTTTGTATAACACCTTCTCATTGAATATAACATCCATGCTTCTCACAATTTTCTGATTTTCAAAATCCCAAAGCCTATAACCAAATTCATCAATGCCATACCTAACGAAGGTACACTTTTTTGATTTTACATCCATCTTGGTTCTATTTTCATAATCTACATGTGCAAATGCTTCAAGTCCAAAGGTTTTGAGAAAAGAATAACTCACCTTCTTACCTGTCCATGCTTTCTCTGGAATACCACAACCCAAAGGAACTAAAGGACCTTTATTAATTAAATATACAGAAGTATTGATAGCCTCTGCCCACATGTTTAAAGGCAGCCCAACATGCAATCTCATGGTCCTTGCACGCTCCATTATTGTCCTATTCATGCGTTCAACCACTCCATTTTCCTATGGACTCCCTAGAACCATTTTCTACCTACGAATTCTATTAAAGGAACAATAATCCTCAAATTCTTTTTTGCAATACTCACCGCCATTATCAAATTTGAGACATTTTAATCTTTTACTTGTCTCATTCTCAACCAAGCTTCTTCATTTCTTAAATGTTTCAAATACATCAAATTTCTACCTAAGGAAATAAATCCAAACCTTCCTAGTTGCATCATCTATGAATGTAACATAATACTGAGAGCCACTGAGAGAAGATACCTGAGCTGATCCCCATACATTTGTATGCACAAGCTCCAACTTTTCATCTTTCTTTTGCTTCCCATCCTTGAGAAAACTAACTCTCTTTTGTTTGCCATACACACAACTATCACAGAAATCCATAGTAATACATTTTAGATCGAGTAAAACTTTATTATCACTCAAATGCCCAAGTCTGTTATACTGCAATGTTGTCTCAGAACCTGCAGCAATTGTTTCAATCTCTTCCTACAAACCTACAACAATTGTTCCTGAACTTGTTTATTTTTTCTCTGCAACAACTAAAGTAGAAGGAACAATATGACTTGTACAAAGATATAAGGTGCCTACTTTCACACCTTTTGCTACTATTAAGGCACCTCTTGAAACCTTCCAATTTTTATCAGTAAATGTAACAATGCAACCTTCATCAGCTAGCTGTCGTACTAAAATTAAATTCCTACTCAGCCTTGGAACATGCCTTACCTCTTGTAGTAGCCAATGATTCCCATTTTGCAACTTAATCTTGATTCTTCCCTTTCCAACAATCTGACAAGGTTCGTTATCTCCCAAATAAACCAATCCAAAATCCCCTTGGACATAATCAAGAAAATAACTTCTATGGGGTGTAGCATGAAATGAGGCCCTTGAATCTAAAACCCATGAATCATCAGCATTATCTAGGGAAAGAATCAAAGCATCATCTTTAGATTTATTACTTACCACATTTATCTCTTATTGCCTTCTTGTTTGTCTCCTTCTTTATTCTTCTGAGACCAGCAATCTTTCTTTAGATGACCTGGTTTCCCACAGTACTAGCAATCCTTTTGTCCTCTAGATTGGGATCTCTTATCCTTTGATTTTCCTCTTGACTTCCCATGACCTCCAGAGCCTTTTCCTCTCTCCTTTGATCTGCCCCTACTTTCTGCATTCAAAACACTACCTGATGTGGACCCTCCCGAGCTTTTCCATCGCATTTCCTCGCTAAAGATAACACCAACAACATCATCAAATTTTAAAGTATTTGAACTAGAGACAAAGTTACTTAGAGCCATTACCAGGCTATTCCAGCTTTCTGGCAAAGAACATAAAACCAAGAGAGCCCTCACCTCTTCATCAAATTTCACTTTTACAGAAGTTAACTACTAGTAATCGTATTAAACTCACTTAAACGATCTTTCATCGATCCACCTTCAATCATTTTCAGATTAAACAAATGCTTCATGAGAAATACCTTATTTGAGGCTGAGGGTTTTTCATACAATTTAGCCAAAGCTTTCATCAGTTCACTTGTTGTCTTCGCTTCTGTTATATTGAATGCCACAGATGGTACCAGGCACAACCGAATGGTTCCCAATGCCTTTCTGTCCAGAAGTTCCCAATCCTCATCCGTCATTCCTGTTAGTTTCTTGGATATTCCTTCCAACAGCCTCCATAAATCCTTCTAATAGAGATAATCCTCCATTTGCATCTTCCGTAATTGATAGTTCTACCCATTTAATTTATCTACCTTCAATTTACCCTCATCTGCCATTGCTCCCACTTAACCGTGAGACTCCCACTCAACTATGAGACCTTCCTGCAGATGATAGTCAAATACAACCTACTCTGATACCACTTGTTAGGGTTAGCTGACAGAAGATATCAATTAAATGCAAATAAAGATTAAACAGAGGAATGAAAATACACAAAAATAATAACAGCGAGAGACAAGTTTTAACGTGGTTCACCCAAAATTGGGCTACATCCACTAACAAAGAGTCCAATATTATTATCTAGTAAATCAAACCGATTACAACCAGTAATCCTTGCAACTCAATACCACTACAAAATGCTACAATTCATCAATGGAAACCCTAACCCTTAGCCGCTTCTATCAAGCCTTGTGTTAGTTAGAAAATAGAGTTTTTTTTTATGTTGGCCAATAAGAAAATAACTCCTAATGCCTTTATAAAATAATAAAAAACCATTTGAGGTTTTGAGGGCATTGCCCCCGAGCCCCCACAGGGGTGCTGCCCCTCGAACCCACCCTGTATCATGACAGGGAATGTGCCAGGGGCGCTGCCCCTAGACCTTGCAAGGGGCACTGCCCCCAAACCCTCGCAAGGGATGCTACTCCTTGACCCCATTAAATGATTTGGGGGAAACTGCACTGATAAAAGTAGGGAAAATTTAACCTCCAAGTCTGATTAGGCTCCATATAACAACAATAGGGTACGTAGGCAGTCTGGAATACAAAGGAAGTATGATCCAATATGCAAGCACAGATGATTCTTTCTTCCGTCCCCATCTCATCTATTCTATCATTCATCTTCTTTCTCTTTGACTAACTCAAGCAAAACCAAACTATGCAAGTCTTGATAGCTCAAAAAACTTATCAAATCAGGGATAAACTAAAGACACTTGTCTGCATGCCTTTAGCCAACATTCGCTATATTCATCTAACATCTTAGCCTTCAACAGGATATATCTTTCCTCACAACAAGGCGCTATCCAATCCATCCAAAGAGCACACTCTTTTGGCAAGAGAATGTGATGGTTGTGTCTTTTGTTTTTCTTTTGATTTATCTTTTGTCCCTTTCTATACCTAGTCAAGGTTGCCTTGATTTCTCATATCTTGGCATGTTGCGACGACATATAGACTGGGGCATGGTCATTTGCTTTCGTATGTTGTGTTTATGGGACTATCTTATTCTCCTACTATGCATATGGTATCTTGTCTGTATTGGGATTAGCATCTTGCATACCAATATCTTTTGCATCTGAGAAGCTAAACAGTCTCTTATGCATTAAGACTATTCTATGCTAATACTATTTCTCATACATATAACCAAGAAGGTGTCATTATTTCTAGTGGAAATAAGTTCAAACCGTTGCTTGTAGAGTCAAAGTCCATCTCAGAACAGCTAATATTCATATCTTGTGTATGTCAGATCAATATCTTGACCTCATACGATAGACAAGATTGTATTACGTTGCATGCATTGGATCCATCGCCACCCTAGTCATTATACCTTGGTGCATAACATCCATATGCTATATCAAATATAAGGATTGCAAATCTAATTAATTTGTGTGCAAGATCAATATCTTGACCTCATATGATAGACAAGATTGTATTACGTTGCATGCATTGGATCCATCGCCACCCTAGTCATTATACCTTGGTGCATAACATCCATATGCTATATCAAATATAAGGATTGCAAATCTAATTAATTTGTCAAAAGTTGCATCCACTATCCACTATCCATCTATTCATTTACTGCAATAAAACATTATAGCTCTCACAAAGATTGATCAAGTCTGATTTTTCTTCATCCTTATCATCTTCATCCTATAAAACAAGTGTGTTAGACATATAGTTTATATATAGCCATTTCTAAGCATTTTCATAATCATTCATCATAAGCATTGCATTATAAGCATCATAATCATATCCATGTATCATTTATCATCTATCCATATGCATGTCAGCACTATAAAAATATATAACCATAAAAATATAATAAGCATCATACATCATGCATCCATAACACCATATATCTACACAAAAAATCCATCATATATACATCTAGGTCAATATACAAGTGTCTCATCAATGTACCAAAGAATTGATATACAATCTAGCTATCAAGAGTTGTCAAGAATACATATATCAGCTCAAATGCCTCATAACAATACAACATGATACAAACTGATACAATATATACGGACAGGCTATGCCTGATGTCTCAAGTGGATGGCAGTCCCTGAGGAAGCCTCACCCTGATCCCCACCTGCTCCTCCTGCACCACCTGTATCTCAGTGATGTGGTGGTCCCATCACTGATCCCATTGATCTAAACTCACATGTCCTCCGTGAGGCAGAAGCTCCTGATCTGCTCCTAAAACTGGCTTGTCTCTGATCTGCTGACACTGCTCCCAAAATATAAGCCCCTATAATACTCTAACGTTGCCTGAGCTGAACCTAACTCACCTTGTACCCAAGAGAGCTATCTAGCCAAAAACAATGTCACCTGATCAGTACCCAATGCAGCTATAGCAACATCTCTCTCTCCTGTCAACCTTTGTGCTCTCTACACGACTGCATATCTCTATGATGTGAGCCTTGCTACTAAACCATCATCAGGTACATGTACTACTGGTGCTGCCTGTAATTGTTGGCAAGAGACACTGTGTGGATTCACTAGTGTTGTCATTGATGGTAACAAAAGTCCATCCCACACATCCGCAGGACATGGTGTGTCTTTACCGGAAGTCAGACTGAAGAAGTGTTGTGGTCCGGTAAGCAAGAACAGAGCAGACAGCAAGGTCTGACAGTCAGGTCCGGATCTCTCAAAGGAAGTATCTCAGTAAAGTACAATTTTGGGGAAGTCAAGAGAAGTACCTTGACTGATATATTCCAAGGACTTAGCCTCTAGTGATAGAAGAGTGAACAGATATGAGCACTTGAGTGTTGGGTTCCTGATTGGCAGAGTAGACAGAGGAAGACCTAACTGGCAAAGCATCAGACCTAAATATGGATGTGATATTGATGGTGATTAAGTTTCCTAAGGTATCATTCATGATTGGCCAACATGATTGATGACTTCTATAAGCATCTTTTTGATCCGCATTACTTGGTATACAAAGATTCAGCTGACTGATTAGAGTTTGGGAAAATATTGAGTATTCCAGATGCCGACTAGAAAGTGGATGAAATCCTTGGTGCAGATATATATACCAGATGGATTTAGATATGAATGTGTGTGTGGTGTATTGTGTGGTGCAAAGAAAAGTAGAAGAGCAGTGTGAAGGCAGTAAGACAGGTCCAGAATGTAACAGGACAACAGCACCTAAGAGAGTAAGAATGAAGTGCAGCAGATCAGTATATTGGGCTTAACCGGAACTGAACCTTAGCATATGTGGATGCTTCTCATCAGTTCAAGTATCTAGTTTCCTTGTATAAACTATTGTAGGCAGTGAACCTCTTGTGAGCAGTGTGCTCGGGCAATGAGCCCTAATTGGCAAGTGCCATTTTGTACTATCTTATTCTTCTAACAGAGAATACAATCTTGGGTTAATCACCCCATGGTTTTTCCCCTAACAGGGTTTTCCATGTCAAAATCATTGTGTCATGTGTATTGATGTTATTTCCATTTCATGGTTATGTTTGCTTATTTAATTTAATGCTACACTAATTAATAAGGAAATTCAAAAAGCTAAAATAATTAAGATAACTAATTCACCCCCCCTCTCAGTAATCAACAGTAACTATGCTACATGTGCCTGATAATCCTGCACCTATCCATGAGCCTACCTCATGGTGACTAAGGCTCTATCCCTGTCTATCCCAAGGCACCTATATCGTGCCTCCAATTTGATCCTCCGCCCTATCTCTCATTGTAGCTGTCTCCGTAGCTGAGCCTCCCTATCTCCTCCATCTCCACCACCTCCTGCTGCTGCAACCTACTGTTGTGGTGGCTAAACCTATCTTGGTCCTAGCTATTATCCCTAGACTTGTGCTACCTATGCCACAATTTGTACCCTCAGAGGTCTGCTCTGTCCCCTCACCCTCCTCCTCACCGGTCTCTGCACTGCTACCTCTCCAATCTCCCCTGGAGCACTCAATCATGTCAGCCTGTGTATCAACCAATATGAGCCATACTCAAGAGTTGTGCTTGGATCTACTGGCCCTGTATTCCAATCCCATACTACCGGCTGCAAGCTCTCAAAATCTGGTAGTGTTGTATCCACAATAACCTCAGGCCCCTAATTCAAGATCTCTCACCATGTTTGCCCAAAAACAACATCTCCAACTGGCTTACCCTGGGGCAAACCAAACTATCACAGAACTCTCTCTAGAAGATATCTCTCAAGCACATAAATACTTTTCCCAAAGAGATATCGAGGTTGTCAAACATATAATAACTTTGGTACATCATCATCCCAGCTCTCACAGTCCCTCCATGGCCTCCATGTAAACTGGTCAAGCTCATCTAGTGTATGCCTCCAATATACAGGCTCATTAATTTTCTTGTATGTCTTCAACCCTCCATAGATATGAACATAAGACTATCCAGGTGCCCTCTGTCTCAATCCAATCAGCCTCGTCACCGCGATGTGCTCATATGCCCAAGCATGCAATAAAGTGACCCTAGCTGACATACTAGAACAAAATAGATAAGCACAGTCATGCAGATAGTGATACAACTATCCTAGTACACATAGGCCCCATGCATACCTCACTTTGTACTCAAACATGCCCTCCATCACTATCCCCCATCCAATAGGGAATCCTCTCACCCATCTATTTGGCATAAGAACCAGTTGATCGCCACTACTAATCTCTGCAATCTATCACAGTGGTCCCTCATCCTCCACATGGGTATCTCATGGTCCTCAACCCCAATATTGGAGTCCCAAATAATCATCATAAATTATCAGTGCCCAACTCTAGATCATAATCAACTCGGTCGCCATGAATGGGAATCTACAAAATATGTCACACATCCTCCAAGGTAATGGTAGCCTCGCCCATCAGAAATAGGAAAGAACTATGCTCATTGTACCATCACTCAACTATCGTTGTCATCAATGCTAGGTGTGCTCTCACATGAGTAATATGCGCTGCATGCTCTAGCCCAATGATCTCCAAAAATAGGTGCTCATTTACATCCAACTATTGCACCAATCCTAAATCTGATGGGTGAACCTCTTGTAACAACAATGGTCAATAAACAACCTACAATCATCAAACTAGCTCAGTATTCATGACCTTTTATAATCAAATCTTAAAACTACATATAATTGACCAAACGTGACCTGTGTTGCCATAGGTGATTTATCTTTTCACCAAAGGTGACACGTTTCACCATAGGCGACCTTCGGTCGCCCAAAAGCGATGTAGTCTACCATATGTGACTGCCTATCGCTCAAATGGACCTAATTCACCATAGGCAAGCCTTTGCTGATCAAAAGTGAATTTTCCCACCAAAGGCACATGAGCACACCCTAAAAGCCCTAATTCAACCATATGTGCATCAGATAGACCAAATGCGGTGCGCCCACATTCATATGCGATGCATTTTGCCAAAGGCAACTTTCTATCGCTCAAAGGTGCATGCCCTAGTCCTATACACCTTTGGTGGCATGGGATGCATTTATGATGCTTTTGCACATTTAATGATGCCTATGGAGAGAGTTTTTACTATATACCGGTGTGGGAGATCCTGCTGGTCATCTGAAGTCCTCACCCTCTCGGCTCGGTGATCCTCGCGTGGAATCGGCATCCTCAAAGCTCTCGGAAGTCCTGAAGCACTCTAAACACTCAGAGCTCTAGAATTCTCAAAGTAAAAAGTACAAATGAGTTGAATTGAGTCCTCCCAGCCTATTTATAAAGCCAAACCCTAATTTTTCTTCTAAGCCAAAAACCTAATTCTTATTTTTCATCCCAAATTTATCCCGGCCAACCCCTAATTCTTTGTGTCATCCTAGTCTATCCTTGTTTTGTCATCTAATCGTGAGTCAACCTAGTCTTTTCCTAGTCACCTAGTTTTCCTCACGAGGGCGCACCACCTGCCAATTTCACTGGGGCATAGCTTGTTTATCTTAACATATCAATTCATCTTCTTTGAAACAACACCCTAACGGACATTGTCTCAAAGAGGGGAAAAATGTAGACACCCAAAATTGACCCTTCGCATCATTATCGATTTGTCACATCATTCACCTTGCATATGTCAATTTTGTCTAGCACACTTGGGTTAATCATCTATTTTTCTTCTAAACTATCCTTTTCTATTATAAATTAAATAAATTATATTTATTTAATTAATTCCATCTAATTTCTTCTATTATCATTATTTCTTCTATTTTCTATCTATAATTAAATAATCTTTAATTATTTAATTATCTCATTTATTCCTCTTATAAATAAATAAAATCAATATTTTATTTATTTATCTTATCATCATCCTTATAAATTAAATAAATTTATTTATTTAATTTATGTTCATTCTCCAATTTTCTAAATTTAGCTTTCTTCTATCATTTAAAAATAAATTAAATGAATTTATTTGTTTAATTTATTTTTATCTTATCATTTCCTTATCACATTCTTCTATGTGTACAAGATAGGTCATATCCTAAATCAAATACAAAAAAAGATTTAATTGGTTCTAGAATCAATCATCCACATCATCTAATCCTTAAAATAGAAAAGCATCCTATTTTAAGAAAAGCAATCTTAATACTACCAACAAACCAACTACAATCATTTAATCAAAGCTTTTTCTATAGACACATGTCTTGTACACATTCATCCAAGCTTCTTGTTCAATCTCAACCATTCACATAGCCACCTAATCTCCACCGTTGATCAATCTTAGTAGAGAGCTATATATACACTCTCATTTCATTCCAACCCCTACATCCCACACAATCATATTGTGTCCAAATTATCATCTCATGCATGTCGAGTCCATTGAGCATCCATTGACCACTTTGAACATATTATCCATTATCATTTCATCTATGGCAACTATGGTTGTTCACTATTGAGAAGCAATCCACAATTCCAACCAAGGAATCAAGTAATCTAGGTGACTTTGCTTTTGATTTGCATTCATTTTGTATCATTTAGATGGATTATTTGAAGGTGGTAGGATTAGGTTTGATTTGCAATGCCTGATCTTGTTAACTTGATTTTTCCTACTAACACACTGATAATACCTAATTGAACTAGATCTTAAACATGGTCAAAATCAACCGATGATTCAATCTCTATGATTTGTAGTGTTGTCAGTGGTCGATACATGTCAATCAAGCTTAGGCCTCTTGAACACCAATCATCGACCCACTCCTTTGACTCACAATCATACCAAGCTCCATATGTACATGAAGAACAAAAGCATGCCATCCATCACGTATGAATACTCCATGAACATGCATTAGAGCTTCTAAAGGAGTGTAGCTCACTCATTCCTATCAATGTACAACAATCGTTATATTTTGAAATGTTAGTATCATCAACCAACCAAAAATATATATGAACTGTAGAATTACCTTCATTACCTAGACCCATTGTAGCGTTACACCATTCAACAATAGATCTCGCATCTGTTAACTTTGCATTGTCTTTGTACTTCAACTCTTCTCGTACCAATACTTTTTTGATACATGCTCGTGCACTATCATGCTCCCCCTTTCCATGCTAGGCCTCACAAAAATTCCACATATGTTGAACACCATTCATTGTATGCATCTTTCTCAACCAATAGAACATCCATGAGTTCTTGAATTGTGATGCACAATTATTTGACCTTATGATATGCTGACAAAATGATATGCTCCTGCTAGCCAAATCACGGTAGAACATCGGAAAGAAACCTTGCACAAACTCCGTACAATGTGTGCAATCATCACTAATATAAAAATGATATTCCCTCAAGATCTTCCTATCATCTTCTATACTATCTTCTACATGAATGAATGATATTTTCACAAATATAGCAACATGCGTAGAGTTGTAATACTGTGATTACACCTCATTCTGTGGTTGTAGTGGGTATTTCTCTCCAAATTCAACAACTAAAACGATGGTACCAAGTGAAGTAAATGAATACATAAAGAACATACCTTAGAATTCGATATTCGAGTTGACCAATCCTCCAAAATTTGGCTTGAAAATCCTCAAATTGATCTTTTTGGCAAGTTCCTTCATATTCAATATTGAATTCTATATAACTCTACAATAGGATTGGTGAAATTTATGAAAAAAACAAACATATATCATCAAATTCAATCTAAATACATGAAAATTAGCTTTGAAACAATATGACACATGAAACTTCTAGTTTAAATAATTAAATTTTGTCCAAAAATATACAAAACCAGTTCTTGTACGTTGAAAAAACAAAAAAAGGTGGTGGATTGATCAAACAATGATTCTTAAAATGTCAAACACCATGAAAAAGCATTTTCTTGTCCGATAGCACACATGAAAAGCAAGGAATAACAGACATGTGGGGTCTAAATCATGGATCCCACATGTTTTTTTTCTCGTTTTTCATGTTTCCCAAAATGTGCTTATGTTTCATGTTTTCTTTCTATGTATAAGTATATATCTGAAACAAACCTTTATGTATAAGTATGTATCTATCTCTCTATCTCCCTCTCTCTCTAAACCCCTAAACCCTAAATAATGCCCATAAACCCTAAACCTTTATCTCCCTATCTCTCCCTCTCCAAACTCTTAACCCCTAAACCCTAAACCCCTATCTCTCTGTCTCTATCATCCCTCTACCTCTCAATCTCTCTACCTATGTCTCTAGCCATGTCCCTCACCCTCTATCTCCCTATCTCTCCCCTCAGTCTCCTCTATATCTCCCTATTAGTCCTCTCTCTCTAAACCCTAACCTAAACCTCTAAACCTTAACCCCTAAACCATAAAGTCTAAACGCTAAATAATGCCCCTAAACCCTAACCCCTAACCCCTAAACCCTAAAACTAGGCAACCCTAAAACCAAGCAACCCCAAACCCCTAAACCATAAACCCTGGAAGCAACCATAAACCTCTATTTACCTATCTCTCCTAATATCTATCGGTCCCCTCTCTATCTCTCTCTAAACCCTAAACCCCTAACCCCTAAACCCTAAACCCTAAACCTAAGAAACCCTAAACCCCTAAACCCTAAATAATTCCTCTAAACCCTAAACTTGAGCAACCCTAAACTCATAAACCTCAAATAATGCCCCTGACTCCTAAACCCTAAACTTGAGCAACCAGGTTAAACCCCTAAACCATAAATAATTTCCCTCTAACCCAAACCCTAAACTCATAAACCCTAAATAATGCCCCTAAACGTTTGAGCAACCCTAAACTCATAAACTCTAAATAATTCCCCTAAACCCTAACCCCTAACCCCTAAACCCTTAAACCAAGCAACCCCAAACCCCTAAACCATAAACCTGAGACCCTAAACCTTTATCTCCCTATCCCTCTCAATCTCTATTGGTCCCCTTTTTATCTCTCTCTAAACCCTAAACCCTAAACCCAAGCAACCCTAAACCCTAAATAAGTCCCCTAAACTCTTTATCTCCCTATCTCTCCCCTCTATCTCTCCCTCACCAGGTTATTGATGAAGGAAATGAAAACAAGAAAACTAGGACTCTCTCTCTCTCCCTATCACCCTATCTCTCCCCTCCATATCCACCCTCTCTCCTTCTTCCTCCCTCTCCCTCTCCCTTATCGACAAAGAACATGGAAACAAGAAAACTAGGACATGTAAAGAGGGATGAGGATATAAATTGGGAGGATGAAATGGAAACAAGATAATTTACAAAAGTTCATTAGATGGGAAGAATGATGAGGAGAGGTGGAGACAGGAGGGAAGTAGAGAGTGAGAGAGAGGGTAGTGTCAGAAATGAAAGCAACACTACTTCAATGGAAATTTGATTCAAGATAAATTTCAGTAATCTTTAAGTGTGCATTAACAATGGAGATTGTAACAAAACATAAAATACACTATAGAAAATATGTCAAACATGAAGAGCTCAACACAATTATATAGTGTTTACGTGGAAAAAACCCTTGCAGGTAAAAAATTCCACTAGGAAAGAGGCACAAGTTTGTATTAATCTCAACAAGATTGTACAATACATCAACTACACAACTCTATCCACAAGTCTTCAATCCGACAGTATTCTGGCAGCACCTGATTACCTAAAATTTGTATTGCAGCAACAAAATACATGGAAAATAATTATAGAAATGTTTTCCAACTCATCCTAGGCATTCACTTTCTCTCTCCTAAGATTCTCCAATCTGTAAACATTAATTACCATCTTACAAGCATCTTACACTTGTCCAAAAAACAACCATGCAAAGATTAGGTGTCCAAGACTAAATCTGGCCTCTTACAACATCTTATGGCATGTCATAACTGTCATAGATTACACAAAAGAGTATCTTTCCAAGATAGGAACTTTGGACTAAATATAGAAAATATACAACTAACATATCTGTCATATGAGTCATCGAATCTCAGAATCTTATGACAACTTGTAGCTGTCATAGATTCACTTATCAAACATTATGATAGTTGTCATACATGCCAAATATAGTAGATTCCTCAAGGGGGCACACCTACCCTCATTTACATTGAGTTTTTACATTTGCCAATAGTAAAAGTCACTCCGTAGTTACCTCTGGTTACTTTGAAATTACCCCTACCAGTGAAACTAGTACATCTCCTCATGGATAATTACAAATTACATATAATAAATGAAATAAATACAATATTGGGATTTACGAGGTTAATTGCACCTAATCCCAACATTCTCCCACTTGACATTATACATTGTAAATCACCCCATAGGAAATCAAATGAAAAATAATCAAGAACTAGAAACAAGGCCCATGGCCTCTCTGCACCATACGAACTTCTCTATGCTCATAGGCTTGGTCAATGAATCTACAACATTCTCCTGAGTGTCTATCTTCTTTAGCTCAATCTCTCCATTTGCAACTAACTCTCGAACAAAGTGATACTGAACATCAACATGCTTAGTCCGAGCATGATACATAGGATTCTTCACCAAACAGATAGCACTCTGGCTATCACAACCAATCTGAATGATCCTCCAATTAAAACCAATACTTGTACATAGTCTCCTCAACCAAACTGCCTCCTTAGAGACATGTGTAGCAGCCATATACTCTACATCTGTGGTGGACAAAGCAACTATGGACTGCCTCTTACTCATCCAACTCACCGTAGCTCCAAACAGAGTAAACACATAGCCACTAATGAACCTTCGACTATCTAAGTCACCTACCCAATCTGCATCAACAAAACCCTGTATGTCCAAAGATTTATCAACACTATCAGTACCAGAATAAACCAAACAATGATTAGGAGTACCTACAAGATATTTAAACACCCTCTTCACATAGTTCCAATGCTGTCTACCAAGGTTAGACATAAA
Source organism: Cunninghamia lanceolata (assembly GCA_027924645.1). Lineage (NCBI taxonomy): Eukaryota > Viridiplantae > Streptophyta > Pinopsida > Cupressales > Cupressaceae > Cunninghamia > Cunninghamia lanceolata. The sequence goes on along the minus strand of BSBN01001247.1, from coordinate 4,867,630 downwards.
TCTGCTCAAAACTCCCACTACTTGGGCAATATCTGGTCTAGTGCAAACCATTGCATACATAAAATTCCCTATAGCACTAGCATATGGCACATTAGACATATCCTTAAAATCATCCTCAATCTTTGGACACATATTTAATAAAATCTTAGTACCAATGGGTAAAGGAACTCTAACTGGGTTACATTCTTGCAAACTAAACCTCTATAAAATAGTATTCACATACTTACTTTGTGACAACCAAAGCTTTCTGTTAACGCTGTCCCTCCTAATCTCCATTCCCAAAATATACCATGCAGCACCAAGATCCTTCATCTCAAATGAACATGAAAGTTGGGCTTTAAGCTCACTAATCATACCCTTAGTATTGCTGAAAAACAACATGTCATCAACATACAAAGCAATAACCACTATAGAATCATCAACACAATAAATGTAAACACAATGATCCTCCTCGCTTCTAACAAAACCCAATTTCAAAATAAATGAGTCAAACTTTTTATACCACATTCTGGGAATTGTTTCAAACCATAGAGAGACCTCTTTAACATGCAAACCCAATGTTCTTTTCCTTTTACCTCAAAACTTGTAGGCTGTTGCATATAAATTTCTTCCTCAAGATCTCCATCTAAGAATGCAGTCTTAACATCCATTTGCTCAATTTTGCAATCATAAGCTACAACAATGGATAAGAGAAATCTAATAGAAGTGAATTTAGCAATAGGAGAGAATATCTCACCAAAATCAACTCCCTCTCTCTGGGAGTATCCCTTGGCTACCAGTCTAGCCTTGTACTTCTCCAATAACCCGTCTGCTCCAAATTTCTTCTTGAAGACCCACTTACATCCTATGGCCTTTCTTCCTTTGGGGAAACGAACAAGATCCCAGGTGTTACAAGAGTCTAAAGCCATCATCTCCTCCTGCATGACTAACTTCCAAGACTCACTATCATCTGCAGAAATAGCTTCCCTGTAGGATCTAAGGTCATCGTTAGTACTCAATAAAGCATATACACAATGAAAATCTGGTGGACTATACCTATCAGCTGGATTCTATTTTCTTGTGGATCTTCTCAAGGGTGGAGTAGCAGACTCTACTCGTTCTTCCACATGATCATCTGCAACAACTTCTTCTGTAGCTACAGACTCATCTTCATCAAAACTACTTGAATCTTCTTCTTCTTCTTCACCCCCCAATCCATCATTATGTTCTTCCTGAGGTGCATCTTGCTGATGTAAATCAAAGTGCACCTTCTTTACCTTTTCTTCTTTTTCTTTTGGCTACGCGGGTTCAGAAATAGCTCTAAGTTCCCTGAAAATAACATCTCTAGAAAAGATAATCTTGCGAGTTAGTGGATTCCAAAGCTTATAACTTTTGACATTATCACCATATCTAATGAATGTACACTTTTTAGCCTTTGGATCCAACTTAGATCACTTTTCCTTAGGCACATTAACAAAAGCCTTGAAGCCAAAAACCCTTAAATGTGAAATAGAAGGTTTCTTACATGTCCACACTTCATAAGGTGTAGAATCAAGAGCCTTACAAGGAGATCTATTTATCAAGTAGCAAGTAGTACACGCAGCCTCTACCCAAAAGCATTTATCCAACTGTGCATCACTAAGCATACTTCTAGCTATTTCCATAATTATTTGGTTCATCCTTTCTATAACACCATTCTATTGTGGTCTATACAGAGTTGTCTTTTGTCTGATTATACCTACATGCTTGCAAAACTCATCAAATTCCTTAGAGCAATACTTCCCTCCATTGTCAAATCTTAATATTTTTATCTTTAAACCTGATTGGTTCTCTACTAAGACTTTGAATTCCTTAAACTTAGTGAAAACTTCAGATTTATGTTTCATAAAGTAAATCCATGTATATCTGGATACATCATCAATGAAGGTGACAAAATAATGAGATTTTCCAATAGATTCATTATGCACAGGTCCAAACACATCCGTATGAATAATTTGTAATTTCTCTTTTGCTCTATTGCTTCCTGAAGGAAATAATTTTCTATTTTGTTTACCAAACACACAATGCTCACAGAAATCAAAGTGTTCATCAGAATAAGAGAAATCGTCCAACAATTCTTTATTCTTAATAGTTTTCAATACATTATTGCTTGTGTGGCCCAATCTACGGTACCACAACATACATGTATTTTCAGTAGTAGCCTTAGATACATAGAAGGTATTACAAACTGTAGTGGCTTCAAGCTTGAATAGGTTTCCCAATCTCTTCCCCTTTGCTATCACCAAGTTCCCTCTTACCAATCTGCATCCATGCTTGTCAAATGTCACATGCATTCCCAAATCATTCAACTTCAAAACTAAAATCAGATTTCTAGCTAATCCAGGAACATGTAAAACATCAGGGAGGGTTTTAATGCTCCCATCACTAAAATACAACAATACCTTTCCTTTCCGGACAATCGGATATGAAGAGTTGTCACCAAGGTAGATATTACCTCCATCATATTCTTCATATGTGGAGAACCATTTCTTATGTGGGGTCATATGAAATGAGCATCCTAAGTCAATCAACCAGTGATCATTAGAAACAACATTACATGCAGAAAGTAAAACATCTTCACCTGCATTCGAGGACTTATCCGAAGCATTCTCCCACTATTTTTTTGGGGTTTATGCACTCTTTCTTCACATGTCCCCTTTTACCGCAGTTCTTAGACCAGCCCTTGGACTTGTCCTTAGCCCCTTTCTGATCTCCTTTTGGTCCCCTTTCCTTAGACCTTCACTTAACACTGAGAGCATCCCCTGAACTATCTGAACTCTTCTTCCTCAATTCCTGTGATAGTAGCATTGAAACAAGAGCATCCAACTTCAGATCCGTAAGGTTAGCAGTGATAGCAAGGATAACATTCTCCCAAGACTTAGGTAAAGAACAAAGAAGTAAGATACATTTATCTTCCTAACTAATCTCAACATCTACTGAATCAAGCTGACTCAATAACAAATTAAAAGAATTTAAATGCTCTGCAACTGATTCACCTTCTCGCATTTTCATGGAAAATAATTTTCTTTTTAAATAAAGTTTATTTACCATATTCTTGGCTTGATAGATCTCACCCAACCGATTCCACAACTTGTGTGCGGTCTCTTCCTTTGTGACATTCAATAGGATAGAATCTGAAAGACACAATCGAATGGTTCCTCGTGCCTTCTTATCCAGTCTATCCCACTCATCTTGAGAGACATTGTCAAGTTTCTTCTCTTTTTAAATAGCCAACCATTGGTTTATTTCTTCCAACAAATCATCCATTTTCAGCTTCCAGAACTCATACCTTGTTCCGTTGAACTTCTTAATGTCCAATCGAGAGGTTGATGCAACGGTGGATGCAGCTATAATAACAACAAACAATCTAAAAAATAAACACAACCAAATCTCCCACTGCAGCTACAGTTTTCACACTACCACCCAAGAGTCAAAGCTAGCTAGGCTCTGATACCAAATGTTAGAAATGAAAGCAACACTACTTCAATGGAAATATGATTCAAGATAAATTTTAGCAATCTTTAAGTGTGCATTAACAATGGAGATTGTAACAAAACATAAAACTCACTACAGAAAAGATGTCAAACATGAAGAACTCAACACAATGACATAGTGTTTACGTGGAGAAAACCCTTGCAGGTAAAAAACTCTACCAGGAAAGAGGCACAAGTTTGTATTAATCTCAACAAGATTGTACAGTACATCAACTACACAACTCTCTCCAGAAGTCTTCAATTTGACAGTATTTTGGCAGCACCTGAGTACCTAAAATCTATATTGTAGCAACAAAATACATGGAAAATACTTATAGAAATAGTTTCCAACTCATTCTAAGCATTCACCTTCTCTCTCCTAAGATTCTCCAACCTATAAACATTAATTACCATCTTACAAGCATCTTACGCTTGTCCAAAAAATAGCCATGCAAAGGTTGGGTGCCAAAGACTAAATTTGGTCTCTTACAGCATCTTATGACACATCATAACCTTCATAGATTACGCAAAAGAGTATCTTTCCAAGATAGGAACCCTGGGCTAAATATAGAAAATATACAACTAACATATCCATTATATGCGTCATAGAATCTCATAATCTTATGACAACTTGCAGCTGTCATAGATTCACTTACCAAACATTATGATAGTTTTCATACATGCCAATTATAGTAGATTCCTCAAGGAAGCATGCCTACCCTCATTTACTTTGAGTTTTTACATTTTCCAATAGTAAAAGTCACTCTATAATTACCTCCGGTTACTCTAAAATTACCCCTGCCAGTGAAGCTAGTACATCTCCTCATGGATAATTACAAATTACATATAATAAATGGAATAAATACAATATTGGGATTTACAAGGTTAATGGCACTTTATCTCAACATTCTCCCACTTGACATTATACATTGTAAATCAACCCATAGGAAATCAAATGAAAAAGAATCAGGCACTAGAAACAAGGCCCATGGCCTCTCTGCACCATACGAACTTCTCTGTGCTCACAGGCTTGGTCAATGAATCTACAACATTCTCTTGACTGTCTATCTTCTTCAGCTCAATCTCTCCATTTACAACCAACTCTTGAACAAAGTGATACTCAACATCAACATGCTTAGTCCGAGCATGATACATAGGATTCTTGGCCCAACAGATAGAACTTTGGCTATCACAACCAAACTAAATGATCCTGCAATCAAAACTAATACTTGTACATAGTCTCATCAACCAAACTGCCTCCTTAGAGACATGTGTAACAGCCATATACTCTACTTATGTGGTGGACAAATCAATTGTGGGCTGCCTCTTACTCATCCAACTCACTGCACCTCCAAACAGAGTAAACACATAGCCACTAGTGGACCTTCGACTATCCAAGTCACCTGCCCAATCTGCATCACCAAAACCCTGTATGTCCAAAGATTTATCAGCACTATCAGTACCAGAATAAACCAAACAATGATTAGGAGTACCTGCAAGATATTTAAACACCCTCTTCACATAGTTCCAATGTTGTCTACCAAGGTTAGACATAAATCTGCTCAAAACTCTCACTGCTTGGGCAATATCTAGTCTAGTACAAACTATTGCATACATCAAACTCCCTACAGCACCAGCATATGGTACATTAGACATATCCTCAAAATCATCCTCAGTCTTTGGATACATATCTAATGAAAGCTTAGTATCAATGGGTACAGGAACTCTAATTGGGTTACAGTCCTGCAAACTAAACCTCTATAAAATAGTATTCACATACTTACTTTGTGACAACCACAGCTTTCTATTAACTTTGTCCCTCCTGATCTCCATTCCCAAAATATACCTTGCAGTACCAAGATCATTCATCTCAAATGCACCTAAAAGTTGGGCTTTAAGCTTACTGATCATACCCTTAGTATTGTTGAAAGACAACATGTCATCAACATACAAAGCAATAACTAGTATAGAATCATCAACACAATAAATGTAAACACAGTAATCCTCCTCACTTCTAACAAAACGTAATTCAAAATAGATGAGTCAAACTTTTGATACCACATTCTGGGGGACTATTTCAAACCATAGAGAGACCTCTTTAACATGCAAACCCAATGTTCTTTTCCTTTTACCTCAAAACCTGTAGGTTGTTGCATATAAATTTCTTCTTCAAGATCTCCATGTAAGAATGCAGTCTTAACATCCATTTGCTCAATCTCCCAACCATAAGTTGTAGCAATGGATAAGAGAAATCTAATAGAAGTTAATTTATCAACAGGAGAGAATATATCACCAAAATTAACTCCCTCTCTCTGGGAGTGGCCCTTGGCTACCAGTCTAGCCTTGTACTTCTCCAATGACCCATCTGCTCCAAATTTCTTCTTGAAGACCCACTTACATCCTATGGCCTTTCTTTCTTTGGGAAAATGAACAAGATCCCAGGTGTTACAAGAGTCTAAAATCATCATCTCCTCCTGCATGGCTAATTGCCAAGACTCACTATCATCTACATAAATAGCTTCCCTGTAGGATCTAGGTTCATCGTTAGTACTCAATAAAGTATATACACAACAGAAATCTGGTGGGCTATACCTGTCAACTAGATTTTGTTGTCTTGTGGATCTCCTCAAGGGTGGAGTAAGAGACTCTACTCGTTCTTCTGCATGATCATCTACAACAACTTCTTCTATAACTATAGACTCATCTTCATCAGAACTACTTGAATCTTCTTCATCTTCTTCACCCCCCAATCCATCATTCTGTTCTTCCTGAGGTGCATCTTGCTGCTCTAAATCAAAGTGCACCTTCTTTACCTTTTCTTCTTTTTATTTTGGTGGCTTAGGTTCAAAAATAGCTCTAAGTTCCCTGAAAATAACATCTCTAGAAAAGATAATCTTCCAGGTTAGTGGATTCCAAAGCTTATAACCTTTGACATTATCACCATATCTAATGAATGTACACTTTTTAGCCTTTGGATCCAACTTAGATTGCTTTTCCTTAGGCACATGAACAAAAGTCTCATAGCTAAAAACCCTTAAATGTGAAATAGAAGGTTTCTTACCTATCCACACTTCATAAGGTATAGAATCAAGAGCCTTACAAGGAGTTTTGTTTATCAAGTAGTAAGCAGTACACACAGCCTCTACCCAAAAATATTTATCCAACTGTGCATCACTAAGCATACTTCTGGCTCTTTCCATAATTGTTTGGTTCATCCTTTCTGCAACACCATTCTGTTGTGGTGTATACGGAGTTGTCTTTTGTCTTATTATACCTGCATTCTTGCAAAACTCATCAAATTCCTTAGAGCAATATTCCCCTCCATTGTCAAATCTTAATATTTTTATCTTTAAACCTGATTGGTTCTCTACTAAGACTTTGAATTCCTTAAACTTAGTGAAAACTTAAGATTTATGTTTCATAAAATAAATCCATGTATATCTGGATACATCATCAATGAAGGTGACAAAATAATGAGATTTTCCAATAGATTCATTATCCACAGGTCCAAACACATCCGTATGAATAATTTTAAATTTCTCTTCTGCTCTATTGCTTCCTAAAGGAAATGATTTTCTATTTTGTTTACCAAACACACAATGCTCACAGAAATCAAAGTGCTCATCAGAATAAGAGAAACCGTCCAACAATTCTTTATTCTTAATAGTTTTCAATACATTATTGCTTGTGTGGCCCAATCTATGGTGCCACAACATACATGTATTTTCAGTAGTAACCTCAGATACATAGGAGGCATTATAAACTGTAGTGGCTTCAAGCTTGAATAGGTTTCCCAATCTCTTCCCCTTTGCTACCACCAAGTTCCCTCTTACCAATCTGCAGCCATGCTTGTCAAATATCACATGCATTCCCAAATCATTCAACTTTGAAATTAAAATTAGATTTCTAGCTAATCCAGGAACATGTAAAACACTAGGGAGGGTTTTAATCCTCCCATCACTAAAACACAACAATACCTTTCCTTTCCTAACAATCTGATATGAAGAGTTGTCACCAAGGTAGATATTACCTCCATCATATTCTTCATATGTGGAGAACCATTCCTTATGCGGGGTCATATGAAACAAGCATCCTAAGTCAATCAACCAATGATCATTAGAAACAACATTACATGTAGAAAGTAAAACATATTCACCTACATTCAAGGACTTATCTGAAGCATTCTCCCACTATTTATTGGGGTTTCTACACTCTTTCTTCACATGTCCCCTTTTACCGCAGTTCCAACACTTAACTCTATTCTTTTTACCAGGAGTCTTAGACTAGCCCTTGGACTTGTCCTTAGCTCCTTTCTGATCTCCTTTTTGTCCCCTTTCCTTAGACCTTCCCCTGACACTGAGAGCATCCCCTGAACTATCTGAACTCTTCTTCCTTAATCCTTGTGACAGTAGCACTGAAACAAGAGCATCCAACTTCGGATCCACAAGGTTAGCAGTGATAGAAAGGATAAAATCCTCCCAAGACTCAGGTAAAGAACAAAGAAGTAAGATACATTTATCTTCCTAACTAACCTCAACATCTACTGAATCAAGCTGACTCAATAACAAATTAAAAGAATTTAAATGCTCTGCAACTGATTCGCCTTCTCCCATTTTCATGGAAAACAATTTTCTTTTTAAATAAAGTTTATTTACCATACTCTTGGCTTGATAGATCTCACCCAACCGATTCCACAACTTGTGTGCGGTCTCTTCCTTTGCAACATTCAACAGGACAGAATCTGAAAGACACAATTGGATGGTTCCTCGTGCCTTCTTATCCAGTCTATCCCACTCATCTTGAGAGACATCGTCAGGTTTCTTCTCTTTCTAGATAGCCAACCATTGGTTTCTTTCTTCCAACAAATCTTCCATTTTTAGCTTCCACAACTCATACCCCATTCCATTAAACTTCTCAATGTCCAATCGAGAGGTTGATGCAACGGTGGATGCAGCCATAATAACAACACAAGATTTGCAAAATAAACACAACCAAATCTCCCACTATAGATACAACTTCCACACTACCACCCAAGAGTCAAATTTGGCCAGGCTCTAATACCAAATGTTAGAAATGAAAGCAACACTAATTCAATGGAAATCTGATTCAAGATAAATTTCAGTAATCTTTAAGTTTGAATTAACAATGGAGATTGTAACAAAACGTAAAACTCACTACAGAAAAGATGTCAAACATGAAGAACTCAACACAATGACATAGTGTTTACATGGAGAAAATCCTTGCAGGTAAAAAACTCCACCGAGAAAGAGGCACAAGTTTGTATTAATCTCAACAAGATTGTACAATACATCAACTACACAACTCTTTCCACAAGTCTTCAATTTGATAGTATTCTAGCAGCACCTGAGTACCTAAAATTTGTATTCCAACAACAAAATACAGGGAAAATACTTATAGAAATATTTTCCAACTCATCCTAGGCATTCACCTTCTCTCTCCTAAGAATCTCCAACCTGTAAACATTAATTACTATCTTACAAGCATCTTACACTTGTCTAAAAATAGCCATGCAAAGGTTGGCCGCACAAGACTAAATCTGGCCTCTTATAGCTTCTTATGATGCGTCATTACTATCATAGATTACACAAAAGAGTATATTTCCAAGATAGGAACCTTGGCATAAATATAGCAAATATACAACTAACATATCCGTCATATGCGTCATAGAATCTCAGAATCTTATGACAACATGCAGCTGTCATAGATTCACTTACCAAAGATTATGACAGTTGTCATACATGCCAAATATAGTATATTCCTCAAGGGAGTACACCTACCCTCATTTACTTTGAGTTTTTACATTTGCCAATAGTAAAAGTCACATTGTAATTACCTCAGGTTACTTCAAAATTACCCCTACCAGTGAAACTAGTACATCTCAGGTCATGGATAATTACAAATTACATATAATAAATGGAATAAATACAATATTAGGATTTACAAGGTTAATGGCACCTTATCCCAACAGGTTGGAGGTAGAGAGGGGAGCGAAGTAGAGAGTGAGAGAGAGGCTAGGAGGTAGAGATGGGAGGGAAGAAGAGAGTGAGAGAGAGGGTAGGAGGTATAGAGGGGAGGGAAGTAGAGAGTGAGAGAGGGTAGGAGGTAGAGAAGGGAGGGAAGTAGAGATTGAGAGAGATAGTGTAGGAGGTAAAGAGGAGACAAAAGAAGAGAGTGAGAGAAAAGGTAGGAGGTAGAGAGGGGAGGGAAGAAGAGAGTGAGATAGAGGGTAGGAGGTAGAGAGGGGAGGGAAGTAGAGAGTGGGAGAGAGGATAGGAGGTAGAGAGGGGAGGGAAGTAGAGAGTGAGAAAGGGTAGGAGGTAGAGAGGGGAGGTGAGAAGAGAGTGAGAGAGAGGGTAGGAAGTAGAGAGGGGAGGGAAATAGAGAGTGAGAGAGGGTAGGAGGTAGAGAGGGGAGAGAAGTAGAGAGTGAGAGAGAGGGTAGGAGGTAGAGAGGGGAGGGAAGAAGAGAGTGAGAGTGAAGGTAGGAGGTAGAGAGGGAAGGGAAGAAGAGAGTGAGGGAGAGGGTAGGAGGTAGAGAGGGGAGGGAAGTAGAGAGTGAGAGAAGGTAGGAGGTAGAGAGGGGAGGAAAGAAGAGAGTGAGAGAGAGGGTAGGAGGTAGAGAAGGGAGAGAAATAGAGAGTGAGAGAGGGTAGGAGTTAGAGAGGGGAGACAAGTAGAGAGTGAGAGAGAGGGTAGGAGGTAGAGAGGGGAGGGAAGAAGAGAGTGAGAGAGAAGATAGGAGGTAGAGAGGGGAGGGTAGTAGAGACTCAAAGAGAGGGTAGGAGGTAGAGAGGGGAGGGAAGAAGAGAGTGAGAGACAGAGTAGGAGGTAGAGAGGGGAGGGAAGTAGAGAGTGAGAGAGAGGATAGGAGGTAGAGAGGGGATGGAAGAAGAGAGTGAGAGAGAGGGTAGGAGGTAGAGAGGGGAGGGAAGTATAGAGTGTGATGGAAGAAGAGTGTGAGAGAGAGGGTAGGAGGTAGAGAGGGGAGAGAAGTAGAGAGTGAGAGAGAGGGTAGGAGGTAGAGAGGGGAGGGAAGAAGAGAGTGAGAGAGAAGGTATGAGGTAGAGAGGGGAGGGAAGTAGAGACTTAGAGAGAGGGTAGGAGGTAGAGAGGGGAGGGAAGAAGAGAGTGAGAGATAGGGTAGGAGGTAGAGAGGGGAGAGAAGTAGAGTGAGAGAGAGGGTAGGAGGTAGAGAGGAGAGGGTAGGAGGTAGAGAGGGGAGGGAAGTAGAGAGTGCGAGAGAGGGTAGGACGTAGGGAGTGGAGGGAAGAAAATAGCGAGAGAGAGAGAGAGAGAGGATAGGAGGTAGATAGGGGAGGGAAGTAGAGAGTGAGAGAGGGTAGGAGGTAGAGAGGGGAGGGAAGAAGAGAGTGAGAGAGAAGGTAGGAGGTAGAGAGGGGGGAAGAAGAGTGTGAGAGAGAGACGGTAAGAGGTAGAGAGGGGAGGGAAGTGGAGAGTGAGAGAGAGGGGAGGGAACTAGAGAGTGAGAGAGAGGGTAGGATGTAGAGAGGAGAGGGAAGTAGAGAGTGAGAGAGAGAGGGAAGTAGATGTGAGAAAGAGAGAGGAGAGGGGGAGAGAGAGAGAGAGAGGATGGGAGAGAGTGAGTGTTTCAGTTTAGCATAAGGCAAGTGCATTATAATGCACTCGCATTATGCTTTGCCTTAGAAATTTATAAGCCTTAGGCTTGGATTTGCCTTGGGATTCCAACCCAAAGGCTTGGACTGTGTTTAGGTCATCCAAGGACGTATTTTTCTAGATTCTAATAGAATTCACATAATCTGGAGCGTACTCCCCATTAGGATTGTACGTTTTTCAATGAAAAGTCAAAAAAATACCACCATAATCTTAAGCTCTTTGTTAGCTAACTAACCATATAATTTTTTCACATTTTGAGAATGTTAAGGGTTCCATATTTAATTTCTTTTATTAGTGTATCCATTTTTTGTCAAAAACTAGTGTCTGGTATTTTTGACTTTTTTTTAACCATTCATCAAAATTTCAAATAAGTTACATTTTTAGAAACCAGACTCAATTCTACACGTATTAAAAAAAATTGATTTTCAGTTAGTTTTCAAAAATTTTAGGGGGGAGCATGCTAAATTTTCTATTTTTCAGGATGTGTCCACTTTGAAAATTACTAAAAAATCAATTATTCATGAAAAAATTATTAGAAAAATTAGGGATAAACTACATGGTGTTAGCTAATTCCTCACTGAAGCGATTTTTGAAATACTAAAAAAAGTTAACATTTTAGGTAAGTACACAAAGATGAGGGACCAAAAGGGGGTCTTAAGATGCCAATTTTTTTTTAAATTAGGAAACATTGATGTTGGATGAGAAATTGAAGATAGTTACACTCAAAATTTAAAGATACAACAAAAACAAGAGTCTTAATGCTTTGAATCTAGTTTCTAAACTACTTTTTTGTTCAAGAATGGTTGAGATTAAGGGGTTCAAAAAGGGGGAGCACACAAATTAGTCATGTTTTTCTCAAAAAAGCATAACATAGAGTCTCGTGTGCTCCCCCTAAAATGTTAACTTTTTTATTACTTCAAAAATCACTTCACTGAGAAATTATCTAACACCATGTAGTTTATCCCTAATTTTTCTGATAATTTTTTCATGAATAATTGATTTTTTAGTAATTTTCAAAGTGGACAGATCCTGAAAAATAAAAAATTAAGCATGCTCCCGCCTAAAAGTTTTGAAAACTAATCAAAAATCATTGTTTTAATACGTGTAGAATGGAGTCTAGTTTCTAAAAATGTAACTTATTTGAAATTTTGATGAACGGTTAAAAAAAATTCAAAAATACTAGACATTGGTTTTTGACAAAAAATGAATACACTAACAAAACAAATTAAAGATGAAACCCTTAACATACTCAAAATGTGAAAAAAATTATATGGTTAGATAGCTAACAAAGAGCTTAAGATTATGGTGGTATTTTCTCTAACTTTTCATTAAAAAAGTGCAATCCTGATGGGGACCACACTCCAAATTATCTTAATTTGTTAGAAACTGGAAAAACACATCCTTGGATGACCTAAACACAGTCCAAGCCTTTGGTTTGGAAGCCCAAGGTAAATCCAAGCCTTAGGGTTGGAAATTACCAAGCCTAAGCATAATGCGAGCACATTATAACACGCTCGCATTATACTGAACTAAATCACTCCCTTCCTCCTCTCTCCCTCCCCACCTCTCTCTTTCTCACTTCTACTTCCCTCCTCTCTCTCTCATTCTCTACTTCCATCCCCTCCCTACATCCTACCCTCTCTCTCACTCTCTACTTCCCTGCCATCTTTACCTCCTATCATCTATCTCACTCTTTAATTCCCTCCCCTATCTACCTCCTACCCTCTCTCTGAGTCTTTGCTTCCCTCCCCTCTCTACCTACTACCTTCTCTCTCACTCTCTTCTTCCCTCCCCTCTCTATCTCCTACCCTCTCTCTCACTCTCTACTTCCCTCCCCTCTCGACCTCCTACCCTCTTTCTGAGTCTCTACTTCCCTCCCCTCTCTACCTCCTACCTTCTCCCTCACTCTCTTCTTCCCCCCTCTCTACCTCCTACCATCTATCTCACTCTCTACTTCCCTCCCCTCTCTACCTCCTACCCTCTCTCACTCTCTACTTCTCTCCCATCTCTACCTCCTACCCTCTATCTCACTATCTTCTTCCTGATGGTGACTGGTTGTCATTGATGTCAAAAAGGTTGGTTGATGAGTGGTCTTGCAAAGAATGTTTCAAGGATGCAGAATGGTTGATAGATTTATGTTTGATCTTGTGCAAATATTTCATGGATAAATCCTCAAAGATGGTGCAGTTTTTAATTCAGGATGTCTTCAAGTGGCAGTGATTTAATGCAGAGACAATGTGTGTCTTGCAGATGTAGAGAATGGACTTATACTCTTGGTCTTCACAGGTTTGGGCTTCTTGGTGCCTTAGAAGTTGATATGTTGATCATGATGCAAGGTTGGTTGAAAGTAAGTTCACAAGGTCTCATCAGAACTACAGGTCATGGAGTGATCATTATCATTATCTTGATAACATGTGTTGTTGTTTTGGATATCATAATTCAAAGTTTTCATGAGTTGTTGTTCAAGACACTTGTCAGTTGTTCTTGGGTTGATATTAGGTCACCTTTCAGGAGCTTGGTCAGTGTGAATGCTTGTCAAGACAGTGCAATAAAGTAATCTTTGTTTGAAGTGGGTCATTATCATCAGAGGTCTTATTTGATCAGATTGATACAAATGACAAATTCCACTAAGTCTATGTCTTTCTCATTACACACAGTAGTCTTCATCAGTATTCAGTGGCATGATCTTCATGGTCTTGGTTTTAGTTGTGGCAGTTATGATGTTGGATAAAGTATATTCTAAAGCCAAACTCTAAAGTTTTCTATGCCCATAATCTATATCATTCACTTTATGACATAAATTGTTGTTGACTTACAATAGCAAGTAAATTCACTTACTAATACCTGCTAAAGGGGTTTTTGAGCATCCATTGACCGGCCCCTTTTTTCTTTAACTTACCTTTTTTGCAATGGTCATCATATAAGCGGCCTCCTTGGTTTGAAATTCCATGCTAATTGTTATCGGCTTTGAAGTTTTCCATTAGGCTTTTTATGGCTTTTTTAGCCTATTCTTTATCAGCCCTCTTTTGTCAAATAACCTCGGTCATACATATGTGGATTTGGAGTAGTTTTTGATATATGGAGAGCCCGTTATGTAAGGCATAAACCGCCAAAAGGGAGCCCGATGCTTTAAGGAAAAATACTATTAAAAATTTGTGAGGAGTTTAGAAAGTCTTGAAGCCCGATTCAAGATAAATAATTTCTTTTTTAAAAAAACTTAGTAATTTCCTTTTTGGTCAGTTCTTTTTGTCATAAATGTAAGGAGATTTTTTTAAAGAGATTTTTTGTCTTTATGAAGAGATTTTTGAGTGAAGTGTTAAAAGGCAAAAAATGCTTTTAATAATTTTTGTCTCTGAGTATGAATCCAAACATGAAGAGAAATTGGGAGAGATTATTTTTGTTGCAGATTGGATAAAGATTTTTTATTTTGCAGGAGATTATTTTTGAAGAAGAATTTGAAGAGGATAATGAAAAATTTGTTTGAAGAAATTTGCAAGGGTTTTGTGTTTTGGAGGATATGAAACATCATGCAGAGATTGTAGATATGAGCAGAGAATATGAAGAGTTTTCAATAGGGTTTGATATTATATGATCCTATTTTTAGATGGTTTTATGCAGGTATTGAAAAGGTTTTCATGGAGAAGATTTGTCCTGTAAGAAAATAAAGAATTCTATTTTATGAATCAGGAAGGAAATAATGTATTGAAGTTGGTTGTTAATATTTTGTGAAGATAAAGAGTTTATTTGTAGGGAGATGAAGAAATTGAAATGAAAGGTCTCAAATATGAAAAGATATTCTTTCATCTTTAAAGGGAAATATAAATGGGTTTTTGGTTTCATGAATCTAAAGAATGTGAAAGGTTTTGGATTAGATATATGTTCTTTTATTTTTGCAGGTGACAATATATAAGATGCATTGTTTTTGAAGACATTAAAAAGAGAAGATGAAAGGACAAAATGATCATCAGTGAGAGAAAATGACTGTGCAGAATGTGAAAGGTGAAAAGACATCCAATTTACATATAATAGTCTTTCAGGTGCATTGATGGTGTGACCAGTGAGACAGAGATGAAACATACAGAGAAGTGAAGTGTAGTTGAGTATATCCAGATGAAGGATTGTTTGAATAGAATGGACATTTGACAGACACAAGAAAGAGAAGAAATGTTTTGTATTGAAACAAAGAAACCCTCTAAATTCTAGTTTTCAGTTTGTTCTATATTAGGGGTTGGTGCTCCTTGAAGCTGGTGCTTCTAAACAGTATGCCAGTGAGGCTTATAGGTCAGTAAGACCTCTCAATTGTCAGTGAGACATAATATTCAGCCAGTGAGGCTTTGTAAGATGTTTTCAAAGTTAAGCAAGTGAGGCACTTCATGAGTGGTTTTTCTACCCCTGAGGGTTTTCCACTTGGTAAAAAGGTTGTGTCTTGATTTCTTCTATGTGTGTGCATATTATTGGTTTGATCATGTTTTGTTTACATCTGTTATTGTAAGTCTTGTGCATATAAACTCAACAAATCATTAATGTATTCCTTTCTATCTGTTCTGTAAGAGAAAGCTTGCAAAAAGTTGTAAAATGTTTGAAAACTAATACAACACTGATTCACCCCCCCTCTCAGTGTTGTCTGGACTCCTACACTTCCCTCCCTTCTCTACCTCCTACCCTCTCTCGTGCTCTCTACTTCCCTCCCCTCTCTACCTCCTACACTCTCTCTCACTCTCTACTTCCCTCCCCTCTCTACCTCCTACTCTGTCTCTCACTCTCTTCTTCCCTCTCCTGTCTACCTCCTACCCTCTCTCTGAATCTCTACTTCCCTCCCCTCTCTACCTCCTACCCTCCCTCTCACTCTCTTCTTCCCTCCCCTCTCTCGCACTCTATACTTCCCTCCCCTCTCTACCTCCTACCCTCTCTCTCTCACTCTATTCTTCCATCCCCTCTCTACCTCCTACCCTCTCTCTCGCTCTCTACTTCCCTCCCCTCTCTACCTCCTACCCTATCTCACTCTCTTCTTCCCTCCCCTCTCTACCTCCTACCTTCTCTCTCACTCTCTTCTTCCTTCCCCTCTCTACCTCCTACCCTCTCTCTCACTATCTACTTCTCTCCCCTCTCTACCTCCTACCCTCTCTCACTCTCTACTTCCCTCCTCTCGCAACCTCCTACCCTATCTCTCACTCCCTTCTTCCCTCCCCTATCTACCTCCCATCCTCTCTCACTCTCTACTTCCCTCCCCTCTCTACCTCCTACCCTTCTCCCACTCTCTACTTTCCTCCCCTCTCTACCTCCTACCCTCTCTCTCTCACTCTCTTCTTCCCTCCCCTCTCTACCTCCTACCCTCTCTCTCTCACTCTCTTCTTCCCTCCCCTCTCTACCTCCTACCCTCTCACTCTCTGCTTCCCTCCCCTCTCTACCTCCTACTTCTCTCCCCTCTCTACTTCCTACCCTCTCTCACTCTCTACTTCCCTCCCCTCTCTACCTTCTACCCTCTCTCTCACTCTCTTCTTCCCTCCCCTCTCTACTTCCTACCCTCTATCACTCTCTCTTCCCTCCCCTCTCTACCTTCTACCCTCTCTCCCACTCTCTACTTCCCTCCCCTCTCTACTTCCTACCCTCTCTCTAACTCTCTTCTTCCCTCCCCTCTCTACCTCCTACCTTCTCTCTCACTATCTTCTTCCCTCCCCTCTACCTCCTACGCTCTCTCTTACTCTCTACTTCCCTCGCCTCTCTACCTCCTACCTTCTCTCACTCTCTACTTCCCTCCCCTCTTTACCTCCTACCCTCTCTCTCACTCTCTTCTTCCCTCCCCTCTCTACCTCCTACGCTCTCTCCCACTCTCTACTTCCCTCCCCTCTATACCTCATACCCTTTCTCACTCTCTACTTCCCTCCCCTCTCTACCTCCTACCCTCTCTCTCACTCTCTTCTTCCTTCCCCTGTCTACCTCCTACCCTCTCTCACTCTCTACTTCCCTCTCGTATCTACCTCCTACCCTCTCTCTTGCTCACTCTACTTTCCTCCCCTCTCTACCTCTCCTCATCATTCTTCAAATCCAATGAAATTTCATAAATTATCTTGTTCCAATTTCATCATCCCAATTTATATCTTCATCCCTCTTTGCATGTCCTAGTTTTCTTGTTTCCATGTTCTTTGTTAATAAGGGAGAGGGAGAGGGAGGAAGAGGGAGAGAGGGTAGAGATGGAGGGGAGAGAGAGGGGAGAGATGGGGTGTGTGTGAGAGAGAGAGAGAGAGATGGTTGGTCAGGTTTATGAGTTTAGGGTTGCTTAAGTTTAGGTTTTAGGGGTTAGGGTTTAGGGGAATTATTTGGGGTTTAGGGGTTTAGGGTTGCTCAGGTTTATGGTTTATAGTTTAGGGGTTAGGATTTAGGGGCATTATTTAGGGTTTTGGGAGAGAGAGAGAGAGAGAGAGAGAGAGAAGGTTTCTCAAGTTTAGGGGCATTATTTAGGGTTTATGAGTTTAGGGTTGCTTAGACCTTTAGGGGAATTATTTAGGGTTTATGAGTTTAGGCTTTCTCATGTTTAGGGTTTACAGGTTAGGGTTATGGTTTAAGGGTTTAGCCTGGTTGCTCAAGTTTAGGGTTTAGGGGTCAGAGGCATTATTTGAGGTTTATGAGTTTAGGGTTGCTCAAGTTTAGGGGTTAGGGTTTAGGGGAATTATTAAGGGTTTAGGGTTTAGGGGTTTAGGTTTGCTTAGGGTTTAGGGGTTAGAGGTTTAGGGTTGCTCAGGTTTAGGGTTTAGAGAGAGATAGAGTGAGGGGACCAATAGAGATTGGGAGAGATAGGGAGATAGAGGTTTAGGGTTGCTTCTAGAGTTTATGGTTTAGGGGCTAGGGGTTAGGGTTTAGGGGCATTATTTAGGGTTTAGGGTTTACGAGTTAAGGTTTAGAGAGAGAGGGGGGGACCGATAGGGAGATATAGAGGAGAATGAGGGGGGACATAGGGAGATAGAGGGTGAGGGACATGGCCAAAGACATAGGCAGAGAGATTGAGAGGTAGAGGGATGATAGAGATAGGGAGATAGGGGTTTAGGTTTTAGGGGTTAGGAGTTTAGAGAGGGAGAGATAGGGAGATAAAGGTTCAGGGGCGTTATTTAGGGTTTAGGGGTTTAGAGAGAGAGGGAGATAGAGAGATAGATATATACTTATACATAAAGGTTTGCATAGATATATACTTATAAATATATACTTAGACATAGAGAGAAAACACTAAAATACTTGTTTGCATGCATGAAAGTATAAAGATTTCATGCTTCCCAAAACATGCTCACGTTATAATGCAAGCGCGTTCTGAGAAGAAAAAAATGGGAAAAAAACATGTGGGATCCGTGTTCAAACCCCACATGTATGTTATTCCCTACTTGCCATGCATGCTATCAGATAAGAAAATGCTTTTTCATGGTGTTTGACATTTTAAGAATCATTTTTTGATCAATCCACCACCTTTTTTGTATTTTCAACGTAGAAGAACTAGGTTTGCATGTTTTTGGACAAAATTTGTTAATTTAAACTGAAAGTTTCATGTGTTCATATTGTTTCAAAGCTAATTACCATTGATATAGATTGAATTTTATGATATATGTTTGTTTTTTCATAAATTTCACTAATCCTATTCTAGAGTTATATAGAATTCATAATCAAACTTGCCAAAAAGATCAATTTGAGGATTTTGAAGCCAAATTTTGGAGGATTGGTCAACTCGAGTATCAAATTCTAAGGTATGTTCTTTATGTCCAATTTAATTCACTTTATGTTGTTTAGAACACTCACAATCACTAAAAGTGGAACTATCTAAGTTTAAAAAGTCATCATTATGTGTATTAATAGAATTAGAATCATTAAAATATGATATATACATGATTTTGTTGTATCTTGAATCATTAATAGAATTTTTTATATCTTGAATTTGAACTATCATCGATACCTCCCTATAACAAAGTATTATCATCATTCTCTCAATCGTCCTCTTGGCCATTCAACTCATGCTCATCATTGGGACTAGGTGTGCCATCATACTCAATGTCTTCTTTACTACCAATTGACTGATTTGTATTGATTGATTGTGATAATTCAACACTTTTAGTGCTTACAAGAGTACACCATACTTAGATTGTTTGTCATAATTTTCTTCATACTTAGTCAAAAGTTGTTGACCAAAACACATGAACCATTTATGTATGTCTTCATACATTGCAACCAAAATCAAACTATGGCTTGCGATAACAAAGACAAACTCTCAATTTCTTCTTATCACTTGTGATACCTCAAAACATTCTCTAGAACATATACATGTTCTCAATTGTCACTACATGCACTCCAACACTGCTACATGTGCCCTTGCACTACCATACATGCCCTAGCAACTCACTTAGCTCATGATGCAATAGCGAGTTCTTCAAAAATTTGTTGTTTCTATTTATCCCTCTTAGATATTCATTAGATCTTCTTCCTTCTCATCTTCTCATCATTATATTCTTCTTTAATAACCTATCTCACCATTTATCCGATTGCCCTTGTAATGCCAATTTACTTATGAAAGTCCTAGGGTTTGATCATTCTTATTTTGGACTACTGTTCGAACAATGTCATGTGATATTCCTAAGGTTAAAATGACTATCCTATACATTCATGATTCCTAGAAAACTCCTCCTTTACACCTTGACAAGATATCAAATTATCTTCATAGGGTTTGATGTTCCTATTGACTGCCATGATAGTCCTAGTTGGGTTGATAGTCCATTTAAGGTGCTTGACAATTCTAATCTGTATATAATCAATCCTTTTCATCATTGTCATCTCTTACCTTGTGATCCTAAGGAGTACCATACAATATAGGTTACCATGCATTGATATCCTCATAATCATCCAAAATTAGTAGAAAAATAACTATCCATAAACCTACGCATGATAGACTAGCAAGTAGTTTATTTCTAGGTGTTCTTAGGTCACTAGGTATTTTTCATATAATTGGTAATGTTCTTAGGATTTGATACAATCTATGAGGGATTTATTCTTAGGGTATCTTTTCATGATACATAACACACAATATCAAATGAGGAGAACTCAACATGACAGTTATTGATAGTGTGCATTTGTTTAACTTAAAAACTATGAATGGCTTCTCCCAAAGTGTCAATACCTTTGCATTTGATGTAGTAATCTTTCATGTGAATAGGGTAGTGAGAGCCTATTGCATATTTTGAATATATGACCTTAACAATGTCTAGAGTTTCATGATAGTCTTCTATGTTTATAATGTGACAGTCTATGTGGTTGTTTGTAATAGTCATAGCACAATTTGATAGTCTTTTCCCTCAACATCACCTCTATAAGCAATTTATGTATCATTGTATGATAATGTTCACATATGGGATATACTCAAAATATAGTTTAGAATAACTTGTTTTACATGAAATGATGATCTTCAGTCAAGTATATCATGATAATCCTAAATACCTCCAATAATTTTTATGATAGTGGTGGCTATCTTTTCATCATGGGACAATACCTTTGCATCTTAGGGTGATGGTTATGTATTACTTGTGATAATTTATCTTGGAAACCTTGCACTAATGATCTACATTCACCTTATTGATACCTATGCAAAAATATCAAAGATATTTGGACAATGCATTATGAACAACTTCATGACAATCATGGTTGATAGGATAGTGCTAAAACTCACAAAAGATCCTCCTTTTTCATATTTGGTCATGAGAACTTCTGTTACAACTTTTTCCACCATGCTTTTTATCAAAAAATTTACAAGTAGGTTATCATGAAACAAAAATCTAAATTATTTTCAATAAGCTAGCCTACAGTCAATAAATTATTTACAAGTAGGTCATCATGAAACAAAACTCTGCCCTGAATTTATGCACCTTGTTATTCTACCCTAAACCTAACTCTGTAGAAAATCAGACTTGTAATGATGACAATTGATAAAGGATGGGATCTATTGTTATGAATTAGGATCTGTTGTTATGGACCAAATTACATATATAAGGATCTGTTGTTATGAATCAGCACATGTGTACATACCAAATTATGCAAGGATATGCTCCAATGAGGGTTGATAAAGGAAGAATAAGTCTTATGTTACAATCTGCCCAAACTCCTCTATTCAAAAATAATTGTCTACCATTTTCATTATTGGGAATTGTCATGAGTTGTTGCTTCCTTCTCCAATTTTGGATTTTGTTGCAAAAGCCCCCTCAAGTTCTAATTATCATTGTCTTATTCATCATGCTTATAGAAATCATCATCATGCCAAGGAAATGAGCAACGACTCTAAAATCACAAGAGCATGAAGTTGAGAATGAGAGGAAAAGAGAAAGAATGAGGCGAATTCGTGAAAGTAGGAAATTGTCAACCATACAAGACATTCCATCATTGCCAATTGAAGAGGAACATGACACATCTAATGAAGCTATGAGAGAGATGGAATTGGTGGCACAAAGGGAATGAATGCAAAACCTCAGTTCAATGAGGAAACTGAATCTCCAAGTTGGAGGCACTCCATCGTCCATAGGTCAAGTTGAAGAAACATCAACATTATCTTCTTGAATTAGAGGCACTCCATCTTTCACAGGTGAATTTGAAGGTACATCTGTTGGACTACAAGACCACTGAGAGGGGGGGTGAATTAGTGGTCTATAAACTTTTAAAACCTTTTGCGCCTTTTAACTCATAGGATAGAGAATGAGAGAGACTTCAAAGATTTATCAAATACATATGCACAAGTATGATTATAAACATTATGATCAAGACCTCAAAGACAACACATTAGGGAAAACACATAAAGATAAACAACATAAACCATAACACATGTTTTTCATGAGTGGAAAACCCTCATAGGGATGAACAACCACTCAGAAAATGCCTCACTGGCTTAATCAAAAACATGCCTCACTAGCTACACAACATGCCTCACTAGCAAGAGAACCTCACTGGTTACAGCCTCACTAGAAAATACAACTACCTCACTGGCAATTAGGTGCCTCACTAGAAACAAGTGTCTCACTGGCAATACAAAATGCCTCACTGGCAAAGAAACCTCACTAACAAATACAACTGCCTCACTGGCAAAATCAAAATCCACCAGTTATAGAGCCTCACTGGCTTTTTCAAGTTCACTACTACCTCACTGGCATTTCACATTCATAGCTGCCTCACTGGCATTACACATCCATTGCCTCACTAGCATTAGACATCAACAATGAAAGAAAAAATACAACTTCAAGGGGTTACCCTGTTACAATAAGAACCATCATCAAACACAAGTCTCTCAAATACAATGAGAGTATAAACAAATCAAGATTCTTTAATCCTCTATAGATAGTAACAAATAAACATTCTCTTAACAAAAAGACCTTAAAGACATTCAATCACAAAAACCCTCTGTCTCTGCATAAGGAAACTCAAACATTTGATCTACATAAGGAAGCAACCATTATACCTTATCAATTTCTGTCAACATATGTTGTGTTAGGCTCATGTACTTTCTATCTTATCACCCTCAAACAAGATCATGATGTCCTCTACTTCCTCTCTACTATATAACTTATTATCTTTATTCTACAACAGTCAATATAGTTGTCTCATTCACCAGAGTCTTTGACAATCAACATAATTTGTTTCCATGCTTCTTTGATTCGCATAAATGTCTCTGTATACATTTCTTGTCTACAATGATCTATCTAGCATTTCTTAATGACCTCACATCACAATAACACTTTGAAGCTTCTGTGGTAAGAAATACAAACCCTAACAACATCCTTATTCATGATTCTAAAATACTGACACATCATAAAAGATATCTATATGTATTGATCATATCTGCCAAATTCTCACATACAGGACTTTGGTGTAATCTCCATTTAAAAAATGATTACCACACAAAGAGAGAGAACTCCAAACTACTCATCATTCCTGAGTTACAAGATTAGGGTTTTTTTCTTATTCATTACATGGAATAAAATAGTTATAAAACTGGTAAAAACCACCTCACATTGTGAAGACACCCATACAGATCAACTGAATCCATCAAATTTCCTTTTGACAAGGTAGACGTTAGGATTTGAAATCTATGTAAATGATGACCATTGATTTCATGATTCGCGAGCTAACCAAATTAAATATGTGCCTTTAGATTCATTTTGCTGCTCATACATCAAGACATCACCGAAAGCGTCGATGTCCTAGGTTAAAGAGCCGATCAAAAATATGACTTAGAACCCCTTAAGTGGGTAAACTTTAAGTGACAAACCTGTAGCAAACAGTCAACCATCAAACATAACTAAAAGTGACTTAGTTGAGTGACAGGTAAAAAAGGTAAACTTAGCATAGGGTTAGAGTAGAATCTCAACAACATCTCAACACAATCTGAAGGCTTATGACATGTAACATCGCACTACTTCCAAACCTCTTAAGCATGACACACCAATCCAATGAAGGAAAAAACTAAGCACCATATAACATCTTGAAGTTCAATGAATCCTACAATGAACCCCAAAGCATCAAACACCTTGAATCCATGTACCTTGAAGATTAACATAGCACTGAACCTGGTGTCTTTGAAACATGGCATGAAAGCAATGACATGGAAAACAAGATCTTGACATCAAATATGATCTAGTCATCACATCAACTAGCTATCAACATCAACTGAGATCAATCACTTGGAACATACATGAAGATATTAATAACAAGCCAGTTCTCCAATCCAATAACAACCTAGATATGATGAAACATTACAATAACCTTGTATCATGAAGCATGCAAAGAATGAAGCAACAACCTTTGACATCAATGAAAAACTATACCAATGCCAACAAACTCCCCCTTTGGCATTGATGTCAACATTCTCCAAGTTTGTACCTTATTCATTCTCCAATTTTGCTGCACCTTATTACTCCCCCTTTGAAAACAATGACAAAGGGTAGCTCCAAATTGAAGGATGAGAAATAGATAGCCCTATTATCAGCACTATCAAAACACAATCAACCAAAGTCCTAGTCCTTCAACTCTTTAAGACTTGTAACTCCTGCAATCTTTTGTTTTTCTACCCTTGTCTTTTTTGGAACATATCAACCATAAAATATCAAAGAAGAACAATAAACTTTGATAATGAAATAAAGTGACACTATCACCTTTTAATAAAGAACTAGGTACCCAATGACAAACTTCATTACCTCTGGCAGAAAGAAGAAACATCTCAAGGAATACTTTCTCAAATCTATGGTTTATTTCCAAGGGGTTTGAATAACATCTCAAAGAGCATCTCCCACTCAACTCAAGCTATTCTTCATGCAGTTGGTCATCACTGTGACACTTGTGCATACCAATGAATCAGGACAAACATAACACTAAAACTCTTGTTTCACTTTATGAGCACTTCTTATCATTGACAACATGATCTTTTGCATCAACTAGCAGTATTGTTATATATATATCAAGACCAAAGCATTACTGTCCCCACTATAAATACAAGACAATGAGTAGTACCAGTACTATCAACTACCATCAACAGCACTATCAGAGAGTTATTATTGTGCCATTAAAGTACCACTAGTCAACTGTACAACCAATCTATTTTGTGTGAGTTTTACAAACACTACATAATGAGTAATCATGAAGCATTGAGACACACTAGGATGATTGTGGAGTTGACATCCATATCATGCAAGCACCTTTGTTAACCATGCTGAGGTCATTCGACATGAAAGCATAAAGACATTATGATCAATGTGAATGTTCTTCCTAATACACCTAGGATCAAATATTAATAAACATGTACCAACTAAGGAGCATAAGTACCAACAATACCAAGTACCAATCAAAGGAGCATATCAATTGTTAATACATACCAAACTAGTAAATCAAATGAGCATGATTACAAAAACAAGAAGCTGAATTACTGTCATTGTTGAAACTATTGTTCTAACATAATACTATTGTTCCTTCAATCCATCCATCAACATATAACTATCTTAACTACAAGATAATGTTCATTCAAAACTCACCAAGCAACTACTGGCACTGTCACTGCATTTCCAAGTTACTCGAAAAGAAAACCAAAACAATTGAGAGTGCTTTATGATTAGACAATGTCAAGAAATATTCTAGAAATGTTTCCAACTGAATGTTATCAACTGTCAAACCAATGTATTACCAAATATAGAACTTTGTCAACAACACTAGAGCACTGTACTTTTGATTACTTTGTGATCTTACCAAAATTTTGCAATGAAGAAAGATCATTGTATCTTGCAAAATAAAATTTGGATCATTGTCAATAGAAACAACACAATCACTAGAAGCAAGCAAGTATAGCACTTTTTCAAGTAATAATTGTCTAAAGTGTGTACGTTGCCAAGTAAAACACTCTCCATCTTAAGCAAATCACATGCTCAAGACTCAAGATCCTGCAACTCAAAGGCACTGTTCACTTTACTTTGATCACTGTACACTTATCACTGACCACAAACAAATGATCCAAACTGAGGCAAAAAGAACATGAAGAATGCAAAGATGTTCAACATATTCAACTTACAGTGTTGTACTAACTCTCAAGCATCATTCATACCAATTTGTGCAACTGTCAAGCTTTCACTCTATCAACAAGTATAGCTTGCTTAACTCATGAGAGTTATCCTTGACTGCAAATATCTGCAAATGTTCACTTCCATAGTCTTGCCTAGTTTACTGTCTTGGAAATTGTCCAAACAAATTTTACAGTCCAAGAGACAAATGGCCATAGCATACATGAACAATCCAACAATGACTATCACTAACTCAAGGTAAATCAACTGGTCAAAAGTCAAGATCACTAGAACACATCATCCAGTACCTATTCAACATTTTGTATTCCGGAAATGGTAATAGACAGTCTTAAAAACATCATAATCACCAAAGCATATTAATAAGCAAAGCATACCAAACTATCTTCACTGTTTCCAAAGACATTGCCTGGCAACAAGAATGTTCATACCTACCCAAAAGAGTCAAGAGAGAAGAGTTGAAGGTACTACCTCAAACTATCCTATTGTCATCATCAGTATATTGGACAGAACTGTCACTTGCCAATACATCATCCAAAGCATGAACCCAGATAGTAGAGACATGAAACAAGAAAATTATGAAGTCATCATGCCACTGTTTCATGAATTTACTATCTCCAAGCAAAGAGTGTTTGAAGACACATAATTAAAACCCACTGCTGAATGTTACCTACTCCTCAATCTGTCACTTGGCATGAATACCACAAGTATAATATTGTCTTGAGAAATACAAAATGAATATGAGCAACATATCATTTTCAAGACTCGTGTAATACAATCATTGCACAAGGACTGCCACCAAAGTTTCAATCAAAATCACTGTCAAAGAGTAAAACCAAAAACACCAACCATCTTGTCAAGCTTTCAACAAAAGAACAATATGTACAAATGTATATGAAGATTACCAAGCAAACACCTTGGAGAATCTTTGCTCTTGATGAACTATGAAAAATACAAGCATGAAGACAACTTGAGATCACTGTTCTTTTGATCATCCTTCCAAAATTTTGTTCCATCACCTCTCGAAACTCCTTGGGGGGAAGAGATAAAGCATTGGATGACTCCCCCTAAATCCATGTTGCATCTTTTAAGCTATTATAAATGTTTCTTGTGTAGCATGCACAAGATTAGGTTCAACCTTCTCTTTCACTTGTTTCCTTCTCTAAACCTTCTTAACACCTATCTTCTTATGGTGATTAACTGATTTCATTAGATCACTCTTACAATATTGTGCAATATGTCCAACCTTATGACATCTATAGCATATGATCTTGTGACTAACAGGAGGAACAAAAGAATTATTTGTTGCAAGTATGAGCCTAACCGGTGTTGTCATTGATGTCAACATACTCCTGTTGCATTGATGATAAGGATTGGATGAGCTGTGTGCTGAGGATATTGAGAAAATTAGTCCTGATCAAAAATAGAGAAGAACAGTAAAGGCAGTGAGGTAAAGATCCTAGTTAAGATGAAGATCAGAGGATGCGCTTCAAAGGGTTTGTATATATGTGTCTTAAGATGATCTAGGAAAGATTTCAGGGGTCCGCATAAAGACCTGAAGAAGTTATGGCCACTTAAGTAAAACCGGTTCCGACAGGTGTTGAGAGGTGACAGAGTGACACAGATAGGTCCGGTGAGATCCGGAAATGCAATATCTTGTTCTATGGATTTGGTGGAATGTTTAGGAAGCTAATGTGGATTGACAACTCAATTGGTTCATGGTCTGGAGGTCCGCAAGCATCCATTCCAATATGACAGTGATGATAGACTATGTTCTTGAGGTTTCGGATGAAGGAGAGAATGATTTTAGTAAACAGAAGTAGTGTGGATGTTCTCGGTGATTCAGGCAAGCTTGTGGAGGTCTTTGGATTGTGTCCAGTTCATGTTAGTGGTCCGCATTGAAGATTGAGCTCGCAATTGAACAACTACTTTTGGATGATGGTGTTTCTTCTTAAGTCTGGCTGACCAGATGAGTTACACATCCTGCGGATGATCTAGAAGCTGTCCTGTGAAGAATGGTGTGTTCCCAAAGAAAGATTGAAGTCTCAGATCTGTGTAGTTGACAATGTGTTGATCCGCGTGAAGTCTTTTTGTAATAAGTCATGTTGTATTTATGTACTTGCTCTGTAATATATGCCGACTTGGATGATAATTCCTAAGTCAATGTCTTGTATAAATAAGGAGTTGTAAATTCATTTCAAAGTGTGTTTTTGGAGATGAGAGTGTGGTAGGTGGAAAGTGAAAAGTAGAGCAGAAGTGTTGGGCTTAAATGGAACTGACTCAAGCATAGTAAAGATGTTATTTCTCAGTTCAAGTATGTAATACTTATTATTAGGCAGTGGGCCTCTTGTGAGCAGTGTGTGCTTGGGCAACGATCCCTAATTGGCATGTGCCATTTTGTTCTTTCTATTCTTCTAACAGAGAATACAATCTTGGGTTAGTCACCCTGTGGTTTTTCCCTTAACTGGGTTTTCCACGTAAAAATCTTGGTGTCAATGTGTTAATGTGTTCTTGCTCTTGAATTGTTGCATTACATTTCCATGATTGATTTATTATTATGCTACTGGATAAGAAAAGAATTTAAAGTGATTAATAGAAAGAAAGTGTCGGACAACTGATTCACCCCCCCTCTCAGTTGTCTATCCTAAATCTAACAATTGGTATAAGAGCCAAGTTCCTCTAAAAGAGATTAATTGCTTGAGGAGATCCAAAGTGTTGTCCTACAAGAAGGATAGTCCGAGGTTTGATGGACTCAATTTCACTCTTTGGAAAAGTCACATGGAATGTCACTTACAATGTAAGGGAATGTAGTATTGGATCATGGCTTCAAAGAAGTATAGTCCTCCTCAGAATGGTCTGAGAACCGTAGATGAAATCAGAGATGCTGAAAACAATCTGCAGACTAAAGAAGCTCTTCTAAGTGCCTTGTCTGATTCAGAGCTAACAAATGTTGTTGACCTACAAACTGCTTTTGAGATTTGGGAAAAATTGGAACTTCTGCATGAAGGAGACAAGTATGTTAAATGTGCCAAGCTACAAAGTCTGAAAGGAAAATTCAAAAATCTAAAGATGAGAGAAGATGAAAATATCACTACATTTATGCCAAGAGTAAATGAGCTTGTTTGTGGCATTAGATGTGCTAGTGGAGTCTTGGATGAAGATGAGATTATTGGAAAAGTTCTCAGATCCCTTCTTGATTCTTACAAATACAAGGTTGCTGCTATTGAAGAATTCAAATCTATTTCAGGTATCACAAGAGATCAATTGGTTGGTAAATTGGTTGCATTTGAATTGACTGAGTTTAGATATGCCCCCCCAAGACTAAATCTGCATTCAAAGCTAGTGCCTCTGTTAAAGGAAAACAAAAGTTTGATCCGGGAGAGAACTCCTCAAAGAAACTATCATGGTATGAGAAAGAAAGAAAAGATCTAGAAGAAGATGAAGCAGAAGCTGCTCAACTTGAAGCCCTTATTGCAAAAAGGCTGCCAAGAGGATCCGGTAAGTATGAAGGGAAATTACCTTTTAAATGTTTTAATTGCAACAAGATTGGTCATTTTGCCTCAAGGTGTCTGGAAAGATTTTAAAGGCCAAACCCTAACCAATCGAGGTTCCAGAAGAATTGTTACTATGTTCATGAAGATAATGATAATGAAGGAGTAATAGATGATGAATCAGAAACAGGAAACAAATCCGGAAGTGACTAGGTGTTAATTGCCATCAAGGAAGAAAATCCAATGCCCTCTGAATCTGTCAATCATAAAACTGTAGAAAAAGCTCTGGCTACTCAAGTTGAAGAAAAGGATGATTGGGTCATTGACAGTGGATGCTCTCACCATATGACAGGTAACAAAAATAAGTTCATAGATTTGGAAAGGTATGAAGGAGGAGTGGTGAAGTTTGGTGATAATTCTGCTGGTAGAATCAGAGGTAGAGGAACCATTTCTTTTGATGGAAAGAACAAAACCAGTAATGTATTGTATGTTGAAGGTCTAAAGCACAATCTTCTCAGTGTTGGATAGTTAGTGGACAAAGGCTATGATCTCTGATTCAAGAATGGAACATGCAAGATCTTTGAAAGTTTTGGAATAGAGATTGCATCCAGTACTCAAACAAAGGTAATATCTTCCACTTGGTTGGTACTGGTAAAAATTGCTTATTTGTTCAAATTGATCAAAGTTGGTTGTGGCATAGAAGAGTGTGTCATGTGAATTTTGATAATATCATCAAGATAGGCAACACTCAGGCTGTAAGAGATCTTCCAAGATTAGTAAAGCCTACCAATAGTTTGTGCAAGGAATGTCAGTTGGGCAAACAAAGTAGAGTCTCATTCAAAAGCAAGGAACAATCCTCTACTGGATTATTGGACTTAGTTCATACTGATCTATGTGGTCCGACAAGAATCAAGAGTGTACAAGGTGATAGATACTTCATGTTATTAATTGATGACCATTCTCAGATGATGTGGGTAACTTTTCTGAAAGAGAAATCAGAAGCTCTTGAGAAATTCAAAATATTCAAAGCTATGGTAGAGAATGAAACCGGATTAAAATTAAAATGTCTAAGGTCTGATAGAGGTGGAGAATTCACATCCGGTGAGTTCATAGAATTCTGTGAGAAACATGGAATAAAAAGACAGTTGTCTGCTCCTAGGACCCCACAGCAGAATGGAGTTGTGGAGAGAAAGAACCGGACCATCTAGGAAGCATCTAGAACCATGATGATGGAAGCAAATGTTCCTTAGATCTATTGGAGAGAAGTTGTAAGCACTGCTATATATACTCTCAATCAAGTACAAATCAGAAGCAATACTGGTAAGACTCCCTATGAACTTTGGTTTGGCATTACTCCCACTGTGAGGTATTTCAGAGTCTTTGGTAGCAAATGTTACATTAAAAGAGATGAAGATTTAGGAAAATTTGATGCTAGAAGTGATGAAGGAATATTCTTGGGTTATTCTACTCAAAGCAAAGCTTACCGGTGTTATAACAAGAGATTAAGGAAGATTGTTGAAAGTACAAATGTGATGGTTGATGAAGGTGTTGAAAAACCCTCAATATTTTATGAATATGATGAAGATGATCAAAATGATGTTTTTGTTCAAGGAGCCCAAGCTCCCTCTAAAATTCAGATTCAGACTGATCCAGTAAATCAGGAAGAAGAGATAAGTTTGAATGAACCTGTTCAAGAATCAGAAGTGCAAGAAACTCCCAAAGTTCCCAAGTATGTAAGACTGAATCACTCTGAAGATTAGATCATAGGTGATAAAATCAAAGGTGTACAAACAAGAACAAGGATTGCTCAAAATTTAGAAGAGTATTGTCTGATTTCAGAGATTGAACCTAAAACAATGAATGAAGCTTGCAATGATGAAAACTGGACTAAAGCAATGGAGGAAGAGCTGATGCAAATTGAGAAAAATCACACTTGGGATCTTGTTCCTAGACCTAAAAACAAGAATGTGATTGGAACCAAATGGGTCTTCCGGAATAAACTGAATGAAGATGAAGTAATCAGAAACAAAGCCAAATTGGTCTGCAAGGGTTACTCCCAAGTAGAAGGAGTTGATTTTGAAGAAACTTTTGCTCCGGTGGCAAGAATTGAAGCAGTCAAATTATTTCTTGCTTTTGCTACCTTCAAGAATTTCAAGGTATATCAGATGGATGTCGAGTCTGCCTTCCTAAATGGTGACTTGGAAGAAGAAGTTTACATTGACCAACCGGATGGATTTCAATTGTCTGATCATGGTGATATGGTCTGCAAATTGAAGAAAGCATTGTATGGACTCAAGCAAGCCCCAAGAGCCTGGTATGAAAGATTGGATAAGCATCTTTTGAAGATTGGTTTCAACAAAGGTACTGCTGACAATAACTTGTATTTCAAAATTGATCATGAAAATATCTTGATTGTTGAGGTATTTGTTGATGATATCATTTTTGGAGGAAGAGATAGTATGTGCAAAACCTTTACAAATCAAATGAAAAGTGAATTTGAGATGTCCATGTTTGGGGAAATGAATTTCTTCTTGGGTCTACAAATCACTCAAACAAAGAAAGGAATCTTCATTTCTCAGACCAAATATGTGAAAGAACTATTAAAGAAATTTGGGATGGAAGACTCAAAACCAATGAACACTCCCATGTCAACTGGATGTAAATTGAGCAAAGATGATGACTCTCCTAAGGCTGATCAGAAAAAGTACAAATCAATGACTGGAGGACTATTGTATCTCACTCAAACTAGACCTAACATTCTGAATGATGTTGGTCTTGTTGCCAGATTCCAAGCTGATCCTAGAGAATCTCATGTCATGGCAATCAAGAGGATTTGTAGATATCTAAAAGGGATAGTTGAGTATGGTTTGTGGTATCCTAGAGATCATGATTTCTCTCTTCATGCATATATAGATGCGGATTGGGCAGGAGATGTGGATGACAGGAAGAGTACCAGTGGTGGAGCATTCTTTTTGGGGAAAAGATTGGTTTCTTGGCTGAGCAAGAAACAAGAGGCAATATCTCTATCCACTGCAGAAGTAGAATATATTGCAGCAGTAGGTAGTTGCACTCAAGTATTGTGGATGAAGCAAATGCTAAAGAACATCAGAGTGGAGTATAAGGAACCTATCACAATCTTCTGTGATAATTCATGTGCAATAAACATATCAAAGAATCTAGTGTTGCATTCAAAGACTAAACACATATCCATCAAGTTTCACTTTTTGAGAGAGCAAGTGAACAAAAATGAAGTCAGATTGGAGTTTGTGCCTTCTAAGGATCAAATTGCTAATATCTTTACTAAACCTCTACCTAAGGACTCTTTTGAGTATCTCAGGGAGAAGTTAGGGGTTATTGCCCCTCCGGTTCTTAATTAAGGTGCACTGATGTGCATCAATCCGGTGGATATCACAATCATATCTTGTGGTCCGGATTGATGTTTGGGAAGCTGCTACTCAGGGGGAGTAACTGATATGTTTCTGAAGTAATGCAAGTATGTGCCCTTTTCCATTGATGTCAAAGGGGGAGAGAAGACATGTGAAAAATAAGTGATTGTTGATCAAAGGGGGAGCAGTAAAGGAAGAGTAGATATGTGAGTGTTGTTGATAGGGGGAGTTGTGACAGTATGGAGAAGTTTTTGTCTTGATGGTTAAAACAGTTTTTCACATAATATGTTGCCATCAATGACAAAGGGGGAGATTGTTACAAGTATGAGCCTAACCGGTGTTGTCATTGATGTCAACATACTCCTGTTGCATTGATGATAAGGATTGGATGAGCTGTGTGCTGAGGATATTGAGAAAATTAGTCCTAATCAAAAATAGAGAACAGTAAAGGCAGTGAGGTAAAGATCCTAGTTAAGATGTAGATCAGAGGATGTGCTTCAAAGGGTTTGTATATATGTGTCTTAAGATGATCCGGGAAAGATTTCAAAGGTCCGCATAAAGACCTAAAGAAGTTATGGCCACTTAAGTAAAACTGGTTCCGACAGGTGTTGAGAGGTGACAGAGTGACACAGATAGGTCCGGTGAGATCCGAAAATGCAATATCCTATTCTGTGGATTTGGTGGAATGTTTAGGAAGCCAATGTGGATTGACAACTCAATTGGTTCATGGTCTGGAGGTCCGCAAGCATCCATTCCAATATGACAGTGATGACAGACTATGTTCTTGAGGTTTCGGATGAAGGAGAGAATGATTTCAGTAAACAGAAGTAGTGTGGATGTTCTCGGTGATTCAGGCAAGCTTGTGGAGGTCTTTGGATTGTGTCCAATTCATGTTGGTGGTCTGCATTGAAGATTAAGCTCACAATTGAAGAACTACTTCTGGATGATGGTGTTTCTTCTTAAGTCTGGCTGACCGGATGAGTTACACATCCTGCGGATGATCTGGAAGGTGTCCTGTGAAGAATGGCGTGTTCCCAAAGAAAGATTGAAGTCTCAGATCTATGTAGCCAACAATGTGTTGATCCCCGTGAAGTCTTTTTGTAATAAGTCATGTTGTATTTATGTACTTGCTCTGTAATATATGCCGACTTGGATGATAATTCCTAAGTTAATGTCTTGTATAAATAAGGAGTTGTAAAGTCATTTCAAATTGTGTTTTTTGGAGATGAGAGTGTGGTAGGCAAAAAGCGAAAAGCAGATCAGAAGTGTTGGGCTTAAATGGAACTGACTCAAGCATGGTGAAGATGCTATTTCTCAGTTCAAGTATGTAATACTTATTAATCTGTAGACAGTGTGTCTCTTGTAGGCAGTGGGCCTCTTGTGAGAAGTGTGCTTGGGTAGTGAGCCCTAATTGGCATGTGTCATTTTGTTCTTTCTATTCTTCTAATAGAGAATACAATCTTGGGTTAGTCACCCTGTGGTTTTTCCCTTAACCAGGTTTTCCACGTCAAAATCTTCGTGTCAATGTGTTAATGTGTTTTTGCTCTTGAATTGTTGCATTACATTTCCATGATTGATTTATTATTATGCTGCTGGATAAAAAAAGAATTTAAAGTGATTAATTGAAAGAAAGTGTCAGACAACCGATTCACCCCCCCTCTCAATTGTCTGTCCTAAATCTAACACTATTTTTTCTTGAAGATCCAAAAACATCACTTCTTGCTTGTGTGATACAAAACCTTGCATTATAACCTAGACAGTTGCATTTATAACATAGAGCATTGTTTCTTCTATTTGACCATTCATAAGAATTCTTATACCATCTAAAACCATTTCTTGAGTTCTACAATCTCTAGCTCTATGACCATAAACATGACAAGAATAGCAATAGCCATGAAACTGAGAGTAGTTGTACCTTATTGAATGGTATTTCCTTACAGGTGGAGATCTTGAGGGCTTCTTTGTTCTTCCTCTTCCAACATCAGTAACTTTGTCTTTTGTTTTCTTCTTATCTTCATCAAGAGCAATAGAGTGATAATTCAGGTCTATCTTCTTTCTAGGAGTTTTTCTGGCTTTAGAACATTGTCCTTCTTCATAACCTAGACTTGCAGTGTCTTTGTGATGCTTTTGCTTACTCAATATGTCGTTCAAGCAATCAGTACTCTTTTCTAACTGAAAACTCTTGTGCAATTTAGAGGATGCTTTTTCTAACTCCTTTATCAAAGAGACTATTTCTAACTCTAGTTTTAGGCATTCACTAGTCTTGACATCAAGATCAAATTTTGTAAATTCAACAACCCTTTTAGCTTCTTCTATTTCAATTTTTAGACTTATAATCAATTTGTCAAATTCATCAACTTGACTCTTTAATTTAACAACCTGATTTCTTGCTTCTTCAAACTCTAAAGAAACTTTTGCAAAATCTGAACATACCTTGTCCTTGGAGTCTTTTTCTTGTTGAAGTTGGTCTCTTAATCTTCAATTCTCCTTTCTAAGTTGCTTGATCTAATCTAAGGCACACAAGAGTTCACCTTCTATATCAACCTCGCATTCTTGCTCAACATAGTCTTGTTCATAGTCATCTTCATCCATAAAGAGATCTCTTTCTTCATCATCAATCTCAACAACAAGATCATCTTTTCTTTCATCAAGTTCTTGTTCATCTACACTTACAATGAAGTCTTCCTTTTTATTAAGACTCTCAACTGCAAGATCATTCTTTTTATCACACTTTATATCAACATTCAAGGAAGACTCAAGAAAAACTCATTACATGACTTGACTGGGGTTTGTTGTACAACCTTTTGCTTGGCATCTTTCTTTTCTCTATTCTTCTACACTTTCCCATGGTACTCCACTATCAGGACCTACTCAATCTTGTTAGACTTCTATAGGGAAACTATGCTTTGATACCACTTGTTGGAGTACAGGACCACTGAGAGGAGGGGTGAATCAGTGGTCTATAAACTTTTAAAACCTTTTGCACCTTTTAACTCACATGATAGAGAATGAGAGAGACTTCAAAGATTTATCAAATACATATGCACAAGTATGATTATAAACATTATGATCAAGACCTCAAAGACAAAATATTAGGGCACACACATAAAGATAAACAACATGAACCATAACACATGTTTTTCATGAGTGGAAAACCCTCATAGGGATGAAAAACCACTTGGAAAATGTATCACTGGCTACACAAAATGCCTCACTGGTAAGAGAACCTCACTGGCAAATACAACTGCCTCATTGGCAAATACAACTACCTCACTGGCAAATACAACTGCCTCATTGGCAAATACAACTACCTCACTGGCAAATACAACTGCCTCACTGGCAAAATGTGCCTCACTGGCAATAGGTGCCTCACTAGCAATCAGGTGCCTCACTAGCAACAGGTGCCTCACTAGCAATACAAAATGCCTCACTGGCAAAGAAACCTCACTGGTTACAACCTCACTAACAAATACAACTGCCTCACTAGAAAAATCAAAAGCCACCAATTACAGAGCCTCACTGGCTATTTTATGCCTCATTGGCTTTTTCAAGTTCACTACTACCTCACTAGATTTCACATTCACAACTGCCTCACTGGCATTACACATGCACTGCCTCACTGGCATTACACATCAACAATGAAAGAAAAAATGCAACTTCGGGGGGTTACCCTGATACAATAAGCACCATCATCAAACACAAGTCTCTCAAATACAGTGAGAGTATAAACAAATCAAGACTCTTTAATCCTCTGCAAATAGTAACAAATAAACATTCTCTTAACAAAAGACCTTATAGACATTCAATCACAAAAACCCTCTATCTCTGCATAAGGAAACTCAAACATTTGATCTACATAAGGAAGAAACCATTATACCTTATCAATTTTTGTCAACATATGTTGTGTTAGCCTCATGTACTTTCTATCTTATCACCCTCAAAAAAGCTCATTATGTCCTTTGCTTCCTCTCTTTTATATAACTTATCATCTTCATTCTGCAATAGTCAATATAGTTGTCTCATTCACCGGACTCTTTGGAAATCAACATAATCTATTGCCATGCTTCTTTGATTCACATAAATGTCTCTGTATACATTTCTTGTCTACAATGATCTGCCCAACATTCCTTAATGAAATCACATCACAATAACACTTTGAAGCTTCTGTGGTAAGAAATACAAACCCTGACAGCATCCTTATTCATGATTCTAAAATACAGACACAACATAAAAGATATCTATATGTATTGATCATATCTTCCAAATTATCACATACAGGACTTTGGTGTAATCTCCATTTATAAAAACCATTACCACACAAAGAGAGAGAACTCCAAACTACTCATCATTCCCGAGTTACAAGATTAGGGTTTTTTCTTATTCATTACACTTAAGAAAACAATTATAAAACTGGTAAAAACCACCTGACACTGTGAAGACACCCATACAAATCAACTGAAGCTGTCAAATTTTCTTTTGGCAAGGTAGACATTAGGGTTTTAAATCTATGTAAATGATGGCCATTGATTTCGTGATTCATGGGCTGACCAGATTAAATATGTCTTTAGATTCATTTTGCCGCTCATACAACAAGACATCACCAAAAATGCTGGTGTCCTAGGTTAAAGAGTCGGTCAAAAATATGACTTAGAACCCCTTAAGTGGGTAAACTTTAAGTGACAAACCTATAGTAGCCAGTCAACCACCAAACATAACTAAAAGTGACTTAGTTGAGTGACGGGTAAAAAGGTAGACTTAGCATAGGGTTAGAGTAGCATCTCAAGAACATCTCAACACAATCTGAAAGCTTATGAGATGTAACATCTTCTTACACTTCTTCCAAACCCCTTAAGCATGACACATCAGTCTAATGAAGGGAAAAACTAAGCACCATATAACATATTGAAGTTCAATGAATCCTGCAACGAACCCTGAAGCATCAAACACCTTGAACTCCTATACCTTGAAGATTAACATAACATTTAACCTGATGTCTTTGAAACATGGCATGGAAAGCAATGACATGGAAAACAAGATCTTGACATCAAATATGATCTAGTTATCACATCAACTAGCTATCAACCTTCATCACATCAACTAGCTATCAACATCAACTGAGATCAATCACTTGGAACTCACATGAAGATATTAATAACAAGCCAATTCTCCAATCCAATAACAACCTAGATATGATGAAACATTGTACAATAACCTTGTATCATGAAGCATGCAAAGAATGAAGCAACAACCTTTGACATCAATGACAAACTATACCAATTCCAACAACATCTTCATTTTCTTCTCAAGTTGGTGGCATGCCATCATTCACATGTCAAGTTGAAGGTACACCATCTTCTCCATCTCAACTTCAAGCCTTTTCATATTTTTCATCTCTAATTGAAGGTACATCATCTATCCCATCTCAAGTAAATATTGAAGAAATTCCTAATGTTGAGTCAACTTTACCAATGAAAACGACTCCTAGAATTTTGCATAGGAAGCCTAAGTTTCTAATTGATATCGATGAGAATGTGTTGAAGCCCATGTAGGATAAGATTCCCAAGTGTACTTGCCAAATATATGTGAATAAGATATGGAAATCATTCTTTGAGAATTTAAATGAAATTGGAAGGTGTCAACTATTTGTTGAATTGATGAGAAATCTAAAATTTAGGCCCACTATGAAGAATCTTGGCCTAAGAACATCAGATGCCTCAAGTGAAAGATCAATTGTCAAGAATCTAATGAGTCTGTATGAGAGTGTGGGTTCCACCTCATGCACTAAGGATAGTAATGTCACACGAGGATGGTTCATTGGATTGAATTAGTGGAATGACAGAAAGGTATGTTATTTTTCTTTGTTATCCTCATTTCACCTTGTATATTTTAGCTACTCATTTTAGCTAAATAGTGCAATTGCATTTGCATGCAGGATTTTAGTATGATGGAGGTAGCTATAATCCTTGTGAAGTTGCCTTTGGAAGGAAAGTAAGGTAGGTTTTCATGATTATTTCACGATGATATGTCCTTTACTTTCTATTTCATAATGAGTTTTAATGAGCTTTAACGATGTTACTATGAGTTTTAATTTATTTTAATGATGTTACTATTTCATAATGAGTATTAATGAGTTTTAGTGACAAATAATTGATAGTAATGGTAAGGGCAGCCTCAATTGATGCCCTACAAGACATTGGATCAAGTGAGAACACCTTTATAGTACTAAATTTTCATCTACCAGAAAGGTATTATGACTAATTTTTTACATTCGGCATCTCCTGGAGCCAAACGGATGGCACCAATGCTCCAGGCAGGTGGGTAAATGCTAGGGGCGATGTCTTTTTAGTGGTAAAGCCTCATGGTCATTCTTGGCTATATCGAACACAAACAATCTCTCAAGAGACTTAAGCAAACAGGTGACAAACTTTGGATCAACTATACCATCAAACTGTGACACCTAGGAACATATTATTTGCATGTATAGGTGGATGTTAGGTCCACCTATAAACACCTACCTTAATTTTTGCTAAATCAATTTTGTTTGCCTATGGTGGTAAGGAATGCATTGTTCCAAAATGCTTCAGTTTCATGCATTGGAAAGGTCAGGTAGGAGTGACATTTTGCATTCCATAGCTCATGGGGCCAAATGGACTTTGCCAACATGTTAGGTGGGGGGGTAAATGTCAGGGGAGGTCTCGTTTCATGTGCCAAGTGCCCCAGTCGTTCAAGGTAGCAGGCTACCGACAAAGTCCCTTAAGATCCCTAAGACCAAAAAATTGCCAAACTATGACGAAGCAGTTCTTAGAATTTGTGGCAGCTAGGAACATTCTATTTGGACCTATAGGTGCACATGGGGTTCATCCACAATAACCTCTCTCGGTCTTGGTCAACTCCAATCCATTTGACCGTGCCGAAATCAAACACATTCTTGCAAAATGCTTCAGTTTCATGCAGTGGAAAGGTGTTAGGAGTGACATTTTACATTCCATAGCTCATGGGGTCGAACTGACTTTGCCAACATGTCCAAGTGGGTAGGTAAATGCTAAGGGAGGTCTCCTTTCGTGCGCCAAGTGTCTCAGCCATTCCAGGCTACAAGCTACCGACAAAGTTGAAAGGCGCTAAGAGTGACATTTTGCATTCCATAGCTCGTGGGGCCGAATGCACTTTGCCAATGCATTGGGGTGGGTGGGTAAATGCCAAGGGAGGTTTCATTTCATGTGCTAAGCACCCCAATCGTTCAGGGTAGCAGGCTACCGATAAAGTCCCTTAAGATCCCTAAGACCAAAAAATTGCGACACTATGATGGAGCAGTTCTCAAAATTTGTGGCAACTAAGAATGTTCCATTTAGACATATAGGTGCACATGGAGTCCATCCATAATAACCTCTCTTGTTTTTGGTCAACTCTAATCCGTTTGACCATGCTGAAATCAAATGCATTCTTGCAAAATGCTTCAATTTCATGCAGTGGAAAGGTGCTAGGAGTGACATTTTGCCTTCCATAGATCGTGGGGCCAAACGGACTGCACCAATGCATTGGTTTGGGTAGATAAATTTTAGGGGAGGTATCATTTCATGTTCAAGGGTCCTAATCGTTTTGGGCCGCAAGCTACCGACAAAGTCACTTAAGATCCTAAGAGCAAAAACTGCCAAACTTTGACGGAGCAGTTCTCAGAATTTGTGGAAGATGGGAACATTTTGTTTGGACCTATAGGTGTATGTGGGGTCTATCCACAATTACCTCTCTCAATTTTTGTCAACTCCAGTCCGTTTGATCGTGCTGAAATCAAATGCATTCTTGCAAAATGCTTCAATTTTATGTAGTGGAAAGGTGCTAGGAGTGAAATTTTGCATTCCATAGCTCATGGGGTCGAATGGACTTCTCCAACGCATTAGTATGGGTGGGTAAATTCTAGGGTAGGTCTCTTTTCATGTGCCAAGGGTCCCAATCGTTCGTGGCAGTAGGCTACTGACAAAGTCACTTAAGATCCTAACAGCAAAAACGGCCAAACTTTGATGAAGTAGTTCTTAGAATTCGTAGTAGATGGGAACATTCCATTTGGACCTACAAGTCTACATGGGGTCCATCCACAATAACCTCTCTCAGTTTTGGTCATCTCAAATCCGTTTGATCGTGTCGAAATCAAATGCATTCTTGCAAAATGCTTCAGTTTCATGCAGCACAACCTTTCGAGGTACCATATTTTTTGTTCTGATCATCGTGGGGCTGAACCAATTATGCCAACATGTTGGGGTAGGTGGGTAAATGTTAGGGGATGTCTCATTTTGTGTGCCAAGCGTCCTAGTCATTCTGGGTTGTAAGCTAATGACAAAGTAGAAAGTTGCTAAGACTAAAATTTTGCATTCCACAGGTCATGGGGTTGATCCAACTATGCTAACACATCTGAGTGGGTGGGTAAATGCTAGGAGAGGTCTCATTTCGTGTGCCAAGTGTCTTAGTCATTCTGGGCTTTAAGCTACCGGTAAACTTGAAAGGTGCTAGGAGTGACATTTTGATTTCCCAGACTTCACCAACACATCAGGGTGGGTAGGTAAATGCTAGGGTAGGTCTCATTTCATGTGCCAAGGGTCCCAATCATTCAGGCCAGCAAGGCTATTGGCATAGTCCCTTAAGATCCCTAAGACCAAAAAACTACCAAACTTTAACGGAGTAGCTCTCAGAATTCATGGTAGCTGGGAACGTTTCGTTTGGACCTACAAGTGCACATGGAGTCCTTCCACAATAACCTCTCTCATTTTTTGTCAACTCAAATCCATTTGACCGTGCCAAAATCAAATGCATTCTTGCAAAATGCTTTAGTTTCATGTAGCACAACCTTGCCAGGTGCCATATTTTTTGATCTGCTCATCGTGGGGCCAAACTGACTATGCTAATGCGTTAGGGTGGGTAGGTAAATGTTAGGGGAGGTCTCATTTTGTGTGCCAAGCCTACTAATCATTTTAGGTTGCAAACTACCGGCAAAGTGACTTTGTTGGTAGCTTACATCCTGGAATGATTGGGACCCTTGGTACACAAAATGAGACCTTCCTTGGCATTTACCCACCCATCCTGACATGTTGGCATAGTCGGTTCAGCCCCACAAGCTATGGAATGCAAAATCTTAATCCTAACACCTTTCAACTTTGTCGATAGCTTGTAGCTTGAAATGACTGAGACACTTGGCGCATGAAATGAGACCTCCCCTAGCATTTACCCACCCACCCAGACATGTTGGCCTAGTCGGTTCAACCCCATGACCTGTGGAATGCAAAATTTCAGTCTTAGAAACTTTCTACTTTATCGGTAGCTTACAGCCCGGAACGGCTGGGATGCTTGGCACATGAAACAAGACCTCCCCTAACATTTACCTACCCACCCCAACATGTTGGCCTAGTCAGTTCGGTCCCATGATGAAAAGAACAAAAAAATATGGCACCTAGCAAGGTTGTGTTGCATGAAATTGAAGCATTTTTTAAGAATGCATTTGATTTCGGCATGATCAAACAAATTTGATATGGCCAAAACTGAGAGAGGTTATTATGGATGGACCCCATGTACACCTATAGGTCCAAACATAATGTTCCCAACTACCACAAATTCTGAGAACTACTCCATCAAAGTTTGGCAGGTTTTCCTCTTAGGATCTTAAGTGACTTTGCGGGTAGCCTGCTGTCTTAAATGATTGGGACCCTTGGAACACAAAATGAGACCTCCCATGGCATTTACCCACCCACCCTAATGTGTTGGCGAAGTCCGTTTGGTTCCATGAGCTATGGAAAGCAAAATGTCACTCCTAGCACCTTTCTACTGCATGAAACTGAAGCATTTTGCAAGAATGCATTTGATTTCAGCACAGTCAAACAGACTGGAGTTGACCAAAACTGAGAGAGGTTATTGTGGACAGACCTCACATGCACTTGTATGTCTAAACGGAATGTTTCCAGCTACCATTAATTCTGAAAACTACTCCATCAAAGTTTGGCAATTTTTTGATCTAAGGGATCTTAAGGGACTTTGCCAGTAGCTAGTTGCCTGGAATGACTAGGACGCTTGGCACACAAAATGAGACCTCTCTTGGCATTTACCCACCCACCTCGACACATTGGTGAATGAGAACATGATATGACCATTCTATCAATCAAGTAGTCATTAGGTTGATATGACCATTCTAAGCTTGACACCATGATTGAAGTAGAGGGCAGGCTGATTTTCAAAACTTGCCTAATTTAGAGTAAAATGGTACCTAATAAAATAAATTGCTAACACTGTTGTCTATTTCTTCTAGATACCCTCTCCAAACCCCTCTCTAGGGGCTGCCCATGATCTTTGGCCGAGAAGAATGCTACTTCAATTTTTCAGGTGAAAATTATACTTCCCTTTGTCTAAAGCTTAACAAAATGATAGTCCTCGCCCTATGGAACCCATACATAAAAAAGAGCAAAAAATAGCCCCCTCCATGGGACACGCCCCAATCCATTCTTAGTACAAGAGAATCAATAAACTTGAATGTAAAAAAATCATTAGAGGCCAGGCAACCCCAATGACCTTAGGAATGCAACTGATCAAAGAAGGAAGAAATTACCCTGGCCATACTCAAAGAAGGTGACAGAAATACCCTATCCATAATTTAAATTGACATAAGGCAAAGTCTCACCTCTGACATTACAAAAAATTGATTCTAAATAGTCATAACAAAGGGAGAAAATGAATGGATGTACTGCACAGGGGTGGAATAAGAAATAAAAGGAGAAAGTTTAAAAGGAAAAGTGATAACGAAATAGTTTCAACAAGAGGATACCCTAGGAACAACATTCACAAATATGTGGGCATGCCAAGTGCACTAGCGTTAAGATCAACTATCTTTATGCATATTGCCCACCAAACAAACACCAAGTTGAAAATAGATTGATCTTAATGCATATTGTCCACCAAACAAACACCAAATTAAATAAAAACTAAAAGATTCATTAAGATTTAAAAGGATCAAGATAACTGAACTTACACAATGAGAGTGCTTAAAACATCTCCTACAAAGTAAAGACAAAGAAAATGCAGCAAAAAAATTTAAAGAATTGAAACTAATACCTAACACACAAAGCCATGTAAAGCAGCCCCACTCTTGGCATTGACATTCAAAATTATTTATGAAAAAACTAACACTAACTAATTAAGAAATATAACAAACTCATTGCACAATGACATCGAAAAATTTTATTTCCTCATCGCTGGAATAGGAAGCGCAAATGCTCATGCCTTCCTTCACTTTCCCACAACAGTGATCTTGAAGCTGCTTCGACGAGAATCAAAACTTTGACCTCAAATCTTGTACGCTTTTAAATTGTTCCATAGCTAGCTCATGGTCCTCTTCTTTTGGAAATTCAAGGTAATGCATAGTCAGCCATGCATTTTTTAATTTTGTTTTCTTCTATTTTCCCTAAGTAGTTTTCTTGAGTATATCTTACATTGTGAGGACGTGAAGGTGGGTTTTGAGGGTTTGGAAAGTTTTGGGGGTTGTTTTGGCCCTCCTCAGCTAGATTTGTGTTTTCTCTTGCCTCATTAATAGTAAATGTAATGTAAAAAACTAATCAAACATTGTAAAAGTCAAAAATTCTTTTCAAACTCAAAAACATTAATCAAACCCTACCTTCTTCGGCTGCTAGACCCTCGACATTTGCTTCATGACATCTTCCGAAGTGGGTTCAGCGAGGTGGCATCGTGAAAACATCAATTTCTCTCTTGCACTTGCTTGGTTTGACCTTCTTTGAACACGCTCGCGCTATATTATTTATTTTTTCTGCAAACTAAGTCTTTTGGCTGCGGGTAATGGGAGAAATGCCTTTTTTGCACTTTTAAAGCAAAAAATAATGCGAGCGGGTTATAACATGCTTGCATTTTAATGTGTATGGGACCAAAAAGTTGCCCAAAAAGTCATTTGGTGACTTTTTGGTCCCTCATCTTTGTGCATATACCCTTTAGGGGGAGCACACCAAATGCTATGTTATGTTTTTTTGAGAAAAACATGACCAATTTGTGTGCTCCCCCTTTTTTAACCCCTTAATATCAACTATTTTTTAAAAAAATTAGTAGTTTAGAAATTCTAGATTCAAA
This sequence comes from Cunninghamia lanceolata, assembly GCA_027924645.1. NCBI lineage: Eukaryota > Viridiplantae > Streptophyta > Pinopsida > Cupressales > Cupressaceae > Cunninghamia > Cunninghamia lanceolata. The sequence continues at coordinate 4,822,929 of BSBN01001247.1, read as the reverse complement.
GCACTACGACTCTTATTTTTGTTGTATCTTCAAATTTTGAGTGTAACTATCTTCAATTTCTCATCCAACATCAGTCTTTCCTGATTTCAAAAAAAAAGTGGCATCTTAAGAACCCCTTTTGGTCCCTCATCTTTATGCACTTACCCACATTGGTGAATTAGATTTGCCTATAACTGCACCCTATATACATCCACAGTACTACTTCTTGAGGAGAGGACCCACATTATCACCAGTTTCCTTGTTGTGCTTGACATGACTTACGTCACAAAAAGGGGAAATGTACCAGATCTTTAGCATCTAAATCTAATGCACTCAAATATAAACAAGCTCAATTGGTCCAATAAATATTTTTCTCAAATACTAATAAACCCATCAAACTAATACTGACTTTCCACACAAATAACAGAATCCATAAAAGAAAAAAATAAAATGTGACATAAAATAGGAGAATCACAAAATAATAATGCATAGGCTATTTAAACACATTAACCAAAGACGAGACATGTCAAGTTCTAAAAAGCTCAGTCAAAATATGGTACAAAGCCAAGACCTGTCACGTTTTAAAAAGCTCAGTCAAAATATGGTACATGAAAAACATGTATAAATTTCCCAAAATCAAAGAATTAACATACAATTTGAGAATATAACTCTTTGAAGTGAATGCAAAGAATCTCTTCAACACTTGCTTTAAGTTGATTTAGATAAAAAATTATTAATAAAATTCTTAGCAATTTGAAGACAAATGATTCATCTTGAGTGCCCTTTGAGGTCGAAATTGGTTCAAATGGGCAACTTTCCATGGAAAAATGTTTTAGCTTTTTACAAACACCTCAACCTAAACCAATGTTTCCAGTCTAGAAAAACTAATATAAAGATATACAGGGATTTTTACCATGAAGCATCTTGCCTAATTTTTTTTAGAGTATACAACTATTAAAACATGTTAGCATGGAATATAAGCAATGGCTATTAGAATTAGTTTCTACATTAAAAGTGAAAGTGTACAAAAGATTTCACCTTTTCCTTCTATGGCATAGGGCTACTTGCACTTTTTTGAATGGTATATGTGGTGGGCAAACAACATAGAAGTACAGAAACCAACAGTTCCAAGCATTAGGAAGAATCCATAGCATATGCAATCCATGTAGCCAGAGAAAAATGGTGTCTGCATAGATCTAGTCATATCTGATCATGCAAAATAATAAAAGTAGTAAACAAAAATGAAAACTCTAGTTGATCCTCCGCATAAGATAGGCATGTATAATAAGATAGACATGTATAAAAATTCATGACATGATTCAATTAGATTACTTGAAATTTGGAACATAAAAAGCTTCAATCAATTGAAACAGGGCACAAAAACTCTGTTACAGCAAAAGAGAAAGTTGGAAAACTCTGTTACAGCAAAAGAGAAAGTTGGAGGCACAATACTTATGTGAGGGAAATTGTGATAAATGCAGTTACAATAATAAGAATAATGAATACAATGAAGAGGATGATATAGATTGTGTAAATCTTGTGACCCATATGAACTCCTTTCTACCATATTAGAAATTAATTTCTAAAAAAAAAGGTAGGTTATATTTACAATAACACCTATGTTCTGTCTGCATAAATTTCCTTTCTTCCAGAGATACATAAGAGATTGTGATTAGTTTCACTTTTTTTATCAGGTATTGATCCTACATTTATGTCCCTATGAGACAAATGATAATTTAGATCTACTTATCTAAAATATGTGTAGAAGTAGTACAAAAGATAAAGGTGTTAGGAATTGCATGCAAAAGATATCAATTAAATGCAAATAAAGATTAAACAGAGGAATGAAAAATACACATAAATAATAATAGAGAGAGACAATTTTTAATGTGGTTCACCCAAACTCGGGCTACATCCACCAACAGAGAGTCCAATATTATTATCCACCAATCAAATCGATTACAACCAATAATCCTTACAACTCAATACTGTTGCAAATGCTACAATACAATATCAACGGAAAACCAAACCCTTAGCTACTTTTAGCAGGCCTTATGTCGGTTACAAAATATGGTTTTTTTATGTCAGCCAATAGAAAAAATAACTCCCAACGCCTTTATAAAATAATAAAAATTGTTTGAGGTTTCGGGGGCGTTGCCCCCGAGCCCTCGTGGGGGTGCTGCCCCTCGACCCCGCCCTGTATCGCGACAGGGAGGGCGCCATGGGCACTGCCCCTAGATCCCGCAAGGGGTGCTACCCCCAAACCCCCGTTAAATAATTTGGGGGGAAACCGCGCCGATAAAAGTGGGGAAAATTTAACCTCCGAGTCTGATTAGGCTCCATCTAACAACAAAAGGAAAGGAAGATTTTCTTATTTCCTTCGTACTACTTATTTTCCAAATAAATATCTATTCTTAATATGATGACTCCTATTACTTTTTTTTACTGATGATATGGTCAGACAGGGCGGATATGTATTTTACTCAGACAGGGCACCACTGTTTGATGGAACCAACTATGCCTTTTGGAGCATAAGGATGGAGACTTATTTGAATGTTCTAGGGTTTGACATTATATAATTTTTTTGTTAAAAAAAAATACCCTCTTGGAGAGGATTCCATTCTCTACTAAACCATATATTTTTCAATTTGCCTATTTATTTCTAATTTCTAATCAGCTTCATGTTCGATGGGAAAAAGCCTAATTATAATAAATATAAAAAATATATAATAAAAATATGAAAAAAAATCTACAATCTACGTTCTCAGCACTACAAAAGGGTATTCGTCAATTTTTAAAAAAATGTATTTTAATGGCAGAAATTACTAGTAGAAGATGATTTTTTTTGAAAATTGTGGCGAAGGGGAGTGGAGTACCACATAGATAGTTCCACCCGGAACCTTACCAAGCGATACAGTTCCGCCCGATAAGGTTTCGAGTATAACCGTCTAGGGCAAATTCAATAGGGGCGAGATATTATCGCTCAATAATGTTCTGCCTGGAACTATTTTATATAATTAATTTTTTAAAGTAATTATTTTTTAATACAGATTTCATACAATAGCATACAACAATGATGTAAGATTAAACAAAATTACAGAGAGGCAGACAGTGAAAACAGTAAATTTAACAGGTATTTTTTTATTTTTATGAACAATAATAAGAAGTGTAATTATATTTTAGAATTGATTTAATTTAATTAGGGTTTAATTTTTTAAAGTAGAGTTTATTATTTTTTTAAATATATTTTAGGGTTTAATTGAATTTGTTGATTAGGGTTTAATTGATTCAATTTAGGGTTTAATTGAATTTTTTGATTAGGGTTTAATTGATTTAAAGTAGGGTTTAATTTTTTCAAGTAGGGTTTGATTTTTTTTAACTTAAGGTTTATAATTATTATTTTTTAATTAGGTTTTGATTGATATTTTTTAATTAGGGTTTGATTGATTTTTTTAAATTGTGGTTTATAAAAATTGATAAATACTATACAAAAAGACTCCTAGATTAATAATAAAAAAAATATGCAATACAAATTAACAAAAAATAAACTTAAAAATACAATTAACAATCTTAGATCTACATCATCCATGTGTGCTTATGTGAACTTCCCTAGTCCATATCTGTGTATGCTCTTTCCTTGCGTCATAAGACGATCTTGGAAATAAAAAACTATGTGGTTTATGTGAACTTCCCTAGTTCATATCCATGTATGCTCTTTCCTCGCATCGCAAGATGATCTTGAAAATTAGAAACAGTGTGGTTTATGTGAACTTCCCTAATCCATATCCGCGTATGCTCTTTCCTCGTGTCGTAAGATGATCTTCGAAATCAGAAACGGTGTGGATTTTTATTTTTTATTTTTAAGGGGTTTAAGTGACTTTGATTTCATCACCAAGTGCTTGGCCAAAGTCTGTGTTCTAACGTGCTATATAAATTCCAAGGAGGAGCTGTCAGTTTTTGGCTAAGCGGCTATGTGTTTTAAGTGCATCGTGAAGTGAGGTGGTTTCATCCCACCATTACCCAGGCCTCAGACAACACCCTTGTATCATGGATTTAGGCTCACATACCACAATATATATCGAGGAATCCCTTAGTTGATCCTTGTTTAAACCTAGATTAGGAAGCCATCGGTCGTTTGTAACCTGTGATGCACCGGTAAGCGGTTAGCCCTGGGAAGTTACTCACCCCATGCATTCTTGGAGATGATATAGTGGGCTACAGGTACGGTCCCAATCCTCCATAGTTAGCACTCTAAAATATTGGGCCGACACTATATACGAACAGGATTAGCATATTGGTGAGCTCACAGACCAAACACTCCCACCTGAGTAGTATAGGTTGTTTTTCTTGTCTCTCCCTTTGTGTAAAAGAGTTATATATACAAAATTGAAAAACCAAAACCTATATATAATACATATTCCTCATCCAATCTATCATTCATCCTTATCCTAAAAATCTTTCATCCATTTGTCACCCATAATGCACATCAAAATCCACTATCCTAATACAATCCTATTCATCTCTCATCCATTTGTCATTACACCTCTCCTAAGTTTAATTTGTCATTACACACATGAGTGCAACATTCAATAAGTTCACTAAAAATTAGATAAGACCATTTAGTAAATACTTAAATCCATATGTTAAATCAAGCAATGTGTCAACCAAAAATGACTATTTATTCATCTAATTTAGACTTTACTTGCATTAAGTAGTTAAGTGCAACCATTCCACCTAACAACAAGATTCATGTAGGAATATTAAAACTCTCCTAAGTTTAAATTGTCCTTACACATGAGTGTGTAACATTCAAATAGTTTATTCAAACTCTTAGATAAAGAAAAATCATTGTATTAGTTAAACCATAATATACAAGCTATAAGTTTACCACTTGGACACTAGTTGACCTTGCCCTCACATATACATATTTGTGCAGGCACGAATTAAAAGGTAATTTGTGATGGGGAACAAAAGGACTAGGTCAAGGATTTTTTATTGAAGAAGGTATAACGAAGATAAAAATCTAAGAAGATGAATTGAGAGAAATTCAACTTTATAAGGATTGGTTGAACATAGTCAAGAAGCACAAGATCAAATTAGTAATGAACAAGAGGAAGGACATCTTGGGTTTGAACAAATTGAAGAAGAAATTGAGCAAGGTGTAGAAAACATTGCGACCGAGGAGGAAATTGAACTCAAACATAATATAAATAAGTCTGGAGCTCAAACATAAGCACGATCAGAAATAACAAACAACACCAAGTCTAGCTGCAACATCATCAATGCATCCTATGGGTGGAATGGCCCTCACTCAACCTAGGACTAAAATGATGAGTTGAGCCCTATCCTGAACCCTGTGTATCTAATCCCATCCATCTATGAATATCTAAGTCATGTGTAGATCCCTAAACAAAAAATTATCTCTATTCAATTAAATATATATTAAAAATAATGGAATCTCAATTATCTCTATTCAATTAAATATATATTAAAAAATATTAAATACTATGGATCATCTTATCCAAATGTGTCAAAGCATTATTTAGTCTATCAAGAGTGCTCGCATACAAGTCACTCCTAGCACTATGTGCATCAGCGGTATCAACACTATGTGTATGATCAGCACTATGATGAGAACCCTGATCATCCATGATCTATGAAAAAAATATGTACGTCCATGTATGCAAATCCGCATTTAAAAATAAAAATGTGCATACATTTAATAAAAATGAAAATTTAATAAAATTTAAAAGTTAAATACATTCAATTTACACATTTAACTTAACAAATCTAAAAACATTTAAAATGTAACAATTAAATACATGAACAATCTACACATTTAAATTAGTTACAAAACTAAAAACATTTAAAATTAAAAAATTAGATACATTCAATCTACACATTTAAATTAACAAAACTAAAAACATTTAAAATTTAAAAATTAAATACATTCAAACTACACATTTAAATTAGTTACAAAACTAAAAACATTTATTTTGATTTTCCTGTATTGAAATGCTTTCATTATGAAGAAAACTGCATTTTGACTCAGTTGACCATTAGAGTGGGCACTGGTATAATTGGTAAGAGGAAAAAACCTTTTCAATCTAATGGCTTTTCTTCTTATTAGTTAATGAGTAGTTGTAGGTTTCTTCATGCTCTTGTGATCCATTTCCATTACTAAGTGTCTCATCTTAACAAGCAAAAATGGATAAACTATTAGATCATGAAAGTGTGTTTTCCCTCTTTCATGTGTATGAAAGTCACGTGTTTTCATTCTAAGAGATATGCATTTGTTGTCATATTTTGTACATATGGAAGAGTGTATTATCAACTAAATTAGAGGCTTTATTAGTAGCTAGTATGTCCTAAAATCAATGATAGAATTTCAGGTCTATCAAGCATTTGGGTATAAAAACTCACTGGTGGTAGTATTTAGGATTAGTGTAGATACATGTTTGAGAGCCAACATGACACATATAAATTAATGTTGCATTCTAAGATATGTACTACCTAGAAAAATTTAGAAGCATAAAGGAACTAGTTAGCTCAATGGAATTTGTTTGGACAAGATAACATTGATGATATTGCTAGTGATGTAGACTCTACCATATAAAAAGTAGATTTTGGCTTTAAGGTTCAAGAAAATACCCAATCTATAACTATAAATTTTTTGAATAGGCAACATCTTGATACATTTTCTAAAGTATTGCAAATATCTTATGATTAGAAAAATATCAAGAAATTTGTAAATAGCTTGAGAAACCATTAGATTTAGGTTGATGAGATGTTGATGAATGTTAATCAAAATTCAATAATTTATAAGATAAATGATCATAAAGCAATGATTTCTCATGTTCCTTCAAAGTTAGGAAAATTTAGAATATAAGAAAGTTTAAAATTAGACAAGCTAGACACAATAGTTTAGATGAAAAATCATGTATCATCACCTTATCTTCTAATATAAAAGTGGCGCCACTAAAATAAAAACATGACAAAATATCTCATAAAGAACTCCACAAGAAAAATCATGGAGATATATTCAAGTAATTCCAAATTTAGTCTATCAAAGAAAAAAGATTGGTTAAAACGTATTCAAATTGATGAATAAACTAATAATCCTTTTGTGTGCAGAAATAGGATAAATAATATAAGATGTAAAAGAGTTAATTCTTAATGAACACATATATTCTAAATCTAAATAATAAAAGCTAAAGAAAACATTAGGAAATTTCTATTCCATAAACTATTTCAAAAAAATGAACTAAGAGAATCTCTTGATATAAGCATAGAAGATGTTGTTGATGGTGTACTAGGATGTGGGAAAATGAAATCAAAAAAATTATACTAATTCATACATCCTAAAAGTTGATAAATAATAGATCCCTATGATTCTATCGGGACATGGCATGATTGCATGCAAAATTTTGAGTATACTCATATAGGATGGTCTACTACAAAACTTATCCATTATGTAGTTTGGTTTTTTCTAGGAAATCTCAAATATTGGTGGAAGGAATTGAAGAAAAAGGTCTTAGAAATATATACAATGGTATCAACCTTGTGTTTTTAGTGGATTTTATAAATTTAATTGATTTACAATTTTAGTGGGTTATGGTTTCAATTCAGGTTTTTTTGAATTTTTTGCATATTTAACATCAAGTGATTTACAATGTTAAAATTACAAGGGAAAATTCACATGAATTACAAATGCCTTGGCCCTTTCATCCTCATTTAAATTTTTGTCTCTCAGGTATGTTCCACCATTTCTATATATCTTTTGCTTTAGGTTATCTTATCCTTGCAAGTACTCTTAGCCTTTTATGTTTACATGTTAATCTAATATTCTTTTATATATATGGTTGGACACGACTACATATTTATGAGGTTTAATTTGTGCTTTCATGACCTATATTTTTTGTGTTTCTCTCTCTTGTTTTCTCATCATTGGGGGAAACTTTAAGGGCATCCTATTTCCCTCGCTCTATATGAGCTTATATGATTGCATCCTCATTTGTTCATTAATTTTCACTTGATGTTGTTGATGAAACCTATTACATGATTATTAGGGTTTACATGGTCATATATTTATTTCCCTTTCTATCTTTTCTACTGTGGGGAAGTATTTTACATTGATATTATACAAAAATCTAAGAAGAGACTTTGAGCTCTTACATTTTGAATGCCAGGAATATATATGAACTTTGGGTCCTTGATTTGAAATTATTATAAATTTTTCTTGTGTTAAGTTTGCAACAACATATTTTGGATTTCATTTACCAACTTTGTGTGGAATATGAATAGTCATTTAAAGATCTTAATTTTAATCCTTCATCTAGGTATTAGTTTTCTTATGTTTTTATCACTATAAGTAGTAACCCCCACCACCATCAATTTTGTAGGTCATATTCACCCACCATTGTATTAGTTTTGTAAGCCACTTCAACTATTCTTCTTACTATGCAATCCGATTGATCTTTGATAAGAAACTTTAAGAGAGGTCATGATCTTTTGGTAGGTGCATGCCTAATTATTTTGAGCAAAGTATGTTGAACAAATATGCATGATATTGAAGATATTTGTAGCAATGAGCTTATTAGGTAAGGAAAATGTTAGTACATCTCATGGTATACAATGATTGCAACATACACACAAAATGCATTTTTTGAAAAGGATTTAGAAAATTTAAGCAGTTTGATAGTCACAACTAGTTTGGTGGGTCACTTAAACCATAGTGCATGATGGCTATTCCAAATGCATGGCTTAAAAGATTTTTTTACCAATAGAAAATTGACTGCTACAACTAGAACTTAGTTGACTCTACAGATTATCCATTGGTCTCTTTGTCAAATTGCACGATAGAATGCAAATATTGGTGACCAAATTAATCCTTGATGCAAGTTTGAATGTTATGTCTAAATTATTTAGGTCATTGGCTTGTTCTAACTATCAACTTGAATTAACCTCTTAGCTACCACTCAATTGCTTTTCATATTTAACAAGCTCAATGGTAATAGATTTTTCTATTCTTTAGCATGTGTGCTATGTAGATGACATTTTCTTCTATTTTCATGTAATGGTAAAGGAGTTGGGACTTTAACTTGTAGTAAAAATTACATTTTTGTATTTGAAATTGAAGGTATATTGCTTTAATGCATGTCTACATGAAAGATTTGATTGAAATTTTAATATCATGTTAGATTCATGCTTGAGGAGAGTTATTTATCTAAGTGAAAAATTCACGAAGTATGTATTGAAACTAAACATAGACAAGTTGATTTTCAAGAACTAGTAAGCTATCTAAATCTTTTCCATTTTAGAGTTTTCCATGATGGCTCATAAAAACCATATGAATTTGCTTGTTGACCTATTTAGTATGTTGGTCTTTCTAGCCATGCACGCTTAGGGTACAACAAGGTTTGTTGTAATTGTTTTGCATTTGACAAATTATATAAAAACCAAATATATTTATCATCATAATCCTATATAAATTTTGACAATTTCTCCAAAATCTCTCCTTTCATATGAAACAATTTTTTTTAAATTTCGATTGTATTTTATAGTAAAAATTCCTAAATACAAATATACAACAGAAAAATAAGAAAAATAAAATAAAAAACAAAAAAAATCAAATTCTCTACCTACTATTATCGACAAGCAGGGAAATGACTACTTTCTGCAGGTCGGTGGCGTTGTGGGCTACAGGCGACAGCATTTGAGGTGACAAGAATCTAGGCAAAAATGACATTTTCACCCTTTTGTTTTCTTTTTATTTTAATAGTTCCGTCCAGAACCCTATCAGGCGGAACCTTACTGTCCGATACTTTTCCGCCTGGAAAGGTACAACCACATAGGTGCCACATGGTTCTGAGCGAAAAGGTGTTGGGCAACTTCCTACCGCCCGAAAACTTTCTGCTCGGTATTATTTGATTGGCTGAAAGTGGGACACGACTCAACTTTCACCAAGGTCGCCTAGGTGACCTAGAAGGTCTAAGGGACGATCCTAGAGAGGTGAAATGAGAGGGTTAGCTAGGCAAAACACGAGGCGAGGAAAGTTGGCAAGGAGGTTAAACGAGGGGGACAAAAATACAAAAGGCTAAGTCATCAAGACATGAAACTGTTGGAAAAAATATAATCACACCTTTGAGAGTTGTGAACTAAGACCACCACATCATCATTAGACTACCATGTAGGCCTAACACAATTTTAGTACTTATAGAGACCTAATTTAGCAACCATCCTCAGACCCTCAAGGAGCACCTCGAACGTGGCTTCATTGTGGTTTTTTTCTCAAGAAATAGAGCACCTCCATGTAAAAACTTTCCCTTCTTATTCCCAAGAGTAGGCCAACACCTACCAAACCTAAGTTCCCCTTAGAAGTTATATAAAAAATTTAATATGGTAAAACCTAATCGAGATCACTAGAGACCCAACTATCATTTTTGTTGATTACCCCATTAACAAGGAACTACAAAATCTATTATTGATTATATTAATCATATCAATCATGAAAAAGCTGTAATCTTGAAAGAAAAGTCACCAATTTAAACTCTATAGAGAATAAAGTATATACCCTAAAATCAGAACATAATTAAATGCCTCCTACATAATAATAATAAAAATATGAAATAATCCCATTATTATCAACTAAATCACCCCCACATAATAAACTATAAAAGAACCTTTCCTTTCAATTCCTATTTTATATATTGCCAACCATAAACGACGAAGACAATGTGCATTAGGTGGGCTCTCTCATGTAATGGGCAATGAGGCATGACCAATTATCCAATTTCAGTCGGTAAAAAGGCAACCTGCCAACCGGTTAATTTTTACTGTAAGCGACAAGAAATCACTTCTCGTGTTTTTTTTTGGGCTCGCAGTCCATAAATTGAACTGTGCAGAAGACAATAACCTGCATATTTGTCAAGAGCAAAAATAAATGTAAAGCATTCTTTGAGGGATTCGAAAAGGAGATCTCGGAGGTATTATGGCGTGGCGATCGCTGTTGACTGCATCAGGAAAAAGATATAAAGGTTGTTTTCTCAATGGATTTCGGAATACAATCGAGAGGTCTGCGGTTCCAATCTCTGGAAGTTATGTTGGCAATCCAGAGGTCTGCGGTTCGAAACTCGGCGAAGTGAACCAGGGTTTGTTGAATTCGTATTCTGTGACTTCCAAATCTGCCCCGCTGTCTGCTCCTCTTCTGCAAGACCGCGTAAATCCAATAAACCTCTCTGATATAATAACTCAGAGGAACATACAGATCGAAAATGGCGAGGTTTTGTACTCAAGAATGTCCACCAAGGAACTTTTATCTACACTTTTTAATCTCTATCTCGTTTCCTACGAGCCCCTGGTTGATTTGAGCATAAAAATGCTTGAATCTCAGCTGTTCCAACACTCAGTCTTAAGAATTCCCCTGCTTCAGGCCGTTAAACAGACTGCGTATTCGCATTTCTGTGCAGGAGAAAACCCTGCGGAGGCCTCAGCAACGCTGCAGCGGATGCGGGAGTTAGGGTTGAAAGGGATTCCTTATAACAGTCTGGAGGACGCCATGGACAATGCTTCATGTGACCAAAATCTTGACAAGTTCTTGAATACACTTCACACCACGCTTCGGCTATCCCCTGGCTCTGTAAGAATTGTTTTTTTCTGAGATTGATAAGAAAAAAAAAGTATTTCTTCAAGATTTTTTCTTGTATTCTCCATATAAATTTTATTATGATAAACTACAATCTCGTGCTTAATTCGTCTGCCTGTTCAAGATTTAAGAAATGGGTAACTTCAAATTATAAAATTAATAATATTGACTCATATGTTATGTTTTGAGATCAACAGCCTAGAAATAAATTTGACCAGCAGAAGTAATGAATCGGTGTTTTATGAATTAGAAGTTGAAGGTTGAGACAAAGAAGTCAAGTCGAAATAAATAAAGCTACCCATTGACTAAGAACTCCCATAAAAATGGGAGAAAACCAATAAAAATCTCATCATAACATACTGAACATCTAAACTTTATATATGTTGTTATGGTTTTCAGGTGAGCTTTGCATGTGTAAAGATCACAGCACTCTGCCCACTTTCCCTACTAGAAAGAGTTAGTGCCTTGCTAAGATGGCAGCACCGCCATCCTGACAATCTAAGCCTTCCATGGATGGAAGAGACACTACCAGTTTTTGCACCTTGCAGCCCCACTTATCACACATCATCACCTCCTGAAGCATTGACAACCAGTGAAGAAAAAGACCTCAAACTCGCTCAAGAAAGATTGCACACATACTGCAAATCCTGTGAGCAGAAGTCCCTGCCTTTCTTAGTAGATGCAGAATACACATCCGTTCAGCCTGCCATAGATTATTTTACTTACCATGTCTCTCTACAATTCAACAAATCTGGCAAGCCCCTTGTGTACGGCACCATCCAGGCCTATCTTAAGGATGCACTCCCACGTCTGCAGGTTTTTTTTGTAAATGAGGTGTAAAATTGTTATTGACTGTTTGAATATTTAAATGGATAATATTTAAGTAGAGTGATCTGCAGGTGGTATGTGAGGAGGCAAGGCGGAGGGGGATACAGATGGGAGTGAAGCTCGTACGTGGCGCCTACATTGTCAAGGAGACTGCCCTGGCGGCTTCCTTGGGAGCGCCTTCTCCAATCCATTCTTCAATTGAGGAGACCCACAGGTCTTATGATGCCTGTGCGCGGGTTATGATGGACAAGGCCGCTATGGCCCAGGCCTCTCTTATATTGGCCACCCATAATTTCCATTCTGGTAATATTTTAAGAAGTTTTTTATAATTCTAATTACACCGAGAGATGTTATACAATGGCATAAAAGTGTCTCCATAAAGAATATAGATATGTGTTAAATTGAAATATAAGAATAAAACTCAGATAACATTGCCCAAAGGAAAAAGCTTACTGGCTAAAAACTAAATTTGTTGATGTTTTGTTTTCAATACAGGCAAGGCTGCAGCTGCAAAGGCGGAAGAGCTGAATATAAGGAAGGGCAACGACAGAATACAGTTTGCTCAGCTGAAGGGAATGGCAGACAGCCTTTCGTTGGGGTTAGCTCAAGCTGGATTCCAAGTGAGCAAGTATATTCCTTTCGGGCCAGTGGATGAAGTGATGCCTTACCTTATCAGAAGGGCCCAAGAGAATCGAGGGCTTCTCTCTACCACCAGAGCAGATCGCCAACGCATCCGGTAAAATTAAGACAAAAGTGGTCTTCATTAATTTCATACTATTTAAGAGAGAGTGCTTCTGGATTTAACTAACTGTGTATGTTTTTGCTTCAACTTTCAGATCATATTCAATGATCTATCGTCAGGATCAAACTTTCCTCTTCCTCATGATGGATCATTGAGTATGATCCGAAAGGTTGAAACAAAAACATACACAGTTAAATCCAGAAGCACTCTCTCTTATTTCATGGACTGTGGAAAACTCATGCCTACTATTCATACTACTTGTAAAAAAGAACTGATTGTTGTTCATAAATCTGTTGCAGTAAGGAATTGAACCGGAGACTACAAGCAGTTAACGCATGTTGATATGAAGAAACAGAAATTTGGTTTGGTTTCTAGAATATCAGAGAATTCTCACCATGATTTTTCAGCTGTTAATGCTTTCTCATTCACTACAAAAGCCCGTGTAAGTTTAGACCTTCTACTTCTTGAAAATCTTGTGTATATGGGTGTACATATTGTTATTTACCAGTTTGCCTCAATTTTTCTAAAGCTGAATCAATTGAGGGAGTATTGGTACTTGCATTAAGAAAAATAAGTTCACAGAATTGAATCGTGATTTTTAAGATTTCACAAGTTGTTCCTGTAAATCTAATTGGCATATATCTAATGAATGTAACAATTTAATCAGAGCTATACGACGTTTGGTGATGTCACGGATGATACTTAATCAGAGCGATAGCAACTCTTATAGTAAAATAGTCATAATCGTTATTTCTTTAGAGTTGGTAGACTTTTTTTTTTAAATAAAAAATCAATAACATAACCACCACCAACTAGTTGGCATTTATAATGATTTTCCTACAATGAAATTATTCTTTTATTATTCTTTATTTTAAAAGTGATTGACATGTTTTTTCTTTTTAAAAACATATGTAATGTGACACCCATTTGTTAGTCTACATTTATTTCTTTTTACAATAAAATTATCAAGAACACGAATACAAGAAATGGTAAGTTGGAGGGGTAAATTTGTCAAGCTAGCCAACCCCACGCTTGGAAGGTTGGGACCATCCTTCATGGGCAGCAGAGTCGAGTTCGGAAACCCTGATGATCAAGATCTACCCTCTGCTAGCATTGTGAGCTTGGTCCGTATATTTGTTGCATCTTTGTTTAGGACTATGTCATGTTAGACATTGTGGGTATGTATTTCTACCACCCTCCAAGTTTTTTTTAATATTGTACTATTTTCATATTATAAATATAATATTTAATAGGGAATATTCATCAAAAATAATTATCAACTTCATTATTCCTTTCTTGTTGAAATATTTTCTTACTTAACCATTGCCAACTAATTCATATCTAATAATTTTGGCAATAAAACTATCAAATTATACCAAAAAAAAATTAGGGATGTTTTTATTTTGTAAGCATAGAAGTGCATATTTTATAGTTTTATTTTATAAATTTATTTTGGTATTTTTTGTAATAGTCAATTTATTTTGGTTTGTAACATAAAATAGTCAAGTTAAAAATTGGTTCAATGACCTCACTTTTAGTTCAAAAAAAAATTGACTAGTGATCTAATGCATATCATTATGATATATTAGCATATCCATTCCCTGTGGGCCATGTGGCATGTAGGTTTGAATTATATAGTGGTAAGGGTGACCCATTGATCCACATTACATATTTTAATGCTATTTGTGTGATTTTTTTTGTATGAAAATTATTTACATATGAAACTCTTTCTTCAAACATTAGAAGATTTTTTTGTTGAATGGCTCTTTTCATTGCCTCGTGATTCAATCCATTCATTTGCCAAGATAATCAATTATTTTATGAAACACTTTTAGGTAAATATTGATCTAAAAGTAATTCATTCTCTAAACTAGTGCAATGTAAGCAAGGTAGCAATACAAGGGTTTTAATGATAATGTTTTAAGAGTCCAAACCTTCCTAACTAAAATAAATTACCAACCTCCTATGGATGACTTAAAAACCTTATTCATTGATAGATTACTTCCCACAATAAATGATAATAATAATGCATCATTTTTTTTATTTGTGTACAAATGTACAAGAGACTATGAGCTTAAGTTGATAGATGCAAATGTTGCAATACAACTTGTAATGCTATATATGCATATTTCGAAATGTGTTCAAGGTTGGTCTTTTGAATCCAATCATTGTATCAACTGTCAATTTTTCTTACGTAATCAATAACAACTAATTTTGTCTTCTCATATGCTTTGCACTGTAGTGTTAGGTGTTTGAATCTCTATCTTGTGAAAGATTTGTTCCTTGTGGTTTTCAACTCTATGTAAATTTACCTCTGTAATGATTTTATGAGTTTTGTATGTCTATATGTTGTTTGATATTATCTTGTGCATGTATGGTTGATCTAGGTGTTATACAAACTAATCTTGGTGCATCATCACAAGTAGTTAAATCATTTCCTTATTCCCCTTTTATCTGGTGATTGTTAGAGTAGGATTAGTTTTGGTTTAGTTATCTAAGCTTTAGGCTTAGAGAGGAACCAATCTTCTCTAGAGGTTTGACCTCAAACAACAAGGTCATGTGTGCCTTAAGGTCATTCCAATTGTATCATTGGATTGTTTGGATAGCATGTTCAAACAAGGGTGCAAATTAAACTGATAATTGTTATCGCTTGGATTTGATGCTTGTGTTCTTTGGATTGGTGCTTCTTCACCTTAGCTTGTTTATTTTCTTCCATATGTGGCATGTTGAAGGATGAGAAGAGTTCCTACTTGAGGTGGTGGTCACTTTGGTTTTAATGCAAGTATCTTGATAGAGCATGAGAGCATGTTGGAGATTCATGTGGTTTCATGGATGGCTATGATGTTGTGTTTCATTGATTGACCCTTATGAAATGTATACAAGTGAGAGAATTTATTAGGAAAAGAGGTGTTATACACCGTACACAAGAAATAATTTTCTATTTATGTAAAATAAACATTTATCTAAAGTGCATATTAGGGGATGTGCTTAGACACATTAAATATTTATTTGGGACCACTTGTAAAGTTGTATGTAATATTGGTTAGAATTTTATGTGTGAGAGACATAGGACAAATATTTAATATCTATGGGAAATATTTTATTTTGGGGTTGATGATTTTGTGCTCTTATAGTTTTGAGACACATGGTTTAGCCAATACCACTTGGTGGTCTTGTGTGAGCTTTATTCTATAAAAGCAAGCACATGTTTACTGGTTGAGGTTGGTTGTCATTTCTATTGAGCTCTCTTGAAGAGTGCAATGTGAAGCATGGCATGGGATGTGTAGTTGCATGGTTACCCATTATGCATGAACGCATGGAGTTTGAATTGGAGGAGCCTGATGTTTCAAAAGTGTTTATGGAGACTATAAGTGTATTGTAATGTTTTCATTGCTAAATAATATATTGAGTGTGGAGGCTTTTGGAGGCTGAGTTTTTCCCTCTTGAGGGTTTTCCTAGGGTATATTTTGTGTCATCTTGATGGTATGTTTGTCTATTCTTTTGCATGGTGGATTTTGATTATTTTGAGTACTTGTTTGCATATTTATCTCTCTTGGGGTTATGTGCAAATATTTATTAATTGTAGTGTAGGAAAAACTAGTCCTTAATCAAATATCTTCAACTAAGGGTGTTCTTCACTAACACTACACTCAGATTTTGTTATCTAAGGTTTTAGATGTTCAACAACTTACTCTAGGTTGCAACAGAATTACTATGTGTCCCAATCAATGCAAAATAGCTAGACTAGGTGCTTGACAATGAAGGGAAAATAATGAAATATTGAAATTGAACTATTGTAAGTAGAATTGAGAAAAACTGGTAGAAGAGGTAGAAAGGGATAGGAAAATGGAACTTGTAGCTAGAGAAAGGAGCTCACTGCCTCGGATGATAGTGCACCATGAGGACGTCTATGCTGGGTGTTGGAGTCCAAAATGTGCAAAAAAAAATTACCAGGTTTGTACGGACCCAGAATGTCTACACAACACAAATTTAAATACAACACATACCCAACATTATCTAGGTAACATGAAATAACAAAATATCACAACTATGCTATGTAAATGAAACAAATCAAGAAAGAGAGGAAGCACAACAAAACCTCTATGTGTTTGTGAAGTCCTCTCCTCAAAAATACCTACAGAGAGAGAGAGAGAGAGAGAGAGAATAGTTGGGCTACTTAGGGACTTCCCTTAGTCAAGTCCTGGTTTTGGTCTTCCAACCTCCACGAGCAGCAGATTGATATGTAGAGGAGAAATATGTGTGTGCTCTTACCCTAAGTGTGCGTAGGAACTAAGAGAAACAATAAAACAATTGAATTGAAAATATTTGCCTCCCTAGTCTATGGGGAAGAAACCCACAAGCATGCAGCCAATGCAAGAGAGAAATATGGTGGTCTACACAATAACAATGCAAATAAAATGGTGTTCTACACTATAACACAACTACACAAATTAAAGAAGATTTAAATAAAAGGATTGAGCAACATAATGAACAAACTTACCAATATGATTGAAAAAAGAGAAATTTGCAAGATGACAAGAGCTTAAATCTGGTATACAGCTTCAAACTCCAACAAGATAGAGCTTCCTCAATGAGCACGAGAGTAAACCAAAACCTCCAAGAGCTAGCCAAGATGATGCAACATCACAAAAGGAGTACAAACATCCGGGCACATGCAGGATCATGATGGGCCAAACAATACCTCTAAATGGCAATGAAAATGCTAAAAAACAGACTTAAGCAACTTCACGTGAAAATTCGAATAGGTTACCTACATAATTTGGAAAATATGTAGTAATAAAATTTGTAGGAAATTGAATGTAGTTTATGAGCTACTATTTCTTTTTCGGAAAAAAAAATATTTGGTGAAAATTGTACATATTTCAATGAGGCACTAAATAACTTTTTTTTTTAAAATAAATTGTAGGTGTCATTCCGACCAACCTAAGTATGAGAAAAAAAAATTGAATCTTTAGATACAAGTAAAGGACACATGCTCGGATGTGACGCATATTTTTATGAAATTTTTTTCTAAGTAAATAATTAATTATGAATTTTTTACTACAACTTTTTTAAAATATTAAAAAGTAATTTTCTAGCCAGCCTAACTTCTTCAAAAAAATATGAGATTCAAAAAAAGGATTTTAGACATGTAGCTAACAAAGTGTAGAGTGTGACGCAACTTTTGGATTTGAAAAAGGTCAAACAATTTGAAAGTTATGGATGTTTTTCAATCAATGTGTCTCTTAGGAATTCAGACATAGTGTAGGTAGAAAAGTATTAATAATTACCTATTAAATTTATAATCAAACAAATTGAGGTTAAGGAAATCAAAATGAAGATAAAACACAAAGATATGCAATGAAAAACACAAGTTATACCTTCAAAATGAAATCTTAACTCCTAGATAAGGTGGAGAGTCGTGCACTATTAGACTCTTGCTTTACCCATGATTCCTATGTGAAATGCTCTCAAAACTAATATGCAAATCACTAGAATCCTAGCTCACAATGATAGAGAATGGAGAGATTTTGGCATGATAACAATACTCAAATTGTGGATGATAAAATGGCTTGGGTGAGGCTCTATTTATAAGTTTTTTTTTAGGATGATTTGATCCAAGGGTTGAGATTCATTTCAGAGATCAATGCATGAGGATGAATGTGAGGTGGAGGGCTAATATTTAATAATAAAAAATGGAGGGATGAGAATAAAGATGAATTTTTAATTCATCTTAGGAAGAGAAGCGAATTAAATGAGGTTGGGTAAGATAGATTAGATGTGAATTAAAAATTCACATGGGGAAGAGAGGAGGATTAGAAATGAATTAAAAATTCATTTTGGGAAGAGCTCCAATTAATGATTTATGACATGTGTAACGGGTGTAAGAGGTTATTAATGAGATTTATGACAAGTGTGTATAAAAAATTAATTTATGTGGCATAAATATCAATTTTTTATTTGTGGGATGTGGGGAGGAGTGTTAACAAGGTTTGACCATTTTAATTGAGGTAATTAGCCTAATTAATATGGTTGTAGTAAATTAGTGGATGGGTTAATTAGGGGTTAGGATTAATTAAATAATGTTTAATTTAATTAATCCTAGGTCTAGGGTCATGTAGGTTAGACTAGCTAATTAAATAATAGGTAATTTAATTAACTAGGGTAGGGATAGGCTGATTAATAGGTCAAATTAACTAGATAAACATAATTTATCTAATTAATAGGGTTTAATGAAATGGGTGAATTAATCAAATAAATATTTGCACATTTATTTAATTAATTGGGCTAGTGTTAGTGAAGGGGTAACTATTGAATTAAATAAATTAATTCAATTTGAAGGGGGAAATGATGAATAATCAGGTGTTGGAAAGAATAATTAATTAATTGGGAGGCGAGATTGGTGATATTAGTGAGGTCGGAGATCAGTTAAGCGGTAAAGACATTTTTAGGTGTGTACATTTGCCCCTCTTTGTCATGCCGTGGTGACCTAGCAAGAAAATGGTGTCAACTCAAAGAAAAATACCCCAGCTGTCGGGAAGGAATGAAATGGATGAGGGATGCCCCCTCAAGAGGTCGAGTGAAAAAATAAAAAATTTTAGGTGAGCTCTCGAAAGGAAGAAACAGAGGTGAAAAATGGATAGAGGACGGAAAAATAGGTTGATAGGAAGAAAAACGGGCGAAAAATGTTATGATTTGCACCCTGGGGAGGAAAAAGTGTGTTGGAGGGTGACATGGTTTTCTATAAATAGAAAAAGTGGACCCTAAAGTGCCACATGTGCACTCATTGAGCCAATCGGAGGAGAAGAAAAGACACAATGGCGAACCCAAACCCACTTTTTCTGCGCTTTGATCACTTGTATGAGCGAGTCCATTCCTACAGGAGATCGGCAAAGGCTGGCAACCAGGTAGGCCGACCATCTTAGCCTTGTCGTTTTTTCGTTTATTGCATTTATTGCTTTCAGGATTTGGGTATTAGGGTTTGGCGCCATCAGGAGACCGATTGGCACAAAATGGGCTCTGAATGGTGCCATTATCTGCAATGGCACCATCCACATAGAGGAATCTAGGAATGTTTGGCACCAAAGCTAAAAGTTTTGGCACAATGTAACAAAATGGCGCTATATTGTGCCCTAGGGTTTGGGATGCACATTGGCACGAAAAAGGGGATTTTGTGGCGCCATCGTGCCGATCGACGCCTTCCTAGAACATGGTGCCATCATGTCAATGAGCGTCATTTGATAGCGTGGTGCCATTCTTTAGAATGATGCCCAAATCAAAGCAAGCTTTGGGGCCACAACGCAGTGGCGCGAAATGGGTGGTAGAGAATGGTGCCTTCTTGAGAGTGAGTGGTGCCATTCTCTGCAATGGCACCATATTGGAAAATGGTAGCGCCATATGCAGGATGGGTGCAATGGCGAAGAAGATTAGTACCAAATTGAATTTTGGCTCCATAGTGAAGAAAATCAGTGCTAAAAGGGAGATTTTGAAAAAAATGTAAGTTTTGGAACTAGCATTTTGGTGGATGCAGGTGATTCTAGGATTGATCGTGGGATCACGGGAGCGACATGTCCCCACCATGATGCAGTTGTTAGATGGATTTGATGGAGCCACATGGGCTCGATTGGTGAGATTGGGCTTGTTGACGGTATCAAATATGCCCGTATTTGCAAGCACATAGGGCGTTGATGACAGTTATTGTGGAGAACTTTTGACCTGAGACATGTTCCTTTCTCCTGCTGATAGGGGAGATTACCATCACCCTTGAGGATGTTTATCGTATCCTCAAGCTACCAATTAATGGAGCACGAGTGGTATACCATACGAGGAGGGGACGGGTAGCCTTAGGTAGAGCATTTGCCCTAGGCCAGCCAGAGTTATTACAGGACAAATGAGAGATGAGATACGATTAGACTTTGGCAGCGGGTGTAGATCATTTCACCTTGTTTCTTTGTGCACTAATTGGAGGCGTGCTGATGCCGGATCGGCAGGCTTGAGACTTTCCAGTGGGGTGGGGGGAGATGATAGAGGGGATTGTTCGAGATGAGACGGTTTATTACTGGGGGGCCTGCATGTTAGGATAGTTATATCATGAGATGCACACCGTAGTGTATCACTACAATTCGGCGTTATCTACTGGAGTTACACTGCTGCAAGTGTGGGTGTTCGAGCACATTGCGATCACGACGCCGCAGGGAGGATATTATCAACGACAGTTTGAGGCCTTTGTGTTAGTTAGGGGGGATTAGAATGGTTGGATTAGATGGGGGTAGATCAAAGTTCTAAGCCCAGATGATATGGTTGTATGGATGAGAGATGAATGAGCTAGGCAAAAGTACTTGCATTACACTTATTGAGAGCATTTCTAAGTTTATTATAGCAAAGGAGGATATGTTTCATGAAGGTATGAAAAGACCTAAGTGGTGATGTTTATCATGCATTTGCATGGACTAGATTCACAAACAATAGGTTGATCTCATGCACACCCAAGGTAGTATAACCTTGCTTAGATGAGGGAAGGGGACTCATAACATAAGTTCTCATAGTGCATAGAAGGTATGACCAATCTAATATGCAAATGAGGAGCACTATGCTAGAACTGACCATATCCTCAAGGTATGAATACTATTCTTGGAGTAGGGAAATCAACCCACAAGCATAGCATACAGAAATAATGACCAATGTCTATTCTAGGTGTTGCTCACCACATACCATGATATAATGAGATCAAGGTAGTTTTGGAAAATGACCTAGAACAAGACAAAAAGATAAAAATCAATAATCAAAAGATCAACAAAATGACACAAACAGCCACTTTATTCTCTTGCCAAGATAGATGTTGATAGGATAATGGATTCTATCCATTGTAGGAATGATATATCCTAGGACGTGAATCAGTTGGGTTTTGTTGGATAAATTTCAAAAGATGGGCAAAAGGATAGTCAAGCCATGTGTGATGATTATAGTTGGTGTGTTGATTGATGATTTTGGCATGAGATATGATGTTTCTGGGGTATGTTTAGCATGCATGTTGTTTGTTGAATCTAGCAAGCTCAGTAAATAGGGACCATCCAAACGGGATGGGTGGGTGCATCTTACGTACCTGAGTACTAGATACTTCCTTTAAATTCTAGACTGCCTACATACCCTATGTCCACGGGATCAAGGCACTTTCAAGATGCGGGTGAGATGAATATGTAGTTCTGGCAAGACTTGATGATGTGGGAATGGTTCGGGATGGATGTAATGATATGGAAGATGATGAGTGGGATGATGAGAGTGTTTTAGCATTTTTTCTACTTTTTCCAATTTTGGTATTTTGGGATTTTCTATTGTTTTTGGATTTTTTAGATTTTCTAATGTTTTTGGATTTTTTGGATTTTCCAATGTTTTTGGATTTTTTGGATTTTGACTGTACAAAGAGAGCATACAAGGATCCTCATTCCACGGATTGGTTTTGGATGGGATAATGTGGGGGTGGGTGATGGGATTTGATGTTTCAGAATTCTAAGCTATGTGAGTATGTGTGATATGGAATGTTGTGATGGGGAAAGGCCTTATTAGATGGTGGAACCAGCCACTACACATGGCGCCTGAAACAGGTTTTCACCATGGTACTTATCCAAGGCATCACCAAAGTAATTTTCACCATTGGACGGCTTTATTGCACTCGGATTTTTCTTTATTTTTTGATTTTTTTAATTTTTTTGGCTTTTGCCTTGGGATACTTGATGAGTCATGCATAGAACATCTTTAGGTGCAGAATGTTCATGGGTTCATCTAGAGGCTGCCCCTCAGGTGTTGCAAGATGATATGCCCCTGATCCATAGTTGGTTGTAATAACATATGGTCCCAGCCAATTGGGCTCAAATTTTCCTTTCTTAGTGCGTTCCTACAAATGTTTTTGGTTCTCCATGAGGACAAGGTCACCTACTTCAAACTTATGGTTCTTGATCTTTTTGTTATAGCTTCTTCGTAGGTGATTTTGGTAAGCTTGCAGATGGTTGAGAGCATCCAAGCATTTCTCATCGAATAGTTCTAGCTCATGCAGCCTTGCAACTCGGTACTCTTCATCAATGATTACATTCTATAATGAAACCCTAAGTGATGGGAGCTTGACCTCATTAGGTAAGATGGCTTTAGAACTAAATACTAGGGAATATGGTGTGGCTCTTATCGGTGTGCATATGCTCATGTAGTAGGCCCATAGGACAAGATTGAGTTGGAGATGCCAGTCACAGCCAGCTTCATTAATCATTTTCTTTAGAATGCGGAGAATAGTTTTGTTAGAAGCTTCAGCTTGACCATTACCTTGGGGATAGTATGGAGTGGAGAAATGGTGTTGGATCTAGAATTTTTCACATAGGGTGCAAACTTCCTGGTTCTTAAACAGTTTCCCATTATATGTGATAATGGAATGGGGGATGCCATAATGACATATGATGTAGTGGAGAATGAATTTTCCTATTTGGATACCTGTGGTGAAAGTGAGTGGAATTGCTTCAACCCACTTAGTGAAGTATTCGGTGGTGGTGATAATGTACTTAGGACAATTGGATGATGGGGGGTGAATCTTACCTACAAGGTTGAGTCCCCTTTGTGAAAAAGGCCACGGAGTTGTTATTGGTTGCAACTCTTGTGATGGTGCATGGATGAGGTACCCATGTTGTTGACACGGCAAGCATTTCTTCACAAACCTGTAAGCGTCTCGTTCCATGGTTGGCCAGTAGTAACCTATCCTCAGAATCTTCTTGGCTAGGGTGGGTCCACTTGAGTGTGCCCCACAAATGCCTTCATGCACCTCTTGTAAGGTCACCTTGGCTTCCCTAGAGTCAAGACATCATAAAAGCGTACCATCAAGACTTATTTTATAAAGGGTGTCGCCTATCAGGGTGAAGCGGAAGGCTCAGCGGATGAAGCTCTTATGTTGGGAGGATGATAGGTTTTGTGGAATGATGTTGTCTGTTGCAAGTATGAGGTTAACCAGTGTTGTCATTGATGTCAACATACTCATATTGCATTGATAAGAAGGATTGGATGAGATGTGTGCTGAGGATATTGAGAAAATTAGTCTCATTAGGAACAGTGAAGAACAGTGATGAGAAGAAGGCAAAAGTACTCAATAGGTTGAGGATCAGAGGATGCGGATTAAAGGGTTTGTAGATATGAGCCTTGAGATGTTCTAGTTAATATTTCAGAAGTCCGCATGAAGATCTGAAGAAGTTATGTTTGCTCAAGTAGAACCGGTTCCGGCAGGCGTTCAGTGGTGACAGAGTGTCACAGATTGGTCCGATGAGTTCTGGAATTACATTCTCTCATTCTGCAGATTCAAGGGAGTGTTGAAGAAGTCAGTGTGAAGTGACAACTTTATTTGTGCATTATTTGGAGGTCCAAAAGAACCTTTTGCATTATGACAGTGGCGACAGACTGTGTTCTTGAAGTTCTGGATGAAGAAGAGAAGAATTCCAGTAAGCTGATAAAGTGCAGATGTTCTTGATGACTCAGGGAAGGTTTCGGTGATCCTTGGATCGTGTACAATTCTTATTGGCGGTCCGCATTGAAGTTAGAGTTTGGATTTGATGTAAAGACCACCGGTTGTTGGTGTTCTTCCTGAGACAGGCCGACCAGATGTATTACACGTCTTGCGAATGATCTTGTAGGTGTTTGCCAACTTAGATGATTATTCCCAAGTCGATGCCTTGTATAAATAAGGGTTTGTGAATTCATTTTGAAGTATGTCTTGCGGTGATGAGAGTGATATAGCGAAGAGAAGTGCGAAAGGCAGAGCAGGAGTTTTTGGGCTTAAATGGAACTGATCCAGACATGGTAAAGATGTCAATCTCCAGTTCAAGTTTGTAATACTTGTTATCTTTGTAGACAGTGTGTCTCTTGTAGGTAGTGTGCCTCCTTGTGAGCAGTGTGCTCGGGCAGTGAGCCCTAATTGGCATGTGCCATCCATTTTTTTTATTCTTCTAACAGAGAATAATCCTTGGGTTAATCACCCCGTGGTTTTTCCCTTAACTGAGTTTTCCACGTCAAAATCTTGGTGTTTCATGTGTTGATGTGTATCTGCTCTGGTGTTTATGTCTTATGCTTTCATGAATGATTAATTACTATGCTATTGATTAACAAAGTGGATTTAAGTGTTTGAATTGAAAGCGAATTAAGGATAACTGATTCACCCCCCTCTCAGTTATTAACAATTGGTATCAGAGCCAAGTTCCTCTAAAAGGATTTTAACTGCTTGAGGAGATCTAGGATGTCGTCATATAAGAAGGACAGTCCGAAGTTTGATGGAACCAACTTCACTCTTTGGAAAGGTCGCATGAAATGTCACTTGGAGTGTATGGGAAAGGCGTACTTGTCCATGGTCACAAAAGCATATACACCTCATAGGACAAATATTTAATATCTGTGGGAAATATTTTATTTTGGGGTTGATGATTTTGTGCTCTTATAGTTTTGAGACACATGGTTTAGCCAATACTGCTTGGTGGTCTTGTGTGAGCTTTATTCTATAAAAGCAAGCACATGTTTACTGGTTGAGGTTGGTTGTCATTTCTATTGAGCTCTCTTGAAGAGTGCAATGTGAAGCATGGCATGGGATGTGTAGTTGCATGGTTACCCATTATGCATGAACGCATGGAGTTTGAATTGGAGGAGCCTGATGTTTCAAAAGTGTTTATGGAGACTATAAGTGTATTGTAATGTTTTCATTGCTAAATAATATATTGAGTGTGGAGGCTTTTGGAGGCTAAGTTTTTCCCTCTTGAGGGTTTTCCTAGGGTATATTTTGTGTCATCTTGATGGTATGTTTGTCTATTTTTTTGCATGGTGGATTTTGATTATTTTGAGTACTTGTTTGCATATTTATCTCTCTTGGGGTTATGTGCAAATATTTATTAATTGTAATGTAGGAAAAACTAGTCCTTAATCAAATATCTTCAACTAAGGGAGTTCTTCACCAACACTACACTCAGATTTTGTTATCTAAGGTTTTAGATGTTCAACAACTTACTCTAGGTTGCAACAGAATTACTATGTGTCCCAATCAATGCAAAATAGCTAGACTAGGTGCTTGACAATGAAGGGAAAATAATGAAATATTGAAATTGAACTATTGTAAGTAGAATTGAGAAAAACTGGTAGAAGAGGTAGAAAGGGATAGGAAAATGGAACTTGTAGCTAGAGAAAGGAGCTCACTGCCTCGGATGATAGTGCACCATGAGGACGTCTATGCTGGGTGTTGGAGTCCAAAATGTGCAAAAAAAAATTACCAGGTTTGTACGGACCCAGAATGTCTACACAACACAAATTTAAACACAACACATACCCAACATTATCTAGGTAACATGAAATAACAAAATATCACAACTATGCTATGTAAATGAAACAAATCAAGAAAGAGAGGAAGCACAACAAAACCTCTATGTGTTTGTGAAGTCCTCTCCTCAAAAATACCTACAAAGAGAGAGAGAGAGAGAGAGAGAGAGAGAGAATGGTTGGGCTACTTAGGGACTTCCCTTAGTCAAGTCCTGGTTTTGGTCTTCCAACCTCCACGAGCAGCAGATTGATATGTAGAGGAGAAATATGTGTGTGCTCTTACCCTAAGTGTGCGTAGGAACTAAGAGAAACAATAAAACAATTGAATTGAAAATATTTGCCTCCCTAGTCTACGGGGAAGAAACCCACAAGCATGCAGCCAATGCAAGAGAGAAATATGGTGGTCTACACAACAACAATGCAAATAAAATGGTGTTCTACACTATAACACAACTACACAAATTAAAGAAGATTTAAATAAAAGGATTGAGCAACATAATGAACAAACTTACCAATATGATTGAAAAAAGAGAAATTTGCAAGATGACAAGAGCTTAAATCTGGTATACAACTTCAAACTCCAACAAGATAGAGCTTCCTCAATGAGCACAAGAGTAAACCAAAACCTCCAAGAGCTAGCCAAGATGATGCAACATCACAAAAGGAGTACAAACATCCAAGCACGTGCAAGATCATGATGGGCCAAACAATACCTCTAAATGGCAATGAAAATGCTAAAAAATAGACTTAAGCAACTTCATGTGAAAATTCGAATGGGTTACCTACATAATTTGGAAAATATGTAGTAATAAAATTTGTAGTAAATTGAATGTAGTTTATGAGCTACTATTTCTTTTTTGGAAAAAAAATTATTTGGTGACAATTGTACATATTTCAATGAGGCACTAAATAACTTTTTTTAAAAAAATAAATTGTAGGTGTCATTCCAACCAACCTAAGTATGAGAAAAAAAAATTGAATCTTTAGATACAAGTAGAGGACACATGCCTGGATGTGACGCATATTTTTATGAAATTTTTTTCTAAGTAAATAATTAAATATGAATTTTTTACTACAACTTTTTTAAAATATTAAAAAGTAATTTTCTAGCCAGCCTAACTTCTTCAAAAAAATATGAGATTCAAAAAAAGGATTTTAGACATGTAGCTAACGAAGTGTAGAGTGTGACGCAACTTTCGGAATTGAAAAAGGTCAAACGGTTTGAAAGTTATGGATGTTTTTCAATCAGTGTGTCTCTTAGGAATTCAGACATAGTGTAGGTAGAAAATTATTAATAATTACCTATTAAAATTATAATCAAACAAATTGAGGTTAAGGAAATCAAAATGAAGATAAAACACAAAGATATGCAATGAAAAACACAAGTTATACCTTCAAAATGAAATCTTAACTCCTAGATAAGGTGGAGAGTCGTGCACCCTTAGACTCTTGCTTTACCCATGATTCATATGTGAAATGCTCTCAAAACTAATATGCAAATCACTAGAATCCTAGCTCACAATGATAAAGAATGGAGAGATTTTGGCATGATAACAATACTCAAATTGTGGATGATAAAATGGCTTGGGTGAGGCTTTATTTATAGGTTTTTTTGGAGGATGATTTGATCCAAGGGTTGAGATTCATTTGAGAGATCAATGGATGAGGATGAATGTGAGGTGGAGGGCTAAGATATAATAATAACAAATGGAGGGATGAGTATAAAGATGGATTTTTAATTCATCTTAGGAAGAGAAGCGAATTAAATGAGGTTGGGTGAGATGGATTAGATGTGAATTAAAAATTCACATGGGGCAGAGAGGAGGATTAGAAATGAATTAAAAATTCATTTTTGGAAGAGCTCCAATTAATGATTTATGACATGTGTAACGGGTGTAAGAGGTTATTAATGAGATTTATGACAAGTGTGTATAAAAAATTAATTTATGTGGCATAAATATCAATTTTTTATTTGTGGGATGTGGGGAGGAGTGTTAAACAAAGTTTGACCATTTTAATTGAGGTAATTAGCCTAATTAATATGGTTGTAGTAAATTAGGGGATGGGTTAATTAGGGGTTATGATTAATTAAATAATGTTTAATTTAATTAATCCTAGGTCTAGGGTCATGTAGGTTAGACTAGCTAATTAAATAATAAGTAATTTAATTAACTAGGGTAGGGATAGGCTAATTAATAGGTCAAATTAACTAGATAAACATAATTTATCTAATTAATAGGGTTTAATGAAATGGATGAATTAATCAAATAAATATTTGCACATTTATTTAATTAATTGGGCTAGTGTTAGTGAAGGGGTAACTATTGAATTAAATAAATTAATTCAATTTGAAGGGGGAAATGATGAATAATCAGGTGTTGGAAAGAATAATTAATTAAATAAAAATTTAATTAATTAATTGGGAGGGGAGATTGGTGATATTAGTGAGGTCGGAGATCAGTTAAGCAGTAAAGACATTTTTAGGTGTCTACATTTGCCCCTCTTTGACGTGCTGTCGTGACCTAGCAAGAAAATGGTGTCAACTCAAAGAAAAATACCCCAGCTGTCGGGAAGGAATGAAATGGATGAGGGATGCCCCCTCAAGAGGTCAGGTGAAAAAATAAAAAAAAATTAGGTGAGCTCTCGAAACGAAGAAACGGAGGTGGAAAATGGATAGAGGACAGAAAAACAGGTTGACAGGAAGAAAAACGGGTGAAAAAGGTTATGATTTGCACCCTGGGGAGGAAAAAGTGTGTTGGAGGGTGACATGGCTTTCTATAAATAGAAAAAGTGGGCCCTAAAGTGCCACATGTGCACTCATTGAGCCAATCGGAGGAGAAGAAAAGACAATGGCGAACCCAAACCCACTTTTTCTACGCTTTGATCACTTGTATGAACGAGTCCGTTCCTATGGGAGATCGGCAAAGGCTAGCAACCAGGTAAGCCGACCATCCTAGCCTTGTCATTTTTTCATTTATTGCATTTATTGCTTTCAAGATTTGGGTATTAGGGTTTGGCGCCATCAGGAGACCGATTGGCACAAAATGGGCTCGGAATGGTGCCATTATCTGCAATGGCGCCATCCGCATAGGGGAATCTAGGGACGTTTGGCACCAAAGCTAAAAGTTTTGGCACAATGTAATGGAATGGCGCTATATTGCGCCCTAGGGTTTGGGATGCACATTGGCACGAACAGGGGATTTCGTGGCGCCATTGTGCTGATCGGTGCCTTCCTAGAACATGGTGTCATCGTGTCGATGAGCGCCATTTGGCAATGTGGTGCCATTCTTTAGAATGACGCCCAAATCGAAGCAAGCTTTGGGGCCATAGAGCAGTGGCGTGAAATGGGTGGTAGAGAATGGTGCCTTCTTGAGAGTGAGTGGTGCCATTCTCTGCAATGGCACCATATTGGAAAATGGTAGCGCCATATGTAGGATGGGTGCAATGGTGAAGAAGATTAGCACCAAATTGAATTTTGGCTCCATAGTGAAGAAAATCAGTGTTAAAAGGGAGATTTTGAAAAAAATGTAAGTTTTGGAACTAGCATTATGGTGGATGCAGGTGATTCTAGGACTGATCGTGGGATCACGGGAGCGACACGTCCCCGCCGTGATGCAGTTGTTAGATGGATTTGATGGAGCCACGTGGGCTCGATTGGTGAGATTGGGCTTGTTGACGGTATCAAATATGCCCGTCTTGCAAGCACATAGGGCGTTGATGACAGCTATTATGGAGAAGTTTTAACCTGAGACATGTTCCTTTCTCCTGCTGACAGGGGAGATTACCATCACCCTTGAGGATGTTTATCGCATCCTCAAGCTACCAATTAATGGAGCATGAGTGGTATACCATACGAGGAGGGGACGGGTAGCCTTAGGAAGAGCATTTGCCCTAGGCTAGCCAGAGTTGTTATAGGACAAATGAGAGATGAGATACGATTAGACTTTGGCAGCGGGTGTAGATCATTTCACCTTGTTTCTTTGTGCACTGATTAGAGGCATGGTGATGCCGGATCAGCAGGCTTAAGGCTTTCCAGTGGGGTGGGGGGAGATGATAGAGGGGATCATTTGAGATGAGACGGTTTATGCCTGAGGGCCCTGCATGTTAGGATAGTTATATCATGAGATGCACACTATAGTGTATCACTACGATTCAGCGTTATCTGCTGGAGTTACACTGCTGCATGTGTGGGTGTTTGAGCACATTGCGATCACGATGCTGCAGGGAGGATATTATCAATGACAGTTTGAGGCCTTTGTGTTAGTTAGGGGGGATTAGAATGGTTGGATTAGATGGGGGTAGATCAAAGTTCTAAGCCCAGATGATATGGTTGTATGGATGAGAGATGAATGAGCTAAGCAAAAGTACTTGCATTACACTTATTGAGAGCATTTCTAAGTTTATTATAGCAAAGGAGGATATGTTTCATGAAGGTATGAAAATACCTAAGTGACGATGTTTATCATGTGTTTGCATGGACTAGACTCACAAACAATAGGTTGATCTCATGCATGCCCAAGGTAGTATAACCTTGCCTAGATGAGGGAAGGGGACTCATAACATAAGTTCTCATAGTGCATAGAAGGTATGACCAATCTAATATGCAAATGAGGAGCACTATGCTAGAACTGACCATATCCTCAAGGTATGAATACTATTCTTGGAGTAATGAAATCAAGCCACAAGCACAGCATACAGAAACAATGACCAATGTCTATTCTAGGTGTTACCCGCCACATACCATGATATAATGAGATCAAGGCAGTTTTGGAAAATGACCTAGAACAAGACAAAAAGATAAAAATCAATAATCAAAAGATCAACAAAATGACACAAACAGCCACTATATTCTCTTGCCAAGATAGATGTTGATAGGATAATGGATTTTATCCATTGTAGGAACGATATATCCTAGGACACGAATCAGTTGGGTTTTGTTGGATAAATTTTGAAAGATGGGCAAAAGGATAGTTAGGTCATGTCTGATGATTATAGTTGGTGTGTTGATTGATGATTTTGGCGTGAGATATGATGTTTCTGGGGTATGTTTAGCATGCATGTTGTTTGTTGAATCAGCAAGCTCAGTAAATAGGGACCATCCAAATAGGATGGGTGGGTGCATCTTATGTACCTGAGTACTGGATACTTCCTTCAAATTCCAAACTGCCTACATACCCTGTGTCCACGGGATCAAGGCACTTTCAAGATGCGGGTGAGATGAATATGTAGTTCTGGCAAGACTTGATGATGTGGGAATGGTTCGGGATGGATGTAATGATATGGAAGATGATGAGTGGAATGATGAGAGTGTTTTTGCATTTTTTCTACTTTTTCCAATTTTGGTATTTTGGGATTTTCTATTGTTTTTGGATTTTTTGGATTTTTTGGATTTTGACTTTACAAAGAGAGCATACAAGGATCCTCATTCCACGGATTGGTTTTGGGTGGGATAATATGGGTGTGGGTGATGGGATTTGATGTTTCAGAATTCTAAGCTATGTGAGTATGTGTGATATGGAATGTTGTGATGGGGAAAGGCCTTATTAGATGGTGGAACCAGCCACTACACATGGCACCTGAAACAGGTTTTCACCATGGTACTTATCCAAGGCATCACCGAAGTAATTTTCACCATTGGACGGCTTTATTGCACTCAGATTTTTCTTGATTTTTCATTTTTTTTATTTTTTTTGGCTTTTGCCTTGGGATACTTGATGAGTCATGCATAGAACTTCTTTAGGTGCAGAATGTTCATGGGTTCATCTAGAGGCTGCCCCTCAGGTGTTGCAAGATGATATGCCCCCGATCCATAGTTGGTTGTAATAACATATGGTCCCAGCCAATTGGGCTCAAATTTTCCTTTCTTAGTGTGTTCCTACAAATTTTTCTAGTTCTCCATGAGGACAAGGTCACCTACTTCAAACTTATGGTTCTTGATCTTTTTGTTATAGCTTCTTCGTAGGCGATTTTACTAAGCTTGCAGATGGTTGAGAGCATCCAAGCATTTCTCATCCAATAGTTCTAGCTCATGCAGCCTTGCAACTCAGTACTCTTCATCAATGATTACATTATGTAATGAAACCCTAAGTGATGGGAGATCGACCTCATTAGGTAAGATGGCTTTAGAACTGAATACTAGGGAATATGGTGTGGCTCTTGTCGGTGTGCATATGCTCGTGCAGTAGGCCCATAAGACAGGATTGAGTTGGAGATGCCAATCACAGAGAGCTTCATTAATCATTTTCTTTAGAATGTGGAGAATAGTTTTGTTAGAAGCTTCAGCTTGACCATTACCTTGGGGATAGTATGGAGTGGAGAAGTGGTGTTGGATCTGGAATTTTTCACATAGGGTGCGAACTTCCTGGTTCTTAAATTATTTCCCATTATATGTGATAATGGAATGGGGGATGACATAATGACATATGATGTAGTGGAGAATGAATTTGGCTATTTGGGATACATGTGGTGAAAGTGAGTGGAATTGTTTCAACCCACTTAGTGAAGTATTTGGTGGCAGTGATAATGTACTTATGATAATTGGATGATGAGGGGTGAATCTTACCTACAAGGTTGAGTCCCCATTGTGAAAAAGGCCATGGAGTTGTTATTGGTTGCAACTCTTGTGATGGTGCATGGATGAGGTCCCCATTTTGTTGGCACGGCAAGCATTTATTCACGAACCTATAAGCGTCTCTTTCCATGGTCATCCAGTAGTAACCTATCCTCAAAATCTTCTTGGCTAGGGTGGGTCCACTCAAGTGTGCCCCACAAATGCCTCCGTGCACCTCTTGTAAGGCCACCTTGGCTTCCCTAGAGTCAAGACATCGTAAAAGTGTACCATCAAGACTTCTTTTATAAAGGGTGTCGCCTATCAGGGTGAAGTGGAAGGCTCGGCGGATGAAGCTCTTATGTTGGGAGGATGATAGGTTTGGTGGAATGATGTTGTCATGAAGGTACATATGCGTCTCTTGATACTAGGGAGATAGGGAACCAACAATGTCACATACCAATTCTCATTGTGGAACATTATAAGCTGGTATGGGGATTTCTTTGATCAGGAACTCACATTTCTTGTTGTCTTTCTTCATGTCCACCAAGGATCCTATCGTGGCCATAGCATCTGTTGCTTTGTTAAATTCAACCTTGGAATTTTTTTAAAATGGATGTCGTAAAAATAATCTTTGAAGTCATCAACCATCCTTTTATAGGGCAAGAGTTTGTCATCTTTTGTTTTGTACTCATTGTTGACTTGTCAAATGACCAATTGGGAATCTCCATAGACCATCAGCTTCTCGATCTTCCACTGAATCGCCATGCAGAGTCCTGTGATGAGGGCCTCATATTCTGCTACATTGTTTGTACATGGAAAGGTGATCTTGTATGATTTTGGGATGGTGTCTCCTTGAGAGGTAACAAACAAAATGTCTTCCCCCAAGCCTCGATGTGTATAAGATCCATCAAAGTACATTTTCCATGATTCTATTGTTGGTGTTACCATCAATATAGACTCATTTGGGAACTCTGCCAGTAGTGGTTGCTCTGTTGGAATCAGTGCATCAGCTAATTGCTCAATAATACATGTCCTTTAATGGCTTTTCTTTCTGTGTATTCAATATCAAACTCACTCAGGATCATTACACATTTAGCCATTCTTCCTATAAGGGTTGGCCTTATCAGCAGGTACTTCAATAGGTCAATCTTGGGAATGAGCTTAGTCTTGTGATTAAGCATGTAGTGTCTCAACTTTTGTGAAGTGAAGATGATAGCTAGGCATGCTCATTCAATTGGAGTATAATTTAGCTCATAGGACACCAAGGTATGGCTAATACAATATATGGCCCTTTCCTTTCCTTGTTCATCCTGTTGTGCCAACAAGGCCCCTATAGTTGTTTCTGTTGTTGAAATATACAAAAGGAGGGGTTCTCCTTGTTTTAGTGGAATAAGGACAGGTGGGTTAGCGAGGTATTCTTTCAGCTACTCAAAAGCATTCTGACACTGATTATCCCACACAAAGGTTGTGTTCTTGCAGAGAAGATGCTAGAACGGTTGGTATTTGTCGGTAAGCTGTGTTATAAACCATCAGATGGATTGAAGTTTTTATTGTAGACTTCGCAGTTGTTTAAGTGTCTTTGGTAGAGGCATCTCCACTAAAGCTTTGACCTTGGAAAGATCCACTTCAATTCCTCTTCTTGACACAATGTACCCTAGAAGTTTCCTGGAAGTGACCCTGAAGACGCATTTCTTTGGATTGAGTCGCACATTATATTGTTCCAGCCTATCAAAAAACTTAGCCAACATGTTTAGGTGTTCTTCTCTAGTTTTTTACTTTCCCAATAGGTTGTCAACATAGTCTTCCATTATGTTGTGGAAGAGATCATGGAAGATGACTGTCATTGCCCTTTGATATGTGGCACATGTGTTCTTCAAGCCGAAAGGCATCACGACCCAGTAGTATATCCCCCATGGGCATATGAAGGATGTTTTATGTTGATCTTCCTCTGCAATCCTGATTTGATTGTACCCCGAGAAACTGTCCATCAAAGACAACATCTCATGATCAGCTGTGAGATCCACTATGATGTCAATGTTCGGTAGCAAAAAGTCATCTTTAGGGAAAGCTTTGTTGAGATCTCTAAAATTTGTGCAACACCGGATGCCCCCAGTGACTTTGGCCATGGGTACAATATTGGATACCCACTCGGGGTAATCTATTGGGCGAATAAACCCCATGTCTAGGAGTTTCTTAAGTTATGCTTTCACAAGGAGTGTGATTTGAGGGTTCATCTTCCTTAGCTTTTGTTTCACTAGTTTTGCATCAGGGTGTACCGCAAGGTGATGAACAACCAAGGAAGGATCTAGTCCCAGCATATCGGCATAGGTCCATGCAAAATTACAGCTCCTTTTCTTGAAAAAGGCTAAGAAGTTTTCCTGTTCCTTTGTTGTAAAGGACTCAACTTTGAATATGATTTTTGGCGCTTCTTTTGTTCCAAGGTTCATTTCTTGTGATTCTTCCACTAGGATGGGCGATCTATTTGGATATACTTCATCTATTTTGGGAAGGCCCGTGCTCTCATCCCCTAGCGCCTCATGGAGATTTTCACTAGGTGATACATCCTTTATTTTAACTTTTTCTTCATCTGAAAGTGCCACAGATTGGTTTTCACTAGGGGTGTTGTTTTTATTTTTATGTTTTTGTGACTAAGAGCATGGGTGGTTTCTCTGAAGTAGGTAGATATATTGAGTTCCATGATATATCTAGCTCTATGGTCTCCAAGGGGGGAGTGGTCCCTCACCCCCATCATCTCAGCTATGGCTTCATCGTTTTGTGCAACATCAAGGATGGGAGGTCCTTGTTGGTCCCAATCTATAATTTGGGGGTATACAAAAGGTATGTCATTAGAAGTGGATGGTATGGTAGTTAAAGTGTAGATGGTACATATGGAGGACTCTAAAAATTTGGCAAAATCGCTAAAGGAGTCTTGATGGTATGCTTCGTTGATGTTATCGACCATAGAGGAGACCTTAGCAACCTCACCTAAGATACATTCTCCATTTGTAAGGATGGACTCTTGTTTTCCATACCCTAACCCTTGAAAATGTGGGTTCCTTGTTGCTTGGATTGGTTCCACAATTCCCTGCTCATGAAGGCCTATACTCCCTTGTCCTTTATAGCCTGTGTATTTAACAATTTCTAGGCCCTTTCCATAGATTTTAGCTGGTATAGTGGGGGCTTCTTGTTATGCTTCTTCTTCTTTGTATAGCTAGGAAGATATATCCTCAAGCGCATCTTGCTCCAGGAGATGCTTCTTTTCAAAGGTGGTTGAGGGTTTGCATTTGACAATCACCGTGGAGACTTCTTCTTCTTTAGGGATATCAAATGTATTAGGGGATGATAGTAGGCCCACACAGAATGTATCATGTAAGTCGTACTCACCACATCCCATGTCGCTCACCTTGATCTTGACCTCTCGCAGTGTGAAGGTTTGTGAAGTGGTAGCAATGTTGGAAGGATCAATGTAGGAGGCGGATGATGTAGGATTTTCAATGGGAGTGGGTGTTTTGGTGGCTCTATTGTAGGGACAGAAGGTGCAATCATGTCCTTCCAAGAAGCTGCAGTATTGGAAAGGACGGGGGTCGGCATAGATGGTAACCTCCATGTCGTTGTGGGGGAATTTCCAGAATTGATGGAATGTGGATGGGACGGCCTTCATGGCATGGATCCATGGTCAGTCAAGAAGGATGTTATAAGGGAGGTCAAGATCAAGGACTTGACATTTTGGTTCTAGAATCTTCTCTCCTACTTGAATAGGGAGCTTGATAGTGCCCTAAAATAGTCTCTCAGTGTCATAATTGTTACACTTAGGGCATACAACTGAGAGGTGGGGTAAATCAGTTGTATAAAACTTTCACACTTAAATCTTCTTAGTGATTAGCAGTATATCATTCATGAAATATAATGCAATTAAATCAAAAGCAGAAACTCATCAACACATAAGACACCAAGATTTTGACGTGGAAAACCCGGTTAAGGGAAAAACCACGGGGTGGTTAACCCAAGATTGTATTCTCTGTTAGAAGAATAGAAAGAACAAATGGCACATGCCAATTAGGGCTCACTGCCTGAGCACACTGCTCACAAGAGGCTCACTACCTACAAGAGACACACTGTCTACAAAGAAATAAGTATCACCTACTTGAACTGGAAAGTAGCATCTTCACCATGCTTGAATCAGTTCCATTTAAGCCCAATACTTATGCTCTGCCTTTCACTCTCCTTCTTTCTACCACACTCTCATCTCCACAAGGACACCCACCAAATGACTTCGCAATCCCTTATTTATACAAGACATCAACTTAGGAATGATCATCTAAGTCGGCAAACATCCACAATAACATCTGCAAGATGTATAACTCATCTGGTTGGCCTGTTTTAAGAAGAACACCATTATCCGGAAGTTGTTCTTCAAAAGCGAACTCCAACTTCAATGCAGACCACCAACATGAACTGGACATGATCCAAAGACCACCACAAGCTTGCCTGAAACACCAAGAACATCCATACTTCATCTGCTTACTTAAAACCATCTCTCCTTCATCCGAAACCTCAAGAACACAGTCTATCACTACTGTCACAAAGGAATACATGCTTCCGGACCTTCAAACCATGAACCAATCTAGATAACACTCCACAGAGACCTCCTTAACACTCCCTCAAATCTGCAAAATAAGAGAGTGTATTTCTAGATCTCACCGGACCTGTCTATATCACTCTGTCACCACTGAGCACCTACCGGAACCAGTTTTACTTGAACTGCCATAACTTCTCCAGATCTTCATGCGGACCTCTGAAATCTCTACTGAACTATCTTAAGACACATATCTATAAGCCCTTTAATCTGCATCCTCTGATCCTCATCCTATCTTGGACTTTTTCCTTATTGTCATCACTGTTCTTCACTGTTCCTGATTGAGACTAATTTTCTCAATATCCTCAGCTCACAGCTCATCCAATCCTTATCATTAATGCAACAGGAGTATGTTGACATCAATGACAACACCGGTTAGGCCCATACTTGTAACAATCTCCCTCTTTGTCATTGATGGCAACATATGATGTGAAAAACCATCAAGACAAGAACTTCTCCTTACTGTCACAACTCCCCCTATCAGCAACAACCATTCACATGTCTTCTCTTCTTTTACTGCTCCCCCTTTGATCATCATCCACTTTTTTTTCACATGTCTTCTCTCCCCCTTTGACATCAATGGCAAAGGGTACATATTTGCAATTCCATCACTTCAGAATCATACCTGTTGCTCCCCCTAAGTAGCAGCTCCCCAACATCAATCTGGATCACAAGATGTGACTGTGATACCCACCGGACTGATGCACATCAATGCACATTAGTTCATCACCGGAGGGGCAATAACCCCTAACTTCTCCTTGAGATACTCAAAAGAGTCCTTAGGCAAAGGTTTAGTAAAGATATCTGCAATCTGATCCTTGGATGACACAAACTCCAATCTAACTTCATTCTTGTTCACTTGCTCTCTCAGAAAGTGAAACTTGATAGATATATGCTTAGTCTTTGAATGCAACACCGGATTCTTGGATATACTTATTGCACTTGAATTATCACAGAAGATTGTGATAGGCTCCTCATACTCTACTCTTATGTCTCTTAGCATCTGCTTCATCCACAAAACTTGAGTGCAACTGCCTGCTGCTACAATATATTCTGCTTCAGTTGTGGACAGAGATATTGCCTCTTGTTTCTTGCTTAGCCAAGAAACCAATCTCTTCCCCAAAAAGAATACTCCACCACTGGTACTCTTCTGGCCATCCACGTCTCCTGCCCAATCAGCATCTGTATATGCATGAAGAGAGAAATCATGATCTCTAGGATACCATAGACCATACTCAACTGTCCCTTTTAGATATCTAAAAATCCTCTTGGTTGCCATGACATGAGATTCCCTAGGATCAGCCTGAAATCTAGCAACAAGACCAACAGCCTGCATTATGTATGGTCTGGTTTGAGTGAGATACAACATCCCTCCAATCATTGACCTATACTTTGTCTGATCAACCTTAGGAGAATCATCATCTTTGCTCAATTTACATCCGGTTGCCATGGGAGTATTCATTGGCTTTGAGTCTTCCATCCCAAATTTCTTCAGCAATTCTTTCACATATTTGGTCTGAGAAATGAAGATTCCTTTCTTTGTTTGAGTGATTTGTAGACCCAAAAATAAATTCATTTCCCCAAGCATGGACATCTCAAACTCACTTTTCATTTGATTTGCAAAAGTTTTACACATACTATCTCTTCCTCCAAAAATGATATCATCCACAAACACTTCAACAATCAACATGTTTTCATGATCAATTTTGAAATATAAGTTATTGTCAGCAGTACCTTTGTTGAAACCAATCTTCAAAAGATGCTTGTCTAACCTTTCATACCAGGCTCTTGGGGCTTTCTTCAGTCCATACAATGACTTCTTCAACTTGCAGACCTATCACCATGATCAGACAATTGAAATCCATCCGGTTGCTCAATGTACACTTCTTCTTCCAGGTCACCATTCAGGAAGGCAGACTTGACATCCATTTGATATACTTTGAAATCTTTGAAGGCAGCAAATTCAAGAAATAATCTGATTGCTTCAATTCTTGCCACTGGAGCAAAAGTTTCTTCAAAATCAACTCCTTCTATTTGAGAATAGCCCTTGCAGACCAATTTGGCTTTATTTCTGATTACTTCACCAATTTCATTTAGTTTGTTTCGAAAGACCCATTTGGTTCCAATCACATTCTTGTTTCTAGGTTTGGGAGCAAGATCCCAAGTGTGATTTTTCTCTATTTGCACCAGCTCTTCCTCCATTGCTTTAGTCCAGTTTTCATCATTGCAAGCTTCATTCACTGTCTTAGGTTTAATCTTTGAAATTAGACAATACTCTTCTGAATCTTGAGCAATTCTCCTTTTGGTTTGTACTCCTTTGCTTTTATCACCTAAGATCTGATCTTTAGAGTGGTTCAGTCCTACATACCTGGGAACTTTGGGAATTTCTTGCACTTCTAATTCTTGATTAGGCTCATTGAAACTCATTTCTTCTTCCTGGTTTACCGGATTAGCTTGAATCTGACTAACAGATGAGGCTTGGGCTCCTTGAATCTGAACACCTTTCTGATCATCTTCATCATATTCATAAAACCTTGAGGGTTTCTCAATTCCCTCATCAACCTTCACATTTGTACTTTCTATCATCTTTCTCAGTCTCTTATTATAACACCGATATGCTTTGCTTTGTGTAGAGTAACCCAAGAAAATTCCTTCATCACTTCTAGCATCAAACTTTCTTAGATCTTCATCTCTTTTAATGTAACACTTGCTACCAAAAACTATGAAATACCTCACAATAGGAGTGATGCCAAACCAAAGTTCATAAGGAGTCTTACTGGTATTGCTTCTGATTTGAACTTGATTGAGAGTATAGACTGCAGTGCTGACAGCTTCTCTCCAATAGATCTGAGGAACATTTGCTTCCATCATCATGGTCCTAGAAGTTTCCTGGATGGTCTGATTCTTTCTCTCCACTACTCCATTCTGCTATGGAGTCCTAGGAGCAGACAACTGTCTCTTTATTCCATGTTTCTCACAGAATTCTAAGAATTCACCGAATGTGAATTCTCCACCTCTATCAGACCTCAGACACTTCAACTTTAATCCGATTTCATTTTCTACCATAGCCTTGAATATTTTGAATTTCTCAAAAGCTTCTAATTTTTCTTTTAGAAAAGTTACATTATCCGGGAATAGTCATCAATTAGTAGCATGAAGTATCTATCACCTTGCAGATTCCTGAATCTTGCCGGACCACAAAGATCAATATGAACTAAGTCCAATAATCTGGTAGAGGACAGTTCCTTACTTTTGAATGAGACTCTACTTAGCTTACCCAACTGACATTCTTTACACAAGTTGTTGGTAGGTTTTACTAATTTAGGAAGATCTCTTACAGCCTGAGTATTGCTTATCTTGATGATATTATCAAAATTCACATGACACATCCTTCTATGCCATAACCAGCTCTGATCAACTTGAACAAATAAGCAACTTCTACTAGTACCAACCAAGTGGAAGATATTACCTTTAGTTTGAGTACTAGATGCAATCTCTGTTCTGGAGCTTTCAAAGATCTTGCATTTTCCATCCTTGAACCAGAGATCATAGCCTTTGTCCACCAACTGTCCAACACTAAGAAGATTGTGCTTCAATCCTTCAACATACAGTACATTACCTGTTTTGTTTCTACCATCAAAAGAAATAGTTCCTCTACCTCTGATTCTACCAGCAGAATTATCACCAAACTTTACCATTCCTCCTTCATACCTTTCCAAATCTACAAACTTATTTTTGTCACCTGTCATATGGTGAGAGCATCCACTGTCAATGACCCAATCATCCTTTTCTTCAACTTGGGCAGCCAGAGCTCTTTCTACAACTTTAAGATTAACAGATTTAGAAAATATAGGTTCTTCTTCCTTGATGGCAATAAACACCCATTCATTTCCAGATTTGTTCCCTGTTTCTGATTCATCATCTGTTACTCCTTCATTATCATCTTCTTCATGAACAAAGTAACAATTCTTTTAGAACCTTACCCTATTATGATTTCGTCTTGAAAATCTTTCCGGACACTTTAAGGCAAAATGACCAATCTTGTTGCAGTTAAAACACTTGAAAGGCAATTTTCCTTCAGACTTACCGGATCCTCTTGGCAGACTCTTTGCAATAAGGGCTTCAAGTTGAGCAGTTTCTACTTCTTCTTCTTCTAGGTCTTTTCTTGCTTTTTCATACCATGACAGTTTCCTTGATGAGTTCTCTCCCGAATCAAACCTTTGTTTACCTTTTACAGAGCCACTGGCTTTGAATGTAGATTTAGTCTTGGGGGGATCATCTCCAAACTTAGTCATTTCAAATGCAGCCAATTTGCCAGCCAATTGATCTCTTGTGATAGTTGCATGGGCTCTGAATTCATCAATGGCAGCAACCTTGATTTTATAAGAAGCATGAAGGGATCTAAGAATTTTGCCAACAATCTCATTTTCATCCAAGACTCCACCAGCATTTCTAATTCCACAAACAAGCTCATTTGCTCTTGGCATAAAAGTGGTAATATTTTCATCATGTCTCATCTTCAGGTTTTCAAATTTCCCTTTCAGACTTTGTAACCTTGCACATTTAACATATTGGTCTCCTTCATGCAAAAGTTCCAGTTTTTTCCAAATCTCATAAGAAGTTGGTAGGTCAATAACATTTGATAGCTCTGAATTAGATAATGCACTTAGAAGAGCTTCTATAGTCTGCAGATTGTTTTCAGCATCTGTGATCTCATTTTGAGTTTTCGGACCACCTTGTGGAGGTTACATACTGTATTGTAGCCATGTTCCAGTACGCCGTTCCCAAACATCTCAAGTGACATTTCATGCAACCTTTCCAGAGATTGAAATTAGTTCCATCAAACTTCAGACTGTCCTTCTTATAAGATGACATCCTAGATCTCCTCAAGAGGTTAAGCTCCTTTTAGAGGAACTTGGTTTTGATACCAATTGTTACACTTAGGGCATACAACTAAGAGGGGGGTGAATCAGTTGTATAAAACTTTCACACTTAAATCTTCTTAGTGATTAGCAGTATATCATTCATGAAACATAATGCAATTAAATCAAAAGCAGAAACTCATCAACACATAAGACACCAAGATTTTGACGTGGAAAACCCGGTTAAGGGAAAAAACCATGGGGTGATTAACCCAAGATTGTATTCTCTGTTAGAAGAATAGAAAGAACAAATGGCACATGCCAATTAGGGCTCACTGCCCAAGCACACTGCTCACAAGAGGCTCACTACCTACAAGAGACACACTATCTACAAAGAAATAAGTATCACCTACTTGAACTGGAAAGTAGCATCTTCACCATGCTTGAATCAGTTCCATTTAATCCCGATACTTATGCTCTGCCTTTCGTTCTCCTTCTTTCTACCACACTCTCATCTCCACAAGGACACCCACCAAATGACTTCGCAATCCCTTATTTATACAAGACATCAACTTAGGAATGATCATCTAAGTCGGAAAACATCCACAATAGCATCCGCAAGATGTATAACTCATCTGGTCGGTCTGTTTTAAGAAGAACACCATTATCCAAAAGTTGTTCTTCAAAAGTGAACTCCAACTTCAATGCGGACCACCAACATGAATTGGACATGATCCAAAGACCACCACAAGCTTGCCTAAAACACCAAGAACATCCATACTTCATCTTCTTACTTAAAACCATCTCTCCTTCATCCGAAACCTCAAGAACACAGTCTATCACTACTGTCACAAAGGAATACATGCTTCCAGACCTTCAAACCATGAACCAATCTAGATAACACTCCATAGAGACCTCCTTAACACTCCCTCAAATCTGCAGAATAGGAGAGTGTATTTCCGGATCTCACCGAACCTGTCTGTATCACTCTGTCACCATTGAGCACCTACCGGAACTGGTTTTACTTGAACTGCCATAACTTCTTCAGATCTTCCTGCGAACCTTTGAAATCTCTACTGAACTATCTTAAGACACATATCTACAAACCCTTTAATCCGCATCCTCTGATCCTCATCCTATCTTGGACTTTTACCTTACTGTCATCAGTGTTCTTCACTGTTCCTGATTGAGACTAATTTTCTCAATATCCTCAGCTCACAGCTCATCCAATCCTTATCATTAATGCAACAGGAGTATGTTGACATCAATGACAACACCGGTTAGGCCCATACTTGCAACAATAATACCCCTTGATTGTTATGCATTTTCTAGTGTCCATGATCACATCAGAGTATCCCAAATGTTTTAACAATTTTAGAGTGCACAGGTTTAGGCCGGAGCCACCATCTATTAAGACTCATTTTATGATGTGCTTATGGATCAAGACCTCAATATGCAAAGCTTTGTTATGGGTGGAATTAGGTGAAGGAAGATCTTTTTCTAAAAATGTGAGGCGATGGGGTGAACTGATATGGCCTACCATAGCTTGGAATTGGCCAACATTCAAATC
The DNA here is from genome assembly GCA_027924645.1 of Cunninghamia lanceolata. Classification (NCBI taxonomy): domain Eukaryota; kingdom Viridiplantae; phylum Streptophyta; class Pinopsida; order Cupressales; family Cupressaceae; genus Cunninghamia; species Cunninghamia lanceolata. The sequence continues at coordinate 4,778,795 of BSBN01001247.1, read as the reverse complement.
GATAGGGACTTGTGTTTCTGTCAAGGCCTTTTCAAGGACTTCTTTGTGGGTGGGAGATGTGCAGAGCAACTCAAGGATGGAAATTTGTGTCGGGGTTTTGCCGAGGTGGTCTAGGAGGTTGTATTTGTGGGTGGATGGTGGGTTGGTAGATGTAGATGTGGATGGTTGGTCATTGGTGGGTGCCCCACGGATGGATACACGGCCACATCGAGTAGTGACAACACAATCAGGGGCTTTTGCTCGAATGGTGATGGTGTTGATGTGGTTAGAAGATTCTTCTATTCGACCCACAACAGAGTTAAAAGAAGTGGGAGGTGGTACAACATGGTAAGCTTGGTTGGATGAGGATGTTTTTCCTTTATTGTGGTCGGGTAGAGGATCCTTGTAAGCTCCTAGATTGGCATTCAGTGATTGTTTTGGTGGTTCATCAAGGGTTATGTCACCCCTATCTATAAGGTCTTGAATATTATGCTTTAGCTTCATGCAGTTTGACATTTTATGTCCCTTCACGCGATGATACTCACAAAAGAGATTTTCATCAAACCAAGCAGGCTTGAATTGATCCTAACTGTAAGGTCTAATAGGGGGTAGCATGATTATGTTTTCTTTTACAAGTTTATTCAAGACATCTTCAATGGGTTCCCCTAAAGGTGTGAATTTCCTCTTGGGATTATTATTTTGTTTGGGTGGTCCTTTGGGGACATTGACATTATTTGTCGTGGATGTGCTTGGTAGTGTTTGATTTTGTACATGTTGAACGGCCTTCACATCGGTGACGCCATCGTTCAAAGTGTTCTTGCTTTTACCCCAAAAGTGAGGTTTATCATTTGATTGCGTGTTGTTGTTTGTGTTCGAGGTGTTGTTGTTGACCTTGTTGTTGTTGTTGTTGTTGTTGTTGGTTTTGTTGTCACAGAGCTTTATCGAGCCCTTGGCAATAAGGGCTCTCTCAATAGTTGTGCCTTTGTCGATGACCTCTTCAAAGGTGGATGCGCACTGAATTTGCAAATGGAAACCCATTTCTTGACTAAGATTAGCCACAAACATGGTGACTAGTTGTTTTTCGAGGATGGGCCAAGGGAACTTACTTGCCAAGCCTCTCCATATTTGCAAGAAGGTATTAAAGATTCTCTGTTCTTTTGTTTGGTATTGCAAAGATCAGTCATTGATATTTCATGTTTGAAATTGGAGAAGTGGTTTACAAACTTCTCCGCAAGTTCATGGAAAGTTTTGATACCCGAAGGAAGGTAAGAAAACCATTTGGTGGCTTGACCACCAAGGCTTCTAGGGAAAAGTCTCATTAGATAGGTCTCGTCATATGAGACTTCGAGGAAAGTGATATAAAACTCCCTAAGGTGATCCATAGGGTCCCCCTTTCCTTTGTACTTGTCAAATTTGGGCGTTTCAAAGTTCTTGGGAAAGGGGGGAATGTACAATGTCATATCAAATGGGTAAGGGCAAATATCCTCGAAAGAATATTGCTTTCATTTGTTTCCATGTTGCATATCATCCAACTTTTGGATTAGTGTTTGGAAAATGCTTGTTAAATCCGGTGTCAGCGATGGTTGTGGAATGTATGTTTGTTGGTTTTGAATGAGTTGTTGAAGAATGTGTGGTGGAATTTGTTGATTTTGGGGTACAGTTTGGTGTTGATTTTGGGCAATTTGGTTTTGGAGGGCGAGATGTTGTTGGTATGCGATGAGTTGTTGGAGAACATGTGATGGAATTTGTTGATTTTGGTTAGGGTTATGTTGGGAGGTTTGGACGGACGACACAATGGGTGCTTGGCAGATTGATGGATTCACATATGTGAAGTTGGACGACAAATTGTTGACGGGAATATTAGAGGTGTTAGGGGGTTGTTGAGAGAATAGTTGGTTCATGAAGGTGATGGTGTTGGGGTTAAGTGGAGGCACACTCGTGGAAGCACTTGTGTGCATGAGGTTGTTGGGGATATTGAGAGTAACTTGTGGAATGAATGTGGTTACGTTTGATGTAGCAATGGGGTTGATGATGGTGGGGTTTTTTATGGTTGATACATTTGGTGTAGTGGATACATTTGTGGGGACCATGGACGTGGTGACATTTGAGGTTTGGGAGGTGTTGGGATTGGTATGGGATGTGGATGGTCATGATGATGTCATGGTGTTGTTTGAGGTGGATGCATTACATGAGGTATGCTAGCACCGTTTTGGAGGAGGAACTCAAGGTATCTATTAGGGTCCAATTTTAGGACTCTATCAAGTATGTTCATAGAGTATGTGTCTTGGGTGAAATCTAAGACCTCTTGATCCACTTGGTTGGTGTTAGATGGTTGTGGTTGTGATGGTAATGAGAAGGGATTTACCATAATGCTAGTGTAAAAGGATGGCACTTGTTGTACTGTGGGTTGATTATTTTGGTCGGTTGGTGGCATTCCTATGCCAAAGTTGTTTCCAAAGCGGGCCATTTCTTGATTCTTTTTGGCTTGGGATCTCGTTATGGGCATGCAACAATTTTGAGTGGGGGTTTGATTGGAGTTAGTGAAGGTCAAGACCTTAGAGAATATATTTGATTTATTGGAACCAAAGTTACGTGATGATGGGAGTTTGGGGAACAAAGATTTAGGCTTAAGAGAATAATATCCTCAAAATCTAAATCTAAGGGTGATACAGGTTTTAACTTTTTAAGGGAAAAATCCCAAAAAGTGGCAACCTAAGGAGGGTAAATGTTTGAAATAGAAATGAGGATGGAAGGGAACTAACTTTAAAGGTTAAGACCTTTAAGGAAGTGGGTGAATTGATTTTCAAGAGTTTGGACGAAAATTATTGAAAGAGGTAGATGGATTTGGGATGTAGGTGAAAATGATTTTGGGAAGATTTGGAGGATGTGACTAAGGATAATGGTCAACCAAGGAAACCTTGGATGACTAGGGTAAACAATTTTGGGCAATTTTGGGCAATAATCAACTAAGGATGTTGGGATGATGTTGGATGTTGGATGGATTTTTTATGATGTTGGGAGATTATTTCAAATCAAAAGTGAGCTTGAGGGGATCTAGATCTTAGGATTTTGTAATGATGGATGTTTCTTCTCACCTAAAGTAGACTAATGACTTTAGGAAAAGAGAGGATGATTATTTCACTTGAAGGTAGACTAAAAACCAACAAGCAAAATGGGATAACAAAGGATGATAAGATATAGGTTTAATTCTTACTCAAAGGTTGATTTGGAATGGGATTGATGATTTGATTGAGATGTTGAATTTTTTGGATGTTTGGATGGTTTGGATTTTTTGGGTTGATGTTTGGATTTTTGAAATTTTGGAAAGTGTTGAGATAAGTGTGGGGATGTGGAATGAAATAAAGTGGGGGTCCAAAGATGAAAGCCAAAATGTGAGGTTATGTGGGATTATGTATGGAAATTGAAAGAGGAGTTATGGTTGGGCTTAGTGATTTGTTTGATAATGAAGGGTCCAATAATTGAAAGTGATTATTCTCTAAGGTCCAAATGGAAATATGGATGAAAATTTTAGGTCAAATGTTTATGGGTGATGGTCAAAAGATGGGCTATGGTTTCGGTGGATATTGATGTCAACTTTTGAATTTTTGAAGGTCAAATGTTTAGTTCTTTGGGAAATGTTGAATGTTTCAATGATAGTTTGTTGGCAAGCATACAAACACTTCAATCAAGAGAACACAATGGCCAAAGGTTTTGTTGTGAAAATGTGGAAATTTATCAAGCACTTGTAGAACCTAAGGTGAGGAAAGGACAATATTTGTTGGGTTCCCACTTGGATTGCTCTAGCCGCACTTATTCAGACCAGATAGCTTAGAATTTTGGTGGCACTGGCTCCCTCTTACATGGCACACACTTCTCGGACACACCAAACTTTGAATTCTCAAGGAATTTGCTATCTCTACCTTGAATCACAAGAACGTGGGACGGCTTCAGAGGCCCAACTTCCTACTCCAACAAATAGAAGGATTTTGGCCTCTAAAACAAAGGTGTTTAGTGGGGGGACATTTAGGGGATCAACACATTACAAGCATCCAGTAAACCACTTAAGGTTTTTACTAGTTCTACTAGGAGTATTATATACACAAGGTATGACTTCCTTTCGAACTAGCACCGTATGGTAAGCGCTTATACCAATTTGGACTTGGCTTTCGCCCTATCCTATTTTGTATAGCGAATCGAATGAAAGTACTGCTAGGAGTCGCCAATGAGTTCTCCTTGCGGATGTGTCTCAAGGGCAAGCCCCTCCTAAAAAGAAAAAGAGAGTAGAACCATTTCTCTTCACCCAAGATCCTTTTGGAGGTGAGGGGAGAGGATACCTTGATTCTATCCCTTGGGTAACATAAATGTGCAAGTGCACAAGACATGTCAAACAAGATTCTATGTTCTTTTTTAAAATCCCAAAATGAAATGTGCCTATGATTGTTTGCAAACAAGGTAAAATTTATGCACCAAATCCAAATGTTTTCTAGGCTAAGCAAGCAATGTTCTTTTTAGTGCACCAAAATGAAGTGTTTCTAAGCTAATAAAATCCCACAAACGATGTTAGTAGTCTAATTTTTAGGTCTTGAACAAACATTTTCTAACCTATAGAACACTGGCAATACCCTACACAAATTCCAATGTCAGCATAGAAAATAGTGCCAAAATAATATGAGAAAGTGCCACAAAACAGTAAAATGGCACTACATAATGCCCAAATGGCACTACAGATAGAGAAACCACTATTTTCTAATTGTTACAGAGTATGGCGCTATAGATAGAGAAACCACTATTTTCTAACTGTTACAGAGTATGGTGCTATAGAATACGCAAATGGCACTACAATAACAAAAGGTGCTACAAATTTCAAAAATGGCACCACAAAGACTGAGAGATAACTACCATTGATTATTATAGACAAATGGTGCCACAAAAGGGGCAAATGGCGCTACAGGATAGGAAGGCGCTACAGGAACATGAAATGGCATCACAATATGTTTTAGCTTCCGTTTACCTTGTCTATTGGACCGATAGCCTCAATTTGGGCATAGATAGCACCAAAACAGCGTAGTACTCCAAAAGAGGCTACAAAAAATATGGTTAAGTGCAAATATTGATTCAAAATATTATGAAAAGGATTCTTATTGCTTTTAAACACCCCCAAGTTGGATTAAAACACCTCAAAAATTGTTAGCCAAATCAAATGGGTGAGGGAGAAACAAAAAAAGTTATACTAAAGATTTGGCCATTATTTGTTAGAAATGAAAGCAACACTACTTTAATGGAAATCTGATTCGAATAAATTTTAGCAATCTTTAAGTGTGCGTTAACAATGGAGATTGTAACAAAACATAAAACCCACTACAGAAAAGATGTCAAACATGAAGAACTCAACATAATGACATAGTGTTTACATGGAGAAAACCCTTGTGGATAAAAAACACCACCAGGAAAGAGGCACAAGTTTGTATTAATCTCAACAAGATTGTACAATACATCAACTACACAACTCTCTCCACAAATCTTCAATCCGACAGCATTCCGACAGTACCTAAGTACCTAAAATATGTATTACAGCAACAAATACATGGCAAATACTTATATAAATGTTTTCCAACTCATCCTAGATATTCACCTTCTCTCTCCTAAGATTCTCCAACCTATAAATATTAATTACCATCTTACAAGCATCTTACACTTGTCCAAAAACAACCATGCAAAGGTTGGGGGCCCAAGACTAAATCTGGCCTCTTATAGCATCTTATGATGCATCATAACTGTCATAGATTCCACAAAAGAGTATCTTCCCAAGATAGGAACCTTGGGCTAAATATAGCAAATATACAACTAACATATCTGTCATATGCGTCATAGAATCTCAAAATCTTATGACAACTTGCAACTGTCATAGATTCACTTACCAAACATTATGATAGTTCTCATACATGCCAAAAATAGTATATTCCTCAAGGAAGCACACCTACCCTCATTTGCTTTGATTTTTTACATCTTCCAACAGTAAAAGTCACTCCATAATTACCTTCAGTTACTCCAAAATTACCCCTGCCAGTGAAACTAGTACATCTCCTCATGGATAATTACAAATTACATATAATAAATGGAATAAATACAATATTGGGATTTACAAGGTTAATGGCACCTTATCCCAACATTCTCCCACTTGACATTATACATTGTAAATCAACCCATAGGAAATCAAATGAAAAATAATCAGGCACTAGAAACAAAGCCCATGGCCTCTCTGCACCATACGAACTTCTTTGTGCTCACAGGTTTGGTCAATAAATCTGTAACATTCTCTTGAGTGTCTATCTTTTTCATCTCAATCTCTCCATTTGCAACCAACTCTCGAACAAAGTGATACTGAACATCAACATGCTTAGTTCAAGCATGATACATGGCATTCTTGGCCAAACAGATAGCACTCTAGCTATCACAACCAATATGAATGTTCCTGCAATCAAAACCAATACCTGTACACAGTCTCCTCAACCAAAATGCCTCCTTACAAACATGAGTAGCAGCCATATACTCTGCTTCTGTGGTGGACAAAGAAACTGTGGGCTACCTCTTACTCATCCAACTCACTACTCCTCCAAACAGAGTAAACACATAGCCACTAGTGGACCTTCGACTGTCTAAGTCACCTACCCAATCTGCATCAACAAAACCCTGTATGTCCAAAGATTTATCAGCACTATTACTACCAAAATAAACCAAACAAGAATCAGGATTACCTGCAAGATATTTAAACACTCTCTTCGCATAATTCCAATGTTGTCTACCAGGGTTAGACATAAATCTTCTCAAAACTCCCACTGCTTGGGCAATATCTAGTCTAGTGCAAACCATTGCATACATCAAACTCCCTATAGCACTAGCATATGGCACATTAGACATATCCTCAAGATCATCCTCAGTCTTTGGACACATATCTAATGAAATCTTAGTACCAATGGGTAAAGGAACTCTAACTGGGTTACAGTCCTGCAAACTAAACCTCTGCAAAATAGTATTCACATACTTACTTTGTGACAACCAAAGCTTTATGTTAACTCTGTCCCTCCTGATCTCCATTCCCAAAATATACCTTGCAGCACCAAGATCCTTCATCTCAAATGCACTTGAAAGTTGGGATTTAAACTCACTGATCATATCCTTAGTATTGTTGAAAAACATATCATCAACATACAAAGCAATAACCAGTATAGAATCATCAACACAATAAATGTAAACACAATGATCCTCCTTGCTTCTAACAAAACCCAATTTCAAAACAAATGAGTCAAACTATTGATACCACATTCTGGGGGACTGTTTCAGACCATAAAGAGACCTTATTAACCTGTAAACCCAATGTTCTTTTCTTTTTACCTCAAACATATAGGTTATTGCATATAAATTTCTTCTTCAGATCTCCATGCAAGAATGCAGTCTTAACATCCATTTGCTCAATCTCCCAATCATAAGTTGCAGCAATGGATAAGAGAAATCTAATAGAAGTCAATTTAGCAATAGGAGAGAATATCTCACCAAAATTAACTCCCTCTCTCTGGGAGTAGCCCTTGGCTACCAGTCTAGCCTTGTACATTTCCAATGACCTGTCTGCTCCAAACTTCTTCTTGAAGAACCACTTACAACCTATGGCCTTTCTTCCTTTGGGAAAACGAACAAGATCCCAGGTGTTACAAAATTTTAAAACCATTATCTCCTCCTGCATGGCTAGCTGCCAAGACTTACTATCATCTACAGAAATGGCTTCCCTGTAGTATCTAGGTTAATCATTACTACTCAATAAAGCATATACACAACAGAAATCTATTGGGCTATACCTGTCAACTGCATTCCGTTGTCTTATGGATCTCCTCAAGGGTGGAGTAAGAGACTCTACTCATTCTTCTACATGATCATCTGCACCAACTTCTTATGTAACAACAGATTCATCTTCATCAGAACTACTTGAATCTTCTTCTTCTTCACCCCCCAATCTATCATTTTGTTCTTCCTTAGGTGCATCTTGCTGCTCTAAATCAAACTGCACCTTCTTTACCTTTTCTTCTTTCTCTTTTGGCTGCTCAGGTTCAAAAATAGCTCTAAGTTCCCTGAAAATAACATCTCTAGAAAAGATAATCTTGCAGGTTGGTGGATTCTAAAGCTTATAACCTTTGACATTATCACCATATCCAATGAATGTACAGTTCTCAGCCTTTGGATCCAACTTAGATCACTTTTCCTTAGGCACTTGAATAAAAGCCTCATAGCCAAAAACCCTTAAATGTGAAATAAAAGGTTTCTTACCTGTCCACACTTCATAAGGTGTCGAATCAAGAGCCTTACAAGGAGATCTGCTTATCAAGTAGCAAGCAGTACACATAGCCTCTGCCCAAAAGCATTTATCCAACTGTGCATCACTAAGCATACTTCTGGCTCTTTCCATAATTGTTCGATTCATCCTTTTTGCAACACCATTTTGTTGTGGTGTATACGGAGTTGTCTTTTGTCTGATTATACATGCATGCTTGAAAAACTCACCAAATTCCTTAGAGCAATATTCCCCTCCATTGTTAGATCTTAATATTTTTATCTTTAAACCTGATTAGTTCTCTACGAAGATTTTGAATTCCTTAAACTTAGTGAAAACTTCAGATTTATGCTTCATAAAATAAATCCATGTAAATCTAGATACATCATCAATGAAGGTTACAAAATAACAAGATTTTCTGATAGAGTCATTATCCAAAGGTCCAAACACATCCGTATGAATAATTTCTAACTTCTCTTTTGCTCTATTGCTTCATGAAGGAAATGTTTTTTTGTTTTGTTTACCAAACACACAATGCTCATAGAAATCAAAGTGCTCATCAGAATAGGAGAAACCATCCAACAATTCTTTATTCTTAATAGTTTTCAATACATTATTGTTTGTGTGGCCCAATCTACGATACCACAACATACATGTATTTTCAATAGTGGCCTCAGATACATAGGAGGCATTACAAACTATAGTGGCTTCAAGATTAAACAAGTTCTCGAATCTCTTCCCTTTTGCTACCACCAAGTTCCCTCTCACCAATCTGCAACCATACTTGTCAAATGTCACATGTATTCCCAAATCATTCAACTTTGAAATTAAAATCAAATTTCTAACTAATCCAAGAACATGTAAAACACCTGGGAGGGTTTTAATCCTCCCATCACTGAAACACAACAATACCTTTCCTTTCCTGACAATCAGATATGAAGAGTTGTCACCAAGGTAGATATTACCTCTATCATATTCTTCATATGTGGAGAACCATTCCTTATGCGGGGTCATATGAAACGAGCATCCTGAGTCAAGCAACCAATGATCATTAGAAACAAGATTACATGCAGAAAGTAAAACTTCTTCACCTGCATTCGAGGACTTATTTGAAGCACTCTCCCACTATTTCTTGGGGTTTCTACACTCCTTCACATATCCCCTTTTACCACATTTCCAACACTTAACTCTGTTCTTTTTACCAGGAGTCTTAGACCGGCCCTTGGACTTGTCCTTAGCCCCTTTCTGATCTCCCTTTGGTCCTCTTTCCTTAGACCTTCCCCTGATACTGAGAGCATCACCTGAACTATCTGAACTCTTCTTCCTCAATTCCTATGATAGTATCACTGAAACAAGAGCATCCAACTTCGGATCTGCAAGGTTAGCAGTGATAGCAAGGATAACATTCTCCCAAGACTTAGGTAAAGAACAAAGAAGTAAGATACATGTATCTTCCTCACTAACCTTAACATCTACTGAATCAAGCTGACTCAATAATAAATTAAAAGAATTTAAATGCTCTGCAACTGATTCACCTTCTCACATTTTCATGGAAAACAATTTTCTTTTTAAATAAAGTTTATTTACCATACTCTTGGCTTGATAGATCTCACCCAACCGATTCCACAACTTGTGTGCGGTCTCCTCATTTGCGACATTCAACAGGACAGAGTCTAAAAGACACAACCGGATGGTTCCCCGTGCCTTCTTATCCAGTCTATCCCACTCATCTTGAGAGACATCGTCAGGTTTCTTCTCTTTTTGAATAACCAACCATTGGTTTCTTTCTTCCAACAAATCTTCCATTTTCAGATTCCACAACTCATACCCCGTTCCGTTGAACTTCTCAATGTCCAATCGAGAGGTTGATGCAATGGTGGATCCAACCATAATAACAACACAAGAAAATCTCCCACTACAGCTATAGCTTCCACACTACCACCCAAGAGTCAAAGTTGGCCAGGCTCTGATACCAAATGTTAGAAATGAAAGCAACACTACTTTAATAGAAATCTAATTCGAATAAATTTCAGCAATCTTTAAGTGTGCATTAACAATGGAGATTGTAACAAAACATAAAACCCACTACAGAAAAGATGTCAAACATGAAGAACTCAACACAATGACATAGTGTTTATGTGGAGAAAATCTTTGCGGATAAAAAACTTCACCAAGAAAGAGGCACAAATTTGTATTAAGCTCAACAAGATTGTACAATACATCAACTACACAACTCTCTCCACAAGTCTTCAATCCGACAACATTCTGGCAGCACCTAAGTACCTAAAATCTGTATTGCAGCAACAAATATATGGCAAATACTTATAGAAATGTTTTCCAACTCATCCTAGGCATTCACCTTCTCTCTCCTAAGATTCTCCAACCTGTAAACGTTAATTACCATCTTACAAGCATCTTACACTTGTCCAAAAATAGTCATGCAAAGGTTGGGGGCCCAAGACTAAATCTGGCCTCTTACAGCATCTTATGACGCGTTATAACTGTCATAGATTCCAAAAAAGAGTATCTTCCCAAGATATGAACCTTGGACTAAATATAGCAAATATACAATTAATATATCCGTCATATCTGTCATAGAATCTCAGAATCTTATGACAACTTGCAGCTGTCATAGATTCACTTACCAAACATTATGACAGTTGTCATACATGCAAAAAATAGTATATTCCTCAATGGAGCATGCCTACCCTCATTTACTTTGAGTTTTTACATTTGCCAACAGTAAAAGTCACTCTGTAATTACCTCTGGTTACTCTGAAATTACCCCTGCCAGTGAAACTAGTACATCTCCTCATGGATAATTACAAATTACATATAATAAATGGAATAAATATAATATTGGGATTTACAAGGTTAATGGCACCTTATCACAACATTATTTCCCCTCTTTCATTGTCTTCTCTGTGAAAATAGAGAGCAAGTTATCTTAAAAGCCTCTTAAAATGTTCAAAAAGCCACTAAAAATCTAAAGTATGAAACAAATGTTAGTCTAGGTGTCGTGTAGAAAACGTGCCAGAGCAGTCAGAAATGGCGCCACAGCAGGAATAAATGGCACCACTGCATGAGGAAATGGCGCCAAACAAAGCATACTTAGCACCAAACCTGTAAAAACATGTCCCCAAACACCAAAAACTCACTCAAAAAGTTAGCTTGGACCTTGTGTGTCCCATTGGGTGTGCCAAATGAGGTTAAGGAAATCAAAATGAAGATAAAACACAAAGATATGCAATGAAAACACAAGTTATACCTTCAAAATGAAATCTTAACTCTTAGATAAGGTGGAGAGTCTTGCACCCTTAAACACTTGCTTTACCCATGATTCCTATGTGAAATGCTCTCAAAATTAATATGCAAATCACTAGAATCCTAGCTCACAATGATAGAGAATGGAGAGATTTTGGCATTATAACAATACTCAAATTGTGCATAATAAAATGGCTTGGGTGAGGCTCTATTTATAGGTTTTTTGGAGGATGATTTGATCCAAGGGTTGAGATTCATTTGAGAGATCAATGGATGAGGATGAATGTGAGGTGGAGGGCTTAGATTTAATCATAAAAAATAGAGGGATGGGATTCAAGATGAATTTTTAATTCATCTTGGGAAGAGAAGCAAATTAAATGAGGTTGGGTGAGATGGATTAGATGTGTATTAATTAAAAATTCACATGGGGAAGAGAGGAGTATTAGAAATGAATTAAAATTTTATTTTGGGAAGAGCATCAATTAATGAGTTATAACATGTGTAAGGGGTGTAAAAGGTTATTAATGAGATTTATAACAAGTGTGTATAAAAAATTGATTTATGTGGCATAAATATCAATTTTTATTTGTGGGATGTGGGGAGGAGTGTTAAACAAGGTTTGACCATTTTAATTAAGGTGATTGGCCTAATTAATATGGTTGTAGTAAATTAGTGGATGGGTTAATTAGGGGTTAGGATTAATTAAATAATGTTTAATTTAATTAATCCTAGGTCTAGGGTCATGTAGGTTAGACTAGCTAATTAAATAATAGGTAATTTAATTAACTAGGGTAGGGATAGGTTGATTAATAGGTTAAATTAACTAGATAAACATAATTTATCTAATTAATAAGATTTAATGAAATGGGTGAATTAATCAAATAAATATTTGCACATTTATTTAATTAATTGGGTTATTGTTAGTGAAGGGGTAACTATTGAATTAAATAAATTAATTCGATTTGAAGGGGCAAATGATGAATAATCAGGTGTTGGAAAGAATAATTAATTAAATAAAATTTTAATTAATTAATTGGGAGGGGAGATTGGTGATGTTAGTGAGGTCGGAGATTGGTTAAGCGGTAAAGATATTTTTAGGTGTCCACAAATATTATATTTTTAGAATCCTGACAATGTCCCAAATATACCCTTTTGGTTTTATCAAATTTGGATAAAAAAATTTCATCAACATCAAGGGTGAAGTCAAGGAAAATCTGTAAAAACATATGAATTCTTCATTCACGAGGAAAAGTCAAGTTTAGATTCCCAAGCCTAAATTTTGGGGGGAAATATTTTTAAATCAAAATAGAAGAAATGGATATCCATTTTGGAAAAACTTACCAAGCCTAAATCTGAGCCTAAAAAAGTGTTTCACAATTTTGGCTAACACTTTCACACGATGGTTCCTCCATTGCCACTATTTGGCCCATCATGATCTCGCACTCACCCATTCATGTAGTTGTTGTAGAGATTGAATTCACCAAGCAATATTGTAGAGTAGATCCAAGAGAGCTGTATGATCTTCCAAGAATGAGAGAGTGCATGAGAGAAATCTAAAATTTGTGTCTGTTGTTTTCTTAAAACCTTCCAAATCAACCAAAAGAGGGAAGAATCCCAAAATAGCATACAAAGAGATGTTTTGTGCCTTCAAGAGGTGTTACCAAAAAGTCTCATGATCACTAGAGGCATCTGGTAATGCCTAGAAATGGTACTTGTCAGTAAATGGACGCGGGATGCTAGCACATTGCACTGACATCTACGCAGAGTTGTCAAGTCCAGGAAAAACCAGCTCCTAGTCACATAGGATACCTTAGGATCATGTGATTATCTGAGCATTAGAAAAAAAAATTGAGGAAAATGAGAGAAAGAAGCCTAAATTAAACAAACCTTAGCCTATAATGCAGAGAGAAGGTGCAAGCACTAAGGTGGTTGCGAAACGTAGTGTGAAATTTCAAGGGTATGCAATTTTTGACGTTACATTTAGCCCCCACTTTAGCGGGCATATGACACTACGTGCATATGCAAGCTAAAGTAGAATTAAAATAACATAAGATATTTTACCTCCAAAAAATATTATTGTAAGGATGCAGAGGGTTCTTCGAGAAAAGATACGAAGCCCCCAAGCTAAGAACCTGCAAAACCAGAGTGTTAGACAATAAGCTTGCACAAGAGGTAATGTCAAAACTGTTAGGAATTGCATGTAGAAGATATCAATTAAATGCAAATAAAGATTAAATAGAGGAATGAAAATACACAAAAATAATAATAGCGAGAGACAAGTTTTAACGTGGTTCACCCAAACTCGGGCTACATCCACCAACAGAGAGTCCAATATTATTGTCCAGCAAATCAAACCAATTACAACCAGTAATCCTTGAAACTTAATACCATTGCAAATGTTACAATACAATATCAACGAAAACCCTAACCCTTAGCCATTTTTATCAAGACTTATGTCGGTTACAAAATAGGGGTTTTTTATGTCGACCAATAGAAAAATAACTCCCGACGGCTTTATAAAATAATAAAATTTGTTTGAAATTTTGGGGGTGCTACCCTTGAGCCCCCACGGGGGCACTGCCCTTCGACATTGCCTTGTATCACAACAGGGAGTACGCCACGGGCGCTGCCCATGGACCCTACAAGGGGTGCTGCCCCTTGACCCCGTCTTGGGGGCACTACCCTCAAACCCTCGTTAAATAATTTGGGGGGAAACAACACCGATAAAAGTGGGGAAAACTTAACCTTCGAGTCAAATTAGGCTCCATATAACAAAAATCCCCCACTTGGAGACTGATCAGACTCCACACCATATCACCTCCCACTTGGAGACTAATCATAACATCGCTAAACCTGTAGCTCCCACTAGAAATAAGCACCCTAGACCCTATTGTTCTAATTTTTTGTTTTCAATCTTGAATACCAATAGAAGCTAAAGAGGAGCTCAGCTTCTCCCTTGTCACTACCTTTGTAAACATATCCACTAGATTTTCATCTGCATGTATCTTTTCCAGCCTTAATTGTCCATCATCCAACACCGATCGAATGAAGTGATACCTCAACTATATGTGTTTAGTCTTTGAATGCAAGGCAGAATTCTTTTCAAGATGTATGGCACTCTAACTATCTATAAACAAATAATTGTTAGCCTGTTGTTTGCCCAATTCTTCCATGAAATATTGCAGCCATATCATCTCCTTTCTTGCCTTTGTTGCAGCTACATACTCTGCCTCCGTGGTGGATAAAGAAACCACCTTTTGCAATCGTGAGATCCAACTCACTGTTGTCCCACCTACAGTAAAGACATAACCTATAGTACTCTGCCTGGTATCAATATCCCCTGCCAAATCTAAGTCTACATAACCTGCAAAATCAATATTAGAACCCCTAAAACATAAGTGTTTACTAGATGTACCTCTCAAATATCTGAGAATCCATTTTAGCGCATTCCAATGCTCCAATCCGAGATTGCTCATATACCTGCTTACGACTCCTACAGCATGTGCAATATCTAGTCTCGTGCATACCATAGCATACATTAAGCTTCCTATAGCTAAAGCATATGGTACCTTGGACATTTTGTTTTCCTCCTCTTGTGTCTTTGGAGGTATCTCCTTAGTCATATTCAAATGACTAAGCAAAGGTGTGCTGACAGCTTTTGCATTCTCCATATGGAATCTCTGCAATACCTTTTCAACATAATCAGCTTGAGATAGAGTCAATTTCCTGTTCTTCCTATCTCTACAAATTTTCATACCAAGGATTTGTTTTGCTACTCCCAAATCCTTCATAGCAAATGATTGTGCTAACTGTTGTTTTGACTCTCTTATGTGATCCATGTTAGACCCTACTACAAGCATGTCATCAACATATAAACATAAAATAATGTAGATGTCATTATCCAACCTCTTAAAATAAACACAATGGTTAGAATTACACTGGTTGTAGCCTTGCTTAGCTATAAAACTATCAAATTTCAAGTACCATTGCCGAGGTTCTTGTTTCAAGCCAGATAAACTCTTCTTCAATCTGCACACTAGTTTCTCCTTACCTTTGACCTCAAATCCTTGGGGTTGTTCCATATATATCTCCTCCTCCAAATCACCATGGAGAAAGGCAGTTTTCACGTCTAGCTATTCCAAATGCAAATCTTCAGCAGCCACAATACTTAAGACAGTACACATAGAAGTCTGTTGAAATTAAGGTAGACAACTGAGAGGGGGGGTGAATCAGTTATCAGAAAACTTTTATCTTTTGCTACACTTAATCTTCTTTACCACTTATTAACAAATTAAAGATATAACCATGAAAGCATGAATCAACAACACATGAGCAGAAACATAATCAACACACATAACACCAAGATTTTTACGTGGAAACCCGGTTAAAGGAAAAACTACGGTGGGGGTTAACTCACAAGATTTATTCTTTGTTAAAAGAATAGAAAAATGGGAAGGCACTTGCCTTTGGGCGCACTGCCCAGAGCTCACTGCCTACAAAATATTCACAATGTTAATACTGAAAGGTTGAATTGAGAAATGGCATCTTCTCCATGCCAAGATTCAGTTCCATTGAAGCTCACAACACTTCTGCTCTGTCCTCAAACACTTCTTCTCTATCTTCACATCTTCACCGCTCTTCCTCTTCTGCTCCTCTTTTCTGCTCTGCCTTTGGACCTCTCTTAGAATCTAATCATTTTCACTCAAGGACAACTTTCCACAACTCAACTACAAGTATTTATATGCTACGTCAACCTTGGAATGAACATCAAGTTCAGCCTTACAAACATTCACTATATTGTCAGCCAAACATAGTTGGGACTCAAATCTTCCTCAAACAACATGCCACGCTCCATAGAACTCTTCTTAAATTATCTGCAACACGCACCAAGCATCCGGTCGGTCAAGACTGGAAAGAATAGCAACACCCAAGGAGAAATCTTCAACCACGAGCTCAATCCTTGATGCGGACCACCAACACAATAGGCACATGATCCAGAGACCACCACAAGCACAATGAAATCAACAAAAACAACCGCATCACCTCAAATCACCAGAAACACTTGCATCTTCATCCGGGAACTTGAGAATACTAACTATCATGACTGTCACACTAGAAAGATTGCTTGTGGACCTCCAAACCATGAACCACTTGCGTTGAGGACACACACCAATATCCCAAACATACCTCTAGATCCGCAGACCATAATATTCCAATACAAAGCAATCCAGACCAAATTCATGTCACTCTATCACCTCTAAACAACCACAAAACCTGGTTCTACTCAAATGGCCATAACTTCACCAATCCTCCACGCAGACCTCTCAAATATTAATTGGAACAACTTTAGACAATCCTCTACAAAACCCTTTAGTCTGTAAACTCTGATCTTCTTCTCACCAGAAATGCGGAGCAATCTACTTTACCGAAATGCACTATCTTCACTATCTCTGACAAAGAGATATGTTGACATCAATGACAACACATCATATGCACATATTTGCAACAAAGTCATCTTAACAACTGGAGAAAAAATCTCATCAAAATCAATGCCCTTTTCTATGCAAATCCTTTTACAACTAACCTGGCTTTAAATATTTTCTTAACTCCATCTTTCTCTTTCATCCTATAAACCCATTTGTTTGGTAAAGCCTTTTTACCTGCAGGCAACTTACATAATTCCCAAGTCTGATTTTTCATCAAAGAGTCCATTTCTTCTTTCATTGCAATCTCCCACTGAACCTTTGTATCCACCTACATAGCTTCATCATACCCTTCTGGTTCACCAACATCTATTAACAAAATAGAATACAAAGAGGGAGAAAACCTTTCAGGAGGTCTACTTAGCCTTGTTGACCATCTAACATTCACTGGAGTTTGTGGTATTTCTTGTTGTTGTTGCGAAACATGAGGAACCACTAGAACATCACTATCTGGAGTATCATCTAGCACCACATAATCATTTTCTTTCTTCTCATGATGTTGCAATTGATCTTTGTACAACACCTTCTTGTTGAATACAACATCCCTACTTCTCACAATTTTTAGATTTTCAACATCCCAAAGCCTATAACCAAATTCATCAATGCCATATCCAATGAAGATACACCTTTTTGATTTTGTATCCAGCTTGGTTCTATTTTCATAATCTACATGTGCAAATGCTTCACATCTGAAGGTTTTGAGAAAAGAATAACTCACCTTCTTACCTGTCCATGCTTCCTCTGGAATACCACAGCCCAAAGGAATTGAAGGACCTCTATTAATTAAATATACAGTGGTATTATAGCCTCTGCCCACATGTTTAAAGGCATCCCAGCATGCAATCTCATGCTCCTTGCATGCTCCATTATTGTCCTATTCATGTGCTCAGCCACTCCATTTTCTTGTGGAGTCCCTAGAACCATTTTCTGCCTACGAATTCCGTTAAAGGAACAATAATCCTCAAATTCTTTGCTGTAATACTCACCACCATTATCAGATCTGAGACATTTTAATCTTTTACCCGGCTCATTCTCAACCAAGCTTCTCCATTTCTTAAATATTTCAAATACATCATATTTATGCCTAAGGAAATAAATCCAAACCTTCCTAGTTGCATCATCTATGAATGTAACATAATACCGAGAGCCACCGAAAGAAGATACATGAGCCAATACCCATACATCTGTATGCACAAGCTCCAACTTTTCATCTTTCTTTTGCTTCCCATCCTTGAGAAAACTAACTCTCTTTTGTTTTCCATACACACAACTTTCACAGAAATCCATATTAATACATTTCAAACCTGGTAAAACTTTCTTAGAATGAAGTACCTTCATACCTTTCTCACTCATATGCCCAAGTTTGTTATGCCACAGTGTTGTCTCAGAACCTGCAGTAACTGTTTCAGTCTATTCCTCTGAACCCACAACAATTGTTCCTGAACCTATTTGTTTTTCCTCTACAACAACTAAAGTAGAAGGAACAATATGACTTGTACAAAGATATAAGGTGCCTACTTTCAAACCTTTTTCTACTATTAAGGCACCTCTTGAAACCTTCCAATTTTTATCATTGAAAGTAACTATGCAACCTTCATCAGCTAGCTTCCCTACTGAAATTAAATTCCTACTCAACCTTGGAACGTGCCTTACGTCTTGTAGTAGCCAATGATTCCCATTCTGCAACTTAATCTTGATTCTTCCCTTTCCAACAATCTAACAAGGTTCATTATCTCCCAAATAAACCAGCCCAAAATCCCCTTAGACATAATCAAGAAAATAACTTCTATGGGGCGTAGCATGAAATGAGGCTCTTGAATCTAAAACCCATGAATCATTAGCATTATCTAGGGAAAGAATCAAAGTATCATCTTCAAACTTATTACTTACCGCATTTGGCTCCTTATTGCCTTCTTGTTTGTCTCCTTTATTCTTCCAAGACCAGCAATCTTTCTTCAGATGACCTAGTTTCCCACAATACCAGCAATCCTTCTGTCCTCTGGATTGGGACCTCTTGTCCTTTGATTTTCCTCATGATTTCCCATGACCTCCATAACATTTTCCTCTCTCCTTTGATCTACCCCTGCTTTCTGCATTCAAAACACTACCTAATGTGGACCCTCCTGAGCTTTTCCGTCGCATTTCCTCACTAAGGATAACACCAACAACATCATCAAATTTTAAAGTATTTGAACTAGAGACAGAGTTACTTACAGCCATTACCAAGCTATTATAGCTTTCTAGCAAAGAATATAAAACCAAGAGAGCCCTCACCTCTTCATCAAATTTCACTTTTACAAAAGTTAACTGACTGGTAATCATATTAAACTCATTTAAATGATCTGTCATAGATCCACCTTCAATCATTTTCAGATTAAACAAACGCTTCATGAGAAATACCTTATTTGAGGCTGAGGGTTTTTCATACAATTTAGCCAAAGATTTCATCAGTTCATCTATTGTCTTCACTTCTATTATATTGAATGCCACAGATGGTGCCAGGCACAACTTAATGGTTCCTAGTGCCTTTCTATCCAGAAGATTCCAATCCTCATCAGTCATTGTTGTCGATTTCTTGGCTATTCCTTCTAACAGCCTCCATAAATACTTCTAATATAGATAATCCTCAATCTACATCTTCCATAACTGATAGTTTTGCCCATTGAATTTATCTACCTTCATTTTACCCTCGTACGCCATTGCTCCCACTTAACTGTGAGACTCCCACTCAACCGTGAGACCTTCCTACAGATGATAATCGAACACAACCTGCTCTGATACCACTTGTTAGGAATTGCATGTAGAAGATATCAATTAAATACAAATAAAAATTAGACAGAGGATTAAAAATACACAGAAATAATAACAGCGAGAGACAAGTTTTAACGTGGTTCACCCAAACTCGGGCTACATCCACCAATAGAGAGTCCAATATTATTATCCACAAATCAAACCGATGACAACCAGCAATCCTTGCAACTCAATACTACTGCAAATGCTACAATACAATATCAACGGAAACCCTAACCCTTAGCCATTTTTATCAAGACTTATGTCGATTACAAAATAGGATTTTTTTATGTCAGCCAATAGAAAAATAACTCCCGACGCCTTTATAAAATAATAAAATTCATTTGAGGTTTCAGAGGCGCTGCCCTCGCGGGGGCACTGCCCCTTGACCCCGCCCTATATCGTGACAGGGAGCGCGCCAGGGGAACTACCCCTGGACCCCACAAGGGGCATTGCCCCTTGACCCCATCTACCCTCGTTAAATAATTTGGGGGGAATTCGTGCCTCGTAAAAGTGGGGAAAATTTAACCTCTGAGTCTGATTATGCTCCATATAACAACAAAAACCGCACATTTATGAAATCATCCTAAAAAGGATTAGATTAAATATGGTTTTCCCAAACATCAGTGTTTAGAAAATCATATAATTTAATACACAACCTACACCTATCTACAACAAAACACACACAAGCAAACAAAGAAAACAAAATAGAAGAGAGGCATTTCTAGCATACTACGAGAGCTAGAATGATGCAAAGTATGGTTCTAGGGACAGCACACTATGAGAGCTAGGAACCATAGCAAAATCTTGTGGGCCACTAGGACTAACAAACTACGTTGTTAGGTGACTCACAAAGAGTGTCAAATGAGTAGTTGAAAGCATGGTCAGGCCAAGCAAGTGCATCTGCTTAGGACCACAAGCTACAAGGTGATGCTAGAGAACAATGTTGCCATGAGCGAACCATTGATATGGTGTGTGCAAAAAGGTGTAAAGTAGGAAATTATGCCCCACCTTAAAATAATTTCATAAACCGTCAGGTATGCAATTAATTTTAAGGGATAAAAGGGGAAAAAAGCTTGAGGAAGCATATATGAGAAGATATGTTCTCAAAGCTGCATCTCGAAAATGAAAAAAAAGGGTTGCCCCCAAGAAGAGGCAACAAAGGCAATATTGCAAGCTTGATACACAAAAGCTTGTGTAAACATGGTATGACACTAAGCAACACTAACAACTATTATATAAAACAGGCAACAACACCCAAAAATACACTAAGGGATCTATGTGCTTTGGGGTCAGTATGCATAGGGAAGGTTAATAATCAAGGCACAACTAAATGAATCCTCATCATTCCCCCAAGCACATAGAACTATGACTACAAAAGAAGGTCACAAAGAGACAAATAAAAATAAAAATAAAACACAAAATTTGGGTCAACATGGAAGGAACCTAAATCTTCCAACACTTTGCATCATGCCCAAAATGTCACACAATGAACAAAAAGATAACATATAGAATAATTAAGGGAAAAGAGAAGAATGGTACAATAGATGCATTCCTCTTGTATCCACATGTCTACAAGTACATCATGGGTCCTCCAGGAAGAACTGATAAACATAAATTCACATCACAGGAGAAGCATCATGATCAAGCAAGAAAGCACACAAAACATAAGTAAAGCTCTCAAGGGTCAGGCGTGAACATGTCATCCTAGTCCCAATCTTGATAAGCATAAGGGTATGGTAGAAGATCTGACAATGAAACCACAATAAGAGAATTCGAAGGAGATTCACCTGGTTCCAAGCGTGAAGGAGCAATAGTAACAACTAGAGTCTTTGAGGCACTAGGAACAAGGGTCAATGATAATGTGAAGATCATGGACAACCCAAGTATATCAACAACGAACTCAATGATTTGATCCTCAGAAGGGGAATTAAGAGAGTCGTTATTAGAATAATGAACTATGGATCTGTAGTGTTATCAGCGGTAATGCAAGCATGAGGAGACACGGATGGAGTAACATCCTCCAACAATAGAAGAGAAGAAGAAAAAGGACAAGCATGCGGTGAAGGTAGTGGGAGGGCATGTTTAGGTCTATGGAACGGAAAGGTGGGATAATTCTCAGGCTTATGCTTAGGTGGTAGAGGCAGAGAGTCAAGGTCAATGGTAGCAAGGTGGAGAACATCATAAAAAATAATATGGTGGGCATGCGAAGCAGGCACAGGAGTGAATAGGGTGGCGCTAGGAATGACACTAAAAATAGGGGCAAGTGTCAAGGATAGAAGGGATGAAGAAGGAGAAGGAGGGACTTGGTGTTCCTCAAGAAGAATAGGATCGACAGGTGGCTACAAGGGAGAAGGAAGTTGTACATTAGCAACATGCGCTTAGGCCGCGGCATAGTGGTGAGGCTTGTGATCTATTGCAAGCTAGTTCCACCTAGTATGGTCCAAGGCTTCTACTGATGGAGCCGAGGGGTCTTCCATCATGGGTTCTATGTCATCTACTATCACAAGGTTATGTGGAGAAATAGAGATATCCACTAACAGTGGAGAGACCATAGTAGAAGGGGAAGGGAAAGGTGCCCGCACCATGGGCTACTTTCCTCATGCCACTAGAGGGGCAAGAGGAATAGATTTGACCATCGAAGGTCAGGGTCTACACCAAAGAAGGATGGGGAGTTCTTACCAGAGGTGGGTTTCCTAATGTCATCAAAGAGGTGGGAGGAATGAAAATAACCAATAGAGGCTGAGAAGTCCCAAAAGCATGTGATGCATGAGGTTGTACTATACGTTGATCTTGAGCTCTTGTATGAGAGACTAGAGGTGACACTATGAAGTATAGGTCAAGAGAATGGGAGCAGGGAGGTGCACTCTATGTGATCTTGTTTCCTTGATCTGCCTTGGAGGTAGAAGGAACAGGAGCATCATCTGAAGATAGAGGCACCATAGGGGGAATAGCTAAGAAAAATGAAGAATAAGGGCCATTAGACAAATGGGCTATCCTACTCACTTTGAATTTATGATATGAGATAAACAAAAATCATTGTGAGGCTAGAGCAGCTCAGTGGGGGCTAGCCATAAGTGGTCTAGAGAGAAATTTGCCCACATGGCGATTG
Organism: Cunninghamia lanceolata; assembly: GCA_027924645.1. Taxonomy (NCBI): domain Eukaryota; kingdom Viridiplantae; phylum Streptophyta; class Pinopsida; order Cupressales; family Cupressaceae; genus Cunninghamia; species Cunninghamia lanceolata. The sequence goes on along the minus strand of BSBN01001247.1, from coordinate 4,755,847 downwards.
GTGTAAATTTTTGTAGCATATTGTATGCACAATGCCATCATGATGAAACATCAAGCATTGATGAACCACGAAAAGGATTGGACACTCATGGAAGTGAGTCATGGCTGGCCCAATTTTATGTGAAAATGATCCAAAGCAAGGATAATAGAAAGGGGAACGTCTAGGGTCTTTAGTCCCACCTAGATATGAAGGGTGATTGAACCCAAAGTAGGATGAGACATCTCATCATGGAACTATATAAAGACATTAGATTGCTCATAAGCATCTTTATACAGTTCATGCGCATAAAAAAACTCCTTCGTAATAACATTGGATATGCAGACAAGATCAATGAGGACACCCTTAATGGGTTTCTCATTGATGTCTATAGCAATGTATAGAGGTCCTTCAAATGTGTTAGGTAGTATCTCAGAAGAAGAGAAGGAAATAATGGGTTTAGTAACAGGATGTTCTCAAGCAGGGCAAGAACGAATGTCCACCATACTGATCATCTCAAAATAAGAAAGAATGGAGGGAACATCAAAAGTCAACTCTAGCACCATAGAAGGAGAAGTGAGGCCAACAAAGTTTGAAGAATGGAGGGGCATAGGATCTATATAAATTTACAAGTGTTTATTTGGGGGAGCCATTGACTTGTTTCTTCAAGCATTCACATTGGAGACCTGGGTTATATTCTAATCAATAAGGTCTTGCACAATGTGCTTAAGATGCAAACATCACTTAGTGTCATGTTCAGTGACCCTATCGAACTAGCAAAAAGCCTTCCAAGTCATACAAAGGTGACAAAGGCTTAGTTGTATCAAGAGGCCTAATAGGGGGCAATTGCACTAAACCATTTTTAATGAGTTAATGCATGATGGTGTAGAGGGACCCCTTTATAGGAGTAAACTTTTGATTTCTTGATGCTTTTGGAGTAGAGAGGGCTAAAGAAGCCTAAGGGGGTGCTTTAGCCACTACATTACTAATAATATTTGATGGATTATTCTTATAAAAAAAATTATTTTTCTTGTAATTTGTGAATGATGAAGAAGCACCGGATTGGATAGTAGGAGCCAATAAGGGAGAATCCTCAAACTAGCTAAGCATCTATTGATAATCATGTAGTGCAGTGCATAGATGTGTGAAGGAAGAATATTTCATAAGTAGAATCCTATCTCAGATTTGAGGCTAGAGGTTTCCTATAAAAACCCTCTACACATCAGAATCAGGAAGAGCATAGGGTATTTGAGAGAAAATGGATTGATAATGACAAATGAAGTTTGTCACCTTCACAACACTTCCTTGCTCTCCATGGACAATGTCTGTAAAGGTGACATGTGGTCTTATGTTTGCTTGGAAGTGTTGCAAAAATTGATTAACAAGCTAATCAAAAGACAGGATTGAATGGTCAAACAATGAGCAAAATCAATCCAACACAGTATACTTAAGGGATCAAGGGAATAGTTTCCCTAACAAAGTGTCTTTAAATAGAAAATCACTGCATAAAGTAGTGAAGGTAGAGATGTGGGTCTGTGGATCGCCTTTACCAGTGTATTTCTTGAATCTTGGTGCCTCAAAATTTTGGGTAAATGGTGTAGCAAGGATAGCCAATGAGAGTGGGCTATGCCTATAGTATGAAGGAACATGGGGTTGTGAGGATGATGTGGAAAGCGTAGAAAGTTGCTGTTGTAATGAGCCAATGTTTTGCAAAAGTTGGTTTATGACTGGATCAGTAGTATGTTAGGTGGAGGAAATGCAGTAGGAGAGGTTGTGAATGCTATTGTGAAACTTTAGGGGCACCAGGAGGAAAAGTGAATTGTAAGGGCCTTGAGGGTGGAATGAATCCATATTGATTAATAGGATTCATCACACCAATAGACAATACAAATCATGCGCTACTAGAGTGAGCATAATTGGTAGTCATCTGAAGAAAAGTGAAATTTTGAACACCTATAGTAGGTAGAGGAAGAGAGAGTTGATTTCCAAGGGTGTTGGACTAAGACTCCTAAGCACCTGGAACATAGCTCGCTAATGGCGGGGCATCACTATGCACTATGTAGGAAATCCCATGAAGGAAATTAATACCCTAAGGATGATTAGTTAGCATAATGTGAAGAGCATTGACCAGAGGTACAACCAAACAAGATATGTCCTCATGACTCATAAAGTATAAAAAATCATCCAAGTGGCGATCTAACGCATTAATTCTTTTTGGTGGGACATATTCAAGGGTTGCCTCATGATTGAAGACTAACTCGGCATCATGAAAGGTAGCCATTAGTACAATGCGAGGAGGAGATGAAAGAGAGGTATTAACTTGTTCAAAGGAGAAATGAGTAAAATTGGGAGCAGAATTAATAGGTGTGTTAGGATTCGCAAAAAATGTCATGGGACGATTTCTTAGACTTCTACGCATAATGTATAAAGAATCTGAAGATTGGGTCATAAATCTCATAAACTACATTCAAGATTCACAACACACAGTGCTAAGTGACCATAATGAAAGTTATCATATAATTTTGCAGAGGTACTGACCAAAGGACTCTTCCCCTTTTCAAACCCAAGGCCTAATTTTTCATTTGCTAGCTTTTGAGAGTTAATTATCTCATCAAGAATTTTAGATCCTCCTTTCAGTTTTAGTCCTTTGTCAATCTGTACGTTTGCCTTTTCCAGTTCTTTCCTTAGAGTCACAACTTCTTCCTCAAGTTTTGAACAATCGGTTGCTTTCTCCATGAGCTTGATATTTAGGAAATCCTCAACCCTCTTGCCCTCTTCAACCATGACCTTCAGATTAGAAATCATGTCTTCAGCCTCCTTGAGCTTGTCACCTCCTTTATCTCCTTCTATCAGAGTTTTTAGTTTGCCAATTTCTTCTTTTGATTCTTTGGCCTTTGCCTTAAATTTGTCAATTGTCTCCTTTACCTTTACAAGCATATCTTCATATTCTAATTTTATTTATTTTGCTTCCTCTAGATCATTAAGAACTGAATTGAGTTCTCCTTCAAGATCTACTTCACACTCATTAGAATCAAAGTCCCAACCTTTGGGTTCCATTGCTTCTAGATCTGGTTCTGGTATAAATATATCATTTTCCATCACTTCAGATTCCATGTGTTCAAGTGCAGGAACTACCTCAGTGGTTAAGCTTCTCAAAGGTACTTGGCTCTGATACCAATTGTTGAACATAATAGGGTGCTGAGAAGGGGGGTGAATTAGCATACTTAAAAACTTTAAACAAACGTTTGTTGATAAAACTAAATAACTTGGAGAATAGAAAGGAAAACATGCATTTCAAGAATCAAGACATAACACCAATATTTTTATGTGGAAAACCTTAAAACAGGGAAAACCACGGTGAGGATTAGCTCACAATATATTATGCTCACAGCAAAAGTATTACAACATTGTTTTAGGGCTACAACCCAAGGAAACTACTACTCCCTAATTTAATGCTTACAGCAATTACAACTTTGATTTAGGACTACAACCTAAGGAAGCTACTACTCCCTAAGTGTTCTTCTCACTGCAAAGGGATTTACAAAATGGACTACTACAAAATGGACATTTGAATTATGATGATAATGCATTCTTCTATTTATGCTCAATATTTGCCTTCAAACTAATTTTGCACACTTCATTTCTTGCATTCTACTTTTCTTATCTTCGCACTCACATATATACTTCACAAATCAACTTGATATTCTATGGATATCCTCCATAACACTTCATAATACTGATTAGGTTGACATCATGATCAACATTGGATGAAATGTGTAACTCTTCACAAGTCGACATCAATATACAATATGATAAGAAAAACTTGTTGCGAACCTTATAAATTCATATGGGAGATCAAGACATATCTTTCCATACCTTCCAGTGTTAAGGAAACTAATCAGGATCCTTCGCACATATCAAAAACTTAACCATTCGGCTCAAACTACTCAAGGCTGCTAATCGTCTATCTTCATGTTGTCAGAGAGAAGCCAAAAACTCTATGCAGACCAAGAATTCAATCATACATGGTCTCAACAACATTCATGTACACCTTATTGAAGAAGTATCATATCAAAATATACATCTACATAACATGAAACATGACTATCTGCAGGAAACAGAGCATTTCGATCCATATGTGATACTTCACATCTCAAGATATGATGTTGCAGTACAATACAAGACCTAAAACCTTTTGGGAATGAGCTTAAACATCATTATATGTTCCTTATTAGATTCACACACCTTTATATAATGATTCTAGAGGAATTCAAGAGTTTGAAATGGATAACCAGGAGTCCGGAGGACAGTTATGCTCAAATCTTTACTTGCAGACATAACTACTTGATGTGGTACCAGAAAATGAAATTTGTCTACATGCGAATCATACTCGATATACCTTGTACCATATAATACCTCTACCCAATCTCTAATGGCTGATCTATACATGTTTCATCCTCTGCAAAACTTAAACTTGTGCAAATGGGCTCTAGAATAGTTTGTATAGCCTTTGTCTAAGTGATGGTCAATACTCTGTCCCTTGTACCTTTTATGCTGATGATGTGAGGACTTGAAAACTTGGATTTATCATTTCAATATTTGAATAATGCTATCTTTAGAACCACAAGATTGAATCTTTCTCTACAGAGAAATGCAGACTAGAACAAGATGACACTGCCTTAGGATGTGCACTGTGAATGCCTTAGTCAGATTTCTACTTTTTATCATTAAGTGCGGTACTCTCAACTGATTAGATATACATGTGGGGATGTTAGAACCATGCAAGAACATAAGTGTTTACCTCTATACCATGCTCACACACCAACCTGATCACTTTACCATACTTATATTGTTTTCTCTTCTCCCAGACTGGTTTGCCTTAACCATACTCACTCTTCCTTTGTACAAGTTTGTCTATACATTTCATATACTATGCTGGCATCAATGTATATTGTGTTGACATCAATGAAAATACATACTGCCAACACTATCTCCCTCTCTATCTGTATCTCTACCTCTCCCCCCATCTCTCTCTCCCTCTATCTATATATCTCTATCTCCCTTTCTCTCATCCTCTATAGATATCTCTCTCTACTCTCCCTATATCTCTCTAAATCTCTTTATCATCCCTATCTCTCTATCTCTCCCTCTTTATATCTATCTATATCTTTCCCTCCATCCCTCTCCATCTCTCTCCATTTCTATCCCTCTATCTATCCCTCTCCCTCTCTATATATATCTCAAACTCCTCTCTCTCTCTCTCTCTCTCTCTCTCTCTCTCTCTCTCTCTATATATATATATATATATATATATATATATATATATATATATATATATATATCTCAATCTCCCCTTCCTCCCTTTCCCTTCCCTGACATCTCTATCTCTCTATATGTCCCTCTCTCTATATATTTCTATCTCCATATCTCCCTCTCTATCTCAATCTCCTTCTCTATATCTCTCTCTCTCTATCTTTATCTCTCCCTCTATCTCTCCTTATATATCCCTCTCTCTATCTCTTTGTCTTTCTATCTCCCTCTCCTTCTCTCCATCTTTATCTCTCCCTCATTATCCCCTTAATTGAGCCATGAAAAGGATAAAACTAATGCCAAGGCTATTGAAAAAGGATCACTATAGCAAAAGGCATGTAGCCAAGATTATGAGCTAGCCAAGATAAATAATAAAGTGAAAATCTAGGCCTAGACACTCAAGGGCCTAAGAGAAAAAGAGGTTGACCTAAATAATATATTAGAAGAATCAAATGAGGAGGTCAAGAGGTTAAATGACCGAATTAAAAATCTCAAATAGTTAGTGGCTTCCCTTGACCACATTAAGGTCTTGTGAAGTTCATATTTCAAGGCCAAAATGGAGGCCATGTCATCTAAGTCTTGTGAAGATTATGCTAAAAGGGCATAATAGAGGCCACATCATCTTTACTCTAGCCTTATAGTTTATGGAGATGGTGTAGGCTCTAAGTGATATGGTAAAGAAAGAGATTAATATGGTGGAGACCACCATCTCTCCAATAATTGAATATGCTTGGCCCTATGTCAAGAATTTCTATAGTTTCTCCTCAACCAAGCTATTCATGGTGCAAATTATGAGTAGAACTGACATAGCATGGAAAATCAATGACATCTTAGAAACGCATAAGGCCAATGAGGAATGTAAAAAAACTTAGATTTCATTGGACAAACAATATAAGGCATGTAAACCTATATTCATCAACCGACCTAGTGGGGATTGCCCTCACCACGAGATGAGAATCAAAAAGTGTTCCCACGTGACAAATTTCTACAGTGAGTGAATGAGAAGAGACAAGAAGAAACTATATTTAGCATGATAAATTTCAATAAAGAAATAGCGTGAGTGCAATATAACGCACTCGCGTTATATCTTGTTTAGACCAAAAAGTGGTTTTAACCACTTTTTGGTCCCCATCTTTTTGCACACGCCCATGGACTAGCATTAACTATGGATAAGTAATCCTAATAATGGTTTATAATCCAAGCAAGTCTCATTACTTGGGATCACAAGCTACTAACATTGTAGGGAGTGTGCCAACAATGCATATGTATGGATGCACATGTGAAAATGCAAAATATGCCCCCTTAAAATAATTGCATAAATTAAAAATATGTAATTGATTTTAAGGTAGAAAAGAGGAAAAGGTGATGGATCTTTAGGAAATGTATATGAATAGATATGTTCCTAAATTTGGCAATGTTAAAGAGATTCCCCAAGGAGAGGCATAAAATATAATGTTGCAAGCATGATACACGAGAAATTATGGTCATGAAATGACATCAAGAAGAAAGGAAATGTCACATAGAAACAAGCAACATTGCACGAAAGCACATGAAGAGATCTACATGATTGGGGTCAATATATGTATATATGAATGATAATGAGGGGATAAGGATGGAATCATCATCATCTCCCAAGCATGTAGAACTAAAAGTACAAAGGAGGAATGACACATAGCAAGAAAACAAATAAAAATTTTGGATCAACATGAAAGAGACATGAACGTCTTAATACTTTGCATCATCCCCAAATTGTGTAAGGGAAAATTACATGAAAAATAGATATAAATAAGATACAAATAGATTAATGTCACAACATCGTATTCCTCCTATATCCATGTACCTACAAGGGTAGAATAAGTCCTCCAAGGGGAACTAATAAATAGTTAATTGATCAATACATGAGAGTGCAAAGAGAATCAATCTATAAATTTGTCCTACTCTATGTCTAGATCAAATGGGGAGAAAGGATAGCTAGGTGGTGAAGCCACCATAAGAGAGGCACAAAAAAGTGATATCAATGAGATGTGGTGGAGTAGCAAGAGGAGAAATATCCTGCTCATCATCTATTAATGGGGAAAGTATTAAGGACCTTGTAAAATTCAATGATAATGCTAGAATATCAAATACTAACTCAAACATACACCCCTCTAAAGAATGAGTGGTTGAGTTAGTATCAATACATGGAACCAAAGGCTACTCCTCACTACTAGCAATGAGAATGTAGTAGTAGAAGTAGACTAGGGTGAGGAGGGGCCTCCACACTAGGAGAAACAAATGTATAAGTGCTTCGAGGTGGAGAAATAGGGTTGGTATTTGGTTTGTGGAAAGGTGGAGTAGGGTAATGTTTAGGTTTACATTTTGGAGGGGGTTGGGGAATCTCAATGTCTAAGGTGGTAGGATGAAGTTTAAGCAATGTCTAGTGATAGGTTTCGATAAACAGGCTAAGAAGAGACAAGGTAGTGTTGTATATGTTGTACTCATGTTAGGAAGATATAAAGGTTTGGAAAAAGGTGGTCGATTAGGGATTTGTGGAAGAAGGGGGGTCGATAGAAGGAGCCAAGACTATTTAGTTTCTTTTAGCTTTCTTTTCATTAGGTTCTTGGGAAGAACTGGAAGGTGGATGACTATGAGTGGGAGGATCAATGAGAGGCTAGCCAATGAAATCTCTAGTAGTAGCATGGCATCGATGCTTTCACAATCTAGATAATTAATTCTACCTAGTGCATTCTTGAGTCTCAGAAGAAGAGGGAACGGGATCCTTTGGCATGGGTTGCTTTCATTGACTTGTCAAAGGGATAGGTGGAGGAACTAGAGCATCCCATCAAGGCTAATTTTAGGCATTTAAAGTTGACACATCCCAATCAACACCTCTAACATCACATCTAACACCACTTTCAATACATCCTAATCAACACCTCTAACATCACGTATAACACCACTTTCAACACATCCTAATCGACACCTCTAACATCACATCTAACACCACATTCGACATTTTCCTAAGTGCAACCTAACCACATTTGCTAATTATCCTTTAACATTTCTCTCATCACCAAATTAATTAAATAAATCACATGTATTTAATTAATCTAATTCCCATCACATAGAACCTAATGTTTCATAACATGTTGATATTTCTTCATTTCTTACTAATTTCCCATTTGTCATCACCCCCACTAATTAATTAAGTAATTCATATTATTTATTTAATTAGACTAATACTAATTCTTTTTATTATAAAATAGATAAATAAATACATTTTTCATTTTATCCAAATTAATAAATCCAATTATCCACTTATATTCTCTCACAACTCCCTCCAAGATTCCTCTCTATTTTTAACTCATGCACACGTATTTAGTCAAAAATTTAAAAAAAATAAAAATAACTAATTTCCCTCACCCATTTTAGAGCCCACTAAAATGGTGCCATAACCCTCATCACTCCTAACTATTCTTATCCAAGGAAGATTCTCCACTCACTCTTATTCAATCTCCACCATTCATCCACTATCGAATCTTGACCTTTCACATCCTCAACCAGACATCTATAAATCCCTCTCATATGTTCAAACATCAACTTGGATGCATTGTGCTTGAAATTTGAATCTTTTGATAATTTTACACTATTATATTTTCTTGGGGTTGGGTGGGCAAGGGTGGGTGGGAGGCAATATTTGCTTCAACGCCCCCCCGAGTATATTATTGTTTAGGGAGGTTTCCCCAATAACTAAATAGAGGGGAAGTGGGGGTTAGGTACATGTTGCGTAAATCTTATATGAGTCATTGAGTATCCACATTCAAATTCAATAGAACAAATCCATGCATCATAGAATCTACATTGGGTAACTTTGTTCTTGTTTAAATTTTGTTATTTGTACTTTGTCATCCACTCTATTTGAGGTTTGAATGAGTTTATAATAGGAAGTAATTTTTAAAATTTATTTTTTATTTGAGTTCTAAATTCTTGCATGCACCAAGAGACCACAAGTGTGGTAGATAAACAAGAGGAAGGGACAGGGGAAGGAATTTGACCCACCTTATATTTTTGGTAAAATTTAAAGAGAAATTCATTGTGATGTCAAAGAGGGCTAGAAGGAGAAAGCCAAAAGTAATTGAGGGAAAAGTTATCCTAGATTTGGCAAGTGACTAAAATCCCCTATGGGAAACAATGTACATTGTACCAAATTCATGGGGAAACTTTATACATTTATGTGGGATAGAAGCAACAACCCACATCACAGTGAACCATGGATAGCCCAAAAAAACATGAAAATGATCTGAAGTAGGAATGATACTGAAGAGGATGTCTAGGGTTTTTGGTCCTACCTAGATGGGAAGGGTGATGGAGCCTAAGGTAGGAATGGAGAGGTCATCATGCATGTGCATGAAAATGTCAAAAGGATCATACACATCTCGATACAACTGATGGAAATATAAAAACTCCTTAATGACTACATTATTCATGCTAATAAGGTTGACCAAAGTACTATGAATTTTCTTTTGGTTAACCTAAACATGAATGTATAGAGGACCATCATATATGTCTACAGGCACATCAACAAGGGAGAAATAAATGGTGGTCTCAAGAACATTTTTGACCCAAGGTGCCTAAGGTTGAACGTCCACCATGCCCACCATGGAATATTATGATGAGGAAGTAGGAAGAGAAATGTCATCTAGCATAGAAGGGGTGGAAGTGAGGTCTATGAAATTGGTGGATGCATGATGTGGAAATGGATTTGTTTATATTTAGAGATTTTGGTTAGGTTGGGAAATGGATTTGTTTCCTCTATCGTTCACTCCCATTACCTAGATGACATTGGAATTAATGAGATGTTGAATTATTTTTTCAAATGATCTTGAATTATTTTTTAAAATGTACATATGTCTTATGTGTCATGGATAGGTAATAATGGCAAAAGGATTTAGAATCATAGGTAGGTGGGAGAGGTTTGTTTGTGTCAACTCAAGAGGTTGGATAGGTAGTAGCTAAATTAAATTGTTTGAAAGGACTTGTTGAAGGATAGAATGTAAATATTTAGATAGTTTAGTAAAATGATGGTTTCTTTATGAGAAACCAGGTATAGCCATAGTGGATGAAGGTGTGGTTGTAGTAGTGTTATTCACAATAATCTATATGCAGTGTTTTTGAAGAAATTGTTATTATTTTTCTAGTTTTTATTAAAAGATATAGAAGGCCCTAAGGATGAAGTAAGAGCCTATAAGACAGGAGAAGGTGCTTCAAACTATCTTACAGTCTACTAGTAATCACAAAGGGTTGTGCATAAATGTGCTAAGGATAGGTATCTCGTTAGTATAAGTTTGTCTCAAATAAGAGGTCGAAGGTTTCCAATGAAACCCCTCTACATGTTTGAGTTAGGAAGTGCGTATGGGATTTGTGCAAAGAGAGATTGATAATGAAAAATAAAATTAGTGACCTTCTCATTGGATCCTTGTTTGCAATGTACCAAGTCAGTGAAGGTGACCTATGGGCCAATGTTTTCTTAGAAGTCTTGAAGGAATTGGTTTATAAGATGATCAAAGGAGAAAATAGAATGATCAATGACCATGGGAATAGTTTCTCTAACACTATATCTTAAAAGATGAATTCATTGCATAATTTGGTAAATGCGAAGATGTGATTTTATGGGTCTGTACACTCCGAATCGTGAGTCCGATTGCCTGGGGGTTGTCGGGTCAGATTTCAGCACGCACACGGACCCTTTCACTCCTTCTGACGGGGTGATCTGCCATGTCACTCTCGCTTGCGTGGGAGTATCCAGTCTAGAGGAGGTGAGACACGGTGGGGGTCTGGCTCGTCGGAGAGCTAGACTTCACGAAGGGGGGTCGGCAAGTTCTGTGGCCTTTGTTGTTGTGTGTTTTGTTGAATGTTTCACTCAATTGATGTGGTAGTTGAGATAACCCTATGACCCAAAGGGTCACTAGTCTCTCTTCGCCTATTTGGATTCCTTGAATTCCACCTTTGTGTGGGCAAATGGTTGTTTTCGTTGATGGCTTCTACTATTTCTATGTCTCTGAGAAATGCTTTTTGTAGTCGTAATTGCCTAATTTATTCGATCAACAAGAGAACAAATGGGTCTCCTTGTGGTGTAATGTGTGTCTGTTATTGAGGTTGAGGATGAATCTCCTCGATCTCGTCTCGGATAGCCCTTACCCACTCTCCTCTTACTCCTAAACACATTCATGAATCAGGATAGAGAAAGTTGTGTAATTGCTAACTCTAACCAGATCTAGGGGTTTTGACCTAAGGTTTTGTTGACCTAGGGTTTGTTTGTGAATATCGTGATGGAATCGAGGGTTTATCTATGAATACCTCGTGATGGAATCGAGGGTTTTGCAATGTTATCTATCTTATCAGATCTATATGAATGCAAGCTAAGTGATAATATGCAAAGCTTCTTTTTGGTATTTTTTTAGAGTATTTTTGGAAAGGAAAATGCTTCTAATCTATGAAATAAATGTGCATGCAATCCTATATGAAAAGTTGAATCTATGTTTTTGTGAGTTTTTGTGAGTTTTTGGTATTTTCAATGTGTTAGCCTCATTTTTAACTTGCCAATTTTTAAACTTTTTGATATCAAAATCTCTACATTGAGTCACTCCCAAGTCACTAATACTCTGATTATCCCAAAGTGTCAAGTTACTTTCTATCTTGAAGGAGGAATCGTCGATCTGTTTCAGTCGAAGACATGGAAGCGGTTCTGCTATGCGGCAAATCACGAAAATAATTAATTTTCAAAATTTACAAGGTCTAGAAAGAAATAATTTTACAGGAATGTTTATATGGCTATTTCACCTAATGTGGCAACTTTTCATGTCATAGCGCCTTATGGTTTGAGAGATTTTTAAACTTTCAATTTTTCGGTGGGAAGTTAACGGAAACAATTAAATCACAGTTCCTTTGAAATCTTGAGCACAATCAACTGGTAGGGGATCTCATGGTGATGTTATTAACAATTTGGCATGGTTTTGTGAGAAAACGTCATAGCACTCAAAAGATATGCCTGTTATGCCATTGTCTGTGCTTGCAGAGTTACTGAGTCAAACAATCTCCATCCTTGATGAAACATCTCATGCACAAATTCCATCAAATCCAAGATATGTTCATGCATTCATCGGTGTTTTTAAATTGATTTTATAACTGAAGAGATGGTGAACAAATTTGGCTTTCAAACTTCCACTGGTCTTCACTTGAGTAAGAGAATTTCTTAATGTGATGATAAAGTTGAAATTTTATTGCAGCTTCAAAGGCATTTAAATTATTATGGGGTCGAAGGGGCTTTGAGAAGTTGTGAATATCATTTTATATGCAAAGGAAACTCCTACATTCAAATGGCAAGGTATGTGTTTTTATTTTTCGATGAGATTGTTTGAAAAGACCCTTGGCAAAATTTAAAAAAAGAGTCTGAAGTACCATTGGTAAAAGTGTTAAGTTCCAAAAGTTACCAACTTCCCCGATGAAGTTGTCAAAACATCTAAAAATGCTGGTAAAGAAAATTTCATGCATTTATTATCAGGGGTTTCGATTAGTTTCCAAAGTATCTTATTTTCTGAAGCCTTTTAAAAGGCTCTCCATCAGGTGTACAACTGGGATTCAAAAGTCCAAATTAGCCATTTCAAAGGTTTTGAAAGTGATTTCAAACTCCAACAAGGATTAAGATTTAATGTACATTGTTTAAATTTTGGGTATGGATTAGAGTGTATCGGCCAACTTTAAAACCAACTCTAAATGCCAATGGATGAGATTAGTTTTCAGAGATTACATTTTTTGAAAGTAATTTTAGTTTTTCATAAGGTTTTGAGAGATTCTTTAACCACTGAAGAAGTTTTAATAATCTCCCAAATCGTTGACTAAGCCTTCTTTAAGAGAAAACAATTTCTTTGTCGACAAATACAATCACTTTACAAAGCATGGTAGATCTCCAATGAACAACTTTCAAAAGTACATCAGACTCCTAAAATACACCACGGCAGCACTTTAATAAGGTTTCGGAACCTATTCTAGGACTCGAAAGGCACTGTGTCTGACATTTTGATAAGTTTTGAAACTAGTTCAAATCTTCGACAGATGTTGTGAACTCATCTTAAAAAGCCGATGACTTAAAGAAAAGAAGTGGTTATCATAACTACAAGTAGTTATTATAACTACTTAAGGAATGAAAGCTACACAAAATTGATTCATGGTAAAGGCTTTAGAAACTCCCAATCAAATGCACTCATCTCTACAACCTTTGCCAGCATCCTCTCGGCCTGTGCTCAACGGAATACAAAGATCCTAGATTCTCACTAAGATTTGTCATCTCACGTTGTGCAATGGTTGCAGGAAATACTCAAAATGGGTGTGTTGATAAGACTTTAGAAACTTTCAGGCAAATGCAATTAGTGGGTGTTATTGTGAATGGAAAAATACATACTTGTCTGATCCAATGGGTTTGGTGCATATCTTAACTAGATGTTGGTGCAGGAGCACCCTGAGACACTGAAGATCAGGAGGATCCCTACTCTATTTTGTCTAAGTTGTCTTTTTATGTTTGTAAGGCCTTAGCGCCATATTGAATCATAGCTAGCCGAGTAATGGCATAACGTAGAGTCTGTATTCGTGTCATGAAAGATTGTAACCAAACTAAATGGGTGTAACCGAATGGCAGAAGTGGTTGTAGGGCGGTTCACCTTCCATCTTATATAACTACCAGCAAGCGTCTATATAGTCGGTCTGTGTTCGTTAAGAAATCAGAGAGAGTGAGGAGAATAGACACAGACGAAGAATCAATTTGTATGTGTATTTTCTGAGGAATAAGAATTTCTATTATGTTGTGTATATCTGAGTAAGATTATGTTGCACAAAATGTAGATTGGAAGCATTCCACTGGTTGAGATTTCTTCAAAATCAGTGGAATGACTTCCTTAGGAGTAGATCATTTTCCATTCTGTTGAGTTTTTGTTATTTCTGTGCGAGTTGTTTGGTTGCAGAGTTGTAGAGGTTGTCATCGGTGTAATACAGCCCATCAGAGAAGTTTTTGGATGTTACATCAATTAACAAGGTTAGACCGATAGGAGGTGCATCGGTGAAAAAATGATTTTGGTCTCACCGACGAGAGATTGTATCAGCGTATCGGTGAAGCTAGTCCTATCGTGGCCGACAACAATAGTCTCGCCAACAAGCAAAAAAGTCAAAGTTGATGCTAGAGTGTGTCCATCGGTGCATCGGTCAGAGTTTGTAGGCATTCACCGATGAGAAGAGTCTGGCCAATAAGGTCACGACTGACCGGCATCAAAACCACCACGGTTAAGGTGAGTGGGAACGTAACCACCATCGGGGTGATCGGTATGTCGGCACAATAGTTTTTAAGCTCACCGATGGTATGTTGTCTCACCAAAGTGTCAGAGGTAGTCAAACAAAAACAATTGTATCGGTACATCGGCCAAGGTTCTTAAGTGTTTGCCAATGTTAGGAGTCTCACCAATGGTCGTGGTTCAAAGGGCCATCGGCATGATCGGGTGTATCGGCCAGATAGATTCTAACGAAGCCGATAGCATTTTTCTTGCCGATAGGCAAGAAATGTAGATCACTCATCAAGAAGAGTTATGCTATGGGAGAGATAAGTTTCAAGGTGGCCGACGGGGTATGTTTGGCCAATAATAATAGATCACCAAGACATAAGCCTCTCACACTGACAAGTTTGTTGATCAGTTGTACGCTTCCACTGTGCGCTCTGCATCAAATTGGTATCAGAGCTAGCGAAAGGTCTGGGCGAAGATGTTGTGTATTTGATTTCTAAGAAGAAAAACTGAAGAGTTGGAGCAAAATGTTTGGTTGGTGACCATTTTTTGAAAACAGAGATCATAGAAAGTATTTTGAAGGCTGACAGTAGTTGTTAAGACTGTTGCAAATGCTCGTGCCATCTAGTTGCGAGAAGGAATGGGATTCCTGTGGGCAGACGATGATGAGGTCTATCGTGACCATTCACCAATAGAGATTTAGCTGGAAGAGGGTACAAAATGAGGCCACTACGAGAGAGAGTGGTAGTGCATGTCTAGGATCTATTTTTGGACGAGAGGAATGGGTATGTAGCAATGTGTAGGATGGACATCTGATTGAGCATTGTGTTGTAGTCATTGAAGTTTTGATCAGTCTGAGAGTACTCCATTGCTAGGAGTAGAAGGAGCTTGAAGATACTCTGAAATGTTGATGGTAGTTTGCTATTGTTGGTTGGTTGGTCACTATTCCATTGATGTGAAGATTTGAAGCCTGAAGCTGAAGAGACAGAATGAAAAAAAAATGAAGCTAGACAGAGATGCAAGAAACGGTAATTTTGGTTTGTAGGTACATTTCCAAGGGACTTGGAAATCTTTGTTGGTTCGTTGTATGGTGCAGGAGCACCCCGAGACACTGAAGATCAGGAGGATCCCTACTCTATTTTGTCTAAGTTGTCTTTTCATGTTTGTAAGGCCTTAGCGCCATATTGAATCATAGCTGGCCGAGTAACGGCATAACGTAGAGTCTGTATACGTGTCATGAAAGATTGTAACCAAACTGAATGGGTGTAACCGAATGGCAGAAGTGGTTGTAGGGTGGTTCGCCTTCCATCTTATGTAACTACTAGCAAGAGTCTATATAGTCGGTCTGTGTTCGTTAAGAAATCAGAGAGAGTGAGGAGAATAGACATAGACGAAGAATCAATTTGTACGTGTATTTTCTGAGGAATAAGAATTTCTATTCTGTTGTGTATATCTGAGTAAGATTCTGTTGCACAAAATGTAGATTGGAAGCATTCCACTGGTTGAGATTTCTTCAAAATCAGTGGAATGACTTCCTTAGGAGTAGATCGTTTTCCATTCTGTTGAGTTTTTGTTATTTCTGTGCGAGTTGTTTGGTTGCAGAGTTGCAGAGGTTGTCATCAGTGTAATACAGCCCATCAGAGAAGTTTTTGGATGTTACATCAATTAACAGGGTTAGACTGATAAGAGGTGCATCAGTGAAAAAATGGTTTTGGTCTCACCGACGAGAGATTGTATCGGCGTATCGGTGAAGCTAGTCCTATCATGGCCGACAGCAATAGTCTCGCCGACAAGCAAAAAAGTCAAAGTTGATGCTAGAGCGTGTCCATTGGTGCATCGGTCAGAGTTTGTAGGCATTCACCGATGAGAAGAGTCTGGCCAATAAGGTCACAACTGACCGGCATCAAATCCGCCACGGTTAAGGTGAGTGGGAACATAACCGCCATCGGGGTGATCGGTATGTTGGCACAATAGTTTTTAAGCTCGCCGATGGTATGTTGTCTCACAGAAGTGTCAGAGGTAGTCGAACAAAAACAAGTGTATCGGTACATCGGCCAAGGTTCTTAAGTGTTCGCCAATGTTAGGAGTCTCACCAATGGTCGTGGTTCAAAGGGCCATCGGCATGATCGGGTGTATCAGTGAGATAGATTCTAACCAAGCCGATAGCATTTTTCTTGCCGATAGGCAAGAAACGTAGATCACTCATCGAGAAGAGTTATGCTATCGGAGAGATAAGTTTCAAGGTGGCCGATAGGGTATGTTTGGCCAATAATAATAGATCACCAAGACATAAGCCTCTCACACTGACAAGTTTGTTGATTAGTTGTACACTTCCACTGTGCGCTCTGCATCAAATTAGTATCAGAGCTAGCAAAAGGTCTAGGCGAAGATGTTGTGTATTTGATTTCTGAGAAGAAAAACTAAAGAGTTGGAGCAAAATGTTTGGTTGGTGACCATTTTTTGAAAACAGAGATCATAGAAAGTATTTTGAAGGCTGACAGTAGTTGTTAAGACTATTGCAGATGCTCATGCCATCTAGTTGTGAGAAGGAATGGGATTCCTGTGGGCAGACGATGATGAGGTCTGTCGTGACCATTCACCAATAGAGATTTGGCTGGAAGAGGGTGCAAAATGAGGCCACTACGAGAGAGAGTGGTAGTGCATGTCCAGGATCTGTTGTTGGATGAGAGGAATGGGTATGTAGCAACGTGTAGGATGGACATCTGATTGAGCATTGTGTTGTAGTCATTGAAGTTTTGATTAGTCTGAGAGTACTCCATTGCTAGGAGTAGAAGGAGCTTGAAGATACTCTGAAATGTTGATGGTAGTTTGCTATTGTTGGTTGGTTGGTCACTATTCCATTGATGTGAAGATTTGAAGCCTGAAGCTGAAGAGACAGAATGAAAAAAAAATGAAGCCAGACAGAGATGCAGGAAACGGTAATTTTGGTTTGTAGGTACATTTCCAAGGGACTTGGAAATCTTTGTTGGTTCGTTGTATGGTGCAGGAGCACCCCGAGACACTGAAGATCAGGAGGATCCCTACTCTATTTTGTCTAAGTTGTCTTTTCATGTTTGTAAGGCCTTAGCGCCATATTGAATCATAGCTGGCCGAGTAACGGCATAACGTAGAGTCTATATACGTGTCATGAAAGATTGTAACCGAACTGAATGGGTGTAACCGAATGGCAAAAGTGGTTGTAGGGTGGTTCACCTTCCATCTTATGTAACTGCTAGCAAGAGTCTATATAGTCGGTCTGTGTTCGTTAAGAAATTAGAGAGAGTGAGGAGAACAGACACAGACGAAGAATTGATTTGTATGTGTATTTTCTGAGGAATAAGAATTTCTACTCTGTCGTGTATATCTGAGTAAGATTCTGTTGCACAAAATGTAGATCGGAAGCATTCCACTGGTTGAGATTTCTTCAAAATCAGTGGAATGACTTCCTTAGGAGTAGATCATTTTCCATTCTGTTGAGTTTTTGTTATTTCTGTGCGAGTTGTTCGGTTGCAGAGTTGCAGAGGTTGTCATCGGTGTAATACAGCCCATCAGAGAAGTTTTTGGATGTTACACTGATTAACAGGGTTAGACCGATAGGAGGTGCATCGGTGAAAAAATGGTTTTGGTCTCACCGACGAGAGATTGTATCGGTATATCGGTGAAGCTAGTCCTATCATGGCCGACAGCAATAGTCTCGCTGACAAGCGAAAAAGTCAAAGTTGACGCTAGAGCATGTCCATCGGTGCATCGGCCGGAGTTTGTAGGCATTCACCGATGAGAAGAGTCTGGCCAATAAGGTCATGACTGACCGGCGTTGAAACCACCACGGTTAAGGCGAGTGGGAGCGTAACCGCCATCGGGGTGATCGGTATGTCGACACAATAGTTTTTAAGCTTGCCGATGGTATGTTGTCTCACCGAAGTGTCAGAGGTAGTCGAACAAAAACAAGTGTATCGGTACATCGGCCAAGGTTCTTAAGTGTTCGCCAATGTTAGGAGTCTCATCAATGGTCGTGGTTCGAAGGGCCATCTATGTGATCGGGTGTATCGGCGAGATAAATTCTAACGAAGCCGATAGCGTTTTTCTTGCCGATAGGCAAGAAATGTAGATCACTCATCGAGAAGAGTTATGCTATCGGAGAGATAAGTTTCAAGGTGGCCGACAGGGTATGTTTGGCCGATAATAATAGATCGCCAAGACATAAGCCTCTCTCACACCGACAAGTTTGTTGATCAGTTATACGCTTCCACTGTGCGCTCTGCATCAAATGTCCAAATACATCAGAGAATGAACTAATGTGGTACATTTTTCACACAGTAACCTTTTATGAGAGAGCTCTCAAAAGATGTGGTAATAAAAGGACTCCCCATTCTACTTCTCAAGAGTGTTTGGTTATCAATATGGATAATTTTTGTGTTCATCCCTTGACTTCCCATTTAGGATGGATGTTACCTCCTCTTTTGAAGTTGCTCCGCTGTATACATTCACTTTGGTCTCAGGCAATAGTTCAAGCATTTCCAGTAGAGGTGCGAGTTGCTTTACTCATCTCTCCTGCTGAGCAATCTGGTCTTTTGGGTGAGGTGGCACTGAAATCAAAAGGGATGGTAGCTGGTGATGGAAGTCAAGTGGATTTCAGTAGATCACAAAACATGGAGTCGAAAGAAAATGAAATCCAAAACTAGTTAAAAGGAGTCTGGGATAGTGGGTATAATTTATTAGGCCTTACAACAGGCATTGGGGATCAATTTTATAACTGTGTAGATAGTGATTCTCTTGTTGTATCCCTCCTTGAAAATATTGAAGCGATGCAATTTAGACACATCCATGAGCTTATCCACTCTATTTTAACACCTTTTGTAAAAACATGCCCTATGATCTCTTGGGAAGCATGGTTAGGAAAAATTTTGCCTCGCTTGCTTGGGCATTGTCAAAAATCTCTGTTTGATTCTTGGAGCAGACTCATATGGAAAGGAAGAGCTAATGTGCCAGATTGTTGTGGTGATGGTTCTACACCAGATTCAAAAGTAGAGGTTGTGGAAGAAAAGATCCTCAGAGATTTGACTTGAGAGACTTGTGGTTTATTGGCAGCATTGGCTTCCCCTGGGGCCAATAAGAGTATACCATCCAGTGAACAACTTGAACAACTTAACCACAAGGAATCATCTCCTCCAATTGACACTGAAAAGATTGCATCTGAGTCATTAATAGGTTTCTTATTTAAGCATAATGATGCAGTTGTTCCTGCCCTCCAGATATGCTTAAAAGCCTTCTCGTGGCCTGATAGTGAAGCTGTGGCAAAAGTTGTTTTATTTTGTGGATCTGTTGTCATGTTTGTTGTTTCCATGAACAATCTTAAACTACAAGAGTTTGTGGAAAAAGATTTGTTCAAAGCAGTCATTCAAGGTTTAACTCTAGAGTCAAATGTAATGATCCACGTAGAGCTCGTTAGTTTTTGTCATGAAATTTTTATTCAACTCTCCAATAGACATTGTGCAAGACAAGTGCTTCTGTTACAATTGTCTGTTACACCAGATGCTTTGTTAGCTTTTGAAAAATGCTTTGTTGAAGACATCTAGTGCAAAAGAGCAAAAGCAACACATGAAAATTTTGTTGTTGTCAATGGCTAGTAGCCAATTGAAAACACTATTGGCTCAGAAGAATACAAAAGTTATTACCAATGTAACATCGGCAGCAGCTCGGTCCTTGCAACACACAAGCGAATCAACTTTGGAGGAAGGTGATACAATTGGATTGGCAGCAGTTAATACAGGTTTATGACTAGAAGTTTAATGGGCATTAATACATGTAAATGACAAATTTTGATAGTCCGTTGTATTTTGTAGTATTAGGGTAATGAATCATTTGTAATATGAGCTGTACTATTAAGACAAGATCTCAACTCATGATTTAGCAAAGGAATAATCATTGTCATCAAAATAGTAAATGTATTGGATGAGTCGATTACTCTCATATGGGCATCTGTGAGATTAAATAATTTATGTAAATGGAATGGTGAATTTGTTGAAAATAACTTTCAAAACTTTCAAGAAAATGCAATTCATTGTTATGAAGCTAGTATTCCATAATTTGCACCAGCATCCTTCTTGTGGCCTGTGACAAAATGAGAGCTCTGGAGCAGTATATCACATCCATCAATGCAGAGTAGAAGCGAATCTTTATTGACTTTATAGTTGGAAGTGCTCTGGTATGTGAGACGTGGAAACCGCTTGACCATGTTGGGTGCAAGTAAGATGTTCAATTCATTAAAGATATTGTTGGAAGATGAAAGCCTTCCTCTATTTCCACCACGGGTTAACCCATGGCTATTACTAGCCATGTTAGTCTCATTTGGTGTCAACTTTTTGATTCTTTGTGTTCCTTTCCTACACCATTTTATGCTCGTGCTCTTAGATGCCAAGTTGGTGACACAAGTCGCATATTGTCTTTTATACTTGCATGGGTGTTTTTGGCCATCAACGGACTCATTACCATTCTATCGCCTGTGTTAATGACAACATTAACTCCTTGGTCTCATATCTAACACATACATGCTTATCACATTTTCTCATTCTACGTGTTATGATGTATTCATTATTGCCATCACTTTACATGATTACGTGCTTATACATGAGGGTAGTATTTGATGCCGACTCACTAAAAACATCTTTCAATTGCCAAATGTATCTGTTCATGACTACTCTTACATGGTCAAGCATACAACCAACTTAGTATTGATGAGGCCAGAGAGTTAACCAATGCCATTCTGATATTGTAAATTGTGTTCATCCCGATTTAGTCTTCCATGTAGATGTGGAAAGAGGCAGTTGCTTTAGAACCAATTTGGGTAAAAGAAAATGGATATGGATTGATGTCTCCACATAAGCTTCCTCTTGGTATCAGTCAGACATAGAGACTATGCAATCATTAAGTGAAGAGCATATTAAGTCTTGGTTAGTGACCGGCAAAGATAGGAGCATACGATAGGCTTTCCATTGGCTTTCTAAAGTCAAGCAAGCAAGAAATATTTGAATCTAGCAAAAATCCACCAGCTACTTAGACAATGACTTCCACAAACACAAGTAATGCAAACACACTGGCCACCAAGAGTCTCATATATGGGAGTGTGGGAAACAAGTTTATCTTAGTGGATTCAATACTGCTCATGCAATAGCCAATATAATTAGCAACACAAGTTTCAAATGTTGGTAGATGGATGGATTATCCTTATACTCTGGAAGGACAAAAATTTCCCATCAAAGGGATTTCTCTGCATTCTCGAAGCATGATGAGACTTAGCAATGACTTGCATTCTGCTATTCTTGAAGGTCGTTTCCCCAAATTTTTACACAAGATTTCCTTGCTCAAATGGAGGTGCCACGAGAATGAACATGGCATCAACATGGGGTTCAAATGTATTGGATCTTCTTCAGTCAGAGTTCCCTAATATGGATGTTATTAGCAAACAAGAAGCTCACAACAGTGAATTGGATTGAAGAACATGCGCAAACACAAGAATCTAAGATTCATGTATTTAGAAGATTTGGAAATATCTGAAAAGGTTTGATCACCAAAATGGAGCAGACAGAGAAGCGGAGTAACTTAGCGAAATTTACAACTCAAAAGCTCCAAGTTTAATGTTACCTTTTGAAAAAGTGACTTATGTCACTTATTGTAATTAAAGTTAGCCTTTTGAATTTAACTTTGTAAAAGTTAGGTAAATCCTAACTTATCTTCAAAAAGGTAGTTATTCTAAACATTGGCTTAGGTAGTTATCCTAAGTGGATTAGCCAGGTAGTTATTCTAAGTAGTTACAAAAGTGGTTAAGGTAGTTACCTTAAGTGGTTACTAGCCTCACCTATATATACTTCTTTGTAATTCAATCAAAGGGGGGACTTTTTAGAGATAACTTTTACAGGGGGAACTTATAAAGAAACTTCTTGGAATATTTTTGTTCTTACACATTGTATAGTTTACTTTTGGAATTGTATAATTTTGAAAAGATAATGAAGAATGCATTTCAGTTTGTATGTTCTTGATGTATTTCTGAGTCATGATTACTGGTTTCTCGTATTTCAAATTGGTGATCTTTCCATGTATTTGTGTAAATCAAAGTTATCCATTGAAGCATGCAATTGAGGTGATGAAGCACAATCATGTCTCGGTATCCTGATTTGAAAATGTTAAGATAAATGATATCTTTGTATGTTGAGATTTGCCATCTTTCTTCATCATTGTTGCACATACGTTGTGTAATTCATCATGAAGTTTAGAAAAGTGGTTTCTAGTTTTTGTGGTGAAATCCCCTCGTAATTTGTCTTCAGTTTGTGAAATCCAAACCAGTATTCGTATGTCTACTGTTAGGGTTTCAATAAATCAATTGTCTTGTTAGTTTTTCCTTTTCCTCCTTTCTGTACTTTCAAGTTAAAAGTACACAAAAACCACAAATACCCCCATCATACGAGGGAGCTGCCCCTCTCAAACACAAAGGAAGATCCTTGCTTTATCACGATCTCTCCAACTATTGGGACTATTTAGTCACCGCTCTAAGGGCATCGGGTCATTTTCAAAGGTTATTTCGCGATGACAAATCTATTTACCAACACAATGCAATCTAATCTAATAAAAATGGAAGAAGCTTTTTCTAATAAAGTAGATCTAGGAATGTAAAAATGGATAATCTAACATGCAAGATCTAATCTATCAAGGAAAAAGCACAATGTTACTAGTCCCAAGAGCAAAGTGTGATGATCTAATTACTATGAAAGCAATGAAAAGAACCTAAAAGAGATGAAGATTTGAAGACTCCACTACCCTTAGTAATCCTTGTGTAGGCAACCTCAAATCCTTTTGTGACAGCAGGTGATTCTCTCGACAACAAAAAGACTCAAAGAAGTGAAAAGAAGCTTTTGTGAAGCTTGTGTGAGCTCGATGCGATGGATTGAGCACAATGGCATAAAAAAAAGAAGCAGCGTAGTGTTGCTTGTCTGAACAATCAAAGTAAAAGGCACTTACATCTTGTATGAGCATATGAATGCTAGATTGGAGAGCAAACTTGGCAAGAAATGGTGCACAATGAATTTGCCTCCGTGGAAGAACTTTGAAGCTATGCAACAATGAAAGCTTTGAAGCTTTGAAGAAATAAAGAAAGAAATGAAGAAAGAGGATCAAAGGCATGTGAAGAAGCTTGAAAAAGCTTGTGAAGATGAGAAGAGTATTCTCCAACTTGCTCAACTTGAAAAATAATGAAGAGGTGAGGGGTATTTATAGGTTAGAAGAAGGGATGAGAGGTGGAATTGATTGAGAAGTTAACTCATTTGATTGATAAGTTAACAAGAATATATTGGGGATTTAACATGGTTGATTGCCCAGTGAACTCAGCTAATTAGGGAGTGATGAAGCAATGATAGCTTATCACTGAAGAGGAAAAGGAGTTAGAAGAATGCATGAGATTGATTAGAGAGTTTAATTTGAGATCAAATAGAGCTAATTAAATGCATGTGTGGGTGCATGAAATAGTTAACTCTATATCAAGGACCACAAATCATGCAAACAGAAAGAAAAACAGATGAAATGGAGCTAAAACATGAGAGAAACTTGAGTTTTTCTGCAAGCAGGGTCGCCACCTTCATCAGTCAAGGTCACCCAGGGGGATCCTGAAAAGCGACAGGGTCACTCCCCAGGGAGATCCTGTTGCAATAGGGTCACCCAGGGAGATCCTGAAAAGTAACAGGGTCGCCCCCAGGGAGATCCTGTTGCAATAGGGTCACCCAGGGGGATCCAGAAAATCTGCAAAAGCCCCCATGGGGATCCAGAAAGAAAGGGGTCAGATGCAAAAAAATAGTATAGGAGATGGAAGAAGAGAGGAAAAGGATGAGTTTTGCATCAAGAAACAAGTCAGTTATGTGGAAGAATCCAAATTTCCACTTGCATCTGCAGGATCCCCAGTGGGGATCAGGAAATAATAGGGGGAGATTTGGATTGGTTGGTCGAAATCAAAAACAGAAAGCGGGAGATGGATCGGGGGACCTCTAGAAGGCTTCTATGAGGTGCACTAGATGAAATACAAAGGGGAAAGGTGAAAAGTCACCTATAAGACACTCACAAGGCTTAGGATCAAGGTTGAAAGCCAGAAAATGCAAGTCAACAAGTGTCGCAACAAGTGTCTAAAAGCATCGCAAATGGGGAAGGAAGGGAATCGACAAAGCAGAAATGACACAAGACAAGAAGAAAGGACATGTCATCAAGAGGCCTGCTACCCAAAGGATTTATTTTCACACTTACATGTACGTGACAAGGATTTGAATCATCATAGGGGTCCTCGTGGAGGTAGTGCGTGATTTTTATGCTTACATATTTGCCCCCTCAGGGATGGTAGTCTACATGAAAGGTAGGTACCGTTCCTGAACTAGGCCTTACCTGTTGTCAATTTTTCCGCAATGTGTACCTACAATAACTAGTATCAGTCCGGCATCTAGATATATCAAGATGAATAATGAAAATTAAAATGACAAACTTACCATGGATCGTTTGAGTTCGACTAGTCACTTGCTTTTGTTGGTTTGGACCTGTAGGTACGAGAGCACGCAAAATGATGCACGAAACAAATATATAAAAGCAAAGAACTAATGTTAAGCTAGAGAGGAGAATAGATTCTCCTTTTTATTGCAGATTTTGAAGAACATATTTGATTTTTAAGGATTTTGATGTTTTATAATTTTTTTGGGTTTTTCTGATTTTTTCTAATTTTTATGGTTTTTGTGGAGATTTTGCAAAGGTTTGATTTGACACTTTTTGAGGTCTTTGAGAGACCTGTATTTAAGATATTTCTACCCTTGCCCCCTTGCATGGGGAGACTTGTGTACTTGAGTACACAGGTTTGCTCTTTTGACTTGTTGGAGGAATGACTTGTGCTCAGACATTGTTTTACACTTATTGTTACATGACTTGATTTGATGAGATCCATACATAGCTTTAGTTTACATCTTGTACTTCACTTTCCCTTTTGTGCATATGGTTGGTTAGAGATTTTATTTTGCTTATGAGAATGTATAGCTAAGATGATCACATATGGATGATGCAATTTATTTTTGTCTTTTTAGGAATATATATATGAATGTAGGTGACGATATGTAAGGACACAAGCGATGCTGAAATGAAACTTTTACTTCTATGGAATGCCATGAGTTATGACATTGACTTTATTGCTTTGAGACTTTTTTTTTCTATTTTTGGCATGAATGCAATGTGGAACAAATAATGTGACTGCTCTTTTAATACGATTTTCAATTCAGGGGATTGCAAATTGTCCTGATATAAGAGACCTATTCAAGGCTGTGAGATAGGATTTTAAAAAAAATTCAAGTGGGGAGCGGAAATGAATCATGGAGTGCTTCTAAATTTTGGCTTCGCTAAAGGCTAAACACTGATCCTTATCTAGATAAGACAAGCTTGTTAGGAACCCGTGTTTAACCCTTCTCTTTACTTTATTAGTATATTGTTGTTGGACGTATATGCTTTGTAAGTCATCCCGTGAGTATATTGTATTATCCCACATTCATGGGGAGTAATAGTTGTTTAGATTAGACTTAGTATATAAGTACGTGTTGAGGCCAATGAAGGCATCCACGAGTTTATTGTATTGAGCTTACTCAAAGGAGGTTGCCCCCTTGAAGTGGCCTGCGATCAATAAATTTCTTCTGTGTTCTGATATTTCTGTTATTTCATGCATTTTTCATTATATTGTTGCAGGAGGTTCTTCTCATCTGGTATCAGAGCACTTTCTTGGGCTCGCTGGGTGGAATTTTTGCCAAAAAAAAAATTTGTAGTTGCCTCAGGCGTCATGATTATTGTAGTAATTATTTTTTCTTTGCATCTATATTGTTCATTTCAATTGCAGTTTCGGATCACGGAATAATCCCTATCCTCTTAACTGTGGGAAGTGCCTGGGCATAGCCCTAAAACTCATTGTGAGGAGTACCACAGGAACCCCAAAGTAGCTGGCCCATTGAGAGGACCTGCCAGCGAAAAGGGCAACGACCCCTACCTGATTGACTAGTTCCCATCCGTGAGGTAAACCAAGAGCTGTCATTTGTGGCAAAGCGGTTATCAGTTTTACCTGAGCCGTGGAGTGAGGGGTACTGCCCCAATACACAAGTCGTTAGACAGCATTGGTAGCTGAGTGAATCCCCTGAACCTTTAGGAAGCCGAACATACCTAGGGTCCATATCTATTGTCAGCTGGTAAATCATAGATTACATCTATCCAGAGCCATTGCATATCCCGTTGTAGATATTTTCTAGAATAAATAAATTAATTATAAAAAAAAACTATTTTTTCACCATATCTTCCTTGCTTTAGCTCCGTTTCCTCTAAAAATTCACTGGAACCCCTGAAATTCCATTCTGCATATTTCCTTCCTTGAGGACCCTATCCCAAATTCCACTTATCGAAGCCAGAAATCTCACATTTGTCTATTTTTAGGGTTTGCCATAACTTCTTCGATTCTCACCCAATCGCCTTCAAATTTTGCCACAATGTTCATTTCCTATTTTTGCTCCTTTGTCCCTCTTAGACAAATTCTCCCATTCTTTCACCCCGCTTCTGAAATCCCCATTTTCTGCTTCCCTGTCCATCAGAAAGTGTCCAAAACCTAGTCAAACCCCAATTACCCATCAGAGTTTTTCCCACATCCAAATTTTCCTTTACTAAAAAAGTTTTTGTTTTTGTTTTTCTACCCATTCCCAAAACAAAAACAAACAAACAAACAAAACTCCTAGTTATGGTTGTCACCCGCGCAGGAGCAAAAAACATGGAGGATGAACTTGCAGCCCTCAAGACCAAACTCCAAGATCTAGATGAAAAAATTCTCGGCCTCAATCTTCAACATTCAACCATGAACAATAGACGGTAGCCAGAGTCTTCTGTAGACACTGGGTTCTCTTCTTCTAGCAATTTCGTGGGCCGAAGCTTGATTTTCCTCGCTTTAATGGTGATGATCCAACTAGATGGATATACTGGGTAGAACAATATTTCAGTCTACATAATACTTTTGATGTCAACAAAGTCCCACTTGCATCCTTTCATTTGGAACATGAAGCCCTTCAATGGTTCCATTGGTACATCAAGGCTCATGAAGAACCAAAATGGACAAATTTTTGCAAACTCATTTTGCAACGATTTGGCCCTAGTGCTTTTGATGACTTCACAGGAGCACTTACTAAACTTTGCCAAACTGGCACTGTGAGAGAATATCAGACCAAATTTGAGAAGCTGGCCAATCACACAGAGGGATTATCTGATGAATTTTTTAGGAGTTGTTTTGTCTGTGGTTTGAAGGATGCAATCCAATCTAAGGTTAAAATGTTTCGTCCTAGCACAATGATGGAAGCCCTAGGTTTGGCTAAGTTGGCGGAGGACAAGATCACAGCTCAACAGCGCTCCAAATCCACTTTTGTTCCATTCAAAAATGTGGTTTCCCAAAGACCTCCAATCACGCCAGCTCCTAGAACAACTCCTATCAAGCATTTGTCTGAAGCAGAGGGCTTTGTTATAATTGTGATGAGAAATTCACTCGGGGACATAGATGTGTTGAGCAAAAGCTCTATCTCTTGGATGTGGATTCTCCGCCTGCGACTGAAGTTTATGAAGATGCTCCAGATACAGTAGATGATTAGGTCAACATTCAGTAGCCGCCTGTTGACCCTCCTTCTCAGGAAGACCACCCAGAGATCTCTCTCCATGCTTTAGCAGGAGTCACCACCCCACAAACCATACAGGTCAAGGGTTACTTCAAGAAGCTCCCTCTTACAATACTCATTGATTCTAGTAGCACTCATAACTTCATTGACCCTCGGATTGCCAAACAGGCTGATTGTTTTGTCCATCCTTGTTCCAGCTTTGAAGTGATGATTGCCAATGGGGGCACATTACCTTGCAAAGAGAAGTGTCGCAATGTGTGTATCTCTATTGGAGATTATAACATGCACTCCAACATGTTTGCCTTTCCCTTAGCCAAATGTGATGTGGTTTTGGGCGCTCAATGGTTACGCACACTTGGACCCATCTTATGAGATTTTGCTGAACTTTGGATGTAGTTTTCAGACAATGGGCAAAAACACACATTGAAGGGCTTACAACTAGGGTCTCTCAGTATCATCAATTCACATCGCATGGGAAAGCTCCTTAAGAAGAATTCACATGGTGTTATCATTCAGCTCCATTCCATTCAGATGCAACCATTAGCGGTCTCCACTAGTCCTTCAAATCTACAACGAATTTTGGATAGATATGCATGTGTCTTTGCTGAACTAGTGGGATTGCCACCTTCACAACCAAAGGACCATTATATTCAGCTCCTTCCTGGAAGCGTTCCTCCCAACATCAGGTCGTACCGCTACCCATTTCACCAAAAGACAGAGATTGAGATGCTCGTTCGGGACTTACTAAAGCAAGGTATTATTCGCCCTAGTACCAGTTCCTTTTCATCACCAGTTCTTCTTGTCCAGAAAAAATATGGGTCATGGCGCCTCTGCATTGACTTCTGAGCACTTAATCACATCACAATCAAGGATAATTTTTTGATTCCTGTTGTTGATGAGCTTCATGGCCCTCATTTTTTCTCCAAGTTGGATCTTCATTCTGGGTATCACCAAATTTGAGTTCATGAGGATGATATCCCTAAAACGGCTTTCCGCACACATGATGGCCACTATGAGTTTTTGGTCATGCCCTTTGGCCTCACTAATGCTCCTTCCACATTCCAGGCATTGATGAATAAAATATTCTGGCCCTACTTGCAAAAATTCATTCTGGTCTTCTTTGATGATATCCTCATCTATAGTAAAACATGGGCTAAGCATCTCCAGCATCTGGATCTTGTCCTGCAACTTCTCTCTAATCATCATCTCTGTGCAAAATAGTCTAAATGTGTTTTTGGGCAGGAGGAAGTGGAGTATCTCGGGCATATTCTTTCAGCCCAAGGAGTTCGCGTGGATCCTGCCAAAATAGATGCCATAAAAAATTGGCCGCATCCTCAGACACTCAAGATCCTCCATGGTTTTTTGGGACTGACTAGCTACTACCGCAAGTTTGTCAAGGATTACGGGAAGATTACAGCTCCATTAACAGCTCTGTTGAAAAAGGATGCTTTTACATGGACACATGTTGCTGAGTGTGCATTTGAAAAACCGAAACAAGCTATGTGTACTACACCTGTTCTAGCTATGCCAGATTTTTCCAAGACCTTCACTATTGAGAGTGATGCTAGCGGCAATGGACTTGGTGCTATTCTCCTTAAAGATGAACATCCCATTGCGTTCACCAGCAAAGCCCTTTCAGGTAAGAATTTAGTACTCTCTACATATGAGAAGGAAATGATGGCTATTTTGCATGCAGTACAGAAGTGGTGGCCATACCTATTAGGGAATCATTTCTGCATCAAGACTGATCACTAGAGTCTAAAATATTTCCTAGAACAATGGGTCTCCTCCCCAGCACAACAAAAATGGGTTAGCAAACTCATGGGTTATGACTATGAGATCACTTACAAGAAGGGTAAGGACAATATTGTGGCGGATGCTCTTTCTTGCACATTTGATGACCAAGCTTCTCTTTCAGCTATTTCTATGCCTATTCCAAATTGGCTAGAATCTGTCCAGTAGGGCTATGTCAATGACTCTTCCTTATCTCAAATCATCCAACAGTTAGCCAATAACCCTTTTGCTATACCGCATTACTCTTGGGATGGTGTTTCTCTGAGATACAAGGGTCGTCTGGTGCTTCCCCAGAACATAGATATTCAACAAGCTGTCTTCTATGAACTCCATGCTTCTCCATCGGCAGGGCACTCTCGGTTCCTCAAAACTTATGAGCGGGCACGGTGTAACTTCTTTTGGAAGGGAATGAAAAGGGCAATTCAACAGATGGTGGCTGAAGGTGATACCTGCTAGTGCAACAAGGGTGAAACAACACTCCTTCCTGGATTGCTCGAACCCTTGCCCATCCCTACACGGATTTGGACAGATATTTCTATGGATTTCATTAAGGGGCTCCCTAAATCTGGAGGGAAGACAGTGATCTTGGTTGTGGTTGATCGCCTCTCCAAATATAGTCATTTTTGTGCCCTTAGCCATCCCTATACCACCTCCTCCGTCGCACAGATTTTCATGGATCAGATCTTCCATCTTCATGGAATCCCTTCTTCCATTGTCTCAGATCGTGATGCCACTTTCACCAGTTATTTTTGGACAGAACTATTTTGCCACACTGGCACCAAACTAAAGATGAGTTCAGGGTATCACCCACAAACAGATGGTTAGACTAAAGTTATCAACAAATGTTTGGAAACTTATCTTCGTTGTTTCACCTCAGAACAATAGCATCAGTGGGCAAAGTGGCTCCCTCTCGCTGAATGGTGGTACAATACCTCCTACCATACTGCATCTAAAATGACTCCATATGAAGCAGTCTATGGTCAGGCACCGCCGGTGCTCCTTCCATACACCCCCAGCAGTTCACCAGTTTAGGCAGTTGACATGGTTCTCTGAACCTGAAATTAGATTCTTCGCATTTTGTAGGACAATCTTCACATGGCAAGAAATCGAATGAAACAACAAGCTGATCAGCACCGTTCTGAGTGCACTTTTCAAGTAGGTGATATGGTTTTTCTTCGTCTACAGCCATACAAGCAATCCTCCCTAAAACTCAAAGGGTGTCATAAGTTGGCTCCAAATTTCTATGGGCCATATAAAGTTCTTCAGAAGATTGGGTCAGTTGCTTATAAATTGGAGCTTCCTCCTTCTCGCGTTCATCCAGTATTTCATGTCTCTTGTCTAAAGAAAGTTCTTGGTACCAACATCAGAGCACAAATTGTTTTACCAGAACTGGATAACGAAGGATCCATCATTTTGGAGCCAGAGGAAATCCTCGACAGGCGCACTCGTCAGCTTTACTCTCGATCCATCACAGAGGTATTAATTTAGTGGCATGGAATGCAACTAGAAGATGCTACATGGGAACCACTCCTTCAGATTCAGCAACAATTTCCACATCTTAAGCTTTGAGGACAATTTTTTTCTAAGAGGGAGGGGATGTTACGAACCCGTGTTTAACCCTTCTCTTTACTTTATTAGTATATTGTTGTTGGACGCATATGCTTTGTAAGTCGTCCCATGAGTATATTGTATTATCCCACATTCATGGGGAGTAATATTTATTTAGATTAGACTTAGTATATAAGCACGTGTTGAGGCCAATGAAGGCATCCACGAGTTTATTGTATTGAGCTTGCTCAAAGGAGGTTGCCACCTCGAAGTGGCCTCCGATCAATAAATTCCTTCTATGTTATGCTATTTATGTTATTTTGTGCATTTTTCATTATATTGTTGTAGGAGGTTCTTCTCAAGGCTGTGAGATAGGATTTTTAAAAAAATTCAAGTGGGGAGTGGGAATGAATCATGGAGTGCTTCTGAATTTTGGCTTCGCTAAAGGCTAAACACTGATCCTTATCTAGATAAGACAAGATGACAAGCTTTCAACTTATACCGGTAGTGAATTTTATTGGTGTTTGCTAGACTTAGATCATAGATGGCAAGCAAGATAGACCCAGGGTAAAGGATATCCGGGAAAGAACAAAGGTCCTAAGATAGAAGATGATCCTAGAGATAACTAGACTCTTCGGTTTTGCTCAGCTAGTGTGTGTGTGTGTGCTTTGTACCTTTCTTTCTCTATTAGAATGTCACTCTTGAGGCTTTGAGCTTAGACTGATCTCTACCCAAGAGTACGGACATTCAGCAATCTTCTCTCTTTCACTCTTTTTTTGTATCTTTTTTTTTGCTTTTTTTTTCTTTTTGTATTTTCCTCTCTTTTTTTTTGGATTTTGACTTTTCAAGAAATGAATGCTTTTGGGACTTTTTCTATGCAATGCTTTGATCTCTCAATTCTCACTTTTTGACACTCTTATTTTGATCACTCATTTTTTTATTCACTTGAATCTTAGATTGCTTCCTTCAGAGTTTTGATCTTCTTAACGTTTTTGGCCAAGAAAGATAAGGGGCTGAGCGCCACCTAAAGTTTTCATAATCTGGTTGGACTTCTCTTCCACTAGGGAAGAATTGGGAAGGTCTACTTGCAAGCTTCCTTTGAACACTATAGGTTTGAATACTGACTTTGCTTAGACCTAGCATCTCGACTCAATAAGACTGGGATCAGTGTAAAGATAAGAGCTAGGCTTTTGATTTTAGAATCACTAGGAATGAAGGGGGATAATGGTGATTGTGAAATATGAGGGATCTCTAGGCCTCAAAAGGATAACGTATATCTACTCAACATTAGACTCCTTACTAAAAGGAAAATAGTACAAGAGCAAGTCACAAACTATAATGCAAGACAAACAGAATGATGCAGAAGTGCAAGAAACAAATTGTTTTTGACATTTTTTAATTTTTATAATTTTTTTGTGTTTTTATGTTTTATGATTTTTATGAGATACTAAACTCTTCTCCTTCCATAATGCACAAGAGGTAGAGTCATTTCTGATGTCTTCCTTAACTATGTGTGGACCTATCCGGTTTGATCTAAACTTCACTTGAAAGTCTTTGCAAGGACACTCGAAGACTTGGTGTGAAAATATCTTTGCATTCAGTGAGGAGTTTTGTGTACTCACATGTTTCATTGTTTGATGATTTGCCCCCTAGCATTACTATTTTATGTTCTTGTTGAGTTCCCATGTTTGTTTTGAATTTTTTAAGGGGAAATGAGGTTGGTGTTGACTCTCCTGGTTTCTGTGTGGATTCTGATTCTTCTTCTTCAGTCATGGTTTCAACCATAGGGATGTTTATGTCTGGTTCAATTGGAATGGCCACTAAGTTGAATGGAGCATAAGACTTTGTTGATTTGGGATCGAAGGGGAATTCTCTTGTTGCCCCCTTCCCTATACGTTTTGAGGTCTTGTCTGTGTTTGCAATTTGTTTTGATGTCTCTCCTTTTTCAAAAGTGTTGATTTTTGGGTCGCTAGTGGTTTCCATGGTCTTTCCCTTATTTTTGACTTGTTCAACTCTATAATGGCTGAAAGGATTAGGATCTCCTTTGATGACATGGGTTTGTCCCATGTAAGAGAAGTGTATTTCTTGAAATAATGTGGAAGGAATGGCCCTCATCCTATGGATCCAAGGTCTTCTTAGGATCATGTTGTAAGTGGTTTCTTCATTGATGACATAAAATTTAGTTGGGAGGGTTTTAGGACCTAATGTGATTTGAAGATTGACCTTACCCATGGTTTGAGTGTTTGGGCTATCATGAATTCTAAAGATGGAAGTTTGTTTTGTGATTTGAGTTTTATCATAACACATTCTTTGAAGAAGTGAAAAGGAGACTATGTTGATTGCAGTCCCATCATTGATCATTACACGTTTAATGGAATAGTCTTGAATTTGGACTATCAGATGGAGGGGGAGATCACCCTATTTAGCTATGTCATTGTCTGAGGGTAACTTTTCAAAATCAAATGTTGAAGAACACTTTTCACTTGGAGTGTTTTGAACTTGATGGCCTAGATCTAAGGCTTTGAGGAGAGCATTCTTGTGTGTACGAGAACTCTTGATAAGCTCTAGCATGTGAGAAAATTCTAAATTGTTGGAGGTGTCATCTGGTCGTTCTGGTCCTTGGGTGACACAAATTTCTAGATCTTTATATAATTCCACAAGGGCTAAGGTGTTTTGATCAAAGGTGTTGGGATTAAGTTCTTCATCTTGTGAGAATGTGTCCATGAATGATTTTTGTTGGCACTTTGGGAGGTTTGATATGAAGCGATGGTACCCCCTACATGACTTGATCTCATGCCCCCTTCTCTTGTGAAATGAGCAATATTTATCATGATTGTGTTCTTGAGGTTTGTGACGATTGTTGTAAGATTTTTTGTTGATTCTCGGGGGATAGTTGGTATTTTCATTTCCCAAATTTGTATGACTATTGTAGTCATAATTGTCATTCCCTAATGGTGAAGCGTTTTTTGACCCATCTATGTCTTGATCATTTGTCCAGGATTTATTATTTGTATCATGGTTTATCGACCTTCCATTGGCATCATACTCCCTTCTTCCACTATCAATAGCAGCTTGGTTAATTCTAAGGGCACTTTTGAGTGCTTGTTCATATGATTTGTAAGGGAGTTTTTGAACTTGCTCTCGTATGTCATTGTTGAGAGCGTGTAAGAAGAGATCAAAAAGTTCTCTATGATCCATGTTTGATACACTAGTTGAAGAATAGAGAACTTTCCTCCATCGTGCGATAAAATGTGCAACCGACTCGTTGGCTTCCTGTTTGATTGTTAAAAATTCTCGTATTCCTGTCTTGACCAATTTGTTTATGTCAAAGGCAGCCACAAATTGATCAATGAGTTGCCTAAAAGAGTGGATCAATGTTTATGGAAGTCGATAGTACCAATCTAGAGTGATACCCTCCAAAGTCTTTGGAAAAATCTTTGCTACCACCCCATCCCAAGGGAGGAGTTCTGGCACTACCATGATGTAAGCCTTGATAAGAGAGTTGGGATCACCCTCTCCTTTAAATTTTGGAAGCTCAGGGAGAGGCCGTGGTAGTGTAACATGACGAATGTTGTAGTCAAGAGGCTCCTTTAAATACTCGAGGTATGTTCCTAGGATGGAGTTATGTGTAGACGATTTTGTTCCTCTAAACATTAGCCCTTCAAGTGGAGCTTTTTGTGTTTGTTGAAAGGGTATATTAGATTGTTGATATCCTGAAAAAATTTGATGACTAGATGGTGTCATGTTTATGTTTTGAATATTGAGTGGGATCATTTGTGGTTGATCTTGCATCATAGGGATCCCACCTATTTTATTGAGACTTGTCATGTTGGATGGTGAGAGCAAGAGAGGCCCAAATGTTTCATGGAAGTTTGGATGAGGGGTATTTTGTTTTGCCCCCTGGTTTGATTTGATCTTGTCAATGAAATGATTTCCATGTGCCCTAGGTTTTTCTATAATGTTGTTTTGGCAATCTTGTTCAACCCTCCTAGCCTCAAGGGTCTCAATTCGTTGGACCAAACTTTCTATAAGGTCTGTCAGTGAGGCTTTGTCTGTTCTTTGAGTTTTTCCACCTTGTGATGGATTGCTTTGCATTGGGGTTTAAGTGACCCTA
Organism: Cunninghamia lanceolata; assembly: GCA_027924645.1. Lineage (NCBI taxonomy): Eukaryota > Viridiplantae > Streptophyta > Pinopsida > Cupressales > Cupressaceae > Cunninghamia > Cunninghamia lanceolata. The sequence continues at coordinate 4,720,106 of BSBN01001247.1, read as the reverse complement.
TTTGTTCTTTCTAATGACATTTCACATGTTGTGGATTTTTTATCTTGATGTACTATGTGGAGGGGTTTTTGTGCCCCCAAGCTTCTTGTAAGCTTTTCTTTTGATGGATCACCTCAGTGGCCATTTTCATATCACTGGTTATGGGTTGGTTTTGTTGATGAATTATAGACCGAACACTCACTAGGCATGTTTTGATTTCATCAATGTTGTTGGGATCTCGTTGGATCCCCTTTGAGTCTTTGGAGCTTGATTGATTCGAGATTGAAGCTATTGGATCTGAACATGTGCTACTTTCATTGGAGGGGTGATTCCACTTAGGTTCTTGTAAGTTCTTCTCTTGACAACATACCTCATTGTCCACTTCGGTGGCCATTTGTTTATGACTTGTTATGAGTTGATCATTTTGATGGATCTGAGATTGATTGTTCACTTGTTCTGTTTTGATTTGGTCAATGTTGTCAAGATCTCTTTGGATCTATGTTGAATTTGTAACTTTACTCAAGGGGACATTCCCTTTAAATTTTTGCATGAAACATTGTGAAGTGCAAAAAAATGTGAAAGAATCCATCCCAAAAGGATTTGTTCTTCACATCAGATTCACCAAAATATGTACGCTTGGAATCATGACTCCAGTTGCCTAGGGGTTGTCGGGTCAGATTTCGACACGCACATGGACCCTTTCCCTCCTTGCCATGGGGTGATCTGCCACGTCACTCTCGCTCGTGTGGGAGTATCCAATAGAGAGGAGGTGAGACACGGCAGGGGTCTATCTCGTTGGAGAGCTAGACTTCGCGAAGGGGGGTCGGCAAGTTCTGTGGCCTTTGTTGTTGTGCGTTTTGTTGAATGTTTCAATCAATTGATGTGGTAGTTGAGATAACCCTATGACCCGAAGGGTCACTAGTCTCTCTTCGTCTGTTTAGATTCCTTGAATTCCACCTTTGTGTGGGCAAACGGTTGTTTCCATTGATGGCTTCTACTGTTTCTGTCTATGAGAAATGCTTTGTGTAGTCGTAATTGCCTAATTTCTTTAACCAACAAGAGAACAAATCAGTCTCCTTGTGTAATGTGTGTATGTTGTTGAGGTTGTGGATGAATCTCCTCGATCTTGTCTCAGATAGCCCTTACCCACTCTCCTCTTACTCCTAAACACATTCGTGAATCAGGATAGAGAAAGTTGTGTAATTGCTAACTCTAACTAGATCTAGGGGTTTTGACCTAGGTTTTTGTTGACCTAGGGTTTGTTTGTGAATACCTCATGATGGAATCAAGGGTTTGCTGTGAATACCTCGTGATAGAATCGATGGTTTTGTAATGTTATATATCTTATCAGATCTATATGAATGCGAGCTAAATGATAATATGCAAAGCATTTTTTTGGTTTTTTTAAGAGTATTTTTGGAAAGGAAAATGCTTCTAATCTATGAAATAAATGTGCATGCAATCCTATATGAAAAGTTGAATCTATGTTTTTGTGAGTTTTTGTGAGTTTTTGGTATTTTCAATGCAAACTAATCTAATAAAAATGGAAGAAGCTTTTTCTAATAAAGTAGATCTAGGAATGTAAAAACGGCTAATCTAACATGCAAGATCTAATCTATCAAGGAAAAAGCACAATCTTACTATTCCCAAGAGAAAAGTGTGATGATCTAATTACTATGAAAGCAATGAAAAGAACCTGAAAGAGATGAAGATTTGAAGACTCCACTACCCTCAGTAATCCTTGTGTAGGCAACCTCGAATCCTTTTGTGACAGCAGGTGATTCTCTCGACGACAAAAAGACTCAAAGAAGCAAAAAGAAGCTTTTGTGAAGCTTATGTGAGCTCGATGCGAGCTTGGATTGAGCACAATGGCATAAAAAAAAGAAGCAGCGTAGCGTTGCTTGTCCGAACAATCAAAGTAAAAGGCACTTACATCCTGTATGAGCATATGAATGCTAGATTAGAGAGCAAACTTGGTAAGAACTAGTGCATAATGAATTTGCCTCTGTGGAAGAGCTTTAAAGTTATGCAACAATGAAAGCTTTGAAGCTTTGAAGAAATAAAGAAAGAAATGAAGAAAGAGGCTCAAAGGCCTGTGAAGAAGCTTGAAAAATCTTGTGAAGATGAGAAGAGTATTCTCCAACTTGCTCAACTTGGAAAATAATGAAGAGGTGGGGTATTTATAGGTTAGAAGAAGGGCTGAGAGATGGAATTGATTGAGAAGTTAACTCATTTGATTGATGAGTTAACAAGAATAGATTGGGGAGTTAACAAGGTTGATTGCCCAGTGAACTCAGCTAATTAGAAAGTGATGAAGCAATGATAGCTTATCACTGAAGAGGAAAAGGAGTTAGAAGAATGCATGAGATTGATTAGAGAGTTTAATTTGAGATCAAATGGAGATAATTATGCATGTGTGGGTGCATGAAATAGTTAACTCTATATTAAGGACCAAAAATCATGCAAACAGAAAGAAAAACAGATGAAAATGGAGCTAAAACAAGAGAGAAACTTGAGTTTTTCTGCAGGCAAGGTCGCCACTAGATGAAATACAAAGGGGAAAGGTGAAAACTCCCCTACAAGACACTCACAAGGCTTAGGATCAAGGTCGAAAGCCAAAAAATGTAATTCGACAAGTGTCGCAACAAGTGTCGAAAACGTCGCAAATGGGGAAGGAAGGGAATCGACAAAGTAGAAATGACACAAGACAAGAAGAAATGACATGTCATCAAGAGGCATGTTGCCCAAAGGATTTATTTTCACACTTACATGTATGTGACAAGGATTTGAATCATCATAGGGGTCCTCGTGGAGGTAGTGCATGATTTTTATGCTTACAGGGTCCCCCTTGCCATTATATTTCTAGAAGTGTGGCATCTCAAAGTTGACATGAACATGTGTGGGTAAGATATCAATTGATAAATGACTACGACAATAATAAGGTGCAATGATCGAGTTTGTGATTAAGTGGAAGGGAAAGTATGTTATTATTGTAGGTTACCCATATTTTGCATTAGTTGGTTTATAGTGGGATCGATGGTATGGAATGGGGTGGAAGCAATGGTGGTAGGAATGCTTGCTAAGGGTTGTGACAGCACAGGTTGGGAAAGTAGAGGTTGGGAAGCAATGAAGTGGATAGTGGAAAAAGTGAATCGCAATTGATAATATGGAGGACCATCCTATATGAGTGAATGGGTTTTATTATAAGATGGTAAGAAACCCATTCACTCATAAGTACAAACATAAGTAGGAATGGACATGTGCACACTTGGAGTAGGCATGGACATAGAAAGTTGGTTTTGGGTAATATTAGAATGGGAATCTTGTTTTTTCACATGGGTGGCCACCAAATTAGAAACATCACTATTTACTATTAGGGCTATCCCACAAGGCCCCCAAGATGATGCCATAGCATAGTGTGTATGGCATTAATAATAGGGCTAGTAATGTTGCATATTGTCTCATCAATATTAAGGTGTGTTTGAAAGTCTACAAGGTGTCTATATAATTGGCACACCTCAGGTTGAAAGCCCATGCAAAGAGCAACTTCATGGTTGAATCTCGCGTCAATATCTATTATAGTAAGGGAATTTGGTAACACTAGAATGGATGTGATGCTTAGATTATAAGAGACTTGTTAGATAAATCAGGAGATATTTTGATAGGAGTAGAGACAAATCGAGAGAGACATTTTCAAGTTTCGATAACTTCTTCAAATAATCTTATCAGAAAAGAGAGATTGGGTTATAAAGATCATAAAAGAGTAGAATAATGGGCTTTACAACACACAATCCAAGGTGATGAAGAAGATTAGAAAGATTTAAATTTAAGGTGTTAGATTCACCAAAGTTTAATGTAGAAAATCTATTTAACTAAGAACATTATTTATTTTCTATGTTAAATGTTTTCAAGCCACTAATAAGATAAAACTAGCTCTTTGGAAGAAAATTTTTTGCTACTTTTCTATAACAAAAAGAACAAAATCAAACTAAAATATCTAGGTATATGTTTAAACTTGCAAAATGATATTTTTTGCTAAGCTAAAATATAGAGCTAAATGAGAAAATGTTAATTTCCAAAAAATTAAAATACAAAATTGATAAACTAGCTTCAGAATTATAAATGACAAGAAGAGAGGAATCAAGAGATGAAAGATAAAGTCCTATGTCAAGAATGTTAGCACAATGCATGGATGTTCACGCCTTATGCTATCATCTATATGACATGTTGTAGTCTGTATCTATGTTGTAAAACTTTCCTTTCTCTCCAAATTTCAAATCTAGTTGCACGACAGGAAACAAGAATAATAGAAACAACAAACCAAGAGATACTAGGTGATACAAAAATGAAGAAAGGTAATCTAATATATGTATTTTTTAAATAGAAACAACAAGAGAGGGAGGATTTACAAACCACTATGGTTTAGAGCTCCAACAAAACATATAGCTAGAACAAGAAGAGAGTTAGGGTCTGCTTAGGAGCTTGCCATAAATGGTCAAGCCCCTATTTTGGTCTTTCAACCTCCAAAGAAGACAATATAGAAAATAGATTGAAGTAGTGTATGTCTTTATCCTATGTGCATCTAGAAATTAAGAACAGTGAAAAAATGCTATGAATATCAAATCCTAGGTCTACAAGGATTCATAAAGTAGTGTGTATGAGATTACATAAGAGGGAGTGAAAACCCAATAGGTGCCAAGAACACAACAATAGAATTTATAGGTGATATAATAGAAATGAAAAAGAAGGCTAGAACACTATCACCTCATGAAATATAGAGAGATGAAAATCTACAAAATCCAAGAGCAAGATGTCCTTAACAAAGTAAATATGCCAAGGAAACTTCAACTAAATGTAGAGTGCTCAAAACCTTCAAAGAGTGTCAGAAAAATATTGTTGTTCAAATTCACATGAGAGCTTTGCAATGCCCAAAACAAAGAAGATTGATAGATTGTTGCTTAGAGAGCCAAAGAATACCATAGATCGATCAAGAATACTTGGAGATCTCTAAAAATAAAGTTAGAAGGGAAAATAAGGAGGTCCAAGGTCTAAACCAACCATTAGGATTCGTCTCGGGTCAATTACCAAAACTTGGGCACTCAATAAGGTGGTAGAAATGCTAAAAAATTGCTGTCTTATGATAAAATATCAAAGGATGCTAGCGCATCATGTAGATGTCCGCATATTGCACTAGCATCTGAGAAAATTTAGCTCTTGAAAGCTTCAGACACCACGAAAAGATGATATAAATGTAGAAAGATGATAGTTTTACACAAAAGGGCCACAAAAAGGCAAAAACATAAACATAACCTTGGCACTAAGGGAAGAAAAGGCTAAGGCAAGGGCCAAATGAGCCTAAAAATATGCTAAGGGTTACAAACACTAAAGTAGATCCAAACAATAATGTAAAATTATAAGGGTATGCAATTTTCTATGTTACAAGGCTATGCACATTAATTTTTGGACAATGACGAATGCATTCAACATGACATCATCAACATTTCTACATCAATGGTTTCAGGGCTAAGTGCCTCTAACACTCTTATTTAATTTCTACACGTTTATTTCACTAATCAACTTTAGCTTTAGTTAATTTAGGTTAATTTATGCTTAGTTAGTTGCATCTATTTAATTAACCTATATAATCCATGCAAAGCATTTTATTTCTTTACAAATTTACATTGAAACATTATAAACTTGATTAAAATAATTTCTTATAGTGTCTTTAAATAGAAAATTAGAGCAAATTAATTACTATTGTGATATGCCTTTGATGAGTACTAATTTCTTTAAATCACCTTTAAAATCCTTTTAACTAAATCTCAAACTTCATTGAATCGATAAAACCCTAAGCACAAAAATATAGGTGTTGAATCAAACATCATGTGATCAAACATCATGAATAAAAAACTATTTGGAACCTAATAAGAAATCCTTTTGTTTACAATATATTGTAAATAGATTAAATATTTTATTTTAAAAATAAAAAATATAATTATATTAATATTTTAAATCAAAACAATAAGTAAACTTTACCTTAATAAAATCCATACATATTGTAGATCACATTATTTGATCACATAAAAAAATTCAGTCTAGAAATTTCATTGAGGGAAAGCTAATTTAACATTTAATATAAACTAAATAAATTATGAATCTAGACACAAATTAACATTATTAACCATAATTGAACTAGAGAGGAGAGGTTCATAAATATAAATAATTATAACATATTTTTCTCTTTTCATCAAAAGTGTGAAACTTTTATTTATAGCTCACCGAATAATTTAGACAATAATATTCATCCCGTGGCTTAAAACCTTTGAATAACTATGCATTTATACATAAACATTTTCCTCTAGTACTTTGGCTAGAAGATAAGACAATGTTTATTTTGAAAATGCAAGTCTTAACTTGTTGGGATCTAAATCTTTTTATACATATATTTGTTTGTCATCGATTCAACTTCTATTTTGAATGCTTTGACTATTGACATGGGCATGCACATTAGTATCTTGATTCCATCAAGCATGTGCTTAGGAGGTTGGACAAAGATAAAACAATCTAGTAGAGCTCCATTCTCCAAAGGTAGTAGAGAACTTACATTCTTTGCATCTCCCCAACCAAAGTCCACTTCATTAAATCCCAAGTGCCTCCAATCACTCAATGCAACTAAATTATCTTGTTCTCTATGCCCATTTAATGTAGATGGGTATGTCATAATGCTTGGCATCAAATATGCATCATTTAAAGACGATTTTGCTTTTTTTATAAGCTTTATAGCCCGCAAAAGAGATCCATTTATGAGGTCTTGTGCAGTATCTATTGCACATGCCATACCAATGGCATTACCGTAGTATCCTTGTGGAAGTAGAGGATTAATTGATCTCCTCATATCCATTGCAAAGAGAAGTTTCACATTCTGATAATTTAGAATTTGACGAGCCTTTGTCCTTGCTCGCCAAGCCAATGCTGCAACAACTTCAAATGCAGAGAAAGATTCTTTACTTTCTTCCATAAAATCTTTTTTGATATATTTTATTATATCAGAGTTTATAACTACAGAGGCTTGAACCAATTCATCTACTATTAGAGGTTGGTGCAGGTTGTATATGCTTTCAAAGTGATAAAACTGGTGGCGTATAAGGTCTTCTGGATTCAATAACTCTCTATTCCATATTGGTTCCAAAGAGGGCTTAACCTCTCCCCTTGCCATTTCTGCAAGGGCTTTAAGAAACTGACCTGCTCCTCGTCCATCACATATACTATGGTGAAAACTCACTCCCACAACAAAACCGCCACATGTAAAATGAGTTACCTATATAAAAAAATACAAGAAGAAACTGAGTACATATATTATATTAATAAAATCATACATTTCCATTATTATAAAATGCATTCTATTAAATACTTACATATCTAATAAAAATAGATAGCAAAGATAAATTAAAGGTTAAAAATACCAAGGAGTGAAATGAATACTTAGTCAAAATTGAAAAAGATAAATTTCTTTATAAGAAAATCATTATCAAATGTAAGAGAGTTATACAACTAAACCCTCCCAACATTATGAAGTAAAATTATCTCCTTCAATAAATACAAAAATTAATCATATATATTTATATAGATACAACCAAAAATACTTCCATTCAAAAACATTTCACTTCTAGAATTAAAAAAAGAAAAAACCTTTTACAAAATTCATAATACAATGGCACCTGAATGCAATATAATTCTGTTTTGGTATCACTATAGGACTAGAATTAGGAAGAAACCAGAAAATAAAAAGACTCCATAACAAACTTTGTCTGGAAGTGATAAAAAAGCAGCGGTAAGAATTACCTGAACAACCAGAAGATGAAAGTTCTGAATATCAGTAGTAGTAAGTGGAAGTGAAAAAAGCAGCCGTTGAAATGATGGCTTGACGTCGTCCAAATCCCCTAGGACTGAAAGAGTGTTATTGGCCATTGCTTCCACAAACAGAGCACCCTCGCCTGTGCAATCCACTTGAAGCTCCCCATTTTCTCTGCTTCTGAGCCGCCCAGCGAAAGGAAAATAATACACCAGCACTTTGGACAGAGCCTCCCGAATTATTTTTGCAGGATCAGCAGAAATACTGTCACGGGCATTGTAGACTAGCAATGAATTAAAAATGTTTCTTCTTAAAATGAGTACGTTGTCAATGCAGGAGAGGTGGAGGATAGCTTTGGGTGAAGGCAAAGAAGGGGACACCATGACTGGCTCAAACCTCGTTACATTCAACTCTGCTTTCTCCATTCTTATTCTTCTCTTCTGATTGTGAGAGTTAGTGCTAGGCAGCTTTCCCAACCTTAAAACTGAAACTAAAACTCAAACTGCGTGATTAAAACAAGGTGTAGGAGAATCCTTTTATACGCTACAGCAAACATAAGTGGTCAAAAGTAAGTATACTCCTGTTCCAACACTCACGATTTAAATGACATCTGAACGTGAAAAACATTGAGACATAAGTGGTCAAAAGTAAGTATACTCCTGTTCCAACACTCACGATTTAAATGACATCTGAACGTGAAAAACATTGAGTTGTACGTTAGTCAATGTGGATTTTAAACGTTTTACATGTTTTTTAGGGGGTTAACCCGAATCCACTGTACAGAAAGAAGCGTAAGAATTTTATTTCGACTAAATCACAAAGACTCTTAATTTCTTGAAGACAAATTGATTTGATTTGACATAGTTGAAAGACAAATTGATTTGATTATTTTTTACAAGATGCTTCAACTCGTCATTTTGTTTTAAATAACATTGATGTTCATCATGCCCTATTTCTTGCAATATGCATATTTGGGCTTCTTCTTCTTCTTAGACGATTTCCTTTTGGAAGAGGAATTTTTATGTTCTTTGGAAGTGGATGTGGATTGTTGTTGTGTGTTCTTCTTAGGCTCGTTCTTTTTCTTTTCTTTGCTATTAGAAGCCTTTTCGTCATTTGCAATCAAGGCTTGTGATTTTGAAGACTTCAAGGTACCCATTTAAATAAGCTTATCTTGCTCCCTAGTGAGTTAGAGAGAAAATATCAACTATGTATCTAATTTTTCAATTTTACAATCCTTCAATTGTGCTCTTAGTGACTTGAATTTGGTGATGGAGTCTTGTATGTCGTCAAAATTGCATGGATTGAGACTTATTAGTTCATTTTCCAACAAATGTCCTTAGAGTTCATCCGTTTGCTCAAACAATTTTGACAATGTAGTCCACTTAGCCATAGGTGTAACTAGGTGCTCAATGTGAAACAACAACTCAGGAGAGGCATACAAGCACAAATAACCAATAGTTTCTTCACAACTATTCAGCCACCTATTCTTCTTAACTTCACCATCAGTTGGTTTGCCATCAAGCCCATGAACTATCCTATACAACCTCTTAACTCTTAGCAATTTGTTTATTTTAGATTTCCGTTTGGGATAGTTGTAAGGTGTTAGAAGTGGAACCAAATATTGCTCCACAATGAAGCAAGAAGGAACACAAATCAAGAAGAATGCAAGCACAACCACAAGAAGATTCCCCCCACCCCCAAATTCACTCAATCAATGATCCCCCCAGCGAATTATGATCTTGGTACTTTATATTTAGTGCAATTACAATTACCGCTAGCTAAAAAAGCAAAGTGGTCTTTGATCTTAGTACATTGCAAATGCCAAAATTAGGCCATAAACTAAAAGTATAATTCTAGTGCAGAATTAGATCAATCTGATTATTGATATGAGTACACAAAAAAATACGCACTTTAAAAAAAATCACCAAAGAATGTTACCATACGAATCCAAATAAAGCCCCAAAATTTTCCAAAATGAGAATTGCTCAACAACAGGTGTCAAAATTTGTAATTTCTAGAAAAATCAAACACCAAAATCAAAATCCAACTAGACCACTATGAAGCTTACAAAATTCTAGCGCAAATAAAAAAAAATTACTCCAAAAAAAGAGCATGTATAACTGAGAAACAGACCTCCAAAGTTTGAGTGCAAAATCATAATTGTCAATGGAGAGGGGGTCTGATTTGCAAATGAGTTTGTTGCTAAATTTGGTGGAAATGCTGTTAGATTTAGTGATCCTATCAAATTAGAATTATAACAAATAAGTTTAGATCCTCTACTAGATCTAAAAATCTACCAGATAAGATTAGGGGCTTGCTAATTTTAGAGAAACTATTGAATTTGGAGGAGTCACTATAAACACTGCTAAATTTGGAGATCTACCAAATATGGCACTACATTTGGAGGAAGTGCCAAATATGATGAGTATTTTTAACAAACCACCAGAAATAGTGGGATTCACCTAATATAGTGGATCTTCAAAAATTCCAAAAGCCAAAAACGACCGAATGAAGGGTTTCATTTTTTATGTTTTAGAAAATTTGAGGGGCCACGTAGGCCACTCCCCAATGGTATTAAGGAGGGCTGAGCCCTGCAATAGGGGTTATGGCCACTAAGGGTCCACAGACCTTTTAATGGCACCCATGCCTTAAAGCACCGCAAGCGCTTTCTATCCAGATCCGTAGGGTCTAATTTGTACCCTGCGTATAATGTACTTTTTTTAATTTTTTGAAATAGTTTGTAAATAAATTTCTGTGAAAACATAATTTTTTAAAAAATGAAAAAAAATATATTTTTTACCCCTACACCGGTACTTGCAAAATAAAAAATTCTATAGAGAATATTTTTTGAATATTCTAATAGTATGATCCGTACAGCCAAGGAGGGGAAAGTGCTCCAAATATGGCAAATTGATAGTTCATCTTTAGATTCTTAGGCCTTCTGGATGTGATCGTGGGTCAAATTTGATCCAAAATGCTCAAAAAAAGTAGCTACCTTCCACATCTGGTAACCAGCGTCCTACTTCAAACCCTTATAGATCTTGCCTCCAATGTCCAATTTAGACAAATCAACATATCAAACTGACTTTCTTAGACACCCTAAACTCCATGACAAGCTCAGTTATTACACCAACATGCTCCAAAATGAACCTACAACACAAAGGCACAAAGACAAAACCCTCCCAAATCTAGTATTTCTATCAGTTTTTTATGATTTTCCAAGTCATCATAAAATGCAAGAGAAGAGCATACTCAACTTTTCAATATCAACCAAGATTTGCATCCTAGATCTCTCAAAAAAGACTGATATAAAGCAATCCTACAAGTTCTGATACCATATAAGAGTTGGCTATGAAGGTAGCCACCCAAGATCTGGGAGCTTCAATGAAAGCACAAGGGAGATCCAAAATGAAAGAATGGTTCTATTCTATCAAAGGATGCAACTTCAAAATATACATGAATAAATAATATTACAATGTGAAGCCCTTCCAAGTTATATAGGCCAAGGTGAAACATAGGACAACATAAGATTATGACAAGTGTCTTAATCTTATGACATGAAACACAAAGTGATAAGTATCTTTAGTGTACCCTAAATATGCCCTAAGTAAACTTAACTAGACAAGTGTGAACCAATTATGTAATATACCTCATTCACACCAACACCAAATGTGCCTTGCACTCTTATAGCATCTTGTCCTTGTCAAGGACATCATATATTTATTGGACAATTATAGACCTACTTTGGATTCCCATGACAATCAACTTTAGCAAATAAGTTAGTATATCCACATAATGGAAATATAGGCCTCATTTAGGATGGGTGCAAAAACAAGCTCCAAAGTGTCAATCTCCTTTTGTACAAGTGAAAGGATTGCTTGGGTGTATTCTATAAAATTCAACGTTGACATGAAGGCAACCACAACCTACTCAATCTCCTTCCAATATGCTCGGTAGATAGCACAAATTAGCTCTAAGGATCCCACAAATAGTTTGAGCTCTTCAATCTTGTCTTGGAGCTAACTTGATTTCATCTTTTGCTACTTCCAGCCTTCGTTCCAAGTTATTTCTCTTCTCAGTAAGGCCCTTGATCATTTGCTTCTAAGTGTCCCTTTGGGTTAGGAGCGTGGAGAGTTGATTGTCCTAGGCACTTAACTTTTTCTTTATGGCTCCTAGTTGATTTGTTGAGATATTAGAGGCTATCTATTCTTGAATTATCTATGCCTTCAGATCCTCCACCTATTTGATCAGGACGTCTATTGTGGTCTTTTTTATAGTTTCTCCCTTTACTGACTTAGGCAAGCTATGTTTGTGCCTCCATGATACATTTCTTTGCATCTTGATCTTGGATGTCTTCAACCTTAATATCTTTATTAGACACTATTGATACTTAAACTTCAAGTGCCCTTTTTTTTTACACCTTTGATGCCTCAATGGTTTGTTTTTCCTGATTCCACTCCTCTTCCTTCTTGAATTTCCTCTCTAGGGCAATGAGAGAAAATCCCACTACCTTAGTGCCTTCTTGAAGCAATTCAACTCTATCCTACACCTTAGCATCCTTGATGTTTATGCTAATTGTGACCATCTAGTAGCTTGTGGGTTGCATTTAACCTTTAAGCTTGTCTACTAAAGGAGTAAAATGGACAAAATGGAAAGAGCCCTATGTAGGATCATACTATGTGTGCACTGTTTTGGACATTAGAGCAACATCTTTCTTGGTCTTTCTTTTGGTTGCCTTTTCTTGGGATGCAACCTCAATCTGCACCATTTATTGTTTGTACAAAGTGGGATCCCGCATCACTATTAATGTCTGGGATATTTTGGTATCCTCTAGGGAAGTTGTGGGAACTAATGGGGCTACCTATTGTCTAGTGGTGGATGGGGTGAGTGTTTGGGAAACAAGGAATTGCACAACCTAGGATGGAGATGGGGATGATTGTGATTGTTGAGAATCAAATGTTTCTTGGAATGGGATAGTGGTGTTTGGAAGGCCAGGAGGTGATATTCTCCAATTGATGGAAAATATCCCACGGGAGTAGGATATAACAGTAAGGGGAATGGGGGAAGTATGGAGGTGGCTTCATGAACTATTTCTACATGGATGCTTGTGGTGTAGCTACAATAGGAATGTGGGGTGGAGAGAATGGAGGGGGCAGGTGGAAATTAGGTGTATGGCGATGATGGCATTGTAGCAATAAGAGGGGGTGAAAGGACTGTTCTTTGGGGGAATAGAGGGGGTGATGATTAAGGTATATCATGGGGTGTGGTTGCAGGAGAAATTGATGTGATAGGGGAGGGGGAGGGGGAGGAGGAATGGAAGAAAGAGAAGGGGAGGAGGAACACTTATAGTGGGAACCGTAGGTGGTTGTTGTTGCTACCAGTAGTGAGTTGTTCTTAAGGCTCCTTTGTCTTTCTTTTTCCTTTCCTCTTTAAAGGCTAGTAACCCTTATTGAGCTTCCTCTTTTTATGCTCTTCTAGGCCATCATCACCTCCTAAAAATGCCTAGAAAAGAATTTGTTTAGCTACACAAGATCTTTGGGAGAATGCCCCTACAGCCTCAATCAGCCCTTGGGTTCTCAGGTGACATTCTTGATTTATCTCCATGTAGGGTTTGCCCGATAGTCACCTAAGTGATGTCAAGACTTCCCATGGCTTCTATTTCTATAGCTTGAGATGTGGATGTCACCACTTGCTATTGGGCATGTGTCCTTGTGCACGTGAATGACTAGGATGGTCTTGCACCACTAATGGATGGTGCTTGTTGCGAAGCTTGTGCCACCATAGTATGGGTGTTAGATGCATTTGATTCTATTTCTTCTTCTGAAGAGAGAATCTCTAGGCATTCATTGATTCATTGTGGGCTATGAGAAGATGTTAGACTAGCATGTGCCCCGTCATATGTCATGTCCTATAGATGTCATCCTTAGAGATGTCTTTGGACTTCTCCTTTCTATGGCTTATCTTCTAGCAAAACTTCCATTAGGCCATGATCTTCTACTTGCTCCATTGCTCTCTCCTGAGAGTAGACAACCAAACATTGATTAGTTTGGGATCATATTCTTTCACCTTCATATAGGTCTCATAAGGGTTGAACTAGTTGTGCTGCAATAGTCCATGTATCGATAAATTTCTCAACATTTACTTCCATTGGGTTGATTTTGGCTTCTATCTCTAGTTGTTATTCAACAGCAAACATGGATGCCTAGCTACTCTTTATTTTCTTCATCCATGGCACAAACAAAAGTGGGATCAAAATCTCAATGGTCATGGATCTTATCAAGCTGTGTCTCCCTCAGTTTGATGTCTAATGCATTTGTAGCCCTTCTTTTGAGTATCATAATGTCACAACAAATTTGTAGGAGGGTGTAGAAAGTAGCTCTTCCTCTACCATTGTCATATCGTATGTCAATGGTATCAATCTGCTACAAGAATTAAAGAGCAAATACTTTGGGAGGAACCAACCTGAGAAGCTTGTAAATAAACATGTTGTACCCATATACTCTAATAATAGTGTGGTCTACATCAAAGAACCAATCTCCCTTATAAATGGACCATAGGGTGATCACACAAGTTTTGGTGAGTCTCAACATTTCTTCATTGGAGAGGAGGGAGACGGTAGGCATTATAAACTACTCCTTAAAGGCATAGTATTCATTACTTCTATGGAGGAGGGGAGTCCACATAGTGTTTGGATCATAGCCCATTGCCCCATGCAAAACTTTGGCATCAATGTCAAGGTATAGCTGATAGCATTGGTGCGGGAGAACATGAATGAGGATGGAGAGTTACTTGAATATCCTTATGACCTCCAACTTTTGTAATTGGGAGGCTTTCTACTCCTCAAAGTGGCACAAGAAGTCTAGCCATACAGTATATATCACAAGAGTTATGTTTAGCATATATGCAACAATAAGTTGCTCTGGAAATACTATTTTATCATCTACATGCCTAGTAAATAGGTCATCGTGTTGCACACATCTTGAGTGTCACTCTTGAAATTATTGAGTGATAGTGTGAACTTGAGGGGACCTGTGAAGATGGGAATGGAGGAGAGACTATTTGCAAAAGCTAATTTATCAGTTATTTTCTCCTAGGCATTGGCTAAGGTATCAACACCACATTTGAAGGAGCCTATGGGTACCCCATCTAATAATTTCAGTCAAGATGACACACTTGAACTAGGTATCTTTACCCTTCCCTTTGATGGTGCAAGAAGTAGGGTCAAATAATTTGTAGCTATAATTTCTAGACAAGGGTACACAATGGGGACAAGGAATTTTGGTAGGTGGGAAGCCCATATCGTATCAACATAGACGCCATGGGCACAGGTAGAGTGCTTCTTAATTGAAACCTTATAGAGATAGAATGCATCATGCCTAAGTGAGGTGGGGCTCGTAGAAAGGTGAGCATCATAAATGTGAGCGGCATCGTCATTAACTAGTTCATATCTCACAATATGGGAATAGGGAACACGGTTACCTAGTTTGGCTAGTGACTCATTGGGATACATGGTTGTGTAGGAAACATAGGCTAGATCCAACTTTAGAATGAATTTTTCCTTTACAACTGATGGAGCCAAGGTTAAAATCTTCAATTGCTTCTGATTTTCCCCTCTTCCCCATAGTGATAGACCTTTGTTGATTCTTTGCTCTTGTATAGTCTTGGTTACTTTTGCACAGCTGAGTGAAATCTTGCCTACAACTGCCTACGAATTGCCTCTGGTATTTGCAAGTTTGCAATAGTTCTTAAGTGCTCTTAAGAATGATGGTTTCCAAAATAGAAGAATGGCCTGAGGCACTTCTATTTATAGATTTGTAAATTGAATCTCCAACCATCTTGACAAGACATGTCACTAGTTCTACTGTGAAGGTAACCAGATCGCACCAATTCTACAAATTTGAATTGTCCCCTTATTATTGGCTATAGATGATGATGTGGTAGCTAGTTGCAGTTGATTGGTGTGAGCATCGAGTCACTACATGTAGACCTGTGCAGTGTTAGAAAGTGTCCAACTAATGTGACTCGTATGTTCCTTTGTATTTTGGTAGAGCATTTCTTCCTTTTAGAATGGACAATCATGATGCATTGGTGAATCTTGATCTAATGGTGGGTGAGACTTTTAGCCTCTCCTTGTGGTTGCAATTCCTAGAAGTAGTGAGAGCCATTAGATTAGGGTGATGTGACAAGATCAATATAGTGGGACATCTAGATACAAACTGACTTAAGAGTACAACATTATTGAGGAGTAGGACACATTTGTCTTTGCCTTAATTTGTTTATTTAAAACTCTTCTAGTAAGAACAGCTACGTAGAACTCTAAGCCTAACCTTTATTGGATGATAGTTAGATACAATGGTGGAAAGGGCTCTTAATAGTTGTACCACTTTCCTTTGATCTTCGAAAAAAAAAATGAAAGACTTGAATGTCAACTATAAGCAAAAAGCTACTACTTACTAATCCATATGATGAAATTCTCCAAAAGTAGCACCTCTAGATGAAGAATGATTTTATGATCTATCATGGAGTAGGAGCATGTATTCGCCTTTTCCTTAATTGGATTAGAGATGGTGATAAAGGCTCCCCACAAAATTACAATTCCTAAAGCATAACATAGGAGGTAAAGAAGTTTGTTTATTCAAAACTCTTCTAGTAAGTGCAATTGTTCCTTAGTTGAAACCAAAGAAGCGTTTCTTCACCACTACAAAGAGTTGTCCATGGATCACCCTTATAAAGAATTAGTTAAGAATTGAACGATGTGGTTAGCAATTGTCCCTACAGTGACTATTGTTGATTTTAGTCAACATTCAAACAACTTGTTATCTCCTATAAAGCTTAAAAGAGCACATTTCTCCATGGCTAATAAAAACATCATTTGGCTTGATGGGCTCCCAACTAAATTTTTCATAGCCATGTGGCCCACCTTCACCAATATATTTTAACCAATTTTATTTGGATACATGGAGGAAAAAAAAGCTTCTTTCAAGTCCTATCATCAATCAAAGCTTTATCAAACTCATTCCCAATTGCAACCAATGGGAGTCAATATAGAGATGGAGACCTATAATCTCATTAACGCCTCTAAAATATTTATAGCATAACTTCAATTAGAATAATAGAACCTAATGTGCAAGACATTGTCACTCATCCTTAATGGTCTAGTTTTGACATGGAAACCAAATAAATGGGTATAACAAATCATCAAATATGCTTAGATAGCTTGCTTTTGATTGTAAATGCAATAACACATTCAAATGTTGTTTCAAATGCCTCGGCAAAACTATTAGTGAATGGTTAAGCCATGGAACCCTTTGAGCTTTAATGTTCCATCGGGCCTCTAGCTCCCTTTCTACATGTCTCAATTGTTAATGCCTAGGGATAATTTGTTTGAAAAGAGGAAATGCATGGGTCTAGTTAAAGAAATTCACCCTTATGCACTAAATTTTCCTCTTCTCTATGATACTCTGATGCTTCTTCAATCCTCTAAAATGTTGAAGATAAAGTCTAATGCTTTTCAAATTTTGGACTTGCTCTAATCTATTGGTCATTAATGCTCTTCAAACTATTGGCCAATAATGCTCTTCAAATTTTGGACATACTTTACTCTCTTGGTCTCTAATGCTCATCACCTTATAGGCATACTTTGCTCTATTTCTAAATCTAGCTTGGTGATGCATTAAAAAGAGTTCATCATGATTCAAGTCAATCTTAAAACCAATTGGATCCCCTTAGATTGAAGGCAAGTCGAACATGGAAATACAATGAAATACTTGAGAATCAAATTGGCATTGAAGTCCCATGCAATGAAATGTGGTATTGGTTTATAAACAAATGCCGTAAGAAGCTTGACTACTAGTTGGCCAATTTCCTATCATTATTAACTTCTTGTATATTATTCATTGTGTTGGTTGCCCTCTAAGACCAACTCTAATTGAAGTACACTCAAAAAAATATCATTTCCTTTAGGCTGAGTGGGATGGCTGCAAGGTTAACCTTGCTATTTCGTGGATTCTTTTCACTCAATAAAAGAACAAAGGTGGAGGGAGGCGAGTGTCTTATAGCCAAATGGATGGGAGAGCACTTCAAGCTGATTAATTGTGTAAATATTTTGCTTCATTGTTAGCTAAATTGTTACTACTAAAGGTCAGAAGAGCATAACTCGCATGCATATAAAAAGCGTTGAATGCCAAGCACTTCAGGGTTTCAACCTTCCCACACCTTTACATGTCAAAGGCTTGGCAAGGAATCAATTAGGAGTTGTAATCCATAATGATCTAAAAATTCAAGACCCCTTTAACAATCAAATAAAAACTTCCCACAACTTCACAAAGATGTAAAAGGCTTGGTAGAGAATCATTAAGTAGTTGTAATCCACACTTATCTAAAAATTCGAAACCCCTTTCATCAATCAAGCAAAAACAATAGGCAATAGGGATTAATACATCGTATTTCTTGTATGGTGATGAAATCAACAGTTAACACGGTTGTCAAAAACGAAGTTGCCAATTAAGGCAAGTGATCATTTCAAAGTTCCCTGTCTAAGCAATCCCTAGGCAAAGTGTCGCTAGTTAAACCACTTGTTAAACTCAAGTAGTGGTTTCAAAACCACCAAGTTGAAAATGAAACCATTGATCCATTCAAATCTATTGTCCTTACAAATAGTAAAAGGACAAAACGAGAATCTTCTCATTTCTAGGCAGTTGAGGTTATTTTAGTGCATGAAAGTATATTACCTAGGAATTGATGAACGAGGAGTGACCATGGAAACAAACAAAACTAGGGAATGTCATTGTTCCATTCATTCTCTTTGTATCTAATCTTTAGCTGTTGCAAATCTTAGGGAGCTGAGCATTTGCCACTTCCAACTAGTTTATCGCTCAATTGTTGTTGCAACTGCTATTTATCTTTCCCTTTACCACATAAGCATTAATCTAGCCCTCTTGAGCATTTACCTTTCCCTTTACCACGTAGCATTAATCTAGCCCTCTTAAGCATTTAAATGAACATACTAAATGTCATTTAGAGCAAATTCAAATACGAACAGCAATTGTGTAATTTTGTGAACTCCAAGTGTGTTTGAGAGTTTACACATCATCTTCGCGTGGAATGGCTCAACTAAGGCAAGCTCTTAGTTTCCCTACATCTTCCATATGGTAAGTGAAACTCTTAGTTTCACTACATCTTCCATATGGTAAAACAAGCTTATTCAAGTGAATGATCAACAACCCCTAGCTCTCTGCCCAGAGGATGAATGGTAAACAATTGTTCAAGAAAAAAAATACAGTTTTATTGATCTTTATCACTTGCTTTCTCGTTAATGGAAACATTGGCACTTGTTACAATCGTTCTTTAACATGTCCACTAAAGACAAGTGTCATTACAGAGATCACTCAATGCGTTGCTGACACTCTTCTCACTAAGATATCAACCATGATTCCATGAAACTTCGCCAAAGGACTAGAGATGGCCTAGTGGTTCACTGAAATGACCACTACTTCCCTCTCAAATGCGTGTAACATTACATTCTTCCCATCCTGCTTATATATTTTAGACTCGTCTCCAAATGGCAATGCAGTTTTAAGGACTCAAAATGTTGGTCCATGAGTACTTCTGCTTGAAAATCAGAGGTTGATTCTATGTCACAAGTTGTGTTAAGATTCCTCCATTACAAGCTCTTGGTTTGGAAACGTATCGTCCTCTCATGTTTATTGGTGTCATAAAACCTTCAAACATGTTTTCTGATTTTGTAGAAGAGTGAAGTCCATTTAAGCCCACGATCACAGTAAACTTCCAGTAATGTTGGATGATATTCTTACAAAGTAACAAGCTCTTCTTGCCATTCAAATGACTAGGTGTGTGATACAAGAATCTTTGGACAGAGGCATTGCAAGTTTTAATGGTGAATGTATTCCTCTTGGAATTGTTATTCAAATGCTTCACACTAACATGTTTCTCCAAATAAAAAAACCTTGTCCATTATGGTACAACAGCCTTAATGCCAAGGTAAAGTTGGCTCAACCAATGTCAAAATTATAACTACGAATAAAAAACTAGAGGGCCAAGTGCACATAACCAAAGGTGGTGGATAGATTTGACGTCTCTGGCAGTATGCTATGTGACGAGCATATTTTTTAGAGGGTCAATGGTAACTGAATCAGAAAAATTTCCAATACATCAGAAGTGTGGTTTGACAGTAATTTTTTCACAGCTTTGTCAATAGAGAAACAATTGTCATACCCGAATCTGTTATCGGTGAACGTGTTCCACTTGGAATTGTTATTCAAATGCTTTACACTATCATGTTTCTCCAAATAACACCCTTGTAAATTACAGGTCAACTCTAGTGCCAAGGTAAAGTTGACCCAACCAACGTCAAAGTTAGAACAACAGATTAAAAAACTGGTATCATGTTTCTCCAAATAACACCCTTGTAAATTACAGGTCAGCCCTAGTGCCAAGGTAAAGTTGACCCAACCAACATCAAAGTTAGAACAACAGATTAAAAAAATGGAGGAGCGCATGCACATAGACAAGGTGGATAAGATAAACATCTCTGCCAGTATGCTATGTGATTTGAGCATATTTCTAACGGATTGAAGATAACTGAAACAAATAATTTCCACTACATCAAAGCATATGGTTAACTGCAAATTTTTCACAACCTTGTCAATATAGAAAACTAAGTGTCATACCTGGATTTGTTGATGCTTCTCCTCTGCTAATTTCTCTATCCTACAGAATTGCATTTCAATTAGCTTCAATACTCTAATAAATATTTTATTCTCCTAGACCTAGAAGAATGTAACGTTATCTACAAGATACAAGGAAGGCTCTTGCTAATAGACTTCACCACTCTTCTTGACCTATCTCCGTGTTACATAATCATGATCTACTAGATATCATCAGGTAAAGCCCTTGGTAATAGTGTAAGCCTGGCTGTTCCGCTCGTGGGGACAGACTTCTGTTCCGTAACCCTTTTTCTGGTCTATGTTTTGACGACCTTTTTCGCAGCTTTGCCAATATAAAAAACAAGTGGCATAGGTGCGTCTATTGATGCTTCTCCTCTGCTAATTTCTCCATAATAAATATTTTATTCTTCTAGAACTGTTTGTGTCCGATGTTATAGGTAAAGAAAGCTCTTGCTAATAGATTAATACCACTCTTCTTGACCTATCTCTATATAACATACTCCTGATCTATAAGGTACCATATAAAACTCTTGCTAATAAACTGAAACCCCTTTTCTCATGATCTTTGATTATAACATTTCTGTTAAGGAATGCAAGTTCTAGATGGTAGGCCCGATGCAAGAGGAATGACTGCAAGAATACTCATAAAATATAAAGACTTTAATAGAATCGCAATGAAGTCTTTAACAAGTGGGTCAGTTGATGTTCTCCTCTACCGGTCTCAAGTTTCTCGTGAGCTTCATCACTCTACTAGATATAGCAGTCATTAGTCACTATTTTTGTTAAAATTTCAAAGAACTACCCTCTACTTTCTTGGCCACTATTTCTAAAGATAGAAAACTTTATGACTTCCAGCTTTAAGACCCAATTCTGTATATTATAAATATAGATTATGACACGTTTAAGTTATCGCCACCAGGCTAAAAGCCTCCCTGCCTTCTACATATCCAAATGGCAATAGAAGTTGTGCAAAGTGTGTCAATATCTGGTTGATTAACAATAGTTCGTTAAGCTGTTCACTGAACCTAAATGAGGAAGTAATGCTTAGTTGAGGATGATAAAATCGGTCGAGAATAAAAGCACATAGAAGAACCAAAAGAGTTCTATTTGGGGGTAACATCCACACAAAAAAGTGGCTTCTTTGGCAAGCAGTGCGAGCAGATCCGTGTTCTAGTCCAATTAAATCACTGCCCAGCTAGATTTCACAAGGCTCAGAGAATTCTTTAGCCCTGTTCACTTTAAAGAGCTGAAGCTTTTGCGAGGGCCCTAAAAATACGATGAAGATCTCCAAATCATCTACAAGATAGATGTAACTTATACGTTGCATCTCCAGTTTGTGGATGCCACCTTGATTACTGGGAAGACGATTCAAATTAACTAAAACTTGTGTAAAGTCCTCAATTTCTACAAAAAGGCTTATTGGCGGAAATCTTAAATCAAATTTACTAATATTGGGTGAGTAACAGAATCACATATCCACCCTTTCTAAGTTTGTGGATGCCA
Organism: Cunninghamia lanceolata; assembly: GCA_027924645.1. NCBI lineage: Eukaryota > Viridiplantae > Streptophyta > Pinopsida > Cupressales > Cupressaceae > Cunninghamia > Cunninghamia lanceolata. The sequence goes on along the minus strand of BSBN01001247.1, from coordinate 4,698,086 downwards.
ACTTGATTACTGAGAAGACACATTTCAAATAAATTAAGGTTTTTGTAAGGTCCTCAATGCCTTCAAAAAAGCTTATTGGCTGAAATCTAAAATCAAATTTACTAGTGTTGCACGAGTTGCAGAATTGCCACCTTGATTTCTGATAAGACACGTAACACCTTGCACCTCCAGTTTATGGATGCGACATTGACTACTCGGAAGACAATTCAAATTAATTTAAAGCTTCTGTAAAGTCCTCAATATCTCAAAAAGGTTTATTAGCTGAAATCTAAAAATCAAATTTAATAGTGTTGGGTGAGTAACAGAATCAGATACCCATGCTTTCTAAACTCGATTGCTAAGAAGATACAGTTCAAATAAACCAAGGCTTTTGTAAAGTCCTCAACGCCAACAAAAAATAAGAAGTGCATTGGCTAAAATCTAAAATCAAATTTAAAAGTGTTGCTTGACTAACAGAATTAGAAATTCAAGGTTTCTAAGCTTGGGGATGCCACCTTGCATTCTGATAAGGCACAATTCAAATGAATTAAAGCTCTTGTTAAATCCTCAATACCTACAAAAAGAGGCTTAGCTGAAATCTAAAATCAAATTTACCACAATTGGGCGAGTAACAGTATCAGATACCCAAGACTTCTAAAGTTTGTGGATGCCACCTTGATTTCTGGGAAGACGCGGTTCAAATAAATTAAAGCTTTTGTAGTCCTCGATACCCACATAAAATGCTTATTGGCTGAAACCTAAAATCAAATTTCCTAGTGGGGCAAGTGACAGAATCAAATATCCACGTTTTCAAACATTTCAGTTTGAATTGGCCAAATGGTATTCAGGGAGAATTCAAATCATTAAATCTATTTGCTGACAAACCCAATCTTCTTCAAAATCTCCTTGCTGGAACTCTATTAATTATTTGTTTTCTAGCGAGCTCTTCCTGTGGCCGAGTGCTCATAGGAAAATATAATATCTGAAGCAAAAGAGCAGAAGAGATTGGTAATGAGAACCTGAGTTTGACAAACTAAGCTCTAGCCACCAAGCTGGTGCAGAGGATTTAAAAAGGTCTATTCCTTTTGGAGAAACAGAATTTTGCAGTCTCTTGATAACCTCGGGAGAATTTTTAGAGAAGATTTTTTAGTAGTTGGCTAATATATAATTGACATTTTATCAGTCTCATGAACAGAACAAATTTTACATTTCTATTGGGAGGTGAAAGTTGGTTCTTACAAGGAAGTGTATAGTATTAAATGCTCTTAATTGTTAGTAAGCAGCGTGTAGTCCTTCAAGAGAACCATTTCAAGACTTTGTATGAAATGCTACAGAAAGTAATGTCTTGTCAATGGTTATCCCTTAAACCCTTTTTAACTCTTTAATCTCTTACGATTGACATCAATTCTTGTGCTCCATGTATGAATACATTAGCAGGGACAAGCTTTTGCTTACACAAGCAAGGTTCATACACAAACTTGACCGCTGGATTTACTAGAACTATAAAACAAAACTTAAAACTCCAATTTTACAGTTCATGTTTGCAATACATAATGGTGTGCTAACAAGGGGTGATCTCATTTATTTAATTCCAGACCATCACAGGAAGAAAACAAAAGCATATAGAACCATCTTAAGGATATCATAACCATGGTAAATAAGGTTCTTGTGTATTGTATTAACAAGAACAATCCCAACAAAAATTTTATTAAAAAACATCAAATATTTGAAGACAAAAATCATACCCACAAGCTACACCCAGTTAAGGCACAAATAGGCCAAACCACATCTCTTGTGTAAACAAGATTGTCAATCACCATAGTACCGGTGTAAACACCAGTTTAAGACATACTAGAGCCATATCCTGTAAACAAGAGTGTCAATGACCTTTGTACAAAACAGTATGATAATTTAAACAAACTCAAAAGTGTCAATACAAACGAGTCCAAACAGAAGACCGATATAAACTTTCCTGGTAGAACTGCAAACCTAAACAGAACATCACCATATTTGCTTCCTAGAATTAACATCTACAGCCCACTCATCAAAAAATAAGTTTCAAAAAATTAAACTAGAACTCCAATGCACAATAAATTACTAAACGCACCACCCTTTGATTAGGTTTTTAATCTGTCATCCAACTTTAGAGCAGGATTTGACCACAGAAACATACAAAATGCAAATTTGAATAGAAATCAGATTTTGGATGCTGACACAATGCAGGATAATGAAGCTTGGCTGTTTCAACCACCCTTTGATTAAGCTTTTAATCTATCCTCCAGCTTTAGGGCAGGATTTGACCACATCAACATACAGAATACACATTTCAATGGAAATCAGATTTTGGATAGTAGCCCAATAGAGGGTTGGTGCAAGAGCACCCCTACAAGACAGGATATTGTCCGCATGACAGGACATTAGTCTATTTTTAGTATGTTTGACTTCATGATGTAATAAGGTCCATTGGACCAATGCATATGTATTAGATCAGCCTAGGAGAATGTGCAGGTAGTTAGAGTTCGTGGTCAGGTAGTCTGAGCTGTCCTCTCCCAGCCGCTTGGAAGCTCCCAGCCGCTGGGAATCGAGTTGGTAGTACTCGTAGGATATTGCTATAAATAACTCAGATCAGTTAGGGTTTGAGATCATGTTGAGAGTAGTAGTTGTGTTATGTAGTACTGGTGATTGAGTGAGTTCCAGAGATCAGTCCAGACATTGTGAAACAGGACATTTGTGTTTCATCTGAATAAGATCTCATCAATTGCATTATCTGGTTTATCAGCTGTATCTGTTATGATTTCTGTTCTGATTACAAGTTGATGGATTCTTTCAACCCTTCCACCGGTTGATTCTGTGAATCGGTGGAATGGTCATGTATGATAGTTTAGTTTGCATTTTAGTTTTCTGCATTTCATTGTTTGAGAGATCAGTTGGTAGCATGCTATAAATCAACCTAGCATCCTCATGTGCTAGGGTTTAGGAAGATCAATCATTAAGTTTTGACCTGAAGGTGATCCGGCCCGATCATCACATTTTCTTTGTGAACTTGTGCGATTCTGTGAGTTTGCATGCAGCTGACGGATATACAGGGATCTGCATGTGCTTTTCCAGTCGGAGTGAATCGCATCGTCATCTGATCATCTTTCGTGTGTGCCCATCATCCGCATATCGTTATCGTATGCGGAAGTGAAAGTTCATTTTTTGGCTAAGGGCCGGAGAGGTCATCATCAGGATATTGAAAAGAGCACCGGATGTTCATTATCATGTTGCGGAGGATATAAGTGTCTTATATCCTGTTGACATCATCATTAGGTGCATGTAACATCATCGTCATCAAGATATTGTGAATATCACCCTATCCAAGTTTATCCTGCTGTCGCTAAGTGTTTTGGCATCGGCGTAAATCATCGACATAAAGTTTGGTTAACATCATCAGGATGTTTCAATATGACCGGATAAATCATATCCTGATGCTGTTGGTTGAGTAGTCGGATATCGGGGTGACGTAAACATCGAAGGAAAGGTGCTTGAAGTTGTCGTCATTAGGATATATCGGAGCAACCGGATATTTTATATCCTGCTGATGAAGGTGATATTGAATATCATGATGATGAGGATAGTGTTTGGCGGTAAGTGAATAGTGATCATCAGGAGGATGTTTGCGTCTGTCGAATATCATGATGCTGCTGACAGGCGAAAGGCGAAAGGCGGAGGAAGTGAACAGTAGTCAGCAGGAGGATATTTCATGCCTCTTCGAAATATGATGATGCTATCTGTGTTAGCAAGAAATATGATGATGCTGATAAGCCGATAGGTATTTTAACATGCTGGTTGTGTTAGTGACTCCTTCCCATTTGTAAGCTCCCGTTGCGTTTTACCTCTGCATCAAGGGTAGTCAAGCTTTGGCTATTTTGACCTGTGGGTAAATACTTCTGATCATTGAGCTTATCTGGTGTAGTGTTTTGACTTCCTTATTCACAGCTTTACGTTATAGAAAACAGTGGCATAAGCTAGTCTATTTATGCTCTCCTCTGCTAATTTCTCAATCCTAAGCCCAATGGAATCCCACCTAGCTTCATCACTCTAATAAATATTTCATTCTTCCAGACCTGTTCTGTATGACATCATATACAAGATACAAGATAAAGAAAGCTCATGCTAATAGATTAAAACCACTCTTCTTGACCTATCTTAAAAATACTACATTTTCAATTTTGTGTTTAGGAATGCAGGTTTTAGATGGTCGACCCACTGCAAAAGGAAGGACTGCAAGAATGCTCATCATATTATTTGAAATCTTTGGTAGATTCACAATGGGTTAGTTTAAGTTCTCCTCTCCTAGTTCCTAGATCCTAGGGAGCTTCATCACTCTACCAGATATAGCAAAGTAATTATACCTTTACATGTTTCTATTTTTGTCCAAATTTCCTAGGGATACATCATTTCAATGAAAATCGTACTACTCTCTTGAACACTGTTCCTCGGATGGAGATGTGTCTTTTTGCTTTAAGACCCAACTCTGTATATTACAATCTAGACCATAACATGTTGAGATATCCGCAGCCTAAACAGTTTCTCTCTTCCCTAAATCCAAATGACCGTCAAAGTTGTGCAAAGCGGGCAAATGTTGTGTTGAGCAACAATAGTTCTTGAAGCAGTTTATTGAGTCCAAATAAGGTAACGCTCATAAAATTAATCATAAATAAAGCTCATCATAGAATCAAAGGATTTTTATTTGGGGTAAGATATCATGACAAAAAAATGGATTCTTTGGCAAGCAGTGTAAGCAGGTCCATGGATTATTTTTATCCACCAGTGTCTCGGTCCCAAGTAAATCACCGTTCAGTTAGATTGACAAGGCTGACAGAGGTCCAAGGCAAGAAAAATATTTAACCATGTTTTGTTTAGAGCCCCGAAGCGTGAGCAAGGAATGGATTCTTTTGCAAGCAGTGTGAATCCACCAGTATCCCAGTCCAAGTAAATCACCGCCCAGCTAGACTTCAGACAGCTCAGAGAGGTCCAAGGCAAATAGGTTCTTTTGCCCCGTTTAGGTTCATAGAGGAGCAGAAGCTTTGGCAAAGGCCCTAAGTATGGCAAAAAGACCCCAGATATATTGAAGATCTCCAATATCATCTGCAAGATATACTACTTTATACCTTGCACATGCCATCCTTCTGGACTTTGGCATTTCTCGTGTGTATGATATACATTGGTCGAATAACATAAGAATGTAGATTCAAAGGTTCTTCTCAGTTTGGCATTTAGATACACACACAGGAGGCTGTCCTTCTGCAGTTCTTTTTTAATTTATAATCACAAACCCCAGTCTTTAAGTGCTTGATCCTAGTTCATTTAAACGCATAATGTCACAAACATTCAGTCTATGCAATCACTGGATCCTAGTCCGTTAATGATGTGAACAAATTGAGTCAATTTTACCTATCGACAACAAATAAATAAATAAAATCAGACCACAAGGTTGCCAAAACTAACCTATCGACAAGTTCCCGGACATCACAGAAAGGACACCAGAGCATAGAAACTATCTAAAGGATATTATAACCGGCAAATAAGCTTATGGTTAATGTGATAAGCTAAAAACCTTATTAAAACACATTACCCAGTTAAGGCACGACGAGGCCAAACAACATGTGCCGTGTGTAAACAAGATTGACAATCGGCTCAATACCATCAGAGTAAACACCAGTAAGGAAGATATATCCATTTCGTGCCATTAGAGCAACCAAACTCAAAGTGACAATACAAATGAGACAACAGTGAACTCCAATCGCAAAATAAATTACTAAACACACCGCCTGCATTTCCTAGTTTTAATGTAGCTCCAGCTTTAGTGCGAGATTCGCCCACATCAAAATACAGCATACAAATTTGAAAAGAAACTTTAATTAATACAGCTTCACCTGATTATAAAATAAAAGTAAAATTCAAAAATTATGAATAACATTAACGTATAGCTTACATAAGCAATTGATTATCTCCTTGGCGTCCAATTAAAAGTCCTAATATGGTAGACAAATATTACAAAGATTAGGGATTAAAACCCTTTGACTCAGTTCATTAGCGGTCTAAGGTAACCCTCTAACCCCAAAAAAGCAAAATAGCCCACATTAAAACCCTAAAGCTTCCAGCTAGCTAACTACTAAATATACTAACAAAAACCTCAAAATACAGTTCAGGGTTTTCAGCACCTCCAATTCACGTATGGTGTCAAAAGACACCGTAGAACGCCAAGGCTCAAATCAGCCGCTGGTAAACTTTGTAACTGCCTTAGTACCCTCAGAAACAGCGTGCTTAGCCAGCTCCCCGGGAAGAACAAGTCTCACAGCCGTCTGAATCTCACGCGATGTTATTGTGGGCTTCTTATTATACCTGGCCAATCTGGATGCCTCGTTGGCTAACTTCTCAAAAATATCATTGATGAAGCTGTTCATAATCCCCATAGCCTTGCTGGAAATTCCGATATCTGGATGAACCTGCTTCAAAACCTTGAAAATATATATCTTGTACGTTTCCACGCTCTTCTTATGCTTCTTCTTGCCCTTTTTGTCGCCTCCTTCTTTGGGCAGTTTCTTCTCTGCCTTTGGCGGCGCCTTCTTTTCAGCTGCGGGTGATTTCTCGGCCACCGGCTTTTTCTCAGCGGGCTTCTTCTCAGCTTTGGGAGCCATTGCAGTGATTCGAACTCTTGACCTCCCTACGAAATATACCAAATAAACGAGAAAAGAAAAGAGCAAAATCCCAGTTCTTGCGAAGAGCGACCCCGAGGGTTTGTGAATATATAGAGAAAGCAGATTCTACTCCTATTGGTCGCCTGCTTGCGGCACGGATCGATCAGGTCATTTAATGGCAACCGTTGATTGACTTTACGATGAGCGGGTCAGATTCGATTTGTCCGAGCACCGAAGTTTGGAATAATTATAGTGTGCCAAAATACTTATCTTGCCCCTTGTCAAGACCAACCCTTGTCCGTGTCCAAATTTGGAAGCGTGCTGGACATGGTCCTATACAGGTCTAAGTGTTGGTCAGTTAGAAATTTTAATTCACTTTATTTTATGGTAAAAATCGGTAAATACAGGTATACGGCCATCAAATTTAGTGGGTAAGACTTATGATCAAACTGTGGCATGAATGGACCATTTGCCACTTGCCACTTGCCACTTGCTATGAGTGTGTAAACTCACCTTCGTCTTTAGGCTTTGCTAGGCCAAGGGGTGGATTCCCTGAGGTATTAAACACAGGGCAAATAAAGAGAATTGGAACAATTCAGCTCAAGGCCCTTAAGCAGCGATACCCAATGTGTTATGAATCTCAAAATATGTCACTAAATTCATGTCAACGCCAACTACATACAAACCTAAATACCTCAAACAAGCAGAAGAAAACTCACTCTTACCATGCACCTTAAGATGATAGCTCTACTATGTTTCCCCAACAAATGAATCCACTTAACATTGCTTACACAGGGATAAGAGGGAAGAACAAATATGCATGATTCAGGAGGGAGAGAGAGAGAGAGCTTTAATAATTTTAAAGTCTGTTGGCCCTTCACCAACCAAACCAGTGCCTACTCCATTGGGCAACAGAGTCAATGACTTGCAGGGAGGAAAGAAATGCATACATGAAAACATAAATGAAGTCTTATGAGCATCCTCATACAATGCATATATCTCATCTCATGTAATGGACATTCTTAGTAAACCCAGCAATAAAGAAAAAGCCCACATGAAATAAAAAGAAAGAGCATCACAAAGCATTGCAATGAATTAAAGCATTGTCACATAATTCTCTAACCTTTTTTACATTCATACCAGCAAATGTGGCAAGAGAGGATGAGAAACTAGGTTCAAACACCCTCCTGAATGATTACAAACTACTTTGGAGACATCCATTACATGCATATGTCTTTGATTAGCATTTATATGCTTTACAAAATATATTTTTTCCATTTACAAATCAAACTATAACATTTGATGCCCTAGAACACTAGTGAGACACATACAATCCAGAAATTGGTTCAATGACCAACCCCTATTACCTCTTACAAACATGTATAACCTTTTATTCATCTTGTTGTTTGGACGTAGATTTGGAATAGTCAACAAGCCAACAGATTGCCCATGTCTGCTCACGTCACTTTCACATGGCTCACACCCAAAACCATGCTCATTTAGGTGATTTGCCCATATCTTTGCGTCCTTAAGGGGGGCCATTGGTACTTGGAGTATGGGAGTCTTCATCCTCTTAATCACGTCCATCTGAAGCCATTAATGGTGTCCTAGGTCATGCAGGGAGGTAGGTGGAATCATTTGCTCAAACAGTGGAGTTTTGTGATTTTGCATGTCAAAATGGGAAGCAAGTAAAAATGCTCTGAAACTCCACAGGGTAGGCCGGCGGATGAAACTTTGAAACTTCGAAATTCCGAAATTTGAAGGAAGGGAGAAAATGGACCAAGGTTGAAATGGGAGAGGGGGAAATGGAAGGGAAGGCATTCCATGAAGGAAAAACTCCAAAAAAGCATGTCAACGAATGAAAGTCTAAAACTCTGACATTTTAGTGTATTTTATAGGAGTTCAAGGAAGCATGTTGGCGAACGAAACTCCAAAATTCCAAAATTTTAAGGAAGAGAGAAAATGGACCAAGGTTGAAATAGGAGAGTGGGAAATGGGGAGTTTAGGGAAATGGCATGTCAGCGGATGAAACTCTGAATTTCTAAAATTTGAAGTAAGGGAGAAAACAGACCAAGGTTGAAATAGGAGAGGGGGAAATGGAAGGGAAGGCATTCCATGAAGGAAAAACTCCAAAAAAGTATGTCAACGCATGAAAGTCCGAAACTCTAACATTTTAGTGTATTTTGTAGGAGTTCAAGGAAACGGCTTGCCAACGGATGAAACTCCAAAATTCTAAAATTTGAAGGAAGGGAGAAAATGGACCAAGGTTGAAATGGGAGAGGGGGGAAATGGAAGGTGTATACATTTGAAAATGGCTGTCAAATTAAATAAATATTTTAATATTTATTTTATTCTCATGCCTATATCAATTAAATAAATATTCTAATTTATTTAAATGATTCACATTCCTCCAATTATTAAATAAAAATCAATTTATTTAATTAATACACCCTAATTCTTCTAATGTCTCATGTTAGGGTTAGTGGGTAGAAGATATCAATTAAATGCAAATAAAGATTAAACAGAGGAATGAAAATACAGAGAAATAATAACAGCAAGAGACAAGTTTTAACGTGGTTCACCTAAACCCGGGCTACATCCACCAATAGAGAGTCCAATATTATTATCCAGTAAATCAAACCAATTACAACCAGTAATCCTTGCAACTCAATACCGCTGCAAAATGCTACAATACATCGACGGAAACCCTAACCCTTAGTCACTTTTATCAAGCCTTGTGTCGGTTACAAAAATAGGGTTTTTTATGTCAGCTAATAGAAAATAACTCCCGACACCTTTATAAAATAAAAAAAACTGTTTGAGGTTTCAGGGGTGCTGCCCATGGACCCCGCAAGGGGCATTGCCCCTTGACCTCGTCTTGGGGGTGCTACCCCTTGACCCTGTTAAATAATTTAGGGGGAAACCACGCTGATAAAAAGGGGTAAATTTAACCTCCGAGTCTGATTAGGCTCCATATAACAACAATCTCCTACTTGGAGACTGATCATAACACCGCTAACCCTGTAGCTCCCACTGGAAATAAGCACCTTGTACTCTGTTGTTCTGAATTTTTTTGTTTTCAGTCTTGAAGACCAACCGAAGTTGAAGAGGAGCTCAGCTTCTCCCTTGTCACTGCCTTCGTAAACATATCTACTGGATTTTCATCTGTATGTATCTTTTCCAGCCTTGACTGTCCATCATCTAACACTGACTAAATGAAGTGATACCTCAACTGTATGTGTTTGGTCTTTGAATGCAAGGCAGAATTCTTTGCAAGATGTATGGCACTCTAGTTGTTTGTAAACAAATAACTGTTAGCCTGTTGTTTGCCCAATTCTTCCATGAAAGATTGCAGCCATATCATCTCCTTGCTTGCCTCTGTTGCAGCTACATACTCTACCTCCATGGTGAATAAAGCAACCACCTTTTGCAACCTGGAGATCTAACTCACCGTTGTCCCACCTACAGTAAAGACATAACCTGTAGTACTCCGCCTGGTATCAATATCTCCTGCCAAATTTGAGTCTACATAACCTGCTAAATCAGTATTAGAGCCCCCAAAACATAATTATTTACTGGATGTACCTCTCAAATATCTGAGAATTTATTTTACCGCATTCCAATGCTCTAATCAGGGATGACTCATATACATGCTTACGACTCCTACAGCATGTGCAATATCAGGTCTCGTGCATACCATGGCATACATTAAACTTCCTACAGCTGAAGCATATGGTACCTTGGACATTTTTTCTTCCTTCTCTTATGTCTTAGGACACATCTCCTTAGTCAATTTCAAATGACTAGGCAAAGGTGTGCTGACAGCTTTTGCATTCTCCATATGGAATCTCTGCAACACCTTTTCAACATAATCAGCTTGAGATAGAATCAATTTTTGTTCTTCCTATCTCCACAAATTTTCATACCAAGGATTTGTTTTGCTACCCTCAAATTTTTCATAACAAATGATTGTGTTAACTGTTGTTTTAACTCTCTTATGTGATCCATGTTAAACCCTGCTACAAGTATGTCATCAACATATAAACATAAATAATGTAGCTCTCATTATCCAACCTCTTAAAATAAACACAATGGTCAGAATTACACCAGCTGTAGCCTTGCTTAGCCATAAAACTATCAAATTTTAAATACCATTGCCGAGGTGCTTATTTCAAGCCATAGAAACTCTTCTTCAATCTGCACATTAGTTTCTCCTTACCTTTGACATCAAATCCTTGTGGTTGTTCCATATAGATCTCCTCCTCCAAATCACCATGGAGAAAAATAATTTTCACATCTAGTTGTTCCAAATGTAAATCTTCAGCAACCACAATACTCAAAACAGTACGAATAGAAGTCATCTTAACAACTAGAGAAAATATTTCATCAAAATCAATACCTTTTTCCTATGCAAATCTTTTTACAACTAACCTAGCTTTAAATATTTTCTTACCTCCATCTTCCTCTTTCAACCGATAAACCCATTTGTTTGGTAAAGCCTTTTTACCTGCAAGCAACTTACATAATTCCCAAGTCTGATTTTTTTAGCAAGGAGCCCATTTCTTCTTGCATTGCAAGCTCCCACTGAACCTTTGTATCCACCTACATAGCTCCATCATACCTTTCCGATTCACCAACATCTATTAACAAAATAGAATACAAAGAGGGAGAAAAATTTTCAGGAGGTCTACTTAACCTTGTTAATCATCTAACATTCACTGGAGTTTGTGGTATTTCTTGTTGATGTTGTAGAGCATGAGGAACCACTGGAACATCACTATCTAGAGTATCATCCAGCACCACATAATCCTTTTCTTTCTTCTCATGCTGCTGCAATTGATCTTTGTACAACACCTTCTCATTGAATACAACATCCCTACTTCTCACAATTTTTTTATTTTCAAAATTCCAAAGCCTATAACCAAATTCATCAATGCCATATCCAATGAAGGTACACTTTTTTTTATTTTATATCCAGCTTGGTTCTATTTTCATAACCTACATGTGCAAATGCTTCACATTTGAAGGTTTTGAGAAAAGAATAACTCGTCTTCTTATCTGTCCATGCTTCCTCTAGAATACCACTGCCCAAAGGAACTGAAGGACCTATATTAATTAAATATACAACGGTGTTGACAGCCTCTACCCACATGTTTAAAAGCGGCCCAGCATGCAATCTCATGGTCCTTGCACGCTCCATTATTGTCCTATTCACGCGTTCAGCCACTCAATTTTCTTGTGGAATCCCTAGAACCGTTTCCTACCTACGAATTCCATTAAAAGAACAATAATCCTCAAATTATTTGCTATAATACTCACCACCATTATCAGATCTGGGACATTTTAATCTTTTACCCATCTCATTCTCAACCAAGTTTTTTGAAAGAAAGCTAGGTGTGCGGAAATCGCTTCCTACACTAATCTAATGAGGAGAGATGTATGCAAATTCAACTTTAATTCTTACAACTACAGCAACATAGAACATCTAACAGAGATATTGCAGCAATACACATACACACAGAAAGTAGACAGAAGAGAGAGAGACAAGATATACGTGGGGAAAACCCTTACGAGTGAAAAACCCCACACTCCAAAACATAGCTCAAATGTAGTACAGTAAACAATAGCAGATTATAATATAGTTTCAGAGCCAATGCTCTTTCAGGAGTCTTCAAATGTCGAATCCGGAGATATTCCGGTAGCATAACAATATTTGTACCAAAGTTATCTATCTCTCATCCAAGCACCTGTTTATATAGAGTTTACAAGGCAAATCTGGAACCTTCTAGAGATGGGTGTCCATCTTGGACTCATGCCCCAAAACCCACGCCTAAGGACACTTGTCCAACATCCCATCCCGAAGTGGGCACCTGGTCCCAAGATAGGTTACGACAGATGCTCTTATGCACCTTACAACTGTCAGAGAATCCGTCATACACTGACTAAAAATATCATATTCCTCTTACATGTCATAACCTCCCTTGACCACCCAAAGATGCATTTCTCTCGTGCAGAGATACTCACCAACACTTGTCATTAATTAAAAATTGTTTGAGGTTTCGGGGGCGTTGCCCCCAAGCCCCCACGAGGGCGCTGCCCCTTGACCCCACCCTGTACCACGACAGGGAGTGCGCCAGGGGTGCTGCCCCTGGATTTCGCAAGGGGCTACACCCCTTGACCCCGTCTTGGGGGCGCTGCCCCCAAACCCTCGTTAATTATTCAAGGGGGAAACTGCAGCTGCCAAAGTCACCAAAATTTATCCTCCTACATATACACAAGGTGCTGACTATGCCAACTCAATATGGGATAAATAAATACAGCATTAGGAATTTGCAAAGGTTGAGACACCTTAATTCCCAACACTTCTCAATTTCTTAAATGTTTCAAATACATCAAATTTCTACCTGAGAAAATAAATCCAAACCTTTCTAGTTTTATCATCTATGAATGTAACATAATACCGAGAGCCACTAAGAAAAGATACCTGAGCCAGTCCCCATACATCTGTATGCACAAGCTCCAACTTTTCATCTTTCTTTTGTTTCCCATCCTTGAAAAACCTGACTCTCTTTTGTTATTGTAGTCATGATATTTCCACAGTCCATGTTATTGAATCGTGGTGCTTCTGGATAAAACTATGTATTTCTTTTTTGCTAGTCATGATATTTCCACTCTCTTTTGTTTGCCATACACACAACTTTCACAGAAATCTATATTAATATATTTCAGACCTGGTAAAACTTTTTTAGAATGAAGTACCTTCATACCTTTTTCACTCATATGCCCAAGTCTGTTATGCCACAGTGCTGTCTCAGAACCTGCAGCAACTATTTCAGACTCTTCCTGCAAACCTATAGCAACTGTTCCTGAACCTGTTTATTTTTTCTCTGCAACAGCTAAGGTAGAAGGAACAGTATGACCTATACAAACATATAAGGTGCCTACTTTCACACCTTTTGCTACTATTAAGGCACCTCTTGAAACCCTCCAATTTTTATCAGTAAATGTAACAATGCAACCTTCATCAACTAGTTGCCCTGCTAAAATTAAATTCTTACTCAGCCTTGGAACATGCCATACCTTTTGTAGTAGCCAATGATTCCCATTCTGCAACTTAATCTTGATTCTTCCCTTTCCAACAATCTGACAGAGTTTGTTATCTCCCAAATAAACTAGCCCAAAATCCCCTTGGACATAATCAAGAAAATAACTTCTATGGGGCATAGCATGAAATGAGGCCCCTGAATCTAAAACCCATGAATCATCAACATTATCTAGGGAAAGAATCAAAGCATCATCTTCAGATTTATTACTTAAAACATTTGCCTCCTTATTACCTTTTTATTTGTCTCCTTTATTCTTCTAAGACTAGCAATCTTTCTTCAGATCACCTGGTTTCCCACAATACCAACAATCCTTATGTTCTTTAAATTAGGATCTCTTGTCTTTTGATTTTCCTCGTGACTTCCCATGATCTCCAGAACCTTTTCCTCTCTCCTTTGATCTGCCTTGGCTTTCTGCATTCAAAACACTACCTGATGTGTGTAAGGAAATGTGAGCATCTCAGAACGTATTTCTAAGAACAGTGGTGTCTTCGACAGATTTAAATTCTTTTCAATTACTTCAAAAACATGCACAACTATGCCATTAAAGCAAAAACTGACAGAACATTTCCAACATTGACCCTTAGAGGAAAACACAAGCGAACATTAACCAGTTTCAACAGTAGAGACATTAAACATGAAAGACAGAACAAGAACACAGATTTACGTGGGGAAAACCCTTATGGGTAAAAAACTCCACACTCCAAATCACAGAGCCATTGTATTATTCAACAACCAAACAGTTACAATACATTTACAGGCTCATAGCCTTTATAGGAGATTAACATCTTGTTCCTTCTGAAGAATATCTAACAGTATAACCCTGCACAAAGTTCTCCAACACTCGATTGGTTCTTCATACTGTTATCGTGCCACAAATAGCACACAGTACAGAACTTCACCTTCTCAGCCAGAACCCTTTCACCTGAACTCTGTTTACACTCTCTCCTCAGTCCTTTTACATACTATTAACATGTTGTGTACAACATACAGCATAGGACTTCACAGAAGGAGAAAACCATAGCTCACCAGATTGATCGCACTGTCCAACTCGCTCTCACTCTATCTATTCCCAATTGCTTTTAGCAATCTAATTAAGAAACTCATGCAACTGACCGTTCGTTCCAACTGCCCAGCATCGCTGTCTTCCAATCGTCCAAACCGTCGCTTCTAACCGTTCATATATTCATGAGAAACTTTAGTCCCACATGCATTCGTCATCGGGTGACTTTCTAGTTTATAGACTCAACCACTTAGTAAGACTATTGTCGGCACTTTTGCTTTCGACGACCCCAGTCTAACCTCATCGGTGTAATTCAAAACCATCGGCCAACCACTCAGTATTCACAGCGACGAGTCCTTGTCCCACCGATGCCCAAGACTTCGTGCCTTCATCAGAATAACAGAACCATCGAAAAGACATCGACCTTTGATGTAACTTCATCCTTCTTCGCCGACCACGTTCCTCTCGCCAATGCCAAACTTTCGCCAACTCCCATCGGTAAGACAGTTCATATCGGAGCAACATCCCTAGGTTGGTTGAACTTGTTGAACCATTGAACCTTGACACGAGGTTCAAGCCTTTCATTGGGAAGACACTATCGTCGGAGTGATATCTTCAGCTAAGTCCGATAGCTAGAGTCAAGCCGATGGACCATTGAACCACTGAACCGATGAACCATTGAACCTATCCCGTTGAACCAAGGAACCAATGCCGCCGAACCATTGAACCAAGGAACCAATGCCGTTGAACCAAGGAACCTTTGAGCTATTGAACCTGTAATCTGAGTCACTAGTACTCAACAATGTGGACCCTCCTGAGCTTTTTTGTCGCATTTCCTCACTAAGGATAACACCAACAACATCATCAAATTTCAAAGTGTTTGAACCAAAGACAGAGTTACATTCTTTACCAAGCTATTCCAGCTTTCTGGCAAAGAACATAAAACTAAGAGAGCCCTCACCTCTTCATCAAATTTCACTTTTACAGAAGTTAACTGACTGATAATTGTATTAAACTCATTTAAATGATCTGTCATAGATCCACCTTCAATCATTTTCAGATTAAACAAACGCTTCATGAGAAATACCTTATTTGAGGCTGAGGGTTTTTCATACAATTTAGCCAAAGCTTTCATCAGTTCACTTGTTGTCGTCGCTTCTGTTATATTAAACGCCACCAATGGTGCTAGGCACAACTGAATGGTTCCCAGTGCCTTTCTGTCTAGAAGATTCCAATCCTCATCAGTCATTGTTGTCAGTTTCTTAGCTATTCCTTCCAACGACCTCCATAAATCTTTCTAATAGAGATAATCCTTCATCTGCATCTTCCATAACTGATAGTTCTGTCCATTGAATTTATCTACCTTTAATTTACCCTTGTCCGTCATTGCTCCCACTTAACCGTGAGACTCTCACTCAACTATGAGACCTTCTTGCAGATGATAATCAAATACAACCCGCTCTGATACCACTTGTTAGGGTTAGCCGACAGAAGATATCAATTAAATGCAAATAAAGATTAAACAGAGGAATGAAAATACACATAAATAATGACAATGAGAGACAAGTTTTAACGTGGTTCACCCAAACCTGGGCTACATCCACCAACAGAGAGTCTAATATTATTATCCAGAAAATCAAACTGATTACAACTAGCAATCCTTGTAACTCAATATCACTTCAAAATGCTACAATACATCAATGGAAACCCTAACCCTTAGCCGCTTTTATCAAGCCTTGTGTCGGTTACAAAAATAGGGTTTTTTGTTGGCCAATAGAAAAATAACTCTCGACGCCTTTATAAAATAATAAAAACTGTTTAAGGCTTCGAGGGCGCTGCCCCTGAACCCCGCAAGGGGTGCTGCCCCTAAACAAAAACAATTACTTACTCATAAATTAGTCTTATAACATAAGTACAAATAACTCCCTGACTAAATCTTTTCTCTGTATTCTTTTATACCAATTATGATTCCACATAAAAGTTGTCAGGTCCCTGCCATGTGACCATCATCTCAAAATGTTGCGTGCTTCAGTACCTACTTATTTTTATGCAGGAAATTCAGTACTGTTAACTTCACCCCACCTTTCTATTTTGAACAGTCAGATGTGACAGTAGTGCAAGCCCAACATAGGACACATGAATTAATTTACTAATCTCCAAGGAATACCCCGTCTTGGGGGAGTTGCCCCCAAACCCCCGCAAGGGGCGCTGCCCCTTGACCCCGTTAAATAATTTGGGCAGAAATCGCGCCATTAAAAGTGGGGTAAATTTAACCTCTGAGTCTAATTAGGCTCCATATAACATCTCATGCAATTAAATAATCCTAAATTATTTAATTAATCCTAAATTCCTCTATCCCAAAGTCCTAATTTCATAAATCCACATCACCTTTCCACATCATTCTTCCACCTCACCATGTTGCACACATAATTAAATATTTAATTAGCTAATATTCCCTCACCCACATGTCCTATTTATCCTCCAATCAAATTATTTAACTCATCAATCAAATTAATTAACTAATTAGTCAATTGAGTTCACTGGGCAATCAATTCAGTCAACTCTCTAATCAGCTCAGTTCACTGATCAATCAACTCAATTCACTGATCAACCTATGTAGTTAACTCTCCAATCAGATTTGTTAACTCCCTTAACTCATGAAAGAGGCTTGGACACTTGTCCTCTTTTGATTTCTGCACATTCTCTCAAGCTTCCTCAACTGTACACATCACAGGTAATTCCTCCAGTCATGGATCTATTGACACTTGGATTTGGCCTATCTCGAGCCTATAAAAGGAACCCTCATTCCCTCATTTTACAATCCACTCAAGCTTTTGCAATCTTACTCTGTAGAAATCCTACCAGCGTGCCTTTGACAAAGTATCCTCATTGCATTTGCATAATCCCATTATCATCATAATCATCCAACCATGTCTCCATTATCCATCATCCATATTCATTAGAATTGCATTGTAGTTTAGTCTTCATTACATATTCCAATCACAACCATTCTCCTATTGTCATCTTCAACAACAAGGAAGTACAACTTCTGAGAGCTAAAATCAAACACAAGATCAATACGAGATAGGTAACAATGGAAGCTACGAGGTAAATCGGTCTATGAAGGTAATATCTTTGTTTACTGTATTTGCATCAATTTCATTGAGTTATTGGATATTTAGTTGTTTAATACTATTGTTCACATTTTCCTCTAACATTTATGGCGCCCACCATGGGGCCTTGCCCCATTTTTAACCTCCATTTGAGTTTTTTGTGAAGCTACTGTCGTAACATGTCGATTCGGCGCATTCACATTCTAGTTCTGCGCATTTACGGTTTCCTATTGCGCATTCATCTTTCTGTGCATTCACCCCGTTTTGTTGTGCATATAACGTTTATGCGCATTCGTCAAGCAGTCATGCACATCCATTACTTCTTTCTATGCATTCACTTATCTGCGCATGTATTGAACTGTCCTGCGCATTCACATTCTCTTTCTGCGCATATGTTTCTGATAGAAAAAATTGTATTGATTTTTGCAAAGATCTCCGTACTAATTCTTCTGGCAGGTGTAGGAGCATTGTTTAGTCATTTAGCTACATCATAAGTTCATCTAGATTTAATTAGGGAGGAGTAATTTGATATCTTCATGCAAATTTTCACTTAGATCTAATTAGGAGGAAGTAAGCTATATTTTGCATTACAACTCACACATAGTCCCAACCTAGGTGGATAAAACTGAACAAATATTTCAAGTCAATCTAGCAATTACAAATCTCTCATCTAGCTTAAATTAAAGGAAAGCAATTTGTTTCATCCTTCAACAACAATATTCACATAGATTTGTTTAGGGGGATAAAAATGAACCATCTTTTCAAAGTTTTTGCTATCTTGTCAAATAGATTGTGCTTGGTAGATTAAACACACTTAGTTTTTTTTTAATTTTTAACTAGGAGGATAAAGAACCAGTGTACTTTGTGCTTGAAAATGATGATAGAACTATGCTCTCCCCTTTCTTGGGTGACCAAAATGCCAAACTCATCATTTTATTTGTATAACCTTTAGAAGAGGCATGCCCTTGGAATTTCATCCTTCAAAGCGGGATGATCTCGAGCGATAACGAGCTAAAGCCAAGCCACTTCCAAGTTGCTATAAATAAATTGTGTTTGTGATGAAAATCGCAAACAACGGGTACTGTTGTGTTACATCGACAAATGTTTCCCCCAAAGCCTTGTAGAGCGTAACCTATGCAGGCTGGGAAGCCTTCTTATCAGAGCGAATTGCTGCATGTGTAACCACCTGAACAAATGTCCATACTAAAAATCCATTTGTCTTAGAAAATCCAAAAACCCCTATGTGTTGATGCAAGAGGTCAAACCTCTGAAGCCATCCAACATCATACACTCATCTAGTGTGGAGACAGAAAGTTCAACACTTCGGAGGAACTGTAACTTGGTACGTGTGAGAAGTGAGTGCCGTGGAGGGGAGCCGGTGCTACCAAGTTACTAACTGTCTGCCTTTATGTAAGTGGCTGGAGTAAAATCCAAGTTGGAATTCAATGAATATTGTCCTTGTCATCCTTAGGATTGTACTTGTTTATTTTTACATTTATCAAAAGGGAAATAAAAAAAATCATGACAACATCTTGCTTGTTGTGTTTTCTGGCAATAACTTGAGTCAAAAATAGTACTTCAAACTTTTGAACATCCTAGGAAAACGTGCAAACAAGCCAATATTGACAAACTACAACAAAAAGCAAAACTTCTACAAACCTGTGCATTTACATCGTATTGCTACGCATCTACCAAATCTTGCTGCGCATTTACTTCTGTTGCGCATTCACATAGTATTGATGCGCATATACATCACCTTGTTGCACATATACCCTTTCTGCGCATTCACAATGCAGTTCTGTACATATACAACGCATCCCTACACATACAGAGCTACGCATACACAACACAAAGCTGCGCATTTGCTAAATATTCCTACGCATCTGATGCTGCGCATTCACAATAGAAAGCTATTCCATACATTTTGAGGCAAAACTGAAATCATTTTTGGATACCCTTTTTGCTCTAGTTTTCACTTGGAAAATAATTTCAACCTTGCAAACTCACCTTCATACCATTTTCACAACTTCACCTTGGCATACCACTATCTTGCTATGCAAAAACATCCAAACCAAGATTTTCATCTAGGCATTATTGAGACTCTACAAAAATCAAACAAAATCTAGTTAGTTTCATAACAGAATCAATCATCCTTCACCTCGAAAATGTGCTAGTGTAATCTTGATAAGAGAATAGTCTATATCAATAGTGGTGATCAACTATCCCTATTTTGACTACCTTTTAGCTCAAGAGCACACTGTTTGAACAACATAGATCAATATGAAACCTTAGCAAAATCTTATCAAAACCGTATCCAACCAAACTCACCCTCACATCATTTTCATACCAAAACATCAAAACCATATCCAACCAAACTCACAATCCAACTTCTCTCACATCCAAAAATTGCATGGTTCAAACTAGATCTAGATCTAAACAAAAACAAAAAATGGGTTCCTTTCACAATAGTGGGCATAATTTTGATGATGAGGAGATTAGTTAAGAGGAAATCCTTAAACAACTTCAAGATCCAAAATTCCTAAAGATGATGGATAGGGTCATTGCCACGGGTCCTCATAAATATTTTCTCATGCTAGCTCAACAAGGAGCTAAGTTGCCCTCAGATTTTGATGTCTCAAATCTAAGAGAGAACAATTCCTCAAATGAAGCTAAGTCTTCGAAAGATGGCTCCAAAAATGATAAAGATGCCCCCAAAACTGACACAGATGCTTCTAAATCACAAAAGGCTAAGGATACACTCAATCCCTTGGACACATTAACGACACAAATACAAGCCTTGCAAAAATAGTTGGTAGATATCCAAAGTGGGACAACAACAAAACATTACTCCCTTAAAGATATTTCCTCATATCCCTCTGATAAATCTTTGCTCATGATACCTTTTCCCTCAAGATTTGAGGTTCCTAAATTCGACAAGTATAGAGGAAAAGGTGATCCAAGAGATCATATAAGGGAATTTAGCCCAGCATGCCTAGAAGTCGCACACAATGAAACATATCTTATGTGACTATTCCCATGAAGCTTAGGAGGCCAAGTAATGGAATGGTTCTCCCGCCTACCTCCCGGCATTCACACTTTTGATGAGCTAGTGGATAAATTTGTAACACATTTCTCATATAATATCGAACATGAAATATCCATGTTAGACCTTTGTAATAACAAACAAAATGGGGGAGAATCCTTCTCCTCTTTCCTACAAAGATGGAGGCAACTTGCAAGCAAGTGTCCCTATCATATATCAGAGAAACAAATGATAGAAATGTTTGTTCACAACCTAACCATGGAACTGGGTTATCAAATCCAAATACAATGCCCAACTACGTTTAGTAAGGTCATTGAAATGGGGCTACTCATTGAGAAAGATTTGATAACAAAAGGGCAATTTAAGCTATACAAAGACACCCTTAGCTCTAACAAAAATGCAGACAAGTCGCGATTTTGGACCAAGAACAAACCCATTGTAAATGATAGTGTGGTGGATGCTAAAATGTGGTGCAAAAGCAACCTATCTTCAATCTATCAAAACCACAAAATAGTACACCCTCCAGCAAGCCTCAAAGCAATGAGTAAAGACCCACCAACTTTCCTCCTAGGAGAAAATTCACACCACTAGGAGAGTCTCTCGAATCCGCCCTTAGGAAGTTAATTGGGGGTAACCTCATAACACTTCCACTGGTGCGTGATTATGAACCAAAATTTAATCCCTCTTGGTGGAATAATGTCGACTTTTGCAAGTATCACAAAAACAAAGGACATAAAACTAATGATTGTCAAGCACTAAAACATGCCATCCAAGACCTATTGGATAAAAAACGGATATCAATTGAAGGGCATACATCTAATGAAGAGCATATAGCATTAAAAAATCCTCTTCCTCACTATGAGAATGGAGGATCATCCAATCAAAACAACAACGATGCTGACAAAGAAAACTATAATAACATTTCTTACAAATACACCGTAAATCATATCTCACAAAGTGATTTGCACATCAATGTAATCACTATCAATAATAATCTCGACTATAATGTGACCACTCATCGAGGAAACATTACTCTATAAGGAGCTCAACCAAAGTCCTCATCCACATCGAACCAATACAACATCCTTGATCAAGTCCATAAAACACCTGTACACATCCATTTTGGAGTTATTGCGTCTATCCTCGTCCCACAAAGCCATCTTGGAGAAAGCACTCTTGGAAACAACTGTTCCTACAAACCTTGCTCAAGAGCAATTCCAAGCTATGGTAGGTCATCTAACCACACCACATTTCTTATATTTCACAGAGAAAGATGATATGTCCATCAACCAACCACACAATGCATCTCTCCACATTGAAGCCCAACTCCACAAACACTGAATAAAAAGGGTCCTAATAGATGGAGGTGCTGGTTTAAATATATGCACATTAAAGTTAATCCTTGCATTGGGGTTTTCACAAAATGTCGTTGATCCTAAAAAGAAAATAACTATCAAGGCATATGACGAAGAAGAGATAACTTCCAAAGGAACTGTAGTCTTGCCAATACGGGTTGGGTTAGTAGAGAGAGATGTTGTGTGCCAAGTTCTAGATATGGAGCTAGCATATAACATTCTTCTAGGTAGACCTTGGATCCATGCAATGAAGGATGTTCCATCAACATACCATCAATGTATGAAGTTCTCACATAATGGACAAGAAATTACCATACAAGGTGACCCTGACCCATTTTAGTATTGCAACAACATCCAATCAAACCCAGACGTGGTAATCCCCACCAATTGAGCAGCTTCCTCTTCTTCAAACCATGTGGATCCAAGTTCTCTAGCTTCTACCTCCAGAACATCAGATCTTAAAGTCAAAGTCAAGGACAAAGGCATTGGAGAATATGTCATTGAACAAACATTTTGTCTAGCAGAACTGCCTCTATCACCAAGATCATATGGAAAACCATTACCGAACAATGCCATGTCATTGGAGACTTCTAAAGGTCCTTTCATTAGATGGGGAAACATATCAGATGAGAGTGATGACAAAGATGTCTTACAGTGGCTTTACAAAGATGAAGATAGTGAAACCACACCAAATGATCATCAACCAAAGCTACCCACTGCACAGTATGGTCAAGGGTTTTCTATTTCACAAAGGATGGGATATGAAGGACATGGACCCATAGATTAAGGAAAGAAAGTCTCATAGAACCAATTAAACCCTCTACCTCCACAACCTGAGACACTACTGGGTTGGGATACAAGGGTAAGGAGAAGATCAAATGTAAGGAGAAACTCCAGACAAAAGATAAACAAGCAGTTACCACTAACTTCATAGAACAGCTTCACCGACTATAGGAATGGAGTGAAACAGATTTCAATGAGTATGAATGGGACAACCTCTTAGAAATGTCTTGTGAAGATAAAGAGGTTGATGTGGTTCAATAGTATAACTCTACTTATACGACGCATGAGGGACAAAACCCTAGGGCTAGATCGCTAGAGTTTGATCCGCAATATGACAAACGTGAACTTCTGTTAGACTTAGGGCACACAACTGAGAGGGGGGGTGAATCAGTTGTGCAAAACTTTCTCCAATTAAACTCTTAAATCTTCTTAGTGATTAGCAGTATATTAATCATGAACCATAATGCATTCAAATCAAGAGCAGAAACACATCAACACATAAGACACGAAGATTTTAATGTGGAAAACCCGGTTAAGGGAAAAACCACAGGGTGATTAACCCAAGATTGTATTCTCTGTTAGAAGAATAGAAAGAACAAAATGGCACATGCCAATTAGGGCTCACTGCCCAAGCACACTTCTCACAAGAGGCTCACTGCCTACAAGAGACACACTGTCTACAAAGAAATAAGTATTACATACATGAACTAGAGAATAGCATCTTCACCATGCTTGAATCAGTTCCATTTAAGCCCAATACTTCTGCTCTGCCTCTCTCTCCTCCTCGCTACCACACTCTCATCACAACAAGGACAACTTAAAAATGACTTCGTAATCCCTTATTTATACAAGGCATCAACTTAGGAATGATCATCTAAGTCGGCAACCATTCACAAGATCATCCGCAAGATGCATAACTCATCCAGTCGACCTGTCTCAAGAAGAACACCATCATCCAGAAGATATTCTTCAATTGCAGGTTCCAACTCTAATGTGGACCACCAAAATGAATTAGACACGATCCAAAGACCACCACAAGCTTTCCTGAATCACCAAGAACATCCACACTTATCTACTTACTGAGATCCTTCTCTCCTTCATCTGGAACCTCAAGAACAGAGTCTGTCATTACTATCACAAAAGAATAGATGTTTGCGGACCTTCAAACCATGAACCAATCAAGTTGACACTTCACAAAGACTTTCTCAACACTCCCTCAAATCCGCAGAACAGGACAATACATTTCTGGATCTTACTAGACCTATCTGTCTCACTTTGTTACCACTGAACACCTGCCAGAACCGGTTTAACTTGAACAGCCACAACTTCTTCATATCTTCATGCGGACCTTTGAAATCTCTACTGGAGCACTTTAAGACACATAGCTACAAACCCTTTAAACTGCATCCTCTGATCCTCATCCTATCTTGGACTTATACCTTACTATTATCACTGTTCTTCATTGTTCCTGATTGAGGCTGATTTCCTTAGTATCCTCAGCACACAGCTCATCCAATCCTTATCATTAATGCAATAGAAGTATGTTGACATCAATGACAACACCGGTTAGGCCCATACTTGCAACAATCTCCCCCTTTGTCATTGATGGCAACATATGATGTGAAAAACCATCAAGACAAGAACTTCTCCTTACTGTCACAACTCCCCCTATCAGCAACAACCATTCGCATGTCTTCTCTCACTTTACTGCTCCCCTTTTGATCAGCAACCACTTGTTTTTCACATGTCTTCTCTCCCCCTTTGACATCAATGGCAAAGGGCTCATACTTGCAATTCCACCAATTCAGAATCATACCTGCTGCTCCCCCTGAGTAGCAACTCCCCAACATCAATCCAGATCACAAGATGTGACTGTGATACCCACCAGACTGATGCATATTAGTACACCTTAGTTCATCACCCGAGGAGCAATAACCCCTAACTTCTCCCTGAGAAACTCAAAAGAGTCCTTAGGTAGAGGTTTAGTAAAGATATCTACAATCTGATCCTTGGAAGGCACAAACTCCAATCTGACTTCATTCTTATTCACTTGCTCTCTCAAAAAGTGAAACTTGATGGATATACGTTTAGTCTTTGAATGCAACACCGGATTCTTAGATATGTTTATTGCACTTGAATTATCACAGAAGATTGTGATAGGTTCCTCATACTCCACTTTGATATCTCTTAGCATCTGCTTCATCCACAAAACTTGAGTACAACTACCTACTGCTGCAATATATTATGCTTCAGTTGTAGACAGAGATATTGCCTCTTGTTTCTTGCTTAGCCAAGAGACCAATCTCTTCCCCAAAAGGAAAGCTCCACCACTGGTACTCTTCTGGTCATCCACATCTCTTGCCCAATCCGCATCTGTATATGCATGAAGAGAGAAATCATGATCTCTAAGATACCACAAACCATACTCAACTGTCCCTTTTAGATATCTAAAAATCCTCTTGATTGCCATGACATGAGATTCTCTAGGATCAGCCTAGAATCAAGCAACAAGAGCAACAGCCTACATAATGTCTGGTCTAGTTTGAGTGAGATACAATAGTCCTCCAATCATTGACCTGTACTTTATCTGATCAGCCTTAGGAGAATCATCATCTTTGCTCAATTTACATCTGGTTGCCATGGGAGTAATCATTGGTTTTGAGTCTTCCATCCCAAATTTCTTCAACAATTCTTTCACATATTTGGTTTGAGAGATGAATATTCATTTCTTTGTTTGAGTGATTTACAGACCCAAGAAGAAATTCATTTCACCAAGCATGGACATCTCAAACTCACTTTTCATTTGATTTGCAAAGGTTTTACACATACTGTCTCTTCATCCAAAAATGAAGTCATCCACAAATACTTCAACAATCAAGATGTTTTCATGATCAATTTTGAAATACAAATTACTATCAGTAGTACCTTTGTTGAAACCAATCTTCAAGAGATGCTTATCCAATCTTTCATACCAGGCTCTTGGGGCTTGCTTCAGTCCATACAGTGCCTTCTTCAACTTGTAGACCATATCACCATGATCAGACAATTGAAATCCATCCGGTTGCTTAATGTACACTTCTTCTTCCAAGTCACCATTCAGGAAGGCAGACTTGACATCCATCTGATACACTTTGAAATCTTTGAAGGCAGCAAATACAAGAAATAATCTGACTACTTCAATTCTTGCCACCAGAGCAAAAGTTTCTTCAAAATCAATTCCTTCTATTTGGAGTAACCCTTGCAGACCAATCTGGCTTTATTTCTTATTACTTCACCAACTTCATTCAGTTTGTTCCGGAAAACCCATTTTGTTCCAATCACATTCTTGTTTCTAGGCCTGGGAACAAGATCCCAAGTGTGATTTTTCTCTATTTGCACCAGCTCTTCCTCCATTGCTTTAGTCCAATTTTCATGATTGCAAGCTTCATTCACTGTCTTAGGTTCAATCTTTGAAATCAGACAATACTCTTCTAAATCTTGATCAATTCTCCTTCTTGTTTGTACTCCTTTGCTCTTATCACCTATGATCTGATCTTCAGAGTGGTTCAGTCTTACATACCTGGGAATTTTGGGAATTTCTTGCACTTCAGATTCTTGATCAAGCTCATTGAAACTCATTTCTTCTTCCTGGTTTACCGGATTAGCTTGAATCTGACTAACAGATGAGGCTTGGGCTCCTTGAGTCAGAACACCATTCTGATCATCTTCATCATATTCATAAAACTTTGAGGGTTTCTCAATTCTTTCATCAACCGTCACATTTGTACTTTATATCATCTTTCTCAGTCTTTTGTTATAACACCGGTATGCTTTGCTTTGAGTAGAGTAACCCAAGAATATTCCTTCATCACTTCTAGCATAAAACTTTCGTAGATCATCTCTTTTAATGTAACATTTGCTACCAAAAACTCTGAAATATCTCACAGTAGGAGTGATGCCAAACCAAAGTTCATAAGGAGTCTTATCAATATTGTTTCTGATTTGAACTCGATTGAGAGTATAGACTGCAGTGCTAATAGCTTCTCTCCAATAGATGTGAGGAACATTTGCTTCCATCATCATGGTCCTAGATGCTTCCTATATGGTCCAGTTCTTTCTTTCCACTACTCCATTCTGCTGTGGAGTCCTAGGAGCAGACAACTGTCTCTTTATTCCATGTTTCTCACAGAACTCTATGAACTCACCATATGTGAATTCTCCACCTCTATTAGACCTCAGACATTTCAATTTTAATCCAGTTTCATTCTCTACCATAGCCTTGAATATTTTGAATTTCTCAAAATCTTCTGATTTCTCTTTCAGAAAAGTTACCCACATCATCCAGGAATAGTCATCAATTAGTAACATGAAGTATCTATCACCTTGCATACTCCTGATTCTTGCTGGGCCACAAAGGTCAGTATGAACTAAGTCCAATAATCTGGTAGAAGATAGTTCCTTACTCTTGAATGTGATTCTACTCAACTTACCCAACTGACATTCTTTGCACAAGCTATTAGTAGGTTTCACCAATTTTGAAAGATCTCTTACAGCCTGAGTATTGCTTATCTTGATGATATTATCAAAATTTACATGACACATTCTCTTATGCCATAACCAACTCTGATCAACTTGAACAAATAAGCAACTTTTACCAGTACCAACCAAGTGGAAGATATTACCTTTAGTTTGGGTACCGGATGCAATCTCTGTTCCAGAGCTTTCAAAGATCTTACATTTTCTATTCTTGAACTAGAGATCATAGCATTTGTCCACCAACTGTCCAACACTGAGAAGATTGTGCTTCAAGCCTTCAACATATAGAACATTATCAGTTTTGTTCCTTCCATCAAAAGAAATAGTTCCTCTTCATCTGATTCTACCAGTAGAATTATCACCAAATTTCACCACTCCTTCATACCTTTCCAAATCTATGAACTTATTTTTGTCACCTGTCATATGGTGAGAGCAACCACTGTCAATGACCCAATCATCCTTTTCTTCAACTTGGGCAGCCAGAGCTCTTTCTACAACTTTATGATTGATAGATACAAAGGATATTAGTTCTTCTTCCTTGACGGCAATAAACACCCATTCACTTCCGGATTTGTTTCCTGTCTCTGATTCATCATCTGTTACTCCTTCATTATCATCTTCTTCATGAACATAGTAACAATTCTTTTGGAACCTTGATCTGTTAGGATTTGGCCTTGAAAATCTTTCCAGACATCTTGAGGCAAAATGACCAATCTTATTGCAGTTAAAACACTTAAAAGCCAATTTTCCTTCATACTTATCGGATCCTCTTGGCAGTCTCTTTGCAATGAGGGCTTCAAGTTGAGTAGTTTCTACTTCTTTTTCTTCCAGGTCTTTTCTTGCTTTTTCATACCATGACAGTTTCCTTGATGAGTTCTCTCCCGGATGAAACCTTTGTTTACCTTTAACAGAGGCACTGGCTTTGAATGCAGATTCAATCTTGGGGGGATCATCTCCAAACTTGGTCATTTCAAATGCAGCCAATTTGCTAGCCAATTGATCTCTTGTGACAATTGTATGGGCTTTGAATTCATCAATGGCAGCAACCTTGATTTTGTAAGAAGCAGGAAGGGATCTGAGAATTTTGCCAACAATCTCATTTTCATCCAAGACTCCACCAACATTTTTAATTCCACAAACAAGTTCATTTACTCTTGGCATAAAGGTAGCAATATTTTCATCATCTCTCATCTTCAAGTTTTCAAATTTCCCTTTCAGACTCTGTAATCTTGCACATTTAACATACTGGTCTCCATGCAAAAGTTCCAGTTTTTTCCAAATCTCAAAAGCAGTTGGTAGGTCAATAACATTTGAGAGTTCTGAATCAAATAATGTGCTTAGAAGAGCTTCTATAGTCCGCAGATTGTTTTCAGCATCTGTGATTTCATTTGGAGCTTTCGGACCACCCTGTGGAGGTACATACTGTGTTGTAACCATGGTCCAGTATGCCATTCCCATGCATTGCAAGTGACACTTCATGTGACCTTTCCATTTATTAAAATTTGTTCCATCAAACTTTGGACTATCCTTCTTGTAGGACGACATCCTGGATCTCCTCAAGCAGTTAAGCTCTTTTTAGAGGAGCTTGGCTCTGATACCAATTGTTAGACTTAGGGCACACAACTGAGAGGGGGGGTGAATCAGTTGTGCAAAAATTTCTCCAATTAAACACTTAAATCTTCTTAGTGATTAGCAGTATATTAATCATGAACCATAATGCATTCAAATCAAGAGCAGAAACACATCAACACATAAGACACCAAGATTTTGATGTGGAAAACCCGGTTAAGGGAAAAACCACGGGGTGATTAACCCAAGATTGTATTCTCTGTTAGAAGAATAGAAAGAATAAAATGACACATGCCAATTAGGGCTCACTACCCGAGCACACTGCTCACAAGAGGCTCACTGCCTACAAGAGACACATTGTCTACAAAGAAATAAGTATTACATACATGAACTAGAGAATAGCATCTTCACCATGCTTGAATCAGTTCCATTTAAGTCCAATACTTCTGCTCTGCCTTTCGCTCTCCTCCTTGCTACCACACTCTCATGACAATAAGGACAACTTCAAAATGACTTCACAATCCCTTATTTATACAAGGCAGCAACTTAGGAATGATCATCTAAGTCGGCAACCATTCACAAGATCATCCACAAGATGCATAACTCATCCGGTTGGCCTGTCTCAGGAAGAACACCATCATCCAGAAGATATTCTTCAATTGCAGGTTCCAACTCCAATGCGGACCACCAAAATGAATTAGACACGATCCAAAGACCACCACAAGCTTTCCTGAATCACCAAGAACATCCACACTTCATCCGCTTACTGAGATCCTTCTCTCCTTCATCCAGAACCTCAAGAACACAGTCTGTCATTACTGTCACAAAAGAATAGATGTTTGCGGACCTTCAAACCATGAACCAATCAAGTTGACACTTCACAAAGACTTTCTCAACACTCCCTCAAATTCACAGAACAGGACAATGCATTTCCAGATCTTACCGGACCTATCTGTCTCACTCCGTTACCACTGAACACCTGCCAGAACTGGTTTAACTTGAATAGTCACAACTTCTTCAAATCTTCATGCAAACCTCTGAAATCTCTGCTGGAGCACTTTAAGACACATAGCTACAAACCCTTTAAACTGCATCCTCTGATCCTCATCCTATCTTGGACTTATACCTTACTGTTATCACTGTTCTTCACTGTTCCTGATTAAGGCTGATTTCCTTAGTATCATTAGCACATAGCTCATCCAATCCTTATCATTAATGCAATGGAAGTATGTTGACATCAATGACAACACCGGTTAGGCCCATCCTTGCAATAACTTCATGAGGAGAGTACGATGTCACACTTGACAAACCAACTTGAGGAGAGTACCAAAATAGATTTTGTCAATACCTCTACCTATTCAAACAACCCCTCCATTCTAACTATCACCAGCTTTGAACCAGATCAACCTGATGACCCATTACCCTTAGTGCATCCTGAACTCATAGACTGGGATTTGCAAGACACCACCCCTGAGCTAGATACTTTCCAAAATGATGATGCTATCATTGATTACCTAGAGCTTAGGGACCATCTACCTGCAGGGGATCACAAAACTGGCTACGCCATAGAACTCAATGACAAGGCTTATTTTGGAGAGAGTGCCAAGCCTTTTAGTCGTAAAAATGTGAAAATAAAAGATAGATCTAATGGTGAAATCTGCTCTGCAACAGTGTTAGATCATGAAAATAGTAAAAAAATAAAAGGCGTATCCGATGGTGAAAACCTCTCTGAGGCGTCGAAGGATGAAAGGCTTGACACTCTTCCCAATCTGACACATCAGGAAAGGTCCTCAATTATGATTGAACCAGCAAAACTTGCTAGTATTGGAGCAAAAGACAACCCATGGATAATCCATATGACACAATCGTTGTCTGCACAAGAAAAGCCAGCATTCACCGAATTCTTCAAGTGGAAATAAATTAACTTTGCTTGGTCATATGCCGATATGTGAGGACTGGATCCCGATCTTATCATACATCAACTTTCACTAGCTCCAGGAGCTAAGCTAGTTAAACAGAAACTGAGAAAAATGCACCTATAGATAGCATTAAGGGTGAAGGAAGAATTGAAAAAGTTGCTCGATGTTGGTTTCATCAGACCAATAGATTAACCAGAGTGGATTTCAAATATAATTCTTGTTTCCAAACCAGATGGAAGAGTTAGATTGTGTAATGACTTTAGGGATCTGAACAAGGCTTGTCCAAAGGATGACTTTCCTTTGCCAAACATAGACATCATTGTAGATCTAACGGCAGGGTACACCATGTTGTCATTAATGGATGGGTTCTCCAGCTATAACCAAATCAAAATAGCACCAGAGGATTAGCACAAAATGGCATTCACATGTCCGTAGAGTACCTATTGTTGGTGCGTCATGGACTAAAGAATGCGGGGGCAACATACCAACACACAATGACTACAATCTTTTATGACATGATGCACACCATCATGGAAGATTATGTAGATGACATCCTAGCCAAGTAAATCACCAGAGAAGGCCATTTGTAGGTCTTAGACAATATTTTCACAAGACTAGAGCAATTTAATGTACGGTTAAATCCAAAAAAGTGTGTTTTTAGAGTTACATCCGGTAAACTCCTTGGATAGATCGTATCAACTAATGGAATAGAGGTGGACTCAACCAAGGTAAAAGCAATCATGGAAATGTTGCCACCTAAGAATCTGAGTCAGTTGCAGTCTCTACAAGGAAAGTTGCAGTCCATTAGAAGGTTTATCTCTCAACTAGAAGATAAGTGTCATCCATTCACACATCTCTTACACAAAAATGTTCCATTCAAATGGGATGACGTGTGAACAAGCATTTCAGAATCTAAAGGAGTATGTAATGAACCCACCTGTCTTGATGCCATCGATTCAGGGCAAGCCATTGCTACTCTACATCTCAGCTACACCCACAGTTCTTGGAGCTCTGCTAGCCCAACAAAACCACGAAGGAAAGGAACAAGCAATCTACTACATTAGTAGGACACTAATAGGTTATGAACTGCAGTATACACCAATTGAAAGAGCATGTCTTGTTGTTGTCTTTTCTTCACAAAAATGGAGACACTACATGCTCTCACACTCTATCAAGCTAGTGGCGAAGATTGACCCATTAAAATACCTACTCAGCAAAGCTACCCTAACAGGTAGAACATCTAAATGGGTCATGACACTCAATGAATTTGATATTGAGTATGTAGATAGAAGAGCAATAAAGGGGCAAGTCATTGCAGATCAGCTGGTGGATGCACCTTTGATAGATAACAATCCATTAAGCTTTTAATTTCTAGATGAGTCTATTTTTAACATCACTACCATAGCCTGGAAGCTTTACTTTGATGGGTCATATACTCAACATGGATTTGGAGTAGGAATCTTGCTGGTAACACCACAGGGAGATACAATCCCTAAGTCATACAGACTTATGGTTCAATGTACCAACAATGTCGCTGAGTATGAAGCACTAGTTATCGACATAAAGATGGCAGTAGAATGGAAGGTCAAGGAACTTCATGTATACGGGGACTCACAACTCGTCATTAATCAAGTAAATGACGATTATCAAACTAAGGATGAGAAGCTAATACCATACAAGCGTATGGTGGATGATTTCAAAGAGTATTTTGTTGTGATATCCTTCGAGTAGATGCCAAGATTGGAAAACAAAGCAGCAAATGCAATGGCTACTATTGCATCCCTCCTTGACATACTTGAAAATCTGTCATGTCCCCATATTAAGGTATTGTTTAAATTAAAGATTTAAACATCCTGATAAGACGGAGAAGCCACTTTGGATGGTAATCATGTATATAATAATATTAGTGGTAATAATATTATTATGTATATATTTTATATAATTAAAATATAATATATTTATTATATTTAGGAATAATAAATATAAATACAAATATAGATATTGTCAATTTAAATATTATGATAATTATAATAATTATAATATAAGATATTATTAAATATAATATCTATAAAATATAAATAATAATAATATAAATATAAATATTATTAATATAAATATAAATATTTAAATATAATAAACATAACATTATCTCATATAAGAGACAAGTCAAGTCAGCAATTAATAAGAGAAGAAGCCTTATATGGCAGTACACATATTCTACGTAGGATGTAATGAAGTCTAATAAAGAGGGCCGATTCCATAAGAAATGGAATCTTACTTTATAAATAACACATAAGGCAGTGCATGCCATAAGAAAAGGTATGTGATTTCTATTAAGAGCAGCAACTTATATTAAAAGCAACGAGTTGTATTAAGAGCAGCGATTAAATTAAAAGGTAAGTAATTTCATTTCTGAAGAGCAACGATTAGTGATATGATTAAAGTTTATATGAAGAGGTGTGTTTATGGAAAGAGATGTACATTGTGTGAAGTGGTGTGTCTCTAAATTCAAAGAGACATATGACTAGTATTTAAAGAAGAGGGATAAGAAGAAGATGGGAGATAGAAGGGGAAAAAGATAGATAATATACCCCAGCAGATACATGAATATAAGATGGGCATACATGGACATTGGGGAATAAATATAAAAATTTAGTCAAGAAAAATATATATAGTTCTGAGTTATAATCTGCAATAGGAAAATAAGAACATATACAACAGTTACAGTAGTAAGACAAAAGAGACCAGTAATCAGATAAGTAGCAGCCACCTTAGTAGGAAGTTTATATGTAGAATAATAAGGTTTATTTATTGTTCAATTATCCAATGTGCATGAAATTTGATATATGATCTTTCATAATTTTATACGTTTGGAACTAACGTTATTATAATGTTATGGTTACTATGATGGTCATTAATTCATGTACATAATCATTTAGATGTCATCTTCATAATTCATTATGCATGGCTGATATGATTTTGCAACTAAGTATGATTAGTTATTATGCATTAATGTGGATTCTTGTATGAATGTCAAGATTTCTATGATGAGGGAATTGAGGACCTACGAGGAGGGGAAATAGCGTTGGGATCATCTTCTAAGTACACCACCCCATGGTGGATGGTTGAGGCCTTCCACATTTGGGCCAAGGGGGCATGAGAGGTTGCCCCTGGGCTTAGAAGGAATGATATCTGGGACACCCTGCTATAGCTGCACCCCTAACCTTCCATCATGGAAATTAATTGAATCATAAGAGGAAGCAGAATGGTTTTGATAAGGGGAACGGTGATAGGACACCTCACTAGGCATGCCACCCCATATGGATGGCAAGAGGCCATATGGGGCTAAGAGGGGTGAAGCACCCGCTCTTGGGCCTAGGGTAGAGGGTTTCTTGGGCACCCTATCAAACCATTTTGTTCCAGGAATTAGAAACCCTAACCCTAAACTTGTGGGATTTGAATTTTTAGGGTAAAATTAGTATTGTTCCAATTGGGGACATTACAAAATCATCCTCGTTATGAGTTCTTGGTGGAGCCAGTTTCCCATCCATCTTATGAAATCCCAAAAACCAACACCATTTATCACATCGTAGGGTCTGATTCTCCCTTATATGGCAAAGTTTACACCTATCTGAAAGAGAATATCCTACCACTTGACCTATCAAAGAACCAGAAATGAACATTCATACGCTAAGCATCTTGATATACCATCATCACAGACACCCTATATTGACGAGGTTTAGATGGTACTCTCCTTAGGTGTTTGGATAGTGAGGAATATTAGACCGCTCTGAGTGAAGTACATGAAGGAATATGTGGGACACACTCTAGTGGTCCTACCTTGGCAAAGAAACTCATGCATCTCGGATACTATTGGCTAACTATGGAAAAAGACTCCTATCATTTTGTGAAGCGGTGCAAGAAATGCCAAAATCATAGTAATCTGATACACGCACCCACTCAAGAGTTGCAACCCTTAACGACACCTTGGACCTTCTACCAATGGGGACTTGATCTAGTAGGCAAGATTCACCCTTCATCCTCCAACGGCCACAAATTCATTATCATCGCCACTGAGTATTTCACGAAGTGGATTGAGGCCGTTCCATTATCCAACATCACAGGGAAACAAATCTCCTCTTTCATCCTTAACTACATCATATGCAAATATAGTATTCCACTATCCATTATCACAGATGATGAATAACCTTTCAAGAACCAGGATGTGAAAAAACTCTGTGATAAATTCCACATTCAACATTGCTTCTCCACTCTATACTAGCCGCAAGGTAACGACCAGGCTAAGGCATCGAACAAAACTATCTTGAAGATACTCAAAAAGACTGTCGATGAAGCTGGCCATGACTGGCATATGCAATTGAACCTCGCTCTGTGGGCCTACAGAACTAGTATACGCACTCCCACAGGTGCGACACCATATTCCCTCGTCTATGGCTCTGAAGCCATCTTACCTATAGAAGTTGAGTTACCTTCCCTCAAGGTGTTGTTAAAGGGTCTCATAAATGATGAGGAATATAGAGTATCAAAACTCTAGGAGCTAAAGATGCTAAAATAACGAAGACAACATGCCTTCAACCATCTTAAGGCATACCAGTAGAGAATGTCAAGAAGCTATAATCACAGGGTCAAACCACGAGTCTTCCAAGTGGGTGACTTAGTTCTAAGAGAGAATCCAATAAATCAACAAGATAGAGAGAAAAAAGGTAAGTTTGAATCCAATTGGCTAGGTCCCTATGTCATCATTGCTTCCTATGGATCAGGTGCTTATCAATTGGCCACATCAGAAGGTGAATTGTTTGATGATCCCATCAACAGCATGCATCTTCGCAAGTTCTACACCTAAAACCTCAATGCAAAAATAAAAATAAAAATGGAAAAATAGCAAAAAAATCATCCTCTGGTGAAAACCTGGTAAACAGACGCCTTGGATAGATACCATGATGAAAACCTGGCAAACAGGCGTCATGTGTATTTCAATTATCGTGCAAATAAAAAGTAAATGGTGAAAACCTGGAAACAGGCGTTATTTGTGATAAACCGGTCCCTCCATCTCTTAGGACTTCCGTCCTCATCTAGTCTTTTCTAAACCGCATCCACCCAATCACATTGGGATACCTACCATGGCTTGTTGTTCGCTTGTCCTTATCGCGTTATCCCACCAGACTATCAATCCAAACTTTCGTCCATCTTGTCATCCGTCCTCAACCAATCCATTGAACCATTGTCGAACTACGTCACCTCTAAGCTATCACGCAGGCAAGGCCATATTGATGAGCCCCCAAGGTTTTCCATCACCCATCCGTCTGTCCCATTCCACCTAATTTCCCATCACCTAGGTCCTAGGTCCTCATAGTCCGCACCCTGAACTACATTGCCTCTGCGTCGTCATGTAGGCAAGGCCATTTATCAATGAGCCCCCGAGGTACTAGGTCAGTCCCTTAGGGCCCGTTTCTTCATGTCTATTGTCAGTTCATCCATAATAAATTGATCCTTCACTTAATTGGGGTTAAATCCTCGACCTGGTTAGTGAATTGGATTTTTGAATGCTACAACTCAAAGGATAATAGCAAGCAACGTAGCAAAGCAAGCTTTAAAACATTGTCTTGGCAAGAAGACATTTAAACTACACCTGACAAATCCCAGCCTGCCCCTAAAACATCAAACGTGACTCTATCAAGTTATTGCAAGACAACATATATCTATGGCAAGAAGGTTTGCAATGGTTGTTTAAACATCTTATTATCAAGATTTGTTTTTTTTGTTATTATGTCTCCTATGCTACTCAAGGATGTAAAAAACTAGAGATGCTATGATGGAACATAATCATTTTATTTGTATGTTGTTTGTGGATTTATTTTTAGTAATGTGAAGCCTTTTCTAAAGACATGAGCAACATAATGATCATCGAGGACATTAGAGGACTAAACATGAAACAGGTGTAATCCTTGTCTGTTGATATGCAAGCAATACTCGGGTCATCTTGGTTCAATTATACTTAGATGCTTGTAATAACTTGCTAAATCAAAATCCATGTAAGTAATACTCAAGTCATCATGGTTTAATTATACCTAGATGCTTGTATTTTCTTACAACATTTTAAAAGCTCAATGATGAAACAAACTACTTCAAAAACTTGTATACGAAGATGACAAAATCCACATTCGTACATATCAAATTGCATTTCATTATAAGCATTTCATCCTTGGCCAAATCCAAGTGTTTCAAGATCTCAAGTTGCCCATTTATCCAAAGTTCTTTTAAAGTTACCCAGTTATTAAGTCCATTTCTTCTACAGTGTTCTTTTACTTTATGATTGAGTATACTTCGGACAACAAAAATAAATCATATTGCATTTGCATGTTATAAATAGGTGTGTCATCATATAGTATCATCACATTATGTGCATTAATGATATAAGCGTTTAGATCATGTTTGTGTTACGTATAAATGTTGTCATTTAGATACATGAGTTACCATAACATGTCATAAATCTTAAATCTCACAAAAACATAGATATCATAGTGTTTGCATATCACATCATCATCCATACATAAAGCAATTAGCACATCATATGTTGCATTTAAAATACCACCATAGTATGCATTAGGTCATCATAATGCATCAGAATATAGGAACATAAGCATGCATATAGGTCATCGTGACCATCATATATATCCTAGAAAACATCATGTCACATAGATACCAAGTGCATCATAGAGTCAAAAACATGTTAGAAGCATCGCATATTACCATAAATCATAAATAAACCATCATATAAAAACATCCATCCATAAATGCATATATAGATAGTCCATCAAACACTAGCTCATATATCATCATCATCATCATAAAAAAGAATAATAATGTCCAAGTGTACAATCATATTAGAAATAAAAGTACATATTGAAATGTCCATAATGTGGTGTATACAAAATACTACTGCCAAAATGATACATGTCTCAGAAAGCATCTAGGAGGCACTGCCTCCTGAGGGTGCTAGCTATTGTGGCTGACCATCCCAACCACCACCTGATGTCCCTGCACCTGATGTCCCCTTGTGTGGCCCCATCACCCCTCCACTCTTTGTAAAAGTCCTCCGTGACCTACTACGGTAGCTAGGGTGAAAACTGCCTGCTCGCCGCTCTGGGGGTACTCCCTGCTCATACAGCCCTCACCAGTAGAATATCTCATGGCTAGCCCTCACCATCTCTACCACTGTGTGTCCTATGGGACCCTATGTCGCAGTCTGTTGTACCTGCTCTAATAGCCCCTCAGGCCTATTGTACCGCTAGATCGTGGTATCCCTCTCCAATCTGGCTGTCTGCAGCTCACCCTGTAGCTGAGTGATCTATCCCTGCATCTGCCCTGATTGCATCTACATTTGTGCCAGTTATGTCTGTTGTTGAGCCACCTAGGCTCGTAGGACTGCCAGCTCCGCGCCATCCTATCCCTGTGCCTATGGATGTACAAGGGGCAGCATATGTCCAACCTATGCCTGTTGAGTGGAATCTCTGTCAACCCGTCGACATACCCTCATACCATCCCCGTCATCGCCATCATCTCCACCACCACCACCACCATCGCCACCTCCAACCCTGCCACCACCACCTCCGCCATCATCACCCCCACCTTGGCCACCTTGGCCACCTCGTCCTCCTCGTTGCCTCCATTGCCACCAGGGCCCCTCGTCATCCTCCTCCCGATCATCTAGTCTCGGGGTTCTCTCTCCAGGTCTTGAGTATTGAGGGAATGGGTGTGCTGCAAACCAATCTACATAATCCTGTGTCGTGCCTGCGTCTACAACTGATCACCTCATCGACCATGGCTGGTATGATAACTGTAAAAACTCTACCCGAGTCTACTCAAACGAGGCACTAGGACCCCATCGAGGATGCTCCTTGTGCATCCTAGCAAAGATGGCATTCCCCCGGGGCATCCCTTGGATCCTACCAAATTGTTGGTGTTGGTTTTTCTTCTGAATCAGCATTAGGGTTTGCCACTTCTAATGCACAGGCAGATTCAGCCAACTAAATACAGGAGGTTGCGTGAGCTCCTCCCCTTCACTTCTGGTTCTGCCGCACCAAGGGGGGTATCCCTATAACTCAAGATGTAACATTGACTGGCTCAAAGATAGAAAGATCTAACTTGACAACAACAGGCAGAATACTCTCATGTATGGACCAAGATCTGTATGATAGATCACAAGGCTGGCAACATTCTTGGACATATATGTCTGGTTAGGGATGAGAGCATGCAAGGGTTTCCTACTCCTAATCCTACAACTAACAGATGGAAAGATGAAGTGATTTGAAATGGTGATTGGATGCAAACCTGGACCTGGTGTATGACCTCAACACAGAGCTAGACTGGTGCCTATCCAGGGCTTGGAGTCGGTAGACATACACCTGTGAATGATCAGCATGAATAGCTAAAACTGGATTTCAGGGGGATACACATGATATCTGCCTTACAGATATCTCCCAATAAAGAGTGTTAAGCTGCCTATACTTATGGCATCCCTATTGCAGTAAGAAAGATACATGCAAAACTGGAGACAGAATCAGCATAACACATGCAAACACAGCATTATTCATATAAGATTAACCATGAAATCAGTGGATTCATGCCAAATCGTACAACAGGAGATACATAAACTCACAAGTTTAGCTGTACAGAGCAACCAAAACCAGTTGTATCTTATTACAGAGCCAAAATGTCTAGTTTTCAACAACCAACCCTTCAAATGAGCAACACAACCTGCTTATAACAGCCAGGTAGGTGCTCAGCAATTAATTACATGGTTGACCAAAATTTTGCCAGATACACAGTACCAGGAAAATGGCGCTCAAACACAACCGGATTGGCGCCCAAACTTGAATGCAGCAGGTAGGGGAGGAGACAGGAAGATTTCTCAAGCCCTGCGCCACTGTCCGCTGATGTACACTTTCAGTCGGGTACAGGATCCATCCACGCCATCGCCCATACCTCTGCAACAATCACCATTAATGGCGCACCAACCCGCGGCCTTGGGAAGATCATCAAATCTGCAATCGCAACCATTTCCCGCCGAGATTCATCATCATGATATTTGAAAATGCAGGATATCAATATCCCACATGCACCCCGCGATGACCTCCTTAACACTTTATATACTAGGTCATGAGCATATATCATGTCGGTGCTTTTGCTCCTGACGACACTAGTATAGACCTCATCATCATCATCCTCCAGCAGCATGATATCCTGTTGTTCGAAATATCACCCTGACGTCATCATGATATTTGAAATATAACCTTCATGATA
This sequence comes from Cunninghamia lanceolata, assembly GCA_027924645.1. Classification (NCBI taxonomy): domain Eukaryota; kingdom Viridiplantae; phylum Streptophyta; class Pinopsida; order Cupressales; family Cupressaceae; genus Cunninghamia; species Cunninghamia lanceolata. The sequence goes on along the minus strand of BSBN01001247.1, from coordinate 4,657,697 downwards.
ATCGGCACAACCTGATCCATCGGAGGAACATCCTCCTGCTGAGCTTGTAACAAAAGTCTGGCCGATGAACAACCTGATGACGTCATCATCATATCCTGCTGACGTCATCATCATATCTGCCTACTGCGCACCTCCTCATATCCGGATGACGTCATCATCATGTTTGCAAATATCAGGAGGTCTCTTCAAGATAATCAGTGTTAGAAATATGACCCCCCCCGGATCTTGATGACGTCATCATCATATTAACATCATCATGATATTCGGAAGACAACCGGATATTTGGAAATATCCTCCTGATGCTCAAATATCAGGTTGCACTGTAGCTCCACTATAAGATCGGGGCGATAACTGAATATGATGATGCTTGAAAAGATCACCCCCACTAGATAATGCACGAAGCCAGCAGGCGGATATCTCCTTGATATCAGCATCATCATGATGCTAGAACAAACATACACCCGGGTGATATGAAATATCACCCCCTCCTTCGGAAATATCATGATGCAGATAGGCAGAGAACCAGATATCACCCTGACGTAAGGATGACGTCAGCATCATCAGGATGAGAAACAACGAACAAGAAGTGATACAACATCATCAGGATGATATTGACTAAGATCATCCTGACGTTCAAAATATGATGACCCTAGTGAATATAGGGTCGCACTTAGAACTCTTCAACAACATCATCAGGATGATCATAACCAAGATCACCCGATGATAAAAATATCACCCCGGCGAAATATCATGAAGGCAGAAAATATGATGACCTCCGCAAGCAGCAGGATGATAACTGGAAATATCATGATGATGGCGACCCTTAAGAAAAAACAAGTTAGGTCGAGCAACTTAGAGAATAACCCCTCCAGGATATCGGGGCAACATCATCATCATGTTTGAGCAAGGTGATAGATGAAAGATCATCGGATACTTGAAAAATCACCCTCGCAAGCAACTGAGGGCGTACTGTAGCTCACCAGTATCATCAGGATGATATCCAAACATCACCCGATAGTTGAAATATGATGATGACGATGAGAAAAACAAGTCGACGAAGAACATGATGATGCAGACCATCATCGAAGACAAGATGATGATGGTGACCTCCTCCTCGAAGAGAATATGATGATGCAGCTGAAAAATGCTGAGGAGGCCCAAAGACTTAGAACATTTTTTGGATTCTTAGGGAAAGTGCCTACATGAAAATTGTTCAAAAATTGTCAGTCAATTCAGGCACTAACAGTGGCTCTATCTGGGGACGTGCAGGTGCAAGACTGCAGCGAGAACCCCAGATCTCTGGGATGCAGACCAGTCCCTTATCCATTGGGCACAGAGTCAAATATTACACCGACCTGCATCACCAAACACACTTGATGGCCTAAGGCCACCAAGAAAAGAAAAGCATGTATCTCCCTTTGTCAAATATCTTGTTTTCATCTGCATGCACTGGGTCAAGCTTGGAGATACTGTCAGGATCCACCCACAAACAAATCTTGTCATCTGCATATTCAATCCTCTGGTTTGGCTTGTCATTATCACCCCTGTGCAGATAACCTTCAACATCATGTGCCATGTGGGTGTAGAATTTATCAAGCAATGCATACTCAAATGGTATAGAACACAGGTTATCATCTGTATCATCATCATGCATCGCAACATGATCTCCTAGCTGGACTGCAAATAGGAAACACTCAGAGTCCACCACACAACTAGGAAGATCAGGGCTCATTGTATTATATGCTGGCACATCAAAAGGAAAGCTTTCAAAATCACAATTGTGCACATCATGTACACAACAATCAGCAGCACCAAGCTGGAAAAGATCAGGCTCTGGCACCTCTTTACAATCAGGCACATTTTCGCAGTCACTTACCTGATGTATGTTGTTTCCTCTTTCATCAGGATGAGAAACGGAATCCAAGTCAAAAATAGTGTCAATATCCTCACCATACTCAGACAGATCCTCATCACCATATGTGTCATAAATGGGTGACCCAGGTGCATCAGTTTCATCATAGTATGCCATTTGTTCATGGGCAGCAGAGCACACATCTTCATCACCAATGGATTCACTCTGTGGAGGAGTATCAGCCTGTGTGTCATAAGCAAAACAGCCATCAAATGAAAAACAATCATGCTCTGAACTAGCACTTATTTCAATTTCTGACTGCTCTTCATGATCTCCATGTGTTTGAAAGGTAGGCAATGGGTCACACATAGGACTGCTTCTCTGTTTGCTTATATCTTCTCTGTCTTGAGTACAATACTCACAATTATCTCCACAGGTCCATTCCAAAAATTGCTCATTGCTGTCCACAACCTTGTTATTGTTTTCATGGTCAGATGCCTCATCATTGCAATGGGAATCCTCATTAGTCCTTTCACTGGCATCCTTAACTGGTAAACAATTCAGTTGAGCAGTATTGTTAGCATTATGTTCAAACACAGCAGTCTCAACCTCTATGCTTTTATTTTCATTTTTATCTGCACATGATGCCATAATCATTTGGTCATTTGCAGCCTCATAACCATTTCTCACACCAAGGCCTGGGGACAGGGGTTTCAGCAGGTACACATTTCTAGTTTTTTCTATCTTTTCTATGAACCTGTATGCCATCTGCATACTTGTCACCTTGAAATCCCTCAGTATTGCACTAAAGCCCTCCTCAAAAGCTTCAAAGAATATGCCAACACAGGCTGAAATATCAGGTCTGAAACTTTCAGGGACATGTGAAAGGGCTACTGCAAACCTATGACTGAAATCAACACATGGCTCTTCATCTTGTTTTCTGATTCTCATCAATTCTGTAACAAAATCAGCCGGTTCTTTTGCAAATTCTTCCTTGAAACAGTCAGCAAGTTCATCCCAACAGGCAAAGGATTTCTTTGGAAAGCTCAAATACCAGTCTTTTGCTTTTGCATCAAAGGACCTAACAAAAAACCTCATCCACATATCCTCATCTCTGAATGAATATTTTCCCATAAAACTGTGAAAATTTTGGATATGTGCATTCCCATCACATATACTGTGACCACTAAATCTAGGCATCTAACAGTATATCCTAGCAGGCATAGTTTCTATTCTATAATCCACCCATGACAAATCCAGTTGGTCATACAAAGGATCAAAAGGGCTGACAGGAGGTTTAGCTTTCTGACTGGCAGACACAACAGGGTTACTGCTTTTTAACTGGGCCTGCTCAGCCTCTAAGAATATCAACCTATTTCTTATCTCTTCTATTCCTTTATCCAACATTTCACCACTGAGTATGGGATAATTCATACTTGGATTCATAAAAATCCTACTCTTAGACATCCTTTGTCTGTCTAAGACCTAAGGCTTCCCCTGGCATCTAACTTATGCAGTAAAACAGCAAATAAAGGGGAAGTAAGGCTTCCCCTGGCATCTAACTTATGCAGTAAAACAGCAAATAAAGGGGAAGTAACAAGGTACCTTTTCTCATACAGATGCAGAAATATGTACATCTTTCAACCAATAACATACATCTATCTTTCATGTGCATTTAGATCTTTTTTGCAGAGTCGCCACCTCTCCAGAGAGGACAAAATTTTCAATAGCTGAAAGCTACTTTTCCAGGTTCATTCCACCAGCAGAGCATCATTTTGTTAGTGACTCGGATGGGTCACAAGTATTATTCTTTATTTTATCAATCCTTCCCCAGTAGAGTCGCCATCTTGTTGGTTTTTCTTCTGAATCAGCATTAGGGTTTGCCACTTCTAATGCACAGGCAGATTCAGCCAACTAAATACAGGAGGTTGCGTGAGCTCCTCCCCTTCACTTCTGGTTCTGCCGCACCAAGGGGGGTATCCCTATAACTCAAGATGTAGCATTGACTGGCTCAAAGATAGAAAGATCTAACTTGACAACAACAGGCAGAATACTCTCATGTATGGACCAAGATCTGTATGATAGATCACAAGGCTGGCAACATTCTTGGACATATATGTCTGGTTAGGGATGAGAGCATGCAAGGGTTTCCTACTCCTAATCCTACAACTAACAGATGGAAAGATGAAGTGATTTGAAATGGTGATTGGATGCAAACCTGGACCTGGTGTATGACCTCAACACAGAGCTAGACTGGTGCCTATCCAGGGCTTGGAGTCGGTAGACATACACCTGTGAATGATCAGCATGAATAGCTAAAACTGGATTTCAGGGGGATACACATGATATCTGCCTTACAGATATCTCCCAATAAAGAGTGTTAAGCTGCCTATACTTATGGCATCCCTATTGCAGTAAGAAAGATACATGCAAAACTGGAGACAGAATCAGCATAACACATGCAAACACAGCATTATTCATATAAGATTAACCATGAAATCAGTGGATTCATGCCAAATCGTACAACAGGAGATACATAAACTCACAAGTTTAGCTGTACAGAGCAACCAAAACCAGTTGTATCTTATTACAGAGCCAAAATGTCTAGTTTTCAACAACCAACCCTTCAAATGAGCAACACAACCTGCTTATAACAGCCAGGTAGGTGCTCAGCAATTAATTACATGGTTGACCAAAATTTCGCCAGATACACAGTACCAGGAAAATGGCGCTCAAACACAACCGGATTGGCGCCCAAACTTGAATGCAGCAGGTAGGGGAGGAGACAGGAAGATTTCTCGAGCCCTGCGCCACTGTCCGCTGATGTACACTTTCAGTCGGGTACAGGATCCATCCACGCCATCGCCCATACCTCTGCAACAATCGCCATTAATGGCGCACCAACCCGCGGCCTTGGGAAGATCATCAAATCTGCAATCGCAACCATTTCCCGCCGAGATTCATCATCATGATATTTGAAAATGCAGGATATCAATATCCCACATGCACCCCGCGATGACCTCCTTAACACTTTATATACTAGGTCATGAGCATATATCATGTCGGTGCTTTTGCTCCTGACGACACTAGTATAGACCTCATCATCATCATCCTCCAGCAGCATGATATCCTGTTGTTCGAAATATCACCCTGACGTCATCATGATATTTGAAATATAACCTTCATGATAATCGGCACAACCTGATCCATCGGAGGAACATCCTCCTGCTGAGCTTGTAACAAAAGTCTGGCCGATGAACAACCTGATGACGTCATCATCATATCCTGTTGACGTCATCATCATATCTGCCTACTGCGCACCTCCTCATATCCGGATGACGTCATCATCATGTTTGCAAATATCAGGAGGTCTCTTCAAGATAATCAGTGTTAGAAATATGACCCCCCCCGGATCTTGATGACGTCATCATCATATTAACATCATCATGATATTCGGAAGACAACCGGATATTTGGAAATATCCTCCTGATGCTCAAATATCAGGTTGCACTGTAGCTCCACTATAAGATCGGGGCGATAACTGAATATGATGATGCTTGAAAAGATCACCCCCACTAGATAATGCACGAAGCCAGCAGGCGGATATCTCCTTGATATCAGCATCATCATGATGCTGGAACAAACATACACCCGGGTGATATGAAATATCACCCCCTCCTTCGGAAATATCATGATGCAGATAGGCAGAGAACCGGATATCACCCTGACGTAAGGATGACGTCAGCATCATTAGGATGAGAAACAACGAACAAGAAGTGATACAACATCATCAGGATGATATTGACTAAGATCATCCTGACGTTCAAAATATGATGACCCTAGTGAATATAGGGTCGCACTTAGAACTCTTCAACAACATCATCAGGATGATCATAACCAAGATCACCCGATGATAAAAATATCACCCCGGCGAAATATCATGAAGGCAGAAAATATGATGACCTCCGCAAGCAGCAGGATGATAACTGGAAATATCATGATGATGGCGACCCTTAAGAAAAAACAAGTTAGGTCGAGCAACTTAGAGAATAACCCCTCCAGGATATCGGGGCAACATCATCATCATGTTTGAGCAAGGTGATAGATGAAAGATCACCGGATACTTGAAAAATCACCCTCGCAAGCAACTGAGGGCGTACTGTAGCTCACCAGTATCATCAGGATGATATCCAAACATCACCCGATAGTTGAAATATGATGATGACGATGAGAAAAACAAGTCGACGAAGAACATGATGATGCAGACCATCATCGAAGACAAGATGATGATGGTGACCTCCTCCTCGAAGAGAATATGATGATGCAGCTAAAAAATGCTGAGGAGGCCCAAAGACTTAGAACATTTTTTGGATTCTTAGGGAAAGTGCTTGCATGAAAATTGTTCAAAAATTGTCAGTCAATTCAGGCACTAACAGTTGGTACACACAAGAAATGATGTGCCTCTCAAGAATGTATGGAGTCCTCCCTATTAGCCACCTGGTCTGAAATCAAAATGGTAACTCTGATGCATCATCATCCCAAACCTCACAATCTAGGTAAGGTCGCTAAACAACTGAATCCACATTGTCAAACGTGTGTTGCCAATACTCTAGCTTCACCAACTTGGGTTGGGAAAGACTCTCCTGGAACATATATGAGTAGGGATGATCTCTGCCCCGGGGGGCCATACCAATAGGTCGAGTGATAGCAATGTGACACTAAGCCCAAATCTATAACAGTGAAACTCCGCATAACAAACTAGCCGCTCCATCATAAACAAACTGATGCAGGTCATGATAAAGGTGTGCTAGCAGACACGGACCCTAGATAAATCGAGTCCCCTCTGTGACAATCTGCTCCAAAGTCCTCCCCGATCCAACTGCAAACCCATGTGACCTCCTATTAGGGCACACTATCCCTCCAATCAACCTGACGACAACCGATGGAAGAGGCTCATAATAGGCAACCATGTCTGCCCAACTAATCTCTGTGCCCTTGATGGTGTCATCATCAAAGACCTGACGACACTCATCCAGTCATGCTCCAGTCTGAGACTCGTACTCTACGAGCTCTCCGTCTATCAGAATTCGAAGAATCTGATGGACATCCTCCAGTGTCACTGTAATCTCCCCAGTAGGAAGATGAAAGGTCCCATCCTTGCTGTGAAATAGCTCAGAAAGCACAGCCAGCATACTAAGATTAGCCCGAATCTCAGGCATAAAGCAAACATAGGATAACCCTGCCGATCCTAGAACCAGTCGATCAATCTCTGTCAAGTATGGTCTCAAAAGCTGTGTCACTAGAAATCACTCTCGAGATATGAGTATGTCATTAAGCTCCTCCTACAATCAGCCAAATGCGCGTTCATAAAACAAAATCAACTAAACTGCAAATCTATCTATCAAACATCAAGTACTTAGCAATTTCATCAGGATATCTATTCTATCATCTCTCCTGAGATTCTATCAATCTCAGGGATGAATTATTAGTTGGCAAACATCGTTCACAATGCTAACTTTATCGAATTTGCTAAGTATTTTGCTATCTATAATAGATGCGCAGTTCTGTTCAGCATTTGCACAAGTTCAGGGTGGATGCGTAGAATCCCCTTGTATTTGCACAGTCTCATTCATATGCACAGATTCCGGTGGCATATGCACAACATAAAATCAAATGCGCAGGTTTAGAATGAATGTGCAGTTTCCTATCATTTGCACAGAACCCTTTTGCATATGCACAATTCTATCCTACATTTGCGCAGATTCCTCTGGTATTTGCGCAAAATTAGAGCATTTGCACCGAAACATAGGGCAAATGCACAGATTCATTCTTGATGCGTATTCACAACACCTAAGTTTGACCTAGTGTTTTTACCTCAATAAATGCACCTAAGCTTAAATTGAAAGTGTACTTATCGGTGGGTCATACTCTACTGGACGGTTGAACCGTCAGATCCTCTCAAAGCAGTGTAACTCAACTGGAACCTGTTGCATCGTTGCTGACTCTCCTTAGCACCCAAGCTCTGATCTCCTATAAACTCTCCATAAAAGGCAAGTGTGTAAATGACATGGAATGTGACCCCACACTCCTATTTATTGTACATTGAACCCTATTTGGAGGTGTTTAACCTTGTGTATGCTAGGGCATGGTTTTCATCCCATTTTTCTTCTGCATCAACCAATTTCTTCACCATAACCTATCATTCAACCTATCTCATCGTGAGATTGTCTGTCATCTTGTCGTTGCATTCTTCCCCTTCAATCTCCTGAGGGGCATCCTATCGTCATAAACCTGTACCAGGGGAAAAACTGGGGCATGTATCATAACCAAAAAAAAATTATTCTTTGAAACAACGTGATAAAACACATTGCATCAAAGAGGGGCAAAATGTATACACCTAAAAATGGCTAAGTCGAATTAAATAAATATTTTAATATTTATTTTATTCTCATGCCTCTATCAATTAAATAAATATTCTATTTTATTTAAATGATTCACATTCCTCCAATTATTAAATAAAAATCAATTTATTTAATTAATACACCCTAATTCTTCTAATGTCTCATATAATTAAATAATCCTAAATTATTTAATTAATCCTAAATTTCTCTATCCCACGGTCCTAATTTCATAAATCCACATCACCTTTCCACATCATTCTTCCACCTCACCATGTTGCACACATAATTAAATATTTTAAATATTTAAATAGCTAATATTCCCTCACCTACATGTCCTATTATTCCTCCAGTCAAATTAGTTAACTCATCAATCAAATCAGTTAACTAATTAGTCAATTGAGTTCACTGGGCAATCAATTTAATCAACTCTCTAATCAACTCAGTTCACTGATCAATCTATCCAATTAACTCTCCAATCAGATTTGTTAACTCCCTTAACTCATGAAAGATGCTTGGACACTTGTCCTCTTCTGATTCACGCACATTCTCTCAAGCTTCCTCAACCGTACACATCACAGGTAATTCCTCCAGTCATGGATCTATTGACACTTGGATTTGGCCTCTCTTGAGCCTATAAAAGGAACCCTCATTCCCTCATTTTACAATCCACTCAAGCTTTTGTAATCTTACTCTGTAGAAATCCTACCAGTGTGCCTTTCGCAAAGTATCCTCATTTCATTTGCATAATCCCATTATCATCATAATCATCCAACCATGTCTCCATTATCCATCATCCATCTTCATTAGAATTGCATTGTAGTTTAGTCTTCATTGCATATTCCAATCACAACCATTCTCCTATTGTCATCTTCAACAGCAAGGAAGTACAACTTCTGAGAGCTAAAATCAGACACAAGATCAATATGAGATAGGCAACAATGGAAGCTATGATGTAAATCGGTCTATGAAGGTAATATCTTTGTTTACTATATTTGCATGAATTTCATTGAGTTATTGGATATTTAGTTGTTTAATACTATTGTTCACATTTTCCTCTAACAGAAGGCATTCCATGAAGGAAAAACTCCAAAAAAGTATGTCGGCGGACGAAAGTTTGAAACTCCAACATTTTAGTGTATTTTGTAGGAGTTCAGGGAAATGGCATGCCAGTGGACAAAACTCTGAAACTTCTAAATTCCAAAATTTGAAGGAAGGGAGAAAATGGACCAAGGTCAAAATGGGAGAGGGGGGAATAGAAGGGAAGGCATTCCATGAAGGAAAAACTCTAAAAAATATGTCAACGAATGAAAGTCTAAAAAGTTCTTTGACATTTTAATGTATTTTGTAGGAGTTCAGGGAAATGGCATGCCGACAGATGAAACCCTAAAATTTTGAAATTTGAACCAGGCCTCAAAAATTGAATTGAAGACCCCCACACATAGAAATTTTATATTTTAGATATGACAACACACAATGAAGACATGGAAGGAGTAAAAGACCACCCCAACACAAACCTTGACCAAGGTATAACCCATTAGACGTCTCTTAGATCAGTTATCAATAATGGGTAAGGAAAACTTTAAGACAACGATGAGACACAAAACAAAGTATTTTTATAAATTTCAAGCAACCAACATTTGCTATAGTTGGGGACATGCATCTCTTGCAGGCACAACAAGGATCCAGTTATCTCCAGGTGCAGACCAGAAAGCAAAAAGAGGACGGGAGGGCAGGAAAAGGTCACCAACAACATATGTACAGGGAAAATAACAACATAGAGACTATGAACAAAACAACCACAACCAATGACATGGAAGCACAAGGACAAAGATGGGTATGGTTGTAAACGTAATGAAGAACACTTGTAGGTTAAGCCCTGCAAAGAAGATCCATGGCATAACTCCATAGACAAGTTGTCGCAAGTCTCTTACCTCTGTCAAAGATAAGCTTGAAGAAGGAACTTAGCATCCTCAAGTTGAAATTACATCTTTCACTCAGTTGCAACCAATGAGGTTTTTTCCAAGCATGTGCAAGCAAATTGCAACTATTCATATTACCATGCTAGAAATATAAGTAATTGCCATTAAGACATGGCAACCACAAAAAGTAAGAATCGCCATCATGTCAGCCCCCATTGTAAATCTCACTTTCAAGATCATTGGTAGCATGACGAATATCTAGAACCACACAAAAATCAACATGAACAAAGACATCTTCTTGAACACCAAGCCTAAGTGGATCCAACTCAAATGCAGCTTCAAACTTATTTGTGTCATCTAACTGTTCAAGCTTTTACAACCCAGCCGCACCACATATGCTGATGTATTCTTTCATGATTGAATCAAAGATGATTCAAATCCAATTCAACCCCTTCAGCATATAATTCATAAATTTGAGACACTTCAGATGAAGACTCACTATCTTCAAACTACCTCATTGATTTAGGCTCTTCTATGCAACCTGTTGTAGATAAATTGTGTCAAGAAATTCATCAATAACTTGTTCTTCTTCAACTTCATGCTAGCAAGAAACCTGATCTTTATGAGAACACCCAGCACTACAATTAGCATGCTCAATCAATGATCCAAGAAAAGTATTCTCAATGCAATCTGCATCAACATATGACAGTTGTTCCAAACCTAGCTCTAAAAATTATCAAGATTCACAACTTCTCTCCTTGGAACAACAACAAGATCAAGCTCATCCGCACACTTATTCTTCTTGTCACTTGTAACAAGGGGGCATGAGCATCATCTTCAAATTCAATAAACAAAGGAAGCACATCTATGAGTAACAAAAATCTTGCACTTCAACTTCCTTACTTACCTCAACAACATCAAGACCACTATCAAGAGGAACAAAGAATGGGAGTTCATCTAGTAAATAATCATCATTTTCTAGACCATGGACTAGACCATCTAAGCCTAAGTCAGTGCAAACACTAGCCTCATCATTTGCATTACTGTCACATAGTGTTGAACTATCATCAACTTCAATCCTCTTGACCATACTGTCAAACTAGTCCAATGTTATATGCATACCACCATCACCATGATTTGACCCACCACTCTGAACAACAGGAGCCATAAGCATATCCCCTTCAACATTGGGAGGTGCAACAACATCAAGTGTTGACTAAGTAGCACAGGCCCATATAAATGCCACCTTTTTACTTCTTAGTTTATATTCAAGGGGAAGTCGGCTTGCACTAGGGTAAAAAGTCTCACAATACAAGTCTATGCACACACTTTCGTTAGATTTGCATTCATCTGGGAGGGCATTGATTGCAGCAACAAACCTATCATGAAAATGTGAAACTGATTCACCATCCTTCCTCCTACAGATTTCCAAATGTTGGGCAAGGGAGTCAATGTCATAAACATGTGCCTCTAACTCACTAAAGTCAGCAATAAAATCATCTTGCTCATCATCAAACATTGCTACTGTAATCTCTTGTGTACATGTAGATGTACAGTGACTGTGGGGTAGCTTGGTGTCTAAGTCAAGCCTGATTATGTGGCTCACCAAGTCTATAAGTTCTTGTTCAGATGGGTCAAAGGAATGCACAATTGGTGTATCATTCTAGGTTTAAAATAAATGATCATTTGTGTACTCAAACGAGGTATCACTATAGTAGTCAAAATCATACTTATGAGCATAGCTCACTGGGGGTCTGATTTAATATGAGTCAAGTGAACACTTTGATTTTGACTCCTCTTTAAACCAATGATCCATGACTACAAAACATATATCATGTTGAAACATGACTATATCCTCTTTCTAAAATATCTCTTGCACAACAAATGTTGCTTGAAGCAAGGAAAGAAGAAAAAATATTTACCCTCAACCCACTGTTGCATCAGATGAATGAAATTTGTTGCACCATCAGTAGGCAATAACCATAGCAAAAACATTGAATAACATTGCAGAGTCACCACCTCATATAATGAGGAAATCCTTGGAGCATATAAAAACACCAAGGCTAAAACATTTATGGGTCCAACACCAACAGAGTCTTCAAATTATTCAAACTCTTAACTTGTCCTCGGCAACAACACCAGTTTTGTTGGTGCTCAGACATGCAGCTCCACAAATTCTAAAGGCTCAATGCCAAAACCTAAGGCCAGGGATATGTCATGCTTAGGAAATGGTTAAAAACTTATGATTAGACAATAGCATGAATGGACCACTTGATGTGAGTGGGTAAACTCACCTTCATCTTTAGTCTCTGCCAGGCCAAGGGGGGGATTCCTTGAGGTATCAAACAAGACAATTAAAGAGAAATGAAACAATTCATCTCAAGGCCCTTAAGAATCCATACTCAATGTGCTATGAATCCCAAAATATGTCACTAAATTCATGTCAACACTAGTTGCATACAAACCTAAAGACCTAAAACAAGCAGAAGAAAATTCACTTTTACCCTACACCTTAAGATGACAATTATACTATGTTTGCCCAGCAGATGAATCCACTTAATAGTGCTTACACAGGGATAAGAGGAAAGAATAAATATGCATAATTTAGGAGGGAGAGAGAGAGATTTTAATAATTTTAAGGGTTGTTGGCCCTTCACCAAGCAGACCAAGCAGGCTACCTACTCCATTGGGCAACATAGTCAATGACTTGCAGGAAGGAAGGAAATGTAGAAATGAAAACATAAATGCAGTCTTATGAGCATCTTCATACAATACATATATCTCATCTCATGTAATGGACATTCTTAGTAATCCCATCAATAAAACAAAAACCCACATGAAACAAAAAGAAAGAGCATCACAAAGCATTGCAATGAATTAAAGCACTGTCACATACTTATCTAACATTTGTTACATTCATACCAACAAATGTGGCAAAAGAGGATGAGTAACTAGGTTCAAACACCTCCTGAATGATTACAAACTTCTTTGGAGACATCCATCATATGCATCTGTCTTTAATCGGCATTCTTATGCTTTACAAAATGTATTTTTCTATTTACAAATTACACTGCATCATTTGATGCCCTAGAACATTGTTGAGACACATATAATCCAGAAATTGGTTCAATGACCAACCCCTATTACCTCTTACAAACATGTATATATAACCTTTTATTCATCTTTTTGTTCGGACATGGATTTGGAATGGTCAACAAACCAACAGGTCACCCATGCCTACTCACGTCACTTTCACATAGCTCACACGTGAAACCATGCTCATTCAGGTGATTCGCCCATACTTTTGCATTCTTGAGGGGGTCCACTGGTACTTGGAGGAGTATGGGAGTCTTCATACTCTTAGTCATGTCCATCTGAATCCATTAATAGTGTCTTAAGGCGTGCAAGGAGGTAGGTGGAATCATTTGCTCAAACGACAGAGTTTCATGATTTTGCATGCTAAAATGGGAAGTAGGACGAAACTCTGAAACTCTAAAATTCTAATATTTGAAGAAGGGAGAAAATGGACCAAGGTTGAAATGGGGGAGGGGGAAATGGAAGGGAAGGCATTCCATGAAGGAAAAACTCCAAAAAAGTATGTCGAGAGATGAAAATTTGAAACTCTGACATTTTAGTGTATTCCGTAGGAGTTTAGGGAAATGGCATGCCAACAGACGAAACTCTGAAATTTCAAAATTTGAAGGAAGGGAGAAAATGGACCAAGGTTGAAGTGGGAGAGGGGGAAATGGAATGGAAGACATTCCATTAAATAAAAACTCCAAAAAAGTATGTTGGTGAACAAAAGTCTGAAACTTTGACATTTTAGTGTATTTTGTAAGAGTTCAGGGAAATGGCATGCTAGCAGACAAAACTCTGAAATTCCAAAATTTGAATGAAGGGAGAAAATGGACCAAGGTAGAAATGGGAGAGGGGGAAATGGAAGGGAAGGCATTCTATGAAGGAAAAACTCAAAAAAAGTATGTCGGCGGATGAATGTTTGAAACTCTAACATTTTAATGTATTTTGTAGGAGTTCAAGGAAATGGTATGCCAACAGATGAAACTCCAAAACTTTGAAATTATGAAATTTGAACCAACCCCAAAAATTGAAGTGAAGACCCCCACACATAGAAAATTTGGATTTTAGATATGGAAACACACAATGAAGACATGGAAGGAGTAAAATACCACCCCAACACAAACCTTGATTAAGGTGTAAGCCATTGGAGATATCTCAGATTGGTTATTAAGGATGGGTAAGGAAAACTTTAAGACAATGATGAGACACAAAAAAAAGAATTTTTATAAATTTTAGGCATGTGCCAACATGTTTAACCAAGGAATCTCTTGATTTTCATGTTCCTCATGATAACATTGATGTAATTTTGGACAATACTTATAATAAACCTTTTATCTTCATATGTTTGGGGAAGCATCCTGCCTATGAGGATTGTTTTTCCTAGACTAAAAATATTAGAAACAATGTGGCAAAACCTTTTAGTTTTGTTCTAAAACACAATTTCTTTCTTTTGCAATTTCTTTATATTGAAGATTGTTATTTTGTACAATAAAATGGTCCATGGTTCTTTGGAAAGTCTAGAATGCTCATACACCCTCCTGAATGATTACAAATTTATTTGGAGACATCCATCACATGCATATGTCTTTAATCAACATTCCTATGCTTTACAAAATGCATTTTTCTATTTACAAATTAGACTGCATCATTTGATGCCCTAGAACATTGTTGAGATGCATACAGTCCCCCTAATACCTCTTACAAACATGTATATATAACATTTTAAATTCATCTTGTTATTTGGACATGGATTTAGAATAGTCAACAAGCCAACAAGTCACCCATGCCTGCTTACGTCACTTTCGCATAGCTCACACTTGAAACCATGTTCATTTGGGTGATTTGCCCATACCTTTGCATCCTTGAAGGGGTCCACTGGTACTTGGAGAAGTATGGGAGTCCTCATCCTCTTAGTCACTTCCATGTGAATCCATTAATAGTTTCCTAAGTCATGCAGGGAGGTATGTGGAATCATTTGCTCAAATGACTGAGTTTCATGATTTTGCATGCCAAAATGGCAAGCAAGACGAAACTCTTAAACTTTGAAATTCTAAAATTTGAAGGAAGGGAGAAAACGGACCAAGGTTGAAATGGGAGAGGGGAAATGGAAGGGAAGGAATTCCATGAAGGAAAAACTCAAAAAAAGTATGTCGGCATACAAAAATCTGAAACTTTGACATTTTAGTGTATTTTGTAGGAGTTCAGGGAAATGGCATGCCGGCGGATCAAACTCTAAAATTCTGAAATTTGAAGGAAGGGAGAAAATGGACCAAGGTTGAAATGGGAGAGGGGGAAATGGAATGGAATGCATTCCATGAAGTAAAAAATCCAAAAAAGTATGTTAGTGGACAAAAGTCCAAAATTCTGACATTTTAGTGTATTTTGTAAGAGTTCAGGGAAATGCCATGCCAGCGGACAAAACTCCAAAACTCTAAAATTCCAAAATTGGAAGGAAGGGATAAAATGGACCAAGGTTGAAATGGGAGGGATAGAAATGGAAGGGAAGGCATTCTATGAAGAAAAATCTCCAAAAAAGTATGTTGGTTGACGAAAGTTTGAAACTCTGACATTTCAGTGTATTTTGTACGAGTTCAAGGAAATGACATGCCGGCGGATGAAACTCCAAAACTCTAAAATTATGATATTTGAACCAGCCCCAAAAATTAAACTGAAGACCCCCACACATATAAATTTTGGATTTTAGATATGGAAACACACAATGAAGACATGGAAGGAGTAAAATGCCACCCCAACACAAACCTTAATCAAGGTATAACCCATTGAAGATATCTCAAATCCGTTATTAATTATGGGTAAGGAAAACTTTAAGACAACGATGAGACACAAAACAAAGGATTTTTATAAATTATAGGCATGTGCCAACATGTTTAACCAAGGAACCTCTTGATTTTCATGTTCCTCGTGATAACATTGATGTAATATTGGACAATACTAACAATAAACCTTTTATCTTCAAATGTTTAGGGAAGCATCCTGCTTATGAGGATTTTGTTTCCTAGACTAGAACTATTAGAAACAATGTGGAAAAACCTTTCAGTTTTGTTCTAAAACACAATTTCTTTCTTTTGCAATTTCTTTATACTAAAGATTGTGATTTCATACAACAAAATGGTCCACGGTTCTTTGGAGTCTAGAATGTTCATGGCTCATTGGTCTTCTTTTTTCAACCCAATGAATGCCACCGTCTCCAAGATTCTAATATGGTTGCATATATTTAATCTTCCTTTGATCATGAAATACCTTGGAGTAAGTTAAAAATTGATAGATCAAATGGGTGAATTCGTGAAAATTGATGAGCAATTGACCCTAAGTGCATCTTTGTAATGATTTGCACCTAGATTAACATATCCAAGCCAATCTTTCATTATGTCAAGATTCACTTTTCACAAGGCATATGGACCCAATTTTTGAACTATGAGGGGTTCACACAGGTGCTTTTGGTGCAATTTGGTTGGGCACAAAATTTTAGGTTGTTCTTTCCTTATTTCCCCAAGCCATCAATATATTTGTTTCAAAAATAGGTGAGGAAATCTAACAATCCTGACAAATATTTTGTATGGCATAACCATGGACATTTTTTTGAGCAATTAGAATCTTTGTTGGCACTTGCCCAAATTTTGCATTTCATACTTGTAAGTGTTCCCCACATCCTTGTTGCTGGCCAATCATAGATTACTGATCCGAGAACTCATAATGGGTCGCCTTGGTCAAGTCACCATCCATTTGAATTTTTATGTTGTGCTCATATGTTGAAAATTCTAAGGTTTGGGAGGCTTTTGCTTAATTTTCATGTTCTAGCAAAGGTGTTGAGTTTCCATGCAACTTTGAAACTCTTTCAAATTGCTTCTCGACCTCCACTTTCTACCCCCTTCCTTACTTGAAAAATTTCCAACCCCATGTGCAACTTTGCAACTCTTATAAATTACTTTTCGACCTCTACTTTTTGCACCCTTCCTTGTGTGAAAAACTTTGGACCCCGCATGCAACTTTGCAACTCTTACAAATTTCTACCTAACCCCCACTTTTTGCCCCTTCCTTGCTTATGGAACTTCGAACCCCACACACAACTTTGCAACTCTTACAAATTACTTTATAACCTCTTCTTTTCACCCCCTTCCTTGCTTATGAAACTTCAGACCCCACATGCAACTTTTCAACTCTTGCAATTTGCTTCCCGACCTCTACCTTCCACCTCTTGCTTGCTTGTGAAACTTCAAACCATGTATGCAACTTTGTAACGCTTACAAATTGCTTCTCAAGTTCCACTTTCTGACAGCTATGATGCAGGAGCATCCCTGGTTCAAGAGTAATCTTGCATTAACCAAAAAAACATTTGCATTTCAGTTTGTTTGCATTCCAGTTCCTTCATTTTCTAGTTCAGTTCAAGCAGTTCAGTCAGTAGCAGTTTCCAGCTTGTGGTCCATTTTTGGCAATTCACACCTTGCAGATCTGGAGTTAGCATCTACATTCATTCATCTACATCATATCAAGAATTCAAAGCATTTGGATCAGTTACCAAAAAGTTATCGCTATCAGAAGTTGATTGTTTTTCTCAAAGCAGAGCATTCTAACAGTTCCTGACAATCAGCTGAAGGAGAAGGGTTGCAGATCATTCCTTGACTTGCAGATCTCAATGACACATCATTCAATGTCCTGTGGTTTGTGGCTAACCTTCCCCAAGGGTCCGTACATTGTTCCATTCATTTGAGGAAGTGTTCTATGCATTTAGGTCTGACCTATCTGTGAACATGTTATAGCTCTTCATTGGAGTTTGGAAAGTAGTTAATTGTTGAGTACTTGTGACTCAGATTACAGGCATCGGCAAGAGCTGCTTTGTGTCTCAACGATCTCTTGTTCTTGGTCGATTGTCCTTTGTTATTGGCCTGACAGGTCCTATTGGCGTAACTTGCTTGTGTTCCAGCGATGAGTCTGTTTCATCGATCGGCTTGACTATCTCTATCAGGCTTGGCTGAAGTTCTCTCTCCGATCACCTATGTTACACCGATCGGTGTAACTGTAACCATCGGTGAGGTGTTGTGTTGTCTCTGCGATAGTCGGTGTCTCTCTGATGGAAAGGTGTGGACTGACATACATGTAAGCAGTGTATCGGCAAGACTTGTCTTATCGGTATGGGTTGGAATGCTTTCTCTGATGTGCATTGGTCACGCTGATGAAGGATGAAGGCTTGGGTATTGGTGGGACAAGGAACCATCAGTGTGGATGGTGGACTGGTCTTCGATGAGCTTGGTCTGTCTGATGGTGTTTGGCATCAGCAGGAGGAACTTCATCGGCGAAGGAGGATGAAGTCTAACCGAAGGGCTTGGTCACTTCAATGGTTCGTTGTTGTTTGACCAGCTGGGGTTGTCGGCGGCAAAAGCACCGACGATATACTTACCATGTGTTCGTGCATATATGATGTTGCTGTATTTGTCAATTGATGCATGTGGGACTATTGAATACGAATGGTTACGAATGGTTAAGAATGAACTATCGACCGAAAGTTGTAACAGTCTGAGGTAGTTGAACCGATTGTTCTCTTTTGTAATGATATGTAAAACGCATTGAAATAGAGGAATGCCAAGAGTGAGCGAGAACAAAGTTCAGGTTTAGGGTGATGCCCTGTACTGTGTGCTATCTGTGGCATGATAACAGTATGAAGGACTAACCTGAGTGCTGGAGAACTTTGTGCAGGATTATGCTGTCAGTTATTCTTCCAGAGGAGCAAGATGTAAATATCCATGAAAGGCTTAGTGCCAGATTTGTATTGTAACTATATTTTCTATTGCTGAATAATACAATGGCGATCTGGGCTTTTGGAGTGTGGGGTTTTTTACCCGTAAGGGTTTTCCCCACTTAAATCTGTGTCTTTTGTTCTGTCTTTCATGTTTAATATTTTTGCTGTTGAAATTAGATCTTGTTGCTTGTACTTCCTCTAAGGGTCAATGTTGGAAATGCACTATGTCTATTTCCACTTTGTGGCATAGTTGTGCGTGTTTTTGAAGCAATTGAAAAGAATTTAAATCTATCGAAGACACCACTATTCTTAGAAATAGATTCTGAGATGCTCTCATTTCCTTACATTAATAAGTTAGCAATTGATTCATAATTCATTGCTTAGATTTTGTGCGAAGGAGCTTCAAAGCTTTATCTTGTGCATGTATGTAATCAGGCCCGTGAGCCCTAATTGTAAGCCCGCATGTTTCCGACCAGATTGTATTTGAATTCTTTGATATACTAAATGACTAAATCTGCATTTGTTCCATTTTCTTTGAGTTGTTTCCATTGTGTTTACTCTTGCTGCATGGTCTAGATTGTTCATTCCGTGAACCCTCCTACCATGACTACACCAAGTGGTATCAGAGTGAAAGTTTGATTCTTTTGATTGAATTGGTGAAGGGGATTCTATAAGATCCTGTTGTAAGCAAATCATCAATCCAAGGCAGGTTACTTATGCGCAACCAATCACTGATTGAGAGGCAGTTGTCACTTGTAGCCCGATCGCCGAACCTGAGGTAGTTTTCACTTGATCCTAGGAAGATGTCGCCATGGAGAGTTCCTCCTATTGGTACAATGGCTAATAGAATGGATGAGATGATGGAATTGATGAGAACAATACGAATTCATTTGGATGTTGTTGAAGAAGATAGGTGAAGAGGATATACACTGAGACCTAATGTTTAAAGTGATGATGAGGAAGAATTTCAATCTGTGGAACATACTGGTGAAACCCTAGAAGGTGATGAAGAAGAAGAATCAGATTAGATAAAGATGTTGCGAGCTATTTCAAAGATTGGAAAAAGACCTAAAGTTGATGTGTCGAATTATACTGGTAATCTGAACCCTAGAGAATTGATTGACTGGATAAATGATATGGAAGAATACTTTGAATATGAGGAAATTGAAGATCCGGAGAAGGTGAAGTTTACAAAGACAAAGTTGAAAGGACGTGCTGCTATATGGTGGAAAGAAGTTCAATTGGAAATAAATAGAAGAGGAAAAGAAAATATTACAAAGTGGGGACCGGATGGTGACAAAGATGAAGAATCAGTTTATACCTGCTGACTATGAGTTGAAATTGTTGAAAAGATTGCAGAACCTAAGATAGAAGGAGAAATTTGTGAAGGAGTACACTGAAGAATTTCATAAGATGATCACAAGGAAAGGAAATAGTGAAGCAAGCAAGGAGAAAGTGGCAAGATACATCAATGGACTAAGGTTGAACATTCAAGAAGAACTAAGCTTGGTAAGGATGACATCTTTGGAGGAAGCATATCAATTTGCCCTGAAAGTTGAAGAGAAGCTGAATAAGAGACATGATCAAAGATAGAGAGGTAGAGGAGGTAAATTTCAGAGAGGTAAAACATTTTCTGGATATGATAGATCATTGGCAGAGTAGAACAAGTTTGACAGCCCATTTAAGAAGGATGACAGAGATAACAATGCTTACCGGAGAGATGACAAATTTTTTTACCGGAGAGGAAACCATAGTGCATACCGGAATGAAGGATATAGAAGAGAAGGAAGAGGATGTTCAGAGGTACTTGTTTCAAGTGTGGAGGTGAAGGACATAGAGCATTTGAATGTAATTAGGGTAGTACAAGCAAGAAGATAGAGAACAGTGGAAGAGCAGCCTATGTTGAAGAAGAACCTATTGAATCACCCAATTCTGTTGGTAAACCTAAGGAAGGAGAATCATTGGTGATGAGGAGAGCCCTATTTCAAATAGAAGCAAATGAGGAACCTGTTAGGTCTTAGAAATGCAGGTTGTCAATCCTAAGGGGATGCCAAGCTCTATGTTTAGATTGGCAACGTTTCTGAACTAACTTGACGAAATCAACCTTCAAGGTTAGTTGATTTCCTTCGCTTTGGGTCCTGCTACACCTAGGTGGGTAAACCTTGGAAGATTAAAGTAGATTGAATGTGAATGTGTGGACTAACTAAATCTATCTACAGTGGCACAGGATGTAGGATAGATGAAATGCTCGCTAACTGACTTTATGTTTAATATCTAATGGTAGAAATTGTATAAGCAATATCAAGGTAAAAGTTTTTAAATAAAATAGGACTAGTGCCTTGTTGGGTAACAGAGTCAATTTGAAGGACCAGGACTAATGGTTTCCTATTGGCAATAATTCTAGTTGTTTGGCACAGTTTTAGTTTATAGCTTGTATAAACGTGCAAGTAAATGACTGACATACTCTTCTTGATAATCCAACCAAATAAAATCAGATATCTTATAATTCACCAGAAGGTACTTTAATCCTTACTTGAAGGAACCAAATGAAATGAATAGACAAGATTAACAGATAATATTTACTGGAGACAGAATGGCAATCTAATTGTATGGCCCTACTTAGTAATCCAAGCTTAATACTTCCAGGCTACTGTAATTAAATCAGAAGGGTTTAATTCCTCAAATGGATACCAACCTATTTAATCACACAGATACAACAAATGTGTATTGACAGATCAAATATATACTTGATATGTTTAATCTGAATATCAAGGAAATGTAGAAATGGAGACAGCCACACAACTGAATAATCTTAACAAACAACTAATACCAAAGCAGAACCACTGAATTAGAGAACTTCAAACTTCTTCTTCAAATAAAATATGCAACATAGTCATTTTGAAACATTGTATATATGATATATCTGAATATATTCTACTGCTGATGCCCTCTCAGCATCGATTGTTTGGACTTATATAGATATTTCTATGAAGAGTCATAACTCTTCAATAAGTCTTTTGGGAACTTTAACAAACATTAACAATTATAACATAATTATGATTAGGCTCTATTTAGCCACAAGTAGACTTTTGCCAAGTAATCCAAGTAATCCTGCTCACGATGAGAATCAGTAAGGTGAACAGCACTTCTGGTAATTATGTCAAGTGTAATCATGTTCTCCAATTGTTTGCAAACTTCTTTAGACGCAGAGGCTTTGTCTTTCAGAGCTCCAGTGGCTTTGTGTAATATACTTTGACAATCCATAATCCATTCTTCCTTGCTCTTCACCTCTCTATTGTCTTTAAATATCTTGGGCACTCCTGCGTTTGAGGCATCATTTCCTTCCTTAGCATCAGCTTTAAGTTTGTCATAGTAATTTTGATGTTGTTTGAGAAATGCTTTTACATCAGAGATATCTGTACTATCAGCAGTACTCCTATTTTGTATCTCAGTTAATTTTTCTCGTATTCTCTTTTCAAGTCTTTCATGTTCTTGAACTGCTTTATGATTCTCTGAGAAGTTATCCAAAAACTGGTTTAACCACCGCACCATGTTTGCATACCTGCTCTGCAGTATTGTAACAAATGCATCCATCTGAATTTGGGTTGCCTGATCATGGGATAACACCTGAATGCCCTGTGAGCTCTCACCTTGAGTTATTCTTTTTGTGGACTGGCCAAAAGTACTCTTAACAGCATCTTTTAAGTAATCATTTTCTTTTGTCAGTCTTTCACAGTTCAATTTGTATGCATCTCTTTCTTTGATCAACATTTGAGCTTGCGCTTTATTCAATTTTGCAACATTGATACCAATGTCTGCTGTAATTATAGGGTCAGTTTCCCCTGCTTTCAAAGTCATAACATGGCCAAAAGTCTTCTCAGTATCAATGATGGCCGTCTTCTTATGGGGAGGGTATAACACCCATATCATCAAGGAGTTTTCATCATTGTTATACCTTGTTCCCATATATACTTCACTAACTCCTTCTGGAGTAAGTTTATACTTATCATCTGTGTTATTCAGAAAACTATCAAAAACCAAAGCAGAATTTAAATCCAGACCAGGAAAAATCATGACCCCTGCATCTTTAAGCAACTGTCTACCCTTGCTAGGTGTCATGTCTTGCATCTCTTTATCTACTGTTTCCTTCAGCGTATCTAATAATTGTTTTTCATTATCAGCAGAGACATCATCTACTGACTCTCTGATTTCTTTCCCTTTGTATTTATACAAAAATGATTTAAATTCCTTTGATTGAATAAACTTATCATCTGAAATGAAAGAATCATAGGCTGTTTGACGTGGATCTTCATCGGCAGACCCCTCCTCATCATGTAGTACAATAGGAGGCTGATATTGTTGCATTTTCCTCTTGGACATCTCTACCTTTTTATCTGGTGGCTGTTCTTGCCCTGCCAGTTCCTCATCTTCAGAGGATACAACCTCAATTTGTGCTAACTGCTTTTTCTTTTCATCTAGATCCCTGTTATATTTCTCTACCACCAATTCGACTTCTGCTTCTTCTAAATTTCTAATGACATCATCATGTGGATAATGTATGTGCATGTATCCACTGAGATTCTATTTTCTTCTTGCAGAATCAATAAAGCCTTCAGGGTCAAATCCTTTTCTTATTTCAGCAGTCATCATGTTATAATGCATCAATTTATCCATAATGAGATTGTAACCTTCTTTTGAAACCACAGTAAAATCTCCAAAACATAAAGTGCTGGGCATAAACGATTATTTGTCATGTGAACTCAAATGCATCACATTTGAACAATGCATTTGCCTGATTATCTCCAGATATGCAAGCCTGTCAGGGACAGTCTTGGGCAATATGAATGGAGCATCTTCAAAACCATAAACTCTGATCATAGTAGCATCCTCAAAGCAATACCAGTCTCCCCAATTATGAGTGACAGTAGGGGGGCCACCAAAATCTTTTGGTCTGAGGAATCTTTTTATTTCAGTTGAAATTGAATATTCACAAGGGTGATTAAAATACCTATACAGTACTTTTACACAATGCTCTTCAAATTGAGCATAGCTGGAATGGGCATATCTACTTTCCCAAATTCTGGTCCACAGTTGTATAGGTATCTTTTCCCCTTTCTTATCTGCAGCAACAACTTGGAACTCAGTTGGCCATAACCCTACCTCCTGGCCATAATATAACACCATGTGCATAAGCAGTGAGTAATGCTCAAAAGAGCATGCTGGAGCACTATTTTTTATTGCAGATAAACCAGAGTCCATTCTATTAGCAATATAGGAAGCATAATCAAATTGCCTTGCATTATGACATTGAATTTATGAGGCTATGACCATCAGAGGAATGGTCATGAACTCAGGGACCTCTGAACCTAGGATTTGGCCTACAGAGAAATAGGTATATTGTATGTATGGTTCAAATATAGCTACATGAAAGGGAGGGCCATCATTTTCAGTTAAGGGCATCACTTCTCCTCCAACCCTGGGCCTATGAATGGGCAACCTCCATCCATTGTAAGTTGTGTCCATTCTCCAATACTCCTTGTCCAGATCTTCATAAATGATAGGGACAGTGCATAAATCATCTAAATCAAAAACCTCACAAATAGCATTTTTTGACAAATGCACAATTGGTTCTCCCTGTGGGTTGCAGATGGCTTTCAGGTTTGAATCATAATATCTGGCAAGCAATTGAAGGAGTTCCACATTCAGGAATACATTGGGTACAACCAGTTTTCCTAAATTCATGTGCCAAGGATTTGACACAGGAGCATTCCTAAACCTTCTATTGTAGTGGAATCTAAAAAGTTCATATCCCCGAATTGGGGTCCAGATATCTCCCAGGCGTTTGTGTTTATCTTCTAATTTCTCCACTTCTGCCCTGAGTTGGGCAGACCTTCTGGCCTTGGGAGTTGACCCAGGTAATTGGTCAATTAGGTCCTGGTTCAATTTTCTTTCTTTTACTTTCTCCTCAGGGGTTTGTTCAGTTTTTTGTTTCTTGGGCTTACTGGTCTCCCCTTGTAACTTTCTACCTTTTCCCTTCCCCGGAGTTTCCATTTTAAAACTTTGGCAGAGAATTTAAATACAGGCTATACAGTGGTTTGTGTATATGTACCTGTCGTTTGGTGGCTAGAATTGGAATCCTCTACTTTCGCCTTAAGAGCTCTTCTATATTCTCTTCTCGGACGGTTTTTTTTTTTGCAACTATAATGATCACAGAAATTTCGTAGCCATTTGTATTTAATCATCTGATCAATTCAATGTTCATCGTTGTGAAATGTCACATCGCCATAACTCATCTTATTGGCGTGAATTTTGAAATGTTTGGGCGACCTTAATGCTTTTATGGCGCGAACAGTTAATCGGCGTGACCTCTCATTTGTATTCCCGACACTATGTAATGTCATATTTTCAAGTGGCACGACCATCGGCATGACTTCCTTCATCGCCATATGATTTAGATTTCACTCTGAAGTGATGAGTCTTACCGATATGATTTGTTTATCGGGGTGATTAATACTATCGGGATAACATAATTATGTTTCCCCGACTCTTGTTGTCCCACCGATAGTCATATTACTTTGGATCGGAATGACTGTTTTAATGTCTTGCCGCTAGAGTATACCCATCGGAATGAAACACACTATCGGGATAGCTTTCAAAAGATAACCCGATCCAAATCGTCTCACCGATGGTTCTTTTATATTCTTTATCGGGCATAGTACGTTAGAGTATCACCGATATCTTTTGATCGCTGTGGCTTGTGAATCGGCGAGACTTAATTTCCTTTGTCCCGATATGTTGAGTCATCCCGATAGATTTTGTATCGCTGTGAGTCTCACCGAAGACCCTTTTTTCGCCAAGACATTGAGTATCGGAGACCTATTTGTTTCTCATCCCGATAACTTATTTCTTGCCGATGGTCATTTGTTTCATTGCCCCCGCGGGATGTTCGGTGAAACTGTTGCCAAAATACTTCATCGGTATGATATATACCGTCGGGGCAACTTTCGAAGGATCCTCCGATAGTTATTAGTCACACCGATCGGTATGACTACTTGGCTGTCTTGCCGATGTAAGGTCATCGGTATTACTTACTCCATCGGTAACTTCTATAAATCTCTTTCCGATCTCTATTCTCATGCCGATGGTTATTTTTCAAATGATTCCTTATGTATCGGTGTAATTAACACAACATCTTGCCGATAGATTGACCTTGAAGAATTTTAGCACTGCTCATCTATAGACACCTTGTGAGATGAATTAAATTTTTGTTATGATTTTTTGGGATATTTTTTAGGATTTTGTTCAAATATGATGGAGTGAGAGGACAGTAAAATTTTTAAATTTTTACTGTCCTAACAGAACCATCATAGAGGAAATTTTTTTTAGAACTAGATGCAAATCTGGAGGTAAGTGTTGTAAAGTTGTAATTGATAGTGGTAGTTCATATAACCGAGTTTCAGAGGAGATGATGACTAAGCTGAAGTTGGAAAGATTGAAACACCCTAAGCCCTATCAGATAGCATGGATTCAGGATGATCATACGGTACTGGTGAGTGAACAATGTTTGGTGAAATTTCATATCAGATCTTATCATGATGAAGTCTTGTGTGATATTATGCCTATGGATGTTTGTCATATCTTGTTGGGTAGACCTTCGCAGTATGATAGAAAAGCTATACATGATGGGAGAAAGAATACATATACTATAACAGCTAATGAGAAAATAATTACTTTGATTCCTTTATAAGATGATCCTAAAGATATGGTATGTGGGAATGCTAGAATCTGTTTGGTAGATGGAAGGAAATTTTTGGATGGTTTGAAATAGGAAAGTATGTGTTATGCCTAGATTCCTAAGAAGCTTGAAATATTGAAGACAGAAACTGAACTAGATGAGTTAAGAAAATTGCTGACAGAGTATGAAGACATCATATCAAATAATGTACCTAAAGGATTACCACCTATAAGGAGTATCAGTCATCACATGGATCTTATATTGGGAGCAAGTTTGCCTAACAAAGCAGCACATAGAATGACATCGACAAAGAATGAAGAACTAAATATACAGATAAAAGAGTTATTGAGGAAAGGTTTGATCAGAAAAAGTTTGAGTCCTTGTGTAGTACCTGCAGTGATTGCACCGAAGAAGGATGGAGAATGGAGAATGTGTACTGACTCCAGAGCAATAAACAAGATCACAGTTAAGTATAGATTTCCTTTACCTAGGATGGATGATATCATGGATTACTTGAGTGGAGCAAGATATTTCACAAAGATAGACTTGAAGAGTGGATACCATCATATTAGAATCAGAGAAGGTGATGAATGGAAGACTGCTTTTAAGACAAATGAAGGATTGTATGAGTGGTTAGTGATGCCCTTTGGATTGACAAATGCACCGAGTACTTTCATGAGGTTGATGAATGAAGTTCTGAAGAAATTCTTGGGTAATTTTGTGATTATGTACTTGGATGATATTCTAATTTTTAGTAAGACAAAAGAAGAACATTTGTGGCATATTAGACAAGTTTTGCAGAGATTGAGAGAGGAGAAATTGTTGATAAAGATTAAGACATGTAGTTTCATGAAGGAAGAGTTGGTATATTTGGAATTTGTGATTTATGCGGAAGGATTGAAGATGGACCCTGAGAAAGTGAAAGCAATTGTTGAATGGCCTACACTGGAGAGCATTGGAGAGGTTAGATCATTTCATGGATTGGCTAGTTTCTACCGGAAGTTCATCAGAAATTTCAGTTCAATTTGTAACCCTATAACAGAGACAATGAGAGGTGACAGAAAAGACTTTAATGGACATCTGGGGCAAATAAAAGTTTTGAGTTGTTGAAGCAGAAAGTGATAGAGCAACCTGTTTTGGCATTACCGGATTTCAATAAGGTATTTCAAGTGGATTGTGATGCAAGTGGAAATGCAGTTGGAGCAGTGTTAAGTCAAGAAGGTAGACCAGTAGCATATTTCAGTGAGAAGTTGAATGATTCAAGGAGAAGATATTCAGTTTATGATCAAGAGTTCTATGCCATAATTCAAGCCTTGAAGAAGTGGAGACATTATTTGTTGCCTAAGGAGTTTGTGTTGTATACAGATCATCAGGCTTTGCAATATTTGAACAATCAAGGTAAGTTGAATCAAAGACATATGAGGTGGGTAGAGTTCATGCAGAGTTATACTTTTGTGTTGAAGCATAGGAGTGGAAAATCAAACAAAGTTGCTGATGCCTTGAGTAGAAGAAGAAACTTGTTAACAGAGATGAGAATTGAAGTGTTGGGTTTTGATGAATTGACGAACATGTATGAGGGAGACACTGATTTTGTAGAACCTTGAAGAGCATGTAAGGAACCTGTTGTGACAGATAGAAGTAAGTGGTTGGACTATTTCATTCAAGAGGATATGTTATTCAAAGGAAGTCAGTTGTGCATACCTAAAAGTTCAATGAGGGATAATTTGATCAAGGAGAAGCATAGTGGTGGATTGGTAGGACACTTTGGCATTGACAAGACAGTGGCTTTGGTGAGTGAAAATTACTTTTGGCCTCAGATACATAAGGATGTACAGAGATTTGTGTAGAGTTGAGTTTTTCACGTTGCAAAAGGAGGTAGTCAGAACACTAGATTGTATAAACCTTTGACAGTTCCAGAGAGACCTTGGGAAGATATAAGCATGGATTTTGTGATGGGATTGCCTAAGACACAAAGAGGACATGATTCAATATTTGTAGTGGTTGACAGATTTTTAAAGATGGCTCATTTCATACCTTGCAAGAAGATAACTGATGCAGTACATGTAGCTGACCTATTTTTCAAGGAGATTGTGAGATTGCATGGATTACCTAAGAGTATAGTTTCAGACAGAGATACAAAGTTTGTTGGATACTTTTGGAAGACACTTTGGAAGAAGATGAAGACAGATTTGAAGTTCAGTTCTAATTTTCATCCACAGACAAATGGACAAACAGAGGTAGTGAATAGGAGTTTGGGAAACTTGTTGAGATGTTTGGTTGGAGAAAAAGCCAGAAGTTGGGATTTGATTCTTCACAAGCAGAGTTTGCATACAATAATTTAGTAAATAGGAGTACCAGAAGAACACCTTTTGAGATTGTTACCGGAGTGAATCCTAGAGGAGTTGCAAAATTAAGGGACATTAGTACAGAAGAAAAGAAAAGTGCTGAAGCAGAAGAGTTTGCAGATCATATGAAGACAGTGCATAATCAGGTGAAGAAGCATTTGGAGGATATGAATAGTAAGTACAAAGAGAGGGTTGATGAGAAGCGAAGACATAAGGAATTTGAAGTGGGAGATAAAGTAATGGTGAACTTGAGAAAAGAAAGATTTCCAGTTGGGACTTATAACAAGTTGAAGATGAAGAAGATTGGAACTTGTAAGATACTCATGAAATTCGATTCAGGAAATGCATATGAAGTAGAGTTACCAGAGACATTGGGTATTTCACCTATTTTCAACATTGTAGACCTATATCAGTATCATGAAGCAGAGTTCAGTGACTGCATGGAAGAAGACTTGAAGAAGCAGTTACCAAAACAAGCACCAGAGCAGATTGAAGACATTTTGGACAACATAGTTGGACGTTGCACCAGAGGACGACAATACAAAGAATATATTGTGAAGTGGAAAGGCAGACTAGAAGAAGATTCATCATGGATTTCTCAGGCTGAGGTGGACCGTCTTGGTTCTCTCCTAGCCCCAACAAAGTGAGGGACTCACATTTTCAATAACCCCGGATGTCTGATGCAGGAGCATCCCTGGTTCAAGAGTAATCTTGCATCAACCAAAAAAACATTTGTATTTCAGTTTGTTTGCATTCAAGTTCCTTCATTTTCTAGTTCAGTTCAAGTAGTTTAGTCAGTAGCAGTTTCTAGCTTGTGGTCCGGTTTTGGCAATTCACACCTTGTGGATCTAGACTTAGCATCTACATTCATTCATCTACATCATATCAAGAATTCAGAGCATTTGGATCAGTTACTGGAAAGTTATCGCTATCAAAAGTTGACTATTTTTCTCATAGCAGAGCATTCTAACAGTTCCTGATAATCAACTGAAGGAGAAGGCTTGCGGATCGTTCCTTGACTTGTGGATCTCAATGACACATCATTAAATGTCCTATGGTTCGTGGCCGACCTTCCCTGAGGGTCCGCACATTGTTCCATTCATTCGAGGAAGTGTTCTATGCATTTAGGTCCAACCTATCTGTGAACACGTTACAACTCTTCATTGGAGTTTGTGACCTTCCTTAGACGACGCGGAGGAATTTATTGGTCCGGAGATGATATATATATTGATGTAATAGATCCTTAGGAAAGTAGTTAAGAAGTTAGCAATTGATTCATAATTCATAGTTTAGATTTTGTGCGAAGGAGCTTCAAAGCTTTATCTTGCGCATGTATGTAATCAGGTCTGTGAGCCCTAATTGTAAGCCCGCATGTTGCCGGCTAGATTGTATTTGAATTCTTTGATATACTGAATGACTGAATCTACATTTGTTCCATTTTCTTTGAGTTGTTTCCGTTGTGTTTACTCTTGTTGCATGGTCTGGATTGTTCATTCCATGAACCCTCCTACCATGACTGCCTTAGCAGATTTTTCATCCCTCCCTACGAATTACATCCTTGCTTCCTAGCTCCATCATTCTACCATTCCACTATAAGTATGCCCCATGGACTTTTATCCCTTCCCTACAATTGCACATTGCATGTTAAGTTCTAATCCCTATTAGTTTACATTGTGAATGCCCCAGCCTTTTGTGCAATTTGCAAACCCTACCTGTAAGTCCACCTCAGAGTTCCATCATTTGAGCAAGGTTTCTCATGTACTCCCCTGCACATCCTAACATGCCATGGATACCCTCAAATAAATGAGATAGAGATTTGTAGATATCCAAATCAAGCCTACATAAGGATGGAACCCTCAGGGAGGTGAATTCAAATGTAAGGCCATGTGTTGCTGACAAAATGGGCATGGACAACTTGAATGTGCTTATGGAATGCCCTCACTTGTAGGCCTACAAATTGGTACTTGGTGACTTGTTTGAGTATGGAAAGGCATGTTTTCACAATCCTAGGGTAGGTATCAATAGATCCAAGGGAGATTTCTAATGTAAATGGTTGTATTGGTGAATGACATTAGTTCACTGCAATCGACCCCGCCCAAGGAATTGAATGTAATGTAAATGAAATATTATATATACAAGGATGTAATATGCTCAAAGGGTTGGTCTTTGAGCTAAATTTCCAATTGTATGTGTCTTAGGTTGTTTTAGGGCATCAATTCATGCAAGACAAGTCTATAAGGGAAAAGAACATACTTTGTAAATCATAGGAATGGTGGTCAACTGAATTTGTGTCTATAATTGAATGTCTCCATTGCAATTTGTAGCAACTCAAGGGGTTCTTTGAACCTAGTTGTGGATTCACTTACTAGGGAATAGTACTATTGTTACCTTTGGGTGCATATGCAAGAAAGTTCTCATCTCCTCATTTGGAGGTCTTAGTAGTCTAGTTGTATCCAACACTGACATGAACTTACTGACATATTTTGGAGGAATTAGTGCATCGGGTACAGTTGTTATGGCATTGAGTTTATTCCTTCATTTCTCTATAATTTTCCTATCTTAAAAAATTTAGGGAAAACCCCCTTGGCCTAGTAGAGCATAAAGTAGGAGTTACCCATCCTTATCACTTGGTCGATATTGTCCCTGCCAAATCATAAGATGCAAGCTATTCACCTTAATTTGACATCCTTGGCACTTAGGGATAGCTTATCTTTAGGGAATTGGGATTTCACAACTTTGAGATCCAATAGTCTCCACACCCTCAACCCCAAGATCAAAAAGCATGACAAGACACCTTACTTGTGCCATTTATGGTCCTAAATAATGAAGCAGTTCCTTCGATATTCAACCCCATTTCAATTTTTAATAATGAGGCTCATCTTTGTGCGGATCAAAATGTTGATGATAATGAAGAGTTTCAATATTGTGTGGAGCATGTTTTAGATGATGAGGCTCATTTCCTCTAGGAACTTTCAGAATAGTAAGAGCTTGAAATGAATGACTTTCTTGAGAATTAGGAATATCAACTATTCTAATGTAATGTTTTATCTCTTTCTCAAACTGAGAGCAAAAAAACAAACCAAATTGTGGGATTGGGTAAGTGGAAAGGAAGAAAAATAAAAGCTATAAAATTATGAATGGAAACTTGTGATTTGGTTTGTGGTGGAACACAGTGGACTATGGATGCTCTCCTCATAAAAAGATGGAGGAAGCTACTTTCAAAACATTTTTGAGTGACAATGGTTTCTCTAGTCTTGGTCTTGATTTTAAGTTTTTTGAGTGGCATCCCTAATTAGCTTATTTGTGTGGTTTAGTTTCTTTAGTGATGGTTGATTGATTTTTAGCATTTTCTTTGTAAAGGGTTTTGTTCCCTTAAAGACATGTTAAATTACACACACACACACACATGTATATGTACATATTTATATGTATGTATGTCTACGTATGTATGTATACA
Organism: Cunninghamia lanceolata; assembly: GCA_027924645.1. Lineage (NCBI taxonomy): Eukaryota > Viridiplantae > Streptophyta > Pinopsida > Cupressales > Cupressaceae > Cunninghamia > Cunninghamia lanceolata. Next base: position 4,625,155 of record BSBN01001247.1, on the reverse strand, counting down.
TATGTATATATACATCATACATGTATATGTACACATGTGTGCATATATATGCATATGTATGCATATATATACACTTACATGTGTGTGTACATATATACATTTATATGTATACACACACATATACATATACATATACATACACATATACATAAATCAAAACCCCATTTCATCCAATGCAATGATGGGTTGTAAGAAAATAACATTTTACAAATACAAACTAATGCTTTCCTTATATATGTTAAGATTAGGTGATATCTACTTTTCAGATCCCTATGTCTAGTGTATTCAATTTTATGTGTAGAAAAATAAATTATGTATTTTATCCTTAGTACATGAAATGGGTGAACTTGGACGTCCATGTGTGGTGGGGACGACAATAGTAATTATTGTTCTTTAGTTTAGATTTATTTGGTTGCACAAAGACATGGAAAGAGGAAAAGAAAGATGAAAGGTCACACTAAAAGATGAAAAGTCATGCCTTGTAAATAGATCCTTCATGGGGCATGTGGGAGTTACAAGTTGACTTCTTCTCGCTTAATGGTGACAGTTACATACTCATGAGCTACTTTTGTTATTTGAAGAAATGATCTTAATGAATGGGGTACTTATACCTTCTATGCCACAAAGGGTGCCCTATGAGTTTAATTCACAATGCCACCCTTAAATGACTTTGCCACCTCTCTCACTAGAGAGCAAGATAAGCTAATCTAGATGTGTACTCTCAAATCCTCTAAGTCACATGCCCTGGTTTCTAACCAAGACACAAAAGAACATAAAGGATTGGACAATAAGGATACAAAATTGAAAAACAAGGAGAAAAGGAATTAAAAACCCGTTGCCTTCAAAGCAGCTTCAAAGACCTCATCTTCGAAAGGCAAGAAACCTAAGAAAGAGAAGGTCAAATGTGCTTGTTGCAAAAGGCCTGGTCATGATGAACATGTATTTAAATAAACAAATTGATAAATTGACACATATTCTGGAGAATAATAACACTAGTGTTCTTGAGTCAATAAAATAAAGTTCACATGATGCGTCTACTAAGGCAAAATATAACAAGGGGAAATTATAGGACAAGGCCCTTGCAATAGTCAGAACTCCACCATCCACTTGATTTCTTGATTAGGGTGCTTTGTACAACATGGATTCATCTTAAGTTGATTTCATATCTTTAGAGCCTTATACTATGTTGACTATTTCGATGGGTGATAACACTCCTACTGAGGCGTGTGCGAGAGTGTTTGTTGATGTGGGGGATGACACATTTTAGGATGTTCTTTGTGTGCCTACATTATCAACTAATTTCCTATTAGTTAATCAGATCACTTACACCAATTCAAGAAAGTGGGTTGAGTTCACTTCTGATTTAGTGGTTGTTAATGAGGTGCATAGTAGTGGTTATTATTGAGTCTCGACTTCGTCTAAATTTTCTCTCTTTGTTCTTGATCCTCCTTCAACTATTCTACTTATTCATTCTAATGAAGTGAGTAAATTATGGAATGAGAAATTTGACCATCTTAACTACCACTACTTGCAATAACTTAGCTAGCAAAGCATGGTTACAAGGTTGCCTTCTTTTCACTTTTGTGATGGTGTTTGCTAGGGCTACATCCTTGGTAAGCATCTCAAAGAGAAGTATGACAAAGGTAAGACATGGAGAGCTTCATAGATACTAGAGTTAGTTCATAGTGATTTGGTTGGACCATTTATACATCCTTCCTTTAGCAAATCTAGATATGTTTTGGCATTCATCGATGACTTTTGCAGGTATACTTGGGTTTACTTTCTCTGACATAAGTCCAAGGTCTTTAAAAACTTTCAAGACTTTAAATATTTTTCTAAGAAACCATTAGGTTTTGCACACAAACAATAGTGGTAAGAATGTCAACCATTGTTTTGAGCAATTTTGCACCATAAAGAGGATTGATTTGTGACACATAGTTCCATATAGTCCTCAATAGAACAATCTAGTTGAATGAAAGAATAGGTCTTTTAAGGAAATGATGAATTGCATGATACAATCTCTTACACCTCAATATTGGGTAAAGGCCATTAACTATGCGTGTTATATATAGAATCGTGTTCCTCATCGAGCCTTGAAGGGAGTCACTCCTTTTAAAGCTTGGAGTAGTTGGAAACCAACAATTAAACACTTCAAAGTTTTTGGTTCTCCTGCATGAGCCCACATTCCTACCAAAAAATGTAAGGCCATAGATCCGCAAAGCAGGCCTTACATATTTGTAGGTTAAATCCAAATGGTCTTAAGGGTTATTGGCTACTCCACCCTACTGCACACGAGTTGTTCATTCAGATGAGTGTTCATTTTGAGGATGGATCTTTGAGTTCCACTCTTGACACTTCTCCTACATTTACATTAGTCATTTGGGCTAGATGACAACTCTTCTGAGGATTCAAATCCACCTAGGTAAATTCTTGATGATGAGGAGTCAAAGTCTTGTTCCTCTACTTCAGATGTTGTAAATGATGATGAGGATCCACCTCCTCCCTCTCCTAGTCATCATTCAAAGGTTGTTGATTCTCCTCCTTATTCTCAGACTTTAGGTCCACTCTGGGCATGACAAACACTACAGGTTGCATATGATTGGGTTGGGGATCCATCAGACACCAAGCAGACATGTTCATAGTCTCAAGGACTTTCACATGTTTACATTGTTTCTACTTCTGATTCATAATCTTTTCAAGAAGCATTCTTGAGTGAGATTTTTCCATGCAAAATAGTTCCTTGGTTAGGAACCACATTTGAGATCTTATCCCCCCTCCTAAGGAAGGAAACTTGTTCGATAGAAGTGGATCTATCAGACAAAATTTGTAACAAATGGGTCAGTGGATCAATATAAGGCCCAATTGATTTCTAAGGGTTTTTTCCAAGTTCTTGGTATTGATTACCCAAAGGCCTTTGCACATGTTGCAAAGATGAACTCCATTCAACTCACACTTGCTATAGCTACATCACATCATTGGGAAGTTTGGTAGATGAACATGAAGAGTAAATTTCTTTACAAGCCTTGAAGAGGAGATATGCATGTAGCAACCACAAGGTTTTCTACAGGACTTTTCCTTGGTTTGCAGACTCAAGAAATCTATCAATGGCCTAAAGCAAGCCTCTTGGGCTTGGTATGCCAAGATGGATTCCTTCCTTCTCATAATTAAGTTTTCTTGTTGCTATTTAGATCCAAACATCTACATTTTGCAACAAGATATTCTCTTTTCTTTCTAATTCTCTATGTTGACAACCTATTGATCACAAGTTCTTTATCCATTACGGAGATGAAAATTACCCTTTATGACAAGTTTTTGGTGACTAACTTGGGCTTTTTGTATTATTTTCTTATGATGGAGATCTCTCAATCTACTTCCAAGATCACCATTACAGAGTCCAAGTATGCTCTAGATTTGCTCTTGCAGTTTCACATGGCTAACTTCAAGCCTACTCTGACTCCCTTTCTTCCTAGAATCAAACTTGAGGCTCAGTGCACTTCACCTTTGGTTGATAATACCTTGTATCAATAGTTTGTTAGGAGCCTCATTTATTTGACTCATATGAGGCTCAATATTTTATATGCTATGGGCATGGTCTCAATTTATCCAAGAGTCTCAAGTGGGATTACTTAGTCATTCTTTTCTTTCTATTCTAGGGCATCTTTTCTCTCTCTATTTGGGGGAGTTATTCTCTCTTTTCTTGTGGGGGCTTCTTCTCTTTGGGGAGGAATTTATTTGTACATGGATTCCTCATCAAACTTCATTTGTTGAGACCCATCTCTTCACCCACTTAAGTTGCAATAAGGGGGGTGTTAGTATAGCTTTTTTATTTTCCTTAATTGAATAATTATGTATTTTCCTACATATTTAATTTAGCTTGTTTAGTTACAGTTGTAGACACCCAAAAATGTCCACCTTATCGCAACATTACATCATATAGGCATCTTGTAGCATTTTTCCCTAAGCACCCATATCATCACCTAATCTAGCATTTTCCTCTAATAAATTAAATAAATATAACATTTATTTGATTTATCCCATCCCCCACATCATTAAATAAATAAATTTTATTTATTTATTTAATCCCCCTTTCTTCTTTGATTAAATAAATTATTATTATTTAATCATTCATTCCACTTAATTAATTAAAATTTTTATTTTAATTAATTAAAATAGCTTACCAATTCCATCTCTCAAATCTTCTCTAGTTAACTCGATTCACCTTCTAATTCATCTCTCAAGTGAATTCACCCACCTTCCATTTTCTCTCCAAAGTTGCATAAGCAACTTTCCAATTCAATTATCACTTGCAAAATGGAAGTTTTATCTTTCCATTCTCTCATCTTTCTCTATAAATTCACCCACAACCATGCCATTTGCATGGATTAACTCTCTAGCACCGTTACTCTGCCAAATTTCCTCCTCATCATCCATCAACAATCTATCTATTTTCTCCTATCAATCCCATCCAATCGTCATGCTGCAGATCCGAGCAACCAACAATCCAACCATTCGAGGAATCAATCATGCATGCATCATCTACGATATTCGTAAAATTTGGGTAAACAAGTATTGCATTTGATTGTTTTATCTTCTTCCATTTGTCCAAATTTTGTAAATGAAGTAGCTTTGTAGTGCTCCTTCTCCCTTTTCTCTTCATCATATTGATTGAGTAAAGAAGTAGCTATAACTTGAAAATCTGATTTGATGCCTTCATGAGTAAGTTTACCCAATTCAACTCTAGAAATCATGTAATCATTCACATCAAAAGAATCTGTTGTAGCCTCAGGAAGAGGCCTGGCAATCTCTGCATATCTGATTCCTTTGTCATCAATAAGCCTAGAGATAGCCTTGGGCTAATTCTTCTGTGCCTTTGGTTTAGCAAGCAACAACTTCTCCAAATCAATGTCATCAAGTGAAATAGCCTTCTTCTTCCTTTTCGGAGTATAAGATGATAACCATGGAGGCAATGTGGAAACATTTACACTCGGGGGTGGATCAACCGTCTGCTCAATAGGATTCATACTAACACGTGTGATGGTAACAATTGGAGAAGTTGTAGTAAAAAATGTCCCTGTAGCATCAACATTCTTCTCAGGAGTATTAAGAAATTGATCTAACACAGTTTGTTCTCTAATATAAAATGAGGGTGAAGATAAACTAGGAAGTGAATCGGCATAATCAAATACAGTTCCAAAAGAAATCTTTACAGAAGTGAGGGTAGAATTAGAAGACACAACAATAGGAGAAGTGGGAACATTAGAAACAATTGGAACATTATCAGAGACAAGAATATTTGGTAAAATAGAAGAATCTTGTGGTCCTTGGGGAATACTTTTATGAGGAGACTTGTGTGAATCATCAAGTTGTTCTTGATCTACATATGTTTTTGTTTCATGCTCCTCGTCCTTTTCATCATCTAATTTCTCCTCCATATCCAAATCTTCAGTCTGAGGTTTTTTGACATTTTGTTGTTCTGCCTCTGCATCTTCTGCCTCCACATTATCAACATTCATCTTGTTTGAACCTGGGTCCTCAGTATTAGAACTTTCTATGATCTCTTTTGCTTTTCCCCCTTTAGAAACAAACTTAATTCGTGTCTTTGTTACCCTGGAAGAAAAAGTGTCACTTTTGTTCTTAGTTCTATTTTCCACCTTCTTTCTCGTTTGTTCCTTAATCTCAGTCTCAGACCCAGTAAGGAACTCTTTCAAACTGATCCCCTTGCTTTCCAACCATACATTAGTATTAGCTAAGATAGGTTTGAACCTTTTTCGAAGAGAAGTCTCTTCTTTCATTGACCATTTGATCTCTGGTAGGGGTGATGCCTCAATATTCTCAATATTATATTTGGGATCTAGAACATCCCCCTCATCCTTCATGCCCTTTGGAATCTCTACCAATCCCAGCTCTTCTATCTGACTCAGATGTAGCCTGCAGTAATCCAACTTGTGAATCTCATTTTGGGTCCTTATGTCAACCCAAACATCCACCACCATGGGAACATGAAATACTAATTTCCTTTTAATCTTGTCTTGCACTCTACGAAAATCAAAGTTATCTCTCCTCTTGAATTCTTTCACAGTAACAAGTTGCATCTCTATTTCAATTGCTTTTGCCTTAGTGGAAGATTGAACTAAATACCTTCCAATTTCAACAAGGAACTTGATCCCAGACTTTTTCAACTCCATCTTCTTATTATGGACAACAATCAACTGTCTGCATAGCTCCATTAAAACCATTTATATCACTTGGGTACCTAGGCAACATGAGAGGATAGCCTTGGTAGTATCCAACTCTCAGATATGTAAATGTAGAGAACTACAAGAATAAGCAACCAAAAGAATTTACCACCTGCCAGGCTTCATCAGATACTCTTTTCTGCTCCAAGTCCCTGTCCCACAAACACATGAAGACTACGAAGAAAGCATCATGTACCCTCCTAAAATGGTGAATAGACCCTTTGAGGGTTATTTGAGGGTTATATTTGAATAGTGGTACGATTATTCTGTCTCCCTCCTGAGTCAAGCTTGGAAAGATTCTCATTGATGCTGCTGCATATACTAGGTAAGAGGTCATATAAAATTTGAAGGCGGTATGGACCTTGAGCAGTTGTTCATGCAATGCATTACTAATTTGCTCCCCTCAGAATATCTTTTGTTGTCCTTTGAGGATGACTTTGATGTATGGGTACATCCACTCATGGAATTGAGAGGAAGAAGAAAGACCTCTGATTCTGCTCAACAAAGTGATCAAGTCACTAACCTCCTCTACAAAGTCACTTTTGGGAAGGACTTTGGGCCATCTTGATAGATTGCTCCTAGGAATTTTCAACCATTTGTTATTTATGTGCCTTTTAGAAGATTCAACATCCTTATCAAACTCTTTCTGACCTTGGGCAAAGTCAATTTCCCCAACATTCTCTATGAATGGACACATGAAAATCTTATCAAAGAACTCAGCATCAAGTCTCATGATAACATCCCCCTTAGAATCAGTCACAGTTCTAGTATCTTTATCATAGTGACTTGCCACTTGAAGGACAAATTTAGGATTGTGAGCTGCTACTGGGAACGAGGCCACCAAGTGTATATTATTGTCAATGATTTTCTGCATGTATCGGGGAGGATTTGGCTGCTTAGTTCAATCTACAAATTCTTCCATGTTGATGTTACCTATCTCAGTATCCCTGACATCCTCCACATTTAACTATACTGCAGTAACAGGGAAAACCCCTTGATACTTATACTTCATTGTCTTAGCTTTAGACGGAGATGGCTTGGACATCGGCTTTTGAAGGAATCACTGAAACTGGTGTTGATAATAGTTGTTTCTTGCAGAAACTGCAAAAAAAGTCATGATCTCGCAGTTAGGGGAAAATTTAGCATTTTGGGAAAACTACGTAATGTTGACCATGTTCATAGGGACGAGCTTGAAAGGGCTAGAGAGCGCGCAAGTCAAGAAATTAGGCGAAAGCGGGCCAAAGGCATCATTTTCAAGAATTTCCCAGTGTTAGGAAATTTTAGAAGAAGACATGCACGGGCGGTCATTTTGACCGCTCCTGCAGGTAGGTATACTGCATTTTGGTGTATGGGCGGCCACAATAGTCGCTTCTGCATGTAGGCAAGTTTGTTTACAAAAGGGGTGAAACGACGGTAAAAATAACCGCTTTTGCATATTGATAGGACTTAATGATTTCATGTATGAGCGGTCATTTCAATCGCCCTTACATAAAAATGGGTTTGTTGGTTTTAAAGTGCACGAGCGGTCAAAATGACCGCTCATGCATATGGGAGAAATGTTTGCTAAAGTGCACAAGCGGCGAAAAATACCGCTTGTGCATATGACGCTTTTTTCAAGAGTTTGGTGTAGGGGCGGCGAAATTTGCTGCCCTTATAGGGTATTACGAACACAAAAACAAAAGGCAAGGGCGGTGAATTTCGCCGCCCTTACGCACCTAAGGAAAAACTTCATGAGTTTGAAAAATGACAGGCGACAAAATCACCATACCACAAACGACGAATCAATCAAAACAGAAACTAGTGTTTTTTTTACATGGCAAACATCGATTTCTGACACTACTACATAGACGAAGACACAATTTTTAAAACTAAGACTAAAACTAAAACCCCAATTGGAAGGAAGAAACAATAAAAATAAACAAAAACCAAATCATTTAATCGGGAGAAAAATAATTTAAATAGAGAAACTTACAGAAAGGAAGAAACACGAAAAGACTTACCCGGTATAAGCGCTGAAAAACAAACGGGAAACCCTAATCAAAATTGCCGCTAAAATCCATTCAAACAATTATTATTGGCATCTTGGGCAACCTCAGGGACACAAGACAATCACGAGATGAAAAGAAAAAGATTTAAAATACCTATTTAAACCTCAAAACACATTACTTAAAATCGCATTAATTACACACGAGTTCAACTTGAAGTGACTCAGGAGATGTCTCGGCGGTGAATTTCACCGCTCGCGCACATACAAGGTAATATGCATGGGCGACGATTCTTGCCGCCTCTGCACTTCAAAAGTGAACAACATGCTTGGGCGGGGTTTTTAACCAACTCTACATGTTTTAATAAAAACAAGTAAACACATGCATGAGCGGGGTTTTTGATCGCCGTGAGAGACAACAAGTTACATGTAATGTCAGTGATTTCAACCAACTTTGCATGTGAACTATCAAAAACTTTCTAACACCTTAAAAAGGTCAAAATTAAGATTTCGACAAACCTGCAACCTAGCCAAGTTTCACGGATTTCGAGGAATCAACCTGGGGAAATGTTCCGAGACATTCTTGGGTGTCAGAGGACTACACATGAGGTTGAGAAGATATACTTCGAAATGCATACTTAGAGTGTAAGCTACGAAACAGACAAGTTTCATAAGGGTCGTCCTACAAAATGAGCAAAGCTAATTTTGTGGACAACATGGTGAATCTCTTCTCTACAACTTTTTTTTTGTGAGGAAATGCAAAGAAACAAATGACCCCAAAATTGCAAAACCCCCAAAAAATGTCAAACCCAAAATCAAAATCTTTTATGTTAAAAAAATGTACTCTCTCAAGTCTTATTTTTCATTATGCAATGGCAAATCTTTCTTCTACAACCTATGATTTTTATGAGCAAACGCAAAAAAAACAATAGAAAGCTAACTGAAATAGAGAAGCAATTTCAATATTTAATAATTTAAAAACATGATATAGTTGATGTGACGAAAAACATAGAAAGTAAATATCTTTTGGTAGGCCCATGTCATATTAGATAGCAATTTATAATGATATGATATGTCATGTTGGAGTCATGTTATTAGCCGATAGGCTTTTATATATGAGCATCATAGTGCTCGGAATTGTCTCACACCATAAAAAATTCACATTAGAAAATTTTCTACTCTTGTCAGTTGTTCGGCATATTCCTTGAACCTCCTATGGGTGCAAGTGCTAGTTATAATGATATGATGTCTTGAAGGGTGCAATTTGTATAAGGAATAGCTAATGGCATATTTATATACCCATTCCATTCCTCATTTAATCTTGTGCACATTTTGAGAAAAAAAAAACACTAGTACATGTAGTATCAACCAATTGCACAATCTTGTGTAAAGTTGCATCCAATCCCCTAAATTTTGCCCATCCATATACAAACATTCCCATACACTTAATCTCTTCCTTATCCTTGCATGCACAAACTCCAATACATTCATCTTATCCATGCATTTACCACGCCTATCCACACCCACCATATAGCCATTAGCCATGTAGATTTTATTCACCGACCATCATTTTTGCAATCACAAGGTTGACTCCACAACTACAAACTTGACCCTTTTTTTTTAAATTCATGTTCAAATTTTGGCCAACTAACCGCTTTGTTTCCATGCCTTAAGCCTACTAAGTACACATTTTACAAAATTTAATATTATGTACTAATATTTAAAGACAATCAATGCATCCATTGTAACATAAACAAAGAATCCATAAATCCTCTCACCCTAAGCATTAAAGAAACAATCAATAACAAAACATTTAAATTTTAGTGCACTAAAAGAAACAAATAACCTACATACATCATTCTAGGGCCCTTGCTTGATATCTTCAAATGTTTATACAAATTTCTAAGAGTTGACCAAAGAGAACATGTCTCCTTAAGTACTAATTTCATGGAGAGAGCTTCTAACAATATATTTCAAAGAATATTGAGCTTTCACAAGTAAGTGGTTTCATGAATTTTCTTTAACGAGCAGACTTAAAAATTTAAACTATAAAATTTTAAAAAACTAGTGGCCTATGATTTTTGGAAACAACATATATTAAAATAATTATAATACAAAAATTATCTCTAAATTTATTGGGAGGAATTAAAAAAATGTAAACTAATGCTTTAAATTTGAGCCCTTTTAATTATAGGAAAAGGATAATTTAAAATCTTTCCTTATTTTAGGAGTTGTTTTAGGAATTAAAAAAAAAAAAGTTTTAGGGAAAAAGGGACTCAAAATAAGTAAAGAAGAAAAATGACCTAGCTCCATAAATTTCTTTCCCTCCTTTTTAACATTTCCCTTTAAATTTTCCCTACAAATTTTACTTCCACAAATTTTTATTATACAATTAAAAAAAAATAATATGTTAAAAATATTCATGGGCCCACTAGCTCTACAAATAACTCCATGTCAAGCAATCTAAGCAATGGCATGGGGCCTACTCTAAGCACACACCAAAGGCACCCCTATTTTAGTGGAGTAACTTAAGAATAGAAAATATACTATAAAAAAATACTAAAAATAAGCAACAATTACATAACAAAAACAATGCCACATAGTTCCATACATTTCTTTTCCTATTTTTAAGATTTTTTTAATATTACAAATTTCTAAAACATTTATAAAATTTAAAAAATAAAATTTAAAATAACTACTTAAAAACTAACATATTTATATTTTTAAAAACATAAATATACTACTTGGTGCACTCTTTGAATATTCCAATTTATTTTTATGTTTTTCTATTTATTTATATGTTTTTCTTTACATAGAATCTAAAATATTGAAGCTTTTCTTCAAATTTGGTTCTCTTCTAGAATTTTGAAGCTTCTCTTCCACCCCTCAACACCTCAAGGCATAACAAACACACAAAATATATATATATAATCAAGACATAACAAACACCAAAAATTAAAAATTAAAAATTAAAAAAAAAATATTCATGAAATCAAGACATAACAAACAAACAAAAAATTAAATATTCATTAAACCACTAGCTCCACAAGTGAAATAACCTTCTTAAAAAGGAGTGACTCCTACCCTACAAAATCTAAAAAATAAAAGCTTTTTATATTCCATTCTAATTTACCTTTAAATAAAAAGAAGATTAGGCTCGTGAAACTCCGTACTCCACAAATGAATTTACCTTTAACTAAAAAGAAGATTAAACGAAGATTAGGCTCATCAAACCCCCTACTCCACAAATATAGTCCTTAAAACAAGTGCAATGGGACCACTTCCTTGTTTTTCTTAAATATTACCCTTCCAAAATGTTTTTAAATACCAACCCTAGAACATTAAAAAGGTTCAATATGTAAATACAAACTTGATTTTAAATTGAACATATATCTTACCCAAATTTTAAAACATTCATTAAATTCCAAAATATCCTATCATTTATACATTTTTTCAATCACAAAACTAAACTCTTAACCACCACACTAACTTTATTAAACTAAAGTTTTACAACTATGAAATTTACCGATCTTTATTATTATTAATTAATGATAAACTAATTTACAACTCCTTATAGCTAACCTAAAGAAACTTTATTTTCCTGAAAACATTCATTAAGCTAGATATTTAATGTAGAGGCATTTTAATTCTCTAAGAAAACGTATCTTGTCTCATCGACACAAGTCTTCCTAGGCAAAGCCAAAACCGTCCAGAACTCATTCTTCTCCGGTTTTACGTTTATCAGTTTGGCATTATATAAAACAAAGAAATATGCGCCCTTGTTTTGAATTCAAATGCAGCGTAGAAACGTATCGGTCAAACGAATCAGAGTCGTACGCATCTCTATTTTACATCGAGATAGCCAGATGGACATTTGTTTCTCTTGAAAATCTTAAAAACTTAGAGAAGAATAATCATGGAGTCTTAATACTGTATCATCAGATTAGCAGACAGTACGCCATTTTGAAAAACCTTTCACCTTCAATTGAATCCGGAACCTTCTCTATTTACATTATGTGCAAACAGTACGAGATTAAGAAACCTGAATAAATAAAATCCGCCAACAAAACAAACACTGAAACCCTGGATAGTGAAGAAAATGAAAACAAAAGCATACAGATCTGGAGAAAAAATCTCAAATAATCAACACTTTCAAGCTTGGAAAGGAATTTAAAACAAACTCCGTCACACAGGTGGTGTCAAAAGACACCGATAATATAAATTTTCCACCAATTAACCGCTGGTAAACTTGGTTACAGCCTTGGTACCCTCCGAGACGGCATGCTTGGCGAGTTCCCCAGGCAGAACAAGCCGTACGGCCGTCTGAATCTCCCGCGATGTGATGGTAGGCTTTTTGTTGTAGCGAGCCAATCTGGAAGCCTCGTTGGCGAGCTTTTCAAAGATATCATTGATGAAACTGTTCATAATCCCCATGGCTTTGCTTGAAACCCCAATATCAGGGTGCACCTGCTTCAAAACCTTGAAAATGTAAATCTTGTATGTTTCGACGCTCTTCTTGTGCTTCTTCTTGCCCTTCTTATCTCCGCTCTCTTTGGGAACCTTCTTTTCGGCCTTGGAGGCCGTCTTCTTCTCTGCAACAGGGGCTTTCTCTGCCACGGGCTTTTTCTCTGCAATAGGCTTCTTCTCTGCTTTGGGCGCCATTGATGCTGCAAATAACGTTACAGTAACCTGCAAAGAAAAACAGAATGAAGATTAGCTGGTATGGATTGCAAGTGTCGCCGAGCTGTGTAGATATAGGAACACTTTGAGGCATTCCTATTGGCCAATGCTTTCGGCACGGATTGAACGATGCTTTTGATTTCGATCGTCCGATTGACCTTTGATCTGGACGGTCGTTAGCAAGCTGTGGGTGGTTCTATGTTCGGTGAGGGGATGCGGTCCCCCACGTGTACAAAGCAAAGTTAGTACACGCAATTATTGATGTTATTCTTCTGATTTTAACCGTATAAATTACGAGGTATTCACCGCTAAACGGAGCGTTGAGTATCTCCCCAACGTGGGGGGATACGGAAAGTACGTTTTTTAAAATATTTTCACTTAAAAATTAGCCAAAACCAAAATTATTTTTACATGCTCTGGGGGAGAGCAACCATTAGTTGAACACGCTAACTTCACGCCTCTCAAAATCATACGTGGCAATTTTGAATCACTCCAAAAAATTTACAGTAGCTTATTTGGCAAGGCCCCTCTTATAACTAAGGTTTCAGGTCACATCAGCATTTTTTTGTTGAGGTGTCAAATAGTTCCCCCAAAAAAAAAGGGTGGACCAATAGCTGTGCATTAAGTCATGTTTTGTTGGTGGGCTGATGTGGCATCACATGATCAGTTGCTTTTTAAATCTAAAGGGCACATTTCATTCAATTATTAGTACTTATAGTAATAGTAACAACCTTGAAGTCACAACTACTAGCACCAAACTTTTAAAAATATTGGGCCTTAAATGCACATATTATCTCAGCAATTGGAACTATCTCGCCTATTGGGTCTATTCCCCTAGGGGAGAGGATCATGTTTTTGAGCAACCTAACTTCACGCCTCTCAAAATCATACGTGGCAATTTCAAATAACTAAGTTTTCAGGTTCACACCATCAAATATGATGTCACATCAACATGCTTTTTGTTGAGGTGTCCAATAGTTCCTAAAAAAAAGAATGGACCAATAGGTGTGCATTAAGTCATGTTTTGTTGGTGTGTTGATGTGGCGGCACATGACTGGTTGTTTTTTAGATCTAAAGAGCACATTTCATTCAATTATAAGTACTTTAGTCAACACTAACAACCTTAAAGTCACAACTATTAATGTTGAACTTTTAAAAATACTGGACCTTAAATACAAAAATACTAGCACATCTATTGGAACATGCTCAGCAATTGGGTCCCCTCCCCTAGGTAGAGGAGACAAGTACATAATTCACTTCTTTAACATGTTTTATGTTTTACATTATTTTGTATCGATGTGTTTGACCCCTGATTTTATTATTACATAATATAGTTTTTTTTTTAATATTCGTTGACTCAAATCTTGAAATAAGCATTCTGATATATAAAATTATGTCTTCGAATATATCTGATTCACTTCTCATCACATTTTTCATGTCTTGGATTGGATTGTTCTTATGATTCTATCCTCTCAATTAGATCAGGAGTGTGGTCTCATCCCAAACTTAAAACTCAGTTTAAGGTCGACAATCTCATGATTTATGTGATATTCTAAGTCTACTCACCACTAAAATGAATGAGGTGGACTCAAAATGGCACATGCGATGCACCCTTGCTAATTTCGTACACTGAATTGCTCATGCTCTTCTAGGAAAAGTCAACTAAACAGTAAAGAATATGATGGATTGCTCTCTTCACATGGAAGGAGAATCTTGCAAATGACAAAGGTATGATTGTATAAAGTGGGAGTCGTGTCAATTGGTTCACACACCTCATGAGGAAGGAGTCCCTGGTGGCAAATGTTGGTGTTGATGCGTACTAGGACAACTAGGATAGTTGAGGTGTTCGAATGTTCTCTTGTAAATCATTGACATGTTGTAATTATGGTGTCGATAAGTTCAATGAGTTCCTCTAAGAAAGCGAGTTCTCTTTTTTGCAAGGTGTCGCCCTTGGTCTCCTTGTTCAGCGTTGCGCTGCGGTGGTTTGCGACAAGGGCTTAACCGCCTCCCGTGCTTGTTAAGTCAAGTGGTTGTATCGGGTATTAATAGGTCAATCTTTTGGTGCAATGGCAACTAACAATTGGTATCAGAGCCGAGGTCATGGGTTCAAACCCCGCGCTTGCGTTGTGGGGGATTGTTGCAAGGTGTGGCCCTTGGTCTCCTTGTTCAGCACTGCGCTGCGGTGGTTTGCGACAAGGGCTTAACCGCCTTTCATGCTTGTTAAGTCAAGTGGTTGTATCAGGCATTAATAGGTCGATCTTTTGGTGGAACGACAACTAACACTCTTATGTGGGGCTCTTCTCTTATGCAGCTTCTCGTTAGTTTCTTGAATTTGCCTAATAATTTTTGTTTGTTCTTGAACTTGTTTTCGGTTGGATATTTCTTGTGTGAGTTGATTTTCTTGATTTCACTTAGGATTGCCTCAATCTAATCCTCCCTAATCTAGGACAAATTGGACGTGAAATGCTTGAGTGATGAAAGAGCGAGAATTCTGAAGAGGTGAAGCCTAAGTGTATAGTCTTTGTTTTTGCGTGTTTATTGGATGTCTCGTGTTGCAATCGAGGGATTTTGCTTATTCTTTTGTGTGTGTGTGTGTGGTTTGAGAATAATTATGAACTATTTAAATGCAAAAAACATTCTAGTTTATCCTCTATTTATATTTTCCTGAAACAAAATATTAACTAATTAACTATTTGCAATTAATTACTTCTATATGACTTATATGCAATCTACGTTGTGTTTTTGGAGTTTTTTATTTTGAAAGAGGTTTTGAAAATAAATGAAGAAGCTTCTAATCTATTATAAGGTATGAAAAACAATTTAAATCTAAATTTACCTAAGAAATCTATAACTTTAAACTAAGAAGCAACATTAGATTGTTATAGTCCTTGGGTGACTTTTAATGATTTAATTACTACTTTAATGAGCTACTAAATAAATAAAGCTTCAAATGAAATTACTTTAAACCCAAGAAACTCAGTTGAAGCTTTGAAGCTTCTTTGTAATCTTAATGATTGAAGGCCTAAGAAAATCTAGCTTGTTTTGTAGTTTCTTCTCATCTTCTAGCTTTGCGATACTCTGCTTGATGGAAAGGGAAGACCCAAGCTTGGAGATTAGTTGATGGAGATGAAAGCTTCGAAAACTTTTAGGAGGCTAGAGCCTAGTATTGGAAGGTGTGGGGAATTGGCTTTACAAAGAGGCTTGCATATTCCATAGGACACCTACATTTGATGGAATGCCACCAGAGCACAAGTGTGCTATTCAGACATTGTAGAGGCACTAACTAGAGTAGACTTTTAACCATCCTTCTAAAGGTAGGACTAGTAAGGGTGCTATGAGTTCCTATCATTTGACCTTCAACTTATATATTTTGTAACATCCTAACTTATTAGGATGCTAATCAAAGCACCTTTTGATTTCCAGGATTTGCAAGAGAGTGGACGATCACTCTTACGACATGTACTGTATCCTACGAATCTTTGTACGAGGCAAAATACTGGCACTAATTGAGGTTGAGTTTGAGGACTAGAGACTTGACTAGCCTGCTTTCTTAAGAGATGATCATCTAGGATACAAGTTGGGGATTTAGCTTGACTTAGTTCCTTCTCATGACATTTCACAGCTGCAAAAGGTTTTAATTGGTCTAATTACCGTCTAATTATCAGGAGGTAAGAAGACTCCCATGTTGATATGGTGTTGGACATTGATCATACGACAAATTCAGGAGGGTATAGTTTCTACACGGGGAATCGACATCTTAGGATTGGTTTACAAATATTTGTATTGCATTGGATGATGGAGAGATCTACCTTTTAGTCATTCTTCCTTGGTTATGGTGTGGATTCTTAAGCACATTAGATCATATCAACATGAGATTCCCCCAGTGGAGCCTATAGTTCGTAAAGCCATGAGGTGGTGCAGAGTTGGACTCTTTGATGAGACCACACTAGTAGTGGCCACTCTCATAAATGATGAATTCATCACAGACCCTTATATTGACATGGAGGGGAGATGGACTAAAGATATGATTGTACGATCTTATTGTCGAGGAGTGAGCTCCTTGATAGATATGAATATCCTAGTTGAGACCTAATCCATGATATGGGGCAATTTTGTAGTTGTTGTATTTTGCTTATGTTTATAAAGCCTCCATGATAGAGTCTATTTACCAAGTGTATCAACATTCTCATGTATATGATGTTGTTTTGATTCCCAAAATTTGTTTTTGATCCATATTTATCGCAAGGTCAATGTCTTTATTTCACTATCTCTTGTGCACATGGTTAGCTTAGACTTTGAACTTTATTTATGGATGTATGCTGACATAGATGTCATATTATACTTATATTTTTGTATTTTTTTGCTTTGTGATCTGTATGTATGCAATGTACAGTATGTGTGTATGCATCAGATGGTTTGATGGAATAGCACAATGGATTCACATGATTTTATTTTTACAAATGCCATTTTCTATGACATTTATTTTTAGTATGATATGTAGATGGTATTCATAGTGTGGTTACTCTTTATGGGATTTCTAACTTAGTGATTTGAAGGTCGGCTCAATCTAGGATGACTCACAAAGATTCCAAGATAGATTTTACTAGGGAGTCAAATGGGAACAATAATACGAGGGGGAATCATTTATTATGAACTTTGCATAACGCTTAAAAATGATCTTGATCTAAACCAACCACTCAAACTAGCTTTAGACTTTTGACAAGCAACAAATTTTATTAGTACCCTTTAGACTTAGACCAAATGATGGCAAACTAGTCAAACCTAGGGTAGAGGAAAGATTCTCATCAAGGATGACCTTTCAAAGGTAGACTAGACTCTTGGTTGTTTCACCTGCTTTGTGCATGTGTGTGTTTTTCTTATTGACTCCTTTTTCTTACGAATGTCACCCTTGTAGCTTTGATTTTAGGTCTCCTCTTGAGAGCATAGACATTGAGCAATGTTTTTTTTCTAATTTTGGGCTTTTATTGCTTTATCTTTGATTTTGGCTTAGCTTTTGATTTTATAGGATTAGAGTTTTAACCCCTTAACCTAACCCCATACTACTAGTAAGAAGTGAGGGTCACCACCGAAGATTAGGTAAAGTGAGTAAGGGACTAGACGCAACCAACTAGATAGTAGTAGGTTCTAAGATTTCCCCTTTGCCCAGGACAATTAGGGAGACTTGCCTATTAATTTCTATTGGATGCTATAGGCTTGGAGACTTTCTTTATGTTTAGGCTAGATTTAATGACAACTAAGACTAGGATCAATTTAAAATTAAGTATATTCATTTGAATTATGGGAATGCAAGGGATAAATGACAAAAGTGATTTTTTGGAATCTATGGTTTAGTAGAGGCAACCTATACTCAGTGACCTTAGACTCCTACTAAGATGAAAATTAAAAAAGATAAAACCACTAATAGGTGGAAGGATGGAGTGAAACATAATGCAATGCATGTTTTTATTTTATATTTTATTTTTGATATTTGACTTTCACAGATTTTTTAAATATAATACTTTTTGAGATGGAAAGTGTTGATAGTTTCACCAACGTCTTTGCCTTCCATCATGCACAAGAGGTAAGCATCATTTATAATGTCTTTCTTTACTATATACAGACCCTTCCAATCTTCCTAGAATTTTCTTTTATTCTTATATCTTTTGTTCTTTACACTTCCTCACCTGAGTGTTATTGTTGAACACACCAGGATACTGAGAGGGGGGGTGAATCGGTATCTAAACAAACTTCAAATCCTCTAGAGCAGATTAAATTTTAAGCATTACAGCATCAACATAAACATGAAAAATCAACACAATGCACATCAACACATAACACCAGATATACGTGGAAAACCCAAGAAGGGAGAAACCACGGTGAGGATTAACTCACAATATATGACGCTCAAAATTACAACTTTATTTTAGGGCTACAAACCTAAGGAAGCTACTACTCCCTGCTGACTTTGTTTTAGGGCTACAACCCAAGGAAGCTACTACTCCCCGAAGACTTTGTTTTAGGGTCACTCCCAAGGAAGCTACAACTCCATGCTCACTTTGTTTTAGGGCTACAACCCAAAGAAGAAACCACTCCCTGAACTAAGAATGAACTTAGAAAAAATTACAGTATGATAGTTCTTCTACTGTCTTAAAATTGACATTGAAGCTCACACCTTTGATGATTGCAATTTAGCTTCTTTTGATAATTGGATCAATTAGGCACACTCTTCACTTCCCTCCTGCCACAAAAATGTCTTCAAGATGAATCAGGACAACCTCTAACTCTTCTGCTCTTTCTACTTCAGTCGCACATCACAATGCATATGATATTCATGTTCTGCTCTTTTACACTCTCACATATTCATCTTTGCAATCATACCTCACCTAGACCAACTAGATTTTCAATATATACATGACATTACATTGATTTCATTATAAGTCGACCAATACAACAAGGATATTACATTTTACAAGTCAGCCAGGGATCACACAACATGAAACATGCATAGGGCAAGCCTTATCATGAACTAGATGCTACTCTAGAAAGAGACACACACCTTGTGGATCCCAATACATGCTTAGTCCGGTCCTAAACATCCTTCACAACATCATTCTTTAAGGAATATCAGCTGCACGTTACACAAATTTGAATTAGGTCGCCCTTAAGCAAGAAAACATGAACCTTGTAGCACATCGGTCTTCACAATCCTAGCGGTACTCATGAATGGTAAAACATTGCTTGTTCTTCTTCTAGGTGAGTTGGCAGGACCTATACATCATCTTCAAACTCTTCTTGAACTCCGCATAGAAAGAACTTTGTGGCGCATACCTTCAACATTCTTCAAACAACCAGACAAAGGCATAACCTAGCAATATCATCATTCCAGACCACAACTAGTTCTGGAGAGAGCAGAAAACCATCTTGCAGAGTAATTAGAGACAACACAAGATCATCAGGACTATCTTCCAGCAGTCTATGTACCATTTCATGACAAAACAAATTTGCGCACATCATCAGCATATGTCCTAAGAACAACTAGGCATCCAAAACTATTTGTATCACAACTATCAACTAAAAATTGAGCTTGCAAACCTCCAAAACACCTGCAACTCATGTGGATGCACTCATACACTATTGTGAACATGTCCTCAAAACCGCACAGTCATATCTGTCACTGCGGAGGAATGCGGAGATTTCCAAACAATCTTCATCATTACTTAATTTTGTCAGAGCACAAACCAGAACTATGTCTTTCATAACTCTCACTGCGAAGGGACAAATGATTTGAAACTTTGGATTTAGTACCTTTACAACATCCTTAACTTATGAACTGCATGACCATATCTTCAAATGCTAAGGAATGCAGAGCATTTTACCAGACAGTCTTTTCAGGCAATTCTCTGCAGCAAAAACCTTCACCAACTTCTGGAGGCCAAGACCTTCAAATAACAACATATACATCCTTAGGAACAAAAAAGAAGGATCATACAACATTCCACAGGCCATCGGCAACATCTTTTCAACCTCAGCATAGCTTAATGTATCATCATTCATCTCAGTGCTTCTAAATCCCATCTTAATATTTCATCATTCAACATCTTTGCTGGCCATAAGCACACTAAAAAACAACTTAACTTAACACTTATCAGGGCATGACATCCAACCATGAACATCATCAACATCACTGCATCTCACTGCTTTGCGAACCACAAGCATGCTCAAAACAACTCGACTTGACACTAATTAGGGCATGACATCCAACCATGAACATCAGCAACCATGAACATTAGTATCATCACTGCACCTCTGTTACTATACCGGTACATCATCATCACCAGTTTTGAGTGTTGACCTTACTCTAAGTGTTGACATCAATCACAACATGTATTGCCAACAACTATTTCTCCTACCTTGTATAGACCAATTGGGATATCTTTCTCTCCAGCTCCACTTGTACTTGCTTGTGAGGATTGGGATCTTATGAGTTTGGATAAAGAATTGAAAGCCTATTGGTGGGATGGGGTCCAATATAAGGTTCCTTTGAGGGGTAGGAGTTTAGTTAGCAAGTCAAACTCATCTTGCAATTAAATTTGATCCTCATCTTGTTGTTGGAACAATTGTATAAATTGAAATAATTCAAATGGAGTCTATGATTGTTCTAGTTATTTTGGAGGAATGAAGCTTATATTTGTCCTCCCATTAGATTTTGGCCATAGGTCCATAGAATAATCAACATAATTTTTAGGTAATTCTAGAATAGTTAGGTTTTCCATCATAATGATTATGTACAACTTCTTTTCCTTTCAGAACTATCCTACGCTCATCTCATCCTCATTGAGAAATCTTTCATTTGTCTCAATTTGGACTTGGGTAGGTTCCCATGCATCATTAGATTATATCGAAGCAGTGGGTGAGAGTTGGTTGGTTGGGTTGTTTCTTATGAAGGCCCTTGAAGGAGCCTTGGGATCATTCATTGATTTGTTATCAATTGAAGAAACATGCACATGATCTTAAAAATTTATGGGTACCTATTTTGTTGTTGGGGTCCATGGGGTGTATATTTGCTCTTCCATGTTGGATGACTATAATTGTCACTTGATGGTGTCAATGGAGTGTAAGACTTGCTTGATAATGTGTCCCTTGGTGGCATTAGCAAGCTATACCCTTTTGACCCAGACAACTCCTCTCTAGCATTTGCAAAGATATTAGGGTCCATCCCCTGAACATTATTAGTTATGTTGATCTCATTTATTTGAACTTGTTGTATGGGGGTGACCCATCTCATGGAGAACGAATCAGGGATTTCATTTGTCCTTAAGTTCATTGGTGCATACCTACTTGGCTCAGTTGATCCACCTTCCTCTATGTCTACAACTATGTCAATTTCTAGAACTACGTTGAGCATGCAAACCTCTCTAAAAATGGATTGAAATGGTCATAATTTTCTAAGATTTATATTATCTTGGCAATTTAGTCTTGGTTAGGATGATCAAACCTTGCTTGGAGGTCTTTCCTTTTTCATGGGTTCTAATCCCTTGTTCTTCGATAGGTTCTTTTGGTTTTATTGCAACAATGGATACTTGGTTCGAAATTTGATTATCTTTTCATATATAAATACTTTGAGGGGTTGGCTTAGGCATAATGATTTTATTAGCCCCTAGTTTGTAGTTAATTGGTATTTTGACTCTTTTCTTAGCAACATTTGTTTTGATCATACTTAAGGGCTCTAGATCCCCCTTTGTGACACAAGTATTTCCCAAATGAAGGAATTAAATATATAAGAATAATAAGGAGGGAATTGCCTTAATTTTGTGGATCTAGGGTCTTCCCAATAATAGGTTGTACCATATCTCCTTCTTGATCACATAGAAAGTTGTGGAAACCATTTTGGGCCTGAGAGAAATTAGGACCATGATCTTCCTAATTGTTGTTGCCTTGAGGTTTTCATAACTTTGTAAAGTATCCCTACAAGTTGTAATGTTAGTGTGCCCATACCAATTCTCTCTAAGAGGGAGAAATGAACTATATTCATGAAAACTCCATCATCGACAAGTGTTTGTTTTATGTACATGTCATAAATCCATACTTGTAAGTATAAAGTAGGATCACCCTTTCTTGTCAACTCTATATTCGTGGGCATTTGTTTTGGGTTGAAAAAGAACCCAGGATCATGTAGTTTTGCATTAGGTGGACTCATGTCGAGATCCACTTGATTATTTTGCTCCTTTGGCATGGGGGTACATGATTTAAGTACTTGAACCCGATCACTTCCAAAAAATTTAGTGAAGATCAACAAATAAATTTTAGTAAAGGCTTTCTTGAGTTCCTCAACCAAGTTGTTGGGACCAACTAGAACTAGCACAGGGTCTACTGCTGAAACCATGTGTCCTAGCTAGATTTTTTATTTGCAGGATCATAAAGATTTCTTAAAGGTTTTCATTTTGAACCAACTCAATCAAGACAAGAATTTTAGTTTTGTTCTCAATACCCAACTACCATGGGTTGTTTTATTCTTGAGAAGGTGTAGTGGAAAGGATCTTGGTACATCCTCAAATTTGAATTATGAGGGGCAATGGCCCCTTGATAGTTGTGTTATGGAGTGAAAAGTGGACACATGTCTTTTTACCTCCTAGTTTAGCTCCTAGGTCCCCGTGCTTACACTCTACATGCAAATTATTCATTCCGACGAGAAATCCCCCGAAACCCATGTCAAATGGGAACTAGAGGCCCATTTAAAGCTTAAGTTCTGACCAAAAAGGCCCCTTGGGACTTGAGCACCCACACCCAAGTCCACGCTGATTGGTTAGGGTAAAATTAAATGTATGTCCGCATAAGACTCTTAAATGGGTCATCCTTTGTCGGCTCTTTCAATTAATTTGCGAATGTTTAACGGGATAGCATATATAAACAAGTGTTTGAATTCATTTTCTAACAAGTTGATGATAGCAAGGTTATGATATTGAGAAAAGGAGTATTCAAGGCATTCATTTTGTTATTGTTGCAGATTTGTGTTAGTATTGTGTTTGTTGCAAATTTTGAATCATATTCAACATCCTTATGAGTTGAAGAATTGTCATCCTCCTAAGGACTTCACCACCAAGGTGACATCATTGTGTTTGAATCATTTCATCATTTAGATTATCTTTAGCCTCTGTCCTTCAACGACATGCTCTCTCTAACAATAGTGTTGGGAAAGCTTGAATGCTAACCCAGGATTTGATTGAGGCAAATCCTTAAACACCACAACCCCCAAACCCCTTTTCTTCTTGTGTGCAGGTTATAGGTGTAGGAATTGTAAAGGAAAGGTACAAGGAGGTTGCTTAAGGGTTAAATATTCGAGATTTGGAAACAAAGTTCAGAAATTCCTCCATAGCAAACTTGGGCGCTAGCCCCAGTTGTGAGGCCTACTTATCTCACCTTCTATTTTTGCTTACATCGTATTGACATTTTGATGGACATGTAGACATTTGGGACTGCCGATCCCGTTATTCAGACTTTCATGACTATTTTGTATGCTTTGATTAGTTAGATAGAGCATGATGTGATGTTGTTATAACTCGCATGTTAGATTTCACTTGATGTTATAATGTTATGTGATATTTATTTTGATGCAAATTGGAATATTAGTTGATGAGTAAATGAATGAAATATTATGCAGTTTTAATCCTGATTTGATGTTTAGAAATGCAAATGAATTATGAATCATGTAAGGATAACATGTGTATAATTGAGGATATAGGTGATTATGTGACTATGTGTGTGTGTGTGCATTTCCTTTCGCTTCGGCTATGATGAACATGTGCTATTGATCAATTTGTTGAAGTGTGCAGGTAATTTTCCATGCCCATGGAAAATCAAAGGTCATTCCAGTAACCCTATGTGATATCCATGTTTAGCCGACCTAGTCCCAAGAGGGACCAAGGTCATTTGTGATGGAGAATGATGATTTGTAATGTCTATAATTGATGTTTACTTTGATTAGGGTTCACCCTTTTATTTGAGTTATTGAGGTGTTGTAAGTTGTAATGTTTGAGTTGCACTATTTTGGTGCTATTTATTTATTGGGCCTTTTTATGTGAATTTATGGACCACTTGGTGTTTATTTTGGTCAAATAATGGCCCTGGGTCATACCTCTAGGGTCTAGGACCAATTTGAACGTGTGAGGCCTTAGTTTAACCTTATTTTGGTCACCTTAACTTGACCCTGAAGTTAAGTGACGAAATTTGAAGTTGGGTGAGGTGGTAGACAAGTCAAGACTCCACCATGACCAACTCCACTTCCCTAGGATAAGGTCTCCCTTATCTTGAAGGCTTGGGAAGCTTCTAAGGCCTTCAAGTGTGAGACACCTCATTCCTATGATCTCACACATGTGTGAGAGCATCTATAGGGGAATGGGTTTGCCTTGTTGGATAGGAGGATGACATGTGTCTTCTCCTTATCCTTATGGAGTCTTCCATGTGGGATTCCCCTCTCCACTATGCTCTGACACATGTGTGAGAGCATTTGTGGGAGAGTGTGAGGCTTGTGGGATGGGAGTGTGACATGTGTCACCTCTTCATCCCTTAGGGTTTTGTGAGTGGATTGTGAGGAGGAAGGAGAAGGTGACATGTGTCACCTTCTCATTCCTCAAGGCTCTTTGGTTTATCCTATTAAACTCCCTCTTTGAGAGATGGAGAGGGTTCTTCATTTTTACTTTTTTGAATATTGATTTGGGGGAGATAGCTAGAGTTAGAGGATTTTTGGATGCAAGGAGATTGGAAGGAGACTTGAGAGCTCTTCCTCAACCTCTTGCCAAATTTGGGCTTATAAGGTAAGCACCCAAGGCTATATGTCTTCCTTATGTTTTTACTTTCATTGTATGTGAAGATAGTTGCTTTGTGTATGTTTGAGTTTTGGTTTATGTGTTGTGTGGGTTTTCATTTTGGGTGTTTGACGAAGCTCTCCATTGAGAAGAGCTCATCTTATTTTGGGATGGGAGAGGAGTGAACATCCTCAAGGTCACCCTCACTATATTTGGAGGAGTTGATGGCCTAGAAGTACATTGTGAAGTATTTGAGATTTTGGTGAAGGCAAGAGTGCCTTGGGATTTTTGACATATTGAGATATTAAGGCAAGAAGCCTTGTGACTTTGAGTATTATGTGTTTTGGTGATTTTGGGTTCTCCCCTTGAGTTGAGAGTAGTCCACTCTCCTACCCCCAAAAATCTAAGTAAATGGACTAGTTATGTGAAATCCTTGGGAGGGTGTGTTTATGATTTGTGTGAGTGTTTTTGGTGTTAAATCTCTTGTTGTTGTGTGCACTTGGTTATATGAGTGACCTCCAAGCTCGGGGGTGACTTGTTTCAAGTCTATGGATGGGAGGTGAGCTCCCATGGGTATTTGGAAATCTTCCTTGTGATTTTTGCAGGTTTTGGGCGATTAGTGGAGTTTTGGAGCTTGGGAGGAATAATGGTTTTCTTTTGTGTTTTGTATAATGTATGGCATTTTGGTTGCCATGGCCTTTGTGGCCTTGTAAAAGTGGTTGTAGTTTTGTGAGAGTAAATCCCTTTTTTGTGTATCTCTTTGTAAACAAAAATATATATATGTATTCAATTTATTTCAAATGAAAGTTTGGTTGTTCCATTACTTTACTTGGCTTTAAAATTTTTTTATCTATGTATGCAAATAATGGTTATATCCTTACCTCTCTTCCTATCCTCTCTATTTACCATTTGAATGAATGTATTTGTGTGATGAAACAGAAAAGAAAATATATGTTTTATTTCAGCTTACTTAAAAAGAAAAAAAATATAATGCAGCTAAGTTCATTTGGAAAGAGGAAATTATTCCATCATAGATCATTAGAAGAAACTTTATATATATATATATATATAAAGTATTATACTTGTTGTTTATTTTTATTTTTAAATATGTAGTTCACTATTTTGAAGAAAAAAAATATAGAGAGTAATTTTTTTCTAGCACACACACATATATATACCCTCATTTTATATTGCAAGTTGAATTTGTTTCTGAGAAAAGTATTTTAAAAAATATACAGAAGCTAATCCTAGCACATATATATTCCTTATATATATTATATATTGCAAATAATAAATAAAAACATTTTAAATAAATTATGTTTTGCATCGATAAAAAACAAACTAGGGTTTAAATTTTCTTTTGTTGGAAGATTTTTTGAAACAAAAAAAGAGGGCAGCGACATTGCCGCCGCCGTTGTTCCTGCGGTGGAGAGGGGGGGGACCCCGTCCACCCCTCCATAGAGCTTCGATTTTGTGGAGGGGGAGATGGGGGGCCGCCCCCTTCCCTCTTTTTCTTTGCTCCCCTTTCGTCTATGGCCCCCGGCGCCAGCAAAAAGAAACTCGCCTCTGTGTAGTTTCGGCCCCAACAAAGTTGGAACACCGCTTGTGTATCTCATTCGCCTTGTAATATCTTTGATACCCTAGTTCTAATTTACTATATATATATATATATATATATATATATATATATATATATATATATATAGTCATATTATATACTCTAGAGAATACCATTCCTCTATATAAAATTATTTAAAAGAAAAAAGAGAAGACCAAACCTATAAAATAAAATAGACAGGGGTTAGGGTTGGAAAACAAAGAAGTATAAATTATCAAAGTAAATTTGGAGAGAGTCATTATCTTCTCTGTTGCAACAAAAAAAAAGAGAGAGAGCTCCATGAAAACTTGAGGAAACCCTGCATAATGAAAGAGAGTTAGAAAACAAAAATAATCTAGGGTCAGAAGAGAGAAGTAAAATAAATTTGTAGGAGACAAAAAAGAGTTAAACAAAAAAATATAGTGCACGTACCTTTTCTTCTCCCTCTCCTCTTCATTTTTGAAATCTGGAAAAAATAAATGAAATGAGCAAAATGCCTAGTGAGCTTTTTAAACCCTTTCATTGCATTATTAAATTAATTTAGGGTATAGTGGAAATTGAGGTGGGATTTGCGATTTAATTAAATCCTAATCTAGTTTATCATTTGAACCCACTTAGTGAGTGGGAGGAGTCATTAAAATTGGGTTTTGGTGGGGAAATTAATTATTGTAGTGGAATTAAATTATTCATCCCTTCAACCTAATTACTAGTGCATGACTTTATGTAAAATTAATTAATTGATCTATTTAGTTAATGTGAATGTTTTTATTTTCATTGCCTTGGGTAGATGATGCAATGTTGAAGTAATTTAATTTAATAGGTGTATTTAGTTTTGAGTTTACTTTAGAAAAAGGCCTCTAGTGAAGATTATTAATTTAATTTATTTTTCTTTTCTCATGAAAGATGAGGTGGCATTATGCTGCTGAAATTTCCCTAGATTAGTGAAAAGGTTAATTAAGTGATTTATTTCATGTTTTTACTTTATCGCATTAATTATGACTGAGTACTTTAATTAAGTCTTAGATGGAAATAATTTTAATGTTAATTATGTTAATAGTTTTCCTAGGGTTAGATTTCGGTTCACATCGAAATCATATCACCACATCTAGGAACCTTAGGGTTAGTTCTAATTATGGAAATTATCCCTCTTAGCGACGCTCCTCGCATCGCATAACCCCTTAGTAGGATTTCATTTCGTAGGGGTTGTGAAAGGAGTTCACATTACCCTGACTTTTGATTGACGTCTTTGCCCTTGTATGTATGCCACCGAGCGCACATGTTACACGCGAGGGGTTTTTTGAGTCAGGTGGGAAAAGTTTTTGGTAATCCATGTCATGACTACATGGGAGATGTGCATGACATATATATATATATATATATATATATATATATATATATATATATATATATATATAGATATATATAGGGCATGAAACCGATGTCCAATAGGTAAAACAAACCTTAAATTCAGCATCAGAGCATCATTCGTGACATTTTTCTTGTTTTGAGCTTTCAGATATCGAGACTTTCCAGACTTGGGCGCTAGTATCAGAGTCTTCCAACATTTTAGCTTCTGAGGGACAAATTCTGACATCTTACTGATCACCCTGGTACTTTCAGATCCTGACTTGCTGCTTCTATTTCTCTGTTATAAGATGATTATCATAATTCTAGGGTTTAGTGTATTGATTGGACTAGGGTTTGATAAAAGGCTTGATTGCATCACATCTTTCCTCTGCAAACAAGAGCACAAAATTAGCAGTTGAGTCCTCTTCCATCTTGTAGTGACTTGGCTCAGTTTTGTCCTTGAATATTGTAGTGAAAGGAGGGTTTGATCTAGTGTACTCACATGCTATCTATCCCCTCTTTTCCCTACTTAACATTTTGGTGAACCTGTGTTTTAAAGAATTTGCATTTTGCTGAGTGTTGAAATTAGATCTTGCATTAATTCATATCACACTTATCATTCTTCATTGAAAAAACTTGCATACATTTGAAAAGTTTGAAAAAATAAGCATTCTAGGTTTGCATAAAGGCATAGTTTTGCATTGTTTTCCTTGCCTATCATTGGAAGCATTTGAAAATCTGATTTATACATCAGATCTAAGACAAATTACAGCAATTAATCATTTCATGATCTCACACCTTGCATTTGCATATCTCATTTGTTAGGGTTTTGTTGAAATTTTGCATTTTTTATATAACCTAGTTTTTACAAAATCTAGGGTTTGTAGTCAAAATCTTATTTCAGATTTTTCTACTCTCTTTACACTCTCATTCAAATCTGATTTTGAGTTGTAGTGTTGTATCATTTGACATTCTTGCAATCAAATTTCATTTTTTTGCAATTACACAGTGTGTATTTCAACATTAAGGGTTTTACACACTTTCTTCACACTTATTTAAGAAAAATTTTAAATCATTAATCTTGCCTTGTTGTGTAGCACTATTTACATCATATTTTGTTTGTAGTGAAATTAGTGTGCTTTTGATTTTCAAAAACCCAATTTCCTCAAACTAGTGTTTGGGTAAGCAACGAATTATCATAATGGATGCTTCTTGTTATTCCTCTTTGGAAGCTTTGTTTGCATACATCATAGATATTTATAATTTCTCCAAATTCATTAATAAGCATCCTCAAGTATTAAAATAAATAGCATGCATATATGATGTTGATATTTCTATGTGTTCCACATATGAAATCCTTTGTTATATATCTAATTTTGATGGTTTCACAACTCTTATGGGAATATATCCTTCAATATTAGACAATCTCACTAAATTCATATATGATGTATCGTTTATTAGTGATGACTTCAATATGTTAGATGAGGCCCTAGATGACTTTATCTCTATTGAACATTCTACTATGACTCATATTGCTAAAGGTCAGGATCATGCCTTGGATCTAGTCTCTAATACATGTGATGGTAACTTAGTTTTACCTTATGATCTCTCTCCCAAAGTTATTCCCTCTTATGAGGACATTTTGGCACAAGAGGATGAAATCATTGACACATCCCTTAACATCACCCTACCCTCTCTTTATTCTGATGCTCTCCCTCTAAAGGATGAAGCATTAGTGAATGAAGAATCCCCTCTAACGAAGAACACTCCATGGATAGATATGAGCTTTCATCTTAGAACTCTATCCCTACCATAGTGCATGAAGTTTCTATGGATCATCCTATCGATCTTCCTCCTTTAGTTGAATATTCAAGTACCTTGGATATCACTAAGGAAGTGGAGACCCTTGATCTCCGTCCTTTGGTTGAATGTTCAAGTCCCTTGGATATCACTAAGGATGTGAAAACCTTGGATACCTCTCCTTTGGTTCATGTTCTTTGAACATCACTAAAGATACAATCATCAAAAATTCCCTTAACAACACCTTACCTTCCCTGTGTTCCAATGCTCTCCCTTTGAAAGATGAAGTATTAATGGTTGAAGAAAGGTCTCTCACATTAAATCCTTTAGGGATGGATGTCGAGCTTGATCAAATTGAAAACAATGTTAATTTAATTATCATTGATAGAATTATTCCACCTACTAAGGGGATAGTGAATAAGTTTACTAATGCTAATACAATATCAACAAGTTCAAGACTAAATATGATATATCCTAAGATGATAGACATGGATTGTTCGTCAGGAAATATCCCATTAAATTAGGTAAGTATTTCTCTCTCATTAAACCACACTCGTTGTAACACCTATTCTAGTTGCTCTCAAGAATGGCCTCCTCCTAGATATACATGTTAATAGTGTTGTGTTTTGTTCCCCTGTGTTGTATTAAATGTTGTTTAGGTATCTTTGGATGACCCTTGATACTCTTGTAAGGTCAAGGATACAAGGAGACCACCTCTGTTGTGACCATTCTTCTATGTGTCTCTCTATTCTTCTACTTATTCTCTCCTCTATTTTATTGTTGTGTGTTGTGCCTTGGGGGCATAACATTGTGGGGGATGTTTTGTGGGCATCTCCCCGTGTTGTAAACCCAAGTCACTCTTGTCTCCTCTCTCATTTTTATTGTTTCCATTCTTTAGTGACTCTAGTAGTTAACGGATGACGAAAACAAACAAATATTGATAAGGACAGTGTGTCCATTCAACAAGAAAGCAAAAATGGACCTAGTCCATATATGAAGATGGGGTTGATATATATCCGACACTTGGATAGTAGAATCACTCTGTGTTGTGATTCATGTTGTGAAAATTTCTTGTAACAAACTTTTGCACTTCGCTAAATTTGCTTCTACGCACTTTGGATTATTTTGTATCTCACCTTGTTGCTACACTCGGTTTTGAGATACCTGCAGTATAACCTAATGACTACTCAGTTTTGAACCCACAAGTGTAGCCATGGTCTCTTATGTGATATTATTTCTACATAGCTTTCATGAATTGATTTGAGTAAGATTTTCTAACCAAAGCTTATACATTGTTGATTATCTTAGCAAATTATATCGACGTGTTTGTGGGAACATTTAACGATCATGGCACATGTCACTTTAGGGAATGGGCTTTGCAAAATCTCTTGTTCCCTTGCGCGTTTTCACCATACCTTAATGTGCTTGATATCGGTAAACAAGATCAAACACCTTAAGGTGGGGGCATATATAATGGTATCTGCTTGGTTACTTTTACACTGACAAAGCGTGTTTGCAAGCCCTCATCGCGAGGCAGGATGGTGTATCTCTTGAGCTAGTGCACATCCTTTTAAGCAAAAATCCCTCATCGTGAGGTGGGATGGCATATCTCTTGAGCTAGTGCGCATCCTTTTAAACAAAGCCCTCATCGCGAGGCGGGATGGTGTATCTCTTAAGCTAGTGCACATTCTTTTATACAAAGTCCTCATCGCGAGGTGGGGTTGGATCTTGAGTCATTCACCCTTAAGTGTGTCTTTGGCAGTTGTGGTAGCATAGCTCAACCATCAGGTGTGTTTGGCATGTTTCAGATAGTGGAGTGCAGCGATGAGCTCCTTCCTATCACCCATGTTTGTCGTGTATAAGATGTATATTCCGTGTGTCTTCCATATGTTTTATGTGTCTTCTTTGCATATCTTGCGTGTTTGTGGCATGGTCTAAATACGTGTGGTGATGAGCCTCCCCCACGCTATATGTGTTTTGTGTGTCTTTACATGTGTGTTTTGTTTGCTTTAGTTAGCATATATATAGATATGTAATTGCTTAATCATGTCTTCTCTTCATGTATATTTCGTGTATTGCATGACTGCATTCATGTCTTTTCCGTGTATTGCATGCTTTCATTATCTTCTCCATGTATTGCGTGCTTCCTTACTGTATTCACTGTGTCTTATGTGATTGTTCAGTGTTTTCTTATGTTTGCCTAACTTTGGGGGCTAGAAATAGTCCTTCAAGCTTAGGGTGGTGTGTATTCATTCTAGTGTTTGATGTGTTTTGATATGCTTAGACCGTACTTTAATGCATGTGTTGAATCATAGGATCGCACACACATTAAAGTGGGGGCTAAATTATGTTACGGAGTAAAAAGTGGACACATGCCTTTTTACCTCCTAGTTTAGCTCCCAAGTCCCTGTGCTTACACTCTACATGCAAAATATTCATCCCGATGAGAAATCCCCTGAAACCCATGCCAAATGGGAACTAGGGGCCCATTTAAAGCTTAAGTCCTGACTAAAAAGTCCCCTTGGGACTTGGGCGCCCACACCCAAGTCCACCCTGATTGGTCGGGGTAAAATTAAATGTATGTCGGCATAAGACTCTTAAATGGGTCCTCCCTTGTCGACTCTTTCAATTAATTTGTGAATGTTTAACAAGATAACGTATATAAACAAGTGTTTAAATTCATTTTCTAGCATGTTGACGATAGCAAGGTTATGATATTGAGCAAAGGAGCATTCGAGGCATTCATTATGTTGTTGTAGATTTGTGTTAGTATTGTGTTTGTTGCAGATTTGGAATCATCATCAACATCCTTATGACTGAAGAATCTTCATCCTCCAAAGGACTTCACCATCAAGGTGACATCATTGTGTTTTAATCATTTCATCATCATTTGGATTATCTTTAGCCTCTGTCATGCAAGGACACTCTCTCTCTCTAACAACGATGTTGGGAAAGCTTGAATTCTAACCCAGGATTCAATTGAGCCAAATCCCTAAACACCACAACCCCCAAACCCCTTTTCTTCTTGTGTGCATGTTACAGGTGTGGGAATTGCAGAAGTAAAGGTATAGGGAGGTTGCTTAAGGGTTAAAGATTTAAGATCTATAAACAAAGTTCATAAATTCCTCCATATCAGACTTGGGTGCTAGCCCTAGTGTCCATCAGGTAAAATAGACCCTAACTCCAGCATCAAAGCATCATTTGTGACATTTTTCTTGTTTTGAGCTTTTAGATATCGGGACTTTCTGGACTCTGGTGCTAGCCCTGGAGTCTTCTGACATTTTAGCTTCTGAGGGATAGGTTCTGACATCTTACTGATCACCCTGGTACTTTCAGATCTTGACTTGCTACTTTTGTTTCTCTATTATAAGTTGATTATCATAATTCTAGGGTTTAGTGCATTGATTGGCCTAGGGTTTGATAAAAGGCTTGATTGAATCACATCTTTCCTCTACAAACAAGAGCACAAAATTAGTTGTTGAGTCCTCTTCCATCTTGTAGTGACTTGGCTCGATTTTATCCTTGAATGTTGTAGTGAAAGGAGGGTTTGATGTAGTGTACTCACATGCTATCTATCCCCTCTTTTCCCTACTTAACAAGTTGTGATTTAAATTTTTAGGTGGGAGGAGGAACATGTCTATGAATAGATGTTTTTGATCATTTGGGATACTTGAGATGAACCATTGATACTCTTGACATG
Source organism: Cunninghamia lanceolata (assembly GCA_027924645.1). NCBI lineage: Eukaryota > Viridiplantae > Streptophyta > Pinopsida > Cupressales > Cupressaceae > Cunninghamia > Cunninghamia lanceolata. Next base: position 4,591,509 of record BSBN01001247.1, on the reverse strand, counting down.
ACTTAGTGTCATGGCCCCTTCTTTTATGAAATAGGAAGTGTTTGCCATGATCATACTCTTGAGATTTTTTGTAGGGCTCATACTGGTTATTGCATGATCATTCATTTTTTCTACCTCATTGATCGTAGTTGTTTCACATAGGATAGTTAATGAAATTTACATTTTGGTTCCTCGAGTTGGTGTAATTGTTGCCATGACCATAATTGTTATAGTTGCAATTATTATTGTTCTTTGGTGGTGGGATGTATGTAACCCCATTAGTGGTTGTATTTTAGTTGATGTTCTTCAATAATTTTGGTGTTGAGGGGTTGTGACTATTGTTGTTGTTGTCATAGGTAACCAACCTTCTATTGGCACCATACTCCTTTCTCCCACTATCGATAATAGCCTGATCTGTTATGAGAGTGCACTTGTTGAAGACCCAGAATACTGAGGGGGGGTGAATCAATATTCTTTGAAACTACTTAAGCATTTAAACATTCATTCCACATAGCATATTTAATTTGTGGTAAGAAAGGAAAGCATGAAATCAACCATCAAAATACATGACAGATGAACACCAAATTTTTATGTGGAAAACCCAAAAAGGGAAAAATGATGGTGAGGATTAGCTCACATATATATATGAATAACAATACCGATTATAATTAGGCTCACTGCCAAAAGGATTCACTGTCCATAAAAGAGAATGCTCACTACCAAAGGACTCACTATCCTGAATAGAAAAGGGATAGAAGAAGGGGTGGCTCACTACCAAATATGAACTGCTAGTAATGCATCTGACTCATGCTGGAGATATAGTTCCACTGAAGCTCAGAATACTGAATTAACACACTTCATCTTTACCACAAACTTATCTTATCCTTCTCTGCATCAGATTTCACTCTCAAACACACTTTACTTCTTTTGAACTTACACACACACCACCCACACAAGAATTCAATCTTGTTTATATACCACAATCATGCAAAACATCAAACAGGTCGGCAAAAAGATGTACCATGTGACTTCTTGTCCTGTCGGCCCAAAACTCAACCCTATACGCTTTGCAGAGAGAACCAAAGTGTGTAGCTCATTCAAATAGGTTGGCATAACCTATATTTACTCCCATAAGATTGTTCCATACACGAATGAACTCCACACAACCTCACATCTTTAGGTCACCTCAACTGGTGAAGTAGCAACAGTATGAACTGATGGTTTGCTCACAAGTCAACACGCAGACCACCAAAATGCTTACCACTTGGAGACAACAAACTTCTGACATCCATAAACTTATCCTTAAATTTGCATAGAAAAATATTCATCTATGGTGGAATGTGGAGGATTCCAATATGCCACTGGTATTGTCATAACACTGTCATTATAGAGTCTAATACTCTGTCAATTCTATCTTTCACTCCGGAGGGCTTCAAGACCTAAAACTTTGGATTTAGACCCCTTTAGTATTCACCAACAATACTTTATAACCGCATAGCAAGATTCTCCATAGCGGAGGAATGCAGACCAAGAAGCTGGTTCTCTGAACATTGAAAACAATACATCGAGACTTAGACAAATCTGTAGAGTGATTGGTACAATGGTCTTCTTCAGACCAACATAGCTGTGTCTCTACACTTTGTTGCCATCAATGACAACACTATTCACTATCATGCTCATCAACCTCTTCATCATCATGCATATGTTGCCAACAACTCTTGAGAGCCTCTTCATACGATTTATAGAGAAGTTTTTGGACCTCCTACCTTGTGTCACTATTAAGGGCATGTAGGAAGAGATTGCATAATTCCCTGTGATCCATATTTGGCACACTGGTTGAGGAATAGAGGAGTTGCCTCCATCGTGTGATAAAGTGTACAACCAATTCGTTTGCATCTTGTTTAACAGTTAGGAATTGTCAAATTTTTATTTTTACTAATTTATTCATATCAAAAGTGATGATGAACTCACCAATGAGTTGTCAAAAGGGGTGAATTAATGCCTTTAAGAGCTGGTAATACCAATCTAAAACAATATGCTCTAAGGTATTTGGAAAAAATCTTGCCACCAAACTATCCCAAGGAAGGAGTTCTCGTACCACCCTGGTGTAAGCCTTAATGTGCAAGTTGGGATCTTGCACTCTTTTGAACTTAAAATGTTATGGGAGAGGATGAGACAACACAACATTACAAATAACGTGGTCTAACAACTCTTTGAGATACTCTAGGTACGTCCTTGAAAAATAGTTATGCATGAAGGGAGTATTTCCTCCAAACATAGGCCCTATGGGTGGAGCCATTGCACTTGTTATGTTTGAAAGGGTGTGCTAGGTTCCTGGTATCTCAAGAAAATTGGATAGTTAGGCAACATTACATTTAAATTTTGTAAACCATGTAGGATTGTTTGAGTTTTACTTTGTATGATAGGTATCCCACCTAGTTTATTTAAGCTCGCCATGCTGAATAACAAGGACAAGGGAGGAATGAAAGCATCACTACTCGTATTGCATGAGTAGAAGTTAACATAGAGGTAGTTTTGTTTAATTGTTTCCATAGCAAAGGGCTGGTGCAAGGCTAGTGCCTCGAGGACCTTGGTCTTTTAATCACTTGAATAAAGTTATGCATTAGTTTCTCAACACCTCTAACTTTGAGAGTCTTGATCCATTAGACCAAGGTGGCTATTAGTACTTTAGGGGTGGCTTCTCCTATGTTATGCATTTATCCACCACAAGGTGGATTTTGTTCAATCTGCAAGAGTTGAGTAGCCCCGCTGGTTATTTCTTCAAGAAAGTTTTCCAATGGCCCTTGATGTGTTGTAGTTTGCTCATTTTGAAAGGCTATATGGAGGCCCTGTCAAGCCACTTAAGTGTCTTCGAAGTTTCTTTCTAAATGGATCTATTCTATGAGAGCATCTACACACTCTTTGAAGGGGAACCTATAATGCATATCTTGTCATTGATTTTAGTGTCTCTATGATTGTTAGATAGGATTTTTGGATTCCTTATCAATCCCTTGATCGCACTTGCTAGTTTGAGTATTGTAATTGATTAGTTGATCAACAAGAAGGTTGTAAAATCCTTGTCAAGCCTTTGTAGGGTGTTAGTGCCTGAATTGACTGGTAGTTTTCTGAGCATTTTTCATTCAGGCACTCTCCCTAAGTATCCAAAAAATGTTCTAAGTTAAAGACCTCCTCAGCATTTTTCAGATGCATCATCATATTTTCTTGAGGAGGAAGTCGTCATCATCATGTTTGTTTCCATGAAGGTCAGCATCATCATGTTCTCCGTCGGCCGGTTTCTCATCGTCATCATCATATTTCGCTGTCGGGTGATGTTTGGGTTTTATCCTGATGATGCTGATGAGCTACAGTGCGCCCTGATCTGCTTGCGAGGGTGAATTTTCAAAGTCTCCGGTGATCTTCCATTTATCACCTTGCGCAAACATGATGATGATGTTGCCCCGTTATTCTGAAGGGGTTATTCTTTGAGTTGCTCGACCTAACTTGTTTTTTCCTAAGGGTCGTCGTCATCATCATCATGTTTCCAGTTATCATCCTGCTGCTTGCGGAGGTCATCATATTTTCTGCATCATGATATTTCGCCGGGGTGATATTTCTATCATCGGGTGATCTTGGTTATGATCATCCTGATGATGTTGTTGAAGAGTTCTTAGTGCGACCCGATATTCACTGGGGTCATCATATTTTGGATGTCAGGATGATCTTAGTCAATATCATCCTGATGATGTTGTATCACCTCTTGTTCGTAGTTTTGTCATCCTGATGATGCTGACGTCATCCGTATATCAGGGTGATATCCGGTTCTTTCTGCCTATCTGCATCATGATATTTCTGAAGGGAGGGGGTGATATTTTCATATCACTCGAGTGTGTTTGTTCCAGCATCATGATGATGCTGATATCAAGGAGATATCCGCCTGCCGGCTTCGTGCGCTATCTAGTGGGGGTGATCTTTTCGAGCATCATCATATTCATCTATCGCCCCGATCTTACAGTGGAGCTACAGTGCAACCTGATATTTGAACATCAGGAGGATATTTCCAAATATCCGGTTGTCTTCCGAATATCATGATGATGTTAATATGATGATGACGTCATCGAGGTCCGGGGGGTCATATTTCTAACAGAGATCATCTTGTGGAGGTCCCCCGATATTTGCAAACATGATGATGACGTCATCCGGATATGAGGAGGTGCGCAGAAGGCAGATATGATGATGACGTCAGCAGGATATGATGATGATGTCATCAGGATGTTCATCGGCCAGACTTTTGGTATAAGCTCAGCAGGAGGATGTTCCTCCGATGGATCCGGTTGTGCCGATGAAGGCAAATATCATGCAGTTTGTATTGCGATATGATGATGACGTCAGGGTGATTTTTCGGGCAACAGGATATCATGCTGCTGGAGGATGATGATGATGAAGTCCTATACTAGTGTCGTCAGGAGCAAAAGCACCGACATGATATATGCTCATGACCTAGTATATAAAGTGTTAATGAGGTTGCTGCGGGGTGCATGTGGGATAATGTCATCCTGCATATTCAAAATATCATGATGATGAACCTCGGCGGGAAGTGGTTGCGATCGACTGTTTGATGTTCTTCCCGAGGCCGCGGGTTGGTGCGCCATCAATGGCGATTGTTGCAGAGGTATGGGCGATGGCGTGGACGGATGTAGTACCTGATTGAAGATCTGAATCCCTAGGCGGCGGCGCAAGGCTCAAGAAATCTTCCTGTCTCCTCCCCTACCTGCTGCATTCAAGTTTGGGCGCCAATCTGGTTGTGTTTGAGCGCCATTTTCATGTTACTGTATATCTGGCGGGTTTTTTGGTCAACCTGGTAGTTAATGCTGAAGGCACCTTCCTGCTATATAAGGCAGATGGTGTTATTCATTCAAGGTTGTTGAAAGTTGTGGATTTTTGGCTCTGTAATCCAAAACCAGCTGATCTGGTTGCTCTGTACAGCTTGATCTTGTGAGTTTATGTATCTCCTGTTGTAGGACTTGGCATGAATCCACTGGTTTCATGGTTGATCTTATATGAGTAATGCTATCTTAGCATGTGTTGTGTTAATTCTGTCTCCAGTATTGCATGTATTCTTCTTCTGGATCTGGATATTTGTGTGATGTTTAGATTCTAGAGCATAGAATTCCTATGTTGAATGTCTGATCTTTTAACCTCTGCTCAAGGGGCAGATTAAACTATTTTCAGGTTGAACATTGGGAAGGGTATACTGCAGTAGGGATGCCATAAGTAGAGATAGCTCAACACTCTATATTGGGAGATATCTGTAAGGCAGATATCATGTGTATCCCCCTGAAATCCAGTTCTAGCTATTCATGCTGATCATTCACAGGTGTATGTCTACCGACTCCAAGCCCTGGATAGGCACCAATCATGCTGTGTTCTTGTGTTATACACCATGTCCAGCTTTGCATCCAAATTCATATCAAAACATTTCATACCTCCACCTGTTAGTTGTAGGAGTAGGATTAGGAACCCCCTGCATACTCTCATACCCAACCAGACATCATGTCCAAGAATGTTGCCAACCTTGTGATCTATCATGCAGATCTTGGTCCATACATGAGAGTATTCTGCCTGTTGTTGTCAAGTTAAATCTTTCTATCTTTGAGCTAGTCAAGGTTACATCTTGAGTTATAGGGATACCCCCCTTGGTGCGGCAGAACCAGAAGTGAAGGGGAGGAGCTCACGCAACCTCCTGTATTCAGTTGGCCTGAATCTGCCTGTGCATTAGAAGTGGCAAACCCTAATGCTGATTCAGAAGAAATGTCAACAAATTGGCGACTCTACTGGGGAGATCAATGTCATATCCATGAAAGTTTGAGTCTACAAGATTAAAAAAATAGACCTGGAAACTGTTTGTTGCAGCAGAGAAAAAAGGTTGTATATGTGACTCTGCTGGTGGATGACCCAGAAAGAAAGAAATCAATTTGCAGCTTCAGCTTGTTTGAAGCTTATTCCTCTTCAAGGAGGTGGCGACTCTGCATCAAAGAACCTGATAAAAGAACAAAATCAGCCAGAGAAGAATTTGCAGCTTCTGCAACATATCCAGGTATTTCATATTGTTTGACAGTTTCCCTATTTGGTGAGAAAGCACTGGTTAAAAGGGAACATTGGTGAAAATAGAGCTTGCATGCTTTCATTAGAACTTACACTGTATTTCAAAGGGCATGCAGTGTTGTTCAAAAGACTCATTTAAAGGACTTTAGGCAAGTTTGAAAAAGTAGCCTAAACTTTGAGTGCCTAAAGTCATTGTTTGTAGAAAATCTGAGTAGAGAGGAGGGTTGCAATAACATAAAGGATGTATTATCTGCCTATGCACCCCTGTGAAGTGTCAAATGCAAGAATGTATAGTAGTCAGTCCCAACAATGTAATAAAAGAAGTTTCAACATAGACAGATATAAGCCCATAGATTTCAATGGCATTTGTGGCTATCCAAATGCCTTTCCACCTAAAATCAGAAATTTTTTGCCCAAATTTAAGGGTATAAAGGATGAATCAGCTGAGAGACACTGCAGCAGTTTATGAATGTGATAGATGACTTTGAGATTGACCATGAGGATGTGGTTATGAGATTATTTGTTCAATCTCTAGATGAAGATGCAAGGGACTGGTTTTCCTACCTTCCAGCTCACTCTGTCAGCTCTTGGCATGGTTTTAAATCTGCATTTCTAGTACAGTATGGTGAAAGAGTTTCTGAATATGCAGCCATTAGTGACTTCATGTACATCCATATTGAAGAAGATGAGTTGATCCCAGCCTTTAACCTCAGATTTATGAGGGCATTGAATAGAATTCCAGAATGCATGAGACCTAATGATGCACTGTGCTTAGTTACCTACTTGGGAGCCTTTGATGGGAAAATGAGTTACAGATTAAGAGACAAGGAGCCCACCACATTGCATCAGGCACATCAGTTTGCATTAGATATTGAAAACAATTGGAGGTATGGAATACAAAAGGGTTATTTCTCTGAAAATTTTTGTTGTCCTGCAGCCCCCAGTGTTAATGAAGGATTTAATTCAGGTATTGACAATGAATGTCATAGCACTCACACCCCTGTTGTTCCAGTTTTTGCATCATTCCAAGTAGATGATGTTTCTATCATAGAGGAGGATGTCCTTTTTTGCCCAGCAAGTGAAGTTGAAAATAATAATTTTTCAAGTAAAATTTGCATACCAGTCCTAAACAAAGAGCCTTCTTGTTTAAATGATCCAGTTGTGCAGAGTTCTGATCATATGGATCAAGAATCAATATCAGTTTCATCAGGAAGTATTAGAGGGCTGGAAAATGATGCAGATTGTTCAACTTCAGAGTGCATTGAGACAGTAGCAATCTTGTATATGGGGCAATCAATTGATAAAAATGATATCCATGACCAGTGCATGGATCAGGTTTGCTTTTCTTATGACTCTGGATCTGATAGTAATGAAGAAGAATTGGAATGTCATGAAGAAGAAGCAGAGGCCTTTGCAGTGAGTGTTAATCCCCTTTATGATGAGCCTGCTGATGTATATGATGTTGTGAGTCTTGACTTTCAGTGGTGCAGGATTAACCCTTTGTTTGAGGATGATGATACTGATTTGCAAGCTGTGAATAATGAATGTTCATCATCACCTGATTCAGACATGTGCAACATTGGGTGTGTGGATCAGGATTTGTTTTCAATATCAGTAGATATTAGGGGTCTCATATTTTCTGAGTATTTTGAATTGTTGGATCAGCTGGATGAGTACCTGATAATATGCAGCAACCAGATAAATGATAAAGTATGCCAAGAGCAGTATGATGTACTGCCTGAGGGACATAACATACATGTGTTGCCTAATGTTGAAGAATATTATGTGTATGGTTACATGTCTACTTCTGAAATCCAAAATGACAGAGCTGAAAATGATGGTGGCAAGCTTTCAAAACTGGTGGAATATCTTTTTAAGCAGGTGACATTATGGGCAGATTATGCCAATCTTTTCAGTTGGGATTGGGATCTTTCAGCTTGGAATCAGGCATTTGACAAGAAAAAATTATGGTTCTTCCTTTTTGGTTGCCCGGGGCCGCCAAAATGATGTTTAAAAATAATGAGTTTGGTGATGCAGATCAATATAACATCATGACTCTATGCCCAATGGATAAGGGACTGGTCTGCATCCCAGAGATCTGGAGTTCTCGCTGCAGGTTTTCACCTGCACGTCCCCAGACAGAGCCACTGTTAGTGCCTGAATTGACTGGTAGTTTTCTGAGCATTTTTCATTCAGGCACTCTCCCTAAGTATCCAAAAAATGTTCTAAGTTAAAGACCTCCTCAGCATTTTTCAGCTGCATCATCATATTTTCTTGAGGAGGAAGTCGTCATCATCATGTTTGTTTCCATGAAGGTCAGCATCATCATGTTCTCCGTCAGCCGGTTTCTCATCGTCATCATCATATTTCGCTGTCGGGTGATGTTTGGGTTTTATCCTGATGATGCTGATGAGCTACAGTGCGCCCTGATCTGCTTGCGAGGGTGAATTTTCAAAGTCTCCGGTGATCTTCCATTTATCACCTTGCGCAAACATGATGATGATGTTGCCCCGTTATTCTGAAGGGGTTATTCTTTGAGTTGCTCGACCTAACTTGTTTTTTCCTAAGGGTCGTCGTCATCATCATCATGTTTCCAGTTATCATCCTGCTGCTTGCGGAGGTCATCATATTTTCTGCATCATGATATTTCGCCGGGGTGATATTTCTATCATCGGGTGATCTTGGTTATGATCATCCTGATGATGTTGTTGAAGAGTTCTTAGTGCGACCCGATATTCACTGGGGTCATCATATTTTGGATGTCAGGATGATCTTAGTCAATATCATCCTGATGATGTTGTATCACCTCTTGTTCGTAGTTTTGTCATCCTGATGATGCTGACGTCATCCGTATATCAGGGTGATATCCGGTTCTTTCTGCCTATCTGCATCATGATATTTCTGAAGGGAGGGGGTGATATTTTCATATCACTCGAGTGTGTTTGTTCCAGCATCATGATGATGCTGATATCAAGGAGATATCCGCCTGCCGGCTTCGTGCGCTATCTAGTGGGGGTGATCTTTTCGAGCATCATCATATTCATCTATCGCCCCGATCTTACAGTGGAGCTACAGTGCAACCTGATATTTGAACATCAGGAGGATATTTCCAAATATCCGATTGTCTTCCGAATATCATGATGATGTTAATATGATGATGACGTCATCGAGGTCCGGGGGGTCATATTTCTAACAGAGATCATCTTGTGGAGGTCCCCCGATATTTGCAAACATGATGATGACGTCATCCGGATATGAGGAGGTGCGCAGAAGGCAGATATGATGATGACGTCAGCAGGATATGATGATGATGTCATCAGGATGTTCATCGGCCAGACTTTTGGTATAAGCTCAGCAGGAGGATGTTCCTCCGATGGATCCGGTTGTGCCGATGAAGGCAAATATCATGCAGTTTGTATTGCGATATGATGATGACGTCAGGGTGATTTTTCGGGCAACAGGATATCATGCTGCTGGAGGATGATGATGATGAAGTCCTATACTAGTGTCGTCAGGAGCAAAAGCACCGACATGATATATGCTCATGACCTAGTATATAAAGTGTTAATGAGGTTGCTGCGGGGTGCATGTGGGATAATGTCATCCTGCATATTCAAAATATCATGATGATGAACCTCGGCGGGAAGTGGTTGCGATCGACTGTTTGATGTTCTTCCCGAGGCTGCGGGTTGGTGCGCCATCAATGGCGATTGTTGCAGAGGTATGGGCGATGGCGTGGACGGATGTAGTACCTGATTGAAGATCTGAATCCCTAGGCGGCGGCGCAAGGCTCAAGAAATCTTCCTGTCTCCTCCCCTACCTGCTGCATTCAAATTTGGGCGCCAATCTGGTTGTGTTTGAGCGCCATTTTCATGTTACTGTATATCTGGCGGGTTTTTTGGTCAACCTGGTAGTTAATGCTGAAGGCACCTTCCTGCTATATAAGGCAGATGGTGTTATTCATTCAAGGTTGTTGAAAGTTGTGGATTTTTGGCTCTGTAATCCAAAACCAGCTGATCTGGTTGCTCTGTACAGCTTGATCTTGTGAGTTTATGTATCTCCTGTTGTAGGACTTGGCATGAATCCACTGGTTTCATGGTTGATCTTATATGAGTAATGCTATCTTAGCATGTGTTGTGTTAATTCTGTCTCCAGTATTGCATGTATTCTTCTTCTGGATCTGGATATTTGTGTGATGTTTAGATTCTAGAGCATAGAATTCCTATGTTGAATGTCTGATCTTTTAACCTCTGCTCAAGGGGCAGATTAAACTGTTTTCAGATTGAACATTGGGAAGGGTATACTGCAGTAGGGATGCCATAAGTAGAGATAGCTCAACACTCTATATTGGGAGATATCTGTAAGACAGATATCATGTGTATCCCCCTGAAATCCAGTTCTAGCTATTCATGCTGATCATTCACAGGTGTATGTCTACCGACTCCAAGCCCTGGATAGGCACCAATCATGCTGTGTTCTTGTGTTATACACCATGTCCAGCTTTGCATCCAAATTCATATCAAAACATTTCATACCTCCACCTGTTAGTTGTAGGAGTAGGATTAGGAACCCCCTGCATATTCTCATACCCAACCAGACATCATGTCCAAGAATGTTGCCAGCCTTGTGATCTATCATGCAGATCTTGGTCCATACATGAGAGTATTCTGCCTGTTGTTGTCAAGTTAAATCTTTCTATCTTTGAGCTAGTCAAGGTTACATCTTGAGTTGTAGGGATACCCCCCTTGGTGCGGCAGAACCAGAAGTGAAGGGGAGGAGCTCACGCAACCTCCTGTATTCAGTTGGCCTGAATCTGCCTGTGCATTAGAAGTGGCAAACCCTAATGCTGATTCAGAAGAAATGTCAACATAGGGTATTCTTTTTATCAATATGAGAAGCCTATGTGTTTATTCATGGATTGTTGAAGTATACCCAATTCTTTGTGCTATGATTTAATGGTTTTTCATCTTGCATGCATAGAGCCCAATTGATGCAGGAGCATTCAAAAGCATTCAAATCAATTGGGATAGTTAATATTAAGTTCCAGAGTGCCAGGGAGAGTGACATTAGAGATTACCGTATTTTACCACATTGTCACATTAGAGCTTGCGGAGCTAGATTTAGTTTCTATAACATGTCATCTACATCATATCCAAAATTTAGATCATTTGGGTTCGTTTCTGAAGAGATCGCTATTAGAAGATTACTTGTTTTCACGGAGCAGAGCAGTCAGTGTTTAGTTGAAGCCTAATGGGTTTGCGGAGCAATTTCGTGACTTGCGGAGCTTAATGGAACATCATTCAAGGTGATTTAGGACTTAGCCGACCTTCATGGAGAACCGCACCGAGTTCCATGCATTTGTGGATCAACACCCTATGTGTTTAGGTCTGACCTATTTGTTTCTACTCGTTTCATGAGACAGTTAACTTTTGGCTGACTTGATAATGTTATAAGGGCTTGCAGAGGATGTAAATGAAGAATAGAATATTGTTACATGATAGTAGAGTGGTGTGTGAAGATATGATGCAAAAAGAAGAGTTGTTTTGATCCAGGCAGTAGCAGAGTAAAAGCAGAAGACAGGGCAGAGAGTAGAAGAAGATACAGGGTAGAGGATTGAGAAGAAGAAGAAAGAAGACATTCAAAGTTGTGTTGTACGAATCTTTGTAACCCTGTGCTATGGCCTAGCATTTGTAAATCCCTCTAGAGGCATATGTAATGAGATTTGATCTTTAAAGGCTGGGTTTTTCCCTTTGAGGGTTTTCTTAGTATAAATCTTGTGTCATGTGTTCATGAATAGCTCTTATCATCCTGTTGTTATCTGAATGTTGTTGTTACATCTTTTCTAAGATCATGTTGTTAGTTGCTTAAGGCTGCAAGGTTGGATAGTCCTTCATTGGACCCTCCTACCTTGACTGCATCACCAACTTATGTGTATGAATGCAATACCAAGTCCTTGTGGTTATCATCCTTTGTATGATACTATTTTGGCTTGCATATGTTTTATTCTTAGTTTTGATGCTTGACTATGTCGTTCAACTAGGATCAAGGCATCAATTTGTTAAACATTTGGCCTTTCTTCACACCACCGTATATACTCAAAACAAGGCATACATCCCTTTGTTCTCCTAGTGTTAATTGTTCCTCCCACTTTGCATATCTCATTACTTTATAAATACTACAATCTTAAGATGGCTATTCAAATATCATTCTTTTTGAGCTATGCATTATAATATTTTCTTATAGTCGTGTATGGAGTGTAATCATAGATTAAATACATATTTTGGGGGTAAAAAATAGTATATATTTGGTCTCATGCATGGATTGTTATCTTCTTATAAGAGGTGAGTGGTCTTGATAGTTACGAACCAACACATTGAAGCTTAGTGAAATGATTTGGAGTTTTATAATGCACAGGGTATGGTTTGTATTTAAGGCTTGTCATGTATAAATTATTTTTTTTATTTTTTCTGTAATCTAACATCAGGGAACAACCCCCTTGTTTTGGAAAAGCCAAAAAAAGAAGGATAAGTTACCCTCTTTCATCCATTGGTCCATGATTGTCCTTGCCCAGTATAAGTAGCAAGCATTTCATGCTATTTTGGCATCCCTTGGGGCTTATGTGAGGTTTGTCTTTAGAGCATTGGGAGCCTACAACTTTGAGAGACAACATATTGCATAATAAAAAGGCCAAGTAATTCAAAAGCATAAAGCAAACAATGTTATGTTTTTTGGTCAGCATGATGAGAGTGATTGCCAATCACTCCGTACTTGCATTTTCCCAAACATGTGGAGAAAACATATAATAATACAACACCACACAACACAACACATAAAAGAAAAAATGAATAGGAAGATGTAGAAATAAGGCCAAAAGAATCCAATGACCAATGATATGGGGAGGATTATCCACTAACAAATCATCCTCATCCCAATCATGGGAAATAATCATCTCCTCATCATCGTGCATAGTAGAACCTTGACAAGTGTACTACAAAGTGATGGAAGTATTGATTTATTTTTACTCACTATTATTGCTTCTTTGGAGGTGGTTCTATATATATTTTAATGTTGTAAATCTCTCTTTGGGACCCATGTAAAAGAAGTTCATGTAGATGAAGAAATATGTTATGCCTTGTCATTTATAATACCTCTATTCCTTTCCTTTTTCCTTGTCACATGAATAATCTGTTTTTGATAGGGATCTCTTAAAGGTATACAAATATCAAACCCTTTATTAACATTAATTATAATTTTTTCCATTTGAGTTTCCTTAAGCCTTTGATTTTCACCAAGTTCTTTCAAATGAAAAGGTGCATAAACAACTTTTACTTTTACCATTGTAGGTTCATTGGGTCTAACAAATCATTGATTATTTCCTTCATTATATTGATCTTCTTTAAACCACATGTACATATCATTCAAATCATCTTTAATTTCATAAGGATCTTCTTGAGGTGTCTTGGGAAAAGTATTCAAAGTAAAATGACTCTAATCAAATAAAATATTATATGGATCTCTATCAATTTAAACCACTTAACCCTCATAAACATACTCAATGCATTGATATAACATATAAGGCATTGCTCTACATTATTCTATCCATAATCTACCCAAAAAAAAAAATGTAAAATGTATTATAAACTATAGGAATGATGTGATGTAAAATATGTACCTTTTCTGGACTAGCTTCTAAAGGTAAGATATTACATCCTATAGTTTCAATCAATACACTACTAGTAATCCTCAAAGAAATGATTGAATGTGCTTAAGATTTCCTAACTCGTTCCTATTGACGTATTCCTTGAACCTCATATGGGTGAAGTGCTAGTGAAATAGTTTTTTAAAGTTTCATAGACCCCTTCTCCACAAAAATAAATCCTCTAGAAGCTTTATGGGACCCCTTCCTCACCTAAGAAACAAAACTTAGTGAGAATGAGCTCAAAACGACTAGGAATAGCGCAGGGATGCAATTTTCGCCATAATAACACGAATTTCAAATTTATTCACGTCGCTCGCGAGAGACCCGGCAAAGGTTTTGTGGATAAAACCGAATGAAACCCAGTTAAGGCGGCAGCATTTTAACCAACCAATACTATTACATTTGCTGCTTACATTTATCACTCTGCCGACAAAATATTTGCCTACTCACCGAATCCCTTCCCTTTCAAACCGCAACGTGGAGATGCATTTACAACCATCGATCAAAAAGCGACGGTCGAGATTCAAAGAAGCCCACGATCCGCATCGAAACAAATGAACCAATTGTACAACAGATGGAATCTATATATAACGGCAGCACGGGAAATGGAAGCTTCACATGATAATAGCTAGTATCGCTATCTGCGCCGAGACTCCGAAATCTGTGTATTGTTTTGGCAAATCCGTGTTCTGTTAGGTTGTGAAGAACAATGGCTCCAAAGGCTGAGAAAAAACCCGTTGCCGTGAAGAAGCCTGTGGCGGAGAAATCCCCTGTAGCCGAGAAGAAGGTCGGCAAAGCTGAAAAGAAGCTGCCCAAGGAAGGCGGAGAAAAGAAGAGCAAGAAGAGGCATAAGAACATTGAGACCTACAAAATCTACATCTTCAAGGTTTTGAAGCAGGTTCATCCTGACATTGGGATCTCCAGCAAGGCCATGGGGATAATGAACAGCTTCATTAATGACATCTTTGAGAAATTGGCCAGTGAAGCTTCCAGGCTGGCTCGCTACAACAAGAAGCCCACCATCACTTCACGGGAGATTCAGACGGCTGTAAGGCTTGCTCTTCCAGGGGAGCTTGCCAAGCATGCTGTGTCCGAGGGTACCAAGGCCGTAACTAAGTTTACCAGTGCTTAGGTCTTCACGGCGGGAAGCTCAGACGGTGCTTTTTAGCACCACCTGTCTTATAGAATTTGTAGCTTATGCTTTCGTTCAATTAGGCCTACGATTTTTGTGTGTCAATGGCAGATTGAAACCCTTTGTGCGGTTTTGATATTTTTGAATGGCTTGTTTTGGTATATGTAAATTCGTTTTCTATCAGCGACAATTTCAGATTCTCGTTTTTGTTGTTTACCTGAGTAGTTTGCAATTTCTAGCTGGAAACCCTAGTGTGAAGCGAGTTTTGATATTCCAATACTTTTCTAGGAGCTTTTCCTTGTATCATTTTCATTTTCATTTTGAATGACTTTGTTTTGGTATATGTAAATTCATCTTGTATCAGCGACAATTTCAGAATCTCATTTTTGCTGTTTTCCTAATTAGTTTGCAATTTCTAGCTGGAAACGCCAGTGTGAAGCGTGTTTTGATATTTGAGCTTTTCCTTGTATCATTTTTATTTTGAATGGCTTGTTTTGGTATATGTAAATTCGTCTTGTATCAGCGACAATTTCAGAATCTCATTTTTGCGGTTTACCTGATTAGTTTGCAATTTCTAGCTGGAAACCCCAGTGTGAAGTGAGTTTTGATATTCCAATGCTTTTCTAGGAGCTTTGCCTTATACCTTTTTATTTGTAGGCGGTGGGAATCTTCGATGCTTCATTTATTTATTTTTTCAGATCACTATCTGGGAAATTTCTGTGGGTTTTTGCTATGATTGGGTTACTTTGGGGTTTGGTTTGCCATATACTGGGTTAATGTGGTTCGTTCTGATTGGCCTCCGGTAGTTATTACTAAACCAGTGTTGGTGAATATGTCGGTATTTCAATGGGGGTGTATTTTAGATTATGGGATATGACTGGAAATGCATATGGTGATCATGCGGGATTCGTTTGATTGTTTAGAGTACCTTTGATTTTTAAATTGAGAATTTCGTTGATGGTGTGAAATTTTGAAATTTGTGGGACCGTATGTTTTAACCAGTACTTCGTTGCAGTATTTCAGGAATCTCTTCTTAATTCTTTTGTATCGCATGTTTGGCCACTTGTAGGGGTTTGGTGGGCATTGTCATGAAAATTAAACTCACAGGTAGAGATACAAGCTAATAAACTAATGTTGAGAAAACTCACCCGGTTTCCATCAGAAGCGGCGCCAATTCATCTAAAATGCACAGTGGAAGTAGCCGGGGTGTAAATTTGACAGTTGTATAGCTGTATTTAGGAATTTTTCTGTAAAATACAATTGAAATTTTTTTAAAGAAAACCTTATCATATAAAAGGAGAGATTTTGGACAAACTGTCAAAAAATTATATAGGATTGACTATATATATTTGGTTTTTATATAATTTATATGGCAATAGTATTTTATTTTAAATGCATATCTTGCAATTTCAAGAATAAATGCTTATATATATTTGGTTTTTATATAATTTACTTATATTTGGTTTTTATATAATTTACTTATACTAAATATGCCATAGGTGTATTTTAATTTAAATGCATATGTTGCAATTCCAAGAATATATGATCTTTGGGCTGTTTAAATTTGATATTCTCATTGCCATCCTTTCCTAACACCAATTTTATTAATTATGAAGGCAAAAAATTTGGAATAAAAAAGTTATACCAAAGCCTCTTGTTTATATATAACTAGTATAGCTAATGTAATTATTTTTTTATTTTTTATGTAATTATATTTAATCAATTTATTTTGAACTATAATTGTAATTATTGTATACTTAATAATTTTAAATTATAATTATGTAATTTCAATTATTATAATTTTGATTGTAATTTAAATTTCTAATGGTAATGATCATTTTACATCCTAACCATATTTATTTTAAACCTTAACTTTAATTATCATTTTATAACTCTAACTCTAAAGATTCAATAAACAAAGCAATGAACAAACATAGTGCAAACCTCTCTCGTTTTGATGCTTCTGTTGTTCGCTATCACAATTGTCTTTTTGCAGATGAAGTGAGCCTTCAGAGAGTGCACTTTGTGTAGTTGTTCGTAGGAAGTTGATGGTGAATGGCTACGGTGATATGCAATGAAGATGAGTTCCAATGTAAATATATAATCTCAAGTTTGTGAATGGTCAAAGGGTGCCAAAGGCGCGTTGGTGATATTTTTGTAGAGTAACGATGTCAAAACTTTGGATGATTAGAATAGAAGAATGAGGTTTCATTTATAGATTTGGAAGAATGAGAATCAACGGTTGAGAGGAGATATGAAGATCAACGGTTGAGGATGGTTGAAGAATGTGCAACCAATGGAAATGTGACAAGTGTCCCAACTTCATCATGAAAGAGGGGATGTGACAAAATTGATTGGAGAGTTAATTCTATTGACTGAACAGTTAACAGACTTGATTGATCAATTAGAAGAGTGGATTATGGAACTGACTGAATTGATTGACCAGTGAATTGGGTTGATTGAGGAGTCAATAGAATAGATTGATCAGTGAATTCAAATGACTAATTAGTTAACAGATTTGATTGATTAGTTAATTAACTTCTGATTTGAGAAGAAATAGGCTATGTGGGTGAGGGAAAATAAGGTAATTAAATATTAAATATATTTAATTATATGTGCAACCTGATGAGGTGGACAAGGTGAGGTGTAAAGGTGAGGTGGATTTTTGAATTTAGAACTTAGGATAGATGAATTTGGATTAATTAAATAATTTATGATTATTTAATTGGGTAGGGTATTTAGAAGAATTTTAATTAAATAAATTGAATTTATTTAGTTATGGAACAATGAATTGATTAAATAAATTTAGAATATTTATTTAATTAGTAGAAGAATGGAATAAATATTTAGAATATTTATTTAGGATGATTTGTATCATTTTTAGATGTATACATTTTGCCCTTCTTTGATGCAATGCAGTTTACAGCGTTGCTTCAAAGAAATCGATAGTCTGATAGTGATACATGCCTCAGTTTGCCTTTGGTACAGGTTTAATGACGATAGGATGCCCCCTCGGGAGATTGGACGGGAAGAAGGCAGAAGGTGTGAGATGGACAATCTTACGAAGACGAAGGGAAGCTAGGTTAGAATGAAGAAATCGGTTGAAAAAAGAGTTGAATGATACGCGATGCAAGATGGAATGATGACACACACAAGCAAGCAAGCAAGTATGCACAAATGACACAAGAATAAACAAGGTATTGCCCATGTCAAGCGGTAAACCAATGATATACTGATAATGATATACAATAGTGTTGTCATGGCGGGGAACGATATATTCCTAGACCAACACGGCAGGCGTGTTGTCATGGCGGGGAATGAGAGATCCCTAGAGCAACATGAAGGATAGTGTCTGGTGTCAGGGAATGAAGCATGTCGTGTAAGACGCGTGTATTAGTCTGATTTCGACAATGCAACATCCTGTATAAGACAATTGATTGATTAACTGATCGAGTTGGTTTACGACCAGACAAGAATCAAGACCACTGATTGTGATTGGATCATTTGTGCAAGATTGACTTGACTTGATTGATATGGATTAAGGATGGACCTGCATTTGGATCATTGCTCAGACTGACTGGACAAGGATGAAAGATTTGATGATAGATAGAAATATGATTGATAGAAGAAAGACTCGATAGAAGGACTCGCAAGCTTTTGTAAACATTGATACTCTGCATTGTTGGATCTTTATTGCATGGGGTATGGTATGGATGTATAAATAGATATAGGATGGATGCTTTGCTATTGGAGTGCTTTATTTCATCATTGGGCATTTTGTTTTTGGTATTTTTCTAAAATGTTGTAAGTGAATACAAGCATCTAGGTATAATTGAACCGAGATGACCTGAGTATCGCTTACATGGATTGTGATTTAGCAAATTAATACAAGCATCTAGTCAAAATTGAATCTAGATGACCGGAGTACCTCTTGTGTTTCAACAAACAAGGATTGCCTCTGTTCATGTTATACCTTTGATGTCCTCGACGATCTTTTGCCGATCATGTCCTTAGACAAGGCTTCACATTACTAAAGTTTAATCCCCAAATAGCAAACAAAGAAAATAATCATGCCCCCATCATAGCATCTCTAGCTTTTGGCATCCTTGAGTAGCATAGGAAGGTATGATAGCAAAAATCAGGACTCGAACTGTTAACCATGTTTCTGATCGACAAAACATATTTGTGTTGATATGTGTTTAGCTCTTGCCTTAATTCGTATAAAATCATTTAGAAGACCTTCGGTATTTGCTTTGCGTTGGATAGGTTAAGATGCTCATAGTCAAGATTTCTGCTTGAGGCACGGGTTCTGCTTGCATTTGCTTGCTTGGTGAGAAGATTGCACAATCCTTATTGGGGAGACGGACCCTAAGGGACTGACCTAGTGCCTCGGGGGCTCATTGCTAAATGGCCTTGCCTACGTGACGACGCAGAGGCAACGTAGTTCGGGGTAAACCCTAATGGACCATGGATGGACTAGAAGAAAGACGACAAGAAAGATGACAAGAAATGGGACGAATGGGACCGTGGGCGAAATGAAAGAAATAGAAGTCTCGGGGGCGCATTAGAATAATGGCCTTGCCTATGTGATGGCGCAGAGGCAACGTAGTTCATGGACTTGGACTATGGACACCGACAAGAGACACTATGCCAGGCTCACATTGAGGAGACGGTATGGGACAAAACCTTGGTTGCCAAGGCCACAAGGTGAGTATCAAGCCATGATAGGTAACTGTCAAGTGCTTACTATGTGGGATAGATATGGGTCGAATGGGGCAAATGGAGAAAGAATGGACTCAAGGTGATTGGATTCTCAAAGATGGAGAAGGTGGTGTATCACAAGTAACGCCTGTTTACCAGGTTTTCATCACTTGCTTTTATTTGCACGAGAAGTTAGAAAGTAACATGACGTCTGATTGCCAGGTTTTCATCATGATACCTATCCAAGGTGCCTGTTTGCCAGGTTTTCACCAAAGGACGATTTTTTTTGTATGCTTTCTATTTTTCCCCCTTTTTTATGTTTTCTCTTTTCAACCATTTTTTTGATTTTTTTTGACTTTTTGATTTTATTGTGCCCCCTTGCATTGGGGCTCTTCTAGGTATAGAACCGGCGAAGGTGCATGCTATTGATTGGATCATCAAACAACTCACCCTATGACGTGGCCAACTGATATGCCCCCGATCCGTACGCAACTACAATTACATAGGGCCCGAGCCAGTTAGGCTCAAACTTACCTTTCTTTTCTCTGTCCTGCTGATTGCGAGGGTTCTCTTTTAGGACTAGGTCCCCAACCTTGAAGCATCGTGGTCTAACCTTGTGGTTGTAGCTTCTTGACATCATCTGTTGATAGGCTTTGAGATGGTCAAAAGCTTTCTGGCGCCTTTCCTCTAGCAGCTCTAGTTCTTGTAGCCTAGAGACTCTGTATTCTTCATCTGATATGAGACTGTGCAACGACACCCGGAGGGATGGGAGTTCTACCTCAATGGGAAGGATGGCTTCGGAACCATAGACAAGGGCGTAGGGTGTAGCCCCTGTGGGAGTGCGTATACTGGTTCTGTAGGCCCATAGAGCGGGATTGAGTTGGACATGCCAATCGCGACCGATTTCATTGACAGTCTTCTTTAGGATTTTCAGAATGGTTTTATTCGATGCCTCAGCTTGGCCGTTACCTTGGGGGTAGTATGGAGTGGAGAAACGATGTTGGATTTTGAAACGCTCACAAAGATCCTGGACATCCTGATTTTTGAAAGGTCTCCCATTATCCGTTATGATGGATGAAGGGATGCCATATTGGCAGATAATGTAATTCAGAATGAAAGAGGAAATTTGCTTTCCTGTGACGGTGGTTAGGGGAACGGCTTCAATCCACTTTGTGAAATACTCAGTGGCGGTTATGATGAATTTATGGCCGTTGGAAGAAGGTGGATGAATCTTTCCCACGAGGTCAAGTCCCCACTGGCAAAAGGGCCAGGGTGTCGTTAGAGGTCTCAACTCCTGAGCAGGTGCATGAATCAGGTTCCTGTGTATCTGGCACTGTTTGCACTTTTTGACGAACTGATATGAATCCGTTTCCATGTTTGGCCAGTAATAACCCAAACGCATGAGTTTCTTGGCTAAGGAAGGACCGCTGGAGTGTGTTCCGCAGATCCCTTCGTGTACGTCTCGCAAGGCAGTTATGGATTCTTCTTGTTCTAGACAACGGAGTAGAGTACCATCCAGACCACATCGATAAAGGGTATTAGCTACGATGGTGTAACGGGAGGCTTGTCGGATGAAAGTTCGTTTTTGGTTGGAAGAGAGGTCCGGCGGGAGAATATTGTCCTTGAGGTAAGCGTAAGTCTTACCGTACCAAGGTGAATTAGATCCGACTAGGAGACAAATGGAATGGGTTTCAAGGAGATCATAAGCCGGTTGCCGGATGGTTTCTACTAGGAACTCATACCGTGACTCATATTCAGGAATTTCTAGAAGAGAGGCTATGGTAGCCATTGCATCTGCTGCTTTGTTTTCGATCCTGGGTATTTGTTCGAAGGAGATGGTCCCAAAATGTTCTTTGAGGTCGTCGACCATCTGTTTGTATGGGATGAACTTCTCATCTTTGGTCTGATACTCATCATTGACCTGATTTATGACAAGTTGAGAATCACCGTAGACACATAGTTCTTGGATTTTCCACTCAGTGGCCATCTTGAGACCAATTACCAAGGCTTCATATTCCGCTATGTTGTTTGTGCATGGAAATAACAACCTGTAGGACTTCGGAATTGTGTCACCTTGGGGAGTGATAAACAGGATACCTGCCCCCGATCCATAGTTGGTGTAAGATCCGTCAAAGTAGAGTTTCCAAGGAGATGTAGATAGAGTGAATAAAGATTCATCGGGGAACTCGAACTGCATTGGTGAAGTGTCCTGTAATGGTGCCTCAGCCAGTTGGTTAGCGATGATTTGTCTTTTGATGGCTTTTCTGTCCACATATTCTATATCATATTCACTAAGGAGCATAACCCATTTTGCTAGTCGACCTGTGAGAGCTGCTTTGCTGAGAAGATATTTCAGTGGGTCGATCTTGGCAATGAGTTTGACAGGTTGTGCCAACATGTAATGTCGGAGTTTTTGTGAAGCAAAAACCACCGCAAGGCATGATCGTTCTACCTGTGAGTATTGCAACTCGTAGCCCACTAGTGTTCGACTGATGTAGTATACAGCTCTTTCCTTGTTCTCATAGTCTTGCTGCGCTAGGAGAGCCCCAAGGGCAGTAGATGTAGCAGATATATAGAGAATTAAAGGTTTTCCTCGGATCGAAGGCATGAGTATAGGAGGGTTCATAAGATACTCCTTTAGCTTGTTGAATGCCTCTTCGCACCGCTCATCCCATTTAAATGGAATATTCTTATGTAGGAGGTGGCTGAAAGGTTGGCACTTGTCTGCCAGCTATGAGATGAACCTGCGGATGGCCTGCAGCTTGCCCTGTAGGGATCTCAACTGAGTTAGAGTCTTGGGCGGTGGCATGTCCATTATAGCCGTGACCTTGGCAGGGTCTACTTCTATTCCGTTAGCCGACACGATGAAGCCTAGCAGCTTGCCTGAAGTCACCCCAAACACACATTTCTTCGGGTTCAATTTTACTTGGAATTGGTCCAACCGTTGGAAGACTTTCTCTAGGATATCCAGGTGTGAGTCCCTTGTGAGAGATTTTGCTAAGATATCGTCAACATAATCTTCCATAGTCACATGCATCATGTCATGGAATATAGTTGTCATGGCCCGCTGATATGTAGCACCTGCATATTTTAGCCCAAAAGGCATGACATTCCAGGAAAAGGTACCCCATGGGCAAGTGAAAGCTGTTTTGTGTTGATCCTCTGGTGCTATTTTGATTTGGTTATACCCTGAGAAGCCATCCATGAGCGATAGCATTGTATGTCCTGCAGTGAGGTCGACTATGATATCGATGTTAGGCAATGGAAAGTCATCCTTGCGGCATGCTTTGTTTAAGTCTCGAAAATCGTTGCATAGTCGAACCCTGCCATCTGGTTTAGACACTGGCACAATATTAGATATCCATTCTGGGTAATCTATGGCTCTGATGAACCCCACATCCAGCAATTTCTGAGGATGCATCTTTCTCAGCTTCTGCTTTACGAGCTTCACCCCTGGATCCAATGGCAAATGATGTAGAATCAGGTTTGGGTCTAAACCTGGCATGTCGGCATATGACCAAGCAAAGCTGCCTCTCTTCTTCTTAAAAAATGGTACAAACCTGGTTTTCTCAAGTGGTGTGAGAGATTTTGCAAAGTGGATAATCTTGGGCTGCTCTTCGGTTCCAATATTCACTGGTTCTGTTGGCTCCACCACAATCTGGGACCTTTCTTGGTACATATCACTAGGGAGGGTGTCAAGCATTCCATTGTCAGGTGCCGCAGTTGGGTTTTCACCTTCGGATACGTCCTTTCTTTTTACTGTTTTATGATCTGACACTGCCGCAAGGCAGTTTTCACCGTCAGATCCATTTTTGATCTTGATATTTTTGCGACTAGAAGGCTTGGCACCCTCCCCGAAGTAAGCCACGGTATTGAGTTCGATAGCAAAACCCGCTTTATGATCTCCTTTTGGTAAGTGATCCCTAAGTTCCATATAATCAATGTAGGCATCATCATTCTGGAACATATCTAATTGGGGGGTTCCTTGCAGATCCCAGTCAATAAGCTCAGGGTGTAAGAGGGGAAGGGAGTCGAATAAGAGACCTGATTCATTAATGGTGTGAATGGAAATGTTATGGGCACTGGTGGGGGTAGTGTTCTGGGTGGTACTTTCCTCCAAGTTGTTTATTGCAATGGAATCAAAACTTTCCTCGAAAGCCATAATCTCAGGGAGGGGCAAATCAGAGTCTAGTGGTCTGTCCCATTGCGTTTGTCCCTCATGGTAGGGGCTAAGAGTTTGGATGGTGTCAACCTCTTTGTCGTTGTAGGAGTGCTCTGTTAGCTCGTCCCACTCATATTCATTTGAATCATCTGAACCTGTGTCGCTATCCACTTGGAGCGTTTGGATTGTCTCCACAAGGCAAGCATTTTCCTTGGCTTTACCCTTGCCTTTGTATCCTAAGCCAGTTGTGTTTCTAGCTAAAGAGGATGAAAAAGGTTGTATAGGTTCAATGATTCCTTCTTTTCTGAGGCCGATAGGGCCTTGTCCTTCATACCCCATCCTGTGCAAGATAGTCTCACCCCGCCCATAGAGTTCTGTAGGGAGTCTAGGTGGATCTTGGGGTGTGTTTTCTTCTTCACCATAAAGCCATTGCAGGAGATCTCGTTCCTCCGTTTCATCTGATAAGGTCCCCCATTTGACAAAGGGATTTGCGGGAGCTATAGGAGGAGCAGATGGCTTTGGAAAATGTTTGGGTGGAAGCTTAGGTTTGCCAAAGGAGCGAGGAGACAAAGGCATGGTGGCAAGGTTGAGGCTGTGCTCAATGGAGTACTCCCCCACACCATTTTCTTTTATGGTAAGTTTCAGCGGTTTGGGTCTCGAGGAGGAAGCTTCAGCGGTATGGTCTTGTTGCGGAGTAGGGGAAATGTAGGCTCTGTTGTTGGGTATGACACATTCGGGTTTGGCACGGAAAGAATTGCAGTGCTGGTAGGGGTCGGGGTCGCCGTGAATGGTGACCTGCTTGCCATCATGCGGGAACTTAATGCATTGATGATAGATGGAGGGGACAACCTTCATGGCGTGGATCCATGGTCTCCCTAGTAGAATATTATAAGCAAGTTCTCGATCAAGGACTTGGCACACCACATCTTTACTTACCGGTCCCACTTGAATGGGTAGGACAACCGTTCCTTTTGTGGTTCTTTCTTCCTCGTCATACGCCTTAATGGTAATTTTCCTCCGTGGATCAACTGCTTGTTCGAAGAACCCCAGTGCAAGGACTAGCTTCAATGTGCAAATATTTAAACCGGCACCCCCATCAATGAGAACCCTCTTGATGCGGTGCTTGTGTATGAATGCGACAATGTGCAGAGGGGTGTTGTGGGGTTGAGATACAGAAAGGTCATCTTGCTCAGTAAAAGATATGGAGGTGGAAGATGTCAAATTGCCTACCATGGTCTGAAACTTCTCTTGGGCCAGGTTAGTGGGGACAGTGGTTTCCACTAGGGCTTTCTCAAGAATCTCCTTATGTGAAGGAGATAGACGCAAGAGCTCCAATATGGAAATGTGAGCTGGAGTTTTCTGTAACTGGTCGATGACATTGTACTGACGGGAGGAGGATGGAGATGGTGATGACCTTGGAGGAACGATATTGAGCGTGACTTTACCACTGCGGGTAATTATACTGCAACCAGTTTGGTTAGGTCCTGGTTGTTGGTTGGGTGAGATGACATTGACCTGTGGAGTATGCTCAGAAATGCAGTTTATGGTGTAGTCAAATGGAACACTTGCATAGTTAGCATTACTCGACCCACTGTTCTGATTGGGCCTGTTGCGATTGTTGTCATTATTTTTATTGCCATTGTAGTTGTTGCCGTTGTTGCTGTGGCCGTTGTTGCTGTTGTGGCCGTTGTTGTTGTTGTGACCATTGTTGTGATTGTTGGTATATGGCCTGTTGTGATTCAGAAGTGGATCCCTGTAAGCCACATGAGATTCATTGGAGGTATGCTGTTGTGTCCCTCCTTGGTTCTGATCTAGCACATCTTGTATGACATTTTTGAGGCGAATGCAGTTGTTAGTCGTGTGCCCCCGTCCTCGGTGATATTGACAATAGTCTGTGTCCTTCCAGTAGGGAGGTTTGACTATGGGTTCGTAATCACTTGTTGGCGGTAGAGAAATTTCGTTGTTAGCCAACAACTTCCTTAGTGCAAACTCTTGAGATTCACCCAATGGTGTGAATTTTCTCCTAGGATTTGAATTGTACCAAGATCTAGGCTCCTGAGAAGGTGGTTTGTTGAGTGTCCCATTGTTTGTATCTCCCTTCAGAGTGAATATGGGTTGTTGCTTGGGAGCTGCCGCCTTGGC
Source organism: Cunninghamia lanceolata (assembly GCA_027924645.1). Classification (NCBI taxonomy): domain Eukaryota; kingdom Viridiplantae; phylum Streptophyta; class Pinopsida; order Cupressales; family Cupressaceae; genus Cunninghamia; species Cunninghamia lanceolata. The sequence goes on along the minus strand of BSBN01001247.1, from coordinate 4,565,592 downwards.
ATCTACGACCCCATCATTGACCACATTCTTGTTTTTGGTCCAAAACTTTGATTTATCCGTTGTGTAATTGGAATTAGGCGTGTCTTTGTAGATCTTGATAGCTCCTTTAGCGATCATAGCCTTTTCGATGAATAAGCCCATTTCAATGACTTTAGAGAATGATGTTGGGCATTGTATCTGAATCTGGTAGCTAAGATCATTGTTTAGGTTGTGGACAAACATTTCCAATAGCTGCTTCTCAGGTATATTGTAAGAACACTTACTAGCTAGCTGTCTCCATCGTTGTAAGAAGGTGGCGAATGACTCACCACTCTTTTGTTTGGTGTTGCATAGATCTAGCATAGATACCTCGTGTTCTATGTTATAAGAGAAGTGCGTTATGAATTTATTTACAAGTTCATCAAAAGTTTTGATTCCTGGTGGGAGGCGCGAGAACCACTCCATAGCTTGACCACCTAAAGATCTTGGGAACAGTCTCATCAAGTAGGTCTCGTTGTGAGCTACTTCTAAACATGCGGCATTGAATTCCCGGATATGATCTCTAGGGTCTCCCTTTCCTTTGTACTTGTCGAACTTTGGGACTCCGAATTGAAAAGGGAAGGGTTTCATGACCAAACTTTTGTCAAAAGGATACGGAGCTATGTCTTCCAAAGAGTAGTGTTTAGAACTTGAACCGGTCTTAAGGTTGGATATTTCTAGCTTTAGACTTTTGATCTGTTGTCGCACGTCGTCCATAGGAGCATTTTGATCTATGGGATTCTTACCCCTATCATTGGTATGCGGAACCGTGTCATTTGTGCCCCTCTCATGTGTATGCGGGACTGTGTCATTTGTGCCCCTCTCATGCTCATTGTCTACATTTTCCATGATGGAGCTAATGTCAAAGTCTGCGGGGAGTTTGATTCCGAGACTAGTAAGATGATGGAAATACTTATGGGGGTCTTCAAGGATCATCTTCTCTACGACGCGTTGGAATTTTCTATCTTGCATGTGCGCCACTAATTCTTCATGAGAAATCTCTTCTTCACCATCACGTGGTGGGAGAAGGTGATCAGACGATTCAGCCATTTCTATTTTCTTGTTGTGTTGGGATCGAGTAAGAACCATGCAAGGTGGCGCGGGATGGAGGGGGTGAGGACTAGAAATTCTGGCAAGGTGCCGACTAAGACTGTTGTGAATGGGATATCTAGGACAAGACTTGGACAAAGGATTCTCTCGCTCAATGACTTCAAGAAAGACGGTTGACACAAGACGTTAGCCGCTAGTAAGGGTAGTCGATACTAGTCTTACTGTGTAGGGCTTTAGTCGTTCAACAAGACTACTAGAAAAGGTACGGTGACCTACTAGGCTTACGTGAATTCACTAATGACACGAAAAAAAGGACCTATGTCAAATCGGTATGGGGACAAACTGACTTTGGGACAAGAGGGATTTTGGACAAAAAGTGAATGGGATGATTGACGAAAGAGGGAGACTTGGGTGAAACGGATGAAGACTGTCTGCAAGGTTGAATCTGACCTCAGAAAGTGAAGCTAGGCCGAAATGGGTACTCTGATCAGGTGAAAATATTTTCTCAAAAATAGGGCAAGTGCTCACTGTCGCATATGCGCATAAACAGATGCGCAACAGAAATAAGCAAATGCGCCGCAAGTCTCAGTATATGCGCAGCTCTGGTTAAGGACAAATGCGCAGTAACAGTGTGTATATGCGCAGCAATATTACACATGTGCAGCAAGTCGTAATAGAAGCGCAACAAGTCGCCGTATATGCGCAGCAGAAAGGAGTATATGCGCAGCTTTGGTATTTTTGCAAATTTTTTTGGATTTTTCTCTGTTTTTTGGTATTTGTTTTGGCTGGAAAAGGTCTTCTTGATCTGATATTTATGAATTAACAGCAAGAAAACATAGCAAGCGCAAAGAATATTTTGTAGTTTTTCATTGTTTTTATAGTTTTTTCGACTCTATTTTGGACAAAAGCAAGCACAAAATCCTAGGCGAGAAATGGATTATAAGGGATTTGGGCCACTAAAACAAGAGGTATTTAATGCGGGCAACCGTTCAAGTGGTTACACGTGCGGCAGCACTACTCTCCGTTATGGAGTCTCCCAGCCTCAAAGGGTTACATCTGAGAGGGTTTTGGGGGAGGTTGGCCGTCGGTGTAACATAACAGCACTCGTTGCAGGAAGTTTTCACCTCAAGCACAATTTATTTTAAGTGGCTTGGTAGGGCTTGGCATTAGCCTGTTACCACTCAGGGTCGTTCCCGCTTGGACAAGCGTGCATCCAAGGGCAGGCCCCTCCTAAAGGTTAAACAAATAGAATGACAAGTTTGGCACTCTGATCACCCAGAAGAGGGGAGAGCATAAGCCTATTGTCATTCGCAAACACAGAATACACTGATTAATCCACCCTAGTTAAAAGTGAAAAACTAAATGGGTTAATCTACTCAAACAGAACTTTGAAGTGATTTCAGCAAATATAGCAGTGGTTCAGTTTTAAATCCCAGAAAGCAGTGGTGAGTTCAATTTTAAATCCACGTAGCACGAGATTGTTAACTTTGAAATTCAGGTCTCGCGATATAGCAATGGTTCATTTTAACTTCAGAAAGCAGTGGTGAGTTCAATTTTTAAACCGCGTAGCACGAGATTGTTAACTTTGAAATTCAGGTCTCGCGATATAGCAATGGTTCATTTTAACTTCCAAATCATTGATGAGTTCAATTTTAATCTTAGATAGCAATAACTTGGAAGGTGTTTGCAATGCAAGCAAGAAATAATCCAGTTACTTCCTCCCTAATTAAAACTAAATGAAGATTTGAATGAACATCAATTTTACTTTCCCTTCGAAAATGAAATGTGAACTAATTAGATGCAACTACATGGAACTAAACCTACACCTATCCTGCAAAACCGCTCCAGCAAACACCTGCAAAAATGTTAGCGTTAGCAACTTCCCCTAGAAAAGTACTAAAACCTCAGCCTGTTACAAATGCGCAGCTTCAGTGATCAGATGCGCAGAAATGATCAACAGAAGCACCACAATAATGAATGCGCCGTAATATTGCACGCATGCGCAGTTAAAAGGAATGAATGCGTAGTATTAATGTATGCGCAGTGACAGTCTTCAAAAGCGCAGCACAAATACACAGATGCGCAGAAAGAATAAAAGCGCCGTAACAGTACGCAAAAGCGCAGCGAAAATACACAGATGCGCAGAAACAACAAAAGCGCCGTAACAGTCTTTATATGCGCCGTGGAAATGAATACATGCCCCGAAGTAATCTGTGCGTGACTTTGCGTAACCTGTACGGAACCTGCCTTCAAAAAAGCTCAGAAATGGTAAAATAAAGGGGCAAAGGCCCCACGGTGGGCGCCAAAAATGTAAGGGTAAAATGGTGATCAATCAAAGGAATTAAATAAGACCCAAACATCAACAGAATAGAGAAACAAGAAGGATTCAATAAACGAAGCAATGAACAAACACAGTGCAAACCTCTCCCGTTTCGATGCTTCTGTTGTTCGCCTATCACAATCATCCTTTTGCAGATGAAGTGAGCCCTCAGAGAGTGCACTCTTTTTAGCTGTTCGTAGGAAGTCGATGGTGAATGGCTACGGTGATATGCAATGAAGATGAGCTCCAATGCAAGTATGTGATATCAAGCTTGTGAATGGTCAAAGGGTGCCAAAGGCGTGCTGGTGATATTTCTGCAGAGTAACGATGTCAAAAGCCTGGATGATTAGAATGGAAGAATGAGGTTTCATTTATAGACTTGGAAGAATGAGAATCAACGGTTGAGAGGAGATATGAAGATCGACGGCTGAGGATGGTTGAGGAATGTGCAACCAGTGGAAATGTGACAAGTGTCCCAGCTCCATCATGAAAGAGGGGATGTGACAAAATTGATTGGAGAGTTAACTCCATTGACTGAACAGTTAACAGACTTGATTGATCAGTTAGAAGAGTGGATTATGGAACTGACTGAATTGATTGACCAGTGAACTGGGTTGATTGAGGAGTCAATAGAATAGATTGACCAGTGAACTCAAATGACTAATTAGTTAACAGATTTGATTGATTAGTTAACTAACTTCTGATTTGAGAATAAATAGGCCATGTGGGTGAGGGAAAATAAGGTAATTAAATATTAACTATATTTAATTACATGTGCAACCTGATGAGGTGGACAAGGTGAGGTGGAAAAGGTGAGGTGTAAAGGTGAGGTGGATTTTTGAATTTAGAACTTAGGATAGATGAATTTGGATTAATTAAATAATTTATGATTATTTAATTAGGTAGGACATTTAGAAGAATTTTAATTAAATAAATTGAATTTATTTAGTTATGGAACAGTGAATTGATTAAATAAATTTAGAATATTTATTTAATTGGTAGAAGAATGGAATAAATATTTAGAATATTTATTTAGGATGATTTGTGTCATTTTTAGACGTATACAATTTTAAATCATAATTATTTTACAATAGTGTAAAAATAATTAGGGTTATAAAAATTATTATGATAAGAAGTTATTAATACTAAATACCCCATTCTTTTTATTAACTTAACTCTTATTTAATATTTTTTAGTGTTGTTATCTTAGTTAATATATGTAAAGTTAGATGTTTTATCATGGTTTGATTAATTTACCCTAGATATTTATGTGAGGTGCTTTCATTTCCTTACAATTAGGAAAAGATTATAATTCAAAAGAATTCAAGACACACAAACATTATTTAAATATTTTCTAATAAGGTTGATGAATGGTGAGAAAAATGGTTTGTTAGCATCTTTCCAGTTGAATAATTTTTTTAATTTTTTTTGGCCACGTCCCTTGTCAGTCGAGATGGCACCCCCCATTTTTTCCCTAGCATTTTTTAAGCATGTTTATCAATGTTTACAGTGTGTTTTAAAAATTGTCTAAAAATCGCTAAAATTTGTCATTGACTGATATTGGACATGTGTAGGGTCCCTTCGTGGGTTGGCGCCATGCCAGTTGGACATGTGTAGGGTCCCTTTTTGGGTTGGCACCATGTTAGTATTGGCTCAACATATTATTAGTTAATGTGCATTAATTGCCCAACATCCTCTTAATGCCTACCACCTCGACATGCACACCATTTAGTCTTGCTTTAGCTTCTCGAATACTCCATTCATGAAACAATTTGCATCTGGAGTGGTTGCATTCAGGACCAGTCCTGGTTCGGATGGATGCCGACGGTGGTGAGGGCATGGGCGAATATTGGTGATACATTTCTCGAGCTTTTGGTGTTTATCAACACCACATTTGGGATAAAGAAACCATTTACCTTCTCGTTACGTAGGTGAGGTTGTGTTCCAACCTTACACAGGCAGAAACTACGCATTGCAAGATATTTTATATATTTTCATGCAATTTTTTTTTTGTGTAAATAGCTTTATTGTACAAGTAATGCTATGCTCGTTTTATGAAGCTTGATATTTTATATATTTTCATGCAATCTTTTTTTGTGTAAATAACTTCATTGTACAAGTAATGCTATGCTCATTTTATGAAGTTTTATCATGGCCGCTTTTATGTGTGTGTATATATATATATATATATTCATAGAAATGATGAACAAATGTTGTTTTGTACCAATATTGCACCTATATTTTGGCCGATTGTGTGTATATGTGATTATATATATATGCAAATGTATTTGTGTATACACACATATACACATAGTTGACCATAATATAGCCTTTTCTTATCATTTATGTACCTTTGCGAGTTGTATATGTATAGTGGTAGTATTCGAAGCTATTGTCTGTGTGTATATATATACATACCATTTACATACTGTATTGTTTGTTAAGAGTTTCATGCACCTATCTTTTGGTCGACTGTGTGTATACATATACATGCCATTTAAGAGTTTCAACGACTTGATTGTTAAGGGTTTCATGCACTTATAGTTTAGCCGATTGTTTTCACTGTTGCCGTGAACCCCTTGCTCAACAATTCCCACCCCCCGTTGTCCCTCAACACTGTCCATAGAAGAATTGTCTCAGTTGAAATGGTCGAATTCTTATGAATAGTTCATATGCATATATAGGATTTTTATGGTCAATTTGGTAATCATTTTAAACAAGATATTTAACAAATTATTTCTATAAATTTTGTCAATTTTATAATCATAGGGATCCTTTAATTGACATAACATTTTAATCTTTTTAATAAAATATTAATATAATATTTAACAAATTAATATATTAATAAACATTACAATATTTTGTATGTATCGTATACACACATAATTTATTATGTTTGTATGTATGTATGCATGTGTCTCTACTATACATACATACATACATATATATATATATATACATTCATAGCATACACACATACATACATATTATGGGTACATACATACATATGAACCATAATATGTATGTATGTGTCTATACTATACATACATGCATATGGTAGTTCATATGTATGTATGTATGTAGGTCATGTGGGCACCCATACATATGGCATTCATATGTAACATACATACATAATTTTACTATGATGTATGTATGTATGTATGGAAACCAATCATACATACATACATACTCGGCCAAAAGATAGGTGCATGGCACCCTCAACTATGGAGTGTATGATAATGTTACAATACTCTCTCTTACATGTCTGAATTTGTTGTTTTAGTTTGTAACATTCTTTTTTCTTTTTCTAACAGTTAGAGTTGCGGATATGACAGTATAACATGCATTTTTTGTTTCATCTCACACACACCCTTGATCATTTGCAATCAACTCAATTACATGCATGGTTAGTATGTTCTTCAATTACTCACTCTTACATTTATGAATTTGTCGTTTCAGTTTGTATCAATATTTTTTTGCTAAGAGTTACAATTGGGGACATGATAGTATAACATGCATTTTTTGTTTTATTGCACACACACCCTTGATCATTTGCAATCAACTCAATTATATGCACGGTTAGTATGTTCTTCATTTACACTCACTCTTACATGTATGAATTTGTTGTTTCAGTTTGTATCAATATTTTTATTTTGTAAGAGTTAGAATTGGGGATGTGGTAGTATAACATGCATTTCTTTTTTCATTGCACACACACCCTTGATCATTTGCAAACAACTCAATAAGATGCACGGTTAGTTTGTTCTTCAATTACAATCACTCTTACATGTATGAATTATCTGTTTCAATTTGTATCATTCTTTTAATTGTAAGAGTTAGGATTGGGGATGTGATAGTATACCATGCATATTTTGTTTCATTGCACACACACCCTTGATCATTTGTGTTAGAGGAAATATGAACACAAGCATTAAACTACTAAATATCTAATAACTCAATGGAAATGATGCAAATACAAATAAACAAAGATTATACCTTCGTAGACCGATTCACCTCATAGCTTCCATTGTTGCCTATCTCATATTGATCTTCGAATGAGTTGAGCTCTTAGAAGTGTGTACTTGTTGAAGGTTGTAGGTGGATGATGCAATGAAGATTACACTACAATGCAACTATAGGATAATTGATAATGGAGATATGATGCCATGGTTGAATGATTGGATGATAATAGGATTATGCAAATGCAAATGAGTGAATTTTGCCAAAGGCACACTGGTAGAATTTCTGCAGAGTAAGTTTACAAAAGCTTGGATTGTTGAAACGAGGGAATGAGGGTTCCTTTTATAGGCCAAGGAGAGGCCAATTCCAAGTGTCACGATCTCAACGATGGAGAAGTCTTGTGATGTGTACGGTGGTGATCGAATTGGTTGGGATGAGGGAGAGAAATATGGAAGATGTTCCTCTCACCTTGACAAAGTGGAGATAAAGGTGTGAGCAAGTGGTCACATGTCACAAGGCTCACTAAGACCAAAGAGAGAAGGTCAAAGGAGACCTTGTTTATAGGGAGGTTGAAAAGATCTAGGGACTATGGAACAAGTGTCACAAAGTGTCCCTTTGACCATAATGACATGGAGAGACCACATCCATGTGAATAGGGATGGTTGGATGAATAATAGGACATGTGGGTGAGGGAAAATAGAATAGTTAAATATTAAAATATTTAATTAAATGTGCAACATAATGAGGTGGATTGGATGACATGGAATAGGTGACATGGAATTATAAACTTTTGACTTTGGGATATGATGATTTGATTAAATAATTTAATTAGGGATGACATTAGAAGATTTAGGGATTTTAATTAAATAAATTGATTTTATTTAATTATTAGAGGAATGTGAATCATTTAAAGAAATTGGGATATTCATTTAATTGATAGAGGAATAGGAATTAAAATAAATAATAAATATTTATTTAATTCGACTTTGCCAATTTTAGGTGTATACATTTTGCCCCTCTTTGAGACAATGTGTTTTATCACGTTGTTTCAAAGAACAATTTTTTTTTGCGTGATACATGCCCCAGTTTGCCCCTGGTACAGGTTTATGACGATAGGATGCCCCCTCGGGAGATTGGATGGGAAGAATGTGATGAAAGGATGATGGACGATCTCACAATGAGATAAGTTGACAGGATAGATGGGAGAAGAAATTGGGTAACGACGGGTGAAAATTAGATAACAAACATGCCCCAACATGCACAAGGTTAAACTCCTCTAATTAGGGTTCCATGCACTATAAATAGGAGTGTGGGGTCACATTCCTAATCATTTGCACACTTGTCTTTTGTGGAGAGTTTATAGGAGATTAGAGTTCAGGTGTTAAGGAGAGTCAGTGACAATGCAACAGGTTCTAGTTGAGTTGCACCACTTCGAGAGGATCCGATGGTTCAACCGTCCAGCAAAGTATGGCCCACTGGTAAGTACGCTTTCAATTTTAGGTTAGGTGCATTTATTGTGGTAAAAAAACCTAGGTCAAAGTTAGGTGTTTTGAATGCATAGCAGAAATGAATTTGCGCAAATGCCTCGCGAATCGGCGCAATTGCTGCGATTCCACACAAACACCACCGGAATTGGCGCAAACACATTAATTTCACATAGGACAGAATTGCACATTCGTGATAATGCTGTGCATATACAAGGGGATGCCGTGCATCCATGCTAATGCTGGTCAAATGTTAAGGATTTGTGCATCCATGAAGAAGTTGCACAAACAAAGGGGGTTTCTGCGCATTCGCTATAATGTTGCGCATACGATATGAGGCTGCGCAAATACCTCCTGAATCTGCACAATTGAATGCTTCTGCGCAAATACAAGGGGATTTTGTGCATCTGCTCTGATTATGCACAAATGCTAAATAGAACTACGCATATACCTGAGATAGCAAATTACTTAGCAAATTTGATAAAGTCAGCATCGTGATTGATGTTCGCCAACTAAGAATTCATCTTTGAGATTGATAGAATCTCAGGAGAGATGATAGGATAAATATCCTGATAAAATAGCTAAGTACTTGATGTTTGATAGATAGTTATGCAGTTTAGTTGATGTTGTTTGTTTAATGCGCGTTTGGTTGATTGCAGGAGGATCTTAATGATGTACTCATGTCTCGTGAGTAATTTTCGGTGACACAGTTGCTGAGGCCTTACTTGACAAAGATTGATCGTCTGGTTTTGGGATCGGCAGGGTTATCCTATGTTTGTTTTATGCCTAAGATTCGGGCTAATCTCGGTATGCTGACTGCGCTTTCTGAGCTATTTCATAGCAAGGATGGGACATTCCATCTTCCTACTAGGGAGATCATTGTGACACTAGAGGATGTACATCAGATTCTGTGGATTCTAATAGATGGAGAGCTCGTGGACTATGAGTCTTAGACAGGGGTAGGATTTGATGAGTGCCGTCGAGTTTTTGATGATGACACCATCGAGGGCACAGAGATCAACTAGGTAGACATGGTTGCCTATTATGAGCCTTTTCCGTCGGTTGTTGTAGGGTTGATTGGAGGGATAGTTTGTTCTGATAGGAGATCTCATGGGTTTGTAGTTGGATGGGGGAGGACTTTGGATTGGATCGTCACAGAGGGGACTCGATTTGCTTGGGGTCCTTGTCTTCTAGCACACCTCTATCATGACTTGCATCAGTTTGTTTACAATAGAGCTGCCAGTTTATCATGTGGAGTATCACTGTTACAGATTTAGGTTTGGTGTCACATTGCCACTACTCAGCTGATTGGTATAGGCACTCAGGGCAGAGATCAACCATATTCTTATATGTCTTAGGAGAGTCTTTTCTAACCCAAGCTAGGAAAGCTAGAGTACTGGTGGCATGCATTTGACAATGTCGATTCAGTTGTTTGGCACGCCTACCTAGATTGTGAGGTATGGGATGAGGATGGATCAGTGTCACCTTTTTGCTTCTAGACCAAGTGGTTGATAGGGAGGACTCCCTATATTCTTGAGAGGCACATCATTTCTCGCGTGTACCGATAGCTTGGAAGGATCCAGGGGATGCCCCAGGGGAATGCCATCTTTGCTAGGACACACAAGGAGCGTCCTTGATGGGGTCTTGGTGCTTCATTTGAGTAGGCTCAGGTAGAGTTTTTACAGATACCTTACCATCTGTGGTTGATGAGGTGATCAGTTGTGGATGCAAGCATGACACAAGATTATGCCGACTACTTTGCAGGACACCTATTCCCAGGACCTGGAGAGAGGGCCCCAATATTAGATGATCGAGAGGAGGATGACGAGGGGCCAAGGTGGCGATGAGGAGGACGAGGTGGCAGGGATGGAGGTGATGGTGGTGAAGGCGGTGGAGGAGGTGGAGATAGTGACAGAGATGATGGAGATGGCAGGAGGGTGAGACAATGGGTTGACAGGGATCTTGCCCTGTAGGCACAATTATTACTGCAGGGATAGATGCAACCTCCTGTACATCCACAGGTTGGACAGGGATAGGGACAAGATGATGGGGAGATGGCATCCTTATGAGCGTAGTGTTGTGATGTTCACAACACGCCCCATTTTGCTCCTTGGCAAAATGAGGACCCCTGCTGTTGCTTTGCTTTTGTGCTTCTGCTTGTGTTTGTTCTGTCTGGTGGTAAAGGGAAAAGAGAGTCAAATTTGCAAACCTTGTTAAAAATATAGAAAATTTGCATTTTTCAGTACCATTGCATGATATGGTTGGATTCCTTGTGAAAAATGAGCCAGGATTGCTTTTTGAACCATCTTAAAATTCATCATATTTTGCAAGTTATGATCATTTAGGTAAAATGTACTATCAGGTTTTGCATGATAAACAGTCTGTTGTTTGCCTTTTTTCTTGTTGGCATTCGTTTTAAATTTTGAAAAATTCGTACTTAGTGGTTCCGGGTCATGGGCAATTTTGTCTGGGTTCCACTCTGTATGTTGCATTTGATTATTTTGCAGAAAATACATCGATTCACTTTAATCGCCATTACTCATTCGTTGGAAGTGTTTTTACAGGTTCGAACCTGCGCTTTGAACCTTTCGCTTGAACCTTATGGCTGGGTTCAATGGTTCGATCGTTCATTAGTTCAAAGTTCGGGGTTTAAAGTCTTGTTTTTCTCTCTTCTAACAAAATCATGTCAATACGGTTGCTCTGCATAAAGGATATATCATTGACCCACACGATTGAACCACCGTATTGAACCTCTTTTTGGTTGAATGGTTCAATGGACGAAGTAGGCCTCGGCGAGACTGTCGCTGATGGTATGCCATCGGCATAACATTAACTATCGGAGTATTGTTTTTGACTTTCGCCGATGGGCGAAGTCACGCGGATAAATAAAAGGGACTTGGCCAGATATAAAACGAATGACATCGGCGTAACATTTTGAATCGGCGGAGTTTGGTTTTCTCTCGCCGAAGACTGCAATCTCCCCGATGGCCTTTTTCCATCGGTATAACTATTACCGTCGGCCATTATGTTTTGGCCCTTGCCGATGGAAGAAATAATGAAGCGATAAAGGGGCATCAGCCAAGGTAAATGCCATCGGGAGGAAGAATTTATGAGGCGCCGATGGGCCGTCTCACACCGATGGAACATAAGAACGGTGTCGGCGAGACTTACGCCGATCGAAGGAAACAAGAGGTATCGGCTAGAGAATAGATATTGGTGAAAGTTTTAAGTAGCTTCACCGATATCGTTGGTCATGCCGATAGATGAGGGAGGACTTAGCCGAAATACGAAGGATGGGAAGATGGATATCGGCGAAACTCTCGCCGATATCGGGTATCGGCGTAGCGTATGCAATCAGCGGTGGTCGAAAATCCTTTACCGATGGGAAAAGTTGGGCCGATGCAAGGAAAGGTAAGGATGTGGAGGTCATCGGCCGACGTAGAGGCATCGGCGGAGGAAATAAGGAGCTTGCCGATAGTGGAATCTCTCGCTGATGAAACAAAGCAAGTGCCATCGGAAGGAGGAGTTTATGAGGTGTCGATGGGCGATCTCATGCCGATGGAGAGCAATGAAAGAGCATTGGTATAAGGTAAGACATCGGCGGAGGAAATAAGGAGCCCGCCGATAGTATAATCTCTCCCCGATAAGAAGAAAATGCAAGCCGATAAGGCTATATCGGTAACACTTACACCGATAAGAAGGAAACGAAGGCCAATATGGCATCAACAACACTCTCGCCAATACAAGGGTATCGACATAGCCAACGTGATCGGTGAAGGAAATTTTGGGCTTACCGATGGGCAAGCCTCACACCGATGGAGAGCAACAAAGAAGCATCGATGGAAGAGAATGATCGGTGAAAGAATTTTGAGGCTCGTCGATAATACAGACTTACGCCGATGGAAAGAAATAAGGAGGAAATAACGAGAAAGGCCATCGGCCAAATAACGAACATCGCCCAAATATTTTTTGGACCCGCCGATGGCGATTATCACGCCGATGGGCGGGAATGGACGAAGCGGTGGGAATTTTAAAACACATTTTTGGCACCCGTGGCATTTTTCTGGTCAGCGATGGTTGACCCGTTTGGTTTTGGGCAATCTGTATACATTTTGAACGTGTTTTTGAGGGTTTTTGAGCCAGATTTCCACATTTTTGCAGTCACCCTGATTTAAACAGATATTTTGAGTTTCTTGCTATTTATTTGATAAATGTGATACTTATTGCTTGTCTTGTCTTACAGACTTGCAGTTGAGGAAGCAGCTGGAAATTCAACACAGTGACCTCATGGAAGAAGAAAATTTGATCTCAGGAGCAAGAAGTAAAGATGAAGTGCGAAGAAGTCAAGGCCAACCAAATGAAGGACAAAATTGTAGCTGAAGGTATTACTACAACAGACAAACAGAAGTTATTGCTGAGCTGCCAAAGCTTCTCAGAAGGGGCAATATTTCGCCCAGATTTGACACTGCTCAGAGATATTTTTGAAGAACTGGTTCACCTATATTTATTACTGTAACCAGGGGTTTAGTTAGGTTTTTTGCTGTAGTGAGGACAATCAGAAAGTCTTTATATTGTGCCTCTCTACACTGTAATATTTTACACACAGGGATTTTTAGTATTTTGCCAGAATTGTAGTCTTTCTGGGCATAGTTTAGTTTAGAGGAGGTCGCCTGTTGTCTGCAGTAAGGTGCGCGTGGAATGTTTGGATTCCTTACTATATCTGTAAAGCTTGTAAGTTCTCTGTAGTTTGATCAATGAAACTAAGAGTCATTCCTACATTGTAAATCATGTATGACTATTTGTTTCTAATACAATAGAATCTGGAGTTCTGCATCTATCTTCTGAGTGTTCTCCTGCTCTTCTTTGTGTTTTGAAATATTATCTTTGAGAGCTTGCAATTTTAAATGTATGTTTGTGAAAATGCTCAGGACTTGCATTTAAGGTTTTTACTGTGGATTTGATCAAATTGCTGTAGTATTTACATAGTGCATAACAGAACAATTAGATCCTTTGGTAGAGTAAATGAGGTGTAGATTAGATCTTTCTAACTTTTCCCAACCCATCTGAAATATTTAGCTAAAAACGTAGAAATCTAAAGGAAGTTGTCTCAAATTTGAAGAAGCATGTATAACAGAGTTAAAGGTAGATAGTTTTTCATAAATATATGAAGGAGAAAGCTGCAATAATTCAAGAAAACCATCTAAAACTTGCAGCACAGTAACACTTTTATGCAAAGGAATGAAAAGCATTGACATATCTCATGATCTTTTGCATAATCTTAGTCCAGTAAACCACAAAGAAACTCTAAACTACGTAAGGCCCCTTGAACATTACAGCTTCACATTGACCAACTGAACTTGACCAACCGAACCATTGTAGACTTGGGATTAGTTGAATCTTAAATGATTCCTTCTTATCTTTCAAGTATAGTTTCAGTTCATTATATGTGAATTTTAACTTATTGTTATGATTGCATCAAAACAATCACCAACACCTAGGTGGATCAATAGTAGACACAACTAGCTTAGCAGCAGATGCAGTTGGGTCAGATGCAGGGACATATCACCCAGCTTTAGGGTGAGTTACATACAACCAGATTGGAGAGAGATACCGCGATTCAACGGTACACCAGGGCTGAGGAAAACAATGTGAATTCGTTTGGATGCTGTTGAAGAAGATATGCAAAGATGATTGACACCAAGACCTAATGTTGAAAGTGATGATGAAGAAGAACCTTAACCTGTTGAACAAACTGGCAAAACCCTAGGAGGTGATGAAGAAGAAGAATAAGATCAAGTGAAGATATTGCGAACTATTTCAAAGATTGGAAAGACCTAGAGTTGATGTGCCAAACTATATTGGTAATTTGAACCCTGAAGAGTTGATTGACTAGACATGCTGCTATATGGTGGAAAGAAGTTCAGTTGGAAAGAAATAGAAGAGGAAAAGAAAATATTACAAAAAGGGATAGGATGGTGACAAAATTAAAGAATCAGTTTATACCTGTTGACTATGAGTTGGAACTGTTGAAAAGATTACAAAACCTGAGACAAAAGGAGAAATCTGTGAAGGAGTACACTGAAGAATTTCATAAAATGATCATAAGAATATGACATAGTGAAGCAAGCAAGGAGAAAGTGGCTAGATACATCAATGGACTGAGATTGAACATTCAAGAAGAACTAAGCCTGGTAAGGATGACATCTTTGGAGGAAGCATATCAGTTCACCCTGAAAGTTGAAGAGAAGATGAATAAAAGACATGATCAGAGACAAAGAGGCAGAGGAGGTAAATTTTAGAGAGGGAGAACATTCTTTGGAGGAGACAGATCATACCTGGAGCAAAACAAGTTTGACAACCCATTTAAGAAGGAGGACAGAGATAACAATGCTTACTGGAGAGATGACAAAAATTTTTACCGGAGAGGAAACCCTAGTACATACCGGAATGAAGGATACAGAAGAGAAGGAAGAGGATTTGATAAGAGAACAATTAGAGGTACTTGTTTCAAGTGTGGAGGTGAAGGACATAGAGCATTTGAATGTAATCGGGGTGGTACAAGTAAGAGGATAGAAAACAGTGGAAGAGCAACTTATGTGGAAGAAGAACCTGTTGGATCATCGAGTTCAGTTGCAAGCCAGAGAAAGGAGAATCACTTGTGATGAGGAGAACACTATTTCAAAAAGAGACAACTGAGGAACCACCGCAGAGGAAGAGTTTGTTCAGAACTAGATGCAAATCAGGAGGTAAGTGTTGTAAAGTTGTGATTGATAGTGGTAGTTTAGATAATCTAGTTTTAGAGGAGATGGTGACTAAGCTAAAGTTGGAAAGAATGAAACACCCTAAGCCCTATCAGATATCATGGATTTAGGATGATCATAAGGTACTGGTGGGTGAACAATGTTTGGTGAAATTTCATATTGGATCATATCATGATGAAGTCTTGTGTGATATTATGCCTATGGATGTTTGTCATATCTTGTTGGGTAGACCTTGACAGTATGATAGAAAAGCTATACATGATGGGAGAAAAAATACATATACTATAACAACAAATGGAAAGAGAATTAATTTGATTCCTCTGGAGGATGATCCTAAGAGTGAAGTGTGTGGAAATGCTAGAATCTGTGTGGTAGATGGAAGGAAATTTCTGGATGGTTTGAGACATGAGAATATGTGCTATGCCTTGATTTCTAAGAAGCCTGAAACGTTGAAGAAAGAAACTGAAGAAGAACAACCAGAGGAGATAAAATAGTTGCTGACAGAGTATGAGGACATCATATCAGACAATGTACCAGAGGGATTACCACTTATAACGAGTATCAGTCATCACATGGACCTTATACCGGGAGCAAGTTTGCCTAATAAAGTAGCACATAGAATGACACCAACAGAGAATGAAGAATTGAATAGATAGATACAAGAGTTGTTGAGGAAAGGTTTGATCAGAGAAAGTTTGAGTCCTTGTGCAGTACCTGCAGTGTTAGCACCTAAGAAAGATGGAGAATGGAGAATGTGTACTGATTCTAGAGCAATAAACAAGATCATAGTTAAGTATAGATTTCCTTTACCTAGGATGGATGATATCATGGATTGTTTGAGTGGAATCAAATATTTCACAAAGATAGACTTGAAGAGTTAGATCAGAATCAGAGAAGGTGATGAGTGGAAGACTGCTTTTAAGACAAATGAAGGATTGTATGAGTGGTTTGTGATGCCTTTTGGATTGACAAATGTACTGAGTACTTTCATGAGGTTGATAAATGAAGTCCTGAAGAAATTCTTGGGTAAGTTTGTTATTGTGTACCTGGATGACATTTTGATTTTCAGTAAGACAAAGGAGGAACAGTTGTGGCATATTAGACAAGTTTTGCAGAGACTGAGAGAAGAGAAATTACCGATAAACATCAAGAAGTGTAGTTTCATGAAGGAAGAGTTGGTATATTTGGGATTTGTGATTTCTGTGGAAGGATTGAAGATGGACCCTGAGAAAGTGAGAGCAATTGTTGAATGGCCTACATTGGAGAGCATTGGAGAAGTTACATCATTTCATGGATTGGCTAGTTTTTACCGGAAGTTCATCAGAAATTTCAGTTCAATTTGTAACCCTATGACAGAGACAATAAGAGGTGATAGAAAGGATTTTAAGTGGACATCAGGAGCAGATAAATTTTTTGAGTTGTTGAAGTAGAAAGTGACAAAGCAACCTGTTTTGGCATTATTGGATTTCAATAAGGTATTTCAAGTAGATTGTGATGCTAGGGGAAATGCAATTGGAGCAGTGTTAAGTCAAGAAGGTAGACCAATAGCATATTTCAGTGAAAAGTTGAATGATGCAAGGAGAAGATATTCAGTTTATGATCAAGAGTTCTATTCCATAATTCAAGCCTTGAAGAAGTGGAGACATTATTTGTTGCATAAGGAATTTGTGTTGTATACAGATCATCAAGCTTTGCAATATTTGAACAGTCAAGGTAAGTTGAATCAGAGACATATGAGATGGGTAGAGTTCATGTAGAGTTATACTTTTGTGTTGACGCATAGGAGTGGAAAATCAAATAAAGTTGCTGATGCATTAAGTAGAATAAAAAACTTGTTGACAGAAATGAGATTTGAGGTATTGGATTATGATGAATTGACAAACATGTATGAGGGAGACATTGATTTTGTAGAACCTTGGAAAGCATGTAAGGAACCTATTGTGACAGATAGGAGTAAGTGGTTGGATTATTTCATTCAAGAAGATATGTTGTTCAAAGGAAATCAGTTGTGCATACCTAAGAGTTTCATGAGAGATAATTTGATCAAGGAGAAGCATAGTGGTGGATTGGCAGGACATTTTGGCATTAATAAGACAGTGGATTTGGTGAGTGAAAACTACTTTTGGCCTTAGATACATAAGGATGTTCAAATATTTGTAGAGAGTTGCAGAGTTTGTCAAGTTGCAAAAGGAAGTAGTCAGAACACTGGATTGTATAAACCTTTGACAATACCGGAGAGACCTTGGGAAGACATAAGCATGGATTTTGTAATGGGATTGCCTAAGACACAGAGAGGACATGATTCAACATTTGTAGTGGTTGACATATTTTCAAAGATGGTTCATTTATACCTTTTAAGAAGATAACTGATGTAGTGCATGTAGCTGACCTATTTTTTAAGGAGATTGTAAGATTGCATGGATTACTTAAGAGTATAGTTTCAGATAGAGATAGAAAGTTTGTTGGATACTTTTGGAAGACACTTCAGAAGAAGATGAAGACATATTTGAAGTTCAGTTCAACTTTTCATCCACAGACTGATAGACAAACAAAGGTAGTGAATAGGAGTTTGGGAAACTTGTTGAGATGTTTGGTTGGAGAGAAAGCCAGAAGTTGGGATTTGATTCTTTCACAAGCAGAGTTTACATACAATAATTCAGTAAATAGGAGTACTGGAAGAACACCTTTTGAGATTGTTACTAGAGTGAATCCTAGAGGAGTAGCAAAATTAAGAGATATCAACATGGAAGAAAAGAGGAGTGTAGAAGTAGAAGAATTTGCAGATCATATGAAGATAGTGCATAATCAGGTTAAGAAGCATTTGGAGGATATGAATAATAAGTATAAGGAAAAGGCAGATGTGAAGAGAAGACATAAGGAATTTGCAGTGGGAGATGAAGTCATGGTGTACTTGAGAAAATAAAGATTTCCAGTTGGGACATATAACAAGTTGAAGATGAAGAAGTTTGGACCTTGTAAGATACTCATGAAATTCGATTCAGGAAATGCATATGAAGTGGAGTTACATGAGACATTGGGTATATCACCTATTTTCAATGTTGCAGACCTATATCAGTATCATGAAGTAGAGTTCAATGACAACATGGAAGAAGACTTGAAGAAGTAATTACCACAATAAACACTAGAGCAGATTGAAGACATTTTGGACAACAGAATTGGACGCATCACTAGAGGAAGACAATATAAAGAATACCTTGTGAAGTGGAAAGGCAAACTGGAGGAAGATTCATCATGGATTTCTCAGGGTGAGGTGGACCATCTTAGTTCTCCCCCAGCCCTAGGAAAGTGAGGGACTCACTTTTTCAATAACCCTAGATGTTTGATGTAGGAGCATCCCTAGTTCAAGAGTAATTTTGCATCAACCAAAAACATTTGCATTTCAGTTTGTTTGCAGTTCAATTTGTTTCTTTTCATTTCTAGTTCAGTTCAGTCAGAAGCAGTTTTGTATTTTTGGTCCGGTTACATTTTAGACCTTGCGGAGCTGGACTTCGCATCTACATTCATTCATCTACATCATATTTAGAATTCAGAGGTCTGCACATCATTACCGGAAACATATCGCTATCAGAAGACTGACTGTTTTCATAACAGAGCATCTTGATAATAACAGACAACCAGTTTAAGGAGAAATGTGTGGAAGCATTTCCTGATCTTTGGAGCCTAATGACATATCATTCAATGTTCTTTGGTTCGTGGCTGACCTTCCCCAAAGATCCGCACTTCATTTAATTCATTTTCTGGAGGAGTTCTAAGCATTTAGGTCCGACCTATCCGTGTTCACATGTTACAGCTTTTCATTGGAGTTTGTGACCTTTCTTGGTCGACGCGGAGGAATCTATTGTTCCAGAGTTGATATATAAGGATGTAATAGATCCCTAGGAAAGCAGATTTCGATAGTTAACAATTGATTCATAATTCTTAGTTTAGATTTCTGCGAGGAGCTTCAAAGCTTTATCTTGCACATGTATGTAATCAGGCCTGTGAGCCCTAATTGTAAGCTCGCATGTTGCCGACCTGATTTTATTTGAATTCTATGATATACTGAATGACTGAATCTGCATTTGCTTTATATCTTTGAATTGTTTCTATTGTGTTTACTCTTGCTGCATGGTCCAGACAGTTCATTCTGTGAACCCTCCTACAGTGACTGCACTAGGCTACTAGAGTAGGTACAATAGACTACGACACAGGGTCCCATAGGGTAGACAGTAGTGGAGATGGTGAGGGCTGGCTAGGAGATATTCTATTGGTGAGGGCTGTATGAGCAGGCAGTTTTCGCCCTAGCTACCACAGTAGGTCATGGAGGATTTTTACAGAGAGCGGAGGGGTGATGGGGCCATCCAGGGGACTAGATTCAGGTGCAAGGCCATCGAGCGGTGGTCCGCCACAGCAACCACATCAGCCACAATAGCCAGTGCCTTCAGGAGGCAGTGCCACCTAGATGCTTTTTTGGGACATGCATTATTTTGGCAATATTGTTTCTATACACCACATTGTGGACATTTCAAGATGTATTATTTTTTTGATATCATTGTATACTTGGACATTACTATTTTTGATGATGATATATGATCATACGCTTGATGGACTATCATATATGCATTTATGGATGGATGTTTCTATATGATGATTTATTATGATTATGGTTATATGTGATGCTTCTAACATGTTTATGTGACCCTATGATGCACTTGATATCTATGTGACTTGATGTTTTTAGGAGCTACATGATGGACTTGGTGACTTATATGCATGTTTATGATCCTATATGTTGATATATTATGATGACCTAATACATACTGTGGTGACATTTTAAATGCAACATATGATATTTTAATTGTTTTATTTATGGATGATGATCTAATATGCAAAAACTATGATACCTATGTTTTTGTGAGATTTTGATTTATGAAATGTTATGGTGACTCATGCATCTAAATGACAACATTATATGTAACACAAACATGATCTAAATGCTTATATCATTAGTGCACTTAATGTGACGATACTATATGATGACACACCTATTGATGATATGCAAATGTATTATGAATTGTTTTTGTTGTCCCAAGTATACTCAATTATAAAATAAAAAGAATATTTAGAAGAATCAGACTTAAGAACTGAAATACATGGGTATTTTTAGAAGAAACAACTTGGATAAGTGGTTAACTGAGATCTTGAGACACTTGGAATTTTTTTGACAAGGATGAAATGCTTATAATGAAATGGAATGCAATTTGATATGTATGGATGTGGATTTTATCATCTTTGTATACAAGTTCTTGAAGTATTTTGTTTCATCATTGAGCTTTTAAAATGTTGTAAGAAAATACAAGCATCTAGGTATAATTAAACCATGATGACCAGAGTATTACTTACATGGATTTTGATTTAGCAAGTTAATACAATCATCTAAGTATAATTGAACCAAGATGACCCGAGTATTGCTTGTGTATCAACAAACAAGGATTATACCTGTTTCATGTTTAGACCTCTGATGTCCTCGATGATCATTATGTTGGTCATGTCTTTAGACAAAGCCTAACATTACTAAAGATAAACCCACAAACAACAGACAAATAAAATAATCATGTTGCACCATAGCATCTCTAGTTTTTGACATCCTTGAGTAGCACAGGAGACATAATAACAAAAATCATGATAATAAGATTTTAAACAACCATTAAAAACCTTCTTTCCATAGATATATGTTTTCTTGCAATAACTTGATAGAGCCACGTTTGATGTTTTAGGCAGGCTGGGATTTTGTCAGGTGCAGTTTATATGTCTTCTTGCCAAGACAATGTTTTAAAGCTTATTTTTTTTTGTTGCGCTGCTTGCTGTCTAGTGATAAAAACCATGATCCAGTTTGTTATCCTCTGAGTTGTAGCATTCAAAAATCTAATTCACTAACTAGGTTGAAGATTTTCCCCCCAGTCAAGTAAAGGATCAATTTATTATGGATGAACTGACAATAGGCTGAAGTGACGGACCCTAAGGGACTGACCTAGTGCCTCGGGGGCTCATTAATAAATGGCCTTGCCTATGTGATGACGCAGAGGCAATGTAGTTTGACCTTGAAAGATGACATCGATGATGGATCAAGATATGGTAAGATTTGGGATATGGAAGAATGGGGAAGGAGCTTCGGGGGCACATCAAATGATGGCCTTGCCTACGTGATAACTCAGAGGCGATGTAGTTTAGAGTTTGATGATAACTGACAATGAACTTGGGATAGACAATAGGATGGATGATGGGATTGGATGACCTTATTAAATAAGGTGACAAGGGTGACATAGCACCAAGCTATGATAGGTTACCGTTAGGTGGTTGCAAATGGATGTAGTTATTTGATGGATATGGTAAGAAAAATGGATGTGGGTTGGATTTTTCTAACAGATGAAGCGGTTTATCGCAAATAGCGCTTGTTTCTAGGTTTTCACCACTTGCTTTTATTTGCATGATAGTTAAAATACACATGACACTTGTTTTCCAGGTTTTCATCATGGTATTTATCCAAGGCACCTATTTACCAGGTTTTCACTAGAGGATGACTTTTTTTTATTACTTTTAAAATTTTTATTATATATATATCCCTTGCATTGAGGTTATTTAGGTGTAGAACCTGTGAAGGTACATACTATTGATGGGGTCATCAAATAGTTTGCCTTCTGATGTTGATAGCTGATAAGCACCTGATCCATACGCAGCAACTATGACATAAGGACCCAACCAGTTGGGTTCAAATTTCCCCTTTTTCTCTCTATCTTGCTAATTTCTTGGATTCTCTCTTAGAACCAAGTCACCCACCTAGAAGACTCATGGTTTGACCCTGTGATTATAACTTGTTGACATTCTCTGTTGGTATGCCTTAAGATGGTTGAATGCATGTTGTCACCTTTCTTCCAGCAGCTCTAGTTATTGGAGCTTGGATACTCTGTACTCTTCATCATTTATGAGACCCTTTAACGATACCCTGAGGCAAGGTAACTCAACTTCTATAGGTATGATGGCTTTAGAGCCATAGACGAGGGTGTATGGTGTCGCACCTGTGGGAGTACATATACTAGTTCTATAGGCCCATAGAGCGGGGTTAAATTGCATATGCTAGTCATGGCCAACATCATCGACAGTCTTTTTGAGTATCTTTAGGATAGTTTTGTTTGATGCCTCAACTTGGCCATTACCTTGTGGGTAGTATGGAGTGGAGAAGCGATGCTAAATGTGGAATTTATCACAAAGTTCTTTCACATCCTGATTCTTGAAAAGCCGTCCATTATCTGTGACAATGGATAATGGAATACCATATCTACATATGATGTAGTTGAGGATGAAAGAGGATATCTGCTTTCCTGTGACATTGGTTAATGGAATGGCCTCAATCCAATTTGTAAAATACTTAGTGGCTTTGATAATGAATTTGTGGCTGTTGGAGGATGAAGGGTGAATCTTGCCTACTAGATCAAGTCCCCATTGACAAAAGGACCAAGGTGTCGTTAAGGGTTGTAACTCTTGAGCGGGTGCATGTATCAAGTTATCATGAATCTGGCATTTCTTGCACCGTTTGACAAAATGATAAGAGTCAGATTCCATGCTCGACCAATAGTATCCAAGACGCATGAGCTTCTTTGCCAAGGTAGGACCACTAGAGTGCGTCCCGCATATTCCTTCATGTACTTCACTCAAAGCAGTCTGATATTCCTCACTATTCAAACACCTAAGGAGAGTACCATCTAAGCCTCGTCGATACAGGGTGTCTGCAATGATGGTATATCGGGATGTTTGGCATATGAATGTTTGTTTCTGGTTGTTTGATAGGTCAGGTGGTAGGATATTCTCTTTTAGATAAGTGTAAACATTGCGATATAAGGGAGAATCAGATGCTACAATGTGGTAAATGGTGTTGGTTTCTGAAATTTCATAAGCAGGATGGGGGACTGGATCCACCAAGAACTCATAACGTGAATAATTTTTAGGTATGTCAAGGAGGGATGCAATAGTAGCCATTGCATCTGCTTCTTTGTTTTCCAATCTTGGTATTTTCTCAAAGGATATCACAACAAAATATTCCTTGAAGTCATCCACCATATGCTTGTATGGTATCATCTTCTCTTCCTTAGTTTGATATCTGTCATTTACTTGATTAATGACGAGTTGTGAGTTCCTGTACACATGAAGTTCCTTGACCTTCCAATCTACTGCCAGCTTAATGCCAATAACTAAAGCTTCATACTTGGCCACATTGTTGGTGCATGGAAATAGAAGTCTGTATGACTTAGGGATTGTATCTCCATGTGGTGTTACCAACAAGATTCCTTCTCTAGATCCATGTTGAGTATATGACCCATCAAAGTAGAGTTTCCAGGCTGTGGTAGTGATATTGAAGATAGACTCATCTGGAAATTCAAATCTTAATGGGTTGTTATCTGTCAAAGGTGCATCCTCTAGCTGATCCGCAATGACTGGCCCCTTTATTGTTCTTTTATCTACATACTCAATATCAAATTCACTAAGTATCATGACCCATTTATATATTCTACCTGTTAGGGTAGCTTTGATGAGTAGGTATTTTAATGGATCAATCTTCACCACTAGCTTGATAGAGTGTGAGAGCATGTAGTGTCTCCACTTTTGGGAAGCAAAGACAACTGCAAGGCATGCTCGTTCAATTGGTGTATATTGCAGCTCGTAACCTACTAGTGTCCTGCTGATGTAGTAGATTGCTTGCTCTTTTCCTTCATGGTTTTGTTGTGCTAGCAGAGCTGCAAGAGCTGTTGGTGTAGTTGAGATGTAGAGTAGAAGTGGCTTGCCCTAGATCGGTGGCATCAAGACTGGTGGGTTCATTAGATACTCCTCTAGATGTTGAAATGCTTTCTCACACGTCATCCTATTTGAATGGAACATTTTTGTGTAAGAGATGTGTGAATGGATGACACTTATCTTCCAGTTCAGAGATAAACCTTCTGATGGACTGCAACTTTCCTTGTAGAGACCACAATTGACTCAGATTCTTAGGTGGCATCATTTCCATGATTGCTTTTACCTTGGCCGGGTCCACCTCTATTCCATTCGCTGATACTATATATCCAAGGAGTTTATCGGATGTCTCTGAAAACACACTTTTTGGATTTAACCATAAATTAAATTGCTCTAGTCTCGTGAAGATTTTGTCCAAGACTTGTAGAAGTCCTTCTCTGTTGAGTGACTTGGCTAGGATGTCATCTACATAATCTTCCATGATGGTGTGCATCATGTCATGAAAGATCGTAGTCATTGCCCGTTGATATGTTGCCCCCGCATTCTTTAATCCGAATGGCATGATGTACCAATAATAGATACCCCACGGACATGTGAATTCTATTTTGTGTTGATCCTCCAGTGCTATTTTGATTTGGTTATAGCTAGAGAAACCATCCATTAATGACAACATGGTGTGCCCTGCCGTTAGATCGACAATGATATCTATATTTGACAGAGGAAAGTCATCTTTTGGACAAGCCTTGTTTAGATCTCTAAAGTCATTGCAAATTCTTATCCTTCCATCAGGTTTGGAAATAGGTACAATGTTAGAAATCCATTCCGGATAATCAATGGCTCTGATGAACCCCACATCTAGTAGTTTCTTTAGTTTCTCTTTGACCATTAATGCTATATGTGGGTGCATTTTTCTCAGTTTCTATTTAACTGGCTTAGCTCCTGGAGCTAGTGCAAGATGATGCATTATAAGGTCTAGATCTAGTCCTGGCATATCCACATATGACCAAGTGAAGTTAATCTGTTTCCACTTGAAGAATTCGGTGCATTCTAGCTTTTCTTGTGCAAATAATGATTGTGCCATATGGATTATTCTTGGGTTCTCTTTTGTGCTAATGTTTTCTGGTTGAACTCATTCAATCAATACTGAAGATCTCTCCTGATGTGCATGGTAGGGGATATTTTGGTACCTCAGAGAGGTTTTCACCATCAGATACGTCTTTTCTTTTTCCTTTTTCTTGATCTAACACTGCCGTGGAGCAATTTTCACTGTTAGATCTACTTTTTATTTTTATATTTTTTTGAATGAAAGGATTGGCACTCTCTCCAAAGTATGCCATGTCATTAAGTTTGATGGTGAATCCATCCTTGTGGTCCCTTGTGGGTAAATGGTCCTTAAACTCTAGATAATCGATGATAGCATCATCATTTTAGAATGTATCTAGTTCAGGGGTGGTGTCCTGCAAATCCCACTCTATCAATTTAGGATGCACTAGGGGTAACGAATCATTTGGTTGATCTGATTCAAGGGTGGTGATGGTTAGAATGGAGGAGTCATTTGAATAGGTAGAGGTATTGACAAGGTCTATTAAGGTACTCTCCTCAAGTTGGTTCGTCAAGTGTGACATCGTAATCTCTTCATAAATTTCATTTTCATCATATTGTGGATCGAGCTCTAGTGATCTAGCCCTAGAGCTTTGTCCCTCATGCGTCATATGAGTAGAGATATACTGTTGAACCACGTCAACCCCTTTATCTTCACAAGACATTTCTAAGAGGCTGTCCCATTCGTACTCATTGGAATCTGTTTCACTAGCTTCTTGTAAGCGGTGAATTTGTTCCACTAGGTTAGTGGTAACTACTTGTTTGTCTTTTGCATGGAGTTTCTCCATACCTTTGATCTTCTCTTTTCCCTTGTATCCCAACCCAGGAGTGTCTCAAGATGTGGAGGTAGAAGGTTGGATTGGTTCTATGAGACCATCTTTCCTTAATCCTATGGGACCATGTCCTTCATATCCCATCCTTTGTAAAATAGAAAACCCTTGACTATATTGTTCTGTGGGTAGCTTAGGTTGATGGTCATTTGGTGTGGTTTCACTATGTTCATCTTTGTAAAGCTACTATAAGACATCCTTTTCATCACTCTCATCCGATAGGTTTCCCCATCTAATGAAAGGACCCTTAGAAGTTTTCAATGACTTGGCCTTGTTTATGGATGACTTTCCACAAGATTTTGGTGATATAGGTAGTTGTGCTAAACATAAAGTTTTCTCAATGACATATTCTCGAACACCCTTGTCCTTGAATTTGACTTTAAGCTCTGATGTTTTGGAGGTAGAAGCTAGAGAACTTGGATCCACATGGTTTGAAGAAGAGGAAGCTGCTCGATTGGTAGGGATTACAACTTCTGGTTTTGATTCGATGTTGTTGCAATACTAGAATGGATCAGGGTCACCTTGTATGGTAATTTCTTGACCATTGTGTGGGAACTTGATACATTGATGCTATTTTGCTGGAACAACCTTCATATCATGGATCCAAGGTCTACCTAGAAGAATGTTATACACTAGCTCCATGTCTAGAACTTGGCACACAACATCTATCTCTACTGGTCCAACTCATAACCATAGTTCCTTTGGAAGTTCTCTCTTCTTTGTCATATGCCTTGATAGTTATTTTCTTTTTAGGATCAATGAAATTTGCTGACAACCTCAATGCAAGGATTAACTTTAACGTGCATATGTTTAAACCAACACCTCCATCTATTAGGACCCTTTTTATTCGGTGTTTGTGGATTTGGGCTTCAATATGGAGGGATGCATTGTGTGGTTGGTTGATGGGCATATCATCTTTCTCTGTGAAAGATAAGAAATGTGGTGTGGTTAGATGACCCACCATAGCTTGGAATTGCTCTTGGGCAAGGTTGGTAGGAAAGGTTGTTTCCAAGAGGGCCTTCTCTAAGATGGCTTTATGAGATGGAGATAGACGCAATAACTCCAAAATGGATGTGGGAAGGTTTTATGGAGTTGGTCTAAGATGTTGTATTGGTTCGATGTGGATGATGACTTGGGTGGATCTCCTTGTAGAGTAATATTTCCATGATGAGTGGTCACATTACAGTCAGGCTTATCATTGATAGTGATTACATTGATGTGTGAATCACTTTGTGAGATATGAATAATGGTGTACTCGTAAGAAACATTATTATAGTTTGCTTTGTCTGCACCGTTGTTGTTTTGGTTGGATGGTCCTCCTTTTTCATAGTGAGGAAGAGGATTTTTGAATGCTATATGCTCGTCATTAGAGGTATGCCCTTCAATTGATATCTGTTTTTGATCCAACAAGTCCTGAATGGCATGTTTTAGCGCTCGACAATCATTAGTTTTAAGTCCTTTATTTCTATGATACTCACAAAAGTTGGAATCACCCCACCAAGAGGGTTTGAATTTTGGTTCATAATCATGCACTAGCAGAAGTGTTATGAGGTTGCCCCCTATTAACTTCCTAAGGGTGGATTTGAGAGACTCTCCTAGTGGTGTGAACTTTCTCCTAGGAGGAAAGTTGGTAGGTCTTTTCTCATTGCTTGGAGGCTTGTTGGATGGTGTATTGTTTTGTGGTTTTGATAGATTGAAGATCGGTTGTTTTTGCACCATATTTTTAGCATTTACAACACCATCATTTACTATGGGTTTGTTCTTTGTCCAAACTCATGACTTGTCCGCATTGTTGCTTGAACTAGGGGTGTCTTTGTATAGCTTAATTGTCCCCTTTGTTATCAAGGCTTTCTCAATGAGTAGCCCCATTTCAATGACCTTACTAAAAGTAGTTGGGCATTGCATTTGGATTTGATAAGTTAGTTTCGTGGTTAGATTATGAACAAACATTTCTATCATTTGTTTCTCTAGTATGTGGAAGGGACACTTACTTGCAACTTGTCTCCATTTTTGTAGGAAAGAGGTGAAGGATTCTCCCCCCTTTTGCTTGTTATTACAGAGATCCAACATGGAGATTTCATGTTCGATATTGTATGAGAAATGTGTGACAAATTTATCTACTAGTTCATCAAAAGTGTGGATGCCAGGAGGTAGGCGTGAGAACCACTCCATAGCTTGTCCTCCTAAGATTCGTAGGAATAGTTGCATACGATATGTTTCGTTGTGTGTGACTTCAAGGCATGCGGTACTAAATTCCCTTATATGATCTCTTGGATCACCTTTTCCTCTATACTTGTCAAATTTTGGAACCTCCAACCTTGAGGGAAAAGGTATCATGAGAAAAGATTTATCAAAGGGATAAGGTGAGATATCTTCAAAGGACTAGTGTTATGTGTTTGTCCCACTTTGGATATCTACCAACTATTTTTGCAAGGCTTGGATTTGTGCCGTTAATGTGTCCAAAGGATTGGGTGTATCCTTAGCCTTTTCTAATTTAGAAGCATCTTTGTCAATTTTGGATCCATCATTGTCATTTTGGGAGCCATCTTTCGAAGACTCTACTTCATTTGAGGAGTTGGTTTCTCTTAGATTTGAGACATCAAAATCTGCGGGCAACTTATCTCCTTGTTGAGCTAACATGAGAAAATACTTATGAGGATCCCTGGCAACAACCTTATCCATCACCTTTAGAAATTTTGGATCTTGGAGTTGTTTAAGGATTTCTTCTTGACTAATTTCCTCATCATTAGAATTGTGCCCACTATTATGTTCAAAAGCCATCTTTTGCTTTTGCTTCAATTGGGACCTAGTTTGAACCATGCAATTTTGAGATGTGGGTGAAGTTGGATTGTGAGACTTGGTGAACTTGGTTTGATGTTTTTGGTTTTGATATGATATGAGGTGAACTTGATTAGATACATGTAGACTAGATTTTGCTAAGGTTTTAGATTGATTCTATGTTGTCCAAACAATGTGTTCTTGAGCTAAAAGGTAGTCAAAATAGGGATAGATGATCACCGCTATTGATATAGACTATTCTTTTATCAGGATACACAAGTATAGTTTTGATGTGAAGGATGATTGGAATCCTGATATGAGACTAACTAACTATTGTTTGAGTTTGGTAGAATATCAACTATGCCTTGGGACAAATCTTGGTTTGGTTTTGATGTGTTTGGATAGCAAGACTATGGTATGCAAAGGTGATGTTGTGAAAATGGTATGAAGGTGTGACTGCAAGGTTAAACTTATTTTCCAAGTATAAACTAGAGCAAAAAGGGTATCTAGAAATGGTTTCAATTTTGTCTCAAAATGTACGGAATAGATCTCTATTGTGAATGCATAGCGTCAGATGCACAGGAATATTCAGCAAATGTGTAGCTCTGTGCTATGTATGCGCAACTCTGTATGCATAGGGCTGTGTTGTAAATGTGCAGTTCTGTGTTGTAAATGCACAGTTCTATGTATGCACAACAATATGGTGTATATGCGTAACAATATAGTACGAATGCACAATAGAAGTGTATACGTAACAAGACTTTGTAAATGCGCAGCAATATAGTATAAATGCATAGGACTGCAGAGGTTTTGCCTTTTGTTTCAGTTTGTCAAATTGTTTGGTTTTGCACATTTTCCTAAGTTTCTCTAAAGTTTTTGCAGTATTGTTTTTGACTCAAGTTATTGCCAGAAAACACAGTAAACAAGAGGTTGTCATGATTATTTGATATAAGTTTTGATAAATGAAAAATAAGCAAGTACAATCCTAAGGATTGCAAGGACAATATTCGTTGAATTCCAACTTGGATTTTACTCCAGCCACTTACATAAAGGCAAAAAGTTAGTAACTTGGTAGCATCGGCTCCCCTCCACAGCACTCACTTCTCACGCATACCAAGTTATAGTTCCTCCGAAGAGTTGAACTTTCTATCTCCACACTAGATGAGTGTATGACGTTGGATGACTTCAGAGGTCTGACCTTTTGGTCAACAAATAGGGTTTTTTGGATTTCTAAAACAAATGGCTTTTTAGTATGGACATCCATTCAGGTGGTTAAACGTGTGGCAATTCACTCCGATAAGGAGGCTTCCCAACCGCAGAGGTTACGCTCTACAAGGTTTTGGGGGAAACATTTGTCAGTGTAACACAATAACACCTATTGTTTGTAACTTTCTTCACAAACACAATTTATTTATAGTGACTTGGAAGTGGCTTGGCTTTAGCTCGTTATCGCTTAAGGTCGTCCCGCTTGGAAGGATGAAATTCTAAGGGTAGGCCTCTTCTAAAGGTTACACAAGTAAAATGACGAGTTTGGCATTTTGGTCACCCAAGAAAGGGGAGAGTATAGTCCTATCATCACTTTCAAACACATAGTACATTGGTTCTTTATCCCCCTAGAGTTAAAAATAAAAAAAGAATCTAAGTGTGTTTTACTCTACCAAGCACAATCTATTTGACAAGATAGCAAAAACTTGGAAAAGATGGTTAATTTTATCCTCCTAAATAAATCTATGTGAAGATTGTTGTTGAAGAATCAAACAATTTACTTTCCCCTATTTAAACTAAGTGAGAGTTTGTATTGCAAGATAGCAAAATGAAAAATTTGTTCAGTTTTATCCACCTAGGTTGGGACTATGTGCAAGTTGTGATGCAACAATATAGTTTACTTCTTCCTAATTAGATCTAGGTGAAAATTTGCATGAAGATATCAAATTACTTTCCCCTAATTAAATCTAGATGAACTTATGATGTAGCTAAATGACTAAACAAAGCTCCTACACCTGCAAGAAGAGTTAGTACAAAAATCTTTGCAAGAATCAATACAACTTTTCTGTCAAAAGGTAAATGCACAAAAATAGATTGTGAATGCGCAAGACTGTTCAACAAATGCGCAGGAACATGAATACACAAGAAGAATCCATGTATGCGTAGGGCTACCCAGTGAATGCACATAAAACGTAAATACGCAGCGAAACGTGATGAATGCACATAAATATGGCGTAAATGCACATAAATATGGATGCGCAAAAGGAAGCCGTGAATGTGCAGGACTGGAATGTGAATGTGCCGAAACGACCTGTCACGATAGTAGCTTCACAAAAAACTCAAATGGAGGTTAAAAACGGGGTAGGGCCCCACAGTGGGTGCCAAAAATGTTAGAGGAAATATGAACACAAGCATTAAACTACTAAATATCCAATAACTCAATGGAAATGATGCAAATATAAATAAACAAAGATTATACCTTCGTAGACCGATCCACCTCATAGCTTCCATTATTGCCTATCTCGTATTGATCTTATGAATGAGTTGAGCTTTCAGAAATGTGTACTTCCTTACTATTGAAGATGACAATATGAGAATGGCTGTAGGTGGATGATGCAATGAAGATTACACTACAATGCAACTATAGGATAATTGATAATGGAGATATGATGCCATGGTTGAATGATTAGATGATAATGGGATTATGCAAATGCAAATGAGTGAGTTTTGCCAAAGGCATGTTGGTAGAATTTCTGCAAAGTAAGTTTACAAAAGCTTGGATTATTGAAATGAGGGAATGAGGGTTCCTTTTATAGGCCAAGGAGAGGCCAATTCCAAGTGTCACGATCTCAACAGTGCAGAAGAAGTCTTGTGATGTGTACGGTGGTGATCCAATTGGTTGGGATGAGGGAGAGAAATATGGAAGATGTTCCTCTCACCTTGACAAGGTGGAGAGAAAGGTGTGAGCAAGTGGCCAAATGTCATAAGGCTCGCCAAGACCAAAGAGAGAAGGTCAAAGAAGACCTTGTTTATAGGGAGGTTGGAAAGATTCTAGGGACTATGGAACATGTGTCACAAAGTGTCCCTTTGACCATGATGACATGGAGAGACCACATCCATGTGAATAGGGATGGTTGGAGGAATAATAGGACATGTGGGTGAGGGAAAATAGAATATTAAATATTAAAATATTTAATTAAATGTGCAACATAATGAGGTGGATTGGATGACTTGGAATAGGTGACATGGAATTATGGACTTTTGACTTTGGGATATGATGATTTGATTAAATAATTTAGAATTATTTAATTAGGGATGACATTAGAAGATTTAGGGATTTTAATTAAATAAATTGATTTTATTTAATTATTAGAGGAATGTGAATCATTTAAATAAATTGGGATATTCATTTAATTGATAGAGGAATAGGAATTAAAATAAATAATAAATATTTATTTAATTTGACTGTGCCAATTTTAAGTGTATACAATTTGCAATCAACTCAATTAGATGCATGGTTAGTTTGTTCTTCAATTACTCTCACTCTTATTACCAAAGAAGGGCTCTTTCCTATTAACTTAAGACTCCTTTCATTGTATATCAATGTATATCACTAGTTTTCATGCAAATATATAATGCATATGCATATTGCATATATAATGCATATGCATAAATGTAATATGCAGATGCATGTTATATGCATCTGTATATTGCATATATGCATAAGCATTGCATATATGCATATGTATATACATAAGGATATATATATATATTGTAGAGATAGATAGATACAGATATATATTACATTTAACTTATATATATATATATAGTTTAGGGTAAAATTGGATTTTGTTAATCTTTTGTTGTTTAGATGTTAAAATCTGCCTCTCCACTAAACATTGAAGGATCTAGGGTCGAGTGGTGAGCACTATCATACCCTAGGTCACTTTCAGATGTAGGGAAACTTGGATTAGGGAATTAATTATCAATTTCTCCTTCTCCTATGCTCAATTGACCATTAAAACCCTAATTAAGCAAACACGACAACAAATTAATGAATTACAGAAAAATCTCTTGTAGACGGGAGTAAAATACTGAATTACAGAGTACCTATTTTTGGGGTTCCGAAGCGGAATAGTCAGGGACATTGGAGTAGGCGCCCAAGTCCAAGGTACCTACTTTTTTGGGGAATCTGGACCTCCTTTTGACATTGATCAACCCTGTAACTTTTATTTTTCATAATCTATTTGTGGAGGACACTGGAATGAGCGCCCAAGTCCTGGAAATGCTCTTGTGTTCAACTTTTCTTCATATCCTGAATCCCTGATGCCTGCCTAGCCTTCCTGCAACTCCACTTTTTCTGAATGTGACACCTATAACTTGCATTCACAAGACTTGGTTTAGGGGTTGTGGTGTTTAGAGGCTTGCCCCAGTCAAACCCCGAAGGACACTTAAGTCTTCGAACACCGTTGTCAGATAAAGACGGTGTGCCCTTGTGAGGCAGAGGCCAAAAACCAAAGGAATCAATGATAAAAATACAATGATATGTCACCTTGTAGTGAAGCTCTCATGGAGGAAGATGCTCTTCATGCCATGAGGAGATTGATGCTCAAATCTACAAATATCAACACACAAAACATACAAGTCTGCTCTTGCAATAGAAGCCTTGAATCACAATTGCTATCTAATTAAAATCTCTTGATCATCTAGTTTATAAATGAATGCCTACACATGCTTATATATGCAACTACAAGCACTCCCACCTGTTACTGCCTGCATGAACAATCAGGTTTCAAGCATTTAAACATGCAGGCGCCTTCCAAAAATTCAAAAAATTCCAACACTTTCGGCCTCTGCAGTTGTAAGAAATGCCAAAATCAGTTAAGGTTCAAGTGTCTTTGTATATACATACAGGTCAAAATGTGTATTAGAGGGTGCAAAATCCCCATCGGCCTTTGAAAAAAATTAGTTAGATACATTTCTGGATGCATATCGGGCTTAGATTTTGCATATACAAAGGGGGAATCTTTCACAGATTCCTAGGAATATTCCTGCTTTGTATATCGGGTTGCATATGAATATGCATTGAAAAATATACAAGGGTGCAGATGCATTTGCTACAGTGCAGCGGGGAAGATACATGTGGTAGGGCCCGCGGGTATATACAAACGAGTTTGTATATTCGGCATACAAAGGAAATATACATTTGATGAGATACAAGTCAGATTCGAAAGGTTCTCCAATCTAGATGATAAATGAGTTGGAATCCGTGACTTGTATATTTGCTTTTGTATATGCAACATACAAGATGGAGGTACAAAGGAAGACATACAATCCAGACCCGATGAAGATTTCAAGTTGCTTCATAAACATTTGGGGTCCATGGCGTGCATGTATATGACGTTTGTACATGCTGATATACAAAGGGTGAGGTGCAAGCCAGATTTCAAGGCGGATGCAATGTGTTTTATATTTTTGGAAATCCGTGGCTTGTATCTAAATTGTATGTATATGCACATATACAAAGAAGATATGCAAAGCGGACCCGATAGTTGATTTTCAATTTGTTCTATGATGTTTTGGGGTCCGCCTTGTATGAAGGGCGATTGTATGTATATACAGTCCCACATGCATTTTCAGATGCAAAAGGAAAAGGCAAAATGAAAAAGCGAAAAGTCAGCGATAGGAACATGGAGTGCCTACATGGCACGTAATCATGGGTTGGCGACTTTTCATTATTTTTTGAGTGCTGTTGGATCTCAGCAATGGGGGGAGATCGACGGCCCTGTTTTGAATGCTTGACGAAGGAAGGACTTTATGTGTGTCTGCACCAATTTGTGCAGGAAAAGCTTCATAGACAAGTGAAACTGCAATGGCTGTGGGTAGCTGAGCATTAATGATATTTTTCAGATGCATCGACGGATGAAATGACAAATGAACTACAAGATTTAAAAAAAAATCTTCAGGCGGCAGTGCAGATCCTGAACCCACCTGCTCCTTCCTCTTTGTCCCTCTGCCGCATTCAATTTTGAGTGCCTTTTCTCCTGCATTGTATCTGGCGAGATTTTGACTTGCCTTGTAATTAATTTGATGAGTACACAGTCTTGGTATAAAAGCCAAACTGTGTTACTCATTGTAGAGGTTGAAGATTTGGGCAATTTTTTGTGTGAATAATGAAATACAAAGCATTTTCCTGGCTGTTGTATCTCTGTGGAGTTTATGTGTTGCATCTGAGTTGTATCTTGCACAAATGTTCAGTTTCAATGTTAATGTTATATGAAAAATGCTTCTTGCATGTGTTTTGCTGTCTGTCTCCACTTGTTGCATGCATTTTCTTCTTTTGAATCTGGTTGCTAAGGGTTTCTCAGATTCTAGTGTATAGTTTTACTGTATCACATACATGATCTCTAACTTCCATTCAAGGAGTGGATTAATTGGTTTTAGGTTAAGTGTGGAGGAGATTGTATGTCAGCTGGGATATCTATAAGTAGAGACAGTTAAATACCCATTCTTGGGTGATGTTTGTAAGGCAAACACCAGTCCTAACCCCTTGAAACTCGAATGACAGTTGCAAGCCATTCTTATGTATACGTCTAGTTGACTCCTTGCCCTGAGATAGGCACCGGTCTATTCTTGTGAAGTAGTTATGATCCAAAACCCCTGTCTTGCATCCAAACCATAATTTCAAACCATTCCATAATTTCAACCTGTTAGTTGTAGGAGTAGGATTAGGACCCCTACATACTCTCATCCACAACCAGACAAATATGTCCAGGAACGTTGCCAACCTTGTGATGTATCACACACATCCTGGTCCACACATGAGAGTATTCTACCTGTTGTTGTCAAGCTAAATTTTTCTGTCATTAGGCTAGTCAATGTTACATCTTTAGCTATAGGGATACCCCCCTTGGTGCGACAGAACCAGAAGTGAAGGGGAGGCAGCTCACGCAACCTCTCGTATCTGTTAACTGAATTTGCCTGTGCATTGGAGCTGGCAAACCCACTGCCTATTCGGGAGGTAACACCACCAATATATTTGAAATTCAAACTTACTGTGTCGGCAAAGGGACCTAATAATGGTCACTAACTGACACCTGGAAATTGTGGCTACCCCAAAATAGGGTAGGACTAGGGCGCGGGCGCCCAAGTCCTCCCCCCTATTTTGGGCAGGGTACAGCTCAAGGGTTCCACCTAAGTCCAATTTGTCATTGAACCTAGGTCCCATTCCATTGGGGTGTTAAAATATGAACTAAAATTTCCTAAATGCATGCTAAAGACCCAGGAGCTAAACCTTATGAAGGAAAAGCCCCCAAGGGGACATTTTCTGATGTTACATTTAGCCCCCACTTTAATGTATGTATAAACATGAGGCCAATACATGCATTAAAGTAAGGTCACAAACACACCAAGCACGGAGAAGACACGCCAATCACATAGAAAATAGTAACATGCACGCAAAACATGGAGAAGATAGTTACAGTCACGTAGAACACAAAGCAGACAATCAATGCATAGAAGACACATTAATGCATGGAAGATAGAAATGATATCTTTTCTTTTCTTTTTCTCATATATATGGAATGCAAATGCAAGTATTGGAAAGTAAACAAACCTCCCATAATACACGATGCACTACCATAGAGCGTAGGTCTCTGTATATATGGGGCAACACACACGCAAGACACACAAAACCTCCCAAAATGCACGAAGCACTACCCAAGAGCGCTGGTCTCTAGATACGGGGAAACAAACATGCCACACAAAATAAGCATGCCAAAACACACACTTGAAGACACAGAGAAAGCATAGCAGACAAGCGATGGAGTGTACCTATTTCTACATCCAACACCATCTCAGGTACATTACAGGCACACACTGATGATTGGGCTTCGCCACAACAATCACCGAAAACACGCTTAAGGGTTGAGTTAGTCACAAAACCGCTCCTCGCCTCCGCAGAGGGCTTAAGAAAAAGATATGCTCGATATCCCGCCTCTGCAGAGGGCTTACATGATTGATTGATTGATTGCAAACAAACTCAGGATGCACGATGCACTACTCAAGAGCACAGGTCTCTGTATCTGAGGTCAAACACATTGATAACATCTATAACAGACAACTTACCTTATATGCCCCCACCTTAAGGTGGTTGATATCATGAATCGATATCAAGCACGTTAAGGTAGGAAGAAAACACACAAGGGAACACTGAATTTCACAAAGCACATGCCCCCCGGAGGTGACATGTACTTTATGATTGCCAAATGTTCCCACAAACACATCCCTGCAAGAAACATGTTAGTGTCTACAAGAACATGATAAACAACAACATCAATGCATATGGTTAACCACACAAAGAGCCAAAGTTATACAATGAATTTGGAGTTCGAGGATAACTGTGAGGCTATATCATGAAGCTCTCCAAATCGAGTACCACCAAGGCTAGATTCAAAGGCAAACAAAGGTGCATAGAGCAACAATATTGTTAAGGTTTGTAAATGCAACAGAAACATCATCAAATTCACTACGTGGAAAGCACGAGTGCTTCCACTAGCCAAGCGTCAGATAAACTATACAACCCCATCGTCATATTAGGAACTAAGTCCATTTTTTGATTGCTCTCGAAAGGGACACTAGGTCCGTATCAGTATAAATGTTTGTCGTCATCCACCCACTAGATGGAAACACTAGAGGAAGGGAAACAATAAATAAGAGAGGAGAAACAAGTGTCTTAGGGATAGTCACGTAAGAGGGTGCCCCCAAGTCACCAACCGCAATGCTATGTCTGCACGACACAACACACAACAATGAAATCAGAGAGGAAATTTAGAAGAATGATGATACAAATAGAAGAAGGTCACAACAGAGGCAGTCTCCTAGTATCCCAAACCTTATAGGAGAATCCGCGGTCATTCCAGGAGGCCTAAACAACACATAACACATCACAGGGGAAGCACATTACGAGAGAGATAAAGGGTTAGAGATGCTTACCTGTAGGGTTTTCATATTATATGTTGGAGTTCGCGAACCTCTTGGAGAGGTATTCAATCATGTTTGTTGCAAATTTTGAGTGGTTCGTATAAACGTCTTGTTTGTTATCATATGATGTTTGCTCTTCAAATCCTTGTTTAAATGAGGCTTTTTGTTGCTTATGAGGGGGAGAACCACTATTATTTCTGACTATTGATTGTCATCATGCTCTTTTCCAATTTTTGGCAAGTTTTCATTGGTGAATCTTTCTAGAACAATAGCAGGATTCATCCCGTACCATCTTGCTCGTCTGTATCGGTTGTTGTTCTTTATTTTCAAAGGTATTTTGATTGTCTCCCGATCCATATAAGTATAACAGAGGATGAACCTCAACGTAAATTCCATTTCTTCATGGACAAGGTGGGTTATCCATTTGTTTCTTATCCACTTCAATCATTCCTACGATACTGTCATAGTCCAAGTAATCATCCTCGTCTATTTCCATTAAACCTTGTTCCACCATATTATTTTCAGTATGCTTAGGAAAAGGATTAGTGAAGATTTGTAAATTTTGATTCGGCGGAGCAACCGACTTGTTTCCATTATCATTCACACCCGATACTTGGATGACATTTAAATCAATAAGGTCCTGTATCTCATGTTTAAGACACATACATCATTCAGTGTCATGTCCTTGCGTCTGATGAAAATGACAAAAGGCATTAGCATCAAAGTAAGGTCCTTGTTTTCTAGGATAAACATGCTTGATCAGGGGAAGTTTTAGAATGTTATTACTCACAGCTTGATTCATGATAGAATGATAAGACTCAAATATTGGAGTAAACGTCCTGGGTTGATACGATGGTTTCTTTGGATTGTTTATAGCAGACACATTTGTATTTGGTCCATTGATCTTGATGAAACTTCTATTATTGTTCCTTTTAAAGTTGTTTTGCGATGATCCACCCATGGATTGTCCAACTGAAGCTAATGAGTTTTGGTTTTCATACTGACTAGACAAAAGTTGATAATCACAAAGGGCGGTGCATAAATGTTGAAAGGAGTTGTAATTCATCAAGAGGATCTTATCACAAATATTAGGTTGTATATTTGTAATAAATGTCTTTTGAACATCCTCATCTTTCATCTGATATTGAATCTTTGCATAAAGTCCTTGATACCGACTGATGAATTCAGTCAACTTTTCTTTCAGACCTTGTTTGCATTGAACCAAGTCAATAAGGGTGAATTAGGGTCTGATATTTGCTTGAAAATGTTGTAAAAATTGATCGATTAACTATGAAAATGAGTGAATTGAGTTCGGAGGCAAAGAGCAAAACCATTCTTAAGCAGTATCTTTGAGAGATCGCAGGAAAAGTTTTGCTAACAAATCCTCTTCAAAATAGAAATGACTACACATAGCTGTGAATGCTGCCACATGGATATTAGGATCTCCTTTTCCACCATATTTTTCAAAGCGAGGAGTCTCAAACCTCTCAGGCATAGGGGTTCTCAAGATTGCATAGGATAATGGATTACGGGCATGATATGTTGGTAGACTAGGCTACGAGGAATTTGTCTTTGTTACCTTTTGTTACAAAGTAGTCATGACCTGTAAAAGTTGGTTTAGGATGGCATTATTTGGAGATGCGGTTTGTTGTGAGGAATTGGAACCAAGGTGAGGAGGTGATTGAGCATGAGATACAATATGCAAAGGTTGAGAATATGTTAATGGTGGTTGGCCATAATGATAGGTGGAAGATGGTTGCGAGTATGTAATAGGTATCTGGAAATGAGTGGAATAGATAGGAGGTTGAGAACAATTATTCATAGAAGATGTCCCTTTAGAAATCAAATTTTGATAATTAAATCCCACAACTTTGTAATTAGTGCCATTAGATACTCCAATACTAGTGGTAGCATTACTACAAGCATTCACATTAGTTGTTAAGATCATTGATGTGAAGGTAGATAGTCTCGTAGTCAGTATAGGTGCCAAAACTTGTGTATGAGATGGTGATAGAGTGTTGTTTATCACTTGTGCACATTCAGTCATTGGAATAATGTTAGTTTGTACAATATGTGTTAGACCATGAAGTGAATTAACACCATCTTGTCCTTCTTTTATCAATTCTCTTATATTATGAATTGTAGGAATGACTTCTTCAGCTATTCTCTTAGTTTCCATAAATGATTGAAATTCGGCTAACTCTTTATCCAATTTTTCTATTCGCTCATCTGATACATATCTTGTTGCCTCAATAGTATCATCAACATCATGAAAAGTTTGTTCTTCCATTGTACTTGTAATAGGTGCAATGTCTTGTAATGTTTGGGTTTCTCCTTTTGTAAAGAAGGTGTTTAAAGTACCAACTTCTTCAAGAGCAATAGATCCCATGTGTCTTATGATTCTTCTTAAAGGAATATTTATATTAGGGTAGTGAGTTATTAAATTCATGCAGCAATATGCTCACTCTCAACACACTCTTGATGCAAATCTAGAAAAATGCCAAGTCGATTTATAGTGAAAATATGTCAAAATAGGCACTTTTTTCACCAAAATTCAATGCAAGAGAGCATAACAAAGGGTGTTGTGAGGAAAGTGATGATGGAAATAAAATAATATCAGAAATAACAGCCACTTGGTGCTAAAATATCCAACACAACACTCTTTCAGTGCCACTTAAGGTAAAACCCTAGTGAAAATATAGCAAAAATAGGCTATTTTTCACGGTTTTTCAACTCCAAGACCTAGCAAAAGAGGTGTTGTAAGGAATTTTAGGAGGGATAGAAAATAATATAAATAATAGCATTCACCTCAATCCATAAAACTCATCACAACACACTTGGAGTGCAAACTAAGTCAAACCCTAGGGCAAAAATAGCGAAAAATTGTAGTTTTTCACCAAATTTTCACTACAAGAGCCCGTTAAAAGGGTGTTGTGAAGATTTTTATGAGGGGAAGAAAATTATTACTCTGATAATAAAAAAATAATGCCAAAATATCTTTCACAACACGCATATGGTTCAAGTTTATGAAGTCGATAAGGCCAAAATTAGTGAAAATCGTTGTTTTCGAAGCCCTAGGTTTGAGATTTTGGGACAAAATACTATGCAAATGTTTTGAAGTCTAATTGTTGATGGAAATTGCATACTCTTAGATCTAAAAATTATTTTCAATCTTAAACATGCAAAATGCCCATGCAAATTTAATGAAAATGCACCAAAATTGCTAGTTTTTGTTGAAATTTTCAATGCAAAACTGCAAATATTTTAAATTTAAATGAAAATTCACACTAAAATGAAAGACTAAAGCCAAATGTAAATTTGAATGAGCCCCTAAAATTAGTAGAAAAATCTGATAAAAGATTTTGCCTACCAACCCTAGATTTTGGAATTACTAGGTTGTGTAAAATTGTCAAAATTTCCACAAAACCCTAGCAATTAAATGATGAAAATGCAAAGCAAGATTTTGAATTTTGAATTTTTTCTGTAATTTATATCAGATCTGATGCAAAAATCATGAATTAGGAAAATTTAGGAGGAATTGATGCAATTTAGTAAGCCCAACAATGCAATTTTTTTGTATTTTTCTAATTTTTGAATTTTTTTGAATTTTTCTCAATGCAATAAAGCAAATGCCTATATGAATGAATGAAATAACACCAAATCTGAAGACAAACAATTAGAAAGTTGTAATTTAATTCCAAAAACACGGGTTCACTAAAATGTTTAGGGTAAAATTGGATTTTGTTAATCTTTTGTTGTTTAGATGTTAAAATCCGCCTCTCCACTAAACATTGAAGGATCTAGGGTCGAGTGGCGAGCACTATCATACCCTAGGTCACTTTCAGATGTAGGGAAACTTGGATTAGGGAATTAATTATCAATTTCTCCTCCTATGCTCAATTGACCATTAAAACCCTAATTAAGAAAATACGACAACAAATTAATGAATTACAAAAAAAGCTCTTGCAGATGGGAGTAAAATACTGAATTACAAAGTACCTATTTTTAGGGTTCTGAAGAGGAACAATCAAGGACACTGGAGCGAGCGCCCAAGTCCAAGGTACCTACTTTTTTGGGGAATCTGGACCTCCTTCCGACACTGATAAACCTTGTAACTTCTATTTTCTAGAATCTATCTACGGAGGACACTGGATCAAGTGCCCAAGTCCCAGAAATGTCCTATGTCTGACTTTTCTTCAAATCCTGAATCCTTGATGCTTGCCCAGCCTTCCTGCAACTCCACTTTTTCTGAATGCGACACTTGTAACCTACAATCACAAGACTTGGTTTGGGGGTTGCGGTGTTTAGAGGCTTGCCTCATTCAAACCCCAGAGGACACTTAAGTCTCTGAACATCATTGTCAGATAAAGAGAGCATGCCCTTGTGAGGCAGAGGCCAAAAACCAAAGGAATCAATGATAAAAACATAATGATATGTCACCTTGTAGTGAAGCTCTCATGGAGGAAGATGCTCTTCATTCCATGAGGAGATTGATGCTCAAATATGCAAATATCAACACACAAAACATACAAGTCTGCTCTTGCAACACAATAGAAGCCTTGAATCACAATTGCTATCTAATTGAAATCTCTTGATCATCTAGTTTATAAATGAATGCCTACACATGCTTATATATGCAACTAC
The DNA here is from genome assembly GCA_027924645.1 of Cunninghamia lanceolata. Classification (NCBI taxonomy): domain Eukaryota; kingdom Viridiplantae; phylum Streptophyta; class Pinopsida; order Cupressales; family Cupressaceae; genus Cunninghamia; species Cunninghamia lanceolata. The sequence continues at coordinate 4,522,895 of BSBN01001247.1, read as the reverse complement.
AGGCACTCCCGCCAAGATATTTAAAATTTAAATTTATCGTGTCGACAAAGGGACCTAATAATGGTCAATAACCGACACCCAGAAATTGGGGCTGCCCCAAAATAGGGTAGGACGAGGGCGCGGGCGCCCAAGTCCTCCCCCCTATTTTGGGTAGGGTACAACTCAAGGGGTCCACCTAAGTCCAATTTGTCATGGAACCTTGGTCTCATTCCATTGGGGTGTTAAAATATGAACTAAAATGTCCTAAATGCATGCTAAAGACCCAGGAGCTAAGCATTATGAGGGAAAAGCCCCCAAGGGGACATTTTATGATGTTATATATATATATATATAGGTTGCGTGGAATTTGTTGTCGCTTTATTCTTCCTCTGCTTTGAACTAACTCAATGATTAGTAAACAACATACAATTCTAACTCCTATAATTAAAAGAATGATACAAACTAAAACAACAAATTCATACATGTAAGAGTGAGTGTAATTGAAGAACAAACTAACCATGCATCTAATTGAGTTGATTGCAAATGATCAGGGGTATGTGTGCAATGAAACAAGCAATGCATGGTATACTATCATGTTAGGAAAGGTATCTCAACTTTGCATCTTTGAAATCTTACTATTCTTCCCAGTTTCGGTCTTTTTGGATACCCATTATCTTGGATAGTGGTCTGGAACTCTTAAAGTTTCCAAAAGTTTCCAAGAGAGCGAGAAATAGTGAGACTTACTATTTTTAGTAAGTTCTTCGTTTGAGCTCGGATTGATCTCAATTTTTTCCAAAAGATGCAGAACAACCAAGTGAACATCTCGGGTGAGTTTCATCTTGTTAGGTCTCAAAAACATAGGTCGTTAACCCTAAGAGGTTGCCAGGCTCTCATGACGTTTTTTGCTAACTGAAATGGGGTAGATATGGCTAAACCCCCCACTTCAGGCTCTGCCAGACCTAGGCGGGTAAACCTCTAATTAATAAAGTAGATAAAAAGATGATCACTACTTTGATCAGAATTAATCTAACTATTGATAATGACATAAATTATAAAATAGATGAAAAGACAACAAGTTAATTCTAAATGATCTAAATTGTAATGCTAAAACAATAATGCAGTCTAATTAAGTAAATCTAAAGTGAATTTGTATAAGTGATAGTGAAAACACTAGACCAGTGCCTTATTGAATATAGAGTCAGTATGATCATGAAATAAATGACTGTTTGTTTGGTAAAAACTCAAACTATCTGGCACGAAAGAATAGGTATGTAACTTGTACAACCCTGCAAGGAAATAGTTAATATTCCATACTTATATAAATCCAATTGATAAAATCAAATTACCTGCATTCATCTAAAATGATTTAATCCCTTCTTGAAGGAACCGATCAGAATAATACTGCAATTGTAACAGATTTATCAAAAAACTGGAGACAGAATATAAACCCTAACTATATGACTCTTCTTACAGATCCATGATAATGTCTTCACAGTTACTGTGATAGATTTAAAGGATTTAATTCTGAAAGCAGAAACCAATTAATCTTATCACACTATAATAGAAAATGTGTATAGACAACTTGAAGATATAATTGATAACTCAAATTGAATAACAAAGAAAACTTTGAAAGGAGACAGTCATATAATTGAATAAATTAAACAGATAGTTGATACCGAAATTTACAGTTACTGCTTTATGTTCACAGACTTGACTTCATTAGAGAATGCTTGCACATGGTCTACCAGAGATAAAATATATTAAAAGTGAACTAGCATTGCTGTTCAAATCTAATCTATAGTATCCCCTGTTCTATTCTGTAATCTCTTTCTATTCTCCTATATTTCTCTAGACTTGGTCATCTCTTATAAAGAGCGACATACAAGCTTCAGACCAGTTACAATAGTTGTGACGGTTGATAATTGAACAACAATATTTGTTCTAATAAAACAGATTCAAGAAATTTAATACTCACCATTAATCATCAAATGGATAACCATTTCAGGGTCAAACAAAGATCTTTAACTGTAGTTTTGCTTAATATCCTTCAAGGGTTTCTTTATTATTCCTAAAAAGACCAGATAAAACATAAATTAATCTCTGATCAAATGATCAAAACAAATTTATTTAAACATATGTATTTACTCAGATAATTACTTCCCTTATCAATAATTTATCAGTTCCTCATGATCCTTTCATGGGTGTTTTTATAACTTGATCCCTGCTATGTATATCCTGCAAAAAACCCATATTTCAAATGTCAGAAGAGTATCTTAACCATTCAGATTTAAATGTCATTTTAGGGTTTCTGTATTTTGTATCGGCAAGACCTCCTACATCGCTATAAGAATAACATTCTTCCCCAATCTATTTGGTGTCCCTGATATGACTATCGGCAAAGGTCTCGTTGATCAGCATAGTCATCGTTGCCATCAGAGTGAAACGTGCCATCTGCTTGACTTGAACCATCGATGTGAGATTATCATATGGTTCTGATTTATCAAGTGTTACCGATATAATTATCGGAGAGAGTCTCGTCGATGAGTGTAATTCTATCAGAGTAAGATATGTGATTGGAGTAACTTATTTCAAGCCACCCGATTGTGGTTATCTCCCCGATAGCCTTCCTTTACACTTTTCATTGGAGAGATCTTCACGATATTGCATCGACATTTTTATCGCTGTGACCATTGGTTCGGTAAGACATATAAACTTTGTTCCGACTTATTCAGCTTCGCCGATACAAGGACTTTTCTATATTGAACTTCTTTTGACATCCAGCTTATATCTTCGCTTGTATATCGGCTTGTATATCGAAGATATACATTGTTATTATACAAGCCCAATGTGCAAGCGGCGGGACCCACCTTATTCCTCACTCATATTTCATGTTAAAACACTACTTGTATCCAAGCTTCATGTACAATGCCCGATACATACAAACTCAATTGTATCTCCTTTCTGGATTTCTTGCTTTTATGAACCATAGTTCATTTATTTTCAACTCTGACTTGTATATACCGTGAAATGCATCCTCTGATATACATAAAGTCCTAATGCATCACTTTAACTAGATTTAAATCTCTCCTGAATTCCACGTTGTATGTACACAGCAATGTATGTATCCAAAACATACAACAATAAAACTGTATTTCATATCCTTTTCAGTTTCACGATGTATATTACTATGTATCGGCATGACTTTCTTTATCAGCATGTAGTTAAAATTCTTCCCCGATATATCAAGTATTCCCGATATGACTATCCGCAAAGGTCTCGTCGATGAGCATAGTTAACATTGCCATCGGAGTGAAACGTGCCATCAGGACAACTTATTATATGTTACCTAATGATGATTGTTTCACCGATATATCTTTCTTGCTTTTCATCGTAGAAACCCTCACAACATGTCCCCGACATTGTTGTGACTATCGTGTCGGCGAGACTCGCAGACTTTATCCCAATTCATCTCTCTTACCGATGGTCTTTTGTATGCTTGGTGAGACTCTTTAACAACTCGTCCATCGGTATAACTTATACCGTTGGGGTGATCTTCGGAGTATTCTCTGATATACTTTTCTTACGTTGATAATGATTTATTCGGTGTGACCGCGCAATCTCTTTCCGATGAAAGGTCATCGGTGTGAATTTATTCATCGGTGATTCTTAATATCTTCTCCCAGATGATCAGTCTCACGCCGATACTCATTTCCCTTTGAATATCTCTCAAAGCTCCATCGGTGAGAGATGTAAGATCGGTGTAGTTTAAATAATCTTTGCCGATAAAATAATCCCACCGATACGCTATCTTTGTCCTTGTCCGAAATCCTCTATGACTTCTATTATCGGTGTGACCTACATAATCAGAGAGACCCAGGAAACATACCCCGATCAAGTCATCTTACACCGATTGTTATGATTGGGAATTTGTCTGTCTGACGAAGGGTTAACAGTGTCATGTGTTTACAGTTCATCTTTAATGAGCATTTCAACCATGCTATATTAAGTCTTTTAGGAATCAGAATAGATCAAATCCAAATATTTCTATCAACTCAATTGTTAATCTCTACTTGAAAACAACTATGGATCTTTCCATATATGCTCACATACTAAAATCTTTGGATGATTGAAACTTAATATTTGCAAAAACGTAGCCTGGGAATTTCAGTCCCAACATGTCTCAAGATCATATTTGGATCGCGAGATATTAAAGTTTTTGTTTTTTTGAAACTACCGGAAAAGTTTCAAACTTAATTTTTAGGTATTAAAACTTCTCTAAATGGCCTAAAAATTGTCACAACTAGAGAAGTGGGTTACAGGGTGATAGAGCACCTCACGAGCTTTCTGACACATGAAACAGTTCATCAATCAGACACTTGGATCAAAAGTTATGGCCTCTGGAAGTTGGACCTTCTATTTTGGGAAATGTAAAAATGTGTTGGACACATAATAGAGCTGTAAAAGGGAGAGTTACACATGATGGTGTTTGGTTTGGCACATCTCGAGACATTTTTGATTGGGAGATAATTTGGGCGCCACTTTTGGGTGGTTTCAACTCATGGTTTTGTAATTGTTGTTGGCGGTGTGCTATATTGTATCTCCTATATATCAGGAACTTGAGATGGAGGTTGTATGTAGAGTCTTATAGATGTTGAATGACCTCCTGGATCTCTGGTTGGGTATACTCTTATAAAAGCTTGCTCTGTAAGTATATTGTAATATTTGGGATTTCTGAATAATATATTAGGTGGCTTTGGAGTGTGGGGTTTTTTACCCGAAAGGGTTTTCCCCACATATATCTTGTGTTGTGAGTTTTGTGTTTGCATTTGGGAATTGTTATCATTTTCTGTTAATGTGCATCTTAATCTGTAACTGTAAAAGAAATTTTCATAAGTCTTTCCTCATTAGATCAGTGTAGGAAGTGTATTCTGTGTACCTTGCTTCCTGTTAGTTGGTATCATATCTTAATCACCTTTGGTTCTAGTCATTGGGTAGAGGGTTTTTTGAGCTAATCTTTGTTTGAGTGGGAGCTTGTGCAGATGATTTTGAAATCTTTGTTGCAGGTAAGAGATGGTGAGCACATCTAGAAGGTTTGAGATAGAGAAGTTTAATGGCAGTAATTTCAAGTTGTGGAAACTCAAAATGGAGGACGTGCTTGTAGATCAGGATTTATGGGAAGCCGTATCTAGTACAAAATCAGCGGCAATGTCTCAAGAAGATTGGGATCTCAAAGATCGAAAAGCTAAGGGTTTGATAAGACTTTGTTTGGCTGATTCAGTGCTCCTGAATATCCATGAAGAGAAGACTGAAAAGGGTCTTTAGAAGAAGCTTGGAGATGTTTATCAGGCTAAATCCCTGGTAAACAAGTTATTCCTACGAAAGAAATTGTATTCTTTGAAGATGGAAGATGGAGGATCTGTTGCTGATCACCTGAATACATTTAATATGCTTGTTGCCTAGTTGACTTCTGTTGGTGTGAAGATGGAGGAGGAGGATCGATGTATGACATTACTGTGTTCCTTACCAGATTCATGGGACCACCTTGTTATGGCCATTGGGAGTACCACTTCCACCTTCAAGATGGGAGATGTGGTTTCTTTGCTATTGTTTGAAGAGATGCAGAGAAAGACTTTTGAATCGGCTAAGGAGGCTCTTGCAGTTTGTGGTAGATCTAAAGAGAAGGGAAAGAAAAAGGATAAGAAGAAGGAAGAAAAAGGAAGATCCAAATCCCGTGGGAGATCTAAGTCTCCCAAAAAGTCTAAGGCCCTGTGTTGGAACTACGGCAAACCTAGTCACTTCTGCAAGGAGTGTAAGTAGGAGAAAAAGAAAAAGAAGAAGAACAATGATTCAGATTCTAACAAGTCCTCTTAGGATGAAGGAGAAGTGTTTGTTGCTGCCTTGGCAATGCATGCATCTGAGGATGTGTGGCTTATTGACTCTGGTGCATCTTTTCACATGACCTCGCATCGGGACTGGTTTCCAAAGTATGAAGAATACGATGGTGGAAAGGTGTACTTGGCTGATGATTCTCACCTAGATATTGTTAGCCGTGGAAGAATCTTGATTCGATTCCCTGATGGATGAGTAAAGGGAATCAATGGTGTTTTGCATATCCCTAGTTTGACATGAAACCTTCTTTCTATAAGCAAATTGAATGATGTGGGTGTGCAGGTTGTTTTCTTGAATGGAGGATGCAAGATGACTAGAGGATCTATGGTGTTGGCTAAGGGTGTTCAGATTGGCACTTTGTTTCAGCTTGACGCATGCCTAGTATAGTGCAATAGTACCTCTATTCTGAAGAAGAGAGCTTCAGAGTCTTCATCCTCACCATTGGAACCAGTAGTGAAGACGATTGTTGCATCAACTTCCGATGGTATTGCATTTTGGGTACCCAAAGGTGCTCATTCTATGGAGATGAAACTTCCCATTGAGAAGACAATGTTATGGCGCCAAAGGCTTGGTCACATTGGTGAAAAGGGTTTAAGGACCCTGAAGAATAAGAATCTTGTTGAGGGTATGAATGATTGTAACCTTGAGTTTGATTTCTGTGAACATTACATTTATAGAAAACAAAACCGTGTTCAGTTTTATTCTAGTTCTCACAAATCTTCTGAGGTGTTATACTTGATTCATTCTGATGTGTTTGGTCCTGTTAATGTTCCTTCAATTTTAAAATCTATTTACTTTGTTTCATTTATTGACGATTACAGTAGAAGGACATGGGTGTATTTTCTTAGAAGTAAATCTAAATTCTTTAATAGATTCAAAGAGTTCAAAGATCTTGTAGAGAATCAGAAGGATAGAAAGATTAAGTGTTTGAGGATTGATAATGGTGGTGAGTACTGTTCAGCAAATTTTGACAAGTTCTGTAAAGAATAGGGGATTGAGAGGCACAAGACAACTCCATATACCCCTCAAAAAAATGGAGTTACAGAGAGGATGAATAGAACGTTGATGGAGAGGGCAAGGAGTATGCTAAGTGGAGCTAGTCTTGAACAAAAGTTCTGGGTTGAAGCTATTGCTACCACTTGTTACTTGGTTAACAGGTCTCCCACATCAACACTCATTGATAAGACACCTATGGAGGCATGGTCTAGTAAAAAGCCTTCATTATGACACATTTGAGTATTTGGTTGTGAGGCATATGCACATGTGCCTAAGGAGAAGAGGTCTAAGTTGGAGAACATGGCTGTAAAGTGTATCTTCATTGGTTATGGCATCGGTGTGAAAGGGTACAAGCTTTGGGATCTAGTAGCTGAGAGAGTTCTGTATAGTAGAAGTGTGATCTTCATAGAGCTCAATTGTCAATCTGGAGCTGAAGAGGTGGAAAGATATTCTTTGTCGTTAATGCAGCCACTTATTCTGTCTGCTGCAATGAATGCCAAAAAAATATCTCCATCTACTAAAAGTCATCTCTGAAATGTTCATCGCTCACAAATATGCATTTCCAGATCTAAAATTTGAAAAGTGACAAAGCTCTTGAAAAACCCTACCAAATGAAAGAGGGGACAAAAATATGCAACTTTGCCTCTTGGAGGATGCCGAAATTTGCCAAAATGAAGGAGATACAAGCGGTCAAACTTTCGGTCAACTACCTGTATATATCGCTTTTGCATCTCTGTGTATATCGCCACATCTTGGCGCCTGAATCGGCATTCAAAAACTCATCCTGTAACTCCTTCTGCACATACATGGCACTTTGCATATCGGGCCCTGTACATCCCTTTGTATTTCAAAAATTTCATATACATACGATTTCCCCTTGTATATGCGGGCCCCACCTTCTGAAATCGCCCATCATATATCTTTGTATCTGTTCCTTTGTATGTCAAAACATACAATCACCTTTTATACAAAGTGGATCCCCAAAAGACCATCAGCTGCATTTCATTGTTCTGCCAGGTCCGGCTTGTATATCTTCTCCTTGTACATTTCTTTGTATATGCAAATATACAGACACCTATACATACAAAGCGGACTCCAAACTCTTATGTGCCGAACCTAATTCTTGATTCAAATCTACCTTGTATATCGCAATGCATCTTTGACTTGTATATCGCTATATACAAGCGCCATATACATACAAATCGGACCCCAACTGACCTTTAAGTATATTTGATTACCTGTCGGGTCCGGCTTGCATCTCCTACTCTTTGTATTTTTTCTTGTATATCGTAATATACAAAAGGCCTCATACATACAAAATGGACCCGGAGCCTGAATGAGGCAGAAATGATATCCATTTGAAATCTAGCTTGCATATCGGCTTGTATATTTGACTTGTATATCACAATATACAAGCAACTGTTTACGTGACCCTTTGTATGTAAAAACATACAAGCCTCCTTGTATATGCGTGGGCCCACCTCTTGTATGTTGGTGATATACAAATGCCTTTGTATATTTTCCCCATGGCACTTCTTGCATGCAATCTCATTTGTAAACCTGCGGGCCCCACCTCTTGCATGTCCTTCCGATACTGTAGCAAATGTACATTTACACCCTTGTATATGCAAATATACAAACTCAAATATACAAAATCCCTTACATACAAACAGGGAATCTTTGATGGAATATACCTGTGATGCATATCTTCATTTGTATATAGCCGATTGTATGTGCGAATATACAAAGCAATATACAAGCCTTTTTATGCATACAAGCGCGGAATATTCTGAGGAATCTTCAATGTATATTACCTTGTATATTTCAGCCTTTATATTTTTGGCAAATGTACATCCACTGTAGCACATGTATGTCTGCCGGCCTTGTATCTTTTCACTGCATATTCCTTTGTATCTCCATTTGTATATCTGAATATTCAAGCCCCTATATACATGCAAACCCAATATACATTTAGCGAATATTTTGAGAATCTGCGGAAGATTCCCTAAATGTATATGCTTTTCCTTGGCCCGATATACATTCAAAAAATGTATATAACTCAATTTTTTTCATATTTTCTAAGGCCGATAGGGATTTGCAAGCCCGCCATGAACCTTTAAACCGTATGTTTGACCAAAACTTTGACCATGGATAACTTCTTTATTTGGCCGAATATCAGGGTGATGTAAAAAGAAAACCTGCATATTTTTTTCAAGCTCTTTCCAATGGTAAGGTTTTTTAGGCAATTTGGCACTTTCCATTTTTAGGCAACACGTTCCAAAGGCTTTTCAAGGAAAATACTAGGTTGACTGTTTGGCTCTGGTCAGAGGAAAAAATGGGTCAACAATTTGGCGACCTCTATGGGATGTTTGCCTGCTAAACATAAGACCAGTAGCCTTAAGCATCCATTGGGCATGGGGTCAAGTCTAAAACTTGCTGGAAAACAGGAACCTGCCTCCAAAATACAAAAAGGGAAAAAGGCCTGCATTCTCCTAATGACAATGCAGCCTATGCAGAAGCACTTATGGAAAGGGAAAACTAAAGCAGAAATGAAACCTACTCTAATTCTAAACTAACCAATCAGACATGACTTTAAACAAAGCCATTAACTAGTTCTTGAAAATAATTGCCCTTCCTTAACAATTTACAATGTTTCCCATTCATGTGGGCAATTAAAAAGAGGGGAGGGCGGAATGGGCATATAACAAATTGATAAACCCCCCCTCAAAGTGGAGATAAACTCACCTATCCACCTGGAATGATTGCTGATGTTTCTAACTTGGGATGAATAAATGGGCTAATCCCACTCATTTTGATGCTCAACTTCATGCTTAGAGGTAAGCATGACAAGTGGTGACTCCTCTTTATGTATCTCCAGTTGGGGAAGATGTCTTATTGGGCATCCCCTTGAAGGCTTTGGATTGATTTCCCCTTGCTCCGATTCCTTTTCTTCTTGATCTTCACTTGGTATGATGGTGCCCTCCATTTGACTCTCATGTTGCTGTTGCATGTGAAACAGATGACTTGGGACCTCATGGTTTTCTCCTTCTTCCCTCAAAGAACCCAAGAGTATTGATATAATATCATCATGGCTGCATTCCTCTTCTTGCTGATCTGAATACTCTGGCTCTTGTGATTCTACTACAAATATGGCTGCCTGTACCTTATGAAAAAGATGTTCATGATTTTCTAATTTAGGCTCAAAAAATGAGCCGTACACATGTTCAAAAGAGAAAACTTCTCCACCAAGAAGTTGATATCCCTGCTAGATAATAAAGAACAAATCTTCAACTTGCTCTCGTCCATGTTTAGTCTCCTCATTATTTTCAATAAAGCATGGGAGCTCCTCAAGCATATCAGCATAATTGGCCTTTGCATCATCTATCACAGGGCAGCATGTTTGGCCTTCTTTATGGTTTGGAACCTCACTGTCATGCTTAGCCTCAAACTGCAGCAATTTGTCATGATTTTCTGTGTTCTCTTGTTGCAGCATATCCACAACCAACTGCACACTTTCTTCATCTTCAACATAGTCAGGTAGCTCATGAAATAGGGTAGCATCATCCCTCGTTGAAGTGACTTTAGTAATACTCACAGGTGCAATAGATTCAACCAATTCTTTCTCTGTGAGTGTAGGAACAAATTGCTTCTGTAAAGGGATATAGGCTTTGAAGCCTGGAAACTTATAGAGCCTAGGTTGCTCTTGTTGCAGTGAATGAGGCCCTCTAAAACTTGGGATATCTAATTTAGGACATTTAGGAGGCTCTCCCTGCTTGAAGCTTGGTATTCTGACCTTGGAACTCTCCTCACTAAAAAATGGATTTGGAGAAGAAAAAGCTGACTGAGTTTCCAACTTTTGAGATGGAGCCAACACAAACCTACTTTGCTCCCCTTTTGCTGGCTGAATGCCAAAGCATGTTTCCATTTGTATGTTTGGTGGAGGGTCTTTGCAGGGGAAAGAAGATGGCCCTTTCCAACTTGGAACCTTAAAGGTAGAAGGCTACCTGAAACTTGGAATTATGATAGGCATGGATTCTAAACTTTCTCTTCTTCCTGATTCTGAAATGGTATGAGAGGATTGGCCTTCACAAGGCTTGGTATCTTATAATCAGGCTGATGGACCCAAGAAGGCTGCCATGACAGCGAAGTTTGAGCCACTTTCATAAATTCACCTTGGCTTGAAGGACGAACTTGTCTGGAGCTGGGAATAGGAGAGAAATTTTTTACTTTGAGCTCTTGTTTTTGAGCAAGCAACTGTTTCATTTGTTTCTCCTTAACTGCAAGTTGCATTTTCAAGCATTCCCCCTCATACACTCTTCTATTTTCTGCTTCCTGCTCTGACAAATAAGCTTGATATGCAAGCTCCTCTTGCTACCTGTTATACTGTACTTCCTTATCTATCTCTAAAATTTGCCTTTGGAAATCCATTAACAAACTCTCAATGCTACCCAAATTAGTATCGTTTTGGGACTGACTAAGGAGGCTACACATTTGATTTAGACTAGATTGGGTTTCACAAGGCTGACTATAGGTATGAATGGGCTGCAAACAAGGATAAGCAGGATTGGCTTGAAAATGCTCCTGCCGGTAATGCTGGTTGTAATGAGGCAAAGAACTGTTTGGACGGCAAAAGTTTGAATCTTCATGGAATGGAGGAGAATAACCATTGTGGTGTTGATAACTAGACATTGCAAGGGTAAATCATGAACATAGGTAAGTCTAGATAATAAATTAGGAATGAATATAGACCACAAGGTCTTGCACACTAATATGTGAGTTGGAATACCAAAATGGAGTCACCAGGTGCTATGAAAACTATCAAATGATAGTAAAACTAACAAGTAGCACCAAACTCATTAGCTGCTTGGAAAACTGGACTGTTGTAACCAGCTGATTCACCATTAGAGTCACCATGGTGTTGTTTGTACTGCCTCTAAAGGCTGATAATACTAGGAGAAACACCAAATCTCTCAGTATTTTGATGATAAGTTCATCATATTGGTCCCACCGGGCGTGCCAAAGTTGTTATCACCCAGTTTTGCACCCTTGCATATAGCCGTGAAGCCTCTACAAATTAGAGTAACATGGGACTGATCTCTAAGTGTGGGACTTTGCTAAGTGAGATCAGACCTCCAGAGAAGGCCGGCTTCCTTGTCTAGTTATCACCTAAAACTACTGAATTTTAAGGGGAAAAGGGAGAGAGAATGCTTGTAATGAAAATGAAATAAAAGCTTGAAAACATAAAAGGGTGATACACCAGACAGATTTAAAGAAACTTCCACAGAACTGAAGGATGCACAATACAATCAGAATATGACAAGTAGGCATACACAGGTTAGATGACTCTAGCAGAGGTGAGAAGCAATATGATTGAGAGGAATAAAACATTCACAGATAAACCATATGCAAATTCACAAAGAACTAGAAAAATTAGCAAAGAGGTAAAAAATACTTGCATATATTTGATAGAAAGGCAAGGTTACAGTATATGGAAACTCTGTTTGGAAACAGAAAAGCCTTAATGCCAAAAAATTTCCAACCTTATTTACAACATTCGAATGCATACTTATAGCATTCCAAAACTATCCTAAGTCGGTTACAAAATTTGCCCAAAGAGCTATCACAGAAAAATATCTCAATCGATGACTGTCCAGCTGCAATCAGTTATGGCGTTGAAATCTAGAACTGGGTAGATGGGGAGATATTTAGAGTCTTTATTGCAGCTGCTTACTCATCGTCATTCTGGAGATGAAGAGGTGGAAAGATATTCTTTGTCATTAATGTGAGCCACTTATTCTGTCTACTGCAATGAATGCCCAAAAAATATTTCCATCTGCTAAAAGTCGTCTCTGAAATGTTCATCGCTCACAAATATGCATTTCCAGCTATGAAATTTGAAAAGTGACAAAGCTCCTGAAAAACCCTGTCAAATGAAAGAGGGGACCAAAATATGCAACTTTTCCTCTTGGAGGATGCTAAAATTTGCCAAAATGAAGGAGATACAAGCGGTCAAACTTTCGGTCAACTACCTATATATATCGCTTTTACATCTCTGGGTATATCGCCACATCTTGGTGCTTGAATCGGCATTCAAAAACTCATCCTGCAACTCCTTCTGCACATACATGGCACTTTGCATATCGGGCCCTGTACATCCCTTTGTATTTCAAAAATTGCATATACATACGATTTCCCCTTGTATATGCGGGCCCCACCTTCTGAAATCGCCCATCATATATCTTTGTATCTGCTCCTTTGTATGTCAAAACATACAATCACCTTTTATACAAAGTGGACCCCCAAAAGACCATCAACTACATTTCATTGTTCTGCCAGGTCCGGCTTGTATATCTTCTCCTTGTACATTTCTTTGTATATGCAAATATACAAACACCTATACATACAAAGCGGACTCCAAACTCTTATGTGCCGAACCTGATCCTTGATTCAAATCTGCCTGTATATCGCAATGCATCTTTGACTTGTATATCGGTATATACAAGCGCCATATACATACAAATCGGACCCCAACTGACCTTTAAGTATATTTGATTACCTGTCGGGTCCGGCTTGCATCTCCTACGCTTTGTATTTTTTGCTTGTATATCGTAATATACAAATGGCCTCATACATACAAAAAGGACTCAGAGCCTGAATGAGGCAGAAATGATATCCATTTGAAATCCGGCTTGCATATCGGCTTGTATATTTGACTTGTATATCACAATATACAAGCGACTGTTTACGTGACCCTTTGTATGTAAAAACATACAAGCCTCCTTGTATATGCGCGGGCCCACCTCTTGTATGTTGGCGATATACAAATGCCTTTGTATATTTTCCCTGCTGCACTTCTTGCATGCAATCTCTTTTGTAAACCTGCGGGCCCCACCTCTTGCATGTCCTGCCGGTACTGTAGCAAATGTACATTTGCACCCTTGTATATGCAAATATACAAACTCAAATATACAAACTTCCTTACATACAAATAGGGAATCTTTGATGGAATATACCCGCGATGCATAGCTTCATTTGTATATAGCCGATTGTATGTGTGAACATACAAAGCAATATACAAGCCTTTTTATGCATACAAGCGCAGAATATTCTGAGGAATCTTCAATGTACATTACCTTGTATATTTCAGCGTTTGTATTTTTGGCGAATGTACATCCACTGTAGCACATGTATGTCTGCCGGCCTTGTATCTTTTCACTGCATATTCCTTTGTATCTCCATTTGTATATCTGAATATACAAGCCCCTATATACATAGACCCGATATACATTTAGCGAATATTCTGAGAATCTGCGGAAGATTCCCTAAATGTATATGCTTTTCCTTGGCCCGATATACATTCAAAAAATGTATATAACTCAATTTTTTTCATATTTTCTAAGGCCGATAGGGATTTGCAAGCCCGCCATGAACCTTTAAACCGTATGTTTGACCAAAACTTTGACAATGGATAACTTCTTTATTTGGCCGAATATCAGGGTGATGTAAAAAGAAAACCTGCCTTTTTTTTTCAGGCTCTTTCCAATGGTAAGGTTTTTTAGGCAATTTGGCACTTTCCATTTTTAGGTAACACTTTCCAAAGGCTTTTCAAGGAAAATACCAGGTTGACTGTTTGGCTTTGGTCAAAGGAAAAAATGGGTCAACAATTTGGCGACCTCTATGGGATGTTTGCCTACTAAACATAAGACCAATAGCCTTAAGCATCCATTGGGCATGGGGTCAAGTCTAAAACCTGCTGGAAAACTAGAACCTGCCTCCAAAATACAAAAAGGGAAAAAGGCATTAGGGGAAATTTACATAAAAAATGGGCCTCCTAAGGATGACATCATCAGCTTTTTGAGTTATCAAAAAACAAGTAAAAGATGACATCAACCGTTACGTTGACATCATCCAAAATAAAAATAAAATTATTTATTTTATAAAATGAAACTTTCTAAATTCCTATGAATTAACTCATGATGGTTAATTTAACTCTAGACATTCTATTCTATCTCATTTATCTTTCTAAATATAAAAGATTTTTTTTGTTTTTTAGATTTATATTCTTAAGTTCTATTATAGAAATTTTTATGTTTTCCAAAAAATAAAAAAAGAAACTAAAAAAGAAAAAAACTAAAATAGAAACTAAAAAAGAAAGGATAAAGATGAGATAAAAGAAAGATTAAAATAGAACAAACCTATAAATCTAAATAAAAATAAAAATAATAAATCTCAATTTATTAACGAGTTTATTAAAAAAATGATTCTTGAAAGACAAATGCTACAACATTTTTTATTTAGAATCTTAATTTTATGAACATATATAAAATAATATATATATATATATATATATATATATATATATATATATATATATATAATTAAATTTGTAAAATGATAGATCTAATTACGAGATAAATATTTTGATTTTTTTCTTTTCCCTCCAAAATTATTCTTAAAATAACAAAAAGAAAAAATATTATTTTGAGAAAGAAAAATTTAAAACTAACAAGTACTCATTAAAAAATGTTATTTTGTGAAAGAAAAATAAAAAGCTAATAAATACTAAAGAGAAATATTTAAAAGTTATTTTGTGGAAAAAAAATTAAAAATTAACAAATACTCATTAAATTTTTTTTTTGTGAAAGAAAAATAAAAAGCTAAGAAATACTAAACAGAAAAATATGTAGAAGTTATTTTGTGAAAAAAATCAAAAACTAACAAATATTCATAAAAAAATTATTTTGTGAAAAAAAACAAAAAGCTAAGAAAAAAGTTATTTTGTGAAAAAACAAAAAAAGGTAAGAAATACTAAAAAGAAAAAATATTTATATTTGTATCTTAAAAGAAAAATAAAAAATATATTGTAATTAAAGAATGAAGTGTTTTTTTTAAATTTAGAAAGTTTTGCTTTTAGAATCATAAGTTTAAGATAAAATCTTTTTGAAAGGAAAACTAAAACTATATATATATATATATATATATATATATATATATATATATATATATATATATATATATATATATATATATATATATATATAAAAGTGAACTTGAGTTCTTAAAGCATTTATAATAGAAATATGTGACTCCCTTAACTCGTGTAGTTAACTATTTTTTATTTATTTATAATTATTTAATTTATATTATTTGAGATATGTTTTACTTTTTAAGAGTTTCTTAGGAGGTCCATTTTATATGCATATTTCCCCTAATGCTTGCGTTCTCCTAATGACAATGCAGCCTGTGCAGAAGCACTTATGGAAAGGGAAAACTAAAGCAGAAATGAAACCTACTCTAATTCTAAACTAACCAATCAGACATGACTTTAAACAAAGCCATTAACTGGTTCTTGAAAATAACTGCCCTTCCTTAACAATTTACAATGTTTCCCATTCATGTGGGCAGTTAAAAAGAGGGGAGGGGGGAATGGGCATATAACAAATTGATAAACCCCCCCTCAAAGTGGAGATAAACTCACCTATCCACTTGGAATGATTGCTGATGTTTTTAACTTGGGATGAATAAATGGGCTGATCCCTCTCATTTTGATGCTCAACTTCATGCTTAGAGGTAAGCATGACAAGTGGTGACTCCTCTTTATGTATCTCTAGCTGGGCAAGATGTCTTATTGGGCATCCCCTTGAAGGCTTTGGATTGATTTCCCCTTGCTCCGATTCCTTCTCTTCTTGATCTTCACTTGGTATGATGGTGCCCTCCATTTGACTCTCATGTTGCTGTTGCGTGTGAAACAGATGACTTGGGACCTCATGGTTTTCTCCTTCTTCCCTCAAAGAACCCAAGAGTATTGATATAATATCATCATGGCTGCATTCCTCTTCTTGCTGATCTGAATACTCTGGCTCCTGTGATTCTACTACAAATATGGCTGCTTGTACCTTATGAACAAGATGTTCATGATTTTCTAATTTAGGCTCAAAAAATGAGCCGTGCACATGTTCAAAAGAGAAAACTTCTCCTCCGAGAAGTTGATATCCCTGCTGGATAATAAAGAACAAATCTTCAACTTGCTCTCGTCCATGTTTAGTCTCCTCATTATTTTCAATAAAGCATGGGAGCTCCTCAAGCATATCAGCATAATCGGCCTTTGCATCATCTATCATAGGGCAGCATGTTTGGCCTTCTTTATGGTTTGGAACCTCACTGTCATGCTCAGCCTCAAACTACAACAATTTGTCATGATTTTCTGTGTTCTCTTGTTGCAGCATATCCACAACCAACTGCACACTTTCTTCATCTTCAACATAGTCAAGTAGCTCATGAAGTAGGGTAGTATCATCCCTCGTTGAAGTGACTTTAGTAATACTCACAGGTGCAATAGATTCAAACAATTCTTTCTCTGTGAGTGTAGGAACAGATTGCTCCTGTAAAGGGATATAGGCTTTGAAGCCTGGAAACTTATGGAGCCTAGGTTGCTCTTGTTGCAGTGAATGAGGCCCTCTAAAACTTGGGATATCCAATTTAGGACATTTAGGAGGCTCTCCCTGCTTAAAGCTTGGTATTCTGACCTTGGAACTCTCCTCACTAAAAAATGGATTTAGAGAAGAAAAAGCTGACTGAGTTTCCAACTTTTGAGGTGGAGCCAACACAAACCTACTTTGCTCCCCTTTTGCTGGCTAAATGCTAGAACATGTTTCCATTTGTATGTTTGGTGGAGGGTCTTCGCAGGGGAAAGAAGATGGCCCTTTCCAACTTGGAACCTTAAAGGTAGAAGGCTGCCTGAAACTTGGAATTATGATAGGCATGGATTCTACAACTTTCTCTTCTTCCTGATTCTGAAATGGTATGAGAGGATTGGCCTTCACAAGGCTTGGTATCTTATAATCAGGCTAATGGACCCAAGAAGGCTGCCATGACAACGAAGTTTGAGCCACTTTCATAAATTCACCTTGGCTTGAAGGACGAACTTGTCTGGAGCTGGGAATAGGAGAGAAATTTTTTACTTTGAGCTCTTGTTCTTGAGCAAGCAACTGTTTCATTTGTTTCTCCTTAACTGCAAGTTGCATTTTCAAGCATTCCCCCTCATACACTCTTCTATTTTCTGCTTCTTGCTCTGACAAATAAGCTTGATATGCAAGCTCCTCTTGCTTCCTGTTATACTGTGCTTCCTTATCTATCTCTAAAATTTGCCTTTGGAAATCCATTAACAAACTCTCAATGCTACCCAAATCAGTATCATTTTGGGACTGATTAAGGAGGCCACATGTTTGATTTAGACTAGATTGGGTTTCACAAGGCTGACTATAGGTATGAATGGGCTGCAAACAAGGATAAGCAAGATTGGCTTGAAAATGCTCCTGTCGGTAATGCTGGTTGTAATGAGGCAAAGAACTATTTGGAGGGCAAAAGTTTGAATCTTCATGGAATGGAGGAGAATAACCATTGTGGTGTTGATAACTAGACATTGCAAGGGTAAATCATAAACATAGGCAAGTCTAGATAATAAATTAGGAATGAATATAGACCACAGGGTCTTGCACACTAAGATGTGAGTTGGAACACCAAAATGAGTCACCAGGTGCTATGAAAACTGTCAAATGATAGTAAAACTAACAAGTAGCACTAACCTCATTAGCTTCTTGGAAAACTGGACTGCTGTAACTAGCTGATTCGCCATTAGAGTCGCAATGGTGTTGTTTGTACTGCCTCTAAAGGCTGATAATACTGGGAGAAACACCAAATCTCTCAGTATTTTGATGATAAGTTCATCGTACTGGTCCCACCGGGCGTACCAAAGTTGTTATCACCTAGTTTTGCACCCTTGCATATAGCCATGAAGCCTCTGCAAACTGGAGTAACATGAGACTGATCTCGAAGTGTGGGACTTTGCTAAGTGAGATCAGACCTCCGGAGAAGGCCGGCTTCCTTGTCTAGTTATCACCTAAAACTACTAAATTTTGAGGGGAAAAGGGAGAGAGAATGCTTTTAATGAAAATGAAATAAAAGCTTGAAAACATAAAAGGGTGATACACCATACAGATTTAAAGAAACTTCCACAGAACTGAAGGATGCACAATACAATCAGAATATGACAAGTAGGCATACACAGGTTAGATGACTGTAGCAGAGGTGAGAAGCAATATGATTGAGAGGAATAAAAAATTCACAGACAAACCATATGTAGATTCACACAGAACTAGAAAAATTAGCAAAGAGGTAAAAATAACTTGCATATATTTGACAGAAAGGCAAGGTTATAGTATATGGAAACTCTGTTTGGAAACAGAAAAGCCTTAATGCCAAAAAATTTCTAACCTTATTTACAACATTCGAATGCATACTTATAGCATTCCAAAACTATCCTAAGTCGGTTACAAAATTTGCCCAAAGAGCTGTCATAGAAAAATATCTCAATCGATGACTGTCCAGCTGCAATCAGTTATGGCGTCAAAATTTGGAACTGGGCGGATGGACAGATATTTAGAGTCTTTATTGCAGCTGCTTACTCATCGTCAATCTGGAGATGAAGAGGTGGAAAGATATTCTTTGTCGTTAATGCGAGTCGCTTATTCTGTCTACTGCAATGAATGCACAAAAAATATCTCCATCTGCTAAAAGTCATCTCTGAAATGTTCATAGTTCATAAATATGCATTTCCAGATCTAAAATTTAAAAAGTGACAAAGCTCCTGAAAAACCCTGCCAAATGAAAGAGGGGACCAAAATATGCAACTTTGCCTCTTGGAGGATGCTAAAATTCGCCAAAATGAAGGAGATACAGGTGGTCAAACTTTTGGTCAACTGCCTGTATATATCGCTTTTACATCTCTGTGTAAATTGCTACATCTTGGCGCCTGAATCGGCATTCAAAAACTCATCCTGCAACTCCTTCTGCACATACATGGCACTTTGCATATCGGGCCCTGTACATCCCTTTGAATTTTGAAAATTGCATATACATACGATTTCCCCTTGTATATGCGGGCCCCACCTTCTGAAATCGCCCATCATATATCTTTGTATCTTCTCCTTTGTATGTCAAAACATACAATCACCTTTTATACAAAGTGGACCCCCAAAAGACCATCAGCTGCATTTCATTGTTCTGCCAGGTCCGGCTTGTATATCTTCTCCTTGTACATTTCTTTGTATATGCAAATATACAAACACCTATACATACAAAGCGGACTCCAAACTCTTATGTGCCGAACCTGATCCTTGAGTCAAATCCACCTTGTATATCGCAATGCATCTTTGACTTGTATATCGCTATATACAAGTGCCATATACATACAAATCGGACCCCAACTGACCTTTAAGTATATTTGATTACCTGTCGGGTCTGGCTTGCATCTCCTACTCTTTGTATTTTTTCTTGTATATCGTAATATACAAATGGCCTCATACATACAAAACGGACTCGGAGCCTGAATGAGGCAGAAATGATATCCATTTGAAATCCGGCTTGCATATCAGCTTGTATATTTGACTTGTATATCGCAATATACAAGTGACTATTTACGTGACCCTTTGTATGTAAAAACATACAAGCCTCCTTGTATATGCGCGAGCCCGCCTCTTGTATGTTGGTGATATACAAATGCCTTTGTATATTTTCCTCGTGGCACTTCTTGCATGCAATCTCATTTGTAAACCTACGGGCCCCACCTCTTGCATGTCCTACTGGTACTGTAGCAAATGTACATTTGCACCCTTGTATATGCAAATATACAAACTCAAATATACAAACTCCCTTACATACAAATAGGGAATCTTTGATGGAATATACCCATGATGCATATCTTCATTTGTATATAGCCGATTGTATGTGCGAACATACAAAGAAATATACAAGCCTTTTTATGCATACAAGCGCGGAATATTCTGAGGAATCTTCAATGTATATTACCTTGTATATTTCAGCCTTTGTATTTTTGGCGAATGTACATCCACTGTAGCACATGTATGTCTGCCGGCCTTGTATCTTTTCACTGCATATTCCTTTGTATCTCCATTTGTATATCTGAATATACAAGCCCCTATATACATGTAGACCCGATATACATTTAGCGAATATTCTAAGAATCTGCGGAAGATTCCCTAAATGTATATGCTTTTCCTTGGCTCGATATACATTCAGAAAATGTATATAACTCAAATTTTTTCATATTTTCTAAGGCCGATAGGGATTTGCAAGCCCGCCATGAACCTTTAAACTGTATGTTTGACCAAAACTTTGACCATGAATAACTTCTTTATTTGGCCGAATATCAGGGTGATGTAAAAAGCAAACCTGCCTATTTTTTTCAAGCTCTTTCCAATGGTAAGGTTTTTTAGGCAATTTGGCACTTTTCATTTTTAGGCAACACTTTCCAAAGGCTTTTCAAGGAAAATACCAGGTTGACTGTTTGGCTCTGGTCAGAGGAAAAAATGGGTCAACAATTATCATTTTCTGTTAATGTGCATCTTAATCTGTAACTGTAAAAGAAATTTGAATAAGTCTTTCCTCATTAGATCAGTGTAGGAAGCGTATTCCACGTATCTTGCTTCCTTTCATATCATATCCCCAATTCTACCTCTTAGAAACACTTGGGTGATTGTGTTAAACCCTTCCTCAAACAACATAATGATACAAATATATATAAACTTGAAACAACAATATGATACAAATATGTATATCTTGAAAGAGCAGTATGATACAGATAAATCTTAAAACAACAATATGAAATAACTTGAAAGAGCAGTATTATACAAGAAAGGGTTTGAAATATTTCTATCATACTGCTGTTTCAATTTATGTAAATGTTTCATAATGCTGCTTCAGAAATGGTTACCATACATATTACAGTAATTGAAGAACAAACAAAGCATACATCTAATTAAGCATAGTACAACTGACCTTACTTTGGTCAATTCCTATACCCATGAATAAGTTTTGAAATAAATGGCTTCAAAAACCAGATCTAAATATATGAAGGAACCTATCAAATAGGACTACATTCCACTAGAGAACTTGACTACATCAAGAAACCATTCAAATACCTAAAGTTAAACATGAAGAAACCTAAGATAGTATGAGGTAGTAGCATTTGGGAGACTTGGTTATCCAAAGGCATTTTTGGTTAAGCTATGTTATAGTCTACATTTCGAACTGATTTGTGGATAATTGCAACATAGCTTAACACTAAAAATGCTTTAGCATTGTCAAGTCTCCCCATATGAACTAGTCTAAACTATAATATATGGTCAAAGAAAACTATAATATAGTTGAATAATTTGTGAAATAGATGGCTTCAAAAACCATATCTCAATGCATGAAGGAACCTATCAACTAGGATGATCACAGTCACTGTAAGGGAGAGGGGCCGATAGTTATAGTCACTTTAATTGAAGAACAAACAAAGCATACATCTAATTAAGTTGAATGTAAATTATATACCAGGTCTGGGGCTCTTTACTATGTGACATATGACATATGGTGGGTATAGTATGTGACAACCTGGTATAGGAAACTATATCTAGATAGGAAACCTATGTAACGGAGAGGGACAGGTGGTGGGTAGGGCGACGTTGAGAGAAGGGTCCACATCAGCAGCTTCTAAGTCAGATATTTTTTTTGCCACATCCCTTGACAATCAAGCTGGCACCCCCCATTTATATATATATCTGACTCAGCTATAGGAAAACCTCTCAGCTATATCTATATATTTATCTAACTATATGTATATATAAAATTATCTATCTATCTATATATTTGACTCAGCTATATCTATCTATATTTTCTGAGCTTTTACATTTTGCCTTTCTTTATATATATATATCTAACTTAGCAATATCTATCTACCATTTGGCTAAGCTATGAAGGCCTTGATGATTTCCCTATCAAGTTCATCTGTTCTAACAACCATAGTGTTTTGGCTAGATGTATAAGTTTAATGAAAATGAACAAGGCTCTATGAAACATACGTATCTATTTATCTCTGCAATATACATATATATATATATATATATATATATATATATATATATATATATATATATATATATATATATCATAATTATGTATTGGAAAGGGTTGGAAATATTTGTACCATACTACAGTTTGAAGGTATATAAACATAATTCTAATAGCTTTAAGGGAGAGTCACCGATATGGGGTAGGGGTTGTTTTGGAGGTATAGAATGTGACATCATAAACATGGGCTATGAAACAAGAAATTCGATTCATTTAAATGTAAATGTACAAGGCATTTGAAAGTAACGAATTCATACATGAATGCATAAGAAATACTGAAGGCAGGTTTGAGACGTATCATAGAAGCTGAAGGAGGAGAGTGCATCGCATTCAAGGAGCTCATTGTCGATCAGGTGTATCTAGCACAAAGTCAAAAATTTGAATTTGTGAATAGGTAGCTTGCATCACAAATTGAGCATTGCTTGTATAAATAAATAGGTTGATAGAATTTGAATTTTGAATTGTGGGAGGGAATTTGATTTGGTATTCAAGGAATTAATGGTAGAAGTGATAGGAAATGGGTACGTAGGAATTCTGGTTGGTGATTTGAAATGATATTAAAAAATTTTGTATTTCGAACCAGTTTTAATATATATTTTTTAAATTTTATGGTTATTTGGAAATAATACTATAATAATTACATGTTTTATTGATAAATTGCAATGCATAGTGAGCCTGAGAGTTTTTTTTTTTTCATTTTGGTAGGTAAATTCACAAAAAGATTGGTGATTATGGACATGGCGGAACCAGTGGTTTATAAAAAAAAGATGAGAAATGGAACATGTTTTAATGTATTTTGTTAAAAAATATTTACATCTTGTTCAGTTGACAATGGCTTCTGTACATGTGAACTCACTTTGAATGCATGTCAACTCACTTTTAATGCAATAAGACATATTTTGGTTAAAAAATAAACCATTTGCAATAACCTTTTATTGGGAAGGTGGTAAAGATTATTTATATTGTGGAAATAAGTTTGTCCACTTGTAGTCACTTAATATTGGGATGGTGGCAAATAAATGTCAAGTTGCATTCACCTATTATTGAGAAGGTGGTAAAAAAATAGTCTACCTATGATAGGACATATTTTGAATTTTATATGAACCTGTCCTATCATATTAAAAAACACATTTGGAAATATTGTTGGTGTAGACACATACTATACCCAAAAGTGGGCCCTAGGCTGTCACATACTATACCCATGATGGGTCCTATGCCCACGGCCCTCTCCCTTAGAACATTCCTCTTTACCTTTATAATTATAAAGGTTTGTGTTTTATTTAAATATCAAACACTTCAACATTTAAATATTCATCTATACATAAAAGTGGAAAATAATCATTGTTCTATTTTTATTGACAACTTTTAACTATTAAACCATTTAATATATAAAAATAACACATAGTACTACAATTTTACATTATTTTTTAAAAAAATTTGATATTTATTTTTAATTATTATAATTTTTTTATATTATTTTATTTTGTAATATTATTTTATTTATATTTAATTTTAACTTAATAAAATATTCTAACCCTATTTTAATTGTAAACCTAACCCTAATTTTAATTTTAAGACAAGTTCTATTAATAACCACAATTCTAATTTCAAATCTAATTCTTACCCTAATACTAACCCTAACTCTATCTCTAATTCTTATCCTAACCCTTCTAGTTTCAAATGTAATTCTTACCCTAATACTAACCCTAAATCTATCCCTAATTCTAATCCTAACCCTTCTAATTTCAAATGTAATTCTTACCCTAATACTAACTCTAACTTTATCCCTAATTATTATTGTAACCCTAATACTAACCTTAATCGTAAGGGAAATTATAACCATAACCTTAACCCTAGTTGTAACCCTAACCATAATTCTAATATTTATTTTAATCCTAATCTCATCACTAATTGTAATCATAATCGTAACCCTAATTTTAACCCTAACTATAACAATAATTATAAGCATTACCCTAATTGAAACCTTCATGCTAACCATAAACATTATTGTAATACTAATCACAATTCAAAATGCAACCCTACTCCTAGTTCTAACCCTAACCCTAATTCTAACCCTAACCCTAACACTATTTCTAACCCTAACCCTATTATTGCTTGTAATGCTAACCCTCACCCTAACCTTAACCCTAACCTTAATTCTTTATTTTGGATTAGATTTGAATTTGAGAAAGTAATTTAGATGGCCTCCACAAGTATGAAAATTAATCTTTTTTTCTTTAAAATCAAATTTATTTATAGGTATATTCAATTTTAAAACAACAATAATAAATAATAATATATATATTATTACATTATTATATTATATATTCTATTAAATAATAATAGTGTTAATATAATATTAATTATTATAAACCCTAACTATTTTAAATCATAATTATTATAAACACTAATTATTTTAAATCATAATTATTTTATAATAATGTAAAAATAATTAGGGTTATAATAATTACTATGATAACAAGTTATTAATACTAAATACCCCTTTCTTTTTATTAATTTAACACTTATTTTATATTTTCTTAGTGTTGTTATCTTAGCTAATGTATGTAAAGTTAGATGTTGTTTTATCATGGTTTGATTAATTTACTTTAGATATTTATGTAAGGTGCTTTTATTTCCTTACAATTAGTAAAATTATAATTCAAAAGAATTTAAGACACACAAACATCTTTTAAATATTTTCTAATAACATGGATGAATGGTGAGAAAAATTGTAATAAATATATATATTTTTAAAAACATACACATTAAATCTAAATTAAAATAAGTTATTGAACATAATTTTGTTATTTTTTATATGATTACTATAATTTCTTGTCTAAAAGGTAGTTAATTAAGAGTTAATTGGGGAGTTTTAACTCTAGTTGCTAGACTCTCTAAATTGCTTAGCTTCAAGGTTTTATGGGTTGCCTAAGTTCCTCTCTTGTAATTAATTTCAAAATGAGTTAAAAATGTGTTATGATTAAAATATGAAGAAAATAAAAATAACAGAGACTACTTATTTAATATACTAATTTCACTATTTGATTTTCAAATACTCCGATTAAACATATATTAAGGCTATGTATTGGAACAATCTCATATTCAGTAGTGAAAAGAGACTTTTTATCACATGTATAAATAATGAATTTTTTTTATCACATGATATACTACTTTTGGCTTTTCCCTCCTTAGTCTCTTAACCTTCATTGAAAACAGGCATCACGAAAGATGTTTCCAGAACCCCACCCATCTCTCTACCTCTTAAGTGTGTGAAGGCTCATATTACAAAGGAAGAAATGCACAGAGACAATAGTGAGTTAAGAGATAAATCTAAAGTGGTATTTGTTTGCAGATTTGTTAATGCAATGCTAATGCAATCTGCTCTAAATTTTTATTTGTAAGGACATTTTCTTTAATAGATCTTCTAGTATAGGTTTATCTTTCATCCTAAAATAAATAGAGAAACAAGTACATAACATCCATAGAGCTGTTGTAAAGAATGATACATGCGCCCACATCTAATCAAAACTATATTTTTGAAATTATGAAGGCTCAATAAAAGATGTGTTAAAGTGAAGACTTTATGCATCAAGAATGAGCTACTAGAATAGTATTCATTAGGTGGAATCTCTACAGGACAGAGATTGGAAGGCAGGGTATTCAATATAAGATGTCTTGGCTCCAAAATACCCATCTTACAGAGATAGAATAACTGATATGCAAAGCCAGAGGTGCAAGACACTAATAACGAACATCTGGAATGGCTGCTATGCTTTAGTCTTCTCCAAAAAATGTTGCGCACTACATGAATGAGGAAAATAATGTCATGCCATCTAAGAACTTTCTGTTGGTAATTTTTTTCGAATCAGCAGAGGGTTTGCCAGTTCCAATGTACGGGCAGATTCGGCCAACAGACACGGGAGGTTGCGTGAGATGCCTCCCCTTCACTTCTGGTTCTGCCGCACCAAGGGGGGTGTCCCTATTTGATAAAGATGTAACATTTACTCTCCAAATGACAGAAAGATTTAACTTTGTAATAACAGGCAGAATACTCTCATGTGTGGACCAAGATTTGTGTGATAAATCACAAGGTTGGCAACGTTCTTGGACATATTTGTCTAGTCAGGTATGAGAGTATGCAAGGGTTCCTAATCCTACTCCTACAACTAACGGGTTGGAATAATGGAATGGTTTGAATTTGATGGTTTGAATGCAAGACAGGGGTGTTGGATCATAATTACTTCACAAGAATAGACCGGTGCCTATCTCAGGGCAAGGAGTCAAATAGACATATACAGGTGAACGGTTTGCAACTACACTCAAGTTTCAGGGGGTCAAAGCTGGTATTCGCCTTACAAATACCACCCAAGAATGGGTATTTTAGATGCCCATACTTATAGATATCCTGGCTAACATACATACTTCCCCATGATTGACCTAAAACAATTTAATCCACTCCTTGAATGGAAGTCAAAAGATCAAGCATGTGGTATAGAAAACTATACCCTAGAATCCAAGTAACCCTTAGCAACCAGATTCAGAAGAAGGAAATGCATACAGCAAATGGAGACAGACAACTAAAACACATGCAAATAAGCATTTCTCATATAAAATTGACATGAAACTGAAAAGAATGTGCAAAATGCATTCGAAATGCAACTCATAAACTCTAGAAAGAGATACAACCGCCAGGAAATGCTCTGTTTTTCATTATTTACACAAAAATTGCCCAAGTCTTCAACAACAACAAACTGAGTAACACAGTCTGCTTAATACATCAAGAAAGTGTACTCTGCATTAATTACATGGCACATCAAAAATCCGCCAGATACAATGCATGAGAAATGACACTCAAAAGGGATAAAGAGGAAAGAGCAGGTATGTTCGGGATTTGAGCCGCTGCTCCAAGATTTTCTTCATCAATTCAGGTGGTTGACCTGTCAACATGACCCATACTTCCCTGCACAATCTGCCATTAAAGCTTCAGCTACCCGCAACCTCTGAAGATGCAACAGCAACGTGCCCATGGAGTTTTCCCGCTCAAAACAATGCCTTCGGATGCAAAGAAAACCCACGCTGCAACTTTAAAACTTGGCCGTCGATCTGTCTCCCAATCGCTGAGATCTAACGGCTCAAAAACCTGCAGAAAAGCCAAGAGCCAATCATATTACGCCACATAGGCGGCTTTTTCCTCTATCGCTGACTTTTCCATTCACTATTTTGCCATTTTCACCCTTTGTATATGCATGTTTGAATGCATATACAATCGCTACTGTTCACCCTTCAAAAATCCCTTGTATATGCAAAATGCATATACATCTGTTTGATATACAAGGCGGACCCCAAACTTGTTTAGAACAATTTGAAATTCAATTCAGGTCCAGCTTGTATCCTCTTTTCCTGCATATTTCCTTGTATATGTGCATGTACATTCGCCTCATACATATAAGGCAGATTTCAAATTTTAATGAGGCATACTGAAGTTGCTTTGAAATCTGGCTTGCATCTTAACCCTTGTATCTTTCGAGTGTACATTGGCACATACAAGCGCCCAATATACATGCTGCGGACCTGAAACATTATTCACTACATTTGATTTTCAATCAGGGCCGGAATGCATATTTCTTCATTGTATATTGGCTTGTATGTGCAAACATACAAATGAATGCACATACAACTGGTGGGCCCCAAACCTTGTATCTCCCCTGCGGCACTGTAGCAAATGTATATTTGCACCCTTGTATGTACCAATATACAAACACAAATATACAAACCTTCATATACAACTACAGAATATGCAACGAAATATTCCAGGAATGCATCTTTTCTTTGTATGTTTGAAATGCATGCTGGCGGCTTTGTATGTAGCTCGATATACAAGACCACTTGTACATCGCACTGTAATAGAAGCATGTCCACCACCCTTGTACATTTTTCCATGCAACCCGATATACAAAGTGAGAATATTCCTAGGAATCTGCAAAAGATTCCCCTTTGTATATACACATTCGAAGCCTGATATGCATTCAGAAATGCATCTAACTCATTTTTTCAAAGGGCGATAGAGTTTTCTGACCCGCCAATGCATAGTTTTGACCTGCATGTATATACAAGCAGCCTTGTATATACAAAGACACATGCATATAACTAATTTTTTGCATTTTTTAGCACTGCAGAGGCCAAAAGAGTTAGAACTTTTTGGATTTTTGGGAAGGGGCCTGCATATACATATTTAAATACTAACACATTCCACACACCATGATGTTGATTTTCAGTCCCTGTGCACTTCATGTCCTGGCAGCCACGAAACTTGCAATTTTACTTTAGTGGGTTATTTTCAAACAGGAAGAGGGAATGTGCATAGTTAACCGAATGTTTTTATCAAACTCCACATTCCATTGTTCACTATTACATGAAATTTCATATTACTTTTTTGAAGATTTTTTTTTTGAGAAAATATCTTTTAATATCTAGGATTAACTCTGAGAAAGCAACGAATTTGATGTCCAAAACTATTATACAAACAAATATATCTTTAAGATTGACCTTCAAAGGGCTATTAGGATTATAGATGTACAATATTCACCTCCATTATTAGATTAGCCTGGAAAAATAATGGGTTTGTAGAATTAACAGTGCCTCTATGAACAAATACTGGTAGACACAATCTTAAGAGTCAATTTGTACTTTGTAGAAATATTATGTCTTCGTTTTCTTCATTGGGCATTGGGCAATGGCCATGGGAGATAGCCAGCTATGCAATCAAATCTAAACCTCTGAAAAGCTCTTATGGCTTCCATTGAGACATCATATCTTTCTAATGCTGATTTCATTCTCAGCGCCATGTAAGAAGAATACATGCCATTTTTGCCTGAGAAAACTTTGGAATGACAAGGAGGGTGTTGGGCAAAGCGAGAGAGACTACTTAGCGAGGAGAGCTCAAATTGAATGCTGAAGAAGTGATGAAACAACCAAAAGAGTGGTGGAGTGGTCAGACGTAAAAATGTACATAGAAGCTCCGCTTAATCTGTAATGGCCACCATGGATTTTGATCAGATACTAACAAATGACTGAGAAAGGAGAAAAAAATGTATATAAATAAATGTTACTTCTGTTACTTGTCTTTGCATTTTTCAAGGAAGCATTACAGACATAATTTCCTGGCGATTGGAAGCCCTGTGGGAAAAAAATGAATGCTTGTAAAATCAAAATCTATTTTCATTTCCTGGTGTGAATAAGTGGTTACAGAAGGCAATCTCCATGTCTTACCTTTGGTAACTTTTTTAATTTGTTGACTTGACATGGCAGAGGGCTTTGCTACTTCCTCTTTTGATCCATTGGTAGGGGTTATCGTTTTGCTTGAGCTGCTATTGCTAGCAAGTTGCATAATGGCTTCAACTTGAATCAACAGTCTTGTTAGAAAATTCTAGTTTACTAGAGAATGAATATAATGAAAAAATCAATACACAGTCAAATTCATAAGTGTTGTACCCATACAATAATTTTTTGTCTATGCATACAAACACCCTAAAAAGATTCCTAAACACACCTCCCAAGCACCATGTCACCTTGTCATTATTTGCTAACCCCATAGGTACAAGATACATCAAAGGAAATTGATACAAGGCCCGAATGGAGAAGAATTCAAAGAAGCCAAATTGGCTATGTTGTGCCAAATCAAATTTTTGCTTCATTAAGGCATTTTGTGAGAGTCTGAAAAATTGGCCGTCAAAAGTCAAAAAGTCAAAATTTCTAAAAATAGAAAGTTTCTAAAAATAGACGCCAATTTTAGGTTTCTGAGTTTCTTTAGATACAGATGCTAGCAAAATTTTCTAAAAATAGAATCTCTGATTCGGGAGTCCTGCCTAATTCTGATTAATTGATATTGCTTCACGATCAAGGTGGTCCAGACAAAATTTGTAAAAGGTTGAGTTTTCTCTACTTGGTCAAATCTATTTTTTCAGAAGACAAAACATGAACTCCAAGGCCATTAATGGAAGAAGTTCATTTGCTAGGCATTAGATTCAAGTTTTTAGTGTTGTTCAGAGGACGTAGAATTGTTGAATGATGCAAAGGAACGACGAAAGGTGAAGGGAAGAGACCTGGCAACTCAAAAAGCAATTTTGAAAAAAATTTCTAAGGCTTTTTGGAGCATTTTTCCCAAGGTGCGCGTGCTAAGGAGAAAAGGCTCCAAATTTAAAAAGTCCAAATTTCAAGTTTCAAAGCTTCATTTTTCATCCATTCCAAAGCGGGTTTGAAGGTTTCAAGGGCAGTGTTTCACATTGGCATCCATTTTTGAGGGTTTTTGAATCTTTTTATTTGCTGGTTATGACTGTTCAAGGCTAAAATCACCACCTACAACCATAGAAAAAGGAGTTTTCAAGGCTGTTATGTCCATTTTTTCTCATTTTTGTCACATACCCACCTCAAGAAAAGGCATTTTCCATCAATCTTGACCATCTAGAGCTCAGGTCTGGTAGATTTTTGAAGGTACGGCTCCATATTTTCACTTTCCAAAGGCAAAAATACACATTTTTCATGAAAAATCAGAGTTGGACAGCAAAAAGAAAAGCCTAATTTTTTTGGGACAGCGAGCTAAAAGAGGTCTAATTTTGCATTTTCTAGTGCGGGACAATGAAAAATAACACTTCTACAAGCCCAAAAGTCACCGTGCAATATTCTTTTATCACCATGGAGGCCAAATTGGCACTCATTCATGAGTATTCGAAGGTCAAGGAGTATTCGGATCTTGTGAAGACAATGGACGATGCAAACACCATCCTGCAGACAAAGATCGTGTATCTAGATCCTATCATTATACCAGATGAGGCTAAAGTTGTTGAATTGGAGAGAAATCACAATTCCCAGACTTAGCCATTTTTCAGTATCTATAGGAGAATTCTATTTTTGGTGGCTGGAGGGATTTCCAAAGCAGTTTCTATTTTGAGATCTGAGTTTGCTTTTCAAAGATAAACTTATTTTTGGACTTGTTTTGGAAATCATGCAAAAATATCTTTTTGTGGAACTCAAATTGTAATAACATGCAAGTTTAGTTAATTGAATTACATGAGACTTATTTTATTATTTTAAATGCTAATAAGCTTGCATGCTTACCAAGTAGCATTATGGTTAGGGTGGAGAGTGTTAGTTAACTTTTCCTTTTATTTCCTTGCACCTTTAGTGTTTAGGGTATAAATAAGTGTATTCTACACACTTAAACTTTTTAATGTTAAATGCTGAAGCTTTTATTGCTCACATCTTATTGTTCAATGATCTTGCATATCTTTATTACTTTGAGAATGAATATATGCGTTGTCTTTTTGGAAGCTTTTTGTGTTGTTGAGATTAAGATAAGTGTTTAGGACTTTGTACTTAGATTTTTGTTTCACATCTTCTTTTTTCTTAAGTGTTTTCATGTAAAATCAGCTCACCCATGTTCATTTGTTTCCTTCGATCTTTGGATTTAATCAAAGGAATCAAAAGTATTCAATGTTCGGTATCCAGTCTTGTGTTCAATCAAAGAATAAAAGCAATAGCAATTCTCATGCCTCTACTTGCTTAAATTGTTATTTGTCTAATATTCTCTTGATCGTGTTCTTGTTTTGTTCATTAATGGATACCAGTATGCCTATTTTGCTTCCAAATGTCCATTAAAATGTATTATTTGTGCTGAAGGTTAGGTTGATTCAACAAATCTGCAAACTTTGTGTTGCAGGTGAAATTGAAAGAATAAGTCATATCTGTGCACCACCTTATAGTTAATCTGGTCTTGACATTCATAATTGTGTGATGTTAATTTGTCCAATCAATCCAAAATTATGTACTTGCTTTACTCAACCTCTAAATTTAGTTGAGTAGTGTAAGCGTTTAGCTTAGGTTTTGTTTTCAGTCCAAAAAGCATAAAAATCTCTACTTCGCTGTTGAATGTGTGTCTCTGCCTTTCCGCACGTTACAAAACCCAAAAAGATTGTAAAGTTTTTAGTTAAGTTTTATTTTACAGGGAGCTTCCCCTTCCAATTTGAAGAGCGGTTCTACTACACATCTGTCCATTTTTCTTTCCCACCGAAAGGTGCGAAATTAAACGCTAACAAGAAGCATTCATTCTCCATAGAAATTTAATGTCCTTAATTCCAGTTTATCATTGTTTTTTCTATAAAGTGTCTCTGAGGCTTGAAAACAATACCTTATCAGGGGAAACATGGTACACATTCACTACTCCATTATAAATAATGGTCAACAGAGGAGTAGATTGTTTATCTGTAATGCTTGCAGACACAGATCTAGAAAAAGAAACACTTAAAATCAGCTCCCATATTTAGGGTTTGAAAGTTCTTCAGAAGGAGAAAGTGAGGCATTAAAGTACTACCTGGAATCTACAATTTGGGGAAAGATTGTATCGTTTGAAGCTGTCCTGTTGTGAGGGAAAAACTCCATTAAATCTCCACGGCTTGGCACCTCAACAGGATTCTTTTCCTGAGGAGGAGCAATAGAGGAGAGAACTTGCTGCGTCATCTCTAGTTTTATCCATGATAGACCTTGCATGGCCGTTGCATACATCATAAAGACATTAGGTTCTACTCTTCTTTTTCTCTCTTAGGTTTTCATCTAAAGAGATGCCTTTTCCAATATAACTTATATGATGGTAGATCTGAAAATACAGACTATTAAAATATGAACATGAATTTTCCAAAATACTTGAGTGTGCTTCTGTCATAAACTGTTACAATATGAGCATGAATTTGGTAAAATAGTTGAGCGTGCTTCTGGCTTAAACTATTAAAATACTTGAGCGTGAATTTGGAAACAAATAATGGAGAACTGATTTCCTAACTACCCACATGCCACTATTCTCTTCTGTAACGAAATGTGATCATGCCCATATTCTCTCTTGGAATATGGGAGGTGATGGGAGGCGTAAATGTTAATCCATTTAACATTAATCCGTATAGTTTATTTTATTTTATTTTTACAATATGACAACTGATGACAGCTGACTAAATGTCAAATTAAATAAGTGGAATAAAAGTTGCAATCGTGATGTGGCTGTATAATGCCTCTAGGCTTCACCTCTCAGTGTAAAAATCCCTCTCCATAAGCAAAGTGGTCATCTCTAAAGTAATGTTGGAAGACAACCTCATCAAAGCCATATAAACGTGAATGTTCCTCTTCGTGAAGGTAATTCAATTTCCAACTTGAGTACCTCCCTTAATAATCTTATTGATGAACAACAATGAATCACCCTCCAAAACTAGCTCACCATGTTGCTGCTTAGCTTATTTTGGTTGGCAGTCATTGTTCAATTTTTTTGATATTTGTGAAGCTAGTGATTGTATGAATATTTTATTTTTCTGTTTATTTAAACAGTTATTTTAATTTATATA
Organism: Cunninghamia lanceolata; assembly: GCA_027924645.1. Lineage (NCBI taxonomy): Eukaryota > Viridiplantae > Streptophyta > Pinopsida > Cupressales > Cupressaceae > Cunninghamia > Cunninghamia lanceolata. The sequence goes on along the minus strand of BSBN01001247.1, from coordinate 4,488,675 downwards.
TTTTTTTGCTCCGTACTAATAAGATTTTATATTAAACTTGAAAAAAGGAATTTACATCTACTTATGCAAACATGCATAGCATACTATTCTAGTCTGTCTGAAAACAACACACAAACCCTGCTATAAACTGAACTATATAACTATATTAGACCACGCAGGGCCTATCCTTCTATTCTACTAAGCTATGAGGCTTTCCTTAACAAAATGAAGCCTGAGAACTAGCATAAGCATAGAACCAACTATCAAAATGGAACATTGCATGCACCTTAACTGCCTTACTCCTTATCAAAATCTACCAGATGAAGGTTGAAATCAGCTGCCCATTGATACCTATCTTCTGCTACCAGCTCGAGCATCCTTTTTATGAAGTCCACTGCAAACTGGGCTTGCTCCTTTAAGACGACCATCTTGAGTCCCCTAATGTCCAGCAAAAAGGGGTAGAGTTTTATTACCTCCCTAGGGTCGTGAAGAAGCTCCATGTCCTTTGGCCTAGGAGTGCCAACCCCCAAAGTTGTAGCCTGCCGAATCACCTCCAAGTCACCCAGAAGCTCTAGAATAAACAATCCTCTCACAATTACTTTGACTTCCCGCTTGGGCATGCTCATCTCCAACAACATAGCCATGAATCTTGAAGGGATATCTGAATCTACCCTATAACGTTCACTGCCTTCCAGGTACTTTTTGCCCAAGATCATTCGAACAACACCAACCATCAATGTATCATCATGCCAAAGAATCCTTCGCAGGTGAAGTTCAATTATCTGCCTTAAAAAGGTCATCTGCCTTTTCTTACTCACCAGTCTCACAGGAGGGTCCATACCTTCACATTGTATAATGTTTGCCAAGAAAATGATTGCGAATCTCGAAGGCATGGGGAAGAACAACAACTTTGTTCTGAATTTCCCTGCGTAGGAAGGTCTGCAAAGGCATATGAAATATGCTCTTCTCATTAGTACTTTACTTGTTTTTTCTTGCTTGGAGGAGACTCTAGAAGCTTGCAGGGTTATTTCACTTAGCGTGAATTACTTTTCCATCATTAAACTTAGCCTTCCCCACAATCATTCCAAATGTTGCTAGCTTAATGTCACCCTGCACTCCTGCCAACTGTATCATTCATAAGGCTGATGCTTAGTTGTCAATGTATTTCACATTCTACTACAAGATTTGACCTTACCACCACTGAAAGGGTGGTAAGGTACCCACCCTTCCTCCCACACCACCTAAATGTCTTAGTTGAGGAATTGAGGACTTGACCTGTCCCAAAATTCACTCACTTCTTTCAATGAAACTCCATCGGCACCTAGGTTTGAGAGGTGATCTGCTTCTGAATTTCCTTCTTTTTATATGTGATTTATCATGACTTGCTTGAAGCCTTCAACAAGGTTAATAGCTATATCTAAATTTATCTTCAATCTCCAATTGATAAGCTTCTTTGTTCTCAAACCATTGATGATTATCAACGAGTCACCTTCTATTGCTAACTTTTTGATGTTTAGCTCTATACAAAATCTAAGTCCAAGATTGAAAATTGTAGTTCTACATCATTATTAGTGCCAAGAGGAAGGGGCTCAGCCAATCTTCCTATAGTTTATCCATTCCCATCCCTCACAATGCAACTAGCCCTGCAAATCCCTAGGTTACCTCTTGCCGCCCCGTCAAAGTTCAATTTAATCCAACCAACCTTTAGGGGAGCCCATTGAACTTCATTCCTGGCTTTTGCGATTTTTGATCCACCTTCACAAGAGATAGCTACTAATTTTAGACCTGACCATTCCTTTACCATTTCTGAGTCCCAGGCTGTGAAAGTTTGATGGCTTGGGTTTAGTTCTTGCAGTCTTACGTTGACAACTTCTACCATGTTGGACTCAACTTTATTTAAAAGGGAAAGAAGGGTCATTTCTTTCTCTTGAAATATTCTTCTATTCCACTCCTTCCACACTTCCTAGATAAGGATTGATGGCCAGGAAATCCATAAACCTCCATACATAGCTTTAGAGTGAATAAAAGGCCAGGCTAAGAACCACTCTAAAAGATTAGTAGCAAGTGCAGTATTCCAATGAAGCTTGTTGCAGAGCTAGTTCCAGCAAAGGGAAGTGAAGGGGAAATGGAGGAAGAGATGGTCACCTATTTCTTCAGCTGCCTTACAGAGAGTACATCTTAAGGGGCCTGCATATCCCATCTTGATAAATCTACCCACAGTTAGAACTCTTCCTTGTGAAGCCACCTAAGTGAAGAGGCCAGCTTTGGGAAGACAAAGATTATCCCAACATAATTTTATTGGTAAACTTCCTTCACTCAAGTCCTGAGAGCTCAAATTTACATAACCATCCTTGACACTATATTTTTCGGAGGGATCAATAGTCCATGTAAGTACATTGTGACCTGTTATGTAGCAAATATTCTGATGCTTTAAAACCTCTTCGAATGCTTCAACTTGTCTATCATTGAGTCCAAGATTCCACAGATTCTTCCAAGTGGGATGATTGTTCCCATCAATTGAAGAATGAGACAAATAGTCCTTTACTCTACCACCCCAAGTTTGCTTCGTGATCAGCTTGACTCTGTCAAGATCCATTTTGTCTGATAGTTTTGGATGACCTTCCCAAGAGTCTTCCTAGAAGAGAGCCTTATTGCCTCCCCTAATCTCCCAGATCAGATGTTTAGTGATAAGATTCCTACTAGATTTAATGAAATTCTAGATCCTTGATCCATTTGGGAGAACATGGGTTGTAAAAATGCTGGTTTCTTCTTCATCTAGATACTTAGCTTTGAGTATCCTTACCTATTTAAGATTTGGCCTCTCATGCATTAGCCAGACTAATTTGGCTCCTAAAGTACTATTTTGTAACAAAAGATTCTTCACTCCTGCCCCATCTGCAACCTTTTGATTGCAGACCTTCTTCCATTTGATTAACAAATATACTTAAACTGATCTGAGTTGCCCTACTAGAAAAAGTTCCTCATTTTCTAGTTTAATTCCATATTAGTTCCACTTGAGAGGGGAGGGCAAGGCATTAAAAAAATAGGAATTTCTGCAATTACAACTTTAAGAATTGTGAGCCTACATGTCCAAGATAACCATTTGCTTTTCTAGGAGGCTAGCTTTTTCTTTACCCTATCAATCAACGGTTCCCATGTTTTTCCATGCTGCAAACCCTGAACTAGAGGTAGACACAAATATTTTCAAGGAAGAGTTCCTTTCCTGAATCCTATAATTCTCAAAATCCTATCTTCTCTTCCTAGAAAAGTATTGAAGAGAAAAAGCTTTGACTTCTCTTTACTTACCTCTTGGCCTGAAGCCCTTGAATAATGATCCAAAATCTGCTTAAAGTTTCTAGCTTCTCCTTCTTGAGCTGATTCAAAGAGATGGTATCATTAACAAACTACTGATGAGTAACTTCCGGCAAGCCTCGAGTTATTTGAATCCCAATTATGCGACCATCCAAACCTGCTTTGGCACACAAACGACTAAGTGCTTCTGCCATTATTATGAAAAGGAAGGGTGACAACGGATCCCCTTGTTTGAGCTCCTTGGATGAGCTAAAAAACCCTTCTGGAGAGCTGTTGATCAACACAAAATACCTGGGACAAGCTATCCATTCAAAAATCTAGTTATGCCAATTCCTGTTGAAACCAAATGCTTCCAACACTTTGAAGAGAAAATGCTAATTCACTTTATCATATACCTTACTAATGTCTAGCTTGATGAGCATTGCTAGCTTCCTTATTTTTTGTATGGAATGTATTGTTAGTTTCAAGATACACAACTGAGAGGGGGGGTGAATCAGTTGTGTCAAAAACTTTTCTTTTATTAACCACTCAAATCCTTAGCAGCATAATAATAAATCAACCATGAAAACACAATGCAATAGTTCAAGAGCAGAAACATATTAACACATATGACACCAAGATTTTAACATGGAAAACCTGGTTAAGGGAAAAACCACGGGGTGACTAACCCAAGATTGTATTCTCTGTTAAAAGAATAAAAGGAACAAAATGGCACATGCCAATTAGGGCTCACTGCCTGAGCACACTGCTCACAAGAGGCCCACTGCCTACAGAATAATAAATATTACATACTTGAACTGAAGAATAACATCTTCACCATGCTTGAGTTAGTTCCATTTAAGCCCAATACTTCTGCTCTACCTTTCGCACTTCTCCTCTCTACCACACTCTCATCTCCACCTTGATACATTTGAAGTGACTTTACAACTCTTATTTATACAAGACGTCGACTTTGGGATAATCATCAAAGTTGGCAAACTTTACAGAGCAAATACACAAATACAACTTGATTTGTTACAAAAGACTTCATGTGAATCACCACACTGTCAGCCACATATATCTAGGACCCAAATCTCCTTTGAGAAACATGCCATCCTTCTCATAACATCTTCAAGATCATCCACAAGATGTGTAAATCATCTGGTCGGCCAAACTTAGGAAGAACATTATCATCCGGAAGTAAATCTTCAATTACGAGTTCAATCTTCAATGCAGACTGCCAACATAAACTGGACACAATCCAAAGACCCCAACAAGCTTACCTGAATCACCAAGAACATCCACAGTACTTCTGCTTACTAAAATCATTCTCTTCTTCATCTAGAACCTCAAGAACACAATCTGTTACCACTGTCATATTAAAATAGATGCTTGCGGACCTGCAGACCATGAACCAATTGAGTTGTCAATTCTCATTGACTTCCTAAACACTCCACCAAATCCACAGAACAAGATATTGCATTTTCAGATCTCACCGGACCTATTTGTGTCACTTTGTCACTTCTAAACATCTGCCAGAACTGGTTTTACTAATATGGCCATAACTTCTTCAAATCTTCATGCGGATCTCTCAAATCTTTACTGGATCACCTTTAGACACATATCTACAAATTCTTTAATTCACATCCTCTGATCTTCATCTTAGCTAGGATCTTCACTTCATAGGCCTTCACTATCTTCACTGTTCTTCTCTGTTTCTGATAGGACTAATTTTCTCAATATCCTCAGCACACAACTCATCCAATCCTTGACATCAATGTGACAGGAGTATGTTGACATCAATGACAACACCGGTTAGGCCCATACTTGCAACATTCTCCCCCTTTGTCATTGATGGCAACATATGATGTGAAAAACTATTTTAACCATCATGACATAACTCCCCCTATCAACAACAACCATTCACAAGTCTTCTCTTCCTTTACTGCTCCCCCTTTGATCAGCAACCATTTTGTTTTTCACATGTCTTCTCTCCCCCTTTGACATCAATGGCAAAGGGCACATACTTGCAACCACTTGTCATGCTTTAGAATCATACTGATTGCTCCCCCTGAGTAGTAGCCACCTAGCATCAATTCAGACCACAAGATATGACTGTGAGATCTACCGGACTGATGCACATCAGTGCACCTTAATTCAGAACCAGAGGGGTAATAAACCCTAACTTCTCCCTGAGATACTCAAAAGAGTCCTTAGGTAAAGGTTTAGTAAAAATGTCTACAATCTGATCCTTGGAGGGCACAAACTCCAATCTGACTTCATTCTTGTTCACCTGCTCTCCTAAAAAATGAAACTTGATGGATATATGTTTTGTCTTTGAATGTAACACCAGATTCTTTGAAATGTTTATTGCACTTGAGTTATAATAGAAGATTGTGATAGGTTCCTCATACTCCACTCTGATGTCTCTTAGCATTTGCTTCATCCACAATACTTGAGTGCAACTGCCTATTGCTGCAATATATTCTTCTTCTGCAGTGGATAAAGATATTGCCTCTTGTTTCTTGCTTAACCAAGAAACCAATCTTTTCCCTAAAAAGAATGCTCCACCACTGGTACTCTTTCGGTCATCCACATCTCCTGCCCAATCCGCATCTGTATATGCATGAAGAGAGAAATCATGATCTCTAGGATACCATAAACTGTACTCAACTGTTCCTTTTAGATATCTAAGAATCCTCTTGATTGCCATGACATGAGATTCTCTAGGATCAGCTTGGAATCTAGCAATAAGACCAACAACATTCATAATGTCAGGTCTAGTTTGAGTAAGATACAATAGTCCTCCAATCATTGACCTGTACTTTTTCTGATCAGCCTTAGGAGAGTCATCATCTTTTCTCAGTTTACATCCGATTGCCATAGGAGTATTCATTGGTTTTGAATCTTCCATTCCAAATTTCTTCAACAATTCTTTCATATATTTGGTTTGAGATATGAAGATTCCTTTCTTTATTTGAGTGATTTGCAGACCCAAGAAGAAATTCATTTCCCCAAACATAGACATTTCAAATTCACTTTTCATTTGATTTGCAAAAGTCTTGCACATACTATCTCTTCCTCCAAAAATAATATCATCAACAAATACTTCAACAATCAAGATATTTTCAAGTTCAATCTTGAAGTATAAGTTACTGTCAGCAATACTTTTGTTGAAACCAATCTTCAAAAGATTCTTATCTAGTCTTTCATTCTAGGCTCTTGGGGCTTTTTTGAGTCCATACAGTGCTTTCTTCAACTTGCAGACCATATCACCATGATCAGACAATTGAAATCCATCCGGTTATTCAATGTATACTTCTTCTTCCAAGTCACCATTCAAGAAGGCTGACTTGACATCCATTTGATATACTTTGAAATCCTTGAAGGCAGCAAAGGCAAGAAATAATCTGACTACTTCAATTCTTGCCACCGGAGCAAAAGTTTCTTCAAAATCAACTCCTTCTACTTGGGAATAACCCTTACAGACCAATCTGGCTTTGTTTCTGACAACTTCACCAACTTCATTCAGTTTATTTTGGAAGACCCATTTGGTTCCAATCACATTTTTATTTCTAGGTCTGGGAACAAGATCCCAAGTGTAATTTTTCTTAATTTGCATCAGCTCTTCCTTCATTGCTTTAGTCCAGCTTTCATCATTGCATGCTTCATTCACTGTCTTTGGTTCAATCTTTGAAATCAAACAATACTTTTCTGAATCTTGAGCAATCTTTCTTCTTGTTTGAACACCTTTGATTTTATCACCTATGATCTGATCTTCAGAGTGATTCAGTCTTACATACCTGGGAATTTTGGGAGTTTCTTACATTTCTATTTCTTGAACGGGTTCATTCAAACTTATCTCTTCTTCCTGATTCTCCGGATCAGTCTAGATCTGAATTTTAGAAGGGGCTTGGACCAAAACATCATTCTGATCATCTTCATCACATTCATAAAACCTTGAGGGTTTTTCAACACCTTCATCAACCTTCGCATTTGTACTTCTATAATCTTTCTCAATCTCTTGTTATAACATCGGTATGCTTTGCTTTGAGTAGAATAACGCAAGAATATTCCTTCATCACTTCTAGCATCAAGTTTTCCAAGGTCGTCATCTCTTTTAATGTAACATTTGCTACCAAAGACTCTGAAATACTTCACAGTGGGAGTGATGCCAAACCAGAGTTCATAAGGGGTCTTACTAGTATTGTTTTTGATTTGTACTTGATTAAGAGTATAGACAGCCGTGCTTACAACTTCTCTCTAGTAGATTTGAGGAACATTTGCTTCCATCATCATGGTTCTAGATGCTTCCTGGATGGTCCGGTTCTTTCTCTCTACGACTCCATTCTGCTGTGGAGTCCTTGGAGTAGACAACTGTCTTTTTATCCCATGTTTCTCACATAATTCTATGAACTCTCCAGATGTGAATTCTCCACCTCTATCAGACCTGAGACATTTTATGTTTAATCTAGTTTCATTCTCTACCATAGCTTTGAATATTTTGAATTTCTCAAGAGCCTCACATTTTTCTTTTAGAAAAGTCACCCACATCATCTGGGAGTGGTCATCAATTAATAACATGAAGTATCTATCACCTTGCAAACTCTTGATTCTTGCCGGTCCACATAGATCAGTATGTACTAAGTCCAACAATCTGGTAGAAGATTGTTCCTTACTTTTGAATGTGACTCTGCTCTGTTTACCCAACTGACATTCTTTGCACAAACTATTAGAGGGTTTCACTAGTTTTGGAAGATCTCTTATAGCCTGAGTGTTTCTAATCTTGATGATATTATCAAAGTTCACATGACACATTCTCCTATGCCACAACCAACTCTGATCAATTTTAACAAATAAACAACTTTTGCCAGTGCCAACCAAGTGGAAGATGTTGCCTTTTGTTTATGTACCGGATGCAATCTCTGTACCAGAACTTTTAAAGATCTTGCATTTTCTATTTTTGAGTTGGAGATCATAGCCTTTGTCCACTAACTATCCAACACTGAGAAGATTGTGCTTCAGGCCTTCAACATACAACACATCACTGGTTTTATTCTTTCCATCAAAAGAAATAGTTCCTCTACCTCTGATTCTACCAGCAGAATTATCACCAAATTTTACAACTCCTCCTTCATATCTTTCCAAATCTATAAACTTGTTTTTTTCACCTGTCATATGGTGTGAGCATCCACTGTCAATGACCCAATCATCCTTTTCTTCAACTTGGGCAGCCAGAGCTTTTTCTATCATTTTATGATTGGAAGATTCAAAGGACATTTGATCTTCTTCCTTCATGGAAATAAACACCCAATCACTTCCGGATTTGTTTCCTGTCTCTGATTCATCATCTGTTATTCCTTCATCATCATCATCTTCATGAACATAGTAACACTTCTTTTGAAATCTTGATCTATTAGGGTTTGGCCTAGAAAATCTTTCCGGACACCTTGAGGAAAAATGACCAATCTTATTGCAGTTAAAACATTTGAAAGGCAATTTTCCTTCATACTTACCGGATCCTCTTGGCAGTCTTTTTGCAATGAGGGCCTCAAGTTGTTCAGCTTCTACTTCATCCTCTTCCAAATCTTTCCTTGCTTTCTCATACCAAGATGATTTTCTTGAGGAACTTTCTCCTGGATCATATCTTTGTTTGCCTTTTGTAGAGACACTAGCTTTGAATGCAGATTCAATCTTGGGAAGTGCATCACCAAACTTAGCTAACTCGAATGCAGATATTTTACCAACCAATTGATCCCTTGAGATAGTTGTTATTGAGTTGATTTCCTCAATAGCAGCAACTTTGTGTTTATAAGCAGGAGGTAAGGATCTGAGAACCTTAGCAACAATTTCATCTTCATCCAGATTTCCACCAGCACATTTGATGCCACAAACAAGCTCATTTACTTTTGTCATGTAATAAGTGATATTCTCATCTTCACTCATCTTCAGGTTTTTGAATTTTCCTTTCAGACTCTGTAGCTTGGCACATTTAACATACTTGTCTCCTTCATGCAGAAGTTCTAGTTTTTCCTAAATCTCATATGCATTTTTTAGATCAATAACATTTGTCAGCTCTGAATTGGATAAGGAACTTAGTAGAGCTTCTTTGGCCCAAAGATTGTTTTCAGCATCTCTGATTTCATCTATGGTTCTTGGACCATTATGAGGAGGAACATACTTTTTTGAAGCCATGATCCAATATTGCATTCCCATACATTGCAAGTGACATTCCATGTGGCTTTTCCAAAGAGTGTAATTGGGTCCATCAAAGCTTGGACTATCCTTCTTGTAGGAAGACATCCTGGATCTCATCAAGCGGTTAAGCTCTTTTAGAGGAACTTAGCTCTAATACCAATTGTTAGTTTTAGGATACATAACTGAGAGGGGGGGTGAATCAGTTGTGTCAAAAACTTTTCTTTTTTTAACCACTCAAATCCTCAGCAGCATAATAATAAATCAACCATGAAAACACAATGCAATAGTTCAAGAGCAGAAACACATTAACACATGACACCAAGATTTTAATGTGGAAAACCCAGTTAAGGGAAAAACTACGGGGTGACTAACCCAAGATTGTATTCTCTATTAAAAGAATAAAAGGAACAAAATGGAACATGCCAATTAGGGCTCACTACCCGAGCACACTGCTCACAAGAGGCCCACTGCCTACATGAGACAAACTATCTATAGAATAATAAATATTACATAATTGAACTGAAGAATAGCATCTTCACCATGCTTGAGTCAGTTCCATTTAAGCCCAATACTTCTGCTCTACCTTTCGCACTTCTCCTCTCTACCACACTCTCATCTTCACCTTGATACATTTGAAGTGACTTTACAACTCTTATTTATACAAGACATTGACTTTGGGATAATCATCAAAGTCGGCAAACTTTATAGAGAAAATACACAAATACAACTTGATTTGTTACAAAAGGCTTCATGCGAATCACCACACTGTCAGCCACATATATCTGGGACCCAAATCTCCTTTGAGGAACACACCATCCTTCTCATAACATCTTCAAGATCATCTGCAAGATGTGTAAATCATCCGGTCGACCAAACTTAGGAGAACATCATCATCTGGAAGTAAATCTTCAATTACGAGTTCAATCTTCAATGCGGACCGCCAAAACAAAATGGACACAATCCAAAGACCCGCACAAGCTTACCTGAATCACCAAGAACATCCACACTACTTCTGCTTACTGAAATCATTCTCTTCTTCATCTAGAACCTCAAGAACACAATCTGTAACCACTGTCATATTAAAATAGATGCTTGTGGACCTCCAGACCATGAACCAATCGAGTTGTCAATTCTCATTAAACACTCCACCAAATCCACAGAATAAGATATTGCATTTCTGGATTTTACCGAACCTATTTGTGTCATTCTATCACTTCTGAACATCTACCAGAACTGGTTTGACTAATATGGCCATAACTTCTTCAAATCTTCATACGGACCTCTCAAATCTTTACTGGATCACCTTTAGACACATATCTACAAACTCTTTGATTTGCATGCTCTGATCTTCATCTTAGCTAGGATCTTCACTTCATAGACCTTCACTGTCTTCACTGTTCTTCTCTGTTTCTGATAGGACTAATTTTCTCAATATCCTCAGTACACAACTCATCTAATCCTTGACATCAATGTGACAAGAATATGTTGACATCAATGACAACACCGGTTAGGCCCATACTTGCAACATGTATAGCTTCCTGCACAATGATTACATTGTCCAAGATCGATCTCCCTGGTACAAAGCCTGTTTGTTCTTCATCTATGATGTCTGGCAATATCTTTTTAAGTCTATTGACCACTGCTTTGGCCAATATCTTATATAGAATGTTGTAGAGAGCAATAGGCCTGAACTCTTCAAAGGACTCAGGCTTATCCTTTTTGGGGATTAACGCTATTAAGGTGTTGATTATTTCCTTCAACACTTTGCCTAAACATCTAGAGTCTTCAAAGGCTTCGGTTATCTCTTTACCCACAATGTCCCAACACTTCTGGAAGAAGGCTGCCAGAAAGCTGTTAGGACTTGGAGATTTATCTAGATGGAGTTGGAAGAGAGCTGGTGCAGGAGCACCTACCTGACAGCTGGCCTTCATGAGGCAGTTAGTAGTTTTAGATCTTGTTGATGTTTCCAAGAAGGTCTGTTAGACCAAATGCATGTAATAAGGTCATGCTGATCATGATAAGATCATGCTGACCAGGCTTTTGCTATTTTTAGCTAGTTAGTTATAACAGCTGTCATGATGTATGTTCGGTGGGATCTCCCAGCCGCTTGGAGAGTTCCCAGCCGCTTGGAGTCGGGTCAGTAGTACTCGTAGGAAAGTCTTTATAAGCATGAGATCGTTTGATATTGCATATACAGACAGATATCATCGATCAGCAGTATAGTATTGCATTAGGCAGTGGAGTCCGAGTGTTCTGTGTGAGGAACATCATATTGTATTGCATCTTTGAAATCAATAAAGATCCTGTTTGTGTTCTTGCTCTGGTTGGATTCCTTTGTGTAATTGATTTGCTGGTTTGAGTGGCTTCATGGATGTACTGATCCATTCCACCGGTTGATCCGTCTGATCGGTGGAATGGTAATGTACGGTAGGTTAGTAGGTAGTTTGTTTGTTTGCATGCAGGTGTGCAGGATCGCGACTAAAAGATGTTGAAGACCCTAGCATGGGCATGTGCTAGGTCAAGTTGATAAGACAGAGTGTGGAAGGTCACCCTGAGTTGGATCGGGTCATCCCTGGAGGATCGGCGAAGTGAGATTTCGCTAAGTGAAGAAGTTCGTGAAGACGGCATCATCAGGATATCTTGGTGAGTATCCTGCAGTCAGTTTGAGCATCGTCATCCGAAAAGTGAAGGTGAGCATGATGTTGTCGGTTGCATGAAGTGCAAGTGCGTCGGGGTGATCATCATCATCTGGAGGAGCCGAGGAGGAGTGCATCGGCATCAGGAAGAAGGTCGGGTCATGAAACTGTTGGAGTTTTCATGTTGCGAGTGCATCAGGATGTTTTAGGTCGGCATAGACTAAGTGCATGTATCGGCATCAGGATCATCATATCGGAGTGCCAAACATCCGCATATCGCGAGTAGATGCGGGAGAGAAAGTTCGTGGTTTTTTTTTTGACTAAGTGTTGAAGAGGTCATCAGGATATTGGGTGACGTCATCGTCATCAGGATATGACGTCATCGTCATCAGGATATTGAGGTATCCCCCTGTGCGAGTTTATCCTGCCGTTGTTAAGTGGTTAAGTATCGGCATCGGCAGAAAGTGTATTAGCATCATCAGGAGGTTTCGAAGAGAACCGGATAAGTTAGATCATGATGCTGTTGTTTGTATCGTCGGGTAGCGGAGCATCGGAGGTAAGCTGCTGAAGGTGATTGTCATCAGGATATTTGGGCAACCGGATATTTGATATCCTGCTGACGAAGAGAGTGGAAGGTCATGATGATGACGCTAGTGTTTGGAGCCCGATGAACAGTGCAACCAGAGGATGTTTGCGCCCGCTGAACATCATGATGATGATGTTAGAAGGAAGGCGGAGGAGGTGAACAGTAGTCGGCAGGAGGACAATTGCGAGTGTCCGAAATATGATGATGCTGTTGGTTTTAGGAAACATGATGATGATGCTGACAGTATAAAGCGGAATATGATGATGATGGCGAAGATGATGATGATGAGGTGGGTCTGCAGACATTCATGCTATATGCGAAGGCTATAGTGTGGATGCCTCTGCATCATAGTGGTATCAGAGCTCAGCAAAAGGTCTGGGCTGTTGTGTGTTGATTCTGTCACCGAAAGGGCAGAGGTAGAGTTGATTGAATTGTGTGTTGATTGAGAGGTTGACAAAATGCCTCCCAAAGGTAGTGGTACTGCAAGGGAATTGCAGGAAATGAAGGAGAAACATGCTAGAGAGATGAGGAAGATGAAGGAGCTTGCTGAAGCACTTCAAGCCAGGCTGACAGCCCTGGAAAAGAACAAAAAGAGGGAAGTGGAAGACAGTGAGTCTGAAGAAGAGGAAAATACTGTTGAAGAGTATGAAGAGGTAGCTGAAGATCTGGATGCTGAAGACCAGAGATTGGCAAAACTGTTAAAGGCAGTGCAGAGTGAAAAACCTAAGGTAAAGGTTGATGTTTCCAAATATACTGGAAGCTTGAATGAAGATGAGTTGTTAGATTGGATTGCTGCACTTGATAATCACTTTGAATGTGAAGATGTTGCTGAGGACCAGAAAGTAAAGATTGTAAAGACCAAGTTAGGAGGTCATGCTTTGGTATGGTGGGATTATGTACAATCTGAGAGAAGGAAACAAGGGAAGTCTAAGATCACTTCATGGGATAAGATGGTAGCAAGGATAAAAGGTAAATTCTTGCCAAGGGATTATGAAATCCAGATGTTTAAGAAGCTGCAATTCTTGAAGCAGAAAGACAGGGATGTGAAAGCATATACTGAGGAATTTTATCTGTTAAGTATGAGATCTGGTCATCATGAGAATGAGGTAGAAAAGGTGGCTAGGTACTTGGCTGGTTTGAGGTTTAACATACAAGATGAGTTAGTGTTAGCTAACCCTAAGAATGTGGAGGATTGTTACCAAATGGCAATCAGGATTGAAGAAAAGATGAATAGAGGACATGATAAGTCCATGAGAGGAAGAGGAAACCATAGGGGAAGAGGAGCAGCCCCTGCACAAAAGCAAACAAATGAGGGTCAAGAAGACACTGGTAAAGGACAGGGACAGTCTGATTTCAGAGGTGGATGGAAAGGTAATAGAGGAAGATTTGGAGGTGGTAGAGGTTCTACTACATTTTCAGGAAAATGTTACACCTGTGGTGAGTTTGGTCATCCATCCTTCAAATGTCCAGAAAACAAAGGTTCATCATCCAGAAATGATAGAACAAGTGACAAGAGAGTACAATTGGTACAGGAAGAAAAAGGGGAAGAAAGTGCACAGAGTTCAAACAGAGATCCTGATAATGTTGGATATCCAGAGAGTGGAGAATCACTGATGTTAAGGAGCATTAGTTTGCAGGCATCAACGGATCTGATGCAAAGAAGAGCTCTTTTCAAGACCACATGCAAGAGTAAAGGTAAAGTATGTAAGGTTGTCATTGATACTGGTTCAACAGACAACATGGTCTCTCAGGAAATGGTGGATAAACTGAAGTTGGAAAGGATTCCACATCCACACCCTTACAAGGCATCTTGGGTGAGTGATAGGCAATCACTTTTTGTCTCTGAACATGCATATGTGGATTTCCAGATTGGGCCATATCAGGATAGAATCTTGTGTGATATATTGCCTATGGAATGTTGTCACCTACTGCTAGGTAGACCATGGCAATTTGACAGAAGGGTACTGTATGATGGGTATGCTAATACCTACACCATCAAGAAGGATGGGAAGACTATTAAGTTGATGCCATTGCAGGCAAAAGCTGCAGTACAGAAGGCAGCTCAAATCATTCTAATGGGCAAGAAGGAGTTTGTGCAGATGCCTAGAGGAGCAGGCATAAAGGCAGTTCAGGACACTGCAGGGAAAGAAGTTGTTACAGACAACAAGCTGAAGAAAGTTTCAGTTGTGACTGACAGAGGTCAGCAGCAGGTGCAGAAACAGGTTTGCACACAACCAGCAGTTCAGAAGAATGACAAGGATGTTGTCATAGTTGGGACTATTGCTTGTCCTATAACGAATGACAGGAAGATAAAGTTGACCATTTCAGAAGTTCAAGATGCAGTTCAGAAAGAGGTTCTGGTCAGACAATCTGACAAACACAAGGTATGTGAGAGAAAGGCCTATATCAACAGGCATGATGATTTACTTGCCAGAAAGCAAGTCACAGTTCAGAAGGCTTGGAGCAGTCAAGAGACAGCAGCAGACAAAGCTGGAGCAGGTCAGAAGACTGACAAAGCAAAGTGTAAAGGTGGAGGACTTCCACATACTAAACTCATGGGACATGAGTTCTTTTCTTTTGGGGAGTATGGTGCAGGAGCACCTACCTGACAGCTGGCCTTCATGAGGCAGTTAGTAGTTTTAGATCTTGTTGATGTTTCCAAGAAGGTCTGTTAGACCAAATGCATGTAATAAGGTCATGCTGATCATGATAAGATCATGCTGACCAGGCTTTTGCTATTTTTAGCTAGTTAGTTATAACAGCTGTCATGATGTATGTTCGGTGGGATCTCCCAGCCGCTTGGAGAGTTCCCAGCCGCTTGGAGTCGGGTCAGTAGTACTCGTAGGAAAGTCTTTATAAGCATGAGATCGTTTGATATTGCATATACAGACAGATATCATCGATCAGCAGTATAGTATTGCATTAGGCAGTGGAGTCCGAGTGTTCTGTGTGAGGAACATCATATTGTATTGCATCTTTGAAATCAATAAAGATCCTGTTTGTGTTCTTGCTCTGGTTGGATTCCTTTGTGTAATTGATTTGCTGGTTTGAGTGGCTTCATGGATGTACTGATCCATTCCACCGGTTGATCCGTCTGATCGGTGGAATGGTAATGTACGGTAGGTTAGTAGGTAGTTTGTTTGTTTGCATGCAGGTGTGCAGGATCGCGACTGAAAGATGTTGAAGACCCTAGCATGGGCATGTGCTAGGTCAAGTTGATAAGACAGAGTGTGGAAGGTCACCCTGAGTTGGATCGGGTCATCCCTGGAGGATCGGCGAAGTGAGATTTTGCTAAGTGAAGAAGTTCGTGAAGACGGCATCATCAGGATATCTTGGTGAGTATCCTGCAGTCAGTTTGAGCATCGTCATCCGGAAAGTGAAGGTGAGCATGATGTTGTCGGTTGCATGAAGTGCAAGTGCGTCGGGGTGATCATCATCATCTGGAGGAGCCGAGGAGGAGTGCATCGGCATCAGGAAGAAGGTCGGGTCATGAAACTGTTGGAGTTTTCATGTTGCGAGTGCATCAGGATGTTTTAGGTCGGCATAGACTAAGTGCATGTATCGGCATCAGGATCATCATATCGGAGTGCCAAACATCCGCATATCGCGAGTAGATGCGGGAGAGAAAGTTCGTGTTTTTTTTTTTTTTTGACTAAGTGTTGAAGAGGTCATCAGGATATTGGGTGACATCATCGTCATCAGGATATGACGTCATCGTCATCAGGATATTGAGGTATCCCCCTGTGCGAGTTTATCCTGCCGTTGTTAAGTGGTTAAGTATCGGCATCGGCAGAAAGTGTATTAGCGTCATCAGGAGGTTTCGAAGAGAACCGGATAAGTTAGATCATGATGCTGTTGTTTGTATTGTCGGGTAGCGGAGCATCGGAGGTAAGCTGCTGAAGGTGATCGTCATCAGGATATTTGGGCAACCGGATATTTGATATCCTGCTGACGAAGAGAGTGGAAGGTCATGATGATGACGCTAGTGTTTGGAGCCCAATGAACAGTGCAACCGGAGGATGTTTGCGCCCGCTGAACATCATGATGATGATGTTAGAAGGAAGGCGGAGGAGGTGAACAGTAGTCGGCAGGAGGACAATTGCGAGTGTCCGAAATATGATGATGCTGTTGGTTTTAGGAAACATGATGATGATGCTGACAGTATAAAGCGGAATATGATGATGATGGCGAAGATGATGATGATGAGGTGGGTCTGCAGACATTCATGCTATATGCGAAGGCTATAGTGTGGATGCCTCTGCATCAAGAGCCTCCTTTATTTCTTCCTTTGAGAACCTACTGTTTAACATGTTGTTTTGGTCTTCTGAAACCAGATTGGGAATGTCTCTTAGAAAAAGCTGCTGCTCCCCTGCTAGAGAACCCTCAAAATCATTCAAAGGATTCTGAAAGTAGTCTACTGCTACTGTGTTTATTTCTTCAATTTTATCTACTATTCTCCAATCCAGAGTTCTGATTGAGGTGATTCTGTTCAAGTCTCTCTGCACCCTTGTAGAATTAGGAAAAATTTGGTATTTTTATCCCCTGCTCGAAGCCACACCTCTCTGGATTTTTATCGCCAAAAAATTTCTTCCTTGGCTATGTTGTCTCCCAATTTGTTTATTAATTCTTTTGCTTTTCTATACGAGGTGTTGTCCATGCCTTATTTTAGAATCTTCACATTTAGAGATCCCAGCTCATCCTCAATCCATCGTTTGACTTCAAAGATGTTTTTGAAACTCTCTCTGTTCCATTGTTTTAAATTCATCTTGATCAGTTTCAGCTTGGTCATTACATTAAAAAGTATGTTTCCCCCTGGATTGCATTCTATCCACCAAGATTTAATTAAGTCAAGGAAAGAAGGATCCCTGAACCAAATGTTTTCAAATTTAAATGGACAACGCACTGGCCTTCTTTCTCCTAGGATTTCTAGGCAAATTGGGAAATGATCTGACCCTGAAAAGGTAAGATTCTGTTATCCAGACTAAAAGGAAATTTTCTCATGTCCCCCCTAAATAGAAATCTATCCAAATTTTTGGCTATGTTGTAAAAACCTTCTCTCCTATTAGTCCAAGTGAATTTCCCATTTCCCAAAGGGATGTCTAACAACTGGTTTCTTTCCATAAAATTGTCAAAGTCTATTTGGGACTATAACTTTCTCCTAACTCCTCCTTCCTTGTCTTTGGATATGACGATGGCATTAAAGTCTCCTCCCAGGATGAAAAACTTGAAGTTTTGAGTGCTACATACTACATCCAATTCTCTCCAGATTTCTGTTTTGAGAATGTAAGAGTTGGGTCCATACACATTGATTAACATAAAGCACAAGTTTGAAGCCAAACTTCTTACCTTACATGCAATCCAACTTCTGTTGGAAGCAATTTCCTCAATCAATATAGTTTGCGGTTTCCAAAAAGTGACAAGTCCTCTAGACGAGACTAAAGAGTTGACTCCTATTTCTTTCCACTACTTTAAGCTCTTGATGAATCTCACTCTTTCCTGTTCTTCTAGTTTCATTTCTTTCAGAAGGTAGATGTTTGTTTTCAATGCCTCCAAGTGATGCCTTAGGAGGCATTTTTTGTTAGGGGCATTCAAGCCCCTAACATTCCATGAAGTTATCTTCATGGCTATTCAGGAAGGGGATCCCTCTTCCCTACTTTTATCATATCTTGTATCTTCAATTAGCTGCTGGCCTCCTCGTCCCACTTGAGTTTCTCTTTGTTTGGAATTCGGCCCCTGTTCCTGTGATCTCCACAATCTGGGGAAAATTTGGCAGTTTCTTTGAGCCCAAGGCCTAGAGCCTCTTTCACCAGAGGCTCTCTCTTCCCACAAAACATTTTAGGTGGGGGAAGATAACTTCCTCATTGGATTCCTGATTTACATCTTCCATTATTGGTTCCTCCATCAAATTTTTAGCTAAATCTTCTTCCTCTAGGTTGAGAACCCCCTCTTTTGCTGCTTTAGCCAACTCTACCAATTTGTTCCCAACTTCAATAAGAGATTCCATATCCTCCCTCTATATGTTTAGTTGAATGATTTTTAGGGTTTATGATATTTTCTCATTTTTACTTTGAGTAAGATTGACCATGTTCTCCTGACCTTGGGCCTATCGCTTTAGCATATTCACCTTCATCTTCAAGATTTTGAGTAGTGCTTTGTCCATCGGGAATCCTGGATACACTAGCGTTCTCTAGATTTCCTTGGGGTGTATTGTGATTATTTAAGGGGAACTGTAAGTCCTTCAAGGGATTTCTCGAGGGCTCCAACTGTTCTTTGACTTTTGGGTTAGCGCCATTCTTCGGTATAGGGATTGAATTCTTGCCTTTCTCCTTTAATGAAGGCCTGTCCCATGAACGCCATCCCAGAGCTCAAATAAGCTCACCTTCCACCTTGGGTCCATAAACCAGAGTTTGCTTGAGTGTGCCCCAATTGGTGTGGATTTCAATTTCCCTCCATCGAGGGTCTGTGGGCTTAATTTCCACACAGATCCTGACATAGGATTCCATCTCATCCCTGTCTCTCGATTCTTCCACATAGATATATCTCCCAAGATGATTTCCTAGTTCTTCCGGGATGTCTGAATTACAGAATTCCAAGGGAAGTTTGGGTAACCTGTACCAATCTTGAATGTATTCCATTTGATGTTTTATTGGATCAAAACTAACATGCCATTTAGACAGGTAGAACCCGAACCCGAACCCATCCATTAACTAGATTTCTTCCAAAATTTCTTCTTTGACCTTTGTAGATGGGAAAATGACTACAAAAAAACCTTGCTCATCCTCTTAAAACACAAACCCTTATCCCATCTTTCTTGCCACTGATTGGTTAGGTTTTCCCAAATTAAATTGATGCCGAACCATTTTCCTATTAGCTTGAGTTTTTCCAGCCTTTAAATTGAGAGGCCAAGTAGTCTGGCTCCCAACACCATCATTTTCTTATTGCTTGGGGATCCAATCCTTCTTCAATTCGCTAAGTTTCTATTATCGATGCATCCCTCTCTTGTAGGTCTAGGGTTTCCTCTGCGAAAAAATTGCCTTCTACCAAAATTACCTAGAGGTTCATGATTTTCTTGTCCTCTCCTGAAGCTCCTATTCAGCTGGATGAATTCCTTCTCTTGTCTTGCTTGCCTATATCGAAAGTCCTACGATGCAAATCTTCGATGTTCTGCTGGATTGATCCATGCTTCTGTTTGTGCCCTATCTTTGATGTTCTCATTCAGGATCTCCTCCTCTGCTTCTGCCACCCATGAACGGGGGTTTTGTTTGTATTGGATGTTGTCTATTTCCCTAGCTAAGACTCCTTCTGGATCCGCGTACCTCTAATGCAATTATTCTTCCTTTTGTCCTGCCCTTTCTGAAAAATTTTCACCATTTTCACTTCGCTCCATTGCCTAAAACTGCACAAAAGGAATCTAACCAATTTTAATTAATAGTTTTTTACTATATTAAAAAATAAAAACAAATTATCAATAAAGAATTATTAATTTATATAGAAAATTTAGGGGATAAGATTTATAAGAAAATAAAAAAAGAGGAGGGAAGTAAATATATGCAGCCTCTTGACATATTTTTCAGTGGCTGCATAATTTCAATTTTTTTTAGAGTTTATTTTCAATCCCTATAAATTAGTTGTTTCACTATTGTAGGAAATATTCCAAATTATCTTTGATTCATAATTTAAAATTTAAAGTTTATTTTCAATCCCTATAATGTAGTTTTTTCACTATTTTGTAGTAAAGATTCCAAATTATCTTTTATGCATAATTTAAATTCTAAATTTATCTTTTATCTATTATTTTCAATCCCTTGATGGGCAATGCGATTAACTTCTAGACTCACATTTTAATCCCTAGATGAGCACTTCCTCTTCTGCTTCGTTGTTAATGATTTAGGCCAGAGAGAATAACACTTGGAATTTTTTTGTTATTGTGTGTTTTAATAAGCATCTAGTTCCAACAAGGCCTTTTAATTTAGTTTGAAATGTCAACAAAGACTTTTAAAGTAATTTGAAATCATGAGATTGGGGTGCATAATACCCACACTAATTAGTGGGTCCTTTCCCTAGTTTATACAAATTCAGTCAAAGATAAATCTTGATTAGAATAGTAAATTGAACTTTCAACTAGATTGATCTTTTCAACAATCATTAACACATTCAGAGCAAAGACCTTGCAGGTTAAGGTAGAGGTCTTCATGGAGGAGGCCAGCCAGTTTGGTGGGTCACTCTGAGTTAAGGGGTTCGACATCTGGGCAGTTTGGATGTGGTGGCCCTATGTACTAGGGTCAGACCTCAGAGTCACCCCTTGGGCCTTAGAGGCTTGGTGGGTCTGGGCTGTGGCCGAGCGCTCAAAGTGTTTAGTTCCTTCCTCCTTCCTGGGCCTCTACAGATGCATAGGCATTTCTTTCTATTTTTCTTGTGTAGATGAGGGTGAGGTGGGATATGCTATCGAGGTCAGGGATGTGGCCACTTCATTGTACATTTCTTCTTACTCCCCTTCTGGATCTGAGATCATGCAGTTCTATGCTAGGGCAGAGATCTGCGGGATGAAGGATGTCTAGTTTGGTGTTGGGTACTCTATGTTATGGGGTACGCCATCTGGGTGATTTGGCTATGGTGGCTATGTGTTTCAGGGTCAACCATCAGGAAAGTCTAGCACCCCTTGGTGGAAGTCCTCCCCTTGGGCTTTAGTGTGTACAGAGGCTTCCTCTGTTCAAAAAATTTCTGATCCTTGGTTTAAGTTGTCAATCAAGGATAAAGATTATTTGGAGTTGGTGGTGACTGACAAGGTGTTGCATGTCGAGGGAGTGAGAGCTTCCTCTCTCCTCTATGATGAAGATTAGACTAGAAAAGGAGGTGGGGTTTGTTCCCCAGTGCCAAAATATTCATGATTTGACATGGCTTGGGTGGTCTCTAATCTTTCTGTAGATCTGTTTGGAAAGATCTGGTCCCTGTTTCTTCTTTAGAGTAGTTTGTCTTCAAGAGGAGGTTTTTTAGATTGTGGGCTAGAAGAAAATGGAAGCCCTATTATTATACTTTGTGTGTGGAGCATGGTTGCTTCTAATGGTGGGTATGATGGTTATATGTCCAACCCTACAATGGGTTTGATGAACAAGTGTATTCATGTCCCAGTGACTGATGTTAAGCTTCTTGGGTTTCTCCTTGAGGAGCTACCTTTCTATTGGAGTATTCTCTATGTTCCTGAGCTAGTTCTTTCAGATCCTTGCAAAAAGGCTTCTTTGCCTAAGGGTTTCAAACCCTGTAAAGCACGTTGGAAAAGGGCTTCTTTGCCTAAGGCTTTTAAACCTTGGAAAATGCATTTGATTATAAGAGTCTTATGATGAGGCCATAGTGGGTGTTAGTGAGTTTTCTCACTAACTGTTGTTTCTGGCTACAACGCTGCTGCTGTGTCTCTATGGGTCAGCATCTAGGTTGCTGATGCTTGGCTGTGTTTTCGTTGTTGGCATTTCTTATGCTGTCATTCTGTTAAACAACGTTTGGTTGTAAAGGGTTTTAGGTCCCTTCAAAACCTGTTTGACCCCTAATAAAAAACAATCATTAACGCATGCTATATACTCATGCACATTTAATGTTGTCCCATTAACGTATAACTTCAATGGTATTCTAAGTTTTTAATCTTTTTTCTTTACAACAATTAGTTTTGAAAAGGAGAGGTATGAAGGTTACTTGTGCATTATATCATACACACTAGCACTTGTAACTTCAGGGGTGTAAGGGATTTACGAAGATTGGGAGGAAATGCCATGAATGCCTAAAATATTTGTTTGTTAAAGACTTTTATAGCGAGTTCATCTCGAGATGAGGAAATTTTTCTAATAATTATCGAAAAAGACATTTTTGTGTTATTAAAATAAATAAATATTTTATTTTTTATTATTTTCAATTATTTTTTAATTATAAATTTATTTTTTAATTATAAATTTATTTTTTAATTATATTGATGTTCACTAAAGAAGCTCAAAATATAGGTTCTTTTCTTTTTTGGGGGGCAACTAATGGAACTCAGATAATAAGGCATGGATTCAATTAATGTCTAGAATCCACACTTGGGAAGACGGAGTACGGAGACAAACGTGTGAGATACATAATTTGCCCCTTGTTTAGTGGTCTGTGTCACGTTGCAACCTTGCACATGACATACAATTCTCCACCCTTAACTATTATATATACCCCTCCATTTTCTTACACCATATGTAGTAAGTTTTGGGCATAAATCTTTGTCCTTTAAGTAGTATATTTTAATTTTTTTTGTGAAACAGAAAATGCTAGGAGTTGCCTTGGGAGACAAAATTCTTAATGTGGAGGAGGCAAACTCCACTCATAGCCACATTAGGCTCTATGACTACATTGGGGACAATTGGGCCATTATTCTCACACCTTTCTCAATTCTCAAAACTCTTCAATATATCATTTTGTTTCTATGTTTTTGTTTTACTTATGTTTTTAGTCTTTTTCTAGGTCAGCTAATTTTACATCGATTTGTGCTCATTCTTTTCTTGGGTTAGTTGATTATACACCGGTTTGTACTATCGAGCTTAGAAGGATTGAAAACTACATTGGTGAATTTGAGAAGTATGGAGTGAAGCTTTTGGGCTTGTCCTCTGATGAGGTGGATTCACATAGAGCATCGTTAACCTGATGTTGAAGCATGTTCCCTTAGAAGTACGATTACATACCCAATATTGGTTGATCCCAATGGAGAGATTATGGTGAAACTTAATATGTTGGACCTAGAACATTTAAAAAGGTAGTAATGGGGTTTCAAACAATCTATTGTATTTGTTGTTGGTAGTTAAAAGTTTGCATTTCCTACATAACTTGTCTACGAACGCACCACATGCTGGAAAGGAAATACAATACATGAAAGAGAAAGACAAGAACTTTTTGTCTTGCAGTTGCGGTAAGTTTAATGCACTCATTTTCCATAATGATCATTACATAGACTTCTCACTTGTCAACGTGTGACTGAAGGGCAATTCTACAAGGGTGGAAGAAATTTCTTCAGTAGAAAATGGTAAAATTGCTCGACACATAGGGCACAAGTTAAAAGGCACGAGAGGATTTCATGTTTTTCTATGCATGCTTAATGAAATTGTAGAAAACAAATTTTATTTTTTGTGCTAGAAAAACAAAAAACTAATGCAAATACCTTTTTTTAAAAAAAATTTCCTCCATGGCCTTAGATCGATTCTTGGAAGGTGATTCTTTTGTTTTCTGCTCACACTCCCTTTCAGCTCACCTCAAATCTTGAAATTTGATATGCTCACCTGTGTTTTCAACCATTTTTAGAGTATCCAGCGGGTGACATTTCAACAACATGAGACTTTTTTGACACGATTTTTTCAACAACTATTTATAAATATTAAATATAAAAATTTGATGTGCAAGACAAAAGCTTTTGATCATAGTGTATTCTTATTGTAAAATTTATAAATAAAAAACTGCCTAATCTTTCTTTAAAAACCCTTTTATCTAAAGAATTAAGGGAATAGTTTTGCATGTAAAAAAAAAGTTCCAAGGAAAGAGGCAATGGAAATATCTTGCTGAGTGGCTTTCAATTCCTTGCTATGAGGTGATAAAGTTTCAGTTAATCCTCATTTTTTTTTATTTCACATTACAATCCATTCTTGAAATATCGCGTATTTTTGTGGGTTGAACACATTTCCTACTTTCTCCTGTCATGTAGAGATTGTTTTGTGGATCTGCTCTAAGTCACTGAGTAGGGTTTCATTTATCAATATTGCATTATCGCTTGTCATTGTTCAAATAATTATAGATACACTTAGACTTAGAACACACACTATATTTATCAATCAATCAATATTTCCAGTTGTTGTTGAGGTGGAAAAACCAAAAACGAGGTTTGACTAAGGCAAACTCCTATACAACCCAACCCTCTTTTTCTATCTATGCATTTGTAGGTTTCATCAAGAAGCTTGACATCACGAGGAATGGTTGAAAACACTGACATGAAGAATGAGATCACAAATCCATACTGTGTCCACACCGTACAAACTACAACATGACACACAGACATCCTTATGACGCACTGTCATCTTGGATAATGAGCCTCATCTTCTGGTGCTAGGTTCCTTATCAATTTGTCTTTCCATTTTCTATACGTGATTTATCAAAATTCTATTTTTTGTTATTCATTTTCCAACAGTGTAATCAATTTCCTTCTTTCCTTAAACATTTAGTTTAGTTTGATTCATCTCTGTTAAAACATAAAGTGGTTCTGTAGACATAGATTTTATCTGAAAGATTAGTTAATAGAACCTTGGTGTAATGTTAGTGAAAAGATCCCTTAATTGATATGTTTAGTTGAAGAGTAGTTTTTCCTACATTACATTTTGGTGAACCTGATGTGAATCAACTTAAAGCTCTTTCTTTTTCATTCATTTTCTTTCAAAATAAAAAACTAAAAAACTTTCCTTTCCTAGCTTTTTTGGGGCATTGCTCCAAACCTTAGCTTTCAGCTGGATTTGTCAATACCCTTTTTTAATCTTCTCCTTCTATTTTTCTAAATTGTTAGAAATGAAGGTGCAAACCACACAACAGAAATATGATTTTAATCTTATTTATGTCTTCTAAACAATGTAGAATCAATGAAGGTTGCAATTGAAATAAAACCCACTACACGGAAATAGCATGCATGAAGAAATTGAACACATAACAAAATATGTAACATGCATGAAGAAACTAAACACATAACATAGTGTAACATGGAAAAAATCCTTTCAGGTAAAAAACTCCACCAAAAAAAGAGGCTTCAAGTTGTATTATCTTCAAATATGAGATTACAATACATGCACTTCCTCTGTTTCTTCAGTCCTTCAATCCAGTAGTGCCTGTAATACTCTGATACACAACCATAATACCATATCCTTATAAAACAAGTTGTCATCTAGGGTAAGACAAACCAACAAAATCTCCACCTTCAGATCTGTGACCTAATGATGAACGGTCCAGATTTACAATGGTAATTTATATATAAAATGTGGCTTCCAGGGGTGTTGCCCCTGTTGGGTCAAGAAAATTTAAAATTTTCTTATCTTCATACCCACTCATATCTGACCAAACCAAAAAATGTTTTTCCCAAAATCAGAATAACAACTGGTATATCCCATAGAAATTAAAGACTTTCATCACAAAATAATGTAAAAGGCCTCAATTCCTTAATATCGGCAAGACCTTATTTTAGTTATACTGATCCATGAGAAACTAGCTGAAACGAGTATCGAAATGAGACTAATGATCGGGGAGAAGATTTCTAGAATCACCAATGGAGAAAGTAACTCCAATGACATTTCATCGAAGAGAGAATGCGCGGTCACGCCGATCAGTATGAGATACCACTATCGGCGAATACTCTACAAACCCCCCCGACGATATAGATCATACTGATAAGAGATCTCGATGGGACTCTCACCAAACAACCCATGGAACAGAGGGAACTAGTGGTCATCGACAGGAGATAAACATCAGAGTGAAAGATTAAGGAGTCTCCGATATTCTAATGTCTCAACGATCAACAAAAAGTGTCTCGGCATAGCTCACACCTATATGTGTGAAGAATAAGAACCATCGGCGAAAGTGAAGAAGTCAGAACAAAGCTTGCAGGTCTGGCCAAAGAAATACTCACAACGATGTCGGTGACATGTTGTGAAGGTCTCTCCGATGAGGAGTGTAAAGGGCTATCGAGGAGATAATCACGACGGGGTGTATTGAAATAAGTTATCCCGATAACATATCTTACTTTGATAAAAATGATGACCACGTTCATCGACAAAAATCTCATCGAAAGAGATATAGGAGACACTTGAGGTATCAGAAAAGAATGTTATTCACACAAAGATGAAGCAGGTCAGGTCGATAATAACCATGCCCACTTCTATATCAGGTAGATCTTGAAGATATCTTGCCGATACAAACTCACATATGAAATATGACATTGAGGAGACAAATGAAGGGTTACAGTGATTGATCCATGAGCAAACGTTTGCGCCACAAGAAGATATTAAAATTGCCTTGACATTACGACAATCATACCGATGAGAGAAGTTATGACAATGTGATATCTCACAACGATCATGAAAATTAAAGCTTTGGAACAATTAATTGTAGACAAGGAGGTGATCCCCTGAAATGCCATTTGAAATCATTGTAATTTAGTTCAAAAGAATTGTCTGAGAGGAGCACGCAAGCGGAGACTTGGAGGAGAAAACATGGGAATTCTATCAGAGCTTCTAATAATAGGTACCCATATACTAACTTCTGTGCAGTAGCTTACAATTCAAATTTGCTGTCCAAAACTAAAATGGAAACTCCACAGAAAGGAAAGGGCAGAAAACCACAGGGTGATACCAGTAAACCTAAAAAAGAAAAAATTGACAAAACCCATGAGTAAAAAACAAAAGAGAGGAAACTGAACCAAGATGGTGCAGGAGCACCCGCACATGATCAGGATATAGGTCCGCATGATGACATACATGATCAGGATATAGGATAGTTATCAGCATGATGACAGGATAGTCTATTTTTAGTATGTTTGACTTTATCTTGTAATAAGGTCCACTGGACCGATGCTATGTAATAGATCAGCATAGGAATATGTGTAGGCAGTTAGAAATCAGGATAAGATAGTCTGAGTTGTCCTCTCTCCCAGCCGCTTGGAAGCTCCCAGCCGCTGGGAAGTGAAGTTGGTAGTACTCGAAGGATTTGTTATATATACCTTCGATCTGTTAGGGTTTAGACACAGTTCACATTGAGTTCATATTGACAGTTCATTTTGATTTTGATAGTTGTTATGTTCAGTAGTACTGGTGATATGCTGTACTGGTGATCAGTTCAGACATTGTGAAGCTGTATTCAGGACATTTGAATTTCAATTGAATAAGATCTCATCTTTGCATTATCTGGTTGTATCAATTGTATCTGTTTTGATTTCCTTTTCTGTTTGCAAATTAATGGGCACTTTCAACCCTTCCGCCGGTTGATCCTGCAAATCGGTGGAATGGTCCTGTATCATAGCGTAGGTTGCATTTGTGTTTTCTGTTTATGCATTGCATTGTTCAGGAGATCAGTTAGGAGCATGCTGTGAATCAGCCTAGCATCCTCATGTGCTAGGTCTAGAAGATAAGTTGTTAGATTTTGATTTGAAGATGATCCGGCCCGGTCGTCACATGATCTTTGTGAAATAGAGCGGTTCGGAGTGCTTACATGCAGTGGAAGGATACACAGGAGTCTGCATGTGCGTTTCCAGCCGGAGCAAGCCGCATCGTCATCTGCGAATGCATCGCCATCAGGATCGGGTCATGAAGTTGTTGAAGTTTGCATGTTGCAGGTGCATCATGATGTTTTGAGTTGGATATATACTCAGTATCGCAGTCAGGATCATCTCTCGGAGGAAGTTCATCATCCGCGTATCGCTAACGGATGCGGGTGTGAAAGTTAAGTTTTTTTTTGGCTAAGTGTTGAAGAGTTCATCAGGATGATGTGTGACGTCATCGTCATCAGGATATGACGTCATCGTCATCAGGATATTAAGGAACCCCTTAATGCGAATTTATCCTGTTGTCGCTAAGTGGTAAGGTGTCGGCGTAGGCAGGAAGTTGCATTTGCATCATCAGGAGGTTTCGAGGAACCGGATGAACAATATCATGATGCTGTTGCTTGTATCGTCGGGCAGTGGAGCATCGAAGGTAAGTTGTTGAAGTGCAACGTCATCAGGATATTAGAAGCTACCGGATATTTAGATATCCTGCTGACGAAGGTGATATTGAATATCATGATGATGCCGCTTGTATTTGGCACCTGATGAACAGTGCTACCGGAGGATGTTTGCGCCCGTTGATTATCATGATGATGATGATAGGCGACAAAGGGAGGAGGTAAATAGTAGTCGACAGGAGGATATTTGCGATCATCCAAAATATGATGATGCTGTTGAAATGTGGTGATGCTGTTGGTGTCTCTAGAAAATATGATGATGATGTTCAGCCGATAGACATTTTTATCAGGTTGTTTGTATTATTGGCAGCTCCTTCCTGTTAGGTTGCCTCCGTTGCGTTCCCCTCTGCATCACAAGACTTAATTGATCAACTACCTGGATCAACTCCCAAAGCCTGAAGGTCTGCTCAACTTAGGGCAGAAGTGGAGAAACTAGAAGACAAGTGTAAATACATAGGAAATGTTTGGACCCCAATTTGAGGTTATGAATTGTTTAAATTCCACTACAATAGAAGAATCATGAATTTCTTGGTGTCAAACCCATGGCATTTGAATTTGGGTAAATTAGTTGTTCCTGATGTGTTTCTGAATACTGAACTCCTCCAACTTCTTGCTAAGCAGTATAATCCAAGTCTTAAGGCTATATGCAACCCGCAAGGGGATCCTATTATACACTTGTCTAAGAATGCCATTTGTGAAGTTTTTGACTTGGATGATTTATGTACTGTCCCCATAGTTTATGAGGATTTGGATAAAGAGTATTGGAGAATGGATACTACATATAATGGATGGAGATTGCCTATTCACAGGCCCAGGGTAGAGGGAGAAATAGTGCCTCTTAATGAGAATGATGGACCTCCATTTCATGTGTCATTAGTTGAACCCTACATACAATACACGTACTACTTTGTGGGCCGGGTCCTAGGATCAGAGGTCCCTGATTTCATGGCAATTCCTCTGATGGTCATAGCTACAGACATCCAGTGCCACAATGCCAGACAATTTGATTATTCTGCCTATATTTTTGGTAGAATTGACTCTGGTCTAACTGCAATAAAGAATAATGCCCCATCAGTTTCCTTTGAACATTACTCACTTCTCATGCACATGGTGCTTTATTATGGCCAGGAAGTGGGGTTATGGCCAAATGAATTCAAATTTGTTCCAGTAGACCAAAGGGGGCAAAATTCACCCATGCAGATGTGGACTAGAATATGGGATAGTAGATATGCCCATTCTAGTTATGTGCAATTTGAAGAATACTGTGTGAAAGTGTTATACAGATATTTCAGTCATCCCTGTGAGCATTCATTATCAAATGAAATAAAGAGGTTTCTTAGACCTAAAGATTTTGGTGGTCCTCCTACTGTTACTCACAACTGGGGAGACTGGTATTGTTTTGAAGATGCTACCATGATCAGAGTTTATGGTTTTGAGGATACTCCTTTTATCTTGCCTAAAACTATTCCTAACAGAATTGCCTACTTAGAAATAGTTAGGCAAATGAATTGTTCTAATGTGATGCATTTCAGTTCCCATGACAAACAGTCTTTTATGCCTAGTACTTTGCATTTTGGAGATTTCACTATGGTATCCAAGGAGGGTTATGGTCTCATTATAGATAAACTGATGCACTACAATATGAGATGTGCTGAGGCAAGAAAAGGGTTTGATCCTAAGGGTTTCATTGACCTTTCTTGGAGAAAACAAAACCTCAGTGGATACACACATGTCCCCTATCCACATGATGATTTCATCAGGAATTTGGAAGAAACTGAAGTTGAACTAGTGGTTGAGAAATATAATAGGGACTTAGATGAGAAGAGGAAACAATTGGAAGAAATAGAGTTGTTATCCTCTAGTGATGAAGAAACTGTAGAACAAGATGAGCCACAACAACAGACAACCAGAATGTCCAAAAGAAAAATGCAACATTATTAGTCTCGGGGTATAGAACATGATGAGGAAGGGTATGCTGATGAAGATCCTAGACAAATAGCATATGATTCTTTTATTTCTAATGATAAATTTATTCATTCTAGAGAATTCAAATCATTTTTATATAAATGCAAAGGGAAAGAAATCAGGGAGTCAGTCGATGATAGCTCTGCCAATAATGAAAGACAGTTACTTGATATGTTGAAAACAACAGTGGATAGTGAATTGCAAAATATGACTCCTAATAAGGGCAGACAGCTGCTAAAAGAAGCAGGGGTGATGATCTTTCCTGGACTTGATTTGAATTCTACTCTAGTATTTGATAGTTTTCTACATAACACAGATGATAAATACAAGCTCACTCCAAAAGGTGTCACATAAGTGTATATGGGCACAAAATATAACAATGATGAAAATTCATTGATGATATGGGCTCTGTATCCTCCCCACAAGAAAATAACTATTATAGACACTGAGAAGGCTTTTGGCCATGTCATGACTCTGAAGGCAGGGGAGACTGACCCCTTGATCACTGCAGACATTGGCATTAATGTTGCAAAGCTGAATAAAGCACAGGCTCAGATGTTAATCAAAGAAAGAGATGCATACAAACTGAGCTGTGAGAGATTGACAAAAGAGAATGATTATTTGAAGGATGCTGTTAAGATCACCTTCGGGGGGTCAGTAAAAAGATTAACTTAGGGAGAAAGCTCACAGAGTGCTCAATCACCATCTATTGACCAGATAGCTCAAATCTAGATTGATACACTTGCCACAGTACTCCAGAATAGGCATACCAACATGATGCATTGGTTGAACCAATTTTGGGATAATTATTCTCAAAATTATAAAGCGATCCAAGAGCATGAAAGGCTTGACAAAAGGCTACAGGAGAAACTTAATGAGACATAGAGTAAAGATACTTCTGACATTACAAGTACCTCTAGTGCAAAAGATTTGATTGAGCAGCATCAGAAGTATTATGACCAACTTAAGAATGATGCCAAAGAATATGTTGAAGCCTCAAAAGTAGGAGTACCCATGTTGTTCAAGAGCAATAAAGAATTAAAGAGTAAAGAGGAATGGAGCATAAACTATCAAGTGATATTGTATGAAGCCTTAGGAGCTCTTAAGGACAAAGACTCTGCATCTGGAGAAGCCTGTAAGCACCTAGAGAAGATGGTAACGATGGATGTGATCATAAGGAATGCTATTGAATTCACTGATACCCACCGCAACCAGGAGTACTTGGATCATATTGCTCAGCTATACTTGTGGTTAAATATAGCTTAAGCATTGTTATTGTTATTGTTGTTATGTTAATCACGTTGATTCCCAAAAGACCTTTTTGAAGAGCTACATCTCTTCATAAGTATTCCTATATAAGTTGAACATATGATGTTGAATTATCATCAATAGTAGGATATAATACATAAAGGTTACAATGTTTCAAAAGACCATGTTGCAAGTATATTATTGAAGAAGTAAATTGAAGTTCTCTGATTCTGTGGGTTTATTCTGGCATCGGTTGTTTGTTAAAGTTACTAAATTATATGGTTGTCTCTAGCTCAGTATTTCCTTGTTATTTAAATTAATATATCAATTATATATTTAATTTGTCAGTGCACATTTGCTGTAGTTGTGTGATTGAATTAATTGGTTTCCATTAGAGGAATTAAAATCCTTCTGATCAGTCACAGTAGCCTGGAAGTATTAGTTTGGATTACTAAGAAGAATCATATAGTTAAGATTGGCATTCTGTCTCCAAGTTAATATTATCTGTTGTTCTTGCATAATTCATTCAATTGGTTCCTTCAAGAAAGGATTAGAATTCCTTTTGGTGAATAACAAGAAATTTGAGTATATTGGTTAGATTATTAAGAAGAGTTTGTTAGTCATTTCCTTGCACGTTTATGCAAGTTATAAACTAAAATATTGTGCCAAATAGTTAGAGTTATTGCCTACTATAAGCCACTAATCTTAGTCTTCCATTTGACTCTATCTACCCAACAAGGCACTGGTCTTATTTCAATTCATCATTTAAAACCCCTTTATTAAGTTAAACACATTCATAAAATTCACCTTGATAATGCTTATACAATTTATACCAATCATCCACCATATATTAGATATATAATTAGTCAGCAAGATTTCATCTATTCTACACCATTTGCCACTGTAGGTAGATCCATTTAGTTAGTCAAAATATTTACGTTCAATCTGCTTTAATTTCCAAGGTTCACCTGTCTAAGTGTAGTAGGACCTAAAGTGCAGGAAGTCATCAAACCCTAAAGGTTGACTCCGTTGTGTTAGTTCAAAAACGTTGCAAATCTAAGCATAGAGCCTGGCATCCTCTTAGGATAAGTAATCTACATTTTTGAGACCTAACAAATTGGTGACTCTACTGGGGACCAAATAAAGGACCTTAGTAAGAAACTGTTCTTTTATAGAGTTAGAAATTTTAATTTGGTAACTCTGCTGGCAAGAAGGATCCAGAAAGATAAATTATAAACTTTTCCTATTTACAAAATAGGTGGCGACTCTAGAACCTGTCATAATAGAAAGACCCAAATGGATGGTAGGAGATCCAAGATGGAAGGCAAGAAATTGCAATCATCTCCACCAATTAGAAACATCCCCAAAAGAAATGGAGTATCAAACTATTCGCATCAGAATAATAATCAAGAGATTCAAGAGGATAATACTGGGCAAACTATCACAACTCATAATAGTTTGACACCTCTGCATGAATCAAATGAAAATTTCAATTGAGTAACTGATGATATATTGGGAAAATATAGACCTGATCCCCAAGAACAGCTTGAGTGTGAAGCACGGGCCATGAGGGAAATTAATCAAAGGAAAGATGAATATGATTTTAAAATGTCATTACAGCAAGGTGAGGGAGTAAAGAATGGATTCTCAAACCAAGAGGTGAATGAAAGTCCAAAGAATATAAATGAAGCACAACAGGATGTACTTAGACTCCAGGAAGAACTTGAAATGATCAAGATATAGGAGACTAAGAAGTTGTTACAACAAGAAATTCAATAGATAAAGAGTAGGGTTAAAACAACTCCTTCAAAGTATGTACCTCCACATAGAGGACACAATTTGAGGAATCCACAGCAAAATTTACACCAAAATGTAGGCGGTGTTTCCAACTCACAAGCATCCAAAAGTCATCAAAATGCCCTCCCTAGAAATCCTTGACCACTTCCTATGCACAATACTTCCCAACATATGGCTAATCCATACCCACCCCCTGGCCAACAGTATTATAGACCACAAAATCCTTATATAAATCCCCACATATACCCACAACAATATGCTTATCATCAGCCTCCAGGTGGATATAATTACTATCCGAATCTACCACCCATGAACTTTCCATCTCAAAACCTCACAAACATATGTAGCCAATTTGATCTGACTGGATATCAGTTGTATCCATATCCTATGGATAGTAATTGGAGAAATATAGTTCCCAAGTTTACTGGGAACAATGCAATATCAGCTGAAGATCACATCAGAAGTTTCAATTGTTTTGTACAAGATATTGGTATGGACTATGAAGATGTTAGAATGAGGTTATTCATGATGTCCCTGATTGAAGATGCAAGAGACTGGTTCAATAGCTTACCTGATTCTTCAATCAGTTCAATAACTTATTTCCATAATCAATTCAAGGAGTAGTATGGCAATCAGTATGCCCCTGAATTTGCATTACACGAATTGATAAGCATCCAGAAACACCAGAATGAATCAGTATATGACTTCAATCTAAAATTTTCCAAATTACACAACAAAATACCACATGGATCTAAACTGACTGATCCAACAACATTGAGCATTCATCTAAAAGCATTTGATCCCAAGATAGGGTACGAACTTAGAAATCGGTGCCCTATGACCCTAGTTGAAGCACAAAAAGTGGCATTAACTATTGAGAACAACAGGAAAGCTGTAGGTATGGTTAGCAAAAGAGATAACCCTAAAAATCCTTAGAACCCAAACATTCAGTAGACTAAACAAGAAGGTCAACATAGACATGAAAGGCCCAGGTTGCATGATATGCCATACAATACAAATTGGAAAGATGGGAGACCCATTGAAAGTAGCAGAAAGCAACATTATGGCAAAGATACTCCTGACCCTCTAGAAAGAAATATGGCACATATGGTAGAAGACAAACCTTGGTGTCTGGTGTGCAATTTGCCACATTCGCCAGAATACTGTGTGGTGGCTAAAACAGTACAAGAAGAAGAAACATTCTATAATTATAACAGAGACAATCACACAATAAACATGATGCAAGATACACCATATTTGTTGAGTGAAGACTATTCTTCTACAGAATAAGAAGGATATGAATATGATGTGGGAAACTAGAAACACCATATCAATATGGGAAAACAAGAAGTATTCTCAGATCAGGAGGATGGTTGTGAAGAACATACCTATTATAACAGTCCACCATATAATCATTAGAGAAAGCCCACTGAAAATGAAAGAGAAGCTCTTACAATAGATGCAATAGCTCAAGCTAAAAATGCCTATAACTTGAGAAATAGAACAATGAATGTTGAACAAGGAACACTTGGGAGTGTCTTTATAAAAGATCAGAATTACAAAAAGAATAATACAAAGTCATCATTCAAAGAACCAGAAAAGGCTGATAAAAATAAAACAAAGGCTAAATCACAAAATCAAGAAAAAGAACATACAAAGACAAAAAAGAATGATCAGACTATGGCCCATTCATTTGACATTGCTCATGCAATATCTTAGGTAAAGATATCAGTTCCACTTTTGGAAATGATGAAGATAGACAAATATAGAGATACAATAGTTAAACTAATTTCAGACGTATCAAATCAAAAACATAAAGGGGCGGAGAATAGAAAAAACAATGTTCACCAACAAACATTCCAAATTCTTGAGGTATACTTAGGTGATACATTAACAAAGAATCCCTCACAGGTGGACCCTTTCTACACTACATTATTAATAAAAAATAGAATAGTAAGGAACTGCATGATTGATTCGGGCGCGGCCATGAATATCATGCCAATAGCAGTCATGAAGGAACTGGAAATGTGGGTTGACACTGCATTTGGTAGGTGTTATGCAATGGATAATAGATCCATTCCAGTTGTTGGCATTATGAAGGATGTGGAAATAAAACTGGCTTCATACCCTGAAGCGACCTACAACATTGATATCACCGTGGTTGACAGTCCACCATATTATGGGATGCTCTTATCAAGACAATGGGCTACAATGGCAGGAGGGAATGTCCAACTAGATTTATCATATACTACAATACCAGTGGGAGGCAAAGAGATCAAGCTGTGTAGGGAGCCAAGATATGAGAACATCATAGAATGCTTGGATCAACATCAAATAAATTTCTTTTGTGATACAGATTTGGGAGCCTTCAAGGTTGAAAAAAGTCAACCAGAATTACAGAATACTGATCCGATACATGTTGAATCTTAGAAAGAAGAAAATGATGTGTGGAAGATGTATTTTGATGGTGCATGTAGAAAAATGGGAAATGGGGCTGGAGTATTATTTATCTCACCAGCAGGTAAAACTTTCAAATACTCCTTTCTGTTAACATTTGAATGCACAAACAATGTAGCAGAATACGAGGCTTTGCTCATTGGTTTGAATATAGCCACCAAGCATAGGATAAAAAAGTTAGCTGTATATGGTGATTCAGAATTGGTTACTTCCCAAGTGAGAGAGAAATACTTGTCAAAAAACAAGAGGTTGAGACAGCATAGAAACGCTGTCTAGGATGATATTGAGTTATTTGATGCCTTTTCAATCAACTGGATTGATAGATCAAAAACATCATGGCAGATTTTCTAGCAAATATCGCATTAAAAGAGGATGATGTCACGTTAGGGGGTATTACAGAAGTTGAATTCAAAACTAGATCCACTATCCCAGATAATGTACACAACTGGCAAGTCTTTGATAATGATGCTGATATAATCAACTTCCTGCATTGTGCCGATCATTATAAAAATCAAGAGATTAATTTTAATGTGTTTGTAGAAGAACATGATGGGAGGGAAACCCTTTTTGGTCAAGAGATAGTTCAGCTGAAAACAAACAAAATACCTAAGGGACTTATAGCGTTGGAAAAGGCATTTGATGGACATGATAGATTTAAAATGAAAGACACACCAATGGTGCAAAATGACCTTGAAGAGATTAATTTGGGGACATAGGCAGCCCCAGAGAATGTATACATTGGAAAGAATCTTAATCCCAAAATCAGGAGCATGATCATCAACTTACTTAGAAAATATAGATATGTATTTGCCTGGTCATATGATGATTTAAAAGCATATAGGGAGGATCTTTTTTACCATGAAATACCATTGAAACTAGATGCTAAACCATTCAGGCAAAAATAGAGGCCTATCAATCCTACATTAGCTCCTAAGATGCTTGAAGAACTCACAAAATTAAGAGATGGAGCTATCAACCCATCAGGCACTCTTCTTGGGTTTCTAATTTAGTGCCTGTCAGGAAGAAAAATGGTGATATTAGATTATGTGTGGACTTCAGGAATTTAAACAAATCTTCTCTTAAGGACAACTACCCCCTCCCTAATATGGAAGCAATATTACAAAAGGTTACCGGATGCAAACTGTTGTCAATGATGGATGGCTTCTCAGGATATAATCAGGTGAAAGTCAAAGAATCAGAACAATATAAGACTGTATTCACCACACCATGGGGAACATATGTATATTTAAGAATGCCATTCAGGCTCATTAATGCTAGAGCAACATTCCAAAGAGCAATGAATGTGGCCTTTGCTGAATTGATTAATAAAATCATGATAGTTTATCAAGATGACATGACAGCATACTCCAAAAGGGCTGATCATTGTGCACATTTAGAGCAAATATTTATTAAAGCCCTAGAATATGGGATTTCATTGAATCCTAAGAAGTGCCATTTCGCAGTGATAGAGGGTAAGTTGCTTGGTCACATAGTATCAAGAGATGGAGTAAAAATAGATCCTGAAAGGGTAAAATCCATTGACCAAGTTCCCATTCCTAAGAATGTAAAAGCTATACGTCATTTTTTGGCCAAATCAACTTTGTCAGGAGGTTCATATCAAATTTTGCAGAAATTGTTAGTCCCATATCAAGAATGTTGAAGAAGAATTTAGAAGTAAAGTGGACAACAGAAACAATAGAAACATTTGCCACTATTAAGAGAGAAATCAAAGAAGCCCCTATCCTGATAT
The DNA here is from genome assembly GCA_027924645.1 of Cunninghamia lanceolata. Lineage (NCBI taxonomy): Eukaryota > Viridiplantae > Streptophyta > Pinopsida > Cupressales > Cupressaceae > Cunninghamia > Cunninghamia lanceolata. The sequence continues at coordinate 4,451,018 of BSBN01001247.1, read as the reverse complement.
CCCCTGATTTCAGTAAACCATTCCAACTATTTTCATTTGCCTCATATCATACAGTTGTAGCAGTACTATTGCAGAAAAATGATGAGGGACATGAACAACCCATTTCATTTTTCAGCAAATCTCTTGAAAATGCAGAATTAAAATATGATATTGTTGAAAAACAGGCATACACATTAGTAAAAGTAGTTAAAGCTTTTAGGCCATACTTGGTGGGTGCTGAAATAATAGCATATGTGCCTAATGCTACAGTAAAAGATGTATTGGTCCAAACTGAGGTCACAGGTAGAAGATGCAGATGGATCAATAGAATTCAGGAGTTTAATATTGAAATACAGAGCACTAAAATAGTGAGAGGACAAGGTCTTGCTAGATTAATGGCTGAAAGTAATCTCGAGGGCTCTCAGATATGTAGTACTAATGATGTTGATAACACAAGTTCTAGCATTGAGCATACTCCATGGTATACTGACATCATATATTATCTAAATCACATGAAATGTCCTGAAGGGTATGATGATAACAAAAGAAGGACACTTAAATTACAGGCCTCAAAATATGTATTTATTGATGGGGATCTTTACTGTAAGAATAGGGATGGAATTCTACTATTATACCTAGATGAACATCAATCAAAACATATCATGAAAGAGTTACATGAAGGCATGTGTGGAGGTCATTTTTCAGCAAAGACTACAGCTCACAAGATACTAAGAGTTGGATATTATTGGCCTAGAGTTTTTAATGATTCATACCATTAAACTAGGAAATGTGAAGCATGTTAATTTCTTTTAGGAAAGTTGAAATATCAGGGAGCATTACCCTTGAAACCCATGTAGGTGGACGCTCCATTCTATTAGTGGGGCATTGACTTCATAAGAGAAATTGCAGAGAAGTCAAGTGGTGGACACAAATGGATTTTAGTGGTGATAGATTACTTCACAAAATGTGTGGAAGCAGTCCCAACTAAGCAAGCAACAAGTAAGGTGGTGATCAACTTTTTGATGGAGAATATTATATTCAGATTTGGCACTCCATTGAAGTTGATTACAGATAATGGAATGTGTTTTAGGTCTGATGAGTTTAAAAATTTCTATAGTACACATGGTATCACTGTGTCATATGCTGCCCCTTATCATCCACAAGCAAATGGGCATGTAGAATCCAGTAATAAAAATCTTTTGAAAATTATAAAGATAAAGTTGGAGGGAAATAAGAAAGCATGGGCTTCAAAGTTAAGAATGGCTATGTGGGCTGACAGGATTACTGTGAAGAAAGCAATTAGAAGATCTCCTTTTGAACTAGTGTATGGAACACAAGCAAGAATACCATTAGAAAATCTCTTACCAGTTTATAAATTTGTTCTTCAGGAAGACTTAAACAATGTTGAACCAATGGAAGAAAGATTAGAACAACTTGCAGAACTTGATGAGACAAGGAGACTAGCTCAAAGGCAGAATATCAAGTTACAATCACAAGTGAAATACCTTTTTGACAAGAAGGCCAAAGATAGGAAATTTGAGATGAATGACCTAGTACTGATGTGGAGTGCTAGGTGTCAAGATAAAGGAAAACATAGAAATTTTAAAGCCTTGTGGTTAGGTCCTTTTGTTGTAACTGGCAAAGGAGGTGATGACTCTTACTATTTGCAAAACATGTTCGGAGAAGAACAAGAACTACTTGTGCATGGGCAATATCTGAAGCCTTTCTTTTCATAATCATGTACAAAGAGGATTGAGTGTTGCCAGTGCATGGACAACCCTTAAATAATTCTCAAAATAATTTTATTCCATGCACAGTAGTATAGGGAAATCAAAAGAGATTAGAATCTGCCAGTACATGTACAGTCCTATGAATCTCTATATATTAAAAAAATAAAAAATCTTTTCCATGTATAGTAGTATAGGATCATCCCAATTCCCCATCATTATCACTTCCAACTCCCATTCTCATACAATTCTGTGAAACCATCATCCCAAAAAAAAAACATATGGTCTACTCCCTCGAGAGATCTAAATTCTTTCTATACTCATAAAGACTATACATCCCAGACAGAGCCACTGTTGGGATAGGAAAATTTAAAATTTTCTTATTTTCATACCCACTCATATCTGACCAAACCAAAAAACATTTCACCCAAAATCAGAATAACAACTGGTATATCCAATAGAAATTAAAGACTTTCATCACAAAATAATGTAAAAGGCCTCAACTCCTTAATATCGGCAAGACCTTATTTTAGTTATACTGATCCATGAGAAACTAGCTGAAACAAGTATCGGCGTGAGACTAATGATCAGGGAGAAGATTTCCAGAATCATCCATGGAGAAAGTAACTCTGATGACATTTCATTAGAGAGAGAATGTGGGGTCATGGTGATCGGTATGAGATACCACTATCAGCGAATACTCTACAAACCCCCCCGATGATATAGATCATACTAATAAGAGATTTCGGTGGGACTCTTAGCAAACAACCCATGGAACAGAGGGAACTAGTGGTCATTGGCAGGAGATAAACATCAAAGTGAAAGATTAAGGAGTCTCTGATATTCTAATGTCTCAATGATCAATGACAAGTGTTTCAGCATAGCTCACACCGATATGTGTGAAGAATAAGAACCATCAGCAAAAGTGAATAAGTCAGAACAAAGCTTGCAGGTCTGGTCGAAGAAATACTCACAACGATGTCGGTGAAATGTTGTGAAGGTCTCTCCAATGAGGAGTGTAAAGGGCTATCAGGGAGATAACCACGATCGGGTGACTTGAAATAAGTTATCCCGATAACATATCTTACTCTGATAACAATGATGACCACGTTCATCGACAAGACTCTCACCGATAGACATATCAGAGACACTTGAGGTATCGAAAAAGAATGTTATTCACACAGCGATGAAGCAGGTCAGGTTGATAATAACCATGCCCACTTCTATATTGGGTAGATCTTGAAGATATCTTGCCGATACAAACTCACATATGAAATATGGCATCAAGGAGACAAATGAAGGGTTACAACGATTGATCCATGAGCAAACATTCACGCCACAAGCAGATATTAAAATCACCCTGACATTATGAAAATCATACCCATGAGAGAAGTTATGACAATGTGACATCTCATAATGATCACGAAAATTAAAGCTCTGGAACAATTAATTGCAGACAAGGAGGCGATCCCCTGAAATGCCATTTGGAATCATTGCAATTTAGTTTGAAAGAATTGTCTGAGAGGAGCACGCAAGCAGAGACTTGGAGGAGAAAACATAGGAATTCTATCAGAGCTTCTGATAACAGGTACCCATTTACTAACTTCTATGCAGTAGCTTACAATTCAAATTTGCTATCCAAAACTAAAATGGAAACTCCAGGGAAAGGAAAGGGTAGAAAACCACAGGGTGATACCAGTAAACCTAAAAAAGAAAAAATTGACAAAACCCCTAAGGAAAAAACAAAAGAGAGGAAACTGAACCAAGACTTAATTGATCAACTACCTAGATCAACTCCCAAAGCCCAAAGGTCTGCTCAACTTAGGGTAGAAGTGGAGAAACTAGAAGACAAGTGTAAATACATAGGAAATGTCTGGACCCCAATTCGAGGTTATGAATTGTTTAAATTCCACTACAATAGAAGAATCAAGAATTTCTCGGTGTCAAACCCATGGCATTTGAATTTGGGTAAATTGGTCGTTCCTGATGTGTTTCTAAATGCTAAACTCCTCCAACTTCTTGCTAAGTATTGTAATCCAAGTCTTAAGGCTATATGCAACCCGCAAGGGGAGCCTATTATACACTTGTCTAAGAATGCCATTTGTGAAGTTTTTGACTTGGATGATTTATGTACTGTCCCCATAGTTTATGAGGAATTGGATAAAGAGTACTGGAGAATGGATACTACATATAATGGATGGAGATTGCCTATTTATAGGCCCAGGGTAGAGGGAGAAATGGTGCCTCTCAATGAGAATGATGGACCTCCATTTCATGTGTCACTTTTCGAACCCTACATACAATACACATACTACTTTGTGGGCCAGGTCCTAGGATCAGAGGTCCCTAATTTCATGACAATTCCTCTGATGGTCATAGCTACAGACATCCAGTGCCACAATGCCAGATAATTTGATTATGCTGCCTATATTTTTGGTAGAACTGACTCTGGTCTAATTGCAATAAAGAATAATGCCCCATCAGTTTCCTTTGAACATTACTCACTTCTCATGCACATGGTGCTTTATTATGGCCAGGAAGTGGGGTTATGGCCAAATGAATTCAAAGTTGTTCCAGTAGACCAAAGGGGGCAAAATTCACCCGTGTAGATGTGGACCAGAATATGGGATAGTAGATATGCCCATTCTAGTTATGTGCAATTTGAAGAATATTGTGTGAATGTGTTATACATATATTTCAGTCATCCCTGTGAGCATTCATTATCAAATGAAATAAAGAGGTTTCTTAGACCTAAAGATTTTGGTGGTCCTCCTACTATTACTCACAACTGGGGAGACTGGTATTGTTTTGAAGATGCTACCATGATTAGAGTTTATGGTTTCGAGGATACTCCTTTTATCTTGCCTAAAACTGTTCCTAACAGAATTGCCTACTTAGAAATAGTTAGGCAAATGAATTGTTCTAATGTGATACATTTGAGTTCCCATGACAAACAGTCTTTCATGCCTAGTACTGTGTGTTTTGGAATTCCACTATGGTATCCAAGGAGGGTTATGGTCTCATTATAGATAGATTGATGCACTACAATATGAGATGTGCTGAGGCAAGAAAAGGGTTTGATCCTGAGGGTTTCATTGACGTTGCTCAGAGAAAACAAAACATCAGTGGATACACACATGTCCCCTATCCACATGATGATGTCATTAGGAGTTTGGAAGAAACTGAAGTTGAACTAGTGGTTGAGAAATATAATAGGGACTTAGATGAGAAGAGGAAACAATTGGTAGAAATAGAGTTGTTATCCTTTGGTGATGAAGAAATTGTAGAACAAGATGAGCCGCAACAACAGACAACTAGAATGTCCAAAAGAAAAATGCAACATTATCAATCTCAGGGTATAGAACATGATGAGGAAGGGTATGTTGATGAAGATCCTAGACAAATAGCATATGATTCTTTTATTTCTGATGATAAATTTATTCATTCTAGAGAATTCAAATCATTTTTATATAAATGCAAAGGGAAAGAAATCAGGGAGTCAGTCAATGATATCTCTGCCAATAATGAAAGACAGTTACTTGATATGTTGAAAACAACAGTGGATAGTGAATTGCAAAATATGACTCCTAATAAGGGCAGACAGCTGCTAAAAGAAGCAGGGGTGATGATCTTTCCTGGACTTGATTTGAATTCTACTCTAGTATTTGATAGTTTTCTACATAACACAGATGATAAATACAAGCTCACTCCAGAAGGTGTCACAGAAGTGTATATGGGCACAAAATATAACAATGATGAAAATTCATTGATGATATGGGCTCTGTATCCTCCCTACAAGACAACAACTATTATAGACACTGAGAAGGCTTTTGGCCATGTCATGACTCTGAAGGCAGGGGAGATCGACCCCTTGATCACTACAAACATTGGCATTAATGTTGCAAAGCTGAATAAAGCACAGGCTCAGATGTTAATCAAAGAAAGAGATGCATACAAATTGAGATGTGAGAGATTGACAAAAGAGAATGATTATTTGAAGGATGCTGTTAAGAGCACCTTTGGGGAGTCAGTAAAAAGATTAACTCAGGGAGAAAGCTCACAGAGTGCCCAATCACCATCTATCGACCGGATAGCTCAAATCTAGATTGATACACTTGCCACAGTACTCCAGAACAGGCATACCAACATGATGCATTGGCTGAACCAATTTTGGGATAATTATTCTCAAAATTATAAAGCGATCCAAGAGCATGAAAGGCTTGACAAAACGCTGCAGGAGAAACTTAATGAGACACAGAGTAAAGATACTTCTGACATTACAAGTACCTTCAGTGCAAAAGATTTGATTGAGCAGCATCAAAAGTATTATGACCAACTTAAGAATTATGCTAAAGAATGTGTTGAAGCCTCAAAAGCAGGAGTACCCACATTGTTCAAGAGCGATAAAGAATTAAAGAGCAAAGAGGAATGGAGCAGAAACTGTCAAGCGATATTGCATGAAGCCTTAGGAGTTCTTAAGGACAAAGACTCTGCATCTGGAGAAGCCTATAAACACCTAGAGAAGATGGTAATGATGGATGTGATCACAAGGAATGCTATTGAATTCACTGATACCCACCGCAGCGAGGAGTACTTGGATCATATTGCTCAACTATACTTGTGGTTAAATAGAGCTTAAGCATTGTTATTGTTATTGTTGTTATGTTAATCATGTTGATTCCCAAAAGACCTTTTTGAAGAGCTATGTCTCTTCATAAGTATTCCTATTTAAGTTGAACATATAGGAATACTTATGAAGAGCTACGTCTCTTCATAAGTATTCCTATATAAGTTGAACATATGATGTTGAATTATCATCAATAGTAGGATATAATACATAAAGGTTACAATGTTTCAAAAGACCATGTTGCAAGTATATTATTGAAGAAGTAAATTGAAGTTCTCTGATTCTGTGGTTTTATTCTGGCATCAATTGTTTGTTAAAGTTACTAAATTATATGGTTGTCTCTAGCTTAGTATTTTCTTGTTATTCAAATTAATATATCAAGTATATATTTAATTTGTCAGTACACATTTGCTGTAGTTGTGTGATTGAATTAATTGGTTTCCATTAGAGGAATTAAAATCCTTCTGATCAGTCATAGTAGCCTAGAAGTATTAGTTTGGATTACTAAGAAGAATCATATAGTTAAGATTAGCATTCTGTCTCCAAGTTAATATTATCTGTTGTTCTTGCATAATTCATTCAATTGGTTCCTTCAAGAAAGGATTAAAATTCCTTCTGGTGAATAACAAGAAATTTGAGTATATTGGTTGGATTATTAAGAAGAGTTTGTCAGTCATTTCCTTGCACGTTTATACAAGTTATAAATTAAAATATTGTGCCAAACAGTTAGAGTTATTGCCTACTATAAGCCACTAATCTTAGTCTTCCATTTGACTCTATCTACCCAACAAGGCACTGGTCTTATTTTAATTCATCATTTAAAACCCCTTTATTAAGTTAAACGCATTCATAAAATTCACCTTGATATTGCTTATACAATTTATACCAATCATCCATCATATATTAGATATATAATTAGTCAGCAAGATTTCATCTATTCTACACCATTTTCCACTGTAGGTAGATCCATTTACTTAGTCAAAATATTTACGTTCAATTTGCTTTAATTTCCAATGTTCACCCGCCTATTTGTAGCAGGACCTAAATTTTGGCAAGAGAAACATTGGAGCTTCATGATTGTTGTCATTGATGGCAACAAAGTTCATCCCACACATCCGCAGGACATGGTGTGCCTATACCGGAAGATAGATTGAAGAGTGTTGTGGTCTGGTAAGCAAGAACAGAGCATGTGGCAAGATTTGACAATCAGGTCTGGATCTCTTAGAGGATGTATCTTTGGAAAGTGGTGACTTGGGAAAGTCAAGAGGAGTACCTTGATTGATAGAATCCAGGAATTGAGCCTCCGGTGATGGAAGAAGGAAGAGATATAAGGATTCAAGTATTGGGGTCCTGTTTGGCAGAACAGACAGAGGAAGAACTGACCGATAGAGCATCAGACACTATTCCAGATGAGTTGTTGATAGTGATCAAGATTCTTGAGGTATCTTTAAAGATTGGCTGACTTGTTAGATGACTTCTATAAGTATCTCTTTGATCCGCATCACTTGGTAAGCAAGGATTCAACCGACAGACCAAAGTTTGGGAAATACTGACTATTCCAGATGCCGACTAGAAAGAGGATGAAATCCCTTGTGCAGATATATATACTAAATAGATTTTGATGAGAAGGTGTGTGTGGTGGAATGTGAAGTGTGAAAAAAAGTAGAAGAGAAGTGTGAAAGCAGAAAGGAAGGTCTGGTATGTGAAAGGATAGCAGTACAAAAGAAGAGGAAGGATGAAGTGCAGCAGATCAGTGTACTGAGCCTAATCAAAACTAAACTCCAGCATATGTGGATGCTTCTCATCAGTTCAAGGATCTTGTTATTCTTCTTACAACTTGTAGACAGTGAGTCTCTTCTAGGCAGTGAGCCTCTTATGAGTAGTGTGCTCAGGCAGTGAGCCCTAATTGGCAAGTGCCATTTTGTATTTCTATTCTTCTAACAAAGAATACAATCTTAGGTTAATCACCCCGTGGTTTTCTCCCTTAACAGGATTTCCATGTCAAAAATATTATGTCATGTGTATTTCCATTTCATGGTTATGTTTGCCTATTTGAATTGATGTTGCATTAACTATTAAAAAAGTTCACAAAGCAGAAATAATTAAGATAACTAATTCACCCCCTCTCAGTTATCAACAATTGGTATCAGAGCCAAGTTCCTCCAAACAGAGCCTAATAGATTGAGGAAGATCTGGGAATTAAGATGGATATGTATGGTATGAGGGAGCAACTTCAGTATGCCCTAGATGATCTTGAGCAATCTAATTCTGAAGTCAATGAATTGAATGAAAGACTCAAATAGGCTGATGATTTCATAAATGAACTAAAAGGGAAACTAAGCCTCTCTATGAAAAAGAGAAAGGAACTACTTTAGCAATTGGCAAGTCAAGGTGAAGCAAATGATACAAATGGAGATCTTAAGGAGAAAACCAAGTTATGTAAAAAATTATCAAAAGAGATCATCATGGTAAGACATGAAATGGAATCAGGAGTGATGAAATTTACCCAAGAAATTGAAGAGAAAAGAAAAACTAAAGATGATCTAAAACAATCTCTCAAGGAGAAATCAGAAGACTGCCACAAGATAAATAGAATAATCAAACATCTTGAATCCAATCTTGAAGATGCTAAAGATAATGAAGAAAAACTAGAAGACCAAATTCTCTCTCTTAAATGGGATCTTCAAACAACAAATGAATACAAAGAGAAATTCAAGATAAGTTCTGCTCAACTTGAAGTTCTTCTTGAAATCCAAAAAAGGGTAGATGACAAGCGTGGTTTGGGATATGAGAAAGGTGAGAGCTCCGGATCCGGTCAGAAGAAGTTTGAATCAGAAAATCCAAGAAACAGGCCTAGAAGACCTCCGGTAAGGCAACCTAATGCTCAAAGATATCCATCCTTCAATGGATACTGCCACAACTACAATAACTTTGGTCATAAAGCTAATCAGTGCAGGAAGAGAATGAATCAGACTAATACATCCTTCTCTGGACAGTGTTTTAACTACAAAAGGTATGGTCACAAATCTCATCAATACAGAAATATGCAAATGAACAATTCTTTCAATGGTAGATGCTTTGCATGTAATAGAATGGGTCATATGGCTAATCAATGCAGATCAAGAGGATATCAATCAAATATGCAAAGAAAATTTGTTTGCCACAATTGCAATAGATCTGGTCATATTGCCAAATTCTGTAGAAACAAGAATCAGGACAAAAGAGGTCCGGTGCATCATAATCAGAATCAAGACAAAGGAAAAGGAAAAGTGAATGCGGATGAAGTCAAAAGTGAGATGAACAAGATTTGGGTGAAGAGAAGCATAGAGAATGTAGGGGATGAATCCGCACCAGAATCTGGTGCTGATATTCCTTCCAGAAATTAAAAAGTGAGCTCTGACTCAGGGGGAGACACAAGGAAAAACACTTTTCCCCCAGCCAGTTAATTGGTGCCGGGATTGGCACAAGGAAAGTTGTGAATTAAAGGGTTCTCAGAGAAACATATAAACAAACTATGGTTAAGAAATGGAAGATCCACAAGATGTTTAGAACAAGATTGTCTCAAGTCTTCAAGTCATTTGAATAAGGAAAACAAGGCATACCGGAATGACTTAAGTTGAGCATTTATTGCAACTTGATATTAGGGTTTGCGGAGTACTATAAGGGTTTTTCTTATTAAACATTTGTTCATTCTGCATTCAAGAAGAAGTGAAAAGGAGCTTTGCAACAAATTTCCTTAAGCCCATCAAAATCATCTACATAAATTAATTCATCCAGCAATCGATCCGGATCACTCCGTGAAACCTAGAAGCGTAAAAGGTATTTTCTGTTCTTAAATATCTCTTTGTAAATCTTTGAAAGATGGTACTCCAAATGTAGTGAAGATTTCTGATAGGCCCCACCCTAAATTTAAGAAGCATCCATATAAATCTCTAGAAGTGGACCCCTTAGCGGCATTTTCCAGCATTCTGCATGGGGTTTTGCATGTTGAAGATGTTAGGGCATATATTCATGCGAACATTGAAGAGTTCGGTGAATCCAAGCTGTCAGATATCTATCACAAACAATTAATAGATGACTCTTTTGATCTCAAACCTTAGTATAAGGCTATCCGAGACAAACATTTTGCAGAGTGCATTCATTTCCCCTATTTTCTGGAAGACGAATGGGTCCAGTATATTTTGAGTAGAATGCATGACAACTTCATGTGGTTGAACAGACCGTTTAAGATCACTAAAGATGCCATTAAGGCAGTAATTGGATTACACTCAACTGGTGAGATGCCCACTCTTAAATCTGTCAAAAACTAAATTGTAAGTGAGGCTACCGGATCAAAGTTTGATAAAAGAGCAATGACAATTGAGGATATCACAGATCCGGATATCAAGTTTGCATCAATGATAATTGGATATAAGATATATCACTCCAGCAGGGAGAATTCAGTATCTGGAACTGCAGTATATATTGCTTATGAAATGTTGAGGAAGAATGCAGACTATGATCTTTGTGAACTCCTTCTAAACCAACTTTTGGAAAATCTCCAGAAGATAAAGAAGGACAAGAAGAACTCCTTCAAATATGGTGGCTTGATACTCTATCTATTCTTCTACTACATGAATGAGTTACCTGGATCTAATGGGTGGATATGGCCAAATGACAGACCAATAGCAATCCAAATCAGAGACTATCTACATGGAATTGGTGATGCCAATGCACAGAATACAACACTCTGGGGGTACTTTAAGAACTTTTAGAACATGATGCAAGCAAGGGAGAGAATTCCCAAATCTCTAGTTGAAAAGTATAAGGGTACAGTTTGTTTTATGGTAGAAATTGATCAGTGCCTAATGGAGGCTGTGGAGCCAAGGATAGTCTGGATCATGCCAATGGGGTATGAAGTGGATGAGAAAACTATGGAGCTGCATATTCAGCACATGCTAAGTCAGTCCAAGGATCCCAAGGCAGAAAGGTTTAGAACCTTTGAGGAGTTGAGTGTAAAGATCCATGTGGAACTTAGACAACCGGAGATGAAGAGAAAAGTGAGAAAAGAAGTAGAAGATGTTGCCAAAAGATTTGGCATATCAAAAGAAGCACTTGGTGCTAACAGGGAGAAGAGGGAAAGAGCAGAGAAAGAGAAGGAAGAAGCTGAAAAGGAAAGTGATCCAGTAGAAGCCCCTACCCAGACAAGATCCTCTAAGAGGTCTGCACCTACCACTGACAAAAGCTCAAAGACATCAAAATCGGAAGCAAAATCATCTGGTAAAGCAGAGAAAAGAACTAAGACAAAGGCCATAAGGTCTTATGCCAGCCAAAAGGAGGATGAAGAGATGAAATCTGATGAAGAGGTGAAGAAAATGAAGAAGAAAAAGAAACATCCGGTGAACCCTCTACCAGTCATGACAAGGAAGACATGGCAGAAGAATTTGTTGAAAGGCCAACTTTGTCCCTAGATGATGTAGTCAAAGCAGTCACTGTGTATGGGAACCTACAACCAATAACAGAATTCTATGATGCATACAATGATGCAGATAAAAATATTTTGGAGGAAGCCACAGTTAAGTATTTGAACATATACAATAAGGCTTTTATTGAAATCATATCTCTCATTCCCAAAAGCCTAGAGAAGGAATTAGAGATAAGGAAAAATAATGCTAGGGCAAAGGATCTTGAGATCCAGGAACAGATTGCCATTCAACTCTTTCCTTCAATCACTCAGAAGTAAATGAATATGATCTTCAAAGATTGTAAGGATGGGTTCCAAAGCAAAGCTAGGATGAATCAGCTTATGCTCGGCGAAACTGACAAAATAGGTAAAGAGACATGAGAGATTCTCTGAAATGCTTACAAAAGATTCAACATTCCCATTGTAGAAGACTTAGGAGATGAACCCTCAGCTACAAATGTTGAAAAAGAATCTACTGAGACAGTGGTAGAAGAGGCAAAGGAGACAGGTGAAGAAAAAGGCAAGGACTTAGATTCCTCTGCTCCAGAAGAGGTGGTCCAAGATCAAGCAAACATCTCTCCTCCGGTTTCCTCTACAGACTTCGGTTTCAAAGAAAAAGAAAGAGTACAAAAGAAGATCAGTCAAGAAGCAAAAGAGAAAGAAGATGACAGTAGCAAGGCTGCAGAAGGAGAGAAAACTCCAACAGAGAAGGCCACAGATGATAGTGGTAAGGTTGTAGAAGGGAAGAAAATTCTGTCTCTGGCAAGAGACACAGTAGAAGCAGTCAAAGAGTTTTTGACTAAAGAAATGATGGAATTTGATGAACTGGAATTGCTTCAAGGTCCATTTAATTTTGATTCCCTCTCTTCGGTCCAAACCATGAAACTAGCTTCCTTCACTCAAGCTAAGGCAAAAGAAAAAATGTTGAAGTCTCACATGGAAGACTGTGAGCTCATAGAAACTACATCCGGTGTATTGGAAAAAATCATGCCATCTTTTCAGAAAGATCCCTCAGCCTCTTCATCCGGTAATCTCAAATCTCTAGTAAACAGTGTTAGTACACATTTTGAATCTCTATAGAAATCAGCTGAGGAGAAGGTCCGGAAAGAGTTTTTGGATAAGAGATTTTCAGAGCTACAAGGCTTAATAACAAATGATAGGAGAACTATGGATATTGGAATAAAGAGCTTGGAAAATGCTCTTAAAGATGGTGGAAATATCTACAAATTTTGTCTATCTTGGCCCAAAGTGACCAAGGATATTGAGAAGAAAGTAAAAGAGCAAGAGGATAAACTGACAAGTTTATCTCAAAATTTTGACCCTCTCTCCTCTTCTATAGTAAATCAGGAATGTCAAACTATTGTAATCATGAATGAGGTTAAGAAGCTTGAGAAGGAGAGGAAGACTATATTAAGCAGAATGGGTGAGCTTAGAGGGATGATTATCCCCAAATTAGAGGCCATGCATGAGGCCCTAACAGATGCCCAGACCACAGCTCGGACCATTGATCCGACAAATCTCAAGAGGGCAGAAGCTTTGCATTCCTGTTGAGTGGGCACATCTCAATTTTGGACAGGATGAAGCAGAGTTGGGTGACAGAAGTTGTACAGTTGAAGACAACTTTTGCAGACATACTACAGTATATGTAAGTATAACCTGTTTATATACTTATGCGGCTAAGTATAGTTGAACTTTTGGGCAAATTTTAGTGTGCGGACCCTACCCTTTGCCATTGATGTCAAAGGGGGAGTGAGGAACAGTGAAAAATGTGGAATCCAGCTAAGGGGGAGCTCCGATAAAGTGTACATTAGAAGAGAGCATCAACCAAGGGGGAGTATAGTATAACACTTAGTCAGTTTTCACTAAGTGTTGCCATCAATGCCAAAGGGGGAGATTGTTGGCAAGAGACACATTGGAGCTTCATGATTGTTGTCATTGATGGCAACAAAGTTCATCCCACACATCCGCAGGACATGGTGTACCTATATCAGAAGACAGATTGAAGAGTGTTGTGGTTCGGTAAGCAAGAACAGAGCATGTGGCAAGATCTGACAGTTAGGTTCGGATCTCTCAGAGGATGTATCTTTGGAAAGTGCGGACTTGGAAAAGTCAAGAGGAGTACCTTGACTGATAGAATCTAGGAATTGAGCCTCTGGTGATGGAAGAATGAAGAGATATAAGGATTCAAGTATTGGGGTCCTATTTGGCAGAACAGACAGAGGAAGAATTGACCGGTAGAGCATCAGACACTATTCTGGATGAGTTGTTGATAGTGATCAAGATTCTTGAGGTATCTTTAAAGATTGGCCGACTTGTTAGATGACTTCTATACGTATCTCTTTGATCCGCATCACTTGGTAAGCAAGGATTCAGTCGACAGACTAAAGTTTGGGAAATACTGACTATTCCAGATGCTGACTAGAAAGAGGATGAAATCCCTTGTGCGGATATATATACCAAATGGATTTCGATGAGGTGTGTGTGGTGGAATGTGAAGTGCGAAGAAAAGCATAAGAGAAGTGTGAAAGCAGAAAGGAAGGTCCGTTATGTGAAAGGATAGTAGTACAAAAGAAGAGGAAGGATGAAGTGCAGCAGATCAGTTTACTGAGCCTAACTAGAACTGAACTCCAGCATATGTGGATGCTTCTCATCAGTTCAAGGGTCTTGTTATTCTTCTTACAACTTGTAGACAGTGAGTCTCTTGTAGGCAGTGAGCCTCTTGTGAGCAGTGTGCTTGGGCAGTGAGCCCTAATTGGCAAGTGCCATTTTGTATTTCTATTCTTCTAACAAAGAATACAATCTTGGGTTAATCACCCAGTGGTTTTCTCCCTTAACAGGGTTTCCACGTCAAAAATATTGTGTCATGTGTATTTCCATTTCATGGTTATGCTTGCCTATTTGAATTGATGCTGCATTAACTATTAAGAAAGTTCACAAAGCAGAAATAATTAAGATAACTGATTCACCCCCTCCTCTCAGTTATCAACACTAAAGTACAGGGAGTCATCAAACCCTAAAGGTTGACTCCGTTGCATTAGTTCAAAAATGTTGCGAATCTAAGCATAGAGCCTGGCATCCTCTTAGGTTTAGCAATCTACATTTTTGAGACCTAACAGCCCCCAGACCCCCATCGGGGCATGCAGCCCCCAAATCCCCTGCAGGGGCCCCATCTCCTTGGACCTCGCAAGGGGGTACACCCCCTTGCAACCCCTTGAATAACCTACATCCGTCGGGTACCCAGATCAAACATGTGGCTGAAACAAGATCACTACTTGGTGAATACTTCATCCATTATGAATGATTTACATACAATATTAGGAGTAATTAATGACATAGGATTTACAAGGTTGATGGCACCTTAATCCTAACATTCTCCCACTTGACATCATACATTGTAAATACCCATAGGAAATGTTGTCATGTGAAATTGCACCCTGCTTGAAGCTTGTTCAAGCACTCTAATGACACAATGGGATTGATCTCAGGGTATGGGACCTTGCTGATGAGATCAGACCTCCAGAGAAGGCTGGTTCCTCTTTCTGAGCTTAAGGCTCAGAGAATTGAACTAAATCTAGTGCTAATACTTGCAGGGGAAAAATGAAAGGAGGATTACTAGAATTAAAAGAGGTGATGCACCAAATTTATAGTGTTAGCTGGGACTAACATAACACAAACATTGTCTCAAATATTGACAGGGACTCACACAGACTTATAACTTTTGACAGAGACATGAACTAGAAAACTGTAACTACAAGAGGGGCTGTTTTACCCATAGAATAAGTTACAGATTCAATCAAATATAGAGCAAAAGCATAAGAGGCAAATATCAATAATTGTATTGATCATGAAGGCTAAATAGCCATTACAAAAGAGAGAATTATTGCAGAGAAAGTAGACACAAAATAACCAATTACATTCATTGGTGAACTATCAACTAGAGACATCAAAGGCTTAGAATTGAGCACAATGTATCAGATCCAGTTGGTTCGTGTAATATCATTACAAGGTTTGGTCACAAAGAACTGTCTAACTTGTATAATAGCCCAAAAGAACAACTAACATAAATATAATGCTTTCAGATGTATATATTACTTTTTATCCTCATTCTGCTATAGTGGGCACTAAATTTTGGTCAACTGACCCAGGACATACACACACTTCATTAAATTTCTGGCTTAGAAGCCCTAAAAACTAGAATGGAACTTGCAAAATGGGACAATAGCCATGCCCTTTACGGGCCTGTAAACTTGTAAAAGAGATTGCCTGCATGCATCGGTGCCAAGCACATTTATGAGGGAAGGCCTACAAATCTATCTTGTAGCAGGATCTGTACAACAACATTGAAGAATTCACTATTTCAACTACCATCATTCGACCCTAGCCTACACATCTTTGAATGCTAGGTACCTCTCCCTAAGAAAAAGGCATTATTTTAGGAGAGCAAGATTTTACAACACTTTAAAGTGTTGTACCTCTAAAATCTCACATGACACCTATGAATTTGTCATGGTAGGCAAATTCGCCTCATACAGAATTACATGCGTTTGATTTCCCTTTGATCGATGAATTCTCTATTTCCAGAACCATCGGGCCCCATCTTTATTTCCTTTCCTACCTTGTTGACGAAAATGTATCTTTTCGAACTTGTCTTTGCGCTTGCCTACCCATATCAGATGACCACTTTTTTGCCTATCGGCAAAATTTCACTTTTTGAAACTACTCTGGCCTCCTCTTTCACCTTATCAGAAAAAAACCATTCTTACAAACTTTTGTTTTGTCTCCTTTTCACCCTATTGGTGAATGTTCACTTTTGTGAACATCGGGCCCTATCTTTCACCTTATTGACGAAATTGTCCTTTGCTAAAATTTTTCCATTTGGTTTATTTTCATCTTATCGACGAATTTTGTATTTTGCAAACCAAGCTTTGTTTTTATCTTTTATCTCCTTAGCACTATTTTTGCCTTATCATCAAATTATCTATTTGCTAAACTTTTCTATCTTCTTCCTTCTCACTTTATTGACAAACTGCCACTTTTTTGAACCAAGCTCTTAGCACCTCTTTTGTCTTCATTTTTCTTTGTCAACAAAAGTGTCTTTTGTCAAACCTTCTTTTGCTCCTTTATCGGCTCTTCTGCATGTCAGTGAACCATGAGAAAATCAAACTACTTGCCTTGTTCTCTACTTTGTCGATTTTCTGATTTTGCCTTTCCTTTAGCTACTTTTCACCTTATCCGTGAATTCCCCAATTCTCAAACCAAGCTTGCCTTTAACTTTTCTGACTTTATCAGAAAATTTCTCATTTTCCAAACCTGATCATTGACACACCTCTTCTTCTCTACTCGCCTTATCGGCAAATCCTCCATCAGCCAAACCTTCTGTCGGTGAAATTGGAGGTTTGTGAACCTCCAATTTCACCGAAAAGGCTATCTTTCTCTTTTCCATCACCTTAGGAACTTTCACTCATGCCACGACTCCTTTCTTTTCCCTTTGTTGGCAAAGTTACTGATCGGTGAACCTGCCGATCAACAAACTCAAGGTTTGCCGAAGCAAAAATTTCCAACAAAGGCAACATTTTTTCTTTCCTTTGCTTCTTTGAAGAGATCACCCATCGCTCCTTCATTTTTCTTTAGTCAACGAATTCGCTGATCGATGAACTTACCAATTTGCCGATAAAGGCAAATTGTCCTCTTTCCCTTAGCCATTTTTCTTGCAAATCTCTTCGTCTAGCCTTTTGTCAGCGATTTGCCCAGTCGGTGAACTAAAGAAAATACAAACCTTTGGAGAGTTTGCAAAACATGGAAAATGCCAATAAAGAGGAAACAAAAGATCTGTCTCTGTAGTCATTTTTGGGCTTTCTTCCCTTAGCCGACGAACTAGCTATTCGGTGAACTGGTAGGTTTTCTAACTCAAATGTTTGTTGACTAAGGGCAAAAACAAAGGTAGGGACTTGGATTTTTTTTGGTTTTTTTGCAAGGAAAAATCCTTCTATTTAGGATTTCTCTGATAGAAGGAGGGAGTTTTTAGAATATTTTGGGCTGGGCAAAATATGACAACAGGAAAATCATAAAATAATTAGGCACTAGAAAAAAGGCCCATGGCCTCTCTACACCAAACAAACTTCTTTGTGCTCATAGGCTTGGTCAATGAATTTGCAACATTCTCCTGAGTGTCTACCTTCTTCAGCTCAATCAATCCACTTGTAACCATTTCTTGAACAAAGTGATACTGTACATCAACATGGTTAGTTCAAGCATGATACATAGGATTCTTGGCCAAACAAATAGCACTCTAGCTATCACAATCAATCTGAATGACCTTGTAATCAAAACCAATACATGTACAAAATCTCCTCAACCAAACTGCCTCCTTAGAGACATGGGTAGCAGCCATATTTCTGCTTTGGTGGTGGACAAAGCAACCATGGGCTACCTTTTTCTCATCCAACTCACTGCTTTGCCAAACAAAGTAAACATATAGCCACTAGTGGACCTTTGACCATCCAAGTCACTTGCCCAATTTGCATCAACAAATCCCTGTATGTCCAAAGTTTTGTCAGCACTGTCAGTACTAGAATAAACCAAATAGTAATTAGGAGTACTTGCAAGATATCTAAACACCATCTTCGCATAATTCCAATGCTGTCTACTAGGGTTAGACATAAATCTTCTCAAAACTCCCACTGCGTGGGCAATATTTGGCCTAGTAAAAACCATTACATACATTAAACTCCATACATCACTAGCATATGGCACATTAGACATATCCTCTGAATCATCCTCATTCTTTAAACACATGGCTAATGAAATATTAGTACCAATGGGCAAAGGAATTCTCATTGGGTTACAATCCTGCATACTAAATCTCTGCAAAATGGTATTCACATCCTTACTTTGTGATAACCAAAGCTTTCTGTTACATCTATCCCTTTTGATCTCCATCCCCAAAATATACTTGGCAACTCCAAGATCCTTCATTTCGAATGCATTTGAAAGTTGGGATTTCAACTCACTATCATACCCTTAGTATTTCTGAAAAATAACATGTCATCAATATACAATGCAATGATCAGAATAGAATCATCAATACAATGAATGTAAACACAATGATCCTCCTCACTTCTAATAAAACCCAATTTCAGCACAAATGAATCAAACTTTTGGTACCACATTCTGGGGGACTGTTTCAGACCATAAAGAGACCTCTTTAATCTGCAAATCCAATGTTCTTTCCCTTTTACCTCAAACCCTGTAGGCTATTGCATATAAATTTCTTCCTCAAGATCTCAATGCAAGAACGCAGTCTTAACATTCATTTGCTCTATTTCGCAATCAAGAGCTGCAACAATGGATAAGAGAAATCTAATAGAAGTTAATTTAGTAACAGGAGAGAAAATTTCACTGAAATCAATTTCCTCTCTCTAGGAGTAGCCCTTGGCTACCAGTATAGCTTTGTACTTTTCCAATGAACCGTTTGCTCCAAACTTCTTCTTGAAGACCCAATTGTAACCTATGACCTTTCTTCTTTTGGGAAAATGAACAAGATCCCAGGTGTTGCAAGAGTCTAAAGCCATCATCTCCTCCTGCATGGCTAACTACCATGACTCACAATCATTTGCATGAATAGCTTCCCTATAGGATCTAGGCTCATCACCAATAATCAATAAAGAAAAAACACAACAGAAATCTGGTGGGCTATACCTATCAACTAGGTTTCATTGTCTTGTGGATCTTCTCAGAGGTGGAGTAAGAGACTCTTCAGGTTCTTCTGCATGATCTTCTATACCAACTTCTGTTACAACATATTATTCCTCATTAGAACTTTCACTCGAGTCTTCTTCTGCTTCTTCACCCCCTAATACATCATTTTGTTCTTCTTGAGGTGCTTCTTTATACTCTAATTCAAAATGCACTCTCTTCACCTTCTCTTCTTTTTTCTTGGCTGTTCAAGTTCTGAAATAACACTAAGTGAAATGAAGCTAGGTGTGTGGAAATTGCTTCCTAAACTAATCTAATGAGGAGAGAGGTATGCAAATTCTTTACAACCTTTACAATTGCAACAATATGAAACATATATCAGAGATATTACAACAATAATCACAAAACAATAATGCAGACAGAGAGAAGTATACACAAGATATACGTGGGGAAAACCTTTTCAGGTAAAACACCCCACTCTAAAACTTGCACAATGTATTATCTGAAACAATGGGTGTTTACAATACACTTGCAATACAAGTTCTTTCATTAGTCTTTAAATGTCAATTCTGGTGTTATTCCAGTAGCATAAAAGTACTTGTAAAAACACTATGCAACTACAACTCCAAACTATGCAATATATAGAAATTACAAGGCAAATATTGGGAGCATCTTGGGATAGGCATCCAACTTGGCCACATGGACATTATCCCACATCAAATGACACTTTTCCTTGCTACAAATACATCCCTTACATCTGTCATACATGGTAGATTTGACTTTCCCAACATAGGAGTGCTCCATGCTAAAAATAGACTATGGCAGATGCTCTTACGCATCTTACAGTTGTCATAGATTTTCCCAACATAACAACCTTAAATGTTGTAAGAAAATACATCATACAATGCTAAATATAGCATATTCCTCTTACAACATGTCATAGCCCAACTTGGGCACCCAAAGACGCCTTTCCCTCATGCAAAGATCCTCACCGACACTTGTCATCACTTGTCATAGGAATCTCCAAACTTGGCTCTTACGCGTCATAGATTCTGTCATATGGAATATTGTCTTCCACAAACCACAATATGCTGACACATGGAATATTAGTGCCACCTCAAATGGGATGCCCAAATCCATGTAGGTTTGACTTGACCATCCAAGTCACATTCCAAGTAAGATGACATGTCATCGTGCCACCTCAACTATGTGACCAAACTGAATGTGCAAGTAATTATAACATTAGACAATAAATTATTATACAAATAAATAAATAATGCTAGGAATTTGAAAAGGTTGAGACACCTTAATTCCTAACATTCTCCCACTTGTCAAACACCTTGCAAGAGCTAAAAGAAATGACAAGATTTAACTGCTAGGGGCCAAGAGGCCCATAGACTCCGAACACCATCTGAACTTCTATGTGCCCACTGGTTTTGTCAATGCATCTGCAACATTCTTCAAAGTGTCTACTTTCTCTAATATCACCTTCCCATCCTCTACCATGTCTCACACAAAATGAAACTGTACATCAATATGCTTTGATTTGGCATGGAAAGTCGGATTCTTTGCTAAGCAAATCACACTCTGACTGTCACACCAAATAGTAATCTGTCCTACATCAACACCAATATTTGAACACCTCTTAAGCCAAATGGCTTCCTTACAAGCATGAGTTGTTGCTATATACTCAGATTCTATCATGGACAAATCAACCACAGATTGTCGCTTACTCATCCAACTAATTGCACCACCGAACATAGTAAACACATAAGCACTGGTGGATCTCCTGTTGTCAATGTCACTTGCCCAATCAAAATCCACAAATCCATGAATACATACAGAATGCAGAGGTCCTCTAGGATGACCATGATAACATAGGGAATACTCGAAAGTACCCCACAAATATCTGAACACTCACTTTATTGCATCCCAATGTACCTGTCCAGGATTAGCCATAAACTGACTAAGGACTCCCACTGCTTGGGCAATGTCTGGTCTTGTACAGACCATAGCATACATCAAGCTGCCAACAACACTAGCATAAGGTACTCTACTCATATCCTCCATCTCAGAAGGAGACTTTAGACAATCATTCACAGATAACTTTATCCCCAATGAAACACGAACAATCAATGGTCTACAATCTGCCATGCTGAATCTATCCAACACGGTCTTCACGTACTTACTCTGGCTTAAACAAAGTTCTCTGTTTGCTCTGTCTCATCTGATCTCTATTCCCAGAATGTACTTGGCTGCCCCTAATTTTTTCATCTCAAACTATGCTGACAACTGAGACTTCAAATCATAAATCATATTCTTACGATTCCCAATTAGCAACATATCATCAACATATAATGCAATAATGAGAATACAATCATTGTCAAACTTATAATACACACAATGATATGATTTCGATCTTAGATATCCAATTGACAACACAAAGGCATCAAATTTCATGTACCACATCCTAGGAGATTGCTTCAAACCATACAAAGACTTCTTTAACTTGTAGACCAAATTTTCTTTACCTTTTTCTAAGTAATGATCTGGCTGTGACATATAAATCTCTTCCTCCAAGTCACCATGAAGGAAAGTTGTCTTCACATCCATTTATTCCACTTCTAAATCATAAGCAACTGCAAGAGATAATTGGAACCAAATAGATGTTAGCTTTGCAACGGGAGAGAAAATTTCATCATAATCAATTCCCTCCACTTGTGGGTACCCCTTCGCAACCAATCTGGCAGTATACTTTTCAACACTGCCATCTGCACCAAATTTTTTCTTGAAAACCTATTTGCATCCAACAGGTTTTTGACCATCAGGCAAAGGTACCAAGTCCCAAGTTTTATTCTTTTCCAAAGAAGCCATCTCATCTTCCATGGCCTCTTTCCAGGAACCTGCATCTTTCATGCCCATAGCCTTTATCATAGTACTGGGCTCATCAGCATTAGTAAGCAAAGAAAAATCATAACTAGAATCAAGCAATGTATAACCAAACCTTTCAGGTTGCTTCCTGATTCGTGTGGACCTCCTCAAAGGCTGAGGTAGAGGTTCTACTTCATCTTCTAAACTTTCAGAGCTGCCAGAGCTCTCCTCATCATCAGGTCCAACATGGTCATTCAGTTCAATCTTCTCAGGGGTAGAAGGAAACTGAACCACATCCTCTTTTTTTTCTTTTTTTTCTTTCTTTTTTGGCTGTAGAACAGTGGAAGAAGGTGTTAGCTCTCTGAAAATAACACTTTTTCAGCCATAGGATCCTAAAGCTTGTATCCTTTCACACTAACACCATAGCCAATGAAGATACACTTAACAACCTTGTTCTCTAATTTTGATCGTTTCTCCCTAGGTACATGTGCATATGCCTCAGAACTAAAAACACAAAGATATTTAATTGAAGGCTTCTTACCAGACCACACCTCTATAGGTGTCTTACCAACAAGAGCTGATGTAGGAGACCTGTTTACTAGGTAGCAAGCAGTGGTTACAACTTCAGCCCAAAACTTTTATTTGAGGCTTGCTCCACTAAGCATACTCCTAGCCTTCCCCATCAGTTTCTTGTTCATCTTCTTTGCAATTCCATTTTTCTGCAGAGTGTATGGAGTTGTCTTATGTCTTTCAATCCCTTTCTTTTTACAAAACTTATTGAACTCTGCTGAATAAAACTCACCGCCATTGTCAGTTCTCAAACACTTAATCTTTTTACTAGTCTGATTTTCTGCAAAAGCTTTAAAATCTTTGAACCGACGAAAGACTTTAGATTTGCTTTTGAGAAAATAAATCCATGTCCTTGTACTGTAGTCATCTATGAAAGATGTAAAATATATAGATTTAGAGATTGAAAGTACATTAACTGGACCAAACACATCATAATGAATAAGATCCAATACACCAAAAGACTTATGAGAACTCGAGTAAAACTAAACACGGTTTTGCTTTCTATATATACAATGTTCACAAAAGTCAAACTTGAGATTACAATCATTTAACCCCTGAACAATGATTTTATTTTTCAGGGTTCTAAGACCCTTCTCACCAATGTGGCCAAGTCTCTTATGCCATAACATTATCTTCTCAGCAGGAAGCTTAACTTCCAAAGCATAAGCACCCTTAGGTACCCAAAATGCACTACCATCAAAATTTGATACAACAGATCTTTTACTTGTTGGTTCCAATGGTGGGGATGAAGTGACTGTAACTATTTTATTTGAGTCAAAAGAGCTATTGCATTGTGAAATGTATGCCTCCAGTTGAAACAAAGTACCTCTCTGAGTACCCTTTGCAAGCACCATAGCTTCTCTAGTCATCTTGCATCCTTCTTTCGAGAAGACAACTTGCACACCTGCATCATTCAATTTACTTACAGAAAGTAGGTTCCATGCCAAGCTTGGGATGTGCATAACTCCAGAGATTCTCTTCAATTGTCCATTAGGGAATTAGATTGTGACTCTTCCACAGCCAACTATCTTCAGATGAGAGTCATCACCTAGGTACACTCTTCCACCATCAAACTCTTCATACTTTGTAAACTAGTCTCGATGCGAGGTCATGTGGAAAGATGCACTAGAATCAATTAACCACACATCATCAGATGCATGGGTGGCCAAGGCTACAATGAAGGGATCACCATCATCTTGTGACTTGTTAGAATCTGAATCTGGGACATTCTTCTTTTTCTTCTTTTTCTCCTCTTTGCATTCCTTTTGGAAATGCCTAGTTTTCCCATAGTTCCAACATAGCACCTTGGACTTTCTAGGAGATTTGGATCTCCCATGGGATTTGGATCTACCCTTCTTAGCTTTCTTGTCTTTCTTTTTCCCTTTCTCCTTGGGTCTTCCATGAACTGCAAGAGCTTCTTTGGCCGACTCGGATGACTTTCTCCACATCTCTTCAGATAATAGTGAAGACACCACATCTTCCATTTTGAAAGTGGATGTGGTACTCCCGATGGACATAACAAGATGATCCCATGAATCCAGTAAAGAACAAAGTAGGGTCATACACTGATCCTCCTCCTCCATCTTCACACCAACAGATATCAATTATGCAACCAATATATTAAAATCATTCATGTGATCAGCAGCAGATCCTCCATCTTCCATCCTTAGAGAATATAGCTTCTTCTGTAGGAACAACTTGTTTACTAGGGATTTAGCCTTATAAACATCACCAAGTTTCTTCCACAGGTCCTTCACAGTTTTCTCTTCATGAACATTTAACAAGACAAAATTAGCTAGACAGAGTCTCACAAGACCCTTGGTTTTATGATCTTTGAGATCGCAATCATCTTGGGACATTGCCATTGGTTTTACACTAGAAATTGCTTCCCATAGGTCTCTATCAACGAGCATGTCTTCCATTTTGAGTTTCCACAACTCAAAATTGCTGCCATTAAACTTTTCAACCTCTATTCTTCCATATGTGCCTGCCATCTCCTTCCTGCAACAATATTTTAGAATACTCTACACAGACTCCCATTCAATCTAAGATCAATACAAAAAACTCCTACTCAACAGCTAAGACCAAAACTAGCTAGGCTTTAATACCAACTGAAAGGAAGCTAGGTGTGCAGAAATCACTTCCTAAACTAATCTAATGAGGGGAGAGGAATGCAAATTATTTACAACCTTTACAATTGCAGCAATATGAAACATATATCAGATATATTATAGCAGCAAACACAAAATAAGAATGTAGATAGAGATAAGTAGACACAAGATATACGTGGGGAAAACCTTTTCAGGTAAAAAACCCCACTCTAAACCTGCACAATGTCTTATCTGAAACAATGGGTGTTTACAATACACTTGCAATGCAAGTTCTTTTAAGAGTCTTCAAATGTCAATTCTGGAGTTATTCTGGTAGTATAACAGTACCTATAAAAACACTATGCAACTACAACTCCAAACTATGCAATATATAGAAATTACAAGGCAAATATTGGGAGCATCTTGGGATAGGCATCCACCTTGGCCACATGGCCATTATCCCACATCAAAGGAGACTTGTCCTTGCTACAAATACATACCTCACATCTATCATACATGGCATATTTGACTTTCCCCACATAGGAGCGCTCCATGCTAAAAATAGACTATGACAGATGCTCTTACGCATCTTACAGTTGTCATAGATTTTCCCAACATAAAAACCTTAAATGTTGTAAGAGAATCTTTCATAGAATGCTAAATATAACATATTCCTCTTACAACATGTCATAGCCCAACTTGGGTGCCCAAACTCATGCAAAGATCCTCACTGACACTTGTCATCACTTGTCATAGGAATCTCCAAACTTGGCTCTTACACGTCATAGATTCTGTCATATGGAATATTGTGTTCCACACACCACAAGATGCCGACACATGGCATATTAGTGCCATCTCAAATGGGATTTCCATATCCATGTAGGTTTGACTTGACCATCCAAGTCACATTCCAAGTAAGATGACATGGCACTGTGCCACCTCAACTATGTGACCAAACTGAATGTGCAAGTAATTACAACATTAGGCAATAAATTATTATTCAAATAAATAAATAATGCTAGGAATTTGAAAAGGTTGAGACACCTTAATTCCCAACACTAAGTTCTCTATAAATAACATCTCTAGAATAGATAATCTTTTGGGTTAGGGGATTCCAAAGCTTATAACCTTTTACATTATCACCATATCCAACGAAAGTACACTTTTTAGCTTTTGGATCCAACTTAGTTCATTTTTCTTTAAGCACATGAACAATAGCCTCACAACCAAATACTCTTAAATGTGAAACAAAAGGTTTCTTACCTGTCCACATTTCATAAGGAGTTGAAGCAAGAGCCTTATACGAAGATCTATTAACTGATTAGTTTGCAGTACACACAACTTCTGTTGTTATATGGAGCCTAATCAAACTCGAAGGTTAAATTTTCCCCACTTTTATTGGTGCAGTTTGCCCCAAACTATTTAATGGGGGTTTGGGGGCAACACCCCCAAGAAGGGGTCAAAGGACTGTGCCCATTGCAAGGTCCTTGTTGCGATACAGGGCGGGGTCGAGGAGCAGTGCTCCCACGGGGTCTCGGGTGCAGCACCCCTGAAACCTCAAATGACTTTTATTATTTTATAAAGGCGTCGGGAGTTATTTTTTCTATTGGCTAACATAAAAAAACACTATTTTGTAACTGACATAAGTCTTGATAAAAATGGCTAAGGATTAGGATTTCCGTGGATATTGTATTGTAGCATTTGTAATGGTATTGAGTTGCAAGGATTGCTGGTTGTAATCGGTTTGATTTGCTGGATAATAATATTGGACTCTTTGTTGGTGTTTGTAGCTAGAGTTTGGGTGAACCATGTTAAAAATTGTCTCACTATTATTATTTCTGTGTATTTTCATTCCTCTATTTAATATTTATTTGCATTTAAATGATATCTTCTGCATGCAATTCCTAACAAGTGGTATCAGAGCAGGTTGTGTTTAATTATCGTCTGCAGGAAGATCTCACGGTTGAGTGGGAGTCTCATGGTTAAGTGGAAGCAATAGCAGATGAGGGTAAATTGAAGGTAGATAAATTCAATGGGCAGAACTATCAGTTATGGAAGATGCAGATGGATGATTATCTCTATCAGAAGGATTTATGGAGGCTGTTGGAAGGAATAGCCAAGAAATCAACATCAATGACTGATGAGGATTGGGAACTTTTGGACAGAAAGGCACTAGGAACCATTCGGTTGTGCCTGACACCATCTGTGGCCTTCAATATAACAGAAGCAAAGACAACAAATGAATTGATGAAAGCTTTGGCTAAATTGTATGAAAAACCCTCAGCCTCAAATAAGGTATTTCTCATGAAGAGTTTGTTTAATCTAAAAATAATTGAAGGTGGATCTATGACAGATCATTTAAATGAGTTTAATACGATTACCAGTCAGTTAACTTCTATAAAAGTGAAATTTGATGAAGAGGTGAGGGCTCTCTTGGTTTTATGTTCTTTGCCAGAAAGATGGAATAGCTTGGTAATGGATGTAAGTAACTCTATCTCTAGTTCAAATACTTTGAAATTTGATGATGTTGTTGGTGTTATCCTTAGCGAGGAAATGCAACAGAAAAGCTCAGGAGGGTCTACATCAGGTAGTGTTTTGAATGTAGAAAGCAGGAGCAGATCAAAGGAGAGAGGAAAAGATTTTGGAGATCATGGGAAGACGCAAGGAAAATTAAAGGACAAGAGGTCCCAATCCAGAGGATAAAAGGATTGCTGGTATTATGGGAAACCAGGTCATCTGAAGAAAAATTGTTGGTCTCGGAGGAATAAAGAAGGAGACAAACAAGAAGGCAATAAGAAGGCAAATGTAAGTAATAAATCTGAAGATGATGCTTTGATTCTTTCCCTAGATAATGTTGACAATTCATAGGTTTTAGATTTAGGGGCCTCATTTCATGCTACACCCCATAGAAGTTATTTTCTGAGATAATGAACCCTGTCAGATTGTTGAAAAGGAAAGAATTAAGATTAAGTTACAGAATGGGAATCATTGGCTACTACAAGAGGTAAGGCACATTCCAAGGCTAAGTAGGAATTTAATTTCAGTAGGGCAGCTAGGTGATGAAGGTTGCACAGTTACTTTTAATGATAAAAATTGGAAGGTTTCAAGAGGTGCCTTAATAGTAGCAAAATGTGTGAAAGTAGGCACCTTATATCTTTGTACAGGTCATACTATTCCTTCTACTTTAGTTGTTGCAAAGAAAAAACAAATAGGTTCAGAAACAGTTGTTGCAGGTTCGTAGGAAGAGATTGAAATAGTTGCTATAGGTTCTGAGACAACACTGTAGCATAACAGACTTGGCCATATGAGTGAAAAAGGTATGAAGGTACTTCATTCTAAGAAAGTTTTACCATGTCTGAACTGTATTAATATGGATTTATGTGAAAGTTGTGTGAATGGAAAACAAAAGAAAGTTAGTTTTCTCAAGGATGGGAAGCAAAAGAGAGATGAAAAGTTGGAGCTTGTGCATACAGATGTATGGGGACTAGCTCAAGTATCTTCTCTTAGTGGCTCTTGGTATTATGTTACATTCATAGATGATGCAACTAGGAAGGTTTGGATTTATTTCCCTAAGTAGAAGTCTGATGTATTTGAAACTTTTAAGAAATGGAGAAGCTTGGTTGAGAATGAGACAGGTAAAAGATTAAAATGTCTCAGATCTGATAATGGTGGTGAGTATTGCAGCAAAGAATTTGAGGATTATTATTCCTTTAATGGAATTTGTAGGCAGAAAATGGTTCTAAGGACTCCACAAGAAAATGGAGTTGTGAATGGGAAAATCGGATTGATCAATTAAGACAAATAATATAAAACCCAAACATCAATAGAATAATGAAAACAAGAAAGATAAAAGGAAATGAAGCAAATGAATAACAATGCAAACCTTCCCTGTTTCAAAGCTTCTGTTGTTCACCTATTCTTCTCTGATCTTGAATGATGAAGATGGGCCCTCAAGGAGCTTGCTTCCTTGCTTCGATTCCTCAAGATGACAACTAGAAATGGCTAGAATGATTCCTACATTACGATGGTATGAAGAAGAGAGTTGAGAAGAAGAGGATTCCCTAGAGGAATTTGGGCATAGTAAGGATGCCAAAAGAAGGCTTATTAATTGCTTAGAAGAGGGTTCTATTTATAAATTTTTTGAAAATAGAATGGAGGGTGAGGATCAACTGATGAGATCAATGGCTCTCATTTTTTGTGAATTTTTAATTCATATGGATGAATTAAAAATTCAGAGTGGAGGATAGTGAGTTATGACAAGTTGAATTTTAAATTCAACTTAGTGGAAGAATGATTCAATTTTCAATTCAATAGTGTAAGAACAATTGAATTTCAAATTCAATTGTGGGGGACAATTGAATTTCTAATTCAATGAGTGGAGAATAATTGAATTTGTAATTCAATGGTGGAGGATAATTGAATTTGTAATTCAATGAGTAGAGAATAATTGAATTTGTAATTCAATGAGTGGAGGATAATTGAATTTATAATTCAATGGTGGAGGACAAATTGAATTTCTAATTCAATGGTGGAGGACAATTGAATTAAAGATTCATTTTTGGATAATGGTGGGGGACAATTGAATTAAGAATTCAATTTTAGATAATAGTGGGGGACAATTGAATTAAGAATTCAATTTTGGATAATAGAGGATATTAGCTAATTAAATATTAAGAATATTTAATTATATGTGCAACATGGTGAGGTGGAGGAGATGAGGTGGAAAGATGAGGTGGATTTTGTGAGGTGGATTTGATGAAGTGGATTTATGACTTGAGACATTAGAAGAACTTAGGGAATTTAATTAAATAAAAATGATTTTATTTAATTGTAGGACAATGAACCAATCAAATAAACTTATAATATTTATTTAATTGACAGAAGAAAATATGAATTAAGATATATATCAAAATATTTACTTAATTCAACCTAAGCCAATTTTAGGTGTCTACAGGAGTGGCTAAGCGCATGAATAGGACAATAATGGAGTGTACAAGGAGTATGAGATTGCATACTGGGATGCTTTTAAACATATGAGCATAGGCTGTCAATACTGCTGTATATTTAATTAATAGAGGTCCTTTAGTTCTTTTGGGCTATGGTATTTCAGAGGAAGCATGGACAGGTAAGAAGGTGAGTTATTCTTTTCTCAAAACCTTTAGATGTGAAGCATTTGCACATGTAGATTCTGAAAAAAGAACCAAGCTGGATGTAAAATAAAAAAAGTGTATCTTTGTTGGATATAGCATTGATGAATTTTGTTATAGGCTTTGGGATGTTGAAAATCTAAAAATTGTGAGGAGCAAGGATGTTGTATTCAATGAGAAGGTGTTGTACAAAGATTAGTTGCAGCAACATGAGAAGAAAAAAAATGATTATGTGGTGCTGGATGATACTCCAAATAGTGATGTTCCAATGGTTCCTCATGCTCCGCAACAACAAGAAATACCACAAACTCCAGTGAATGTTAGATGGTTAACAAGGATAAGTAGACCTCCTGAAAGGTTTTCTCCCTCTTTGTATTCTATTTTGTTAATAGATGCTGGTGAACTGGAAGGGTGTGATGAAGCTATGCAGGTGGATACAAAGATTTAGTGGGAGCTTGCAATGAAAGAAGAAATGGACTCCTTGCTGAAAAATTAGACTTGGGAATTATGTAAGTTGCCTGCAGGTAAAAAGGCTTTACCAAACAAATGGGTTTATAGGCTGAAAGAGGAATATGGAGGTAAGAAAAGATTTAAAGCCAGGTTAGTTGTAAAAGGATTTTCACAAAAAAGGGCATTGATTTTGATGAGATTTTTTCTCTAGTTGTTAAGATGACTTCTATTCATACTGTTTTAAGTATTATGGCTGCTGAAGATTTGTATTTGAAACAACTAGATGTGAAAACTACCTTTCTCCATGGTGATTTGGAGGAGGAGATAGATATGGAACAACCACAAGGATTTGAGGTCAAAGGTAAGGATAAATTGGTGTGCAGATTGAAGAAGAGTTTATATGGCTTGAAACAAGTACCTCGGCAATGGTATTTAAAATGTGATAGTTTTATGGTTGAGCAAGGCTATAGCCAGTGTAATTCTGACCATTGTGTTTATTTTAAGAGGTTGGATAATGACAGCTACATTATTTTATGTTTATATGTTCATGACATGCTTGTAGCAGGGTCTAATATGGATCACATAAGAGAGTTAAAACAACAGTTAGCACAATCATTTGCTATGAAGGATTTGGGGGTAGAAAAACAAATCCTTGGTATGAAAATTTGCAGATCTAGGAAGAATAGAAAATTGACTCTATCTCAGGTTGATTATGTTGAAAAGGTGTTGTAGAGATTCCATATGGAGAATGCAAAAGCTGTCAGCACACCTTGCCTAGTCATTTGAAATTGACTAAGGAGATGTGTGCTAAGAGACAAGAGGAGACAAAAAAAATGTCCAAGGTACCATATGCTTCAGCTCTAGGAAGTTTAATGTATGCCATGGTACGCACGAGACTGGCTATTGCACATGTTGTAGGAGTCGTAAGTATGTATATGAGTAATCCCGAATTAGAGAGTTGGAATGCGGTAAAATAGATTCTTAGATATTTGAGAGGTACATCCACTAAACATTTATGTTTTGGGGGCTCTAATACTGATTTAGCAGGCTATGTGGACTCATATTTGGTAGGGGATATTGATACCAGGTGGAGTACTATAGGTTATGTCTTTACTGTAGGTGGGATAGTGGTGAGTTGGATCTCTAGGTTGCAAAAGGTGGCTGCTTTATCCACCACAAAGGTAGAGTATGTAGCTGCAACAGAGGTAAGCAAGGAAATGATATGGCTGCAATCTTTCATGGAAGAATTGGGCAAACAATAGGCTAATAGTTATTTGTTTATAGATAGTCAAAGTGCCATACGTCTTGCAAAGAATTCTGCCTTGCATTCAAAGACCAAAAACATACAACTAAGGTATCACTTGATCCGATTGGTGTTGGATGATGGATAATTACAGCTGAAAAAGACACATACAGATGAAAATCCAGTGGATATGTTTATGAAGGTAGTGACAAGGGAGAAGCTAAGCTCCTCTTCAACTTCGGTTGGTCTTCAAAACTAAACACAATAAAATCTAAACAGTAGGGTCTAGGGTGTTTATTTCTAGTAGGAGCTACAGGGTTAGCGGTGTTATGACCAGTCTCCAAGTGGGAGATGATATGTTGAGTCTGATCAGTCTCCAAGTGGGAGATTATTGTTATATGGAGCCTAATCAAACTTGGAGGTTAAATTTTCCCCACTTTTATTGATGAGGTTTCCCCCCAAATTATTTAATGGGGGTTTGGGGGCAACACCCCCAAGACAGAGTCAAGGGGCAGTGCCCCTGGCGTGCTCCCTAGTGCGATACAGGGTGGGGTCGAGGGGCAACACCCTCAAAACGTCAAACAACTTTTATTATTTTATAAAGGCGTTTGGAGTTATTTTTTCTATTGGCTGACATAAAAAAACCCTATTTTGTAATCGACATAATTCTTGATAAAAATGACTAAGGGTTAGGGTTTCTGTGGATATTGTATTGTAGCATTTACAACAGTATTGAGTTACAAGGATTGCTGGTTGTAATCGGTTTGATTTACTGGATAATAATATTGGACTCTCTGTTGGTGGATGTATCCCGAGTTTGGGTGAACCATGTTAAAAATTGTCTCTTGCTGTTATTATTTCTATGTATTTTTCATTCCTCTATTTAATCTTTATTTGCATTTAATTGATATCTTCTGCATGCAATTCCTAATAGCTTCTGCCCAAAAGCATTTGTTCAATTGTGATTCCCTCAACATACTTCTAGATCTTTCCATTATCATTTGGTTCATCCTTTCTACAACACCATTATGTTGTGGTGTATATGGAGTTGTATTTTGTCTAACAATAACTACATGCTTACATAATTCATCAAATTCTTTAGAACAATATTCCCCGCCATTGTCAGATCTCAAAACCTTTATCTTATGATCTGATTGCTTTTGAACTGAATCTTTAAATTCCTTAAACTTAGTGACAAATTCAGATATGTGACGCATAAAATAAATCCAGGTAAACCTTGAGACATCATCAATGAAGGAAACAAAATATATAGATTTTCCAATTGATTCCACATCCACTGGACCAAACAAATCCGAATGAATAATTTCCAATTTATCATTAGATTTGTTACTGCTAGAAGGAAAAGGAGATATATTCTACTTTCCAAATACACAATGTTCACAAAATTTAAAACTCTCATTAGAATAGGATAATCTATCTAATAAATTTTTATTCAAAATAGTCTTTAAACCAGACTGACTTATGTGGCCCAATCTACGGTGCCATAACATACATGTATTTTCAGTATTAACCTCAGATGCATAAGAGACATTGCAAATAGTAGTGGATTCTAGCTTAAACAGAGTTCCCAATCTTTGCCCCTTTGCTAACACCGAGCTTCCTCTCACCAATCTGCAACCATGCTTATCAAATATCACATGCATTCCCAAATCATTCCACTTTGAAATAGAAATCAAATTTCTAGCCAATCCAGGAACATGCAAAACACTAGGGAGGGTTTAATTCTCCCATCACTAAAGCACAACATTACTTTACCTCGTCCAACAATAAGATATGTAGAGTTGTCCCCGAGGTACACATTTCCTCCATCACACTCTTCGTATGTGGAAAACCATTCTTTATGCGGGGTCATGTGGTACGAGCATCCCGAGTCAACCAACCAATGGTCATGAGAAACAACATTACATGTAGAAAGTAAAACCTCTCACCTACATTCAAAGACTTATCTGGATCGCTAAGTGAACATCTCAGGTGAGTTTCATCTCAAGATCATATCTAGATCGCGAGATATTAAAGTTTTCATTTTTTGAAACTATCAAAATTTTTTTTTGAACTCAATTACCAAAATTGAAACTTCTCTAAACATTCCAAAAAATTGTCATAACTAGAGTAGTAGGTTATAGGGTGATATATCTCTTCATGAGATTTCTAACACATCAAACGGTTCGTCAATCGGACACCCGGGATCAAAAGTTATGGCCTCCGGAAGTTAGACCTTCTATTTTTGGGAAATGTAAAAACATGTTGAACACATAAAAGAGATGTAAAGGGGAGAGTTACACATGTTGGTGTGTGGTTTGGCACATCACAAGACATATTTGATTGGAGATAATTTGGGTGCCACTTTTGGGTGGTTTTAGCTCATGGTTTTGTAATTACCGTTGGCGGTGTACTGTATTGTATCTCCTATATATCGAGAACTTGAGATGGAGGTTGCATGTAAGAATCTTATAGATGTTGAATTACCTCTTGGATATTTGGTTGGATATACTCCTGTAAAATCTTGCTCTGCAAGTATATTGTAATCTTTGTGATTTTTGAATAATATATTGGGCAGCTTTGGAGTGTGGGGTTTTTTACTTGAAAGGGTTTTTCCCACGTATTTATTGTGTTGTGAGTTTTGTGTTTGCATTTGGAAGTTGTTATTATCTTTCTGTTAATGTGAATCTTAATCTGTAACTATAAAAGTAAAAATTTGCATAAGTCTTTCCTTAGTAGATCAGTTTAGGAAGCGTTTCCGCATACCTTGCTTCCTTTCAGTTGGTATCAGAACCTGATCACCTTTGGTTCTAGTTGTTAGGTAGAGGCTTTTTTGAGCTGATCTTCATTTGAGCAGGAGCTTGTGAAGAGGATTTTGAAATCTTGCAGATAAGAGATGGTGAGCACATTTGGGAGGTTTGAGATAGAGAAGTTTAATGGCAGTAATTTTGAGTTGTGGAAACTCAAAATGGAGGACATGCTTGTAGATCAGGATTTATGGGAAGCCGTATCTAGTACAAAACCAACGACAATGTCTCAAGAAGACTGGGATCTAAAAGATCGAAAAGCTAAGGGTTTGATAAGACTCTATTTGGTTGATTCAGTGATCCTGAATATCCATGAAGAGATGACTGCAAAGGAACTTTGGAAGAAGCTTGGAGATGTTTATCAGGCTAAATCCCTAGTGAACAAGTTATTCCTGCGAAAGAAATTATATTCTCTGAGGATGGAAGATGCAGGATCTATCGCTGATCACCTGAATACATTCAATATGCTTGTTGCCCAGTTGACTTTTGTTGGTGTGAAGATGGAGGAGGAGGATCAATGTATGACATTACTGTGTTCCTTACCAGTTTCATGGGACCACCTTGTTTTGGCCATTGAGAGTACCACTACCACCTTCAAGATGGATGAAGTGGTTTCTTCGCTGTTGTTTGAAGAGATGAGGAGAAAGTCTTCTGAATTGGCTAAGGAGGCTGAAAAATGATAAGAAGAGGGACGAAAAAGGAAGATCTAAATCCCGTGGGAGATCTAAGTCTCCCAAAAAGTCTAAGGCCTTGTGTTGGAACTGCAGCAAACCTAGTCACTTCCACAAGGAGTGCAAGGAGGAGAAAAAGAAAAAGAAGAAGAATTATGATTCAAATTTTGACAAGTCCTCTCAGGATGAAGGAGAAGCATATGTCGATACTTTGGCCACACATGCATCTGAGGATTGTGACTTATTGACTCTGGTGCATCTATTCACATGACCTTGCATCGGGGCTAGTTTTCAAAGTATGAAGAATACGATGGTGGAAAGGTGTACTTGGGTGATGATTCTCACCTAGATATTGTTGGTCGTGGAAGAGTTTTGATTCGATTCCCTAATGGATGAGTAAAGGGAATCAATGGTGTGTTGCATATCCTTGGTTTGACACGAAACCTTCTTTCTGTAAGTAAATTGAATGATGTGGGTGTGCAGGTTGTTTTCTTGAATGGAGGATGCAAGATGACTAGAGAATCTATGGTATTGGCTAAGGGTGTCTAGATTGGCACTCTGTTTCAGCTTGATGCATGCACAGTTTAGTGTAATAGTGCCTCTCTTTCGAAGAAGAAAGCTTCAGAGTCTTCATCCTCACGATTAGAATCAACAATGAAGAAGACTATTGCATCTACTTCTAATGGTCGTGCTTTCTGGGTACCTAAGGGTGCTCATTCTATGGAGATGAACCTTCTAGCTTAGAAGACAATGTTATGGCACCAAAGGCTTGGTCACATTGGTGAAAAGGGTTTGAGGACCCTAAAGAATAAAAATCTTATTGAGGGTATGAATGCTTGTAACCTTGAGTTCAATTTATGTGAACATTGCATTTATGGAAAACAAAACTGTGTTTAGTTTTATTCTAGTTCTCACAAATCTTCTGAGGTGTTGGACTTGATTCATTCTGATGTGTTGGTCTTGTTAATGTTCTTTCGATTTCAAAATCTATTTACTTTATTTCATTCATTGAGGATTACAGTAGAAGGACATGGGTGTATTTCCTTAGAAGTAACTATGAAGTCTTTAATAGATTCAAAGAGTTCAAAGCTCTTGTAGAGAATCAAAAGGATAGAAAGATTAAGTGTTTGAGGATTGACAATTGTAGTGAGTTTTGTTCAACATATTTTGACAAGTTCTATAAAGAACAGGGGATTGAGAGGCACAAGACAACTCCGTATACCCCTCAACAGATTGGAGTTGCAGAGAGAATGAATAGAATGTTGATGGAGAGGGAAAAGAGTATGCTAAGTGGAGCTGGTCTTGAACAAAAGTTCTGGGCTGAAGCTGTTGTTACCGCTCGTTACTTGGTTAACAGGTCTCCTATCAACACTCATTGATAGGACACCTATGGACGTATGGTCTGATAAAAATCCTTCATTAAGACACATTTGAGTATTTGGTTGTGAGGCAAATGCACATGTGCTTAAGGAGAAGAGGTCTAAGTTGGAGAACAAGGCTGTAAAGTGTATCTTCATCAGTTATGGCATCCATGTGAAAGGGTACAAGATTTGTGATCCAGTAGTTGAGAGAGTTCTATATAGCAGATGCATGATCTTCAGAGAGCTCAATCCTTCTTATGTTGTCTTGCAGCTAGAGAAAGAAGAGAAGAAAGATGATGTAGTTCAGCTTCCTTCCACCCCTGAGAAAGTTGAACCAAAAACATCTATTGGACCTGATAATGAAGAGACCTCTAGTAGCTCTGGAAGTTTAGAAGAAGATGAGGAACCTCAACCTCAACCTTTGAGGAGGTCCATGTGGATAAGGCAGTAACCTAATAGGTTTGGTTATTCATTGCATGATTCTAGTTGTATTTTTTCTTGGATTTCTAACACTGATGAGCCTAGAACTATGAAAGAGGCTATGGGTATGAAAGATGCAGGTTCCTGGAAGGAAGCCATGGAAGAGGAGATGGATTCTTTGGAAAAGAGTAATACTTGGGACATGGTGCCTTTGCCTGAAGGATGAAAACCTATTGGATGCAAATGGGTGTTCAAAAAGAAATTCTATGTAGATGGCAGTGTTGAGAAATATAAGGCTAGATTGGTTGCAAAGGGGTATTCTCAGGTGGAGGGAATTGACTATAGTGAGATTTTCTCTCCCATTGCAAAGCTGACATCTATTGGGTTCTTGTTCTCTCTTGTAGCAACGTATGATCTAGAAGTGGAATAGATAGATGTAAAGACATCATTCCTTCATGGTGACTTGGAGGAGGAAATCTATATGTCACAGCCAGAGCACTAAGTGGTGAAAGGTAAAGAAAATCTGGTTTGCAAGTTGAAAAAGTCTTTGTATGGCTTGAAACAATCTCCTAGGATGTGGTACTAGAAGTTTGATGCCTTTGTGTTGAGTATTGGATTTCAGAGATCAAAATCAGATCATTGTGTTTACAACAAGTTTGACATTGATCACATTCTCATTATTGCATTGTATGTCGATGATATGTTACTCATTGGGAATGGTAAAAGTTTGATTACTGATTTGAAGTCTCAGTTTTCAGCGTAGTTTGAGATGAAAAATCTAGGGGCAGCTCGGTACATTCTGGGAATGGAAATTAGAAGAGACAGAGCAAATAGAAAACTTTGGCTAGGCTAGACTAAAGTATGTTAACACTGTGTTGGAGAGATTCAACATGATGGAGCTTGGAGAGTAGATTCTTCCTAGTTTTGGTCTTTTTGAATACCCTTTATCTTGGAGAATGGTCTGGAACTTTCAAAGTTTCCAAAAGTTTCCAAAAGAGCCAAAAATAGCTGAGACTTGCTATTTTTAGTAAGTAATTTGATTGAGCTCGGATTGACCTAAAATTTTTCCTATAAGTTGCAGAACAACTAACTGAACATCTCAGGTGAGTTTCGTCTCAAGATCATATCTGGACCGCGAGATATTAAAGTTTCTATTTTTTGAAACTACCGGAAAAAAGTTTTGAACTCATTTACTAGAATCAAAACTTATCTAAACATCTCAAAAATTATCATAATTGGCGTAACAGGTTATATGGTGATCGATCTCTTCACGTGCTTTTTGACACATCAAATAGTTCATCAATCAGACACCCAGATCAAAAGTTATGGCCTCCAGAAGTTGGACCTTCTATTTTTGGAAAATGCAAAAATGTGTTGGACACATAAAAGAGCTATAAAGGGGAGAGTTACATGTGTTGGTGTGTGGTTTGGCACATCACAAGACATATTTGATTGGAGATAATTTGGGCACCACTTTTGGGTGGTTTTAGCTCATGGTTTTGTAATTACAATTAGTGGTGTACTGTATTGTATCTCCTATATATCAGGAACTTGAGATGGAAGCTACATGTAAGAATCTTATAGATGTCGAATTACCTCTTAGATCTCTCGTTGGATATACTCCTATAAAAGCTTGCTCTGCAAGTATATTCTAATCTTCGTGATTTATGAATAATATATTGGGCAGCTTTGGAGTGTGGGGTTTTTTACCTGAAAGGGTTTTCCTCACATATATCTTATTTTGTGAGTTTTTTGTTTGCATTTGGAAGTTGTTAATATCTTTATGTTAATATGCATCCTAATCTATAACTGTGAAAGTAAAAGTCTTTCCTCAATAGATCAGTGTAGGAAGCGTTTCCGCATACCTTGCTTCATTTCAGTTGGTATCAGAACCTAATCACCTTTGGTTCTAGTTGTTGGGTAGAGGATTTTTTGAGCTGATCTTCATTTGAGTGGGAGCTTGTGAAGAGGATTTTGAAATCTTTATTGCAGATAAGAGATGGCGAGCACATCTGGGAGGTTTGAGATAGAGAAGTTTAATGGGAGTAATTTCAAGTTGTGGAAACTCAAAATGGAGGACATGCTTGTAGATCAAGATTTATGGGAAGCCATATTTGGTACAAAACCAACGGCAATGTCTCAAGAAGACTAGGATCTCAAAGATAAAAAAGTTAAGGGTTTGATAAGACTCTATTTGGCTGATTCAATGCTCCTAAATATCCATGAAGATAAGACTGCAAAGGAACTTTGGAAGAAGCTTGGAGATGTTTATCAAGGTAAATCCCTGGGAAACAAGTTATTCGTGTGAAAGAAATTGTATTCTCTGAGGATGGAAGATGGAGGATCTGTAGCTGATCACCTAAATACATTTAATATGCTTGTTGCCCAGTTGACTTCTGTTGGTGTGAAGATGGAGGAGGATCAATGTATGACATTACTGTGTTCCTTACTAGATTTGTGGGACAACTTGTTATGGCCAGTGGGAGTACCACTACTGCCTTCTATTGAACTACACCAGATAACTGAGAGGGGGGGTGAATCAGTTGTCCTAAAACTTTTAACCAATTTCAATCATCAACTTATCAATTACTTATATTTAGATATAATCATGAAGACATAAAATGAGAAGCTCAACACAAATGCATAATCAACACAAGAGACACCATATTTTTATGTGGAAAAACCTAAAAGGGAAAAACCACGGTGGGTGTTAGCCCACAGAAATATATAAGTTATATCAATACCAAAAATCAAAGGCTAACTGCCTACAGGGCTCACTGCCCAAATTGCTCACTGCAAATAAAGGCTCACTGCCAAAGGGTGGCTCACTGCCAAAAGAAGGCTCACTGCCAAAGGGGTGAAGATAGATAACAACATCTACTTCATGCAAAAGTTTAGTTCCATTGAAGTGCAAACACCTCTACTTTGCTCTGCAACTTTACTTCACCTTATCTTTACATCTTTGCACTTGGATACATTTTCACGATTCAATTACAAGTATTTATACACTACATCAACCTTGTAATGATCATCAAGGTTGGCATTACAATCATCAACCATTAGAACAATCTCCAAGGTTGGCATTACAAACATACATAAAATAGGTCTGGACCTAATACAAATTCAACTAAGAAAAAGATGTAAGAATGTATGCAGATCACACCACTCCTTAGCTGGGACTCAAACACAATCTTCCACCCTACAACACGCTATCACAATGTTCGATGCATCTTCTCAAGTGACGAATTCAACCAGGTCAGCCAAGACTGATGTTAACACAAGTGTCCTCAAGAACACACTTCATGCACAACTTGAATTACACCTTACGGACCAATCTGAATGTAGGAGCATGATCAGGAGACATCCACAAGAACATTATAATCACCAGGAACAATCGCACGATCTCTAACAACTCTATCAACAAGATTCTTTAAATCGAAGCACAAGAACAACACTGCCAACCATTGTCATGAGTAAAAGATAGCTTGTGGACCACCAAATCATGAACCATTAGACTTGAAGGCATTTAACATCAACACTAACTTACTTCTAGAACTGCAAACCAAAATACTTCAATGCGGAGGAATGCGGAACAAAACACTTTCTCCCGATCACCATCAAACACACAGAAAAAGCTGCTTTCACTCTGGTGAACATAACTCTCTCAATTCTTCATATTGGAGGCTCAAACTCAGAATATAACATCTTTAGACAAGCTTCTAAATAACTTCCAATCCGTAGGCAAAGATACTTATTCTATAGAAAATACGGAGCATTCTTCTGGACTGTTCTTCTGCCTGTAATGTACTATTTCTACTGTAACACATTGTTATCACCGGAGGGTCTAATTTTCTCAATATCCTCAACAAAGTAAGAGTACAGTTGACACTAATGGCAACACAGATATGTTGACATCAATGACAACACCGATTAGGCACATACTTGCAACAATCTCCCCCTTTGTCACTGATGGCAACATATGATGTGAAAAACTAAAAAGACCATCAAGACAAGATTCTCCCCCTTTCTCTTTACACAACTGTATTCTTTCTCCCCATAAATTTTTCACATAATTTCTCTCCCCCTTTGACATCAATGGCAAAGGGCACATACTTGCATGCTGCTACTATGATCCATTTACTTTACCAGAAACACTTAGCTACTCCCCATGAGAGGTAGCCTTTAGAACATCAATCTAGATCAAGGAATGACACTTTGAGCTCCACTGGATTGATACATTCCTATGCATCTTAGTTCAGAATAGGAGGGGTAATGACCCCTAACTCCTCTCTGAGATATTCAAAGGTATCTTTGGGCAGAGGATTAGTGAAAATGTCTGCAATCTGATCCTTTGTGGACACATATTCTAACTTTACTTCATTCTCTATCACCTTCTCTCTGAAAAAGTGATACCTTATTGATATGTGATTTATTCTTGAGTGCATCATTGGATTCTTTGAAATGTTTATGGCACTTGTATAGTCACAAAAGATTGCAATTGGATCTTCATACACAACTCTTATATCCTTCAAAGTCTGCTTCATCCATAATACTTGAGTGCAACAACATGCTGTTGTAATATACTTTGCTTCTATAGTTGACAAAGATATTGAATCTTGTTTCTTGCTCAACCACGAGACCAATCTATTACCCAAGATGAAGGCACCTCCACTTGTACTCTTTCTGTCATCAACATCTCTGGCCCAATCTGCATCTATATAAGCACTGAGAGTGAAATCATTGTCTTTTGGATACCATAAGCCATAATCTGGAGTACCTTTCAAATACCTCAGGATTCTCTTAACTGCCATCACATGTATTCTCTTGGATCAGCTTGAAACCTTGCAATAAGAAAAACTGTATGCATAGTATCAAGTCTAGTTTGAGTTAGATAAAGCAATCCTCCAATCATGGATCTATATTTTTTTGATTAGCCTTAGGTGATTCATTATCTTTGCTCAACTTGCAACTAGTCACCATGGGAGTACATACTGGTTTAGAGTCTTCCATCCCAAACTTCTTCAACAACTCTTTCACATACTTAGACTGAGATATGAAGATTCTTTTATTTGATTGATTAATTTGTAGACCCAAAAAGAAATTCATTTCACCAAACATGGACATTTCAAATTCACTTTTCATCT
The DNA here is from genome assembly GCA_027924645.1 of Cunninghamia lanceolata. Taxonomy (NCBI): domain Eukaryota; kingdom Viridiplantae; phylum Streptophyta; class Pinopsida; order Cupressales; family Cupressaceae; genus Cunninghamia; species Cunninghamia lanceolata. Next base: position 4,408,773 of record BSBN01001247.1, on the reverse strand, counting down.
CATTGGCAAACCTTATACACATACCTTCATTTCCTCCAAAGATAATGTCATCAACAAATATCTCAACTATTAAGATTTGATTATCATTTATTTTGAAGTATAGATTGCTATCTGCAGTGCCTTTACTAAATCCCAATTGCAATAAATACTTGTCTAACCTTGCATACCAGGATCTAGGAGCTTGTTTGAGTTCGTACAATGCTTTCTTCAACCTGCATACCATATCACTTTGATTTGATAATTGGAATCCCTCCAGTTGTTCAATGTATACTTCCTCTTCTAATTCACCATTCAGGAAGGCAGATTTCACAACCATTTGATATACTTTAAAATATTTGTGAGCTGCAAATGCCAGAAACATTCTGATTGCTTCAATTTAAGCTACTGGGGCAAATGTTTCTTCAAAATCTATCCCTTCAATTTGAGAATATCCTTTGCATACAAGTCTTGCTTTATTCCTTACAACTTCTCCATTTTCATTCTGCTTTTTCGTGAAGACCCATTAGTTCCAATAACATTTTTATCAGCAGGTCTAGGAATGAATTCCCAAGTTTCATTCTTCTCTATCTACAGTAGTTCTTCCTCCATTGCCTTTTCACAATTTTCATCATTGCATGCTTCCTTCATAGTTTTTGGTTCAATCTTTGAAAGAAAACAATAATTGACTTGTTCCTCTGCAATTCTTCTTCTTGTTAGCACAACTTTGTTTTTGTCACTTATAATCTGATCTTCAGAATGATTAATCCTTACATACCCGGGAGTCTTGACAACACTTTTCAGAGCCTCTTCTTCATGTTGACTGTCTGCTTGCTAATCTTTCTCTTTAATTTCTATAGTCACAAGTTCATCTGGTTCATAACAACTCAGGTCTGATATTCTTTTTTTTCCTTCATCTACCTTCACATTTGCACTCTCAACAATTTTTTTGAGCCTTTTGTTGTAGCACCGATAAGCCTTACTCTTGGTAGAAAATCCAAGAAAGATTCCTTCATCACATCTTGCATCAAACTTCCCTAGATCTTCATCTCTCCTAATATAACATTTGTTTCCAAAGACTTTGAAATATTTTACTGTGGGAATTCTTCCATACCACAATTCATAGGGAGTTTTAGTACCATTACCTTTCACTTGAACTCTATTTTGAATGTAGACAATAGTGTGAATAGCCTCTTTCCAAAAGACTTCCGACAGATCTTCTTCCTTCATCATTTTCCTAGCAGCCTCCTGAACTGTCCTATTCTTCCTTTCCACAAGTCCATTCTGCTAAGGAGTCCTAGGTGCAGACAGTTGTTTCTTTATCCAATGCTTTTCACAAAAAATGTTGAATTTGTTTGATGTGAAATCACCTCCTCTATCTGACCTCAAGCATTTTCTCTTTAAATCTATTTCATTCTCAACCATTGCCTTGAAAGATTTGAACTTCTCTAGGGCTTATGATTTATTTCTTATAAAAGTAACCCAAGTCATTATAGAATAATCAACAATAAGCAACATGAAGTACCTGTCACTTTGTAGACTTCTCACCGTTGTAGGACCACATAGATCTGTATGCACTAGATCCAACAAACTGGTAGAAAATTGATCTTTGCTCTTGAAACTTGTCCTTATCTACTTTCCCAACTGACATTCCTTACAAATTGAGTTGGAGGGTTTCACAAGTTTTGGTAAATCTCTCACAACCTGACTTGAGCTTATCTTTACTAGACTATCAAAGTTTATATGACACATCCTTCTATGCCACAACCAACTTTCATCTACTTGAGCCAATAAACAATAATCATTAGTTCCTTTCGATTGATAGATGTTACCTTTTGTCTTCTTACTGATATCAATCATAGATCCGGAGCTTTCCATGATCTTGCACCCATTGTGTTTGAATCTTAAATCATACCCTTTCTCACACATCTGACCAACACTCAAAAGATTATGCTTCAAACCCTTCACATACAGAACATTGTCAGTATTATGCTTTCCATCAAATGAAATAGATCATTTTCCACAAATCTTACCAGCTGCATTATCTCCAAACCTAACCAGTCCTCCATCATACTTTTCCAAACTTACAAACTTACTTTTGTCACCAGTCATATGATGTGAGCATCCATTATCAATAATCCATTTGTCCTTATCTTTCTCAACCTAAACAACCAAGGCACTTTCTTCTACTGGTTTTTCATCCTTCACACAACTAGTAGAATTAGTAGACACAAGATCTTCTTTAATAGCAATAAACATACATTCATTTGCACTAGTACTAGCATCATCAGATTCATCATCGGTCACACCTTCATCATCAAAATCTCTGACATAGTAGCATTTCTTTGGAACTCTAGGTCTGCTCTCATATCTCTTCTTATTTCTTTCAATTCTTTTAGGACATCTGGAAGCATAATAACCTACCTTACCACAAGAGAAACATTTGAAAGGTAGTTTACCTTTGAACTTACCAGAACCTCTTTGCATCCTGTCAACAAAATTAGCTTCAATTTCATCAAAGTCATCATCCACTTTATATTTCTCAGCTCTGGAAATCTTTTTTAGAAGTACTGGCTTTGAAAGCTGATTCAACGTCTTTTGGAAGAGCATCACCAAATTCTCTCATCTCAAAGGCTATAAGATTTCCAAGTAATTGATCTCTGTCAATAGTTTTCGCATTCATAAATTCTTCAATAGAAGACACCTTGTAACTATAGGATTTTGGTAGTGATCTGAGAATTTTCATCACAACTTCCTTATGAGTGAGATTTCCTCCCATACCTTTTATTCCAATGACAAGTTCATCAACTCTCTGCATAAAGGCTGTTATGTTTTCAGCTTCATTCATCTTCAAACCTTCATATCTTACTTTCAGGCTCTGTAGCTTGGCTTCTCAAATAGAATCATCTCCTTCATACAAAATTTTCAGCTTCTCCCATTCTTCATTTACAGATTCAAGGTCCACAACTTTTGTCAACACTGAGTCACTTAGGGAACTTAACAGAGCATCCTTTGCTTTGACATCCAACTCATATTATTTGATATCATCTTCAGTTGTCAAACCACCTTCAGGCATGACAAATTGTGATAGTGTAGCTAGCCATACTTTATAACCAAGACAGAGAAGATGGATTTTCATTCGTGCCTTCCAAAGAGTATAATTTGTTCCATCAAAATGTGGAGATTCCTTTAGAGGAACTTGGATCTGATACCAATTGTTGGACTACACCGGACAACTAAGAGGGGGGGTGAATCAGTTGTCCTAAAACTTTTAACCAATTTCAATCATCAACTTATCAATTACTTATATTTAGATATAACATTGAAAACATAAAATGAGAAGCTCAACACAAATGCATAATCAACATAGCAGACACTAGATTTTTACATGGAAAACCCTAAAAGGGAAAAACCACGGTGGGTGTTAGCTCACATAAATATATAAGTTATATTAATACCAAAAATCAGAGGCTCACTGCCCAAATTGCTCACTGCAAAGAAAGGCTCACTACCTATGGATGGCTCTCTGCCAAAGGGTGGCTTATTGCCAAAAGAAGGTTCACTACCAAAGGGGTGAACTGAGATAACAACGTCTACTTCATGCCAAAGTTTAGTTCCATTGAAGCGCAAACACCTCTGCTCTGCTCTGCAACTTTACTTCACCTTATTTTCGCATCTTTGCACTTGGATACATTTTCACGATTCAATTACAAGTATTTATACAATACATCAACCTTGGAATGATCATCAAGGTCGACATTACAATCATCAACCGTTGGAACAATGTCCAAGGTTGGCATTACAAACATACATAAAATAGGTCTAGACCTAATACAAATTTTGCTAAGAAAAAGATGTAAGAATGTATGCGGATCATGCCCTTCCTTGGATGGGACTCAAACACAATCTTCCATGCTGCAACATGCTATCACAATCTTCGATGCATCTTTGCAAGTGATGAATTCAACCAGGTTGGCCAAGACTGATGTTAACACAAGTGTCCTCAAGAACACACTTCATGCACAACCTAAATTACACCTTGTGGACCGATCTGAATGTAGGAGCCTCATTAGGAGACATCCACAAGCACATTATAATCACCAAGAACAACCACACGATCCCTAACAACTCTATCAACAAGATTCTTCAAACTGGAGCACAAGAACAACACTGCCAGCCACTGTCATGAGTAAAAGATAGCTTGCGGACCATCAAATCATGAACAATTACACTTGAAGGCATTTAACATCAACACAGACTTACTTCCAAAACTGTAGACCAAAATACTTCAATGCAGAGGAATGCAGAGAAAAACACTTTCTCCCTATCACCATCAAACACACAGAAAAAGCTGCTTTCACTTTGGTGAACATAACTCTCTCAATTCTTCATACCAGAGGCTCAAACTCAGAATATAACATCTTTAGACAAGCTTCTAAATGACTTCCAATCTGCAAGCAAAGATAATTATCCTACAGAAAATGCAGAGCATTCTTCTGGACTATTCTTCTGCCTGTAATGTACTGTTTCTACTACAACACATTGTTATCACCGAAGGGGCTAATTTTATCAATATCCTCAACAAAGTAAGAGCACAATTGACACTAATGGCAACACAGATATGTTGATATCAATGACAACAATTAGACACATACTTGCAAAACCTTCAAGATGGATGAAGTGGTTTCTTCGTTGTTGTCTTAAGAGATGCAGAGAAAGTCTTCCGAATCAGCTAAGGAGGCTCTTGTGGTTCATGGTAGATCTAAAGAGAAGGGAAAGAAAAAGGATAAGAAGAAGGAAGAAAAAGGAAGATCAAAATCCCATGGGAGATCTAAGTCTCCTAGAAAGTCCAAGGCCTTGTCTTGGAACTACGACAAACCTGGTCACTTCTGCAAGGAGTGCAAGGAGGAGAAAAAGAAATAGAAGAAGAATTATGATTTAAATTTTGACAAGTCCTCTCAGGATGAAGGAGAAGCATTTGTCGCTGCCTTGGCAATGCATGCATCTAAGGATGTGTGGCTTATTGACTCTGGTGCATCTTTTCACATGACCTCACATCAGGGCTATTTTTTAAAGTATGAAGAATACGATGGTGGAAAGGTGTACTTGGGTGATGATTCTCACCTGGATATTGTTGGCCATGGAAGAGTCTTGATTAGATTACCTGATGTATGAGTAAAGGGAATCAAAGGTGTGTTGCATATCCTTGGTTTGACACAGAACCTTCTTTCTGTAAGTAAATTGAATGATGTGGTTGTGCATGTTATTTTCTTGAATGGAGGATGCAAGATGACTAGAGGATCTACATGGTGTTGGTTAAGGGTGTTTGGATTGGTACTCTATTTTAGCTTGATGCATACGTATTTTAGTGCAATAGTGCTTTTGTTTTGAAGAAGAGAGCTTCAGAGTCTTCATCCTCACCATTGGAATCAACAGCGAAGAAGACTGTTGCATCTACTTCCGATGGTCATGCTTTCTGGGTACCTAAGGGTGCTCATTCTATGGAGACGAAACTTCTAGCTAAGAAGACAATGTTATGGCACCAAAGGCTTGGCCACATTGGTGAAAAGGGTTTAAGGACCCTAAAGAATAAGAATCTTGTTGAGGGTATGAATGATTGTAACCTTGAGTTTGATTTATGTGAACATTGCATTTATGGAAAACAAAACCATGTTCAGTTTTATTCTAGTTATCACAAATCTTCTGAGGTGTTGGACTTGATTCATTCTGATGTGTTTGGTCATGTTAATGTTCCTTCAATTTCAAAATCTATTTACTTTGTTTCATTTATTGACGATTACAGTAGAAGGACATAGGTGTATTCCTTAGAAGTAAATGTGAAGTCTTTAATAGATTCAAAGAGTTCAAAGTCTTGTAGAGAATCAAAAGGATATAAAGATTAAGTGTTTAAGGACTGACAATAGTAGTGAGTTCTGTTCAACAGATTTTCACAAGTTTTGTAAAGAACAGGGGATTGAGAGGTACAAGACAACTCCGTATACCCCTCAATAGAATGGAGTTACAGAGAGGATGAATAGAACATTGATGGAGAGGGAAAGGAGTATGCTAAGTGGAGCTGGTCTTGAACAAAAGTTCTGGGTTGAAGTTGTTGCTACTGCTTGTTACCTGGTTAACAGGTCTCGTAAATCAACACTCGTTGATAAGACACCTATGGAGGCATGGTCTCGTAAAAAGCCTTCATTAAGACACATTCAAGTATTTGGTTGTGAGGAAAATGCACATGTGCCTAAGGAGAAGAGGTCTAAGTTAGAGAACAAGGCTGTAAAGTGTATCTTCATCGAGTTATGGCATCACTGTGAAAGGGTACAAGCTTTGGGATCCAGTAGCTGAGCGAGTTATGTATAGCAGAAGCTTGATCTTTAGAGAGCTCAATCCTTCTTTTGTTGTCTTGCAGCCAGAGAAAGAAGAGAAGAAAGATGATGTGGTTAAGCTTCCTTCCACCCCTGAGAAAGTTGAACCAAAAATATCAATTGGACCTAATAATGAAGAGAGCTCTAGTAGCTTTGAAAGTGTAGAAGAAGATGAAGAACCTCAACTTCAACCTTTGAGGAGGTTCACGTGGATAAGGTAACAACCTGATAGGTTTGGTTTTTCATTGCACGATTCCAGTTGTATTTTTGCTTTGATTTCTAACACTAATGAGCCTAGAACTATGAAAGAGGCTATGGGTATGAAAGATGCAGGTTCTTGGAAGGAGGCCATGGAAGAGGAGATGGCTTCTTTGGAAAAGAATAATTCTTGGGACTTGGTGCCTTTTCCTGAAGGACAAAAACCTATTAGATGCAAATGGGTATTCAAAAAGAAATTTGGTGTAGATGGCAGTGTTGAGAAATATAAGGCTAGATTGGTTGCGAAGGCATATTCTCAAGTGGAGGGAATTGACTATGGTGAGATTTTCTCTCCCATTGCAAAGATGACATCTATTCGTTTCTTCTTATCTCTTGCAACAACGTATGATCTAGAAGTGGAACAGATGGATGTGAAGACAACATTCCTTCATGGTGACTTGGAGGAGGAAATCTATATGCCACAACTAGAGCACTACGTGGTGAAAGGTAAAGAAAATATGGTTTGCAAGTTGAATAAGTCTTTGTATGGTTTGAAACAGTCTCCTAGGATGTGGTACCAGAAGTTTGATGCCTTTGTGTTGAGTATTGTATTTCAGAGATCAAAATTAGATAATTGTGTTTACTACAAGTTTGACAATGATCGCATTCTTATTATTGCATTGTATATTGATGATATGTTAGTCATTGGGAATGGTAAAAGTTTGATTTCTGATTTGAAGTCTCAGTTGTCAGCACACTTTGAGATGAAAAATCTAGAGGCAACTTGGTACATTCTGGGAATGGAAATCAGAAGAGACAAAGCAAACATAAAACTTTGGTTTGGCCAGAGTAAGTATATTAACACTGTGTTGGAGAGATTTAGCATGATGGATTGCAGACCTTTGACTATTCTTATTACAATGGGGACAAAGTTATCTATTGAAGATTGTCCAAAGTCTCCTTCTAAGACAGAGGATATAATTAGAGTTCCTTATGCTAGTGTGGTTGGCAATTTGATGTATGTGATGGTCTGCACAAGACCAGACATTACCCAAGCAGTGGGAGTCCTTAGTCGATTTATGGCTAATCCTGGATGGGTACATTGAGATGCAGTGAAGAGAGTGTTCAGATATTTATGGGGTACTTCTAAGTATTCCTTATGTTATCATGGTTATCCTACAGGACCTCGGCATTTACTTTTTATTCATGTATTTGTGGATTCAAATTGGGCAGGTGACATTGACAGCAGGAGATCCACTAGTGCTTATGTGTTCACTATGTTTGGTGGTGCTATTAGTTGTATGAGTAAGTGGCAACCTATGGTCGCTTTGTCCACTACTGAAGCTGAGTACATGGTAGCAACTCATGCTTGTAAAGAAGCCATTTGGCTTAAGAGATTATGTTATGATGTTGGGTTTGATGCAGGGAAGATTACTATTTGTTGTGACAGTCAGAGTGCCATATGTTTGGCAAAGAATCCTATTTTCCACGCAAGGACTAAGCATATTGATGTCCAGTACCATTTTGTTCATGACATGGTAGAGGATGGGAAGGTAAACTTGGAAAAAGTTGAAACTTTGATGAATGTTGTAGATTCCTTGACAAAACTTGTGAGCACAAAGAAGTTCAAAGGGTGTTAAGAGTCTATGGGCCTCACATCCCCTAGCAATTAAATCACAGTGTTGATACTCCCTATGATCTTGCAAGGTGTTCGACAAGTGGGAGAATGTTAGGAAAAGTGTCTCAACCTTGCAACCTCAAAAGGTTACTATTCTTCCCAGTTTTGGTCTTTTTGAATACCCTTTATCTTGGAGAATGGTCTGGAACTTTCAAAGTTTTCAAAAGTTTCCAAAAGGGCTAAAAATAGTGAGACTTACTATTTTTAGTAAGTCCTTCGATTGAGCTCAGATTGAGCTGAAATTTTTCCTAGAAGGTGCGGAATAGCTAAGTGAACATCTCGGGTGAGTTTTGTCTCAAGATCATAACTGGATCATGAGATATTAAAGTTTCTATTTTTTGAAACCGCTAGAAAAAGTTTTGAACTCAATTACCAGAATTGAAACTTCTCTAAACATCCCAAAAATTATCATAACCAGCATAGCGGGTTATAGGGTGATAGATCTCTTCATTAGATTTCTGACACATCAAACAGTTCGTCAATCGAACACCTGGATCAAAAGTTATGGCCTCCAGAAGTTGGACCTTCTATTTTTGGGAAGTGTAAAATGTGTTGGACACATAAAAGAGCTATAAAGGGGAGAGTTGAACATGTTGGTGTGTGGTTTGGTACGTCACAAGGCATATTTGATTGGAGATAATATGGGCACCACTTTATGGGTGGTTTTGGCTCATGGTTTTGTAATTACTGGTAACGGTTTACTGTATTGCATCTCCTATATATCAGGAGCTAGAGATGGAGGTTGTGTGTAAGAATCTTATAGATGTCAAATTACCTCCTAGATCTATGGTTGCATATACTTCTATAAAAGCTTGCTCTGCAAGTATATTGTAATCTTCGTGATTCCTGGATAATATATTGGGTGGCTTTGGATATGGGGTTTTTTACCTGAAAGTGTTTTCCCCACGTATATCTTGTGTTATGAGTTTTGTGTTTGCATTTGGAAGTTGTTATTATCTTTCTGTTAATCTGCATCTTAATCTGTAACTGTAAAAGTAAAAATTTGCATAAGTCTTTCCTTAGTAGATCAGTGTAGGAAGCGTTTCCGCATACCTTGCTTCCTTTCATAAAATGGGCACAATGGGAATAGAATTTTGTAGGTGCCAACAGAGATGACATCAATGAAGACTTGTAGAACAAGAAGGCGAGGCATCCATATCTATGGAGGATTTCAAAACTCAAGTTGGAGGCTTCAACCTTTCTCCTCATTGTACAAAAAGGTTCACAAACCCTAGGAAGAGCAAGATAGACTCAAGATCTTGATGCCTAATTTTCACAACATATCTCCATGATAGCAAAGATCAAATTTTTCAATGAGCTTCAACACTTTGCAAACCTTCAATAGGACTTGTAGCAAAATTTTAGTGTAGTAAGCTTGCATGAGAGTTGTCTGTGATAAAATGATTTTTAATTCTCATTAAATACCTCACCTTAGGAGGGAAATGGATCAAAATAAAATGCCAACATCGCACGAAAATGAAAATTTGAATTTGGAATCCTAAAGTACACAACAAAATATGATACCAAAATAAAACTTGGAATCTAGAGATTTAGAGAAAGACTAGGGCGTGAGTGCCCATGTCTAGCCCCCAAATTTTACTTGAAATTAGGCTTAAGGGTGTCCAAAATGTGTAGAACCCAAAGTCTCTTTCCGGGTTTTGTCAATAATTACTCCAAAATGTGACATTTCCTCGATAAGGTAGTTGTCAATCAGGGTTTAGATAGGTCCAATAAAGAAAGGGGTTAAGGGACACTGAAAGGTAGGAGCTAATCTTAGTGAAATTGTGCTAATCCAAGCAGGAGCACAATTTATGACATAACATGTGGAAAGAGTTTCGCTAGCAATGCCTCGTCAAAGAAGAAATCACTACACATTACTGTGAATGCTTCCACATGATTGTTAGGATCACCTTTGCCACTATACTTTTCAAAGTGGGGAGTCTCAAATTTGTTGGGAATTTGAGCTCTTAAGATTGTGTAAGATAAAGGACTATGAGCATGATATGTTGGTATATTGGGTTGGGATGAAGCATTGGTTATATTCGCTACTTTTTGCTACAAGGATGTCATACTTTGCAAAAGTCGGTTTAGAATTGCATCATTAGATGACATGGTTTGTGTTTTAGAGACAAGGGTATTTAATGGTGCAGTCATGAAAGTGAGGGGTAGGGAATAGTTATTCATGGATATGGACACACAGGGTGATGAGTTTTGGTAATTATAATGTATGGCTTTGTAAAGTTGTGAATTGTTTCCATTAGATGTTCCCATACAAGTGGTGGCATTACTACAAGCTTGTGTATTGGTAGTGAGAATTGGTGATGTAAAGTGGATATTCTCATAGTCGGGATGGGTGCCGATACTTGTGACCCTATTTGATTTAGTGATGACACATTTTTTATGATATTCGCACAGCTAGCCGCTGACATAATGTTGTTATCCACTATATGGGATATTCCACAGAACATGTCAACACCTTCTTGTCCTTCTTGTAATAATCTTCTTATACCTTCAACAAGAGGTACCACTTCTTGAGCTAGATGTTCAGCTCCCACAAATTCTTGAAAATCAGCTAGTTCTTTGTCTAGTTTCTTGATATGAGCTTCAGGTACATGTGCAACTATGTCAATTATGTCTTGAGAATCATGAAATGTTATCTCTTTCGACATATTGGCATTGGTGATATTTTGTAGAGATGTTCATTCACCTTTTGTAAAATACTTGAGAAGTTGAGTTTTTGATGTTTTTACATCGTTGCTATTGAAAGCACTAGAACCCATCAATCTACAACTTCTTCTTACCAAGGTGTTGGTGTTTGGCCAGAAGGTTACAAAACTAATACAAAATTTTCTAATGCTCAATGCACTAACTAAGGAGACCATCAGTGAGATTATGAATATTAAGCTAGTTATGCAAGCTTTTTCAAGACCCAAATATGCACTTTTTCCAAAATTATGCAAGACTTTCAAATGAATAATAGAAATATGCAATAAATCAATGCAAGACCTGATTTGAACAGTCAGTAAGGTGCAAATTCTTGTATGAAAAAGGAGAATGATGATAACTAGAATATGAACTAGATAAAACCCTTTTCCATATAAGATTCAAGGATGAGGCAGAGCCAAATCACTACCAAATGAAGGACTTAATTGCTGACCTTGGGAGTCCTGTATGCTATAGATGGATTGTTGCAAATATGTGCCTAAAGTGGTGTTGTCATTGATGTCAACATATCCTTGCTGCCATTGGTGTCAACTATATCCTATACTGTTGTTTGTATAGAGGACCGGATTGTTGAGGATATTGAGAAAATTATAGACAATCAATACATGTGGATCATACAGTTATGTAGAGGATTGTAAGAGGCTGCTCCAGTTAAGAATTGGGAGGTTCGCATAAAGTTTTGGTGAAGTTATGGACTTCTGAGTAGAACAAGCTCGTGCAGTTGTTTAGTGTTGACAGAGTGGCAAGAAGCGGGTCCAGATTAATCCAGTATTAGCACTCTATGATTTGCAGATCTAGAGGCATGTCTGGAATGATGGTGTGTTCCCTCAACTAGAGTGGTTCATGGTTTGGAGGTCCGCAAGCAATATTTCTAGTTTGATAGTCATGGCAGATAGTGTTCTTGAGGTTCCAGATGAAGGTGTAAGAGATTTTGGTGATATGAAGGAGTGCAGTTGTTTCTGTTGAATTCATTATGCTTGTGGAGGTCTCTAGATCGTGTGGCTACTGTGTTGAAGGTCCACATTGAAGGTTGAACCTATTGTTGAAGATTTCCCCTTGAGGTTGCTGTTCTTCCATGTTCTTGGCTGACCAGATGGCTTTAACATGCTGCGGATGATCTAAGTTATATGTTGTGAAGCATGGTGAGTTAATAGAGGAAGATTCAAGTCTCAATTATGTTTTGGCTGATAGTGTGTAGATCCGAGTTGAGATTAGCTGACCTTTTTGATCATTCCAAGGTTGATGAAGTGTATAAATACTTGTCGAGGAATTGTCGAAAGGTATCCTTGTACAAATGAGTTAAATCAAAAGAAAGGATCAAAAGCAGAGTAGAGTAGAAGAGGACCAAAGGAAGAATAAAGTAAAGAGTCAGTAAAGAAGAATCTAAAGATAGGAGCAAAATTTCTTGAGCCTTCAAAGGGATTGATTCAGGCATGAAATAGATGCTATTTCTGAGTTCATTATCCCTGTGTAAATCATAATTTCTTATAGGCAGTGAGCCTCCTCTTGAGCAGTGAGCTCTGGGCAGTGAGCCCGAAGGCATGTGCCTTCTATTTTCTTAAGTACTTTTAATAGGGTACACATTTTTGTGGGTTAACACCCACCGTGGTTTTTCCCTTAACCAAGTTTTCCCTGTCAAAATTCTGGTGTTATGTGTTCACACTGTTTCTGCTTATGTGTTGATTAATGCTTTAATGTTATCATCTTTAATATGGTTGTAGCAAAGTTTCAAAAAGATAAAATATAGTGACAACTGATTCACCCCCCTCTCAGTTGTCCAGACTATTTCTAACAATTGGTATTAGAGCCAAGTTCCTCTAAAAAGGGAGCTTAACCGCTTGAGGAAGATCCAGGATGTCGACTTACAAGAAGGATAGTCCAAGATTCGATGGAACAAATTATACTATGTGGAAGAGTCGCATGGAATGCCATTTACAGTGCATGGGTGATGTCTATTGGTCAATAATCAAAGATAAGTATGAACCTTTAGAGAAAGGTGCCTCAACTCTAGATGAACTCAAGGATACTGAAAACAATCTTCAAGCTAAAGAAGCTTTATTGAATGCCCTGACTGATTCAGAAATGACAAATGTTTTTGGACTAAAAACTGCTCATGAAATCTGGAAGAAGTTGGAGAATATATATGAAGGAGATAAATATGTCAAATGTGCCAAACTACAAAGTCTGAGAGGAAAGTTTGAAAATCTAAGGATGAGCGATGATGAAAACATCACAATCTACATGCAAAATATAAATGAACTTGTATGTGGGATTAGGTGTGCCAGTAGAATTTTGGAAGAATCAAAGATTGTGGCAAAAGTGCTTAGATCTTTGCCCAATTCATATAAACATAAGGTTGCTGCTATAGAAGAGATCATAACTGTTGAAAATGTTACAAGAGAACACTTGATTGGCAAAATTTTAGCTTTTGAATTAAGTGAATTTGGTGACTCTCTTCCCAAGTTTGAATCAACATTCAAAGCCAGTGTGCATGGAAAGCAAAGATATGATCTAGGTGAAGGTTCTTCAAGAAATTCAAGCAGATTTATCAAAACAAGGAAGGATCTTGAAGATGATGAAAATGAGACTGCAAATCTTGAAGCTCTTATTGCCAAACGGATGCCAAGAGGATCTGGTAAGTATGAAGGGAACTTGCCACTCAAATGTTTTGCCTATAATAAAATTGGTCATTTTTCTTCAAGGTGTCCAGAGAGGTTTTTAAAACCAAATCCTAATAGATACATAAATCAGAAAAATTGCTACTATGTCCAAGAAGCTGGAGAAGAAGGAGTCACAGATGATGAATCTGATCATGGTGAAAATGATTGGGTGTTCATTGCTATTAAAGAAGAAGATCCAATATCTACTGAATCTACTAGCTGTACAAATGTGGAAAGTGCCTTGGCTGCTCAGGTTGTTGAAAAGGATGAATGGGTGATTGATAGTGGATGCTCTCATCAAATGACTGGTGACAAGAGCAAGTTTGTGAGTTTTGAAAATTATGAAGGAGGATTTGTGAAATTTGGAGACAACTCAGCTGGTAGAATTTGTGGCAGAGGATCCATCTCTTTTGATGGTAAGAACAACACCAATGATGTTCTGTATGTGGAAGGACTGAAACACAATCTTCTTAGTGTTGGACAGTTGGTTGATAAGGGTTATGATCTCCGGTTCAAGGATGGAAAGTGCAGAATCTTGGAAAGCTCCAGAATTAAAATTGCATCCGGTACTCAAACCAAAGGTAACATATTTCATTTAAGAAGTTCAGGCAAGAGTTGCTTGATTTCTCAAACAAATCAAAGTTGGCTATGGCATAGGAGGATGTGTCATGTGAATATTGATAACATTGTCAAAATAAGTTCCACTCAAGCTATAAGATATCTTTCAAGACTTGTGAAACCGAATAACATGTGTAGAGAATGTCAATTGGGTAAACAAAGAAAAATTTATTTCAAAAGTAAGGAACAAGGTTCAAGTGAGAGATTGGAACTGGTACATATTGATCTCTGTGGTCTTGCCAGAATTAGGAGTGTGCAAGGAGACATATATTTCATGTTGCTGATTGATGATTACTCCCAGATGATGTGGGTAACTTTCCTAAAAGAAAAATTAGAAGCTCTTGATAAGTTTAAGGTGTTCAAGATGATGGTTGAGAATGAGATTGGTGGTAAATTGAAGTGTTTGAGATCTGACAGAGGTGGAGAATTCACTTCTGATGAGTTTGATACTTTCTGTGAAAAGCATGGAATAAAAAGACAATTATCAGCTCCTAGGACTCCTCACCAAAATGGAGTTGTAGAAAGAAAGAACCGGACAATTCAAGAAGCTGCCAGGACCATGATGATGGAAACAAATGTTCCTTAAGTTTTTTGGAGGGACGCTGTGAGTACTACTGTCTACACTCTTGACTGGGTGCAGATCAAAAGAAATTCTGGTAAGACTCCTTATGAACTATGGTTTGGTCATCCTCCTACTATGAGATACTTTAGAGTTTTTGGTAGTAAATGTTATATCAAAAGAGATGAGGATTTAAGCAAGTTTTAAGCAAGAAGTGATGAAGGAATAATTTTGGGACACTCAACTCAAAGCAAGGCCTACCAGTGCTTCAACAAAAGACTAAAAAAGATTGTTGAAAGTGCTAATGTTAAAGTTGATGAAAGCAAAGAAGGACACTCCAGGTATTGTGGATATGATTTAGATGATCAAGATGAAAGTCAAAATCAAGAAAGACAAGTTCAAATCTAGAACTAGATTTAGATTGATCCAGTAACTCTAGTAACTCAAGAGATTAGTACAGAAGATGAAGAACAAGTTCAAGAAGTAGAAGTTCAAATAATTCCCAAAACTCCAGGTATGTAAGAATGAATCATCCTAAAGATCAAATCATAGGAGATAAAAATAGAGGTGTTTGGACTAGGAGAAAAGTTACTGAAGATCAAGAAGAGATTTGTTTGATTTCAAAGATTGAACCTAAATCAGTAAATGAAGCTTGCAATGATGAAAATTGGGTGAAGGCAATGGAAGAAGAATTGTTGCAAATTGAAAATAATCACACTTGGGATCTTATTCCTAGACTCGAGGACAAAAATGTGATTGGAATTAAATGGGTCTTCTAGAATGAGCTGAATGAAGAAGGTGAGGTTGTAAGAAACAAGGCAAGGTTGGTATGTAAAGGCTACTCTCAAGTGGAAGGAATTGATTTTGAAGAAACTTTTGCTCCAGTGGCAAGGATAGAGGTAGTCATATTATTTCTTGCCTTTGCCGCTTTCAAAGATTTTAAAGTTTATTAGATGGATGTCAAATCAACATTTCTAAATGGACATTTGGAGGAAGAAGTCTACATTGAACAATCAGAAGGGTTTCAGTTGTCTGATTAGGGAGATATGGTTTGTAGATTGAGAAAAGCCTTGTATGGTCTCAAGCTGATCCAAAAGAATCCCATGTTATGGTAGTCAAAAGAATTTTTATGTATCTCAAAGGGATAATTGATTATGGATTGTGGTATCCAAAAGATAATGAATTCACTCTTCATGCATATACAGATGTTGATTGGGCAGGAGATGTTGATGACATGAAAAGTACTAGTGGTGGTGCATTCTTCTTGGGAAGAAGATTGGTATCTTGGACGAGTAAAAAGCAAGAGGCAATTTCTCTGTCCACGGCAGAGGCAGAGTACATAGCAGCGGCAAATAATTGTTCTCAAGTCCTATGGATGAAGCAAATGCTAAAGGATATCAGAGTTGTGTTTGAGAAGCCAGTCACAATTTTCTATGACAATTCAAGTGCTATAAGTATCTCTAAGAATCTGGTGTTGCATTCCAAGACAAAGCATATATCCATCAAGTTTCATTTCTTGAGAGAGAAGGTAAATGAGAATGAAGTCAAGTTGGAGTTTGTGTCTTCAAAGGATCAGATTGCGGATATTTTTACTAAGCCTCTTCCCAAGGATACTTTTGAGTATCTCAGAGAGAAGTTAGCGGTTACTACGCCTCCTAATCAGAACTAAGATGCACTAAAGTGCATCAGTCCGGAGGAATTCACATTCATATCCTGTGATCCGAATTGATTTTAAGGAAGTACTACTCAAAGAGGGAGTAGTCAGTATGCAAATTTTGGGATTAGTCTGAAGCAAAAGGAAGAAAAGATAGAAAATATGTGCCCTTTGCCATTGATGTCAAAGGGGGAGAGAAGTCATGTGAAAAACTAGTTAATGGTGTAAGGGGAGCTGTAAAGGAAGAAATTGCAGAAGTCAGAAAGGAAAGGGGGAGAAGTTTCTGTCTTGATGGTTGAATTCTGTTTTTCACATCATATGTTGCCATCAATGACAAAGGGGGAGATTGTTGTAAATATGTGCCTAAAGTGGTGTTGTCATTGATGTCAACATATCCTTGTTGCCATTGGTGTCAACTGTATCCTATACTGCTATCTGCATAGAGGACTAGATTGTTGAGGATATTGAGAAAATTATAGACAATCAATACATACGGATCATACAGATGTGTAGAGGATTGTAAGAGGCTGCTCTAGTTAAGAATTGGGAGGTCCGCATAACATTTTTGTGAAGTATGGACTTCTGAGTAGAACAAGCTCATGCAGTTGTTCAGTGTTGACAGAGTGGCAGAAGTGGGTCCGGATTGATTTGGTATTAGCACTCTATCATCTGTGGATCTAGAGGCATGTTTGGAATGATGGTGTGTTCCCTCAACTAGAGTGGTTCGTGGTTTGGAGGTCCGAAAGCAATCTTTCTAGCTTGATAGTCATGGCAGATAGTGTTCTTGAGGTTTCAGATGAAGGTGTAAGAGATTCTGGTGATATGAAGGAGTGTGGTTGTTTTTGTTGAATTCATTGTGCTTATGGAGGTCCCTGGATCGTGTGACTACTGTGTTGAAGGTCCGTATTGAAGGTTGAACCTGTTGTTGAAGATTTCCCCCTGAGGTTGCTGTTCTTGCATGTTCTTGGCCGACCAGATGACTTTAACATGCTGCGGATGATCTAAGGCATATGTTGTGAAGCATGATGAGTTAATAGAGGAAGATTCAAGTCTCAGTTATGTTTTGGCTAACAGTGTGTAGATCCGCATTGAGACTAGCCGACCTTGTTGATCATTCCAAGGTTGATGAAGTGTATAAATACTTGTTGAGGAATTGTCGAAAGTTATCCTTGTACAAATGAGTTAAATCAAAAGAAAGGATCAAAAGCAGAGCAGAGTAGAAGAGGAGCAAAGGAAGAATAAAGTAAAGAGTCAGTAAAGAAGAATCTAAAGATAGGAGTAGAAGTTCTTGAGCCTTCAAAGGGACTGATTCAAGCATGAAATAGATGCTATTTTTGAGTTCATTATCCTTGTGTAAATCATAATTTATTGTAGGCAGTGAGCCTCCTCTTGAGCAGTGAGCTCTGGGCAGTGAGCCCCAAGGCATGGGCCTTCTATTTTCTTAAGTACTTTTAATAGGGTACACATTTTTGTAGGTTAACACCCACCGTGGTTTTTCCCTTAACCAGGTTTTCAATGTCAAAATTCTGGTGTTATGTGTTCATACTGTTTCTACTTATGTGTTGATTAATGCTTTAATGTTATCATCTTTAATATGGTTGTAGAGAAGTTTCAAAAAGATAAAATATAGTGACAACTGATTCACCCGCCCTCTTAGTTGTCTAGACTATTTCTAACATGGATAAGATTTAACTTAGTCTTTTTCTCAAACCCTTGGTTAACAATGCATGAAAACCCTAGTTTTACAAGGATTCACTTATAACAAAGAAAATACGCCAGAAACCCAGAAATTGATTGCACAGAGATAATAAAGAGAATGATACAACCTATCTCTAGAAAGTAGAGGTGTCAGAGGACCTTGGTGGTACCGCCCAGGTCTTGATTGAAAGAATTAGCTGAAGGTGTGAATTGGAAAGTTGTCCCAAATGCTGTCCTAATGCCAGATCCAGACCCATAAAAGGTAGAAGGACTAGGGAGGTTCCACCTAGGTCCTTGATGATGGAATATCCCAAAACTATCTTCAGATCTCGAAACCCTGTTTTGCCCTCAGTCTTCCTGTAGCTTTCTATTTTCCAGATCTTGCTCCTATAACTTGCACACAACAAGATAAAAAGGGGTTTGGGGGTTATGGTGTTTAGGGATTTACCTCAGTCAAATCTTGGGATAGCATTCAAGCTTCCCAACACTGTTGATTGATAAAGAGTGCATGCCCTCATGGGGGTAGAGGCTTAAATAATAATAATATGATGATTCAAATGATGAGAAATAAACAATGATATCACCTATGTGATGAACCCTTAGAATGATGAAGGTTCTTCAACGCCTAAGGAAGGATACATGATAGCTCCATATCTGCAACAACACACAATAACAATACACAAATTTGCTCTAGGATCACAATGACTGCTCTTGATGCTCTTTGCTTCAAGGTGTTAAGTTTTCTATCTCCATCTAGGTTAATAATGAACTCAAAACCACACTTATATATGCTTTCCTGCTTACAATCGATAATTCAAACCAAAAGATCTGACAAGGAGAAACCTCTAAAGAGGTGTAAAGTTGACATGCATTTGAATTTGCCACAACCAAAAGGGAGGGACCTGGGCAGTACTGCCTAGGTCCTTTAGCCTCCATTAGGTTTGGGATAAGTTAAATCAAGTGGCCCACATTCCAATTCCAGCTTGGTGTTGGGCAATTTTGCACCAGGAGAAACATTTTGAGGATATAATGCAATCAAGAGACCTAGGAGCTAAACAAGGAGATAAAAAGACATGTGGACACTTTTTACTCTTTAACACTTACTAACCACATGGTCCCATATAGCTACATAAGTGGGGTTTTTTCTTAAATTTGAGTAGATGGGTGGTCCCATGCAAATTTTTAATTATGTGCAAAGGATATTTTAGAGTCTTTCTCTATTTTAGTGGAGTAGTTACTACTTAGGAATTGAAGATATGTTGTGGAAAAAAGGGGGGACTGAAAATAAGCAACAATTGCATAATGGGAAAAATGCCACTTGGGTTCACACATTTCTTTCCCTCCTTTTTAAAATTTCTGATGCAGGAGCACCCGGGCGCATGAGCAATCCTACGTCACACAAAAGTAATTTCATTTTTCACCATCATTTTTGTGGTCTCAATTTGTGTTTCTGATGTATTGGCAGTTGCATTTCAAATTATTGCAATTGATATCTTTCTTCAGTTTTGTGTCAATTTACTAATCGATTGGTTTTATTGCAGTCATTTGGAGGTAGCGTGCCATGGTTGTTAGTTGTTTGATGAAATATTGATGAAATCTTGTACTCATTACTTATATTCAAATGATATGTAGCGAATGGAGAGGTGTTTGGTATGCACTTCATAGTAGCACTCCGTCTATGAAAGAGTCCCTATTTAAATTGGTATACCTTTGATATTCTTACTAATGTATGGGTTTGGTGTTCTCACCAATGCAACCAAAAGAAGATTTGATTCAAACATTCTATGGATACATCAGGGACTACCTTGTATTGATTAGTGTTTGCAATGCTTATCTACAGACAACTACATATATGTAAGGGCATTGAGGGTAATTGAAGTAGCTTGCAATTCCTTGAAATGTCATGGCCAGTGCATAGACATTAAAGGTTGTTTATGATACCAGGAGGGATGCGGTCGTATGGAGAATGCACCTTGGTATTACATCCTTATCAGACATCAAGATGTATATTGGACACCACTTATCATTAATGTTAGATGTTTGTTAAAGCGATAGAAGTGTAAAGTGTTTAATATATGTTTTCATTTGTTTGCAACTACTATGGAGGCCACAGGTAGCGTAGGTAGTTAGGGAAGTTATATCTTTCCATTGCATTCATTTCCATGCATGGATAAAACTAATTCATCACGGTGGTGTCAATGTGACTGTGTCATTGCACTTTGCATAAACTAAACATTGGATACCTTTTATTGTCAACAGTTGCTTGGCGAAGGCCACGGATATCATGAGTAATATGAGTCTTTGACTCAAATTTGAAAACTTCCATTTCTTTTGATCCATGTGTCTTCACCTTCTAAATTTGAGAACAAATGAAGGGATTGTTTGCTTCTATATAAACCAATGCCATAAATGAGATGAGGGTCGGCCTAAAAAGAATAAAAAGGGTAGTGAAAGTGTACAGAGAAGAGAATACATAGAGACAAGTAGGTTCAGCCTCAGAGGAATGAAATAGAAGTGAAATATGAAGAGAAAAGAGGGGCAAAGTTAGGCAGGGTCGGCTTCTGGAAAGAAGAGATATAATACCGAGTAAAGTGTAGGGAAGGTGATGCAAGAGCATCCAGGCGGACTGGAAATCAACATTGACCAAAAAAAAATGCAGTTTGTTTTCTTTTAGTTTTGGTTTGTTTTGGGTTTTATATTGCATCTATCAGCTTTGGGAACACTTCATGCTTTCAGATTTGCAAGAATTGAGTTTCCGTCAGGTGGCAGTTTCGACACATAATGTGTTGATTTCACAGAAATGATTGTTTTGGGAGATCCAGGAGGTTTGGTGACAAATCCTTTGACAAGTGTGTTCTTAAATATATTTCTCCAAATGTGCAAAAAGAGTTGAAGACATATCTTTCAATATTTTGGAGATTTTAATGCTAGAAGTTGGCACTAGAAGTTTTACAGAAATTTTAATATCTCCTGATTTTGGAAGTTTAGATCAAAATTTTTTTTGTAGGGGACCTTGGGATGTTATTCCAACCGTACTTGCTATTTTTCAGGTGAAATGAAAAACTTTGAATTTTTCCACGTGCTGGCACCTGATTTCACATATCGTGTCACAGTTGCACAATTAGATTTCCTTCAGTAGTTTAGCACCTTCAAACATGCAGTGGTCCACGTACAAGTACATTCAATGTCATTCCTCCAAGTCAAGGTCAAGTTTGGTCCAGTTTGAACAGTTGGTTGAAGTTTGGAGTAATTCAATGATATCTTCACTTCATGATATTCTTCTTTACACCAAAAGAACTTGTTATACTTTTCATCATTTAACCATTTCAGCTTTATGCATGATTTGGTAGATTGCAAAGTATCAAAAGTAATACATGGTAAAGTGGACTTTAAAGTACTCTATTCAAAGTTTATACCGAAGGGTAAGTTTATTGGTTCATAAGAGAATTTGCATCATCTAAGAAAGTTATAAAGGAAGATTCAAAAATTTATACAGGTACTAAATGTTTAAAATACACCTTCAATACTTTATTGCCAAAGAGTGAATGAAATAATCTATGTGGAAAAAAAATAGACCAAAAGAGCCACAACTTATATTACAGGTAAAACACAATTGTTGGTCAAATGGGTTACACTTTCTGGGACATCCTGATTTTTATTGAAATCACATATTTTTAGAAAATATAATGATTTAAGCCTTGAAAGGTTCTATTTAAAGTATTTTAATTGAAGAGGGTTTATCAAACCCCCTTGGATAGAACCCCGCTAGTTTTAAACCATACCTATAATGGAGTCTCCTTTACACCTATCAAAATGTTGATAAAAAACCACTTTTGATTTACCTTTTGGTGGATCAAATGAATTCATTTAAAATTTATGTTTTGTAATTATGTAGTCCTTATTATAAGCTTTCCAAAAAGTATAATTTTAAATATATTTAATTTGATTATTATATTTATTTTTTATTTCTTGTGAATGTAGGTTTTTCACCAAACATCAAGTTCTTTGTTCTACACACATGGAAAATTAGTAAATTAGTGAAAAAAATTCTAAAAAAATCTATGCACTAGGTATTGATGTCCTTGTTTCAACAAAAAAGAAAAGATTGAATTTCAATACATACAAAAAAAGTTATGTTTTACGGAATACGCCTATGTCTAAATTATAATTGGTTTGACTTCAAAAATTAATTAAAAAAAAATTCAACAAGACATGATAAAACCAAATGCATGCCCTATATATCAGTGTTACATATCTAAATTCAAAAGAATAAGAATTTTATCCTTTGTAGGAAAACAGTTATGTGCTACGGAATACACATCACTTTAAAAAAATGTTGTTTACTATTAAAAATTAGTTATCAAAGGAGACAAAATTTTTTACAATTTAACTCCAATTTCTTTTTTTAAAATATATTTAGAATCTACAAACAAAATCTCACAAATCACTAGTTCGCATCATCTTCAAATTCCTAACAATTTAGCGGCTATAGGTTTCAGAAAGTGAATATTTAGTTCAAAATGTTGATTTCAATGTCAAGTTTGGCCAAAAAGTGTAACCCATTATTGTGGGATGACTTGGGAAGCGCCAATTTTAAAGAAAAAAAGACAACATTAAAAAGTAAAAACAATGCCAAAATGAGGGGTGTCCAAGAGGGCGTTGAAGGAAAAAAGGAGCACCTGAAGGGAGGAGGTCGCTTAGTAAAATGTGAAGAGAGAATGTGTTTAGGTGAAGAGCATTCAATTCATACAATTTATTTTGTTTGGTTTTAGAATTAGAGAGAGAGGAGGAGCACCTCTCAGGAAGGAATTTAGAGGTTTCAAAAATCCAATTTGCTGCATAAATTGGGAAGAATATACTAGTGTATTGAGAGAGGAGTTGGCTGGAATAAATTCGTGGATAGATAGGGATTAAAGTAGTTGCAAAGGAATCCGAAACAATAACAGTGTTACAGAGGGTTCGATTGGAGGAGAACCAATTGAAGGGAACAATAGAGTGTAAAATAGAGGAATGGTTTTGTTGTAGAGAATGGGCAACGTGAAGGAGGAATATCAAAGATACCATCATAGTATAATGATTTGAACATAGATAAGCTCCATTGTATATAAATTCATTGTATTTGTTGCATAAAATCTTGCATAATCAACAATTGAATGTTGCCAATAAAACTTGAAGTTGGAATGGATTCAAACGGAGTGTTTGCAATGGAATGTGTAATTATTTGTATTTAATTTCATGGAGAGGGACAGTGATTCATATGTCTGTAGCTACTGTAGAAAAGTTTAAATTTTCTAGATTCAACAATCTAATTGAAATTTTGAGTTGCAGCAGAGGGTCTCTGTTTGTGTTTTGAGAAATTGATTGTGGAAAGCGAGAGGGAGTACCTCTTGCATTAAGTGGTATTAGAGTTGGTAGTCTTGAGAGTGTAGAAGATACATCAGGACCTGTGGGAGAGTGAAGCGGTTGGGAAGAGCTCAAGAGGACTGTTGTAGGCGTGAAGACTTCTGAGTAGTTGAGAGCTAGGAAGCTGTGAAAGGAAGTGTGTTTCTGGATTGTAGAGCATGAGAAGTGATGGTGAAAGATTGTAATAGATGAGATGAAGATATTTGTGAAGAAGCCTGTGATATGGGAGGGCTGGAGATAATATCAAGAGAGGAAGATTTTGACGATGATGGCTGATAGAAATGTGAGATTGAGTAGATTGGAAGTTATGCAACATGAAGAGGTTGTTGAGCATAAGGTTGCAGCAAAGACTGTTGATAACTGAGAGGGGGGGTGGTGAATCAGTTATCTCAATTGTTTTAACATTCAGAACTTTCTTATTAATTAATGCAGCATCAATTCAATTAAGCAAACATAACCATGAAATTGAAATACACATGACACAATATTTTTGATGTGGAAACCCTGTTAAGGGAGAAAACCACAGGGTGATTAACCCAAGATTGTATTCTTTATTAGAAGAATGGAAATACAAAATGGCACTTGCCAATTAGGGCTCACTACCCAAGCACATTGCTCACAAGAGGCTCACTGCCTACAAGAGACTCACTATCTACAAGTTGTAAGAAGAATAGCAGGATCCTTGAACTGATGAGATGTATCCACATATGCAGGGGTTTAGTTTCGGTTAGGCTCAATACACTGATCTACTGCACTTCATCTTTCCTCTTCTTTTGTGCTGCTCTCCTTTAACATACCGGACCTTCCTTACTGCTTTCACTATGCTCTACTGCTTTTCTTTGCACATCTTAAAACTAAGACACCTCTCACAACTAAATCCATCTTGTATATATATATATATCCGCACAAGTGATTTCATCACCTTTCTAGTCGGCATCCGGAATAGTCAATATTTTCCACAAACTTTGATCTGTCAGCTGAATCCTTGCTTACCAAGTAATGTGGATCAAGGATATACTTGTAGAAGTCATCAATCATGTCGGCCAATCATAACTTATGCCTTAAGAACCTTTACCATCATCAGTAACACATCTGGAATAATGTCTGATGTTCTGCCAGTCAGTTCTTCCTCTGTCCACATTGCCAATCAGGAACCTGACACTCAAGATTCATATCTTTTTCTTCATCTATCACCGGAGGCTAAATCCTTGGAATCTATCAGTCAAGGTAGTCCTCTTGACTTCCCCAAATCCGCACTTCACCAAGATACTTCCTCTGAGAGATCCGGACCTGACTATCGGACCTCGCCACATACTTTGTTCTTGCTTACCGGATCACAACACTCTGCAATCTGCCTTCCAGTAGAGACTCATCATGTCCTACGGATGTGTGGGTTAACCTTTGTTGCCATCAATGACAACATTCATGAGTCCATATAGTGTCTCTTGCCAACAATCTCCCCCTTTGGCATTGATGGCAACACTTAGCAAAAAATGACTAAGTGTTTACACTATGCTCCCCCTTGGCTGATGCTATGTTTTTATATACATTTTTTGGAGCTCCCCCTTAGTTGGATTCCTCATTTTTCACCGCTCCTCACTCCCCCTTTGACATCAATGGCAAAGGGTGGGAACCGCGCATCAAAATTTTCAAAAATTTAACTATACTTAGCCACATATAACATACTCACATATGCTGAAGAATGTCTACAAAAGTTGTCTTCAATTGGACAAATTTTTCTACCCAACTTTGCTTCATTCTATCCAAAATTGATATATGACCACTCAACAGGAATGCAAACGCATCTGCCCTTTTTAGATCTGTCGGATCACTGGTCCGGGCTGTGATTTGAGCTTCTTTTATGGCCTCATGCATGGCCTCTAACTTAGGGATAATTATCCCTCTGAGTTCACCTAACCTGCTTATTCTACTTTTCTTTTCCTTCTCAAGCTTCTTGATTTCATTCAAGACTCCAATAGTTTGACATTCTTGATTTATTATGGAAGATGAGAGAGGATCAAAATTCTTTGATAGATTTGTCAGTTTGTCCTCCTGTTCTTTTACTTTCTTCTCGATGTCCAATGTTACTTTGGACCATGATAAACAAAATTTGTACATTTCTCTGCCATTTTTAAGAGCATTTTCTAAGCTCTTTATCCCAATATTCATATTTCTCCTATCATTAATTATCAACCCTTGTACCTCTGATAATCTTTTTGCAAGAAATTCCTTCCAGACCTTATCTTCTACTGATTTCTCTAGAGAATCAAAATGTGTGTTAACACTATTGACTAGAGATTTGAGATTTCTAGATGAGGAGGCTGTGGGATCCTTCTGAAATGATGGCATAATCTTTTCTAGCACTCTGGAAGCAACTGCTATAAGCTCATAGTCTTCCATGTGAGATTTCAGTAGTTTCTCTTTGGCCTTTGCTTGAGCAAATGAAGCTATCTTCATTGTTTGTATCGGAGAAAGAGAGTCAAAATCAAATGGCCCTTTTAGCAGTTCCGGTTCATCAATCTCCATAGTCTCTTTTGTCAAGAAGTCCTTGACAAATTCTGTAGTGTCTCTTGCCGGAGACAGATTCTTCTTCTCTTTTGCAGTGTCAGCTTCTTTACCTTTCACATCTTTTTCTTGTATTCTTTCTTCTCCCTTAGATCCGGAGACTGCAGGGGAAACCAGAGGAGAGATGTTTGTCTGTTTATGAACTTCCTCTTCCAGAACAAAGGATTCCAAGTCCTTATCCTTTTCTGCACCAGTGTCCATGACTTCTACCATTTTCTCAGTCGATTCTTCTCCAACACTTGTGGCCGAGGGATCAGCACCCAAGTCCTCTATGACAGGAAGATTGAATCTTTTAAAGGCATTCCGCATGATCTCTTCTATTTCCTTAGCTACCTTGTCAGTCTCACCAAGCATGAGTTGATTCATTCTGGCTTTGCTTCAGAATTCATCCTTACAATCTTTGAAGATCATACTAATCTGCTTTGGGGTGATTAAAGGATATAGCTGAATAGCTATTTGCTCTCGGATCTCAAGGTCTTTTTCCATGGCATTATTCTTTCTTATTTCTAACTCTTTTTCTAGACTTTTAGGAATAAGAGATATGATTTCAATAAAAGCCTTATTATATATATTTAGATACTTAATTGCAGCTTCCTGCAAGATCTTCTGGTCAGCTTCATTATAATCATCATAGAATTCAGCCATTGGTTGGAGATTTCCATCCACAGTGATTGATTTGATGACATCATCTAAAGATAGAGTGGGCTTTTCAACAAATTCCTCTGCCTTTTCTTCTTCACCTTGACCGGTAGAGGATTCACCGTATCCTTCCTTCTTCTGCTTCTTTATTTTCTTTATCTCCTCATCTGATTCAGTTTCTTCTTCATCCTTTTGGCTTGCATAGGACCTCGTTGCCTTTTTCTTTGTTCTCTTCTCTACTTTACTAAATGATTTTGCTTCCGGTTGTGACACCTTTGAGCTTTTAGCAGTGGTAGGTGCAGATTTCTTTGATGATCTGGTCCGGGTGGAAGGTTCTACCGAGCACTTTCCTTACTTTCCTTTTTTGCCTCTTTCTTCTCATTCTTAGCCCTTTGCCTCTTTTCCCTGTTGGCATCAAGTGCCTCTTTTGAGATGCCAAAGCTTTTGGCAACTTCTTCAACTGCTTTTCTCACCTTCCTCTTGATCTCTGGTTGCCTTAGCTCTACATGGATTTTCACACTTAGTTCTTTAAAGGTTCCAAACCTTTCTGCCTTAGGATCCTTTGGGTGACTGAGCATGTGTTGAACATGCAGCTCCACAATGTTCTCATCAACTTCATATCCCATAGGCATGATCCAGACTATCCTTGGCTCCACTGCCTCCATTAGGCATTGATCAGTGTCTACCATGAAGCACACTGTGTCTTTGTATTTCTCAACCAATGATTTAGGGATTCTTTCTCTGGTTTGCATCATATTTTGAAAGTTCTTAAAGTAACCCCACAGATCTGTATTCCTTGCCTTAGCATCCCCAAGTCCATGCAAGTAGTCCCTGATTTGAATTGCTATAGGTCTGTTACTTTGCCATACCCATCCAATGGATCCGGGCATCTCATTCATGAAATAGAAAAATAGACACAATATCAGTCCTCCATATTTAAAGGAATTATTCTTGTCCTTTTTGATCTTCTGTATGTTTTCCATCAATTGGCTTAGGAGTTCACATAGATCATATTCTGCATTTTTTCTTAGCATCTCATAAGCAATATATACTGCAGTTCCGGATACTGAGTTCTCCTTGCTGGAGTGAGATATCTTATAACCGATTATCATAGATGCAAACTTGATATTCGGATCAGAGATATTTTCAATGGTCATTGCTCTCTTATCAAATTTTGATCCGATGGCCTCAGTTACAATTTGGTTTTTGACAGATTTTAGGACAGGTATCCCTCCGGAGGAGTGTAAACTGGTTACTGCCCTAATTGCTTCCTTAGTGATTTTGTAAGGTCTATTCAGCCATAAGACGTTATCATGTACCCTACTCAGTACATACCGGACCCATTCATCTTCTTCAAAATAGGGGAAATGAATGTATTGATCAAAGTGTTTCTCCTGGATGTTCTTATATTGTGGTTTAAGCTCAAAAGCATCATCTATGAACTGATTGTGATAGATATCCATTAACTTTGAATCCCCAAACTCTTCAATTTCACGTGTATGTAAACCCTAATATCTTCTGTATGCAACACACCATGTGGAACACTGGAAAATGCTCCTAGGGGATCTACTTCCAAGGATTTGTATGGATGTTTCTTGAATTTGGGGCGAGGCCTATCAGAGATCTTCACAATATTTGGAGTAGCCATCATTCAAGGATTTACAGAGAGATATTTGATAATGGAGAATACCTTTTGCGCTTGTAGGGTTCGCGGAATGAACTTGAATGATTTGCTGATTTAATCAACTCCAACGGTTGGTCTTTGAGAAGTTTGAAGCAATTTATTGCAGAGCTCTTCTTTCTTTCTTTTCAAATGCGAATGTGCAAATGAAAAGCACATGAACCCTTTTATTTGCAAGAGAAACCCTAAATCCATACTGCAATAAATGCCCAACTTAAGTTATTCTGATTGCTCTGTATACCTTATTCTGAAATAGATCTTTTTCCGGATCACTGTAATATGCTTAGAGTTATCCTTGGAGATTAACAACGAACTTTCTTACTTTCCTCAGTCATTTATTCACAGATCAAGATGTCTCAATTTTAGAATCACACCAGACAAAACTTGTAAGAAACCTACTTTTACCAGAAGACTGTTAAATCGGATCTAACGGAAGGGATTAGACTCTTTAAATCTTCATGCGGATCTTTCAAATATTTGCTATGGCTTATCTAAGTATTTCTCTGAAACCTCCTTTGATCCGTAGCCTTTCATGTGCCGATTATAGGCACCACTTGACTGGCTGGGGGAATTGGTTTTTCTTTTATTACTCCCCCTGAGCCAGAGCTCACCTTTTAATTTTCAGAAGGAATATCAGCACCAGATTTTGGTGCGGATCCATCCCCTATATTCTTTATACTTCTCTTCACCCAAATCTTGTTCATCTCACTTTGAACTTCATCTGCATTCACTTTTCATTTTCCTTTGTCTTGATTCTAATGATGTACCGAACCTCTTTTGTCCTGATTCTTGCTTCTACAGAATTTGGTAATATGACTGGATCTATTGCAAATTTGGCAAACAACATTTCTTTGTATATTTGATTGATATCCTCTTGATCTACATTGATTAGCCATATGACCCATTCTATTGCATGCAAAGCATCTACCATTGAATGAATTGTTCATTTGCATATTTCTGCATTCATGAGATTTGTGATCATACCTTTTGCAGTTGAAACATTGTCTGGAGAAGGATATATTAGTCTAATTCATTCTCTTTCTGCACTGATTAGCTTTATGACCAAAGTTGTTGCAGTTGTGGCAGTATCCATTGAACGATGGATATCTTTGAGCATTAGGCTGCCTTACCAGAGGTCTTCTAGGCCCGTTCCTTTGATTTTTTGATCCAAAATTCTTCTAACCGGATCTGGAGCTTTCACCTTTCTCATATCCCAAGCCACACTTGTCATCTACCCATTTTTGGCTTTCAAGTAGAACTTCAAGTTGAGCAGAACTTATCTTGAATTTCTCTTTATATTCATTTGTTGTTTGAAGATCCCTTTTAAGAGAGACAATTTGATCCTCAAGTTTTTCTTCATTATCTTTAGCATCTTCAAGATCAGATTCAAGATGTCTGATTATTCTGTCCATCTTGTGGCAGTCTTCTGATTTCTCCTTGAGAGATTGTCTTAGATCATCTTCAGTTTTTCTTTTCTCTTCAATTTTTTGGGTGAACTTAATAACTCCTGATTCCATTTCATGTCTTACCATAATGATCTCTTTTGATAACTTTTCACATAACTTGGTTTTCTCCTTTAGATCTCCATTTGAATCATTTGTTTCAACTTGACTTGCCAGTTGCTGAAGTAGCTCCTTTCTCTTTTTCATAGAGAGACTCAGTTTCTCTTGTAATTCATTTATGAAATCATCAGCCTGTTTGAGTCTTTCCTTCAATTCATTGACTTCAGAATTTGACTGCTCAAGATCATCTAGGGTAGACTTAAGTTGCTCCCTCATACCATACACATCCATTTGAATTCCCAGATCTTCCTCAAGCTGTTAGCCTTTGTTGGGAGGAACTTGGCTCTGATACCAATTGTTGATAACTGAGAGGGGGGTGAATCAGTTATCTCAATTATTTTAACATTCAGAACTTTCTTATTAATTAATGCAACATCAATTCAATTAAGCAAACATAACCATGAAATTGAAATACACATGACATAATATTTTTGACGTGGAAACCCTATTAAGGGAGAAAACCATGGGGTGATTAACCCAAGATTGTATTCTCTGTTAGAAGAATGGAAATACAAAATGGCACTTGCCAATTAGGGCTCACTGCCTGAGCACACTGCTCACAAGAGGCTCACTGCCTACAAGAGACTCACTGTCTACAAGTTGTAAGAAGAATAACAGGATCCTTGAACTAATGAGATGCATCCACATATGTAGGGGTTCAGTTCTGGTTAGGCTCAATACACTGATTTGCTGCACTTCATCTTTCCTCTTCTTTTGTGCTTCTCTGCTTTAACATACCGGACCTTCCTTACTGCTTTCACTTTGCTCTACAGCTTTTCTTCGCACATCTCAAAACCAAGACACCTCTCACAACTAAATCCATCTTGTATATATATCCGCACAAGTGATTTCATCACCTTTCTAGTCGGCATCTAGAATAGTCAATATTTTCCACAAACTCTAATCCGTCGGCTGAATCCTTGCTTACCAAGTAATGCGGATCAAGGATATACTTGTAGAAGTCATCAATCATGTCGGCCAATCATAACTTATGCCTTAAGAACCTTTACCATTGTTAGTAACACATCTGGAATAATGTCTGATGTTCTGCCAGTCAGTTCTTCCTCTGTCCACACTGCCAATCAGGAACCCGACACTCAAGTATTCATATCTTTTTCTTCATCTATCACCGGAGGCTAAATCCTTGGAATCTATCAGTCAAGGTAGTCCTCTTGACTTCCCCATATCCGCACTTCACCAAGATACTTCCTCTGAGAGATCCAGACCTAATTGTGAGACCTCGCCACATGCTATGTTCTTACTTACCGGATCACAACATTCTGCAATCTGCCTTCCGGTAGAGACTCATCATGTCCTGCGGATGTGTGGGTTAACCTTTGTTGCCATCAATGACAACATTCATGAGTCCATATAGTGTATCTTGCCAACAAAGACATGCCATGAGGAAGGCATGGAGAAAAAGGGTGAAAATGAAGAGGTGAGTAGCGAAGAAAAGAATGAAGATAAGGAATTGGATGTAGTGATAGAACTTGAAGAAAATGCAATAGATGGAGAAGCTAAGATGACAAATTTTGAAGGCCCTATACATGACAAAAAAATGGGCAAAGATGAGGATGATCACTTGTTGAAAGAGGAGATGGAAAGGATCAATAGATTGTTTGCAAAGCTTGCTGATGGAGGTGAGGAGATGAACAGTGCAATGAAGAGTGAGAAGATGGATGCCTCAACAACAAAGAATGATGAGGTAACTTTTGATTTTTCTAAATTTTATGATGAGGAAGTTGATATGGATAAATGCATGTTGCTAGGGTGTTAGTGCAAGTATATAGAAAGAAGGAAAATGTAGTTGCAGATTTGTATGCAGATGTTGCATGTTTGTGTGTAGAGGTTGTAGAGGATAGTGCGGGTGAAACTTGGTGGAGATGGTCAGTTTGTGGTGGGTGAAAACCCATGAAAGAGGAGAAGAGTGGAAAGATTGTTTGGTGGAGGAGGCCAGATAGTGGTGGGTTGGATCCCATGAAGGAGGAGAGGAGAAGAGAAAGTCTTTGGAGGAGGAGGATGGTTCATGGTGGACATGAGTCCACGAGAGGAAGGAGGAAAATCTAGTAAAAAAATATTTTATGAGGATGACACTTGTTCTGACGAGATGCTGGAAAAGGAGGAAGAAGAATAATTTTTTGCACATGTTTCAGCGATGGAGTTCACTAAAGATTTCTTGCAATCTAAAGGAATGGTTCTACTATTCAACTCCACCTTTGTGAGCCTATGCTCACAAACTTCCTACTTGACGTGTTTGATGTAGGAGCATTCAGGCGGATTGATAATCAACATCGAAAAAAAATTGTTGTTTATTTTCTTTTAGTTTTGGTTTTTTTGGGGTTTTATATGGAATCTATCATCTTTGGGAACGCTTCATGCTTTTAGATTTGCAAGAATTGAATTTCTATTAGGTGGTAGTTTTGACACGCAATGTGTTAAATTCACAGAAATAATTGTTTTGGGAGATCCAAGAGGTTGAGTGACAAATACTTTAATAGGAGTATTCTTGAATATGTTTTTCCAAATGTGAAAAAAGAGTTGAAGGCATATCTTTCACCGTTTTGGAGATTTTAATGCCAGAAGTTGGCAATAGCAGTTTTACGGAAGGTTTAATATCTCTTGATTTTGGAAGCTTGTATCAAAATCTTTTTGCAGAGGACCTTGGGATGTTACTCCAAGTTTACTCAGTAGTTTTTAGGTGAAACAAAGAACTTTGAATTTTTCCACCCGTCGACACCTGGTTTCACATATTGTGTCACAGTTGCACAATTGGATTTTCTTCAATAGTTGAGCACCTTCAAACATGCAGTGGTCCATGTACGAGTACATTCAATGTCATTCCTCCAAGTCAAGGTTAATTTTGGTCTAGTTTGAACAATTGGTTGAAGTTTGGAGTGATTCAATGATATCTTCACTTCATGATATTCTTCTTTGCACCAAAAGAACTTGTTACACTTTTGGTCATTTAACCATTTCAGATTTATGCATGATTTAGTAGATTGCAAAGTATCAAAAGTAATAAATGGTAAATTGGACTTTAAAGTATTCAATTCAAAGTTTATACTAAAGGGTAAGTTTGTTGGTTCACAAGAGAATTTGCAGATCATCTAAGAAAGTTATAAAGGAAGATTTACAAATTTATATAGGTACCAAATAGTCAAAATACACTTTGCATACTTTATTATTACCAAAGAGTGAATGAAATAATCTACGTGGAAAAAAAGAAGACCAAAAGAGCCAAAACTTATATTACAGGTAAAACACAATTGTTGGTCAAATGCCAAAAGGTAAAGAGGCGTGGAATGAGGAAGGGGAAGTGCCAATTTTAAAGAAAAAAAAGACAACATTAAAAACTAAAAACAACGCCAAGATGAGGGGTGTCTAGGAGGGTATTGAAGGAAAAAAGGAGCACCTGAAGGGAGGAGGTCACTCAGCAAAATGTGAAGAGAGAAGGCGTTTAGGTGAAGAGCACTCAATTCATACAATTTGTTTTGTTTGGTTGCAGAATTAGAGAGAGAGGAGGAATGCCTCTCAGGAAGGAATTTAGCGGTTTCAAAAATATAGTTTTCTACATAAATTGGGAAGAATATACTTGAGAGAGGAGTTGGATGGAATAAAATCATAGATAGACAGGGATTGAAGTAGCTGCAAAGGAATCATAAACAATACCAGTGTTGTAGAGGGTTCGATTGGAGGAGAACCAACTGAAGGGAACAACAGAGT
The DNA here is from genome assembly GCA_027924645.1 of Cunninghamia lanceolata. Classification (NCBI taxonomy): domain Eukaryota; kingdom Viridiplantae; phylum Streptophyta; class Pinopsida; order Cupressales; family Cupressaceae; genus Cunninghamia; species Cunninghamia lanceolata. The sequence goes on along the minus strand of BSBN01001247.1, from coordinate 4,375,064 downwards.
GTAAAACAAAGGAATGGTTTTGTTGCAGAGATTGAGCAATGTGAAGTAGGAACAATAAATATGCCATCATGGTAGAATTATTTGAACCAAGATAAGCTCTATTGTATATAAATTCATTGTATTTGTTCCATAAAATCTTGTATAATCAACAATTGAATGTTGCCAATAAAATTTGAAGTTGGAATGAATTCGAATGGAGTGTTTGCAATGGGCTCTGTAATTGTTTGTATTTGATTTGATGGAGAGGGATAGTGATTTAGATGTCTGTAGCTATTGTAGCAAAATTTAAATTTGTTCGATTGAACAATCTGATTGAAATTTTGAGTTGCAGCAGAAGGTCTCTGTTTGTGTGTTGAGAAATTGATTGTGGACAGTGAGGACTACCTCCTGTATTAGGACATAGAAGAATGTGCAGGGTTCAATGTAGAGAATAATAAAAGTATATAGAGTTCGGCCATGGACAAATGAACGAGGATCAACCAGTTTGGTGTAGAGGACAACTTTTGGAGAAGTTGAAAGAAGATGCCTCTTTGAGGCATTTTAATTGTGTTTTTGTTATTGCAGATTGGAGTGCCATGTTGGGAGCGAAGGTGCAAATTTGGTGAGGAAAATATCACCATTCAGTGAGTGAATTGAGAGGAGCTGTAGAGATGGCAGATTGTCCTATGTGCAGAGAGAGGCCATTGAAGGCCACAATTATAAACATTGCTGCAGATTTCTTTATTTATTGTGTCAAGAATTGAATTAAATAAAATCAAATATGTGTTGCAATCTTTGTATAGTTGAGGGTTCAAATTGGGGCAGAGTGTTGCCTATGTGTGTTGTGTGTTTGAAATTGTGAGTTGTGGGGAGGATGGAGTCCCTCTCTGTATCAATTTCCCTCTAATTTTTCCCTCCAAAATTTACCTGCATAATTCTTTTATTAATATTATTCATGTAATTATCTTCTATACTTAAAATTTTATTTTCCTTTCAAATCATTTTAGTTGTGGGTGATGCCCAAACTTCTTTCTTGTTTATTGTGGATATTGTTTGGTGAGACACATATTTACTACAAGGCATTTAGAGGTATGCAGTCTTCTTTATCAATCTGCATTGTTGTAGTTTACAATTCCAAAAATTTCATTTCTACTTTTATGTATTTTTGTATTTGTTAATTTTTGATCCAAATTTCAATGTAAATGCCCTCTAGGAAGCTGTGGATAATTCATCTATTCCTTGTTATATTGTAAAAATTCTTTGAATTAGCTTTTGTTTATGCTCATGCTCACTTAATTTCATTATGATTCCTTTTATTTTGAGAAGCAATAGCACGATCGCAATTTGGGGGTAAACTATAAAATATTTTAATTGAATTCATTGTTACTGGTCTCAGTAATTGAAATCCTTATATAAGTTTTCAGAGTTTAGAATGCTTTAATCTGTAGCATCCACTCCATGCATGTATGTGTGTGAGAAAGGGTGAGATACACTTCTAATGAATTTTTGGTTTAATATATTAAATTTCTCTTTTGTGAATGTTGAACCTACACATATGTTTAGTGCATACAAAAATTTTAATGTGTGTATTAAGTGTGATTTGCAATCCCTTGTGTTGTAACTAGTTATTTATAATTTTCTGATTAGTTATCCCTTGTTTACCAATATCTTAATTTTCATACCTCAAAATGACTCATGGGGACATTAAAACTTAGGAAATTCAATTATCTACTTATATGAAAAGAATGAGTAGTGATGCTAAAGAGTGAGTAGTGAAGATAGCATCAGTTAAATTTCCCTACCTATCTTTCTGAAGCTTCCATGTTTTATTATTCAATATGCTTTTTAGAATAGTTTATTCAGAAAACTTAATTTCTTTTTGGACCTTACCTTTCCTTCACAAGGATTTACTATGAAAGATCATTTGAATTAGATTTTCTATTTATTCATGCTCATTGTGAATCCCTTTGTTTTGAGAAGCAATAGCATGGGCACAATTCAAAGATAAACTAAAAACCATTTCAATCAAGTTGGCCTTTGCTGGTGTTAGTAATTGAAAGCATTTTTAAAATTTTCCAAGGTTAGAATGCTTTATTATCCGACATTCATGTAGTTTTAAATTTCCTAATGATTTTGTGCATTAAATTTCTCTAGTATGAATGTTGAACTTACACATTTATTAGTGGATATGATCTAAATTTTAATGGAGAATTCAGATAACAATATCTAGCGCTAAGCTTGTGGTATTGTGAAAATAAACAAATTGCTCAATGTGTAGAACTTGTAAAAAGTTGCAGGCAATCGAAGAGGATTTCTTATTGCATCAAAAGTTGATTATATACAATGAGAAAGAATGTGAAAGGTCACCTTATCCATATAATTTGAAATGGATAGTTGGAAGGTAACAAAACTACTAAAATTCAAATTTTCAATTTTTTTTAAAATTTCAAAAAACTACTAAATTCGGGACCCCACTAGGCAGGGTCATAACTTCTAGCCAGCTAGTCGAAATCTAGACATTTCAGACTCATTGGAAAGATCTCCTGAAGAGCCAGATTGAGTTGCATCAAGTCATTCCTGCAACTACCATTCAAAGCAACTGGTGAAAGTCTTGACCCCAAATTCTGCTTTGAAGGCCTCTGAAAATGCCAATTACTAGGATGTAGACAAAACTGGAAAAAAATACTGAAAAACTAGAATATAGTTGCTTGAACAAATGCCACCCTAATGATTTTGAATCTCTGCGGGATCATTGCTTCCCCCTTGAGAGGCAATGGGCCCCATTGTACCTGTGTATTGCAGCAAGTGAGGAAATTTCTTCTCAATCTGGTCCTTAGTGAACCATTTTCCTTGATGTGGAAGTTGTCCTGCCTGTACCACCCAATAGAGAGGAATCTGTTGTTTCTTCAATGTTTTCACCACAACATCAATAATTTGATCACATGTGAGAGGGGCAGTAGTGTTTGGATTCAACTATGAGCAACTTATATGTTCTACAACATCTAAAGTGTCCAACAATGGTGGAAAATATGGACACAATAATTCAACATTGAAAACATGATGTGGTCCAAGAAAAAATGGCAGATTGAGTTCAAAAGCATTTTCACCAACTTGTTTGATGATGGTGTATGGACCATATCGAATAGGACAGAGTTTCTTATTAGGCCCTTAAAGTCTTTCTTTTTGAATATGAAGCCAAACCTTGTCCCCAACCTTAAACTAATGAGGTGTACAATGCTTATCATGTCTGTCCTTATATTTCTGATTGCTATATTGTAGTATCTCATGCACTTGTTGCTGAATATGGCGTATCTTCTCCACAAACTTAGTTTCCCTGTCTACCTCTTTTTTTGAATGTGTTGATGGGTCACTCAACATAGTTGGCAATGCTACATCAATTAGAGCCAATGGTTGGTAGCCAACACATACCTCAAATGGACTGTACCCTATGGAACCATGTAGTGTTCGATTGTAACTATGATGTACATATGGGAAGCTTTCATCCCAAGTCTGAGGATGTTTGGAATGGTACATCCGCAAAATGTGAATGATCATCTGATTCACCACCTTAGTCTGCCCATCTATTTGGGGATGGAAGGCAGTGGATTTTGTCAACTTTGTGTCCATCAAGGCCCAAAGTGCTGACCAAAAATTGCTAAGAAATCTACTATCCCTATCAGATATGATGGTTTGTGGCAATCTAAAGTGTACCCAAACATTCTCAAAGAAAAACTTGGCAGTTTCTTCTGCAGAGACTCCTTTCTTGCAAGCCACTATGACATCCATTTTTGAAAACTTGTCTACCACCACATAGACACAATCATGGCCACGTCTGGTAGAAGGTAGTCTGGACATGGAATCCATTGAAACTGAATGCCAAGGTTGGTCAGGGATGGGAAAAGGTGTATACAATCCTTGTTTACGATTGGCAGGCTTTGCAATGGCATAAGCAATACAAGCTCAGATGTATAAAATGACATCATGTCTCAATTTGGGCCAATAAAAATACCTCTAAAGTACACCAATAGTCTTCTCTACCCCGAAGTGTCCTGCAACATGGATGTAGTGTGCCTCCCATATCATCTTTTTCCACTCCTTGGTTGGAACACATATGTGTCCCATGTGACAAAGAATCCCATCCTTCAAGTAGAAATTAGTGGCTTGTTTTCCCTTTGCTAGATTGTTGTAGATCTCAGCAAAATCAGGATCTGTGCCATACAACTGAGCCCAATTTGTTGTGTGGTGGCCACAAGAATCCAATACTTTTGTTAGGGCTGTGATCAGAGGTCTACTCAAACAATTTGCAACTTTGTTAGTAGCTCCCTTCTTGTGGCAGATATTGAGATGAAATTGTTGCAAGTAGGCAGACCATCTTTGATGCCTATCATTTTGTATCTTTCCTTGTGTTTGTAGAAATTGTAAAGGTTTATGATCCATGTGAATGATAGTCTCCTTCGCCAGAATGTAGTGTTTCCATTGTTTGCAGGCCTGCACAATAGCATACATCTCCTTGTCATAGGTGGTGTACTTACGCACTGCGTTAGAGAAAGTCTCACTATGGTACAACTGGGTGCTCGTGTTGCATGAGAACTACCCCTAGTGCATAGTCTAAAGCATTTGTTTCAATTTGAAAAGATTGTTGCAGATCTGGAAGTGCTAGTATTGGTGCAGAACATAGCCTCCTCTTCAACTCCATGAATGCTTTCTATTGTACCTCTGTCTATTAAAATTTTGCCCTTGGTCCTCTCCTCAGTGCCTGATTCATAGGCCATGCCAAATGTGAAAAACCAAGTACAAATCTCTGATAGAAATTGGCTAGACCCAAGAAGCTACAAAGTTCTGTGAGACTTTTGGGAGATGGCCAATCCTTGAGAACCTATATCTTTTCAACGTCCACACAAACACTCGTTCTATCCACAATGTATCCCAAATACTGAATACTCTCCATACCAAAAGAAGACTTATCTTTGTTAGCATATAGCTTGTGTTGTTGCAAGGTTGAAAGCACTTGCTGAACATGCTGCAGATGGTCACCCCATGTTTTGTTGAAGATGAGTATGTCATCTAAATAGACGATAATGAAAGAACCAATGAATGGTCTGAGGACATCATCCATCAATCTCATGAATGTGGTAGGGGCATTGGTCAAGCCAAAAGGCATGACTAGCCACTCAAACAACCCTTCCTTGGATTTGAAAGCAGTCTTCCACACATCTGATGGCTCAACTGGGACTTGGTGATATCCAGATTTCAAGTCAATTTTGGTGAAAAATTTTGCCCCCCTGAGTTGGTCCAACAAATCATCAATGTGAGGGAATGCATATTGGTTCTTCACAGTGATCTTTTTGAGAACCCGATAATCAATACAAAGTCTCCACGTTCCATCCTTCTTTTTGGCCAAAACAATTGGACTTCCACATGGTAAATCACTTGGGTGAATGTGTCCTTTCTTGATCAACTCTTGAATCTGCCGCTTGATTTCTTCATTCTCCAAAACTAACCTTCTATACAGTGCCCCATTTGGTAATGGTGTCCCTGGAATTAGATCAATCCGATGCTTGACTTGGTAGTGTAGGGGTACCCCTGTTGGTGAATTGAATACATCCTGATATGTTGACAATATTTTCTCCATCTATTTCTATTCAACTTTGGTAGTGGACACTTTGGTGTGACTACTGGCCACAACGGACCTCACCTCCTCATATTGAACCATTAGTAGGACAAATTTTCTAGTGTGAGCAATCAAATGCTTACATTGTTGTGCAGTAATCAAAGATACTGGTTTTGCAAAACTTACCTCAGGTATTCGATACCTCTTTTCTCCCAACTTGATGGTAACGATGTGTGGCCTTGACTCATAGACTCCATGGCGCTTGTACATGTATGGGTGCCCCAGCAATACATTGCCTACATCCAAAGGTGCCACATCACATATCACTTCATCTTTGAATGGCTTGATAGAATAAGGTAAGAGTCACTATTTATTCACCAGAATGTCTTGTCCCTAACTTACCCATCCCATATGATATGGCTGTAGATGTCATGTTGTCTGCAGATTCAATCTTTTCATAGTTTCAGCAGAAATCAAATTCTTTTGGCTTCCACTATCAATAATGAAATGAAGAGCCTTTCCATTTACCCACATCTGTGAGTGGAACAAGCATTCATCATCTTCATAGGGCATGACTTTGGTAGTGGCAACTATGGCATGTGGGTTAGCCTCAATGATTTGTTCACCATCATTTTGTTCACAAGGATTTGTAGGCAGTGATTCCTGTTCCATCTCTCCTTGACATATTTCTGCTAATAAAGTCTTCGAGGCATAGCAGTCTTTAGTGTTATGACCAGGACTCTTATGGAATTCACACATCTTCTCCTTACCCTTATTTGTTGTTGATGAGGTTTGTGAGGAGAAGTCTTTTGTTGTTTGTTTCCCACCAAATTTGTTACCAACTTCATCCTTGAATTTGTTGTTTGAGGAATAATCCTTCTTCCCCTTTTGTTTGAATTTCTCCTCTATCTTTACTGCATATTTGAAGGCAGTACTCAAGGTCTCAATATGTAAGAAATCCATTTCTATTTGAATATACTGATGAAGCCCACTGCAATACTTCAATACCCGATTCTTTTCTGTGTCACGGATTCCCAACTTTGCATAAAGTGCATGAAATGTATTTGTATAATCTTGAACAGATTTGTCCTTCTTTTGTTGAAGTAATTGCCACTGTATGTACTTCTCTTCATATGATTTTTTAGGGTAGTATTCCTCCTTAATGTATTCCACAAATTCTCCCCATGTGGGATTGTCATCCTCCAACATTTCAAATCCTTGGCTGTCAAGGCCATCATCTCTAGCTAGTAGTCTATTCTCCCAAGATTGTTTCACATGTTCCTTAGCTTTGAGGAGTGCAAAGGTTATTTTCTCAACATCTGTGAAGTGGTTTACAGAAAAAATTTCTCTAGTTTTGATAGCCAATCATCAACAACATCTGCATTAATTTTTCCTTCAAAATTTGGAATGTCAAAATTTACTTGTACCTTGAATGGGGTGTGACCATGAAATGACGCTCCAGATGCATCTTCTGGTTGATGATTTCATTGGAGAATTTGAGAGAATTCTGTCATCATATCCTCATGTTGCTTTGCCAAATCTTCTTGTACCAGCTCCTTGAAAGGGTCGGATCCATCTCCTTGTTCTCCCATCTTCGGTCGTGTGCGTCTAAAGGGTAGGTAATCTGATGGGTCTCTTGTTTGCAATCCCAACCTTTCATAAACAGATTGTGTACGATGTGACATACAGAAGTAAATTGCTCTGATACCACTGATCTAAATTTTAATGGAGAATTTAGATAACAATACCTAGTGCTGAGCCTATGGTATTGTGAAAATAGACAAATTGTTCAATGTATAGAATTTGTAAAAAGTTGCAGGCAACCAAAGAGGATTTCTTATTGCATCAAAAGTTGATTATATACAATGAGCAAGAATGTGAAAGGTCACCTTATCTATAGAATTTGAAATGGATAGTTGGAAGGTGACAAAACTACCAAAATTCAAATTTTCAATTTTTTTTCAATATGTCAAAAAACTACTAAATTCGGGACCCCACTAGGTAGGGTCATAACTTTTAGCTAGCTAGTCGAAATCTAGACATTTCAGACTCATTGGAGAGATCCCCTAAAGAGCTAGATTGAGTTACATCGAGCCGTGCCTGCGGCTACCACTCAAAGCAACCGATGAAAGTCTTGACCCTAAATTCTGCTTTGAAAGCCTTCGAAAATGCCAATTACTAGGATGTAGACAAAACTGGGAAAAAAATACTAAAAAACTAGAGTATAGTTGCCTGAACAAATGCCACCCTAATGCTTCTGAATCTCTGCGGGATCAGGATACATGAATTATATCAATTCATAAATATGAATTTTTCTTCCTATCTCATTACCTGCCCTATTCTAATTACTTCTATACCTGATTCAATATTTGTTTGCATGCATTGAAATAATTAAGTTCTCCTTAGCGCACATGTTTGGAATTGGTATTGTTATGCCTTGATTTTCTTCACCAATTCCCAATATCTAAACGTTTGTTGTGGTCCTATTCCTACATAACAAGCAATAGATCACAACATTCATATTAATAGAGTAGTTTCATATGGTTAAATTAATTTTATTTACTAGTAATTATCCAAATTTAGTGTAATAGTCATTATCTGAAAGTTTTAAGAGTTTTTTTAAATGACTCAATATTATTTTCCATGGATAAAACCACATATTGCCTAATTCCTTGACATGGTTTCTTAAATTTCACTTCATTGCTTTCACAAGATGGCATAAGAGAAAATTTGTTCTCCTCTAATGTTGACTATTACTTAGAGTTTGTTCCAAGTACACAAGTGAACAATGAAAAAGTGGTCACTAAATAAGTGATAATTGAAAAGGAAATTTCAACTAATTGAGTAGAAATCATAGAAAATTAGTCTCATGTACCTCCTCAAGCAAAAAGTAGAGTTCATTGGAGCATTGAAACATAATGGTTCTAATTGAAGCTAAATGAATTGAGAGAGAAACATAGTCAAGTGTTGGTACAATGAGAAAAACATTAAATTCCATTGAAAAGTGGAAAATTATTCAAGAATATTGCTATGCCCATGGTGTTCCTCGCATAGCTAACCAATATCAAGATCGTTGGGAGCATCTTCAACGTGATTACAAAATAAAATTAGAGACTATTAACATAATATTCGATCTAGCCATTATAGCTACTATAATATGACAAGTTGGGAGAGGGTTGAAAAGAAACTTCCTGAAAAGTTCATTGCTAAACTTTATGATGCAATGAAGACCACATTTGGTAAAGATCAAACCATCAATCCAAGAAATATCACTATTGACTCTCCTGACACAAGTTATGCATTTGATGAGAACAATCCTCCAAATAAAGAAAAGCCATTGCATGAACCTAAAACACCAAATATGGGAAGTTATGACCAATCTAAAAATGGTAGTGAAAGGGACAAACCATGCACAGGGAGAAATGAAAATCAATGTCTAATGCAATAGGCATCAAGGATGCTATTTCTAACAATAATAGGTTGTTGTTTTCTACTCAACAAATGGCTAAGAAGGGATGCATGAAATGCCATGAACAAAGATGACTTGAATGAAGAAAGGTTAAACTAAAACTTGAAGAGAAAAAACTAATGTGCAAATGAGCAGGGTTTCAACACTAAATAATATTGGTCAAGCAATGTTGAAAATTAGCCAATCACATGCAAAAGAAGATTGATTTTGTATTTGTTACCATCATACCACTAATAAATAAAACAAATAAGATGTATAAAATTGCTTATGAATAAAGAGCATCTTTTGTTATAGTAATATTTATCTTCTATGTTGAGTGTGTATTGTGATGACCATCACTTTTGGAATTAACATGTATTGATTCATATTGTTATCTTGAACTACATCATTATATTTGTAATTACAATATTTATGAAAATATTACTAGATGGGAGATGAAGGGATCATGTCCGATAGTATTTCAGGATTCTACAAAATGAGGAAAATGAAATAAACGAAAAAGGTGAAGGATACAACAAATTTTTATGAAAATTTTACATGGGAAAGGAGGTTAAGATAGGATATTGAATAGGTAGAGTACATTTGGTAGTCCATTAAAACTCCACAACTCTGCAAAAACCTTAGAAATGAATTAAAACCTCCCAAAACTTGGAACATTCTTCAATTTTTACAACTTCAACATATGGTAAGGACATGAGGCATGACTTTGAACAAGAATTAGGCAAAATTTGACCAAGGGAACACCCACTTAAATTTTCTCAGATTAGTTATATATGGTGGGCAAAAAAAGCCAAGTGCACAAAGGGGACAAAGACTTAGATGATTTTGCATTTTTCAAGTTGGGTGACCCCAACAAGATGAATTTGGTATGTCATGAGGAGATATAGGAACTGTATGGACATTGTATTCTATTGTTTTGTAAGTGGTAGCTATTATAATGTTGTTCGAGTTGTAGTTATAATAAAAAGGGTTACATAAAAAATTAAATATGAATTTCAAATGTTTAAACTAGTGAACGTTGTAGTTGTTAGTTAATACCCACAAAGGTTGAGAACCTAATCTCGATGTAAATGGTGAAATCTTGTAACCAATTTTTTCTCAATAAAAGAAAAGTATGGACAACCCTCTAAGAGAACTACATGACCTTGATTTCTTGGGTGGGATATGTAGGCAATCCAAGGTGATGGATTTGGGTGAATTGGTCATGCATAGGGTTTTGCAAACAAAGACAATCCTTACTCGGTTTAGACATCAAAAGATCAAGGCAAGTCAATTCCAACAATCTATTTCATGTAACTCCAGTCCCACAAATTGTAGCTCAATTTGCACACTCGGTTTAGGTCTGCACTTGCATAGGTGAAGTATAGTAGAGTTTGATCAGCGTGCAGATTCTAAGACATTCATTTGAGAAAGACCTAAACTCCAATGCTATGAATAATCGATTTCTAGTACCTTCAACATCACTTTTCCATGTTCAAAATTGAAGTTTAATTATAATTTAATTCATTTAAATTCTACATTTATTATAACAATATTTCAACTAAATCTCAACTTTAGATCCTATGTTAAATTTATTTATCAATGTAAATTCATTAATTGTAGTATAATATTTGTATGAAGGGTTCTTTTGAATAGGAATCAACCATCCTCTTACCTTAAGTCTATCCCAACTTTAAATCCTATGTCAAATTTATTTATCAATGTAGTTTCATTAATTGTAGTAGAATATCATTCTACTTAAATATCATCCACTTCAATAGGCAAACAACTAATAGCAATTTACCACCTCATTCACAATAAAAAGTGGCAAATATTTGTCCTATTTTTGTTGGCCAAAATTGACCTTTGACTGTTGAAGTGGATGATATTTAAGAACAGCCGTAGAATATTTGTATGAAGGGTTCTTTTGAATAGGAATTAGCCATCCTCTTACCTTAAGTCTATCCCAACTTTAAATCCTATGTTAAATTTATTTATCAATGTAATTTCATTAATTGTAGTAGAATATTTGTATGAAGGGTTCTTCTGAATAGGAATCAACCATCCTCTTACCTTTGAAAGACTTAAGTAATCCAACTATACAGTTTCTTCGAGTTTCTGGTTTAAGAATAATAGATTCCCTTCGATAAACAGTTTGAAGTGTATTGTAACATGTTTGTTGTTGTAGATTAATACAAATTGGTTTGATGCTTTGGAGTGGGGTTTTTTTTACCTGAAAGGGTTTTCCCACGTATATTGATGTCTCTTCTTTTCTATCTATCTTTCTTCTATTCTTCTTCCTTCATGCTTCTAAAGTGTTAATTTGCATGCCGCAATGCTAGTGAAATTTACTTAGATCTGCAAGCTACATTATCTTTCTTTTAATGGTTAATGTGATGAGAAATCATCTAAGTTTGTTTCCGCTTTAAGAGCATAATAATATGTGCCTGTATGAAGTTATTGAATATCCGATTAAAAGAAAAACATAGGATGGTCTCTTTCCATTTCAAAATGGAAAATCTCTTGGGAAATTTATGCTTTAGATTTTTATTAGAGAGATTTCTCTTTCAGGATATTTGTTAAGAGGAAGGAAAAAAGAGAAGAAACTAGGTGAAGGCGAGATATGAAGGTAGAGAAAGCATATAAAAGCATATATATATATATATATATATATATATATATATATATATATATATATTACATAGCAAACATATGTATATTACATGAGAAACATAGACGTTTGTTTATTTATTTAGATAAGGGAAAGCGGAATCAACTTTATCACTTCTGATAACCTAGTTTGGAACGAAGATACTATGATTCAACCAAACCTAGATCAAATTAGAGAACTCAAGTGCTCATTTGATAAAAAATCCATCATTATGGTCATTCCATTACAAACTACAAAGAAAAGTGATTGACAATGAGGTGAGTCTCTTAGAGAAAGACCTAGTAGAAGAATCTTGTATAGCATGAGAGGCTCCCCATATAGCTTATCAACATGAATGAGATGAAGCATTCCAAGGGGTACTAGAAAGCTTGCTTGTGGAAAGAACCAACATGACTACTCAACCCTTGCTTACTAAACAAAACTCACCTCATGATGGACAAATACAAAACATAGGAGATGCTACCTCAGGAGCTCTCATATCCACCATGATCCAATAGATCAAGATCCTTGAAGCTCTGATCCTTGAAGAGAGAGGTGGGGAGATAGAGTGGGAAACATAGATAGAGATAGAGAGGGGGAGAGAAGGGGAGAGAGTGGGGAGATTAGGATATATAGATAAAGAGAGGGAGAGGGAGGGAGGGAGGGAGGGAGGGAGAGAGAGATAGAGAGTCAGAGAGTGACAATGAGATATAGATATAGCGAGAGGGAGAGATAGAGATAGCGATGCAAAATGTGGAAGCATATATAAGGCACATGAGCTATTTGACAAAATTCTTGAAAGAAATATGTTCTTATAGAATGCCCTAATTGTAGGATACAAAAAAAATGGATTTGTTTAAAAGTCTTAGAAACTTTCAACCAAATGCAATGGGCAGGAGTATGTTCATGTTTTGTTGAGGCTTTCTAATAGTATTATGTAAAATATTTTCCCAAATAGCACATATGTCTTGATCTATTTGTCTGTATATTTATCAAAACTGAAGATTTGAAATGGAGTGTAAAAACATACAACATTATTGGCATCTCTCAGTGGAAGTGTGCCTGCACATGTTGAATCCTAGGTCCCTAGCCTTCACTCTGGATTCAACAATGGAGTTAAGTAATCATGAAATAACAAACCCACTTCCATTGCTCTCAAGTTGATCTGATAATGTAATACTTGCACACCATCAAATACGCAATCTCTAAACTCAAACTAAACATTACTCTTTTGAAACTTAAACTACATGGTGATCGACATTTTGTCATGCACATACTCAAAATATAGTAACAAACTATTCATGCAATTGAAGACAATCTATAAGATTGTACATTGAAAACTACTTTGAATGCTTTGATATTACGCTTATTGAAAACAAAACCAACTGAAAAAAAAAGAACTATTGTTGCATCTGTAACTTATTTTGAACAACTAAAATTAACTGTTATATACAAACACAAACATGAGGACATGACCATTCATAGGGACAATAAAATAACTTCCTCACTTGATGATCCTACTCCATGCAATCGACTTTGAAATCATGATGGACCAGAAAAATTATTTAAAGAAAATAGGAGAAATCAGTACATTTTCACCTTTCAATGTACCGGTGTTCATGCCTTTGAACTAATTTTCCATTTGTTTGACATGAGTGCTCTGCTTCATTAAGATGAGGTTGGAAAGGAATGATAGTTTGATGAAGAGCATGCACTTTCTTGCACTCAAACATGTGTGGAATAATATTGTTGATCCCATGTACACCTTGTTCTTTTCATGATTCACATGGCTTGAGGAGATGCTAAGACTGGGCTTGACAGTAACTATGCTTCCCAAAATGGTTTAGAATCTCTTTGTATACATGCTCAAGATGCATTGATCATGATTTTGATATGATGTTTCAAGATCTTCCACATCAAAGTACACATCATAACAATTCTCCTCTTGCTTAAAACTTGAGATAGCATCCTGAAATTCACACTTTATTCTATCCTTTGATTCACCAGGTGCTAAGATAAGAGCTTGATCATTATTAAACTCAACAAACAAGGACTCTAGAAGAGGATATTTATACATCACAAATGTATAAATATAAATGTTTTCAAAAATGTGAGAGCGTTTTGAAGAATTATAGATGGTGGCCACTTTTTGGTCCCCCATCTTTTTGCACTTACCTAGGAGCTTACTAAGGGATGATTATGTTCTCAATTGTCATGTCACTTTTTTTGGACTAAAATAAAAATAATATTATTTGAAGTTGGGCCCAATAATTTCTAATTAAAGGGGAAACTTAATAATAATATTATATAAAAAGTGTTTTTTAATAGTATAATAAAAAATAAAATTAAAAAAGTATTTTATAAAAAACTTTTTATTAAATGCTTGGGGCCAAAATTTTTAAAAAAAAATTAAATGTGAGGGTCCAATTTTTGAAACATAGGCAAAGACAAATGGAGCGCTTGGCTTCTCATTTCATCATCAATCAAGTTATCTTCTTTACATAAAAATTTTAGGCATCTAATGACGAAAACCTTTGGTTTGTTCATGGTTTGAGAGGACAAAAACCCTCTTGGATTCCACATTTGGGGTCCAAGATAAAAACCCTCGTTTCCAATCTTGAGTGATTCCATTCAAGGATCACAATTGTGCTGAATTGTTAAAGATTTGAAGATATTTTCAATTTTCTACAGTATTGCTACAATGCAACTATAGTGTTTCTACTGATTTTTGGTGGTTTCAACAAGATTCTAGTGGGAGGCAATTTTGATTTACAAGAAAATGTCACCATTTTGTTATTAAAGCATGATTGAAGGATTCCAGGTTGATTTTTAGAATTTTGATGAATTTTCCAATCATCATTTAGGGTAGATCTTATTTATTTCCATCATTGTAGCTGGTCACCACACTTGGAGCGATACAATCAATTATTTTGGCATTGAATTAGCCAAACCAACCATTGATCATTTAAGTCATCATGGGCAAGTGGAAGTGGAATGCCAACCTTGGAGGAAGAGAAATTATGATTTTAAAAATTTTGCATATGCTTTTAGAGCAAATTTAAGTGATTAGCATTTTTGTGAATTACTATAGCGAGTCATACCATTCCTAGCTAGTCGTTGTACATTTCCAAGGTCTAGAAAAATTAGAAAAACACATCACTTACACACAAAGTATTATATAGAAGCTAAGTCAATTAAAATGAGTCTAAAATTAATTGAAAGAGTAAAGGGTACTTAATATTGCAGTTCCATAATTAAATCAAATTAGGGGGGACAAATGTACTTCCAAAGTGGCCACTAACATTGAGAAGATAAGACATGTGTGGTAGAGAACAATAAATATAGAATTTAAAAATAGAAGATAATTTTTTTTATGTTAATAGCTTTTAGTTGCATAAAAAACGTCAATAAACATTCCTAAGCATTAAGCCAAGACTATAAATATAAATTAAAAAACTATAAATTGAACATTAAAATCTAAATGGCAATAGCGTATTCAATAACCAAATGATTGTTTTCATAGGATTGGAAATTTAACCAAAATGGCAGCATTGTCAATACGCATTAAGAAAAACATGGCCATAGTTAATTAATAATTAATAATGTGGATGTGGAGTGACGAATGTGGAGTGACGACCTCCACAATCCCTAAATTTATGATGATGTTAATGTTAGTGCTGACTCTACATCCACCGATCTAGGTCAATTTCTTGAATAACAAAAACCTGTAGATGTAGTTCAATTTCTGGAATACCAGAAACGTGCCCTTCTCCCTATAAAAGGAGAATAGAGAAGAGGGAAGAGAGGCAGAAGACAAGTTTAGAAATGAAAATGGGTGGTACTGCTTACTTGGCCTGTGCCCTAATTCTCCTCAATGTCTCATGCTGCACTTGTGTGACAACGACATGGTCGACAAAATGTGGAAGTCTGTCCTATTATGAGAAGCAAACTGTTTACAACGCTCTGCAAAGCTTCGTGAACAACGAGGAGTCCAATATTCAGTTGGATAGAGCCTATCATGCAGGTCGCATATTCTCCCAATACCTGAACGTGAACGGGAAGGGCGTGGCCATAAGATTAAGTCACTGGAGCACCAAATGCAGCGTGAGCATGTTGCAGAGCGAGAAGACCAGAGGCCGCGACTTGCTGAAGTTTTTCCAGGGGTTACTTCCCAAAATGAAAGATTATCTTGTAAATTGTGGCTCCGACTGGGCGGCTCTCTCAAACGGCAGCAATTGGATGGATTACTATGTGAGAGAGTCATACGCACAGCTTCCCCAGCAGCCTACTGACAGTCCATCTTATAAGACTCTTCATGAAAAAGGCACTGTCCCCGACTGCACCATCCGCCACTCTATGTTACTATCCCACCACATAGCCCAACCTTTCAATAAATTGTCTCCTGGAGAAAATCTTATATCTCCCAATGGCAAAATCAAGCTCACCATTCCTCGCTCAGAATGCGTTGCCACTTTGCTTGATCAAAATAACGATGAACTGTGGCGAACCTCTTCTGCCTTGGAACAAAATGTTTGCTTTCTAGCCCTTCGCAGTGACGGAGCATTGCAATTGTGGAACAACAATATCGCCATTTGGGAATCTGAGAGCGCTTGCTCGGTTATAACTACATGTGCTGGAGCTTCATCTTTGGCCGTCGAGAATGATCCAAATATAAAACTCTACAGCAGCGCGGGGGACTACCTCAAGGCTTACTGGTCTGCTATACCCGATTGAGTAACAACACCAGCTGCCCGTTACCTATAGGGATCAAGCATTCACCCAGGCTTTCCCTTATCTAAAGAAATAAACAAACGTCTATGTTTCTCATGTAATATAGGTATGTTTGCTATGTAATATATATATGCTTTCTCTACCTTCATATCTCGCCTTCCCCTACTGTCTTCTTTTTTTTCCTTCCTCTTAACAAATATCCTGAAAGAGAAATCTCTCTTATAAAAATCTAAAAGCATAAATTTCTCTATGCTCAACAAGAATCTATCCAAGAGATTTTTCTTTTTTTTGATAAATAAGCGACCATATTAATATTAATAAGAAAATAGAGTATACATGTCCAAAAAGAAGGGTGGGTGGTTAAAAGACACACCCTGAAGTCACATGGGCAGCGCCCAGAAAGTCATAATGTCATGGCGTAAGCCCAAAACTAAAAAAAATAACAGAAACAATATAAAACAGAAGGCCATTAAGTGGCCAGAGCAATGCCAGTAATGGAGGATCCTTGTTATTCGGGTTGCCCCAAATAGTAGCGGGGTCCGGGATGGCGTCAGGAGGAGCCCAGCCATCATCCTCCTTTTCTTTTTCTGTAGCATTTTCTTCACGGCGAGGTGAAATTGCCAGATCCAAACGTGGGACCCATTTAGAATCACCCATGGGCCAACCAGAACCGCCACCAAGAGTGGAACCACTTGAAGGCCACCCAGAGTCTCTGCTTCCTCCCCCCGGAGCTTCGCCAAAAGGCCACCCCAGGGTAGCCCGCGAAGGAGGAGAGGACGACCACTGTCGGCGAGGGTGAGAGCCGCGATGAGAAGGAGGTTGAGAGTGGGGGCGAGTCCTTGGTAGAGCCACTTCTCCGCCGGCCCCGTGAAGGCGACTGGCCCCTGGAGGAAGTGGGAGAGGGAGGCCCACACGTGCCACAATGCAAGGGGCATTGCTCCAGTGGTCCAGCAGCTCCTGAAGGTGAGAAACTTCAAGCGCAACTTTGTTAGCTTGCACTTGAATCTGCAGAAGAACATTAGAACAAATAATAGATTTAGAATATAAAGAAACAATAGTATCCATCTTGATGTGAGAAAAGATGCATGAATTTCTATCTTTCCATAAAGTGAAGAGGATTTCCACCCTAAAAGTGTGCCAAATCTGGGTATACTTTGCAGGAATCCTAGGATAGTCTCCCAATAGAGCCATATGCCAAGAAAAAGGTTCTGGCTGAAATAGCTGGAAGAAATCGTGGATCCAATTCCATAGTTGCTGCGCTCTGGCACAGTACCAAACGAGATGTTGGAATGATTCAACCTGTCCATAGAAAGGGCAAGGATGGTCCTGAATCCCTAAATGAAATAGCTGAGCTCCCATCGATACACCTTGGAAAAGAATACACCAAGCAAAGTGGGCAAGCTTGGGTTCAGTAATTGCAGACCAAACAGCCGAGAATCTTTTTTGCCAAATGGCTATCGAGGACATAAGAAGCCATTGTTGATTGAGGGCATCAATCGTGGGAAAATTAGGTGAAAACCATTGATATCCAAGCTGAGGCTTGTAGTTTCTGAAAGGGGTTTCTGGAAACCATTTCCAGTCCTTCCACCATGGTTTATTGGAACGGATACCCACTTTATGAAGCATATCAGCCGGGATGGCACTCACCAAGCCGTTGTAGGTTTCACGGTCATGGTTTTGAAAGCTGAACTGGACACAAAAATCTTCCCACGAGAGAATGTGCATGGTGGGTCTATGAAAGATATCTTGTAAGGTCCAAACACCCTTCTTTTGAAATATGAGAGCCTTGAGCCAGGGAAGCTTTGTCTCTTATAAAAAGTACCTCTTTCCAAGCTATCCAAAACAATCAAAATTCTACATTTAGTTCACTGCACACCATCCCCATTGAGTTTGACAAGGGCCTAGTGCGGTGAATGAAGAAATTTTTTTGATAGAACATCTCTCCCACGAGCTCATGGAATTAAATGATCTTACAAATTGAACAAAGTGAACAAGATTTTATGCATCCACACACTTTGGAACAACAACTTAGCTTGTATCCTCTTGTCAACACCTTACCTCCTCTTGCACAAATGATGCAAATCCCTAGATTTGATAGATATATTCCTTGTTCCTCTTCAAACTTGGTCCTTCCTAAGCTCGATTTTTAGCAAGAAAGTGTAGAAAAGAAAGTTTTCTATCAAATAGACATAATGGATAGCCATAATGAGAAAAATAATGTCAAAAATTAGCAACATAAGAAAATTATTGTTTATGCATGTTTTCTAGCACATCATGATCATCATGTGCATGTAGAAAGTGTGAAATTAGTTTGACCATTATATCCATTGTATTTTAGCTCCTTCAAGTCTTTTTCTATTTCTCTTTATGAAGAAAATAAGGAGAAATTGTAGCTATCAAACAACATAAAACTTCAGGCACAAAGAGAAGGCAAAGGTAAGTGTTAGGTGAAAGAAAAATCAAGTATTGAAGAACTAAAAATTGATGACAATATGGAAAAATCATGTATTGAAGAACTTAACATTACAACTATAATTAAATCAAAATAGGGGGGACAAATGTACTTCCAAAGTGGCCACTAACATTGAGAAAATGACTTGTGTTTCTCCAAGTTTTTGAGATAAGGAAAGATGAGGCATGTGTGATAGGGAACAATAAATATAGAATTTAAAAGTAGAAGATATTTTTTTGATGTTGATAACTTTTAGTTGCATAAATAAACATTGTAAACATTATGAAGCATTAAGCTAAGACTATAAATATAAGTAAAAAAAAATGTAAACCCCGTGAATGACATTGAACATTAAAATCTAATGTGTGATAGGGAACAATAAATATAGAGTTTAAAAGTAGAAGATATTTTTTGATGTTGATTACTTTTAGTTGCATAAATAAACATTGTAAACATTCTAAAGCATTAAGCTAAAACTGTAAATATAATTCAAAAAAATTGTAAACCCTGTGAATGACATTGAACATTAAAATCTAATGTGTGATAGGGAACAATAAATATAGAATTTAAAAGTAGAAGATATTTTTTTGATGTTGATAACTTTTAATTACATAAATAAACATTGTAAACATTCTGAAACATTAAGGTAAGATTATAAATATAAGTCAAAAAGTTGTAAACCCGGTGAATGACATTGAACATTAAAATCTAAAGGGCAATACGGTATTCAATAATCAAATGATTGTTTTCAAAGGATTGGAAGTTGAACCAAAATGGCAGCATTGTCAATACGCATTATGGAAAACATTGCCTAAACTAATTAATAATGTGGATGTAATTTCATTAATTGTAGTAGAATATTTGTATAAAGGGTTCTTTTGAATAGGAATCAGCCATATCTTTGTTGATAACTGAGAGGGGGGGGGGGGTGAATCAGTTATCCTAATTATTTCTTTTTTTGAACTTTATTGATCAATGCAGTATTGAATCAAACAAACAAACATTACCATGAAATGAGAAACACATGACACATTATTTTTGACATGGAAACCCTGTTAAGGGAGAAAACCACGGGGTGATTAACCCAAAGATTATTCTCTGTTAGAAGAATAAGGAATTACAAAATGGCACTTGCCAATTAGGGCTCACTGCCCGAGCACACTGCTCACAAAGAGGCACACTGCCTACAAGGAGACACACTGTCTACAAAAGAATGTTATATAGTACTTGAACTAATTGGAAGCATCTACATATGTTGGAGTTCAGTTCAGGTTAGGCTCAGTACATTGATCTGCTGCACTTCATTTTTCCTCTGCTCTTTATTCTGCTTTCCTTTCACATACCGGATCTTTCTTACTACTTCTGCTCTACTTTGCACTTATTCACATACACCATCACATAACCTCACATCTCATAGCTAAATCCATCGTGCATATATATCCGCACAAGTAATTTCATCACCTTTTTAGTCGGCATCCGGAACAGTCTATTTTCTCACAAACTCTGTTCTGTCGGCTGAATCCTTGCACATCAAGTAATGCGGATCAAGCATATACTTGTAGATATCATTAATCATGTTGGCCAAACATGATTCATGCCTTCACAACCTTTACCATCAACAGTAACACATCTGAAAAATAGTCTGTTGTTCTGTCAGTCAGTTCTTCCTCTGTTCTCACTGTCACTTAGGAATCCGGTACTCAACTATTCATATCTTTTTCTTTGTCCATCACCGGAGGCTAAATCCTTGGAATATACCACTCAAGGTAGTCCTCTTGACTTCCCCAAATCCGTACTGCACCAAGACACTTCCTCTGAGAGATCCGGACCAATCTGTCAGATCATTGGTTTGGGCGGTAGTCTGAGCATCACTTATGGCCTCATGCATAGTTTCTAACTTAGGGATTATAATCCTTCCAAGTTCTCCCATCCGGTTAGTTATATTCTTCCTTTCCTTCTCAAAGTTCTTTATTGCATTTGTGATTGCAATAGTTTGACATTCTTGATTCACTATGGAGGAAGAGAGAGGATCAAAACTTTGAGACAAACTTTGTAGTTTGTCCTGTTCCTCTTTTATTTTCTTATCAATTTCTACTGTTGCCTTTGACCAGGAGATACAAAATTTTTAAATGTCACCACCATCCTTAAGAGCATTTTCTAAGCTCTTAATTCCAATACTCATATTTCTCCTATCATTAGAGATTAAGCCAAGTACTTCAGAAAATCTCTTATCCAAAAACTCCTTCCAGACCTTTTCTTTAGCTAATTTTTCTAGTGATTCAAAATGTGTACTAACATTGCTGACTAAGGTTTTGAGATTACCGGAAGAGGAGGCTGTGGGATCTTTCTGGATTGATGGCATAATCTTCTCAAGCACTCCGGAAGCAGCCTCTATCAACTCACAGTCTTCCATATGAGACTTTAGAAGTTTTTCATTTGCCTTAGCATTAGCAAATGAAGCTATCTTCATTGTCTGCACCGGAGAGAGGGAATCAAAGTTGAATGGACCTTGTAGCAGTTCTGGTTCATCAATCTCTATTGCTTCTTTGCTCAGAAATCTTTGGACAGTTTGTGCAGTGTCTCTTGCCGGAGACAGATGTTTCTTCTCTTCTGCAGTCTTGGAGCTGTCCATTGGAATTTTCCCTTCCTCTACATTCCCACCACTGACAGTTGTGGTTTTCTCTGGTGAAGTCTTCTGTCCTTCTGCAATCTTTGCACTGTCACCTTCTTTTTCTTTCACCGCTGCTCCTTTCTCTTGTAGTTTCTCTTCTTCTTTGGATCCGGAGATTGTAGGGGAAGCCGGAGGAGAGATGTTAGTCTGTTTAAGGGCCACTTCTTCCAGAGCAGAGGATTCCAAGTCCACAGCTGTTTCTGCACCTAAGTCCTCTACAACAGGAAGATTAAACCTTTTGAAGGCCTTCCGGAGGATCTCTTCTGTATCCATGGCTACCTTGTCAGTCTCACCAAGCATGAGTTTATTCATCCTTGCTTTACTTCTGAACTCATCTTTGCAGTCTTTGAATATTATGTTCATTGTCTTGGGATCAATTTGAGGATATAGCTGAATAGCTATCTGCTCCCGAATCTCAAGATCTTTTGCCTGAGCATTATTCTTTCTTATTTCTAATTCCTTCTCTAGACTCTTAGGAATTTCAGAGATAATCTCAATAAAACCTTTATTGTAAATGTTGAGGTACCTAATTGTAGCTTCTTGCAGGATCTTTTGGTCTGCCTCATTGTAGTCATCATAAAATTCAGCCACTGGTTGAAGGTTCCCATCCACAGTGATTGATTTGATTACACTGTCTAGAGACAAGGTGGGCTTTTCAACAAATTTTTCTGCCATTTCTTCCTTGTCTTGGCCTGTGGAGGGTTTACCGGATCCCTTCTTCTTCTACTTCTTTAATTCCTTCACTCCCTCATTTGATTCAGTTTCCTCTTCATCTCTTTGACTCTCATAAGCCCTTGTGGCTTTTGTCTTGGATCTTTTGCCGGATGCCTGGACTTCCAGTTTTGAGCTTTCGGTTGTGGGAGGTGCAGATCTTTTTGATGATCTGATCCGGGTGGAGGTTTCAACCGGAACACTTTCTTCACTTTTCTTTTCTGCCCTCTTCTTCTCTTTCTCATCCCCTTCCTTCTTCTTCCGGTGAGCATCAAGTGCTATGTGTTCTACTTCTTTTCTAACCTTCCTCTTGATTTCCGGTTCTCTGAGTTCAACATGAATTTTTATACTCAGTTCCTCAAATGTTCCGAACCTTTCTGCCTTTGGATCTTTAGGCTGACTTAGCATGTGTTGAACATGCAGCTCCACAATCTGTTCATCCACTTCATACCCCATGGGCATGATCCACACAGTTCTTGGTTCTACTGCCTCCATTAGACACTGATCTGTTTCTACCATAAAGCATACTGTGTCTTTGTACTTTTCAACAAGAGATTGGGGTATTCTTTCTCTTGCATGCATCATGCTCTGGAAGTTCTTGAAATATCCCCATAGAGCTGTTTTTCTTGCTTTAGCATCCCCAAGTCCATGCAAATAATCTCTGATTTGGATGGCAACTGGTCTGTCATTCTGCCATATCCATCCACTGGATCCAGGAAGCTCATTCATGTAATAAAAGAAGAGACAAAGAATCAAATTGCCATACTTGAAGGAGTTTTTCTCGTCCTTCTTGATGTTCTGCAGATTTTCAAAAAGTTGGTTTACAAGAAGCTCACACAAGTCATAGTCAGCATTCTCCTTTAGCATTTGATAAGCTGTGTAAATTGCAGTTCCTGGTACTGAATTTTCCCTACTGGAGTGATAGATCTTGTAACCAATTATCATAGATGCAAATTTGACATCCGGTTCAGTGATGTCTTCAACTGTCATAGCTCTCTTGTCAAACTTAGATCCAGTTGCATCACTAACTGTCTGATTTTTGACAGACTTGAGAACAAGTAATCCACCGGATGAGTGCAGACCGGTTACAGCCCTAATTGCATCTTTGGTGATCTTAAAGGGCTTGTTCAACCATAGGAAGTTGTCATGCACTCTACTTAGTACATACCAGACCCATTCATCTTCTTCAAAACAGGGGAAATGGATGCACTGTACAAAGTGCTTATCCCGGATGGCTTTGTACTGAGATTTAATCTCAAAGGAGTCATCTATCAACTGTTTGTGATAGATATCCATCAATTTTGAATCCCCAAAGTCTTCAAAATTCGCATGTATGTAAACCCTAATGTCCTCCGTATGCAATACACCATGTAGAACACTAGAGAAGGCTCCTAGGGGATCTACCTCCAAGGATTTGTATGGATGTTTCTTGAATGTGGGGTGAGGTCTATCAGAGATCTTAACTATATTCAGAGTGGCCATTTTTCAAAGATTTGCAGTGAGATATTGAAAATGAAAAATACCTTATGCGCCTTTGGTTATACGGAGTGGTTGAATTGATTTCTGTGTGTAATAACTTCTGCAAGTGATCTTCGGTGAACTTGATGAATTTTGTTGCAGAGCTCCGCTTTTCCCTTCTTCTTGGGTGTGGAATGAACAAGTGATTATTGAGAAATCCCTTATATTGTTTCGCAAACCCTAATATCTGTTTGCAATAAATGCTTGACCTACATTGTTCCGATTTGCCTTATTCGGATAACTTGGAGTACCGGATCAGTCATGATCTATGAACATCATGTAGATCTTCCAACCATGAACAAATCAAGATGACACATCACAAGGACATCCCAAACATTCTGTCCAATCCACAGAATAAGACAATGCACTTCCAGATCTTTCCGGACCTTTTTGTAATCCTCTGTCATTCTGGAGCATCTCTCAGAATAGGTCTTACTTGATCGATCACAACTTCTTCACATCTTCATGCGGACCTCTGAAATCTTATCTGGATCATCTCAAGACTTATATATTCAAACCCTTTACTCTGCATCTTGTGCCACATCTGGCACCACTTGATTGGCTGGGGGAACAGGATTTTCTTTGAGTCTCCCCCTGAGCCAGAGCTCACCTTTTAATTTCAGGAAGGAATATTAGCACCAGAGTCTGGTGCAGATCCAACCTCTACATTCTTTGAACTTTTCTTCACCCAAATATTATTCATCTGATTCCTAACTTCATCCGCATTCATCTTTTGTTTACCCTTGTCTTGATTCTGATTATACACCGGACCTCTTTTGTCCTGATTCTTGCTTCTGTAGACTTTTGCATTATGACCGGACCTATTATAGATTTGGCAAATAACATTTCCTTGCATATTTGACTGATAACCTCTTGATCTGCATTGATTAGCCATATGACCTACTCTATTGCATGCAAAGCATCTACCATTGAATGATTTGTTTATTTGCATATTTCTGCATTCATGAGACTTCTGTCCATACCTTTTGCAGTTAAAGCACTGTCTGGAGAAGGATGAATTAGTCTGATTCATTCTCTTTCTGCACTGATTAGCTTTGTGACCAAAGTGATTGCAGCTGTGGCAGTATCCATTGAAGGATGGATATCTTTGGGCATTGGGCTGTCTTACCGGAGGTCTTCTAGGCCTATTCCTTGGATTTTCTGATCCAAAATTCTCTTGACCGGATCCGAAGCTTTCTCCTTTCTCATATCCCAAACCATACTTGTCATCTGCCCTTTTTTGACTTCCAAGAAGAACATCAAGTTGAGTAGAACTTATCTTGAATTTTTCTTTATATTAATTTGCTGTTTGAAGATCTCTTTTGAGAGAGGCAATTTGATCCTCAAGTTTTTCTTCATTATCTTTGGCATCTTCAAGATCAGATTCAAGATGTCTTATAATCCTGTCCATCTGGTGGCATTCTTCTGATTTCTCTTTAAGAGATTGTCTTAGATTGTCTTCAACTTTTCTTTTCTCTTCAATCTCTTGAGTATACTTTATAACTCCTGATTCCATTTCATGTCTTACCATAATGACTTCTTTTGATAACTTTTCACATAACTTGGTTTTCTCAGTCAATTCTTCATTTGCATTACTTTCTTCACTTTGTCTTGCCAATTGTTGGAGCAGCTCCTTTCTCTTTTTCATAGAGAGACTTAATTTGTCCTTTAGTTCTCTCATGAATTCATCAGCCTGTTTGAGTCTTTCCTTTAATTCATTGATTTCAGAGTTTGACTGTTCAAGATCCTCAAGGGTAGTCTTGAGTTGCTCCCTTAAACCATATGCATCCATTTGAACTCCTAGATCTTCCTCAAGCTGTTAGGCTCTATTAGGAGGAACTTAGCTCTGATACCAATTGTTGATAACTGAGAGGGGGGGTGAATCAGTTATCCTAATTATTTCTTTTTTTGAACTTTATTGATCAATGCAGTATTGAATCAAACAAACAAACATTACCATGAAATGAGAAACACATGATACAGTATTTTTGACGTGGAAACCCTGTTAAGGGAGAAAACCACGGGGTGATTAACCCAAAGATTATTCTATGTTAGAAGAATAAGGAATTACAAAATGGCACTTGCCAATTAGGGCTCACTGCCCGAGCACACTGCTCACAAAGAGGCACATTGCCTACAAGGAGACACACTGTCTACAAAAGAATGTTATACAGTACTTGAACTGATTGGAAGCATCTACATATGCTGGAGTTCAGTTCAGGTTAGGCTCAGTACACTGATGTGCTGCACTTCATCTTTCCTTTGCTCTTTATTCTGCTTTCCTTTCACATACTGGATCTTTCTTACTACTTCTACTCTGCTTTGCACTTTTTTGCATACACCATCACATAACCTCACATCTCATAGCTAAATCCATCGTGCATATATATTTGCACAAGTAATTTCATCACCTTTTTAGTCAGCATCCGGAACAGTCTATTTTCTCACAAACTCTGTTCTGTCGGCTGAATCCTTGCACATCAAGTAATGCGGATCAAGCATATACTTGTAGATATCATTAATCATGTCAGCCAAACATGATTCATGCCTTCACAACCTTTACCATCAACACTAACACATCCGGAAAATAGTCTGTTGTTCTGTCAATCAGTTCTTCCTCTGTTCTCACTGTCACTCAGGAATCCGGTACTCAACTATTCATATCTTTTTCTTTGTCCATCACCGAAGGCTAAATCCTTGGAATATACCACTCAAGGTAGTCCTCTTGACTTCCCCAAATCCACACTGTACCAAGACACTTCCTCTAAGAGATCTGGACCAATCTGTCAGACCTTGCCACATGCTTTGTTCTTGTTCACCGAACCACAACAATCTTCATTCAGACTTCCGGTAGAGACACACCATAACTTGCGGATATGTGGGATGACCTTTGTTGCCATCAATGACAACAACCATGAATCCATATAGTGTCTCTTGCCAACAATCTTACCTTTGAAAAGTAATCCAACTATACAGTTTCTTCGAGATTCTGGTTTGAGGATAATAGATTCCCTTTGATAGATAAAAGGAAAACCCCTTGGATAAATTTTGGTTGAGCACTGAGAAGGTTATGTTTTAGATTTTTATATCTCATGTATTCTTGGCGGCCAAAGATGAAGCTCCACCACATGTAGTTATATCCGAGCAAGCGCTCTCAGATTGCCAAATGGCCTTATTGTTGTTCCACAATTGTGGCGAAGGGCTAGAAAGCAAGCATTTTGTGGCGAGGTAGCAGCACCACCTCCTAATATTCTAGGGGATCTTTGCAGCACTAACATTAACATCATCATAAATTTAGGGATTGTTTTTCTTAACAAGAGGTCGTCAGTCCACATCCACATTATTAATTAATTTAGGCAATGTTTTCTATAATGCGTATTGACAATACTGCCATTTTGGTTCAACTTCCAATCCTTTGAAAACAATCATTTTGTTTTGTTTGATTATTGAATATGGTATTGATCATTTTGTATCCTGTAATCAAACTCTAGCTAAATATCTCATCTTCCTTCCTCTTAGCACCTACATGCATACCATCTTCCTGGTGAATCCTGCACCTACAATAAAAATACACATCTACAACTAAACTATAAAATAGTTAAAATAATTTGTAAAACACCTTCATTACAAATTCTCTCATTGTCCAACCTTGCATACAGACCAAGAAGAAGAAATTTGAGAGCCTCTAGGACAAAAATGATTATGGACACTTTCATTGCAAATTCTCTCATTGTGCAACCCTACATGCAAACCAAGAAGAAGAAATTTGAGAGCCTCCAAAAAAACAATTATGGAGAAAATTAAAATAAGGTAGTGTCAAACTATAATTTTTATATACTTTTTATATCATTTTGGTAAGTTTTAATATTTACTAAAATTAGAGCTCCACAACTCCCTATTTTCTAGCTAATGTGATTTAAAATTAAATTAATTTGTAGTTAAATTAGAATTTTAGTAGAATATTGTATGATGTTTAAAATAGAAACCTATTTTATAATTACTGGCTAGGACTGGTATTGTAGTTAAATGTACAATGAATGGCTAGGAATGGTACGACTAGCTATAGTAATTCAAAAAAATGCTAATTAATCAAATCTACTCTGGAAGCATATGCAAAATGTTTAAATCTAGAAAAAAAAACACTTCCCTGAAAACACATTTCTAGAGTATTTTTTTATGTTAGTATATTCCAAAGCTTATAACCTTTAAAAAATTCACCATAACCAATGATAATACATCTTTTTTCTTTAACATCTAACTTAGACCAGTTTTTGTTAGGAACATGAACATAAGAATCATAGCTGGAAATAGTTTTAAATTTGCCAAAGAAGGCTTCTTTCCTTTCCACAATTCGTATGGTGTCTGATTAATAATAGTAAAAGTAAGAGACCTATTTATCAAATAGTAAGTAGTATTAACAATTTCAACCCAAAAATTATGTTCCAAATTAGCACAACTTAACATACTTCTATCTATTTCCATTATTTTTTTGTTCATTCTCTAAATTGCCCCATTTTTTGTGGTGTATATGGAGAAGTATTTAGTTTTATAATCCCATAGTGTTTACAAAATTCTTGAGATTCTTTAGACAAATATTCTCCCCCATTATTTGATCTCAAATATTTTATTTATTTTCCTTTTGAGTTTCTACAAGCACTTTAAATCCTTAAATTTGCTAAAAGATTTATATTCATGCCTAAGAAAATAAACCAATCTTTTCTTGAGAAATCATCTAAGAAGGTAATATAATAAAGATATTTACCAAGATATTGCACATTCATTGAACCAAACACATTAAATTGAATTAAATCCAAAATCCATGTTCCCTAATGATTGAAAATGAGAATTTAACTCTTTTTTTGCTTTCTAAACACACAATGCTCATAACAATCAAAATCAAGAGAATATCTAGACAAAACAACAATCATTGCTTTATTGCTCAATACTTTCAATCATTTATCACCTATATGGCTTAATTAGTGGTGCCACATCATTGACATATTAGTAGGCACATTACTAGAAGCCATTATAGAGTTACATAATGTAGTAGCATCCATTTTAAGAAAACTAATATGCCTAACACCCTTTACCATGGAAATGCAAAGTAGTTTTCAAATCATCAAACCCAATAGGTTTATTTTATTTATATAAGGCCAATTATGTGCATTAAGATTGATTATGCACCACACAATTGACCTAGATCAATGACACACTATAGTTTTACTACAAATCAGAGTAGAGTCCATTTTACTATCTATTTAAGGATCACAAAGATAAATCTAATATCATGGCATCATTTGGATGATATAGCAACAGATTCGTAGTCCAAATCCATCAAGACACACCTACAATTAAGTAACTCTAATATATGTTAGTCATTTTGAATAGCATGCTTGTCTATTTTTGATTTACTAGGTGAACTCCAATATCCTTAGTTAAATTTCTTTGTGTATGTATAAAGTGAACATAAAACAACAAGTTAAACTATGCTAACCTATTCCATTCACAATTAAATGAAACCTCTAATTAGATTAAATAGGTTGCATATAACATAAAATGAAGTCAAATGAAAACCACAAATGCAAACATATGATATGTGGATGTGCTCCTTGATATTTGATGTCTTGATTGCTCCTTATACCTGTAGCATAACTTTGCAATCCATGAAGACTTGAAAATGGCTTGCATGAGGTTCAATTTATAGATTTTTTATGGGTTGATGGAGGGTTGAAATTGATTTGAAGGATTTGTTGATAGTAAAATTTGCATCTCACACACAACAATGGGGAATCTTGAAATGTGGGACCTTGCGATCTCGAGATAACCTCCAAGATTTTAGAAGCCGGATCTTCGTGAGATTTTCAACAAAATCACTTTCAAATTGTGGGGGAGAAAAGAGAAGAAGGAAACTTTGAAAGAAACCTAACATAATATGCCAATCGTAAACTTCACCAACTCACAGATGATTAAATGTGCACATGATTTGTAAAATAACGAACAAGATAAACACAAATACAATGAATACAAAAGTGCTGGTCACATAATTTATTCAGTTGCATAAGATTTGAAAGTCTTAGATTTACAAAGTAAATGCCTAGATCTAAGAAAAGAGAAGAAGAAATATCTTGAACAACATACAATGGCATAATGAATGGCCTACAAGAAAACTCTGTTGTTGATGAAGACTCCTCTCTGTCTCTATCACTGTCTCAATCTCTCTGTTGTGGTGAATGAAATATACCTACCTGCTATGCAAAACATCTATTTATAAGGAAAATAAAAGCCAACTACCTCTCCGTGCATGCATATTCGCCCAGTTGTCTCCCTGTTTTTATGGTTTTTTATCTCCATCTTTTATGATGAAAAAATATATCCATTTGTTGCATGCTTGTCAAACTTACAGTCTTACTATGACTTTTTCTTTGATAGTATAAAAATAAAAGCATCTTCTTTATTTTACCTCATGTAGCTTTATTTAGCTTTCATGCGGTTTAATAAAGTCGCTTTTAATAAAAGAATCACATCTTGCTTTATATTTTCATAGCCTTAAAGCTATATAGATTCCTTATTAATAAAGCCTTAGCTTTATTAGTTCCTGCCAAGGTAGGAATTCTATTGCATCCATGTGATGCAATTAATTCAATTCAGTTGACCAATGAGACTTCAGTATTAAATTCATTTGGCAAAATCCCTAAAGTTGAAAATTAATTTTTTTATTCAATGATTTAATAAATGCAATTTATCTATTGTACTATTGGTCAATTGGGTGAATAGTAATGGTGAAAAATGGAATTTTTTATTTTTAGTTATATTAAAATTCAGTTAACCAATGAGCATTGAGTATTAAACTCATTTGGCAAGATGACTATCAAAGCATAAAAGAGATGAATTTTCGAAAATGGGAGTTTTTGAAAAGGGTTTGGACATCCATCAAAGCATAAAAGAGATGAATTTTGATAGATTTTGTAGATGCAACAGCCCTAGTAGACATGTATACAAAATGTGGAAGCATAGAGAAGACCCCTGAATTGTTTGACAAAATGCATCAAAGAACTATGGTTTCATGGAATACAATGGTTGTAGGATATGTACAAAATGGATTTGTTGAAAAAGCTTTAGAAATTTTCAAGTAAATGCAAATGGCAGGTGTAAAGCTAGACTCCACAAACCTTTGCCAACATCCTCCTTGCCTATGCCAAAATGGGAACATTGGAATACGGTATGGACCTCTATCAAATCATATGAAACAAGGATATTTGTCTAATATTGTAGTTGGAAATACTCTAGTAGACATGTATGCAAAGTGTGGAAGCATAGAAAAATATCGTGAACTGTTTGATAGAATGCCTCAAAGAGATGTAATCTCATGGAATGCAATGATTGCAAGATATTCACAAAATGGATTTGTTGAAAGGGCTTTCAAAAATTTCAAGCAAATGCAATCGGCAGGTCTAAAGCCAAATTCTACAACCTTTTCCATCATCGTGATACCTCCACCCTGCAGTAATCAGTTTGGTTGACTGTGGTAGTGCAGAGGATACCCCCGCAAACCCGCTAGCCTTTGGCAGGGTACCTCGTGGGGGAGCGGGGAATGGTCCTCAAAGAACTGTGGTTTCATGGAATGCAATGGCTGCAGGATATCCACAAAATGGATTTGCTGAAAAAGCTTTAGAAAATTTCAAGCAAATGCAAATGGCAGGTGTAAATCCAAACTCCACAAACCTTTGCCAGCATCATCCTTGCCTATGTCAAAATGGGAACATTGGAACATGGTATGGACCTCTATCAAAGCATAATGAAACGAGGATTTTTGTCCGATATTGTAGTTGGAAATACTCTGGTAGACATTTATGCAAAATGTGGAAGCATAGGAAAAGTTCGTGAACTATTTGACAGAATGCCTCAAAGAGATGTAATCTCATGGAATGCAATGATTGCATGATATTCACAAAATGGATTTGTTGAAAGGGCTTTCAAAACTTACGAAGAAAAGCATTGTTAGCAAGCTCTCTAAGGGTGACAATATAACGGGCAAAATTTCAAGGGAAGGCTTTGCCTGCGAAGCATACAAAAGGCTCAAGAATTGTTTGACAGAGTGCCTTCAAGAAATATGATCTCATCGATGGCAATGATTACATACATGCAACCTGTGGAGAAATTTACCTCGAAGGCATGTATTGGCAAAGATCCTAGAGATCTGATACAATACAATGACGAATGGAGTATGCAGAAGAGTACCTGTGCATTCCTGTGTCTCTGCAGAGCTAGTGCTACTAAATTCATACTCAATACAATTGTATTCTAACAAAACAACTCTATCTAACCCACTAGGATTTACACATAATAGCTACTAAATTCATGATAAATTTTAACATTACTTATTGCATGCATTTCTATTGCCTATTAACTTGAATAAAATAAAGTGCATTTAAAACCTATAGGTACATTTTAAAAACATGAATCATTAAATTAATTGCAATATTTACATTAATTAATTACAAGATTCATTGCATTCAACATATCAATGGCAAACTAGATTTAGTGTATGGACATTGCACTAAATGTATGCATCATTTCATTATACATTATTACTATTACAATATTTACATTGATTAATTACAAGATTCATTTCATTCACCATTTCAGTGGCCATTTCAATGGCAGGAACCTAAGGCAATGGGTCTCTTGTTTACATAGGCCCCACCAGATTAAGGACTCACATATAGAAATAAGATTTACTCATGCATTTTTTCAATATAAAAAAAAAAATTACTTTATTATTTTTTACTCCCACTTAATAGTATATCGTGGCCCAAGATATTACTTTATTACTAATCCTAAGGATTTTAATAAAGACTCATTTAGAACCCTCCCATGAAACTCCAATAAACAAAGAAACAAAAACTTTTCCCCTGCCGCCACGTGGTGGATGGACGCTCCTCCTCATTCTGGAAACCCTGAAAACATTCAAAATGTTGCGCCATTGGCTGGGTGAGCCACGTGGAGGCCTTGGGCATCGTTTCATCGGATGGTTCCTGTGTCTTTATTTTGCCTATGGCTTAACAGTGGCAAAAATTCCACAACAGGATTAATGGTTCAGATTGGTTGTGAGGACTGGATTGATGAGGAGCCTCCAAGTGGCATTATTTGATTGGTGTACAAGGAGGGGTCTTAGATTCAAGGGAGATCAATGGTGGAGGATCTCCTTGAAGAAGTGGATAGAGAAGATTAAAATGGTACCAAGGGTACCTTTTGGAGGGATGTGCGAAGGACTTGCCCATGGCTCATGTAAGAAGACCCATGCCCAAAAGACACGTGTACACTTTTGGAGAGTGTGCAAAGTTTGAATGAGTTAATTATGGTCTAGGATTGTGCAAGTGGGTGATTAGTTGACCAATTGATTTTAGACAACTTAAAGAAAAGTGGACAAAATAGGGAATTAAACAAGAGACGCATTGCGTCATGTTCCTGCCTCTATGTTGGTAATGTTCTTGTAATTTACCATTAGCAAATATGGATTGAGTAACTTTACTGTTGTACTAGAAAGCTGGACAGTGGCTGATGGATGCACAGGTGACAACATATGGTTAAGCAGTAAAGTATGGCATTTATCAGTTCACTATCCGATCAAAGACAATCATCATTGGTTCCGTAAAGAGCATACAAAGTGTACAAAATGTGACATGCATTCAAGTAGAAAGGCACCTATTGTTTTAGCAATTACTTGGTTTATAGGCTTCCATTGCTCATTCTAGTGTACATTGTGTAACATGAACTCAATATCGTGAAAGAATGTCATCTATGATGGAAAAGGTTAAGGATAGTTTCTTCTATACAGCTTCCAAAACTGTTGATGCAAACTATTTTTAGAACTTTAACTGCATTCAAGCATAAAAACTATAAATAATTGACAAAAATATTTTTAGAATCTTGATCATTCTTTAGATATAATAGCTGATAAAAGGCATGACTATTGCACTAAATGAAGACTAAATATTCTATTTCAGCGTGTGGATAAAAATAGAATGGCATAATCTTTTCTAGCACTCCGGAAGCAACTGCTATAAGCTCACAGTCTTCCATGTGAGATTTCAGTAGTTTCTCTTTGGCCTTTGCTTGAGCAAATGAAGCTATCTTCATTGTTTGTACTGGAGAAAGAGAGTCAAAATCAAATGGCCCTTTTAGCAGTTCCGGTTCATCAATCTCCATAGTCTCTTTTGTCAAGAAGTCCTTGACAAATTCTGTAGTGTCTCTTGCCGGAGACAGATTCTTCTTCTCTTTTGCAGTGTCAGCTTCTTTACCTTTCACATCTTCTTTTTCTTGTATTCTTTCTTCTCCCTTAGATCCGGAGACTGCAGGGGAAACCGGAGGAGAGATGTTTGTCTGTTTATGAACTTCCTCTTCCAGAACAAAGGATTCCAAGTCCTTATCCTTTTCTGCACCAGTGTCCATGACTTCTTCTGCCATTTTCTCAGTTGATTCTTCTCCAACACTTGTGGCCAAGGGATCAGCACCCAAGTCCTCTATGACAGGAAGATTGAATCTTTTAAAGGCATTCCGCATGATCTCTTCTATTTCCTTAGCTACCTTGTCAGTCTCACCAAGCATGAGCTGATTCATTCTAGCTTTGCTCCGGAATTCATCCTTACAATCTTTGAAGATCATACTAATTTGCTTTGGGGTGATTGAAGGATATAGCTGAATAGCTATTTGCTCTCGGATCTCAAGGTCTTTTTCCATGGCATTATTCTTTCTTATTTCTGACTCTTTTTCTAGACTTTTAGGAATAAGAGATATGATTTCAATAAAAGCCTTATTATATATATTTAGATACTTAATTGCAGCTTCCTGCAAGATCTTTTGGTCAGCTTCATTATAATCATCATAGAATTCAGCCATTGGTTGGAGATTTCTATCCACAGTGATTGATTTGATGACATCATCTAAAGACAGAGTGGGCTTTTCAACAAATTCCTCTGCCTTTTCTTCTTCACCTTGACTGGTAGAGGATTCACCGTATCCTTCCTTCTTCTGCTTCTTTATTTTCTTTATCTCCTCATCTGATTCAGTTTCTTCTTCATCCTTTTGGCTTGCATAGGACCTCGTTGCCTTTTTCTTTGTTCTCTTCTCTACTTTACTAAATGATTTTGCTTCCGGTTGTGACACCTTTGAGCTTTTAGCAGTGGTAGGTGTAGATTTCTTTGAGGATCTGGTCCGGGTGGAAGGTTCTACCGAGCACTTTCCTTACTTTCCTTTTTTGCCTCTTTCTTCTCATTCTTAGCCCTTTGCCTCTTTTCCCTGTTGGCATCAAGTGCCTCTTTTGAGATGCCAAAGCTTTTGGCAACTTCTTCAACTGCTTTTCTCACCTTCCTCTTGATCTCTAGTTGCCTTAGCTCTACATGGATTTTCACACTTAGTTCTTTAAAGGTTCCAAACCTTTCTGCCTTAGGATCCTTTGGGTGACTGAGCATGTGTTGAACATGCAGCTCCACAATGTTCTCATCAACTTCATATCCCATAGGCATGATCCAGACTATCCTTGGCTCCACTGCCTCCATTAGGCATTGATCAGTGTCTACCATGAAGCACACTGTGTCTTTGTATTTCTCAACCAATGATTTAGGGATTCTTTCTCTGGTTTGCATCATATTTTGAAAGTTCTTAAAGTAACCCCACAGATCTGTATTCCTTGCCTTAGCATCCCCAAGTCCATGCAAGTAGTCCCTGATTTGAATTGCTATACGTCTGTTACTTTGCCATACCCATCCAATGGATCCGGGCATCTCATTCATGAAATAGAAAAATAGACACAATATCAGTTGTCCATATTTAAAGGAATTATTCTTGTCCTTTTGATCTTCTGTATGTTTTCCATCAATTGGCTTAGGAGTTCACATAGATCATAGTCTGCATTTTTTCTTAGCATCTCATAAGCAATGTATACTACAGTTCCGGATACTGAGTTCTCCTTGCTAGAGTGATATATCTTATAACCGATTATCATAGATGCAAACTTGATATCCGGATCAGAGATATTTTCAATGGTCATTGCTCTCTTATCAAATTTTGATCCGATGGCCTCAGTTACAATTTGGTTTTTGACAGATTTTAGGATAGGTATCCCTCCGGAGGAGTGTAAACCGGTTACTGCCCTAATTGCTTCCTTAGTGATTTTGTAAGGTCTATTCAGCCATAAGAAGTTATCATGTACCCTACTCAGTACATACCGGACCCATTCATCTTCTTCAAAACAGGGGAAATGAATGTATTGATCAAAGTGTTTCTCCTGGATGTCCTTATATTGTGGTTTAAGCTCAAAATCATCATCTATGAACTGATTGTGATAGATATCCATTAACTTTGAATCCCCAAACTCTTCAATATTCACGTGTATGTAAACCATAATATCTTATGTATGCAACACACCATGTGGAACACTGGAAAATGCTCCTAGGGGATCTACTTCCAAGGA
Organism: Cunninghamia lanceolata; assembly: GCA_027924645.1. NCBI lineage: Eukaryota > Viridiplantae > Streptophyta > Pinopsida > Cupressales > Cupressaceae > Cunninghamia > Cunninghamia lanceolata. The sequence continues at coordinate 4,338,821 of BSBN01001247.1, read as the reverse complement.
TTTGTATGGATGTTTCTTGAATTTGGGGCGAGGCCTATCAGAGATCTTCACAATATTTGGAGTAGCCATCATTCAAGGATTTACAGAGATATATTTGATAATGGAGAATACCTTTTACGCTTGTAGGGTTCACGGAATGAACTTGAATGATTTGCTGATTGAATCAACTCCAACGGTTGGTCTTTGAGAAGTTTGAAGCAATTTGTTGCAGAGCTCTTCTTTCTTTCTTTTCAAATGTGAATGTGCAAATGACAAGCACATGAACCCTTTTATTTGCAAGAGAAACCCTAAATCCATACTGCAATAAATGCCCAACTTAAGTTATTCTGATTGCTCTGTATACCTTATTCTGAAATAGATCTTTTTCCGGATCACTGTAATATGCTTAGAGTTATCCTTGGAGATTAACAATGAACTTTCTTACTTTCCTCAGTCATTTATTCACAGATCAAGATGTCTCAATTTTAGAATCACATCGGACAAAACTTGTAAGAAACCTGCTTTTACCAGAAGACTGTTAAATCGGATCTAACTGAAGGGATTAGACTCTTTAAATCTTCATGCGGATCTTTCAAATATTTGCTATGGCTTATCTAAGTATTTCTCTGAAACCTCCTTTGATCCGTAGCCTTTCATGTGCCGATTATAGGCACCACTTGACTGGCTGGGGGAATTGGTTTTTCTTTTATTACTCCCCCTGAGCCAGAGCTCACCTTTTAATTTTTGGAAGGAATATCAGCACCAGATTCTGGTGTGGATCCATCCCCTATATTCTTTATACTTCTCTTCACCCAAATCTTGTTCATCTCACTTTGAACTTCATCTGCATTCACTTTTCATTTTCCTTTGTCTTGATTCTAATGATGTACCGAACCTCTTTTGTCCTGATTCTTGCTTCTACAGAATTTGGTAATATGACCGGATCTATTGCAAGTTTGGCAAACAACATTTCTTTGTATATTTGATTGATATCCTCTTGATCTACATTGATTAGCCATATGACCCATTCTATTGCATGCAAAGCATCTACCATTGAATGAATTGTTCATTTGCATATTTCTGCATTCATGAGATTTGTGATCATACCTTTTGCAGTTGAAACATTGTCCAGAGAAGGATATATTAGTCTAATTCATTCTCTTTCTGCACTGATTAGAACGATGGATATCTTTGAGCATTAGGCTGCCTTACCGGAGGTCTTCTAGGCCCGTTCCTTTGATTTTTTGATCCAAAATTCTTCTGACCAGATCCGGAGCTTTCACCTTTCTCATATCCCAAGCCACACTTGTCATCTACCCGTTTTTGGCTTTCAAGTAGAACTTCAAGTTGAGCAGAACTTATCTTGAATTTCTCTTTATATTCATTTGTTGTTTGAAGATCCCTTTTAAGAGAGACAATTTGATCCTTAAGTTTTTCTTCATTATCTTTAGCATCTTCAAGGTCAGACTCAAGATGTCTAATTATTCTGTCCATCTTGTGGCAGTCTTCTGATTTCTCCTTGAGAGATTGTCTTAGATCATCTTCAGTTTTTCTTTTCTCTTCAATTTTTTGGGTGAACTTAATAACTCCTGATTCCATTTCATGTCTTACCATAATGATCTCTTTTGATAACTTTTCACATAACTTGGTTTTCTCCTTTAGATCTCCATTTGAATCATTTGTTTCAACTTGACTTGCCAGTTGCTGAAGTAGCTCCTTTCTCTTTTTCATAGAGAGACTCAGTTTCTCTTTTAATTCATTTATGAAATCATCAGCCTGTTTGAGTCTTTCCTTCAATTCATTGACTTCAGAATTTGACTGCTCAAGATCATCTAGGGTAGACTTAAGTTGCTCCCTCATACCATACACATCCATTTGAATTCCCAGATCTTCCTCAAGCTGTTAGCCTTTGTTGGGAGGAACTTGGCTCTGATACCAATTGTTGATAACTGAGAGGGGGGGTGAATCAGTTATCTCAATTATTTTAACATTCAAAACTTTCTTATTAATTAATGCAACATCAATTCAATTAAGCAAACATAACCATGAAATTGAAATACACATGACATAATATTTTTGATGTGGAAACCCTATTAAGGGAGAAAACAACGGGGTGATTAACCCAAGATTGTATTCTCTGTTAGAAGAATGGAAATACAAAATGGCACTTGCCAATTAGGGCTCACTGCCTGAGCACACTGCTCACAAGAGGCTCACTGCCTATAAGAGACTCACTATCTACAAGTTGTAAGAAGAATAACAGGATCCTTGAACTAATGATATGCATCCACATATGTAGGGGTTCAGTTCCGGTTAGGCTCAATACACTGATTTGCTGCACTTCATCTTTCCTCTTCTTTTGTGCTTCTCTGCTTTAACATACCGGACCTTCCTTACTGCTTTCACTTTGCTCTACAGCTTTTCTTCGCACATCTCAAAACCAAGACACCTCTCACAACTAAATCCATCTTGTATATATATCCGCACAAGTGATTTCATCACCTTTCTAGTCGGCATCTAGAATAGTCAATATTTTCCACAAACTCTAATCCGTCGGTTGAATCCTTGCTTACCAAGTAATGCGGATCAAGGATATACTTGTAGAAGTCATCAATCATGTCGGCCAATCATAACTTATGCCTTAAGAACCTTTACCATTGTTAGTAACACATCTGGAATAATGTCTGATGTTCTGCCAGTCAGTTCTTCCTCTGTCCACACTGCCAATCAGGAACCCGACACTCAAGTATTCATATCTTTTTCTTCATCTATCACCGGAGGCTAAATCCTTGGAATCTATCAGTCAAGGTAGTCCTCTTGACTTCCCCATATCCGCACTTCACCAAGATACTTCCTCTGAGAGATCCAGACCTAACTGTCAGACCTCGCCACATGCTATGTTCTTACTTACCGGATCACAACATTCTGCAATCTGCCTTCCGGTAGAGACTCATCATGTCCTGCGGATGTGTGGGTTAACCTTTGTTGCCATCAATGACAACATTCATGAGTCCATATAGTGTATCTTGCCAACAAAGACATGCCATGAGGAAGGCATGGAGAAAAAGGGTGAAAATGAAGAGGTGAGTAACGAAGAAAAGAATGAAGATAAGGAATTGGATGTAGTGATAGAACTTGAAGAAAATGCAATAGATGGAGAAGCTAAGATGACAAATTTTGAAGGCCCTATACATGACAAAAAAATGGGCAAAGATGAGGATGATCACTTGTTGAAAGAGGAGATGGAAAGGATCAATAGATTGTTTGCAAAGCTTGCTGATGGAGGTGAGGAGATGAACAGTGCAATGAAGAGTGAGAAGATGGATGCCTCAACAACAAAGAATGACGAGGTAACTTTTGATTTTTCTAAATTTTATGATGAGGAAGTTGATATGGATAAATGCATGTTGCTAGGGTGTTAGTGCAAGTATATAGAAAGAAGGAAAATGTAGTTGCAGATTTGTATGCAGATGTTGCATGTTTGTGTGTAGAGGTTGTAGAGGATAGTGCAGGTTGAACTTGGTGGAGATGGTCAGTTTGTGGTGGGTGAAAACCCATGAAAGAGGAGAAGAGTAGAAAGATTGTTTGGTGGAGGAGGCTAGATAGTGGTGGGTTGGATCCCATGAAGGAGGAGAGGAGAAGAGAAAGTCTTTGGAGGAGGAGGATGGTTCATGGTGGACATGAGTCCACGAGAGGAAGGAGGAAAATCTAGTAAAAAAATATTTTATGAGGATGACACTTGTTCCGACGAGATGCTGGAAAAGGAGGAAGAAGAATAATTTTTTGCACATGTTTCAGCGATGGAGTTCACTAAAGATTTCTTGCAATCTAAAGGAATGGTTCTACTATTCAACTCCACCTTTGTGAGCCTATGCTCACAAACCTCCTACTTGACGTGTTTGATGCAGGAGCATTCAGGCGGATTGACAATCAACATCGAAAAAAAATTGTTGTTTATTTTCTTTTAGTTTTGGTTTTTTTGGGGTTTTATATGGAATCTATCATCTTTGGGAATGCTTCATGCTTTTAGATTTGCAAGAATTGAATTTCTATTAGGTGGTAGTTTTGACACGCAATGTGTTAAATTCACGGAAATAATTGTTTTGGGAGATCCAAGAGGTTGAGTGACAAATACTTTAATAGGAGTATTCTTGAATATGTTTTTCCAAATGTGAAAAAAGAGTTGAAGGCATATCTTTCACTGTTTTGGAGATTTTAATGCCAGAAGTTGGCAATAGCAGTTTTACGGAAAGTTTAATATCTCTTGATTTTGGAAGCTTGTATCAAAATCTTTTTGCAGAGGACCTTGGGATGTTACTCCAAGTTTACTCAGTAGTTTTTAGGTGAAACAAAGAACTTTGAATTTTTCCACCCGTCGACACCTGGTTTCACATATTGTGTCACAGTTGCACAATTGGATTTTCTTCAATAGTTGAGCACCTTCAAACATGCAGTGGTCCATGTACGAGTACATTCAATGTCATTCCTCCAAGTCAAGGTTAATTTTGGTCTAGTTTGAACAATTGGTTGAAGTTTGGAGTGATTCAATGATATCTTCACTTCATGATATTCTTCTTTGCACCAAAAGAACTTGTTACACTTTTGGTCATTTAACCATTTCAGATTTATGCATGATTTAGTAGATTGCAAAGTATCAAAAGTAATAAATGGTAAATTGGACTTTAAAGTATTCAATTCAAAGTTTATACTAAAGGGTAAGTTTGTTGGTTCACAAGAGAATTTGCAGATCATCTAAGAAAGTTATAAAGGAAGATTTACAAATTTATATAGGTACCAAATAGTCAAAATACACTTTGCATACTTTATTATTACCAAAGAGTGAATGAAATAATCTACGTGGAAAAAAAGAAGACCAAAAGAGCCAAAACTTATATTACAGGTAAAACACAATTGTTGGTCAAATGCCAAAAGGTAAAGAGGCGTGGAATGAGGAAGGGGAAGTGCCAATTTTAAAGAAAAAAAAGACAACATTAAAAACTAAAAACAACGCCAAGATGAGGGGTGGCTAGGAGGGTATTGAAGGAAAAAAGGAGCACCTGAAGGGAGGAGGTCACTCAGCAAAATGTGAAGAGAGAAGGTGTTTAGGTGAAGAGCACTCAATTCATACAATTTGTTTTGTTTGGTTGCAGAATTAGAGAGAGAGGAGGAATGCCTCTCAGGAAGGAATTTAGCGGTTTCAAAAATATAGTTTTCTACATAAATTGGGAAGAATATACTTGAGAGAGGAGTTGGATGGAATAAAATCATAGATAGACAGGGATTGAAGTAGCTGCAAAGGAATCATAAACAATACCAGTGTTGTAGAGGGTTCGATCGGAGGAGAACCAACTGAAGGGAACAACAGAGTGTAAAACAAAGGAATGGTTTTGTTGCAGAGATTGAGCAATGTGAAGTAGGAACAATAAATATGCCATCATGGTAGAATTATTTGAACCAAGATAAGCTTTATTGTATATAAATTCATTGTATTTGTTCCATAAAATCTTATATAATCAACAATTGAATGTTGCCAATAAAATTTGAAGTTGGAATGAATTCGAATGGAGTGTTTGCAATGGGCTCTGTAATTGTTTGTATTTGATTTGATGGAGAGGGATAGTGATTTAGATGTCTATAGCTATTGTAGCAAAATTTAAATTTGTTCGATTGATCAATCTGATTGAAATTTTGAGTTGCAGCAGAAGGTCTTTGTTTGTGTGTTGAGAAATTGATTGTGGACAGTGAGGACTACCTCCTGTATTAGGACATAGAAGAATGTGCAGGGTTCAATGTAGAGAATAATAAAAGTATATAGAGTTCAGCCATGGACAAATGAACGAGGATCAACCAGTTTGGTGTAGAGGACAACTTTTGGAGAAGTTGAAAGAAGATGCCTCTTTGAGGCATTTGAATTGTGTTTTTGCTATTGCAGATTGGAGTGCCATGTTGGGAGCGAAGGTGCAAATTTGGTGAGGAAAATATCACCATTCAGTGAGTGAATTGAGAGGAGCTGTAGAGAGGGCAGATTGTCCTATGTGCAGAGAGAGGCCATTGAAGGCCACAATTATAAACATTGCTGCAGATTTCTTTATTTATTGTGTCAAGAATTGAATTAAATAAAATCAAATATGTGTTGCAATCTTTGTATAGTTGAGGGTTCAAATTGGGGCAGAGTGTTGCCTATGTGTGTTGTGTGTTTGAAATTGTGAGTTGTGGGGAGGATGGAGTCCCTCTCTGTATCAATTTCCCTCTAATTTTTCCCTCCAAAATTTACCTGCATAATTCTTTTATTAATATTATTCATGTAATTATCTTCTATACTTAAAATTTTATTTTCCTTTCAAATCATTTTAGTTGTGGGTGATGCCCAAACTTCTTTCTTGTTTATTGTGGATATTGTTTGGTGAGACACATATTTACTACAAGGCATTTAGAGGTATGCAGTCTTCTTTATCAATCTGCATTGTTGTAGTTTACAATTCCAAAAATTTCATTTCTACTTTTATGTATTTTTGTATTTGTTAATTTTTGATCCAAATTTCAATGTAAATGCCCTCTAGGAAGCTGTGGATAATTCATCTATTCCTTGTTATATTGTAAAAATTCTTTGAATTAGCTTTTGTTTATGCTCATGCTCACTTAATTTCATTATGATTCCTTTTATTTTGAGAAGCAATAGCACGATCGCAATTTGGGGGTAAACTATAAAATATTTTAATTGAATTCATTGTTACTGGTCTCAGTAATTGAAATCCTTATATAAGTTTTCAGAGTTTAGAATGCTTTAATCTGTAGCATCCACTCCATGCATGTATGTGTGTGAGAAAGGGTGAGATACACTTCTAATGAATTTTTGGTTTAATATATTAAATTTCTCTTTTGTGAATGTTGAACCTACACATATGTTTAGTGCATACAAAAATTTTAATGTGTGTATTAAGTGTGATTTGCAATCCCTTGTGTTGTAACTAGTTATTTATAATTTTCTGATTAGTTATCCCTTGTTTACCAATATCTTAATTTTCATACCTCAAAATGACTCATGGGGACATTAAAACTTAGGAAATTCAATTATCTACTTATATGAAAAGAATGAGTAGTGATGCTAAAGAGTGAGTAGTGAAGATAGCATCAGCTAAATTTCCCTACCTATCTTTCTGAAGCTTCCATGTTTTATTATTCAATATGCTTTTTGGAATAGTTTATTCAGAAAACTTAATTTCTTTTTGGACCTTACCTTTCCTTCACAAGGATTTACTATGAAAGATCATTTGAATTAGATTTTCTATTTATTCATGCTCATTGTGAATCCCTTTGTTTTGAGAAGCAATAGCATGGGCACAATTCAAAGATAAACTAAAAGCCATTTCAATCAAGTTGGCCTTTGCTGGTGTTAGTAATTGAAAGCATTTTTAAAATTTTCCAAGGTTAGAATGCTTTATTATCCGACATTCATGTAGTTTTAAATTTCCTAATGATTTTGTGCATTAAATTTCTCTAGTACGAATGTTGAACTTACACATTTATTAATGGATATGATCTAAATTTTAATGGAGAATTCAGATAACAATACCTAGCGCTAAGCTTGTGGTATTGTGAAAATAAACAAATTGCTCAATGTGCAGAACTTGTAAAAAGTTGCAGGCAATCGAAGAGGATTTCTTATTGCATCAAAAGTTGATTATATACAATGAGAAAGAATGTGAAAGGTCACCTTATCCATATAATTTGAAATGGATAGTTGGAAGGTAACAAAACTACTAAAATTCAAATTTTCAATTTTTTTTAAAATTTCAAAAAACTACTAAATTCGGGACCCCACTAGGCAGGGTCATAACTTCTAGCCAGCTAGTCGAAATCTAGACATTTCAGACTCATTGGAAAGATCTCCTAAAGAGCCAGATTGAGTTGCATCAAGTCATTCCTGCAACTACCATTCAAAGCAACTAGTGAAAGTCTTGACCCCAAATTTTGCTTTGAAGGCCTCTGAAAATGCCAATTACTAGGATGTAGACAAAACTGGAAAAAAATACTGAAAAACTAGAATATAGTTGCTTGAACAAATGCCACCCTAATGCTTTTGAATCTCTGCGGGATCATTGCTTCCCCCTTGAGAGGCAATGGGCCCCATTGTACCTGTGTATTGCAGCAAGTGAGGAAATTTCTTCTCAATCTGGTCCTTAGTGAACCATTTTCCTTGATGTGGAAGTTGTCTTCTGTACCACCCAATAGAGAGGAATCTGTTGTTTCTTCAATGTTTTCACCACAATATCAATAATTTGATCACATGTGAGAGGGGCAGTAGTGTTTGGATTCAACTATGAGCAACTTATATGTTCTACAACATCTAAAGTGTCCAACAATGGTGGAAAATATGGACACAATAATTCAACATTGAAAACATGATGTGGTCCAAGAAAAAATGGCAGATTGAATTCAAAAGCATTTTCACCAACTTGTTTGATGATGGTGTATGGACCATATCGAATAGGACAGAGTTTCTTATTAGGCCCTTAAAGTCTTTCGTTTTGAATATGAAGCCAAACCTTGTCCCCAACCTTAAACTAATGAGGTGTACAATGCTGATCATGTCTGTCCTTATAGTTCTGATTGCTATATTGTAGTATCTCATGCACTTGTTGCTGAATATGGCGTATCTTCTCCACAAACTTAGTTTCCCTGTCTACCTCTTTTTTTGAATGTGTTGATGGGTCACTCAACATAGTTGGCAATGCTACATCAATTAGAGCCAATGGTTGGTAGCCAACACATACCTCAAATGGACTGTACCCTATGGAACCATGTAGTGTTCGATTGTAACTATGATGTACATATGGGAAGCTTTCATCCCAAGTCTGAGGATGTTTGGAATGGTACATCCGCAAAATGTGAATGATCATCTGATTCACCACCTTAGTCTGCCCATCTATTTGGGGATGGAAGGCAGTGGATTTTGTCAACTTTGTGTCCATCAAGGCCGAAAGTGCTGACCAAAAATTGCTAAGAAATCTACTATCCCTATCAGATATGATGGTTTGTGGCAATCCAAAGTGTACCCAAACATTCTCAAAGAAAAACTTGGCAGTTTCTTCCGCAGAGACTCCTTTCTTGCAAGCCACTATGACATCCATTTTTGAAAACTTGTCTACCACCACATAGACACAATCATGGCCACGTCTGGTAGAAGGTAGTCTGGACATGAAATCCATTGAAATTGAATGCCAAGGTTGGTCAGGGATGGGAAGAGGTGTATACAATCCTTGTTTACGATTGGCAGGCTTTGCAATGGCATAAGCAATACAAGCTCAGATGTATAAAATGACATCATGTCTCAATTTGGGCCAATAAAAATACCTCTAAAGTACAACAATAGTCTTCTCTACCCCGAAGTGTCCTGCAACATGGATGTAGTGTGCCTCCCATATCATCTTTTTCCACTCCTTGGTTGGAACACATATGTGTCCCATGTGACAAAGAATCCCATCCTTCAAGTAGAAATTAGTGGCTTGTTTTCCCTTTGCTAGATTGTTGTAGATCTCAGCAAAATCAGGATCTGTGCCATACAACTGAGCCCAATTTGTTGTGTGGTGGCTACAAGAATCCAATACTTTTGTTAGGGCTGTGATCAGAGGTCTACTCAAACAATTTGCAACTTTGTTAGTAGCTCCCTTCTTGTGGCAGATATTGAGATGAAATTGTTGCAAGTAGGCAGACCATCTTTGATGCCTATCATTTTGTATCTTTCCTTGTGTTTGTAGAAATTGTAAAGGTTTATGTTCCTTGTGAATGATAGTCTCCTTCGCCAGAATGTAGTGTTTCCATTGTTTGCAGGCCTGCACAATAGCATACATCTCCTTGTCATAGGTGGTGTACTTACGCACTGCGTTAGAGAAAGTCTCACTATGGTACAACTGGGTGCTCGTGTTGCATGCGAACTACCCCTAGTGCATAGTCTAAAGCATTTGTTTCAATTTGAAAAGATTGTTGCAGATCTGGAAGTGCTAGTATTGGTGCAGAACATAGCCTCCTCTAACTCCATGAATGCTTTCTATTGTACCTTTGTCTAGCAAAATTTTGCCCTTGGTCCTCTCCTCAGTGCCTGATTCATAGGCCATGCCAAATGTGAAAAACCACACAAACACTCGTTCTATCCACAATGTATCCCAAATACTGAATACTCTCCATACCAAAAGAAGACTTATCTTTGTTAGCATATAGCTTGTGTTGTTGCAAGGTTGAAAGCACTTGCTGAACATGCTGCAGATGGTCACCCCATGTTTTGTTGAAGATGAGTATGTCATCTAAATAGACGATAATGAAAGAACCAATGAATGGTGTGAGGACATCATCCATCAATCTCATGAATGTGGTAGGGGCATTGGTCAAGCCAAAAGGCATGACTAGCCACTCAAACAACCCTTCCTTGGATTTGAAAGCAGTCTTCCACACATCTGATGGCTCAACTGGGACTTGGTGATATCCAGATTTCAAGTCAATTTTGGTGAAAAATTTTGCCCCCCTGAGTTGGTCCAACAAATCATCAATGTGAGGGAATGGATATTGGTTCTTCACAGTGATCTTTTTGAGAACCCGATAATCAATACAAAGTCTCCACGTTCCATCCTTCTTTTTGGCCAAAACAATTGGACTTCCACATGGTAAATCACTTGGGTGAATGTGTCCTTTCTTGATCAACTCTTGAATCTGCCGCTTGATTTCTTCATTCTCCAAAACTAACCTTCTATACAGTGCCCCATTTGGTAATGGTTTCTCTGGAATTAGATCAATCCGATGCTTGACTTAGTAGTGTAGGGGTACCCCTGTTGGTGAATTGAATACATCCTGATATGTTGACAATATTTTCTCCATCTATTTCTGTTCAACTTTGGTAGTGGACACTTTGGTATGACTACTGGCCATAACGGACCTCACCTCCTCATATTGAACCATTAGTAGGACAAATTTTCTAGTGTGAGCAATCAAATGCTTACATTGTTTTGCAGTAATCAAAGATACTGGTTTTGCAAAACTTACCTCAGGTATTCGATACCTCTTTTCTCCCAACTTGATGGTAATGATGTGTGGCCTTGACTCATAGACTCCATGGCGCTTGTACATGTATGGGTGCCCCAACAATACATTGCCTACATCCAAAGGTGCCACATCACATATCACTTCATCTTTGAATGGCTTGATAGAATAAGGTAAGAGTCCTTATTTATTCACTAGAATGTCTTGTCCCTAACTTACCCATCCCATATGATATGGCTGTAGATGTCATGTTGTCTGCAGATTCAATCTTTTCATAGTTTCAGCAGAAATCAAATTCTTTTGGCTTCCACTATCAATAATGAAATGAAGAGCCTTTCCATTTACCCACATCTGTGAGTGGAACAAGCATTCATCATCTTCATAGGGCATGACTTTGGTAGTGGCAACTATGGCATGTGGGTTAGCCTCAATGATTTGTTCACCATCATTTTGTTCACAAGGATTTGTAGGCAGTGATTCCTGTTCCATCTCTCCTTGACATATTTCTGCTAATAAAGTCTTCGAGGCATGGCAGTCTTTAGTGTTATGACCAGGACTCTTATGGAATTCACACATCTTCTCCTTACCCTTATTTGTTGTTGATGAGGTTTGTGAGGAGAAGTCTTTTGTTGTTTGTTTCCCACCAAATTTGTTACCAACTTCATCCTTGAATTTGTTGTTTGAGGAATAATCCTTCTTCCCCTTTTGTTTGAATTTCTCCTCTATCTTTACTGCATATTTTAAGGCAATACTCAAGGTCTCAATATGTAAGAAATCCATTTCTATTTGAATATACTGATGAAGCCCACTGCAATACTTCAATACCCGATTCTTTTCTGTGTCACGGATTCCCAACTTTGCATAAAGTGCATGAAATGTATTTGTATAATCTTGAACAGATTTGTCCTTCTTTTGTTGAAGTAATTGCCACTGTATGTACTTCTCTTCATATGATTTTTTAGGGTAGTATTCCTCCTTAATGTATTCCACAAATTCTCCCCATGTGGGATTGTCATCCTCCAACATTTCAAATCCTTGGCTGTCAAGGCCATCATCTCTAGCTAGTAGTCTACTCTCCCAAGATTGTTTCACATGTTCCTTAGCTTTGAGAAGTGCAAAGGTTATTTTCTCAACATCTGTGAAGTGGTTTACAGAAAAAATTTCTCTAGTTTTGATAGCCAATCATCAACAACATCTGCATTAATTTTTCCTTCAAAATTTGGAATGTCAAAATTTACTTGTACCTTGAATGGGGTGTGACCATGAAATGATGCTCCAGATGCATCTTCTGGTTGATGATTTCATTGGAGAATTTGAGAGAATTCTGTCATCATATCCTCATGTTGCTTTGCCAAATCTTCTTGTACCAGCTCCTTGAAAGGGTCGGATCCATCTCCTTGTTCTCCCATCTTCGGTCGTGTGCGTTTGAAGGGTAGGTAATCTGATGGGTCTCTTGTTTGCAATCCCAACCTTTCATAAACAGACCGTGTACGATGTGACATACAGAAGTAAACTGCTCTGATACCACTGATCTAAATTTTAATGGAGAATTTAGATAACAATACCTAGTGCTGAGCCTATGGTATTGTGAAAATAGACAAATTGTTCAATGTACAGAATTTGTAAAAAGTTGCAGGCAACCAAAGAGGATTTCTTATTGCATCAAAAGTTGATTATATACAATGAGCAAGAATGTGAAAGGTCACCTTATCTATAGAATTTGAAATGGATAGTTGGAAGGTGACAAAACTACCAAAATTCAAATTTTCAATTTTTTTTCAAAATTTCAAAAAACTACTAAATTCGGGACCCCACTAGGTAGGGTCATAACTTCTAGCTAGCTAGTCGAAATCTAGACATTTCAGACTCATTGGAGAGATCCCCTAAAGAGCTAGATTGAGTTACATCGAGCCGTGCCTGCGGCTACCACTCAAAGCAACCGATGAAAGTCTTGACCCTAAATTCTGCTTTGAAAGCCTTCGAAAATGCCAATTACTAGGATGTAGACAAAACTGGGAAAAAAATACTAAAAAACTAGAATATAGTTGCCTGAACAAATGCCACCCTAATGCTTCTGAATCTCTGCGGGATCAGGATACATGAATTATATCAATTCATAAATATGAATTTTTCTTCCTATCTCATTACCTGCCCTATTCTAATTACTTCTATACCTGATTCAATATTTGTTTGCATGCATTGAAATAATTAAGTTCTCCTTAGCGCACATGTTTGGAATTGGTATTGTTATGCCTTGATTTTCTTCACCAATTCCCAATATCTAAACGTTTGTTGTGGTCCTATTCCTACATAACAAGCAATAGATCACAACATTCATATTAATAGAGTAGTTTCATATGGTTAAATTAATTTTATTTACTAGTAATTATCCAAATTTAGTGTAATAGTCATTATCTGAAAGTTTTAAGAGTTTTTTTAAATGACTCAATATTATTTTCCATGGATAAAACCACATATTGCCTAATTCCTTGACATGGTTTCTTAAATTTCACTTCATTGCTTTCACAAGATGGCATAAGAGAAAATTTGTTCTCCTCTAATGTTGACTATTACCTAGAGTTTGTTCCAAGTACACAAGTGAACAATGAAAAAGTGGTCACTAAATAAGTGATAATTGAAAAGGAAATTTCAACTAATTGAGTAGAAATCATAGAAAATTAGTCTCATGTACCTCCTCAAGCAAAAAGTAGAGTTCATTGGAGCATTGAAACATAATGGTTCTAATTGAAGCTAAATGAATTGAGAGAGAAACATAGTCAAGTGTTGGTACAATGAGAAAAACATTAAATTCCATTGAAAAGTGGAAAATTATTCAAGAATATTGCTATGCCCATGGTGTTCCTGGCATAGCTAACCAATATCAAGATCGTTGGGAGCATCTTCAACATGATTACAAAATAAAATTAGAGACTATTAACATAATATTCGATCTAGCCATTATAGCTACTATAATATGACAAGTTGGGAGAGGGTTGAAAAGAAACTTCCTGAAAAGTTCATTGCTAAACTTTATGATGCAATGAAGACCACATTTGGTAAAGATCAAACCATCAATCCAAGAAATATCACTATTGACTCTCTTGACACAAGTTATGCATTTGATGAGAACAATCCTCCAAATAAAGATAAGCCATTGCATGAACCTAAAACACCAAATATGGGAAGTTATGACCAATCTAAAAATGGTAGTGAAAGGGACAAACCATGCACAGGGAGAAATGAAAATCAATGTCCAATGCAATAGGCATCAAGGATGCTATTTCTAACAATAATAGGTTGTTGTTTTCTACTCAACAAATGGCTAAGAAGGGATGCATGAAATGCCATGAACAAAGATGACTTGAATGAAGAAAGGTTAAACTAAAACTTGAAGAGAAAAAACTAATGTGCAAATGAGCAGGGTTTCAACACTAAATAATATTGGTCAAGCAATGTTGAAAATTAGCCAATCACATGCAAAAGAAGATTGATTTTGTATTTGTTACCATCATACCACTAATAAATAAAACAAATAAGATGTATAAAATTGCTTATGAATAAAGAGCATCTTTTGTTATAGTAATATTTATCGTCTATGTTGAGTGTGTATTGTGATGACCATCACTTTTGGAATTAACATGTATTGATTCATATTGTTATCTTGAACTACATCATTATATTTGTAATTACAATATTTATGAAAATATTACTAGATGGGAGATGAAGGGATCATGTCCGATAGTATTTCAGGATTCTACAAAATGAGGAAAATGAAATAAACGAAAAAGGTGAAGGATACAACAAATTTTTATGAAAATTTTACATGGGAAAGGAGGTTAAGATAGGATATTGAATAGGTAGAGTACATTTGGTAGTCCATTAAAACTCCACAACTTTGCAAAAACCTTAGAAATGAATTAAAACCTCCCAAAACTTGGAATATTCTTCAATTTTTACAACTTCAACATATGGTAAGGACATGAGGCATGACTTTGAACAAGAATTAGGCAAAATTTGACCAAGGGAACACCCACTTAAATTTTCTCAGATTAGTTATATATGGTGGGCAAAAAAAGCCAAGTGCACAAAGGGGACAAAGACTTAGATGATTTTGCATTTTTCAAGTTGGGTGACCCCAACAAGATGAATTTGGTATGTCATGAGGAGCTATAGGAACTGTATGGACATTGTATTCTATTGTTTTGTAAGTGGTAGCTATTATAATGTTGTTCGAGTTGTAGTTATAATAAAAAGGGTTACATAAAAAATTAAATATGAATTTCAAATGTTTAAACTAGTGAACGTTGTAGTTGTTAGTTAATACCCACAAAGGTTGAGAACCTAATCTCGATGTAAATGGTGAAATCTTGTAACCAATTTTTTCTCAATAAAAGAAAAGTATGGACAACCCTCTAAGAGAACTACATGACCTTGATTTCTTGGGTGGGATATGTAGGCAATCCAAGGTGATGGATTTGGGTGAATTGGTCATGCATAGGGTTTTGCAAACAAAGACAATCCTTACTCGGTTTAGACATCAAAAGATCAAGGCAAGTCAATTCCAACAATCTATTTCATGTAACTCCAGTCCCACAAATTGTAGCTCAATTTGCACACTCGGTTTAGGTCTGCACTTGCATAGGTGAAGTATAGTAGAGTTTGATCAGCGTGCAGATTCTAAGACATTCATTTGAGAAAGACCTAAACTCCAATGCTATGAATAATCGATTTCTAGTACCTTCAACATCACTTTTCCATGTTCAAAATTGAAGTTTAATTATAATTTAATTCATTTAAATTCTACATTTATTATAACAATATTTCAACTAAATCTCAACTTTAGATCCTATGTTAAATTTATTTATCAATGTAAATTCATTAATTGTAGTATAATATTTGTATGAAGGGTTCTTTTGAATAGGAATCAACCATCCTCTTACCTTAAGTCTATCCCAACTTTAAATCCTATGTCAAATTTATTTATCAATGTAGTTTCATTAATTGTAGTAGAATATCATTCTACTTAAATATCATCCACTTCAATAGGCAAACAACTAATAGCAATTTACCACCTCATTCACAATAAAAAGTGGCAAATATTTGTCCTATTTTTGTTGGCCAAAATTGACCTTTGACTGTTGAAGTGGATGATATTTAAGAACAGCCGTAGAATATTTGTATGAAGGGTTCTTTTGAATAGGAATTAGCCATCCTCTTACCTTAAGTCTATCCCAACTTTAAATCCTATGTTAAATTTATTTATCAATGTAATTTCATTAATTGTAGTAGAATATTTGTATGAAGGGTTCTTCTGAATAGGAATCAACCATCCTCTTACCTTTGAAAGACTTAAGTAATCCAACTATACAGTTTCTTCGAGTTTCTGGTTTAAGAATAATAGATTCCCTTCGATAAACAGTTTGAAGTGTATTGTAACATGTTTGTTGTTGTAGATTAATACAAATTGGTTTGATGCTTTGGAGTGGGGTTTTTTTTACCTGAAAGGGTTTTCCCACGTATATTGATGTCTCTTCTTTTCTATCTATCTTTCTTCTATTCTTCTTCTTTCATGCTTCTAAAGTGTTAATTTGCATGCCGCAATGCTAGTGAAATTTACTTAGATCTGCAAGCTACATTATCTTTCTTTTAATGGTTAATGTGATGAGAAATCATCTAAGTTTGTTTCCTCTTTAAGAGCGTAATAATATGTGCCTGTATGAAGTTATTGAATATCCGATTAAAAGAAAAACATAGGATGGTCTCTTTCCATTTCAAAATGGAAAATCTCTTGGGAAATTTATGCTTTAGATTTTTATTAGAGAGATTTCTCTTTCATGATATTTGTTAAGAGGAAGGAAAAAAGAGAAGAAACTAGGTGAAGGCGAGATATGAAGGTAGAGAAAGCATATAAAAGCATATATATATATATATATATATATATTACATAGCAAACATACGTATATTACATGAGAAACATAGACGTTTGTTTATTTATTTAGATAAGGGAAAGCGGAATCAACTTTATCACTTCTGATAACCTAGTTTGGAACGAAGATACTATGATTCAACCAAACCTAGATCAAATTAGAGAACTCAAGTGCTCATTTGATAAAAAATCCATCATTATGGTCATTCCATTACAAACTACAAAGAAAAGTGATTGACAATGAGGTGAGTCTCTTAGAGAAAGACCTAGTAGAAGAATCTTGTATAGCATGAGAGGCTCCCCATATAGCTTATCAACATGAATGAGGTGAAGCATTCCAAGGGATACTAGAAAGCTTGCTTGTGGAAAGAACCAACATGACTACTCAACCCTTGCTTACTAAACAAAACTCACCTCATGATGGACAAATACAAAACATAGGAGATGCTACCTCAGGAGCTCTCATATCCACCATGATCCAATAGATCAAGATCCTTGAAGCTCTGATCCTTGAAGAGAGAGGTGGGGAGATAGAGGGGGAAACATAGATAGAGATAGAGAGGGGGAGAGAAGGGGAGAGAGGGGGGAGATTAGGAGATATAGATAAAGAGAGGGAGAGGGAGGGAGGGAGGGAGGGAGGGAGAGAGAGATAGAGAGTCAGAGAGTGACAATGAGATATAGATATAGCAAGAGGGAGAGATAGAGATAGCGATGCAAAATGTGGAAGCATATATAAGGCACATGAGCTATTTGACAAAATTCTTGAAAGAAATATGTTCTTATAGAATGCCCTAATTGTAGGATACAAAAAAAATGGATTTGTTTAAAAGTCTTAGAAACTTTCAACCAAATGCAATGGGCAGGAGCATGTTCATGTTTTGTTGAGGCTTTCTAATAGTATTATGTAAAATATTTTCCCAAATAGCACATATGTCTTGATCTATTTGTCTGTATATTTATCAAAACTGAAGATTTGAAATGGAGTGTAAAAACATACAACATTATTGGCATCTCTCAGGGGAAGTGTGCCTGCACATGTTGAATCCTAGGTCCCTAGCCTTCACTCTGGATTCAACAATGGAGTTAAGTAATCATGAAATAACAAACCCACTTCCATTGCTCTCAAGTTGATCTGATAATGTAATACTTGCACACCATCAAATACGCAATCTCTAAACTCAAACTAAACATTACTCTTTTGAAACTTAAACTACATGGTGATCGACATTTTGTCATGCACATACTCAAAATATAGTAACAAACTATTCATGCAATTGAAGACAATCTATAAGATTGTACATTGAAAACTACTTTGAATGCTTTGATATTACGCTTATTGAAAACAAAACCAACTGAAAAAAAAAGAACTATTGTTGCATCTGTAACTTATTTTGAACAACTAAAATTAACTGTTATATACAAACACAAACATGAGGACATGACCATTCATAGGGACTATAAAATAACTTCCTCACTTGATGATCCTACTCCATGCAATCGACTTTGAAATCATGATGGACCAGAAAAATTATTTAAAGAAAATAGGAGAAATCAGTACATTTTCACCTTTCAATGTACCGGTGTTCATGTCTTTGAACTAATTTTCCATTTGTTTGACATGAGTGCTCTGCTTCATTAAGATGAGGTTGGAAAGGAATGATAGTTTGATGAAGAGCATGCACTTTCTTGCACTCAAACATGTGTGGAATAATATTGTTGATCCCATGTACACCTTGTTCTTTTCATGATTCACATGGCTTGAGGAGATGCTAAGACTGGGCTTGACAGTAACTATGCTTCCCAAAATGGTTTAGAATCTCTTTGTATACATGCTCAAGATGCATTGATCATGATTTTGATATGATGTTTCAAGATCTTCCACATCAAAGTACACATCATAACAATTCTCCTCTTGCTTAAAACTTGAGATAGCATCCTGAAATTCACACTTTATTCTATCCTTTGATTCACCAGGTGCTAAGATAAGAGCTTGATCATTATTAAACTCAACAAACAAGGACTCTAGAAGAGGATATTTATACATCACAAATGTATAAATATAAATGTTTTCAAAAATGTGAGAGCGTTTTGAAGAATTATAGATGGTGGCCACTTTTTGGTCCCCCATCTTTTTGCACTTACCTAGGAGCTTACTAAGGGATGATTATGTTCTCAATTGTCATGTCACTTTTTTTGGACTAAAATAAAAATAATATTATTTGAAGTTGGGCCCAATAATTTCTAATTAAAGGGGAAACTTAATAATAATATTATATAAAAAGTGTTTTTTAATAGTATAATAAAAAATAAAATTAAAAAAGTATTTTATAAAAAACTTTTTATTAAATGCTTGGGGCCAAAATTTTTTAAAAAAAATTAAATGTGAGGGTCCAATTTTTGAAACATAGGCAAAGACAAATGGAGCGCTTGGCTTCTCATTTCATCATCAATCAAGTTATCTTCTTTACATAAAAATTTTAGGCATCTAATGACGAAAACCTTTGGTTTGTTCATGGTTTGAGAGGACAAAAACCCTCTTGGATTCCACATTTGGGGTCCAAGATAAAAACCCTCGTTTCCAATCTTGAGTGATTCCATTCAAGGATCACAATTGTGCTGAATTGTTAAAGATTTGAAGATATTTTCAATTTTCTACAGTATTGCTACAATGCAACTATAGTGTTTCTACTGATTTTTGGTGGTTTCAACAAGATTCTAGTGGGAGGCAATTTTGATTTACAAGAAAATGTCACCATTTTGTTATTAAAGCATGATTGAAGGATTCCAGGTTGATTTTTAGAATTTTGATGAATTTTCCAATCATCATTTAGGGTAGATCTTATTTATTTCCATCATTGTAGCTGGTCACCACACTTGGAGCGATACAATCAATTATTTTGGCATTGAATTAGCCAAACCAACCATTGATCATTTAAGTCATCATGGGCAAGTGGAAGTGGAATGCCAACCTTGGAGGAAGAGAAATTATGATTTTAAAAATTTTGCATATGCTTTTAGAGCAAATTTAAGTGATTAGCATTTTTGTGAATTACTATAGCGAGTCATACCATTCCTAGCTAGTCGTTGTACATTTCCAAGGTCTAGAAAAATTAGAAAAACACATCACTTACACACAAAGTATTATATAGAAGCTAAGTCAATTAAAATGAGTCTAAAATTAATTGAAAGAGTAAAGGGTACTTAATATTGCAGTTCCATAATTAAATCAAATTAGGGGGGACAAATGTACTTCCAAAGTGGCCACTAACATTGAGAAGATAAGACATGTGTGGTAGAGAACAATAAATATAGAATTTAAAAATAGAAGATAATTTTTTTTATGTTAATAGCTTTTAGTTGCATAAAAAACGTCAATAAACATTCCTAAGCATTAAGCCAAGACTATAAATATAAATTAAAAAACTATAAATTGAACATTAAAATCTAAATGGCAATAGCGTATTCAATAACCAAATGATTGTTTTCATAGGATTGAAAATTTAACCAAAATGGCAGCATTGTCAATACGCATTAAGAAAAACATGGCCATAGTTAATTAATAATTAATAATGTGGATGTGGAGTGACGAATGTGGAGTGACGACCTCCACAATCCCTAAATTTATGATGATGTTAATGTTAGTGCTGACTCTACATCCACCGATCTAGGTCAATTTCTTGAATAACAAAAACCTGTAGATGTAGTTCAATTTCTGGAATACCAGAAACGTGCCCTTCTCCCTATAAAAGGAGAATAGAGAAGAGGGAAGAGAGGCAGAAGACAAGTTTAGAAATGAAAATGGGTGGTACTGCTTACTTGGCCTGTGCCCTAATTCTCCTCAATGTCTCATGCTGCACTTGTGTGACAACGACATGGTCGACAAAATGTGGAAGTCTGTCCTATTATGAGAAGCAAACTGTTTACAACGCTCTGCAAAGCTTCGTGAACAACGAGGAGTCCAATATTCAGTTGGATAGAGCCTATCATGCAGGTCGCATATTCTCCCAATACCTGAACGTGAACGGGAAGGGCGTGGCCATAAGATTAAGTCACTGGAGCACCAAATGCAGCGTGAGCATGTTGCAGAGCGAGAAGACCAGAGGCCGCGACTTGCTGAAGTTTTTCCAGGGGTTACTTCCCAAAATGAAAGATTATCTTGTAAATTGTGGCTCCGACTGGGCGGCTCTCTCAAACG
Organism: Cunninghamia lanceolata; assembly: GCA_027924645.1. NCBI lineage: Eukaryota > Viridiplantae > Streptophyta > Pinopsida > Cupressales > Cupressaceae > Cunninghamia > Cunninghamia lanceolata. The sequence goes on along the minus strand of BSBN01001247.1, from coordinate 4,317,690 downwards.
GCAGCAATTGGATGGATTACTATGTGAGAGAGTCATACGCACAGCTTCCCCAGCAGCCTACTGACAGTCCATCTTATAAGACTCTTCATGAAAAAGGCACTGTCCCCGACTGCACCATCCGCCACTCTATGTTACTATCCCACCACATAGCCCAACCTTTCAATAAATTGTCTCCTGGAGAAAATCTTATATCTCCCAATGGCAAAATCAAGCTCACCATTCCTCGCTCAGAATGCGTTGCCACTTTGCTTGATCACAATAACGATGAACTGTGGCGAACCTCTTCTGCCTTGGAACAAAATGTTTGCTTTCTAGCCCTTCGCAGTGACGGAGCATTGCAATTGTGGAACAACAATATCGCCATTTGGGAATCTGAGAGCGCTTGCTCGGTTATAACTACATGTGCTGGAGCTTCATCTTTGGCCGTCGAGAATGATCCAAATATAAAACTCTACAGCAGCGCGGGGGACTACCTCAAGGCTTACTGGTCTGCTATACCCGATTGAGTAACAACACCAGCTGCCCGTTACCTATAGGGATCAAGCATTCACCCAGGCTTTCCCTTATCTAAAGAAATAAACAAACGTCTATGTTTCTCATGTAATATAGGTATGTTTGCTATGTAATATATATATGCTTTCTCTACCTTCATATCTCGCCTTCCCCTACTGTCTTCTTTTTTTTCCTTCCTCTTAACAAATATCCTGAAAGAGAAATCTCTCTTATAAAAATCTAAAAGCATAAATTTCTCTATGCTCAACAAGAATCTATCCAAGAGATTTTTCTTTTTTTTGATAAATAAGCGACCATATTAATATTAATAAGAAAATAGAGTATACATGTCCAAAAAGAAGGGTGGGTGGTTAAAAGACACACCCTGAAGTCACATGGGCAGCGCCCAGAAAGTCATAATGTCATGGCGTAAGCCCAAAACTAAAAAAAATAACAGAAACAATATAAAACAGAAGGCCATTAAGTGGCCAGAGCAATGCCAGTAATGGAGGATCCTTGTTATTCGGGTTGCCCCAAATAGTAGCGGGGTCCGGGATGGCGTCAGGAGGAGCCCAGCCATCATCCTCCTTTTCTTTTTCTGTAGCATTTTCTTCACGGCGAGGTGAAATTGCCAGATCCAAACGTGGGACCCATTTAGAATCACCCATGGGCCAACCAGAACCGCCACCAAGAGTGGAACCACTTGAAGGCCACCCAGAGTCTCTGCTTCCTCCCCCCGGAGCTTCGCCAAAAGGCCACCCCAGGGTAGCCCGCGAAGGAGGAGAGGACGACCACTGTCGGCGAGGGTGAGAGCCGCGATGAGAAGGAGGTTGAGAGTGGGGGCGAGTCCTTGGTAGAGCCACTTCTCCGCCGGCCCCGTGAAGGCGACTGGCCCCTGGAGGAAGTGGGAGAGGGAGGCCCACACGTGCCACAATGCAAGGGGCATTGCTCCAGTGGTCCAGCAGCTCCTGAAGGTGAGAAACTTCAAGCGCAACTTTGTTAGCTTGCACTTGAATCTGCAGAAGAACATTAGAACAAATAATAGATTTAGAATATAAAGAAACAATAGTATCCATCTTGATGTGAGAAAAGATGCATGAATTTCTATCTTTCCATAAAGTGAAGAGGATTTCCACCCTAAAAGTGTGCCAAATCTGGGTATACTTTGCAGGAATCCTAGGATAGTCTCCCAATAGAGCCATATGCCAAGAAAAAGGTTCTGGCTGAAATAGCTGGAAGAAATCGTGGATCCAATTCCATAGTTGCTGCGCTCTGGCACAGTACCAAACGAGATGTTGGAATGATTCAACCTGTCCATAGAAAGGGCAAGGATGGTCCTGAATCCCTAAATGAAATAGCTGAGCTCCCATCGATACACCTTGGAAAAGAATACACCAAGCAAAGTGGGCAAGCTTGGGTTCAGTAATTGCAGACCAAACAGCCGAGAATCTTTTTTGCCAAATGGCTATCGAGGACATAAGAAGCCATTGTTGATTGAGGGCATCAATCGTGGGAAAATTAGGTGAAAACCATTGATATCCAAGCTGAGGCTTGTAGTTTCTGAAAGGGGTTTCTGGAAACCATTTCCAGTCCTTCCACCATGGTTTATTGGAACGGATACCCACTTTATGAAGCATATCAGCCGGGATGGCACTCACCAAGCCGTTGTAGGTTTCACGGTCATGGTTTTGAAAGCTGAACTGGACACAAAAATCTTCCCACGAGAGAATGTGCATGGTGGGTCTATGAAAGATATCTTGTAAGGTCCAAACACCCTTCTTTTGAAATATGAGAGCCTTGAGCCAGGGAAGCTTTGTCTCTTATAAAAAGTACCTCTTTCCAAGCTATCCAAAACAATCAAAATTCTACATTTAGTTCACTGCACACCATCCCCATTGAGTTTGACAAGGGCCTAGTGCGGTGAATGAAGAAATTTTTTTGATAGAACATCTCTCCCACGAGCTCATGGAATTAAATGATCTTACAAATTGAACAAAGTGAACAAGATTTTATGCATCCACACACTTTGGAACAACAACTTAGCTTGTATCCTCTTGTCAACACCTTACCTCCTCTTGCACAAATGATGCAAATCCCTAGATTTGATAGATATATTCCTTGTTCCTCTTCAAACTTGGTCCTTCCTAAGCTCGATTTTTAGCAAGAAAGTGTAGAAAAGAAAGTTTTCTATCAAATAGACATAATGGATAGCCATAATGAGAAAAATAATGTCAAAAATTAGCAACATAAGAAAATTATTGTTTATGCATGTTTTCTAGCACATCATGATCATCATGTGCATGTAGAAAGTGTGAAATTAGTTTGACCATTATATCCATTGTATTTTAGCTCCTTCAAGTCTTTTTCTATTTCTCTTTATGAAGAAAATAAGGAGAAATTGTAGCTATCAAACAACATAAAACTTCAGGCACAAAGAGAAGGCAAAGGTAAGTGTTAGGTGAAAGAAAAATCAAGTATTGAAGAACTAAAAATTGATGACAATATGGAAAAATCATGTATTGAAGAACTTAACATTACAACTATAATTAAATCAAAATAGGGGGGACAAATGTACTTCCAAAGTGGCCACTAACATTGAGAAAATGACTTGTGTTTCTCCAAGTTTTTGAGATAAGGAAAGATGAGGCATGTGTGATAGGGAACAATAAATATAGAATTTAAAAGTAGAAGATATTTTTTTGATGTTGATAACTTTTAGTTGCATAAATAAACATTGTAAACATTATGAAGCATTAAGCTAAGACTATAAATATAAGTAAAAAAAAATGTAAACCCCGTGAATGACATTGAACATTAAAATCTAATGTGTGATAGGGAACAATAAATATAGAGTTTAAAAGTAGAAGATATTTTTTGATGTTGATTACTTTTAGTTGCATAAATAAACATTGTAAACATTCTAAAGCATTAAGCTAAAACTGTAAATATAATTCAAAAAAATTGTAAACCCTGTGAATGACATTGAACATTAAAATCTAATGTGTGATAGGGAACAATAAATATAGAATTTAAAAGTAGAAGATATTTTTTTGATGTTGATAACTTTTAATTACATAAATAAACATTGTAAACATTCTGAAACATTAAGGTAAGATTATAAATATAAGTCAAAAAGTTGTAAACCCGGTGAATGACATTGAACATTAAAATCTAAAGGGCAATACGGTATTCAATAATCAAATGATTGTTTTCAAAGGATTGGAAGTTGAACCAAAATGGCAGCATTGTCAATACGCATTATGGAAAACATTGCCTAAACTAATTAATAATGTGGATGTAATTTCATTAATTGTAGTAGAATATTTGTATAAAGGGTTCTTTTGAATAGGAATCAGCCATATCTTTGTTGATAACTGAGAGGGGGGGGGGGTGAATCAGTTATCCTAATTATTTCTTTTTTTGAACTTTATTGATCAATGCAGTATTGAATCAAACAAACAAACATTACCATGAAATGAGAAACACATGACACATTATTTTTGACATGGAAACCCTGTTAAGGGAGAAAACCACGGGGTGATTAACCCAAAGATTATTCTCTGTTAGAAGAATAAGGAATTACAAAATGGCACTTGCCAATTAGGGCTCACTGCCCGAGCACACTGCTCACAAAGAGGCACACTGCCTACAAGGAGACACACTGTCTACAAAAGAATGTTATATAGTACTTGAACTAATTGGAAGCATCTACATATGTTGGAGTTCAGTTCAGGTTAGGCTCAGTACAGTGATCTGCTGCACTTCATTTTTCCTCTGCTCTTTATTCTGCTTTCCTTTCACATACCGGATCTTTCTTACTACTTCTGCTCTACTTTGCACTTATTCACATACACCATCACATAACCTCACATCTCATAGCTAAATCCATCGTGCATATATATCCGCACAAGTAATTTCATCACCTTTTTAGTCGGCATCCGGAACAGTCTATTTTCTCACAAACTCTGTTCTGTCGGCTGAATCCTTGCACATCAAGTAATGCGGATCAAGCATATACTTGTAGATATCATTAATCATGTTGGCCAAACATGATTCATGCCTTCACAACCTTTACCATCAACAGTAACACATCTGAAAAATAGTCTGTTGTTCTGTCAGTCAGTTCTTCCTCTGTTCTCACTGTCACTTAGGAATCCGGTACTCAACTATTCATATCTTTTTCTTTGTCCATCACCGGAGGCTAAATCCTTGGAATATACCACTCAAGGTAGTCCTCTTGACTTCCCCAAATCCGTACTGCACCAAGACACTTCCTCTGAGAGATCCGGACCAATCTGTCAGATCATTGGTTTGGGCGGTAGTCTGAGCATCACTTATGGCCTCATGCATAGTTTCTAACTTAGGGATTATAATCCTTCCAAGTTCTCCCATCCGGTTAGTTATATTCTTCCTTTCCTTCTCAAAGTTCTTTATTGCATTTGTGATTGCAATAGTTTGACATTCTTGATTCACTATGGAGGAAGAGAGAGGATCAAAACTTTGAGACAAACTTTGTAGTTTGTCCTGTTCCTCTTTTATTTTCTTATCAATTTCTACTGTTGCCTTTGACCAGGAGATACAAAATTTTTAAATGTCACCACCATCCTTAAGAGCATTTTCTAAGCTCTTAATTCCAATACTCATATTTCTCCTATCATTAGAGATTAAGCCAAGTACTTCAGAAAATCTCTTATCCAAAAACTCCTTCCAGACCTTTTCTTTAGCTAATTTTTCTAGTGATTCAAAATGTGTACTAACATTGCTGACTAAGGTTTTGAGATTACCGGAAGAGGAGGCTGTGGGATCTTTCTGGATTGATGGCATAATCTTCTCAAGCACTCCGGAAGCAGCCTCTATCAACTCACAGTCTTCCATATGAGACTTTAGAAGTTTTTCATTTGCCTTAGCATTAGCAAATGAAGCTATCTTCATTGTCTGCACCGGAGAGAGGGAATCAAAGTTGAATGGACCTTGTAGCAGTTCTGGTTCATCAATCTCTATTGCTTCTTTGCTCAGAAATCTTTGGACAGTTTGTGCAGTGTCTCTTGCCGGAGACAGATGTTTCTTCTCTTCTGCAGTCTTGGAGCTGTCCATTGGAATTTTCCCTTCCTCTACATTCCCACCACTGACAGTTGTGGTTTTCTCTGGTGAAGTCTTCTGTCCTTCTGCAATCTTTGCACTGTCACCTTCTTTTTCTTTCACCGCTGCTCCTTTCTCTTGTAGTTTCTCTTCTTCTTTGGATCCGGAGATTGTAGGGGAAGCCGGAGGAGAGATGTTAGTCTGTTTAAGGGCCACTTCTTCCAGAGCAGAGGATTCCAAGTCCACAGCTGTTTCTGCACCTAAGTCCTCTACAACAGGAAGATTAAACCTTTTGAAGGCCTTCCGGAGGATCTCTTCTGTATCCATGGCTACCTTGTCAGTCTCACCAAGCATGAGTTTATTCATCCTTGCTTTACTTCTGAACTCATCTTTGCAGTCTTTGAATATTATGTTCATTGTCTTGGGATCAATTTGAGGATATAGCTGAATAGCTATCTGCTCCCGAATCTCAAGATCTTTTGCCTGAGCATTATTCTTTCTTATTTCTAATTCCTTCTCTAGACTCTTAGGAATTTCAGAGATAATCTCAATAAAACCTTTATTGTAAATGTTGAGGTACCTAATTGTAGCTTCTTGCAGGATCTTTTGGTCTGCCTCATTGTAGTCATCATAAAATTCAGCCACTGGTTGAAGGTTCCCATCCACAGTGATTGATTTGATTACACTGTCTAGAGACAAGGTGGGCTTTTCAACAAATTTTTCTGCCATTTCTTCCTTGTCTTGGCCTGTGGAGGGTTTACCGGATCCCTTCTTCTTCTACTTCTTTAATTCCTTCACTCCCTCATTTGATTCAGTTTCCTCTTCATCTCTTTGACTCTCATAAGCCCTTGTGGCTTTTGTCTTGGATCTTTTGCCGGATGCCTGGACTTCCAGTTTTGAGCTTTCGGTTGTGGGAGGTGCAGATCTTTTTGATGATCTGATCCGGGTGGAGGTTTCAACCGGAACACTTTCTTCACTTTTCTTTTCTGCCCTCTTCTTCTCTTTCTCATCCCCTTCCTTCTTCTTCCGGTGAGCATCAAGTGCTATGTGTTCTACTTCTTTTCTAACCTTCCTCTTGATTTCCGGTTCTCTGAGTTCAACATGAATTTTTATACTCAGTTCCTCAAATGTTCCGAACCTTTCTGCCTTTGGATCTTTAGGCTGACTTAGCATGTGTTGAACATGCAGCTCCACAATCTGTTCATCCACTTCATACCCCATGGGCATGATCCACACAGTTCTTGGTTCTACTGCCTCCATTAGACACTGATCTGTTTCTACCATAAAGCATACTGTGTCTTTGTACTTTTCAACAAGAGATTGGGGTATTCTTTCTCTTGCATGCATCATGCTCTGGAAGTTCTTGAAATATCCCCATAGAGCTGTTTTTCTTGCTTTAGCATCCCCAAGTCCATGCAAATAATCTCTGATTTGGATGGCAACTGGTCTGTCATTCTGCCATATCCATCCACTGGATCCAGGAAGCTCATTCATGTAATAAAAGAAGAGACAAAGAATCAAATTGCCATACTTGAAGGAGTTTTTCTCGTCCTTCTTGATGTTCTGCAGATTTTCAAAAAGTTGGTTTACAAGAAGCTCACACAAGTCATAGTCAGCATTCTCCTTTAGCATTTGATAAGCTGTGTAAATTGCAGTTCCTGGTACTGAATTTTCCCTACTGGAGTGATAGATCTTGTAACCAATTATCATAGATGCAAATTTGACATCCGGTTCAGTGATGTCTTCAACTGTCATAGCTCTCTTGTCAAACTTAGATCCAGTTGCATCACTAACTGTCTGATTTTTGACAGACTTGAGAACAAGTAATCCACCGGATGAGTGCAGACCGGTTACAGCCCTAATTGCATCTTTGGTGATCTTAAAGGGCTTGTTCAACCATAGGAAGTTGTCATGCACTCTACTTAGTACATACCAGACCCATTCATCTTCTTCAAAACAGGGGAAATGGATGCACTGTACAAAGTGCTTATCCCGGATGGCTTTGTACTGAGATTTAATCTCAAAGGAGTCATCTATCAACTGTTTGTGATAGATATCCATCAATTTTGAATCCCCAAAGTCTTCAAAATTCGCATGTATGTAAACCCTAATGTCCTCCGTATGCAATACACCATGTAGAACACTAGAGAAGGCTCCTAGGGGATCTACCTCCAAGGATTTGTATGGATGTTTCTTGAATGTGGGGTGAGGTCTATCAGAGATCTTAACTATATTCAGAGTGGCCATTTTTCAAAGATTTGCAGTGAGATATTGAAAATGAAAAATACCTTATGCGCCTTTGGTTATACGGAGTGGTTGAATTGATTTCTGTGTGTAATAACTTCTGCAAGTGATCTTCGGTGAACTTGATGAATTTTGTTGCAGAGCTCCGCTTTTCCCTTCTTCTTGGGTGTGGAATGAACAAGTGATTATTGAGAAATCCCTTATATTGTTTCGCAAACCCTAATATCTGTTTGCAATAAATGCTTGACCTACATTGTTCCGATTTGCCTTATTCGGATAACTTGGAGTACCGGATCAGTCATGATCTATGAACATCATGTAGATCTTCCAACCATGAACAAATCAAGATGACACATCACAAGGACATCCCAAACATTCTGTCCAATCCACAGAATAAGACAATGCACTTCCAGATCTTTCCGGACCTTTTTGTAATCCTCTGTCATTCTGGAGCATCTCTCAGAATAGGTCTTACTTGATCGATCACAACTTCTTCACATCTTCATGCGGACCTCTGAAATCTTATCTGGATCATCTCAAGACTTATATATTCAAACCCTTTACTCTGCATCTTGTGCCACATCTGGCACCACTTGATTGGCTGGGGGAACAGGATTTTCTTTGAGTCTCCCCCTGAGCCAGAGCTCACCTTTTAATTTCAGGAAGGAATATTAGCACCAGAGTCTGGTGCAGATCCAACCTCTACATTCTTTGAACTTTTCTTCACCCAAATATTATTCATCTGATTCCTAACTTCATCCGCATTCATCTTTTGTTTACCCTTGTCTTGATTCTGATTATACACCGGACCTCTTTTGTCCTGATTCTTGCTTCTGTAGACTTTTGCATTATGACCGGACCTATTATAGATTTGGCAAATAACATTTCCTTGCATATTTGACTGATAACCTCTTGATCTGCATTGATTAGCCATATGACCTACTCTATTGCATGCAAAGCATCTACCATTGAATGATTTGTTTATTTGCATATTTCTGCATTCATGAGACTTCTGTCCATACCTTTTGCAGTTAAAGCACTGTCTGGAGAAGGATGAATTAGTCTGATTCATTCTCTTTCTGCACTGATTAGCTTTGTGACCAAAGTGATTGCAGCTGTGGCAGTATCCATTGAAGGATGGATATCTTTGGGCATTGGGCTGTCTTACCGGAGGTCTTCTAGGCCTATTCCTTGGATTTTCTGATCCAAAATTCTCTTGACCGGATCCGAAGCTTTCTCCTTTCTCATATCCCAAACCATACTTGTCATCTGCCCTTTTTTGACTTCCAAGAAGAACATCAAGTTGAGTAGAACTTATCTTGAATTTTTCTTTATATTAATTTGCTGTTTGAAGATCTCTTTTGAGAGAGGCAATTTGATCCTCAAGTTTTTCTTCATTATCTTTGGCATCTTCAAGATCAGATTCAAGATGTCTTATAATCCTGTCCATCTGGTGGCATTCTTCTGATTTCTCTTTAAGAGATTGTCTTAGATTGTCTTCAACTTTTCTTTTCTCTTCAATCTCTTGAGTATACTTTATAACTCCTGATTCCATTTCATGTCTTACCATAATGACTTCTTTTGATAACTTTTCACATAACTTGGTTTTCTCAGTCAATTCTTCATTTGCATTACTTTCTTCACTTTGTCTTGCCAATTGTTGGAGCAGCTCCTTTCTCTTTTTCATAGAGAGACTTAATTTGTCCTTTAGTTCTCTCATGAATTCATCAGCCTGTTTGAGTCTTTCCTTTAATTCATTGATTTCAGAGTTTGACTGTTCAAGATCCTCAAGGGTAGTCTTGAGTTGCTCCCTTAAACCATATGCATCCATTTGAACTCCTAGATCTTCCTCAAGCTGTTAGGCTCTATTAGGAGGAACTTAGCTCTGATACCAATTGTTGATAACTGAGAGGGGGGGTGAATCAGTTATCCTAATTATTTCTTTTTTTGAACTTTATTGATCAATGCAGTATTGAATCAAACAAACAAACATTACCATGAAATGAGAAACACATGATACAGTATTTTTGACGTGGAAACCCTGTTAAGGGAGAAAACCACGGGGTGATTAACCCAAAGATTATTCTATGTTAGAAGAATAAGGAATTACAAAATGGCACTTGCCAATTAGGGCTCACTGCCCGAGCACACTGCTCACAAAGAGGCACATTGCCTACAAGGAGACACACTGTCTACAAAAGAATGTTATACAGTACTTGAACTGATTGGAAGCATCTACATATGCTGGAGTTCAGTTCAGGTTAGGCTCAGTACACTGATGTGCTGCACTTCATCTTTCCTTTGCTCTTTATTCTGCTTTCCTTTCACATACTGGATCTTTCTTACTACTTCTACTCTGCTTTGCACTTTTTTGCATACACCATCACATAACCTCACATCTCATAGCTAAATCCATCGTGCATATATATTTGCACAAGTAATTTCATCACCTTTTTAGTCAGCATCCGGAACAGTCTATTTTCTCACAAACTCTGTTCTGTCGGCTGAATCCTTGCACATCAAGTAATGCGGATCAAGCATATACTTGTAGATATCATTAATCATGTCAGCCAAACATGATTCATGCCTTCACAACCTTTACCATCAACACTAACACATCCGGAAAATAGTCTGTTGTTCTGTCAATCAGTTCTTCCTCTGTTCTCACTGTCACTCAGGAATCCGGTACTCAACTATTCATATCTTTTTCTTTGTCCATCACCGAAGGCTAAATCCTTGGAATATACCACTCAAGGTAGTCCTCTTGACTTCCCCAAATCCACACTGTACCAAGACACTTCCTCTAAGAGATCTGGACCAATCTGTCAGACCTTGCCACATGCTTTGTTCTTGTTCACCGAACCACAACAATCTTCATTCAGACTTCCGGTAGAGACACACCATAACTTGCGGATATGTGGGATGACCTTTGTTGCCATCAATGACAACAACCATGAATCCATATAGTGTCTCTTGCCAACAATCTTACCTTTGAAAAGTAATCCAACTATACAGTTTCTTCGAGATTCTGGTTTGAGGATAATAGATTCCCTTTGATAGATAAAAGGAAAACCCCTTGGATAAATTTTGGTTGAGCACTGAGAAGGTTATGTTTTAGATTTTTATATCTCATGTATTCTTGGCGGCCAAAGATGAAGCTCCACCACATGTAGTTATATCCGAGCAAGCGCTCTCAGATTGCCAAATGGCCTTATTGTTGTTCCACAATTGTGGCGAAGGGCTAGAAAGCAAGCATTTTGTGGCGAGGTAGCAGCACCACCTCCTAATATTCTAGGGGATCTTTGCAGCACTAACATTAACATCATCATAAATTTAGGGATTGTTTTTCTTAACAAGAGGTCGTCAGTCCACATCCACATTATTAATTAATTTAGGCAATGTTTTCTATAATGCGTATTGACAATACTGCCATTTTGGTTCAACTTCCAATCCTTTGAAAACAATCATTTTGTTTTGTTTGATTATTGAATATGGTATTGATCATTTTGTATCCTGTAATCAAACTCTAGCTAAATATCTCATCTTCCTTCCTCTTAGCACCTACATGCATACCATCTTCCTGGTGAATCCTGCACCTACAATAAAAATACACATCTACAACTAAACTATAAAATAGTTAAAATAATTTGTAAAACACCTTCATTACAAATTCTCTCATTGTCCAACCTTGCATACAGACCAAGAAGAAGAAATTTGAGAGCCTCTAGGACAAAAATGATTATGGACACTTTCATTGCAAATTCTCTCATTGTGCAACCCTACATGCAAACCAAGAAGAAGAAATTTGAGAGCCTCCAAAAAAACAATTATGGAGAAAATTAAAATAAGGTAGTGTCAAACTATAATTTTTATATACTTTTTATATCATTTTGGTAAGTTTTAATATTTACTAAAATTAGAGCTCCACAACTCCCTATTTTCTAGCTAATGTGATTTAAAATTAAATTAATTTGTAGTTAAATTAGAATTTTAGTAGAATATTGTATGATGTTTAAAATAGAAACCTATTTTATAATTACTGGCTAGGACTGGTATTGTAGTTAAATGTACAATGAATGGCTAGGAATGGTACGACTAGCTATAGTAATTCAAAAAAATGCTAATTAATCAAATCTACTCTGGAAGCATATGCAAAATGTTTAAATCTAGAAAAAAAAACACTTCCCTGAAAACACATTTCTAGAGTATTTTTTTATGTTAGTATATTCCAAAGCTTATAACCTTTAAAAAATTCACCATAACCAATGATAATACATCTTTTTTCTTTAACATCTAACTTAGACCAGTTTTTGTTAGGAACATGAACATAAGAATCATAGCTGGAAATAGTTTTAAATTTGCCAAAGAAGGCTTCTTTCCTTTCCACAATTCGTATGGTGTCTGATTAATAATAGTAAAAGTAAGAGACCTATTTATCAAATAGTAAGTAGTATTAACAATTTCAACCCAAAAATTATGTTCCAAATTAGCACAACTTAACATACTTCTATCTATTTCCATTATTTTTTTGTTCATTCTCTAAATTGCCCCATTTTTTGTGGTGTATATGGAGAAGTATTTAGTTTTATAATCCCATAGTGTTTACAAAATTCTTGAGATTCTTTAGACAAATATTCTCCCCCATTATTTGATCTCAAATATTTTATTTATTTTCCTTTTGAGTTTCTACAAGCACTTTAAATCCTTAAATTTGCTAAAAGATTTATATTCATGCCTAAGAAAATAAACCAATCTTTTCTTGAGAAATCATCTAAGAAGGTAATATAATAAAGATATTTACCAAGATATTGCACATTCATTGAACCAAACACATTAAATTGAATTAAATCCAAAATCCATGTTCCCTAATGATTGAAAATGAGAATTTAACTCTTTTTTTGCTTTCTAAACACACAATGCTCATAACAATCAAAATCAAGAGAATATCTAGACAAAACAACAATCATTGCTTTATTGCTCAATACTTTCAATCATTTATCACCTATATGGCTTAATTAGTGGTGCCACATCATTGACATATTAGTAGGCACATTACTAGAAGCCATTATAGAGTTACATAATGTAGTAGCATCCATTTTAAGAAAACTAATATGCCTAACACCCTTTACCATGGAAATGCAAAGTAGTTTTCAAATCATCAAACCCAATAGGTTTATTTTATTTATATAAGGCCAATTATGTGCATTAAGATTGATTATGCACCACACAATTGACCTAGATCAATGACACACTATAGTTTTACTACAAATCAGAGTAGAGTCCATTTTACTATCTATTTAAGGATCACAAAGATAAATCTAATATCATGGCATCATTTAGATGATATAGCAATTGATTCGTAGTCCAAATCCATCAAGACACACCTACAATTAAGTAACTCTAATATATGTTAGTCATTTTGAATAGCATGCTTGTCTATTTTTGATTTACTAGGTGAACTCCAATATCCTTAGTTAAATTTCTTTGTGTATGTATAAAGTGAACATAAAACAACAAGTTAAACTATGCTAACCTATTCCATTCACAATTAAATGAAACCTCTAATTAGATTAAATAGGTTGCATATAACATAAAATGAAGTCAAATGAAAACCACAAATGCAAACATATGATATGTGGATGTGCTCCTTGATATTTGATGTCTTGATTGCTCCTTATACCTGTAGCATAACTTTGCAATCCATGAAGACTTGAAAATGGCTTGCATGAGGTTCAATTTATAGATTTTTTATGGGTTGATGGAGGGTTGAAATTGATTTGAAGGATTTGTTGATAGTAAAATTTGCATCTCACACACAACAATGGGGAATCTTGAAATGTGGGACCTTGCGATCTCGAGATAACCTCCAAGATTTTAGAAGCCGGATCTTCATGAGATTTTCAACAAAATCACTTTCAAATTGTGGGGGAGAAAAGAGAAGAAGGAAACTTTGAAAGAAACCTAACATAATATGCCAATCGTAAACTTCACCAACTCACAGATGATTAAATGTGCACATGATTTGTAAAATAACGAACAAGATAAACACAAATACAATGAATACAAAAGTGCTGGTCACATAATTTATTCAGTTGCATAAGATTTGAAAGTCTTAGATTTACAAAGTAAATGCCTAGATCTAAGAAAAGAGAAGAAGAAATATCTTGAACAACATACAATGGCATAATGAATGGCCTGCAAGAAAACTCTGTTGTTGATGAAGACTCCTCTCTGTCTCTATCACTGTCTCAATCTCTCTGTTGTGGTGAATGAAATATACCTCCCTGCTATGCAAAACATCTATTTATAAGGAAAATAAAAGCCAACTACCTCTCCGTGCATGCATATTCGCCCAGTTGTCTCCCTGTTTTTATGGTTTTTTAGCTCAATCTTTTATGATGAAAAAATATATCCATTTGTTGCATGCTTGTCAAACTTACAGTCTTACTATGACTTTTTCTTTGATAGTATAAAAATAAAAGCATCTTCTTTATTTTACCTCATGTAGCTTTATTTAGCTTTCATGCGGTTTAATAAAGTCGCTTTTAATAAAAGAATCACATCTTGCTTTATATTTTCATAGCCTTAAAGCTATATAGATTCCTTATTAATAAAGCCTTAGCTTTATTAGTTCCTGCCAAGGTAGGAATTCTATTGCATCCATGTGATGCAATTAATTCAATTCAGTTGACCAATGAGACTTCAGTATTAAATTCATTTGGCAAAATCCCTAAAGTTGAAAATTAATTTTTTTATTCAATGATTTAATAAATGCAATTTATCTATTGTACTATTGGTCAATTGGGTGAATAGTAATGGTGAAAAATGGAATTTTTTATTTTTAGTTATATTAAAATTCAGTTAACCAATAAGCATTGAGTATTAAACTCATTTGGCAAGATGACTATCAAAGCATAAAAGAGATGAATTTTCGAAAATGGGAGTTTTTGAAAAGGGTTTGGACATCCATCAAAGCATAAAAGAGATGAATTTTGATAGATTTTGTAGATGCAACAGCCCTGGTAGACATGTATACAAAATGTGGAAGCATAGAGAAGACCCCTGAATTGTTTGACAAAATGCATCAAAGAACTATGGTTTCATGGAATACAATGGTTGTAGGATATGTACAAAATGGATTTGTTGAAAAAGCTTTAGAAATTTTCAAGTAAATGCAAATGGCAGGTGTAAAGCTAGACTCCACAAACCTTTGCCAACATCCTCCTTGCCTATGCCAAAATGGGAACATTGGAATACGGTATGGACCTCTATCAAATCATATGAAACAAGGATATTTGTCTAATATTGTAGTTGGAAATACTCTAGTAGACATGTATGCAAAGTGTGGAAGCATAGAAAAATATTGTGAACTGTTTGATAGAATGCCTCAAAGAGATGTAATCTCATGGAATGCAATGATTGCAAGATATTCACAAAATGGATTTGTTGAAAGGGCTTTCAAAAATTTCAAGCAAATGCAATCGGCAGGTCTAAAGCCAAATTCTACAACCTTTTCCATCATCGTGATACCTCCACCCTGCAGTAATCAGTTTGGTTGACTATGGTAGTGCAGAGGATACCCCCGCAAACCCGCTAGCCTTTGGCAGGGTACCTCGTGGGGGAGCGGGGAATGGTCCTCAAAGAACTGTGGTTTCATGGAATGCAATGGCTGCAGGATATCCACAAAATGGATTTGCTGAAAAAGCTTTAGAAAATTTCAAGCAAATGCAAATGGCAGGTGTAAATCCAAACTCCACAAACCTTTGCCAGCATCATCCTTGCCTATGTCAAAATGGGAACATTGGAACATGGTATGGACCTCTATCAAAGCATAATGAAACGAGGATTTTTGTCCGATATTGTAGTTGGAAATACTCTGGTAGACATTTATGCAAAATGTGGAAGCATAGGAAAAGTTCGTGAACTATTTGACAGAATGCCTCAAAGAGATGTAATCTCATGGAATGCAATGATTGCATGATATTCACAAAATGGATTTGTTGAAAGGGCTTTCAAAACTTACGAAGAAAAGCATTGTTAGCAAGCTCTCTAAGGGTGACAATATAACGGGCAAAATTTCAAGGGAAGGCTTTGCCTGCGAAGCATACAAAAGGCTCAAGAATTGTTTGACAGAGTGCCTTCAAGAAATATGATCTCATCGATGGCAATGATTACATACATGCAACCTGTGGAGAAATTTACCTCGAAGGCATGTATTGGCAAAGATCCTAGAGATCTGATACAATACAATGACGAATGGAGTATGCAGAAGAGTAGCCTGTGCATTCCTGTGTCTCCGCAGAGCTAGTGCTACTAAATTCATACTCAATACAATTGTATTCTAACAAAACAACTCTATCTAACCCACTAGGATTTACATATAATAGCTACTAAATTCATGATAAATTTTAACATTACTTATTGCATGCATTTCTATTGCCTATTAACTTGAATAAAATAAAGTGCATTTAAAACCTATAGGTACATTTTAAAAACATGAATCATTAAATTAATTGCAATATTTACATTAATTAATTACAAGATTCATTGCATTCAACATATCAATGGCAAACTAGATTTAGTGTATGGACATTGCACTAAATGTATGCATCATTTCATTATACATTATTACTGTTACAATATTTACATTAATTAATTACAAGATTCATTTCATTCACCATTTCAGTGGCCATTTCAATGGCAGGAACCTAAGGCAATGGGTCTCTTGTTTACATAGGCCCCACCAGATTAAGGACTCACATATAGAAATAAGATTTACTCATGCATTTTTTCAATATATAAAAAAAAAATTACTTTATTATTTTTTACTCCCACTTAATAGTATATCGTGGCCCAAGATATTACTTTATTACTAATCCTAAGGATTTTAATAAAGACTCATTTAGAACCCTCCCATGAAACTCCAATAAACAAAGAAACAAAAACTTTTCCCCTGCCGCCACGTGGTGGATGGACGCTCCTCCTCATTCTGGAAACCCTGAAAACATTCAAAATGTTGCGCCATTGGCTGGGTGAGCCACGTGGAGGCCTTGGGCATCGTTTCATCGGATGGTTCCTGTGTCTTTATTTTGCCTATGGCTTAACAGTGGCTACGAATGATATCTTTATTTATCTCCTTTGGATTCCATTCTGATATAGTTATATTGAATCTTTAACTGTGGTCTGATGGCGATGGTTCCTTCTTTATACCTGTGCACCATTATTGTGGCTTCTATGACTTGGCTGCTCCATGATATATAGACTGAGCCATTGATTTGGACAACGCCATATCATAAATGGCTACGTACTGAAATTAAGTGTCTTGTGCCTTTTTTTGAAACTGATGCGCTATCTTTTGATGGATTTATGATGCTTTGATTTTAATATGCTTCATTACTCTTTGTTGCACCTTGTTGGAGGCTTGCGTTATATTCTATATTATTGTCCGCTGTGACTTCAATGGGAGCCAAGGCTTTGAACGGGCCACTCCACATAGGCTGAGTGTTTTGAATCTCAGTGGCCTTTGTGCCTTGAATCTTCATTAAATCTACACTGAATTAATCTACCTCTGAATCCACAAATGCAACCCAAAAATTTTGATATGGTGTGCAAAAATTCCACAACAGGATTAATGGTTCAGATTGGTTGTGAGGACTGGATTGATGAGGAGCCTCCAAGTGGCATTATTTGATTGGTGTACAAGGAGGGGTCTTAGATTCAAGGGAGATCAATGGTGGAGGATCTCCTTGAAGAAGTGGATAGAGAAGATTAAAATGGTACCAAGGGTACCTTTTGGAGGGATGTGCGAAGGACTTGCCCATGGCTCATGTAAGAAGACCCATGCCCAAAAGACACGTGTACACTTTTGGAGAGTGTGCAAAGTTTGAATGAGTTAATTATGGTCTAGGATTGTGCAAGTGGGTGATTAGTTGACCAATTGATTTTAGACAACTTAAAGAAAAGTGGACAAAATAGGGAATTAAACAAGAGACGCATTGCGTCATGTTCCTGCCTCTATGTTGGTAATGTTCTTGTAATTTACCATTAGCAAATATGGATTGAGTAACTTCACTGTTGTACTAGAAAGCTGGACAGTGGCTGATGGATGCACAGGTGACAACATATGGTTAAGCAGTAAAGTATGGCATTTATCAGTTCACTATCCGATCAAAGACAATCATCATTGGTTTCGTAAAGAGCATACAAAGTGTACAAAATGTGACATGCATTCAAGTAGAAAGGCACCTATTGTTTTAGCAATTACTTGGTTTATAGGCTTCCATTGCTCATTCTAGTGTACATTGTGTAACATGAACTCAATATCGTGAAAGAATGTCATCTATGATGGAAAAGGTTAAGGATAGTTTCTTCTATACAGCTTCCAAAACTGTTGATGCAAACTATTTTTAGAACTTTAACTGCATTCAAGCATAAAAACTATAAATAATTGACAAAAATATTTTTAGAATCTTGATCATTCTTTAGATATAATAGCTGATAAAAGGCATGACTATTGCACTAAATGAAGACTAAATATTCTATTTCAGCGTGTGGATAAAAATAGAATGGCATAATCTTTTCTAGCACTCCGGAAGCAACTGCTATAAGCTCACAGTCTTCCATGTGAGATTTCAATAGTTTCTCTTTGGCCTTTGCTTGAGCAAATGAAGCTATCTTCATTGTTTGTACCGGAGAAAGAGAGTCAAAATCAAATGGCCCTTTTAGCAGTTCCGGTTCATCAATCTCCATAGTCTCTTTTGTCAAGAAGTCCTTGACAAATTCTGTAGTGTCTCTTGCCGGAGACAGATTCTTCTTCTCTTTTGTAGTGTCAGCTTCTTTACCTTTCACATCTTCTTTTTCTTGTATTCTTTCTTCTCCCTTAGATCCGGAGACTGCAGGGGAAACCGGAGGAGAGATGTTTGTTTGTTTATGAACTTCCTCTTCCAGAACAAAGGATTCCAAGTCCTTATCCTTTTCTGCACCAGTGTCCATGACTTCTTCTGCCATTTTCTCAGTCGATTCTTCTCCAACACTTGTGGCCGAGGGATCAGCACCCAAGTCCTCTATGACAGGAAGATTGAATCTTTTAAAGGCATTCCGCATGATCTCTTCTATTTCCTTAGCTACCTTGTCAGTCTCACCAAGCATGAGCTGATTCATTCTAGCTTTGCTCCGGAATTCATCCTTACAATCTTTGAAGATCATACTAATTTGCTTTGGGGTGATTGAAGGATATAGCTGAATAGCTATTTGCTCTCGGATCTCAAGGTCTTTTTCCATGGCATTATTCTTTCTTATTTCTAACTCTTTTTCTAGACTTTTAGGAATAAGAGATATGATTTCAATAAAAGCATTATTATATATATTTAGATACTTAATTGCAGCTTCCTGCAAGATCTTTTGGTCAGCTTCATTATAATCATCATAGAATTCAGCCATTGGTTGGAGATTTCCATCCACAGTGATTGATTTGATGACATCATCTAAAGACAGAGTGGGCTTTTCAACAAATTCCTTTGCCTTTTCTTCTTCACCTTGACCGGTAGAGGATTCACCGTATCCTTCCTTCTTCTGCTTCTTTATTTTCTTTATCTCCTCATCTGATTCAGTTTCTTCTTCATCCTTTTGGCTTGCATAGGACCTCGTTGCCTTTTTCTTTGTTCTCTTCTCTACTTTACTAAATGATTTTGCTTCCGGTTGTGACACCTTTGAGCTTTTAGCAGTGGTAGGTGCAGATTTCTTTGAGGATCTGGTCCGAGTGGAAGGTTCTACCGAGCACTTTCCTTACTTTCCTTTTTTGCCTCTTTCTTCTCATTCTTAGCCCTTTGCCTCTTTTCCCTGTTGGCATCAAGTGCCTCTTTTGAGATGCCAAAGCTTTTGGCAACTTCTTCAACTACTTTTCTCACCTTCCTCTTGATCTCTAGTTGCCTTAGCTCTACATGGATTTTCACACTTAGTTCTTTAAAGGTTCCAAACCTTTCTGCCTTAGGATCCTTTGGGTGACTGAGCATGTGTTGAACATGCAGCTCCACAATGTTCTCATCAACTTCATATCCCATAGGCATGATCCAGACTATCCTTGGCTCCACTGCCTCCATTAGGCATTGATCAGTGTCTACCATGAAGCACACTGTGTCTTTGTATTTCTCAACCAATGATTTAGGGATTCTTTCTCTGGTTTGCATCATATTTTGAAAGTTCTTAAAGTAACCCCACAGATCTGTATTCCTTGCCTTAGCATCCCCAAGTCCATGCAAGTAGTCCCTGATTTGAATTGCTATACGTCTGTTACTTTGCCATACCCATCCAATGGATCCGGGCATCTCATTCATGAAATAGAAAAATAGACACAATATCAGTTGTCCATATTTAAAGGAATTATTCTTGTCCTTTTTGATCTTCTGTATGTTTTCCATCAATTGGCTTAGGAGTTCACATAGATCATAGTCTGCATTTTTTCTTAGCATCTCATAAGCAATATATACTACAGTTCCGGATACTGAGTTCTCCTTGCTGGAGTGATATATCTTATAACCGATTATCATAGATGCAAACTTGATATCCGGATCAGAGATATTTTCAACGGTCATTGCTCTCTTATCAAATTTTGATCCGATGGCCTCAGTTACAATTTGGTTTTTGACAGATTTTAGGACAGGTATCCCTCCGGAGGAGTGTAAACCGGTTACTGCCCTAATTGCTTCCTTAGTGATTTTGTAAGGTCTATTCAGCCATAAGAAGTTATCATGTACCCTACTCAGTACATACCGGACCCATTCATCTTCTTCAAAACAGGGGAAATGAATGTATTGATCAAAGTGTTTCTCCTGGATGTCCTTATATTGTGGTTTAAGCTCAAAATCATCATCTATGAACTGATTGTGATAGATATCCATTAACTTTGAATCCCCAAACTCTTCAATATTCACGTGTATGTAAACCATAATATCTTCTGTATGCAACACACCATGTGGAACACTGGAAAATGCTCCTAGGGGATCTACTTCCAAGGATTTGTATGGATGTTTCTTGAATTTGGGGCGAGGCCTATCAGAGATCTTCACAATATTTGGAGTAGCCATCATTCAAGGATTTACAGAGAGATATTTGATAATGGAGAATACCTTTTCCGCTTGTAGGGTTCACGGAATGAACTTGAATGATTTGCTGATTGAATCAACTCCAACGGTTGGTCTTTGAGAAGTTTGAAGCAATTTGTTGCAGAGCTCTTCTTTCTTTCTTTTCAAATGTGAATGTGCAAATGACAAGCACATGAACCCTTTTATTTGCAAGAGAAACCCTAAATCCATACTGCAATAAATGCCCAACTTAAGTTATTCTGATTGCTCTGTATACCTTATTCTGAAATAGATCTTTTTTCGGATCACTGTAATATGCTTAGAGTTATCCTTGGAGATTAACAACGAACTTTCTTACTTTCCTCAGTCATTTATTCACAGATCAAGATGTCTCAATTTTAGAATCACATCGGACAAAACTTGTAAGAAACCTGCTTTTACCAGAAGACTCTTAAATCGGATCTAACTGAAGGGATTAGACTCTTTAAATCTTCATGCGGATCTTTCAAATATTTGCTATGGCTTATCTAAGTATTTCTCTGAAACCTCCTTTGATCCGTAGCCTTTCATGTGCCGATTATAGGCACCACTTGACTGGCTGGGGGAATTGGTTTTTCTTTTATTACTCCCCCTGAGCCAGAGCTCACCTTTTAATTTTTGGAAGGAATATCAGCACCAGATTCTGGTGTGGATCCATCCCCTATATTCTTTATACTTCTTCACCCAAATCTTGTTCATCTCACTTTGAACTTCATCTGCATTCACTTTTCATTTTCCTTTGTCTTGATTCTAATGATGTACCGAACCTCTTTTGTCCTGATTCTTGCTTCTACAGAATTTGGTAATATGACCGGATCTATTGCAAGTTTGGCAAACAACATTTCTTTGTATATTTGATTGATATCCTCTTGATCTACATTGATTAGCCATATGACCCATTCTATTGCATGCAAAGCATCTACCATTGAATGAATTGTTCATTTGCATATTTCTGCATTCATGAGATTTGTGATCATACCTTTTGCAGTTGAAACATTGTCCGGAGAAGGATATATTAGTCTAATTCATTCTCTTTCTGCACTGATTAGAACGATGGATATCTTTGAGCATTAGGCTGCCTTACCGGAGGTCTTCTAGGCCCGTTCCTTTGATTTTTTGATCCAAAATTCTTCTGACCAGATCCGGAGCTTTCACCTTTCTCATATCCCAAGCCACACTTGTCATCTACCCGTTTTTGGCTTTCAAGTAGAACTTCAAGTTGAGCAGAACTTATCTTGAATTTCTCTTTATATTCATTTGTTGTTTGAAGATCCCTTTTAAGAGAGACAATTTGATCCTCAAGTTTTTCTTCATTATCTTTAGCATCTTCAAGATCAGATTCAAGATGTCTGATTATTCTGTCCATCTTGTGGCAGTCTTCTGATTTCTCCTTGAGAGATTGTCTTAGATCATCTTCAGTTTTTCTTTTCTCTTCAATTTTTTGGGTGAACTTAATAACTCCTGATTCCATTTCATGTCTTACCATAATGATCTCTTTTGATAACTTTTCACATAACTTGGTTTTCTCCTTTAGATCTCCATTTGAATCATTTGTCTCAACTTGACTTGCCAGTTGCTGAAGTAGCTCCTTTCTCTTTTTCATAGAGAGACTTAGTTTCTCTTGTAATTCATTTATGAAATCATCAGCCTGTTTGAGTCTTTCCTTCAATTCATTGACTTCAGAATTTGACTGCTCAAGATCATCTAGGGTAGACTTAAGTTGCTCCCTCATACCATACACATCCATTTGAATTCCCAGATCTTCCTCAAGCTGTTAGCCTTTGTTGGGAGGAACTTGGCTCTGATACCAATTGTTGATAACTGAGAGGGGGGGTGAATCAGTTATCTCAATTATTTTAACATTTAGAACTTTCTTATTAATTAATGCAACATCAATTCAATTAAGCAAACATAACCATGAAATTGAAATACACATGACATAATATTTTTAACGTGGAAACCCTATTAAGGGAGAAAACCACGGGGTGATTAACCCAAGATTGTATTCTCTGTTAGAAGAATGGAAATACAAAATGGCACTTGCCAATTAGGGCTCACTGCCTGAGCACACTGCTCACAAGAGGCTCACTGCCTACAAGAGACTCACTGTCTACAAGTTGTAAGAAGAATAACAGGATCCTTGAACTAATGAGATGCATCCACATATGTAGGGGTTCAGTTCCGGTTAGGCTCAATACACTGATTTGCTGCACTTCATCTTTCCTCTTCTTTTGTGCTTCTCTCCTTTAACATACCGGACCTTCCTTACTGCTTTCACTTTGCTCTACAGCTTTTCTTCGCACATCTCAAAACCAAGACACCTCTCACAACTAAATCCATCTTGTATATATATCCGCACAAGTGATTTCATCACCTTTCTAGTCGGCATCTAGAATAGTCAATATTTTCCACAAACTCTAATCCGTCGGCTGAATCCTTGCTTACCAAGTAATGCGGATCAAGGATATACTTGTAGAAGTCATCAATCATGTCGGCCAATCATAACTTATGCCTTAAGAACCTTTACCATTGTTAATAACACATCTGGAATAATGTCTGATGTTCTGCCAGTCAGTTCTTCCTCTGTCCACACTGCCAATCAGGAACCCGACACTCAAGTATTCATATCTTTTTCTTCATCTATCACCGGAGGCTAAATCCTTGGAATCTATCAGTCAAGTTAGTCCTCTTGACTTTCCCATATCCGCACTTCACCAAGATACTTCCTCTGAGAGATCCAGACCTAACTGTCAGACCTCGCCACATGCTCTGTTCTTACTTACCGGATCACAACATTCTGTAATCTGCCTTCCGGTAGAGACTCATCATGTCCTGCGGATGTGTGGGTTAACCTTTGTTGCCATCAATGACAACATTCATGAGTCCATATAGTGTATCTTGCCAACAAAGACATGCCATGAGGAAGGCATGGAGAAAAAGGGTGAAAATGAAGAGGTGAGCAGCGAAGAAAAGAATGAAGATAAGGAATTGGATGTAGTGATAGAACTTGAAGAAAATGCAATAGATGGAGAAGCTAAGATGACAAATTTTGAAGGCCCTATACATGACAAAAAAATGGGCAAAGATGAGGATGATCACTTGTTGAAAGAGGAGATGGAAAGGATCAATAGATTGTTTGCAAAGCTTGCTGATGGAGGTGAGGAGATGAACAGTGCAATGAAGAGTGAGAAGATGGATGCCTCAACAACAAAGAATGACGAGGTAACTTTTGATTTTTCTAAATTTTATGATGAGGAAGTTGATATGGATAAATACATGTTGCTAGGGTGTTAGTGCAAGTATATAGAAAGAAGGAAAATGTAGTTGCAGATTTGCATGCAGATGTTGCATGTTTGTGTGTAGAGGTTGTAGAGGATAGTGCAGGTGAAACTTGGTGGAGATGGTCAGTTTGTGGTGGGTGAAAACCCATGAAAGAGGAGAAGAGTGGGAAGATTGTTTGGTGGAGGAGGCCAGATAGTGGTGGGTTGGATCCCATGAAGGAGGAGAGGAGAAGAGAAAGTCTTTGGAGGAGGAGGATGGTTCATGGTGGACATGAGTCCACGAGAGGAAGGAGGAAAATCTAGTAAAAAAATATTTTATGAGGATGACACTTGTTCCGACGAGATGCTGGAAAAGGAGGAAGAAGAATAATTTTTTGCACATGTTTCAGCGATGGAGTTCACTAAACATTTCTTGCAATCTAAAGGAATGGTTCTACTATTCAACTCCACCTTTGTGAGCCTATGCTCACAAACTTCCTACTTGACGTGTTTGATGTAGGAGCTGTAGACACCCTAAAATGACCGTGTCATCAAATCACTTGCATTTCATAATCTGTCGAATCACCTGCATTTCAACATTAATTAAATAATCTAATTATTTAATTAATTTTCATCAAATTCTTCTAAATCTCTTAAATTCGACATTAATTAAATAAATTCTCTTTATTTAATTAATTAAATTAAATTCCTCTATATTCTTCCACAATTAAATAATTTTTAATTATTTAATTAAATCATTGTCACCTTCCAAAATTCACATCTACATTAATTAAATAAATCCCATTATTTAATTAATTCAACAAATTCCCTCTTATCTAAAATTAAATAATTCTTAAATTATTTAATTAAATCAAAAATCATTCTCCCAAAATCATGCACAACAATTAAATAAATTTATTTATTTAATTTGTTTTTAAATCTTCTAAATTAAATAATTCTAATTATTTAATTATTTCTTCAAAAATATCTTCTCTAAATTTAAATAAATCAATTATTTATTTAACTTGCTTTTTCTTCTAATTTGAGTTATCTCTAAAATAACTCAAGCTTTCTTGCTCATCAATTAAATATTTCTATATTTAATAAAGCAAAATATCTTCTTTTCTCATGCAAATCTCTTCTTCTTGTTTTAAATCACTTAACTGATTGCTTTATTCTTTTAATTGATTTATCTCTTCAGTTAACTCATTCTTCTATTCTTGATAACTCCTCTCATGCAAAAGCAAGCAAGACACGTGTCTTCTCCTCATTCGTTGCACATTCCTCAACTTATCTCCTCCGTTGATTCTTCTGAATTATCTGGACCGTTGATCGATTTTCCTTGAAATCTATATAAACCCCCCTCATCTCCTTCATTTAGCCTCTCTCTTCGATTTTATTCTCAGGCATACTTAACAGCGCTTTGAGCATACAATGATTCGATTGAGCACTCTTACGATCTTTTGACATTGATCTTCTTGAGCCACTTTACGATCTTTTAACATTGATCTTGGCGCAACCCTTATGATCTTTTGACATTGATCTTCTTGAGCCACTTTACGATCTTTTAACATTGATCTTGGCGCAACCCTTACGATCTTTTGACATTGATCTCTTGAGCACTACACTTGCTTGTTGCAGCTATGGCTTCGCAACTTCATTGAGCAATCCACATTCAATCCAAAGGAAACAATACAGATTTCGGTAAAAGTCTTTATTCATCTTTGATTTGTGATTTATGGCTTTTACTTAGATTCGTTTCCTTTATGTTATTGGGTTCTTTGGTTTTATTTAGTTTAGATTTAATCCATTTTTCCATATACACATTCTGGCACGCCCAGTGGGACCCATTGGTCCTGATTTAATATCAAATTTGTGGAATTTTTAGTTTGATTTCACAGGTTTTTTAACTCTTTTTTTGGAGAGATCTGAAAAAGAAAATTTAAAGGAAGCTTGCTGGGCAAAAACGGAGGTCACGGTTGTGTTCGGAAGGGTCGAGGGACGAAGAAAAATATAAAATTTGACCTATTTCGGTGAAGGTAAAATTTTTTCACCTCTGGCACGCAACCCGAGGCCATACAATCACTGTGAGGTACGGTAAAAAAAAAAAAAAAATTCTTTTTTCAAAAAAAAAATCAAAAAAAAAAAAAAAAAGCAAAAAGAAAAAGCAAAAAAAATCCAAAAATAAAAAAGCAAAAACAAAAACCAAAAAAAAAACAAATAAAACAAATAAAAAATGAAGTGTTTTTAGTTTTTATTTCTTTTAGAAAGTAAAACAAAGTAAAGAGAATCTTTTTTCTTTTTATTTTTTGAAAAAAAATAAAGCACCTTCAGCCCAGCAGCAGGTCACATCAGTGACCAGGAGCCAGTCACAGGGGGCTAAGACAGACCCCTCTTCAATGAGCTTTTTAAATGAATAGGCGATTTTCAAACCTCATTATCTTGGTCATACGGACACGTATTTCAGTGCTTTTTTTTTTGAAATAGGCTAGAATTTCGTGATCTACATCGTGGTGAAATTGGTTTTTTCTCAAGATTCTCTAATTTTTCATAAAATTGATTTTCTCACTGCTGTCTTTGTCTCGTCACAGTTTTTTGACTTTTCAAGCTTCATAACTTTCACAAACAGACTCGGATTCAGGTGATGTTTTTTTTGAAAGTTGGTATTTTTCTGTCCTCTACACAGTGGTAATATTTTTTCAAAGATTTTCTGAGATCTATTTTTTAAGACCACTCATTGGCCTATTCTCAATCTCTGACTTCAAGCACTTGCTAACTTTTGAGTTTGTGTGGACCTAATATCACTTGTTGCAGCTTCTTATTACTCATATAGAGAAAATAGATGTTTTTAACATGTTCATGCAGGATGAGCATTGAAGACCTCTTGATCTATCTCACTAAGTCTTAGAAACACATTGCATGCTTAAAAGGATAATTGAACAAATCTTTTCTTGCAATCTAAGTCTTAGGAACATACTGCTTTTCTTAAGGGACAATGGACATGTATGAACAAACACCTCAATTTTCTAAAGGACAATGGACATGAATGCCAAACACTTCATTTCATAAGGGACAATTTACAACTACAATCGTGTGTGTGCATAGCTTAGTTGCACCTTATTTTTCTTATAACGGGACAATTGAACCTTTGTGTGACGTGCTTGATTTTACATTTTTTGTACTTCCTTTAGAAGGGCCTGCTTTTGGATTGCGTTTCATCCAAAAGGGACGACCCTAAGCGGAGTTTTCCTTTGAACCGCTATATAAAAGGGATAAGGCGAAAGCCAAGTCCTAACCGACGTCAGCCTTACCTTATGATGCCAAACTGAAAAGAGGTGTACTAGCCCTTTGTGGAAACGATTTTCACATTGAGCGAAGTGTTTGAAACTCTTAGTAGGATTGGTTAAAGCTTTTAGTAGCTTGTCGCATTGCTCGTAAGGCGTTGGTCCCTCAAAGTCACTAAGAACCAATTTAGATAGAGACTACCCGACCTACCTCCAAACATTGCGGTAATCATCAGTGCAAGGCAAATCGATTTAAACCCTTAAGATACTCACCATTGGCTCCCTTGAGAAGAGATAGTATTCCCTTGGACATAAAACTCTTGTGACCTACTTGAGCTTTCCAAGGGGAGGGTGAGATATCCCTACCTATCGTCTCTCGCAAAGATACTAAATATCTGACACCTTTATGGAATGATATTTTTATCGACGGAGTATTAAGCTGTGAGCTGATCTACTGCAATGAAACCTTGTCTCTAGGGATAAAAAGTGCTTGTTATTGATTGCAACTGTATTTGACCTGTGGAAACATTGGGCTGGTTTGGAGCCTTGAACATACACTATATGTTGTGTCAGTCCTTGTGCCTTTTTTGACCACTTGTTTGCTGTGTTTTCTCTTGCCAAACTAATCCAATCAGAAACAGAAACATCTTTGCCTTTGAAAAACATCAGTCACTACTTCAGAGCCCCTGGTACTACAGCAGCTCGCCTTTGGTAATACAGTAGATCGCCTTTGGTTAGCAGTAACCCGCCTCTGGCAAAACTCTACTTCAGCGCCCTTGGTATAACAGTAGCTCGCTTTTGGTCACTGTAGCTCACCTCTGGCATAGCAGTAGCTCGCTATTGGCAGCTCAGTCCGTCGCCTCTGGCCCACAGTAGCACGCTTTTGGTAGCACAGTCCTGCGCCTCTGGTCAAACAGTATAGCGCCTTTGGTCCAGTACTTTGTGCATCAGAGTTTGTCCGTTTCTTCAAAGCATCTTACAGATTCCCAGCATTACATTGTGTCCTCAGTATTTCCCATGGTCACCACTAGGCTACAGCAAACCATGAAGTCTAGGCAAGTTGTCCCTAAGAAACACAAGTCACCCCCTCGCACACCACAATCAGGTCGTCTCAACGTTACTCCCAAAGTGACTCCTAGTACACCCGCGGCAAGACCAATCAGCTCTCCAAACATGCCGCACATAGATAAACCAAGCAATCCTCATGAGGATAGAACCCCTTTGCTAAATACACCGCAGTATACCACAGGCTTGCCTCTAGATTTTGTCCCACAAGGTTATGTCATAGATCAACCCCCATCTCAAGAAGAGCGACACTTTGAAATAGGTCAATCCTCTCAAGAAGATGGGCAAGATCTTGACGAATTCATACAAGATCCTAGAGCTATAGCTGCCTTTGATAAAATCCTTAGTAAGAACCAGGATCATTTCTTTCGCTTGCTTGCAAAGCAAGGTGCCAAGTTACCTCCAGATTTTGATGTGTCCACTCTCAAGGAGAGCACCAACACCCAAGAAACCATACAAGCAGTGCAAACCATGTCCACGGTAACTACGCCCTTACCTACTCAAGGTTTGCAGTATAGGAATCCCCTTTTTCAAAATCCAACAGGGGAGAGGCCCATATCACCACTGTTGACTCCTATGGAGATCTATTAAAACCAACAAGAAACTCTCCAACGTCAAGCAGAGTTAGCTAGGCAAGCCACCTTAGCTCGATCCAATGTGCAACCACCTCCTAAAGTGTCCATCCCAAGCGCAAGTGGAATCTTGGTTACCCCATCACGCGTAGGTTTTCCACCCAATTACAATCCGGGGAACACGTATGTAGCCATGCAACAAGGGTCTCCACATATGCCACCTCCTATATCATCACACCTGCATGTCTCTCAACCAATTGGAGTCACGCAGCCCCAACCACAACATTCTTCTACTCTCATCCTCAAGCAACCCCAACCGTCGCAAATCACTTCTACCTATGTCCCTCAACCACAACATTCTTCTACTCTCACCTTCAATCAGCCCCCACCGTCGCAAATCACTTCTACTTATGTTCCTCCTCCACAACGTTCATCCACGCTCAACTTCTTTCATACATTGCCTAGCCACTCTCAACATTCCCAACATCAGGTTTCCCAAAGCTATGTGCCACCATTACAACCTAATCAAACGCACTTTAGCTTTCCTCCCCCCAATACTTTTCTTCAACCATCACAGAGCCAACATTCTTACCTAGCGCCACCTCCACCTCTGCCTAATCAAAACCCCCAATTCCAACCCAATCTGAACCAATCATACAATCCATACAATCCCAATCAATCTTACGACCCTTACAATACCACTGCGCATGGCTCACATTATAATCTTCCATATGGGCAACACCAACCGCTTTTTGGGCAACAGGAGACGTTACCAACCCCTCCCACGACTATGGAACTAAAGATTGCGGAGGTGCAACAACAGCTATCTGATCTTACATTTGGCCACACCAAAAAGACCTTCTCTTTGGAGGAAGTGTGCCCTTATCCTTTTGATCGGTCATTACCAATGATCCCTTTTCCTCAAAATTTCACTATTCCAAAGTTCGATAAGTACAAAGGAAAAGGTGACCCAAAAGACCATCTTAGGGAATTCTATCTTGCTTGCTTCGAGGTCTCTCACAACGACACATATCTTATGCGTCTTTTTCCTCGTAGTCTTGGAGGACAAGCAATAGAATGGTTCTCACACTTACCTACGGGTATCAAGTCTTTCAACGAGCTAGCAGAAAAGTTTGCCACCCATTTTTCTTACAACGCAGAGCATGAGATTTCCATGACGGACCTATGCAACAATAAACAGAAAAATGGTGAGACTTTCATTTCTTTCCTCCAACGATGGAGACAAATGGCTAGTAAATTCCCTTTCAAGATTCCAGAGAAACAGCTTGTTAGCATCTTTGTGCAGAACCTCAACCAAGAGTTAGGTTTCCATTTGCAAATCCTTAGTGCTACAACCTTCGATGAAATCACATACAAGGGCATCAACATTGAGAAGGCCCTCATTGCTAAAGGTGTGGTCAAAATCTTTAAAGAAACGAAAGATAGCTCTTCTCATCAACAATCGAACGATAAACCCAAGTATTGGAACAAGAACAAAAACGTGGTCAATGATGGAGTGGTCGATACTAAGCATGTCCAAACGTTGCAAACACCGCTGCAACTCTCCAAACCAAGTCAAGCTCCACCTCAACAACAGCAGCAACAAAGGCAGCCTTATCAAAATCAACAACGACAACAAGAGCGGCCCCAACAAGATTACCCTCCGCGACGTCAATTTACTCCTTTGGGAGTACCCATCGAATCGGTCTTACAGCAAGCTTTGCAGAAAGGGCTCATCACCCTACCTGATGCTCCTCCTTATGGAGAACCTGTCTACAAAACTACACGTTACAGAGACAATGAGTATTGTGAGTTCCATAGGAGCAAAGGTCATCGAACTGCATCTTGCATGAAGCTTAAGCACCTCATCCAAAACCTTATCGAAGCTAATCAAATCACTTTTGAGAATGAATCACCAGCGCAACACACGAACAAGGATCTCGATATGTACAAGGAACCATTCCCTCATCATGGTCCACCTCCTCCTCAGGATAGAGGTAAAGGTATCAATCACGCTTCCACGTCCTTCGATTCCATTGTAGGTCGTTTTGAAGAGAGTCGAGTGTCTACCCTCACCATCAAAGGCAAATCTACAGATTGTGCTGTTACTACTCGTCGAGGTCATGTCACCATTCGTGCACCTACACCTAGGCTTCCGGTTCAGTCTGATTATAATCTTGTCGAACATCTAGGGAGAACACCAGCGCAGATCTCTATTTTGGACCTTCTACGGTCATCACCTGCACATCGAGTAGTGCTAGAAAAGGCCCTCCAAGAGTCCTCCGTTCCTAACAACATAGCAGTCGCAGATTTCCAAGCTATAGTGGGTAATATTGCTTCGCCTTACAATGTGGTCTTCTCTGAGAAAGACCTTCCCTCCCATGATCCTTGTCACAACGATGCCCTCCATATTGAAGTGCTCATCCATAAGCGCAAAATCAAACGCATCCTCATAGATGGTGGTGCTGGTCTCAACATCTGTTCTTTAAAGTTACTAAAGCAATTGGGATACTCTGAGGATCACGTCAACACTGAGCATAGTATTACAATCAAGGGGTATGATGATGCAGAACGCCGTTCAGAAGGTGTTATTCACTTGCCTATACAACTGGGCCCTGTCATGCTTGAAACCAGGTGTCAAGTCCTTGATATTGAGCTGCCTTACAACATTATTCTGGGCCGCCCATGGATCCATGCAATGAAAGCTGTTCCCTCCACGTACCATCAGTCCCTAAAGTTCCCATACAATGGTACGGAGATCACCATCCCAGGAGATCCTAATCCTTTTGAATTTTGTCGTGTCTTGCAAGGAAGCTATAAGAATTGCAACCAAGTGCCTAAAAATGACAAAGCCCTTGAGTCCCCTCTCTATGTTGACCCCGAAACTCTCACACAAGCCTCTACAAGTGAGCCTACACTCCTCCCCAAAATCACAACTCGCTTTCGGGATATAGGCTTTGGCACTTATGATATCTCTGAATCTTGTTGTGTAGGGCGGATGCCTTTATCTCCAAAATCTTACGGCAAACCACCCATTGCTAAAATTACCAAAAAAGCAAATATTCCTCCCCCACCATTCCTAACCCAATTCCAACATGGACGGTTATTGGAAGAGGAAACTATTGAGGACATCTCTTCTTGGCTCTACAAGGAGAAAGAACCAGTCACAATACCAGTCAAGCAATATGGCAATGG
Source organism: Cunninghamia lanceolata (assembly GCA_027924645.1). Lineage (NCBI taxonomy): Eukaryota > Viridiplantae > Streptophyta > Pinopsida > Cupressales > Cupressaceae > Cunninghamia > Cunninghamia lanceolata. The sequence continues at coordinate 4,285,381 of BSBN01001247.1, read as the reverse complement.
CTTAAGGATAGTGAAAAACATGGGCTATAAAGGCAAAGGTGGCCTTGGGAAACAGAATCAAGGCACTATGGAGCCCATTGTGGTAACAAAGAAGCTAGACAAGAAAGGATTAGGATTTGGTAAGAAGGTACCACGCGCCTCAGACATCGAGTATATCCTCGACGAGGTAGCTGACAAGTTTCCCGCCGATTCGACATCTACAGAGGATATCACCGATGACTCTTCCCTCCACATGACCAATCTATTCGCAGAATCCTCCATTTTTACACTATCCTCCGTATCCTTAACTTCCACCACCAGCACCCAGAATGTCACGCTTGTCTACCCTGAACTTATCGATTGAGACCAACAAGGGGCCCCCGTTATAGATGTATTTCAGAATGACGAAGCTTTAGCTGAGTTCATGGGACTTCGGGAAGGTATCCCTCTTGGCGATCACAAGGCAGGTTTTGTAATGGAACTTGAGCCCATGACTTATTTTGGTGAGAATGCCAAATCCTCCAGTCGCAAAAGTGCAAATAAAGAAAGATCTCTAGGTGAAAACCACACTGTGGCACCTCCTGATCATAAAATAGTAAAAATAAAGGACGTATCCAAAGGTGAAAACCCAACTGTGGCACCTGAGGATGGAGGATTTGACCTTCCCTTACCTTCTAAGTATCAAGAGAAATCTGCTCTCCTAGTGGAAGATTCTACAGAGATCAACCTAGGTACAGAACAAAATCCAAAGACAACATTCCTAGCGGCATCATTATCTGATACAGAGCACAGAAATCTTAACAAATTCTTCTTGCAACGAACCATCAACTTTGCATGGACCTATGCAGATATGCCAGGGCTAGACCCTAAGCTGGTAGTTCATTATCTCACAGTTGATCCCAAAGTGAAACCAGTCAAACAGAAGTTGAGAAAGATGCACCCACAGATCGCTCTCCTAGTGAAAGTAGAAATACAGAAGCTGTTAGACGCAAAATTTATACGACCTATTGACTATTCAGATTGGGTCTCAAACATTGTACCTGTCTCTAAACCTAATGGGCGCATCCGCATGTGTAATGATTTCAGAGATCTCAATAAGGCATGTCCCAAAGATGATTTTCCACTACCAAACATTGACATTATAGTGGACTTGACAGCAGGTCACGAGATGCTTTCTCTTATGGATGGATTCTCAGGCTACAACCAGATTAGAATAGCTGAGGAGGATCAACACAAAACAACCTTTACATGTCCTTGGGGCAATTACTGTTGGTGTGTTATGCCGTTTGGTCTGAAGAATGCAGGAGCAACCTATCAGCGAGCTATGACAGTGATCTTCCACGATCTATTTCATCACATCATGGAAGACTATGTGGATGATATATTGGCTAAATCTTCTAGAGCAGAACATATATAGGTCCTAGGACAGATCTTCGACAGGCTTGAAAAATACCAAGTAAGACTTAATCCTAAGAAGTGTGTCTTCGGTGTCACATCAGGGAAGTTGTTGGGATACATAGTATCTCGTAGGGGCATCGAAGTAGATCCAGCAAAAGTAAAGACTATAGTGGAGATGCCACCACCAAAGAACCTTAAAGCATTAAGGAGCCTCCAAGGAAGGTTACAGTCCATCAGGCGTTTTATATCACAGCTAGCAGATAAATGTCAACCCTTTCAACACTTGCTCCGAAAGGATGTCTCGTTTCGATGGGACAACAAGTGTCAGGCAGCGTTTGATCAACTTAAGGAATATCTAGCTACACCTCCTGTATTGGTTCCACCAGTTGCGGACAAACCCTTGATATTGTACATCTCCACTCCAAATTCGGCCCTAGGGGCCCTGCTAGCACAAAATGATGACTCAGGCAGAGAGCACGCAATTTACTATATCAGTAGAACCTTGGTGGGATACGAGCTCAATTATTCACCAATGGAAAGGGCTTGTTTAGCAGTAGTGTTCGCCTCCCAAAAGTTACGACATTACATGCTGAACCAACACACAAATCTGATAGCCAAGATTGATCCCTTGAAATATCTATTAGCAAAAGCAGCTCTCACAGGCAGACTAGCTAAGTGGGTTATGATCCTTAGTGAGTTCGACATTGAGTACACAGATCGTAAAGCAATCAAAGGACAAGCCCTCGCAGATCAACTAGCAAAAGCACCTATGAAAGATACACATCCTATGGTAGCAGACTTTCCTGATGAGAATCTCTTCACTCTTTCCAACTCCATAATGTGGAAGTTATACTTTGACGGCTCTTACACACAGCATGGATCAGGAGCAGGCATCTTATTTGTTACACCTCAGAATGACTACATTCCAAAGTCATATCGGCTTGCATTCCCTTGCACCAACAACATAGCCGAGTATGAAGCACTCCTCATAGGTCTCAATACAGCAGTCCAATGGGACATCACAGAATTACAAGTATATGGAGACTCACAGCTAGTCATTCGCCAAGTCACAGATGAATACCAAACAAAGGATGAAAAGTTGGTCCCCTACAAACAACTAGTGGATGCCTACAAACCACATTTTTCTAGCATCACATTTGAGCAAATTCCAAGAGAACATAATAAAGCTGCGGATTCTATGGCTTCTGTAGGGTCACTGATTGACATGCCTGCAAATACACAGAAGTGTGAATTCTTGATCGAGCAATTGTTGATACCAGCCGTCGATGTTCCTGTTACTGAAATCATCTGCGAACTTGTTGGTCCCAATTCCCCATGGTACGACGATATCTATGAATACCTCAAGAACAAAACCTTTCCCCCTGACCTATCATCCACCCAACGCAAAACCTTTATCCGTCGATCCTCTCGTTACATCATTCTGGGTGATACACTATATCGCCGGAGTCTCGATGGTATCCTCTTACGATGTCTTAACGCAGAAGAAGCCGAAGCTACCTTACGAGACATACACGAAGGTGTTTGTGGCGCACATTCTACTGGTCCTAATCTTGCTAAGAAGATACTCAGAACAGGTTATTATTGGCCTACAATAGAGCAAGATGCTGCACAGTTTACTAAGAAATGTCTACAATGTCAGCAGCATGGAGATCTGATTCACGCACCCGCTCATGAGTTACAACCTTTGACAACTCCATGGCCTTTTTCTCAATGGGGTCTCAACCTCGTAGGACAAATCCACCCTTCCTCCTCCAATGGCCACAAGTTTATCATTACCGCCACTGAGTATTTCACGAAGTGGGTGGAAGCCATTCCTATGACCTATATCACCGGTAAACAAATAGCCAAGTTTATCCTAAACTACCTCATATGCCGGTATGGTATTCCCCAAGCCATTGTCACTGATAATGGGAGACCATTCAAGAACCAAGATGTCCGTGCCTTATGCATACAATACAATATCCAACATCGCTTTTCAACTCCCTACTATCCGCAGAGTAACGGCCAAGCTGAGGCTTCCAATAAAACCATTCTCAAAATCCTCAAGAAAACAGTCAATGAAGCTGGTCGTGATTGGCACTTGCAACTCAATCCCGCCCTATGGGCCTACCGCACTAGTATCAGAACACCAACTGGTGCCACACCATATGCCTTGGTCTTTGGCTCTGAAGCCATCCTACCTATAGAGGTCGAGATCCCATCACTCAGAGTATCCATGCAGGACCTGATCGGCGGAGATGAGTATCGCACTTCCAGATTAGCTGAGCTTGAACTACTAGATGAGAGGCGTCTTGCCGCACTTAATCATCTCCATGTCTATCAAAACCGCCTCCGGCGTAATTATAACAAAAAGATCAAAGAAAGACGGTTTCAAGTTGGTGATCTTGTACTAAAGGAGAATCAGAGAAATCAAGCAGATCAAGAGAAGAAGGGCAAGTTTGAGCCTAACTGGTTAGGTCCCTTCATTGTCACAGCAGCATATGGCTCGGGAGCTTATACTTTAGCTACACCTGACAGCATTCCTCTAGATGAGCCACTTAACAGTGTCCATCTCAAGAAGTTCTATGCCTGATCCTCAGAGTATTCCAACAAAAAATCAAAAAAATCAAAAATCAAAAATCAAAAAAATCAAAAATACAAAAATACAAAAACATTCATCCTCTGGTGAAAACCTGGCAAACAGGCGCCTTGGATAAGTACCATAGTGAAAACCTGGCAAACAGGCACTATGCGTAGAGTCAGCATCCATCGTCTATCGAGTCCTATCCACTCCTTGTCCAGTTCGCAACCTGCTTCATCCATCCATCCGTAATAAAACCATTGACTTTGTTTGCATTTCCATCTCCCTACCTAGTATAGCTTGGAAATTTGTCAATGTCCATCATCGTCATCCCACGGCTTGATCTGTGTCTACAGTTAACACTGTCTGATCCTAGGTCAAGTCTTTCTGTGTCTTCTTCGATGGTCACCCCTACAGTTTCCTCTACCAGAATGGGGGCAACTCTTTCCTTAGTGTCGGTCTAGGATTGGTTCCTTGTTCGTGGTTCGCAGCGCATACTTCAATCTTGTCTCATTTCCACAGGTAACACCCTTTAACGGACACTTCGCTCCTGCGATAAGGTGGTTATCTTCTCAACACTTGTTCTACATCATCACAATAACCGGAACTACATATCTCCTCTTTTCAATCTTAAGGTACCTTGATCCTATGGATATGGGTATGTAGGCAGTCTGGAATACGAAGCATGTTTCCAGTACTCAGGTACATAAGATCACCTCTTCTCCGCTCTCTTCCCACATCATCACACCAACCAGAACTACATATTATCTCTTCTTAGTCTTAAGATACCTTGATCCCATGGATATGGGTATGTAGGTAGTCTAAAATACGAAGGAAGTATCCAGTACTCAGGTACATAAGATCCCCTCCTTTCACCTTGACCCATTCATCACTCTATCTAGAACTACATATTTATCACGTTCACCTTCCATCGTCAGTGTGCCTTGATCCCATGGATACAGGATATGTAGGCAGTCTGGAATACGAAGGATGTATCCAGTACTCAGGCACACACAATCCATCATTCTCCACCCGTTTCAATCCATTCACACTGTCACCTTTCTAGTCTTCCATTTTTCAAAATCCATTCGCCTCGACTTGACTAACTCAAGCAGCAAGCTAGCGCATCCTTTCAAAGCAAAAGTCCTTAACAAACTTGAAGCAAAGAGGCTTTCTTCCAGAGTCATCTACTGTCCTACATACCGATTGCCAACATCAGCTAAGTACCGCTTAACTAAGCCCTAGATCAACAAGCTTGTCTTCTACGAAGTGTTCCATTGTCGAGACCAACACACGCGTCTCCTACGACATGTGGCATTTCCTACAGTGAGATATTGTCTTTTTAGGTAGATAGCCCCCTTTAACAGACACAGAGTTCCTACGATAAGGCTGTTATCTTTCCTATCCAATCTATCCTGAGCAACCTCTTTGGCAAGAGAATATGTTGGCTATATGTTTACTTTGTAAGTCAGTCAATTTGTGTTATGGTTTATCTTTTGTTCCCTATTCCTATACCTATTCAAAGCTACCTTGATTTATCTATAATCTTGGTATGTTGCGATGCAGTACGGATTAGGGGCATAGTCATTGCTTTCTGTGTGCTGTGTTTGAGGAATGATCTTTAGTATCTTTCTTGGCATTCTATTTATCTTGTGTGTGTTACGACCTAGCATCTTACATATTTAATACTCTTCTTGCATTTACATGTATGGAAGTTTATTTTATGTTCAAGACTATGGCTTATTCGCATGTTCCAACAAGGTCATATTATGTCTAAAGGATCTGGGTTCAAACCGTTTGCTTGCAGAGTCAACGTCCACGCACTCGGATATTACTGCACCTTGGTCTTTTATACCTTGGTGGTGAACTATCCACGTGCTATATCAAAAATAAGGATTGCTCTTTATAAACAAATGTGAAACCATTGCAACAAGCTCATCCATTTACACCATCTATTTTTCCATGGCCTTATATAGTTTTCCAGCAAAGATCAATCAACAGTCTTTCTCTTATGTTCTCTCCTATCTCCTTTCTTCTATCTATCATCAACCCAACCTCGCCTATCTCCAACAAATCTTCTAGTCGAGTGTCAACACAGTTCTTCTGTCGCTTCCCCATCTTTCCTCTCAAGGGGGCACCCTACGCCAGCTACGCTGGGGCAACCACCTACACTGGGGCATCAAAAAATTGTATCACCTCTTCAACAATTATTTTCTTTGACGCAACGCTACATGCTGCATTGCATCAAAGAGGGGCAAAATGTAGACACCCTAAAATGACCGTGTCATCAAATCACTTGCATTTCATAATCTGTCGAATCACCTGCATTTCAACATTAATTAAATAATCTAATTATTTAATTAATTTTCATCAAATTCTTCTAAATCTCCTAAATTCGACATTAATTAAATAAATTCTCTTTATTTAATTAATTAAATTAAATTCCTCTATATTCTTCCACAATTAAATAATTTTTAATTATTTAATTAAATCATTGTCACCTTCCAAAATTCACATCTACATTAATTAAATAAATCCCATTATTTAATTAATTCAACAAATTCCCTCTTATCTAAAATTAAATAATTCTTAAATTATTTAATTAAATCAAAAATCATTCTCCCAAAATCATGCACAACAATTAAATAAATTTATTTATTTAATTTGTTTTTAAATCTTCTAAATTAAATAATTCTAATTATTTAATTATTTCTTCAAAAATATCTTCTCTAAATTTAAATAAATCAATTATTTATTTAACTTGCTTTTTCTTCTAATTTGAGTTATCTCTAAAATAACTCAAGCTTTCTTGCTCATCAATTAAATATTTCTATATTTAATAAAGCAAAATATCTTCTTTTCTCATGCAAATCTCTTCTTCTTGTTTTAAATCACTTAACTGATTGCTTTATTCTTTTAATTGATTTATCTCTTCAGTTAACTCATTCTTCTATTCTTGATAACTCCTCTCATGCAAAAGCAAGCAAGACACGTGTCTTCTCCTCATTCGTTGCACATTCCTCAACTTATCTCCTCCGTTGATTCTTCTGAATTATCTGGACCGTTGATCGATTTTCCTTGAAATCTATATAAACCCCCCTCATCTCCTTCATTTACCCCTCTCTCTTCGATTTTATTCTCAGGCATACTTGACAGCGCTTTGAGCATACAACGATTCGATTGAGCACTCTTACGATCTTTTGACATTGATCTTCTTGAGCCACTTTACGATCTTTTAACATTGATCTTGGCGCAACCCTTACGATCTTTTGACATAGATCTTCTTGAGCCACTTTACGATCTCTTAACATTGATCTTGGCGCAACCCTTACGATCTTTTGACATTGATCTCTTGAGCACATACTTGCTTGTTGCAGCCATGGCTTCGCAACTTCATTGAGCAATCCACATTCAATCCAAAGGAAACAATACAGATTTCGGTAAAAGTCTTTATTTATCTTTGATTTGTGATTTATGGCTTTTACTTAGATTCGTTTCCTTTATGTTATTGGGTTCTTTGGTTTTATTTAGTTTAGATTTAATCCATTTTTCCATATACACAGGAGCATTCAGGCGGATTGATAATCAACATCGAAAAAAAATTATTGTTTATTTTCTTTTAGTTTTGGTTTTTTTGGGGTTTTATATGGAATCTATCATCTTTGGGAACGCTTCATGCTTTTAGATTTGCAAGAATTGAATTTCTATTAGGTGGTAGTTTTGACACGCAATGTGTTAAATTCACGGAAATAATTGTTTTGGGAGATCCAAGAGGTTGAGTGACAAATACTTTAATAGGAGTATTCTTGAATATGTTTTTCCAAATGTGAAAAAAGAGTTGAAGGCATATCTTTCACCGTTTTGGAGATTTTAATGCCAGAAGTTGGCAATAGCAGTTTTACGGAAGGTTTAATATCTCTTGATTTTGGAAGCTTGTATCAAAATATTTTTGCAGAGGACCTTGGGATGTTACTCCAAGTTTACTCAGTAGTTTTTAGGTGAAACAAAGAACTTTGAATTTTTCCACCCGTCGACACGTGGTTTCACATATTGTGTCACAGTTGCACAATTGGATTTTCTTCAATAGTTGAGCACCTTCAAACATGCAGTGGTCCATGTACGAGTACATTCAATGTCATTCCTCCAAGTCAAGGTTAATTTTGGTCTAGTTTGAACAATTGGTTGAAGTTTGGAGTGATTCAATGATATCTTCACTTCATGATATTCTTCTTTGCACCAAAAGAACTTGTTACACTTTTGGTCATTTAACCATTTCAGATTTATGCATGATTTAGTAGATTGCAAAGTATCAAAAGTAATAAATGGTAAATTGGACTTTAAAGTATTCAATTCAAAGTTTATACTAAAGGGTAAGTTTGTTGGTTCACAAGAGAATTTGCAGATCATCTAAGAAAGTTATAAAGGAAGATTTACAAATTTATATAGGTACCAAATAGTCAAAATACACTTTGCATACTTTATTATTACCAAAGAGTGAATGAAATAATCTACGTGGAAAAAAAGAAGACCAAAAGAGCCAAAACTTATATTACAGGTAAAACACAATTGTTGGTCAAATGCCAAAAGGTAAAGAGGCGTGGAATGAGGAAGGGGAAGTGCCAATTTTAAAGAAAAAAAAGACAACATTAAAAACTAAAAACAACGCCAAGATGAGGGGTGTCTAGGAGGGTATTGAAGGAAAAAAGGAGCACCTGAAGGGAGGAGGTCACTCAGCAAAATGTGAAGAGAGAAGGCGTTTAGGTGAAGAGCACTCAATTCATACAATTTGTTTTGTTTGGTTGCAGAATTAGAGAGAGAGGAGGAATGCCTCTCAGGAAGGAATTTAGCGGTTTCAAAAATATAGTTTTCTACATAAATTGGGAAGAATACACTTGAGAGAGGAGTTGGATGGAATAAAATCATAGATAGACAGGGATTGAAGTAGCTGCAAAGGAATCATAAACAATACCAGTGTTGTAGAGGGTTCGATCGGAGGAGAACCAACTGAAGGGAACAACAGAGTGTAAAACAAAGGAATGGTTTTGTTGCAGAGATTGAGCAATGTGAAGTAGGAACAATAAATATGCCATCATGGTAGAATTATTTGAACCAAGATAAGCTCTATTGTATATAAATTCATTGTATTTGTTCCATAAAATCTTGTATAATCAACAATTGAATGTTGCCAATAAAATTTGAAGTTGGAATGAATTCGAATGGAGTGTTTGCAATGGGCTCTGTAATTGTTTGTATTTGATTTGATGGAGAGGGATAGTGATTTAGATGTCTGTAGCTATTGTAGCAAAATTTAAATTTGTTCGATTGAACAATCTGATTGAAATTTTGAGTTGCAGCAGAAGGTCTCTATTTGTGTGTTGAGAAATTGATTGTGGACAGTGAGGACTACCTCCTGTATTAGGACATAGAAGAATGTGCAGGGTTCAATGTAGAGAATAATAAAAGTATATAGAGTTCGGCCATGGACAAATGAACGAGGATCAACCAGTTTGGTGTAGAGGACAACTTTTGGAGAAGTTGAAAGAAGATGCCTCTTTGAGGCATTTGAATTATGTTTTTGCTATTGCAGATTGGAGTGCCATGTTGGGAGCGAAGGTGCAAATTTGGTGAGGAAAATATCACCATTCAGTGAGTGAATTGAGAGGAGCTGTAGAGAGGGCAGATTGTCCTATGTGCAGAGAGAGGCCATTGAAGGCCACAATTATAAACATTGCTGCAGATTTCTTTATTTATTGTGTCAAGAATTGAATTAAATAAAATCAAATATGTGTTGCAATCTTTGTATAGTTGAGGGTTCAAATTGGGGCAGAGTGTTGCCTATGTGTGTTGTGTGTTTGAAATTGTGAGTTGTGGGGAGGATGGAGTCCCTCTCTGTATCAATTTCCCTCTAATTTTTCCCTCCAAAATTTACCTGCATAATTCTTTTATTAATATTATTCATGTAATTATCTTCTATACTTAAAATTTTATTTTCCTTTGAAATCATTTTAGTTGTGGGTGATGCCCAAACTTCTTTCTTGTTTATTGTGGATATTGTTTGGTGAGACACATATTTACTACAAGGCATTTAGAGGTATGCAGTCTTCTTTATCAATCTGCATTGTTGTAGTTTACAATTCTAAAAATTTCATTTCTACTTTTATGTATTTTTGTATTTGTTAATTTTTGATCCAAATTTCAATGTAAATGCCCTCTAGGAAGCTGTGGATAATTCATCTATTCCTTGTTATATTGTAAAAATTCTTTGAATTAGCTTTTGTTTATGCTCATGCTCACTTAATTTCATTATGATTCCTTTTATTTTGAGAAGCAATAGCACGATCACAATTTGGGGGTAAACTATAAAATATTTTAATTGAATTCATTGTTACTGGTCTCAGTAATTGAAATCCTTATATAAGTTTTCAGAGTTTAGAATGCTTTAATCTGTAGCATCCACTCCATGCATGTATGTGTGTGAGAAAGGGTGAGATACACTTCTAATGAATTTTTGGTTTAATATATTAAATTTCTCTTTTGTGAATGTTGAACCTACACATATGTTTAGTGCATACAAAAATTTTAATGTGTGTATTAAGTGTGATTTGCAATCCCTTGTGTTGTAACTAGTTATTTATAATTTTCTGATTAGTTATCCCTTGTTTACCAATATCTTAATTTTCATACCTCAAAATGACTCATGGGGACATTAAAACTTAGGAAATTCAATTATCTACTTATATGAAAAGAATGAGTAGTGATGCTAAAGAGTGAGTAGTGAAGATAGCATCAGTTAAATTTCCCTACCTATCTTTCTGAAGCTTCCATGTTTTATTATTCAATATGCTTTTTGGAATAGTTTATTCAGAAAACTTAATTTCTTTTTGGACCTTACCTTTCCTTCACAAGGATTTACTATGAAAGATCATTTGAATTAGATTTTCTATTTATTCATGCTCATTGTGAATCCCTTTGTTTTGAGAAGCAATAGCATGGGCACAATTCAAAGATAAACTAAAAACCATTTCAATCAAGTTGGCCTTTGCTGGTGTTAGTAATTGAAAGCATTTTTAAAATTTTCCAAGGTTAGGATGCTTTATTATCCGACATTCATGTAGTTTTAAATTTCCTAATGATTTTGTGCATTAAATTTCTCTAGTAGCAATGCTGAACTTACACATTTATTAGTGGATATGATCTAAATTTTAATGGAGAATTCAGATAACAATATCTAGCGCTAAGCTTGTGGTATTGTGAAAATAAACAAATTGCTCAATGTGCAGAACTTGTAAAAAGTTGCAGGCAATCGAAGAGGATTTCTTATTGCATCAAAAGTTGATTATATAAAATGAGAAAGAATGTGAAAGGTCACCTTATCCATATAATTTGAAATGGATAGTTGGAAGGTAACAAAACTACTAAAATTCAAATTATCAATTTTTTTTAAAATTTCAAAAAACTACTAAATTCGGGACCCCACTAGGCAGGGTCATAACTTCTAGCCAGCTAGTCAAAATCTAGACGTTTCAGACTCATTGGAAAGATCTCCTGAAGAGCCAGATTGAGTTGCATCAAGTCATTCCTGCAACTACCATTCAAAGCAACTGGTGAAAGTCTTGACCCCAAATTCTGCATTGAAGGCCTCTGAAAATGCCAATTACTAGGATGTAGACAAAACTGGAAAAAAATACTGAAAAACTAGAATATAGTTGCTTGAACAAATGCCACCCTAATGCTTTTGAATCTCTGCGGGATCATTGCTTCCCCCTTGAGAGGCAATGGGCCCCATTGTACCAGTGTATTGCAGCAAGTGAGGAAATTTCTTCTCAATTTGGTCCTTAGTGAACCATTTTCCTTGATGTGGAAGTTGTCTTGCCTGTACCACCCAATAGAGAGGAATCTGTTGTTTCTTCAATGTTTTCACCACAACATCAATAATTTGATCACATGTGAGAGGGGCAGTAGTGTTTGGATTCAACTATGAGCAACTTATATGTTCTACAACATCTAAAGTGTCCAACAATGGTGGAAAATATGGACACAATAATTCAACATTGAAAACATGATGTGGTCCAAGAAAAAATGGCAGATTGAGTTCAAAAGCATTTTCACCAACTTGTTTGATGATGGTGTATGGACCATATCGAATAGGACAGAGTTTCTTATTAGGCCCTTAAAGTCTTTCTTTTTGAATATGAAGCCAAACCTTGTCCCCAACCTTAAACTAATGAGGTGTACAATGCTGATCATGTCTGTCCTTATATTTCTGATTGCTATATTGTAGTATCTCATGCACTTGTTGCTGAATATGGCGTATCTTCTCCACAAACTTAGTTTCCCTGTCTACCTCTTTTTTTGAATGTGTTGATGGGTCACTCAACATAGTTGGCAATGCTACATCAATTAGAGCCAATGGTTGGTAGCCAACACATACCTCAAATGGACTGTACCCTATGGAACCATGTAGTGTTTGATTGTAACTATGATGTACATATGGGAAGCTTTCATCCCAAGTCTGAGGATGTTTGGAATGGTACATCCGTAAAATGTGAATGATCATCTGATTCATCACCTTAGTCTGCCCATCTATTTGGGGATGGAAGGCAGTGGATTTTGTCAACTTTGTGTCCATCAAGGCCCAAAGTGCTGACCAAAAATTGCTATGAAATATACTATCCCTATCAGATATGATGGTTTGTGGCAATCCAAAGTGTACCCAAACATTCTCAAAGAAAAACTTGGCAGTTTCTTCCGCAGAGACTCCTTTCTTGCAAGCCACTATGACATCCATTTTTGAAAACTTGTCTACCACCACATAGACACAATCATGGCCACGTCTGGTAGAAGGTAGTCTGGACATGGAATCCATTGAAACTGAATGCCAAGGTTGGTCAGGGATGGGAAATGGTGTATACAATCCTTGTTTACGATTGGCAGGCTTTGCAATGGCATAAGCAATACAAGCTCAGATGTATAAAATGACATCATGTCTCAATTTGGGCCAATAAAAATACCTCTAAAGTACAGCAATAGTCTTCTCTACCTCGAAGTGTCCTGCAACATGGATGTAGTGTGCCTCCCATATCATCTTTTTCCACTCCTTGGTTGGAACACATATGTGTCCCATGTGACAAAGAATCCCATCCTTCAAGTAGAAATTAGTGGCTTGTTTTCCCTTTGCTAGATTGTTGTAGATCTCAGCAAAATCAGGATCTGTGCCATACAACTGAGCCCAATTTGTTGTGTGGTGGCCACAAGAATCCAATACTTTTGTTAGGGCTGTGATCAGAGGTCTACTCAAACAATTTGCAACTTTGTTAGTAGCTTCCTTCTTGTGGCAGATATTGAGATGAAATTGTTGCAAGTAGGCAGACCATCTTTGATGCCTATCATTTTGTATCTTTCCTTGTGTTTGTAGAAATTGTAAAGGTTTATGATCCATGTGAATGATAGTCTCCTTCGCCAGAATGTAGTGTTTCCATTGTTTGCAGGCCTGCACAATAGCATACATCTCCTTGTCATAGGTGGTGTACTTACGCACTGCGTTAGAGAAAGTCTCACTATGGTACAACTGGGTGCTCGTGTTGCATGAGAACTACCCCTAGTGCATAGTCTAAAGCATTTGTTTCAATTTGAAAAGATTGTTGCAGATCTGGAAGTGCTAGTATTGGTGCAGAACATAGCCTCCTCTTCAACTCCATGAATGCTTTCTATTGTACCTCTGTCTAGCAAAATTTTGCCCTTGGTCCTCTCCTCAGTGCCTGATTCATAGGCCATGCCAAATGTGAAAAACCAAGTACAAATCTCTGATAGAAATTGGCTAGACCCAAGAAGCTACAATGTTCTGTGAGACTTTTGGGAGATGGCCAATCCTTGAGAACCTATATCTTTTCAACGTCCACACAAACACTCGTTCTATCCACAATGTATCCCAAATACTGAATACTCTCCATACCAAAAGAAGACTTATCTTTGTTAGCATATAGCTTGTGTTGTTGCAAGGTTGAAAGCACTTGCTGAACATGCTGCAGATGGTCACCCCATGTTTTGTTGAAGATGAGTATGTCATCTAAATAGACGATAATGAAAGAACCAATGAATGGTCTGAGGACATCATCCATCAATCTCATGAATGTGGTAGGGGCATTGGTCAAGCCAAAAGGCATGACTAGCCACTCAAACAACCCTTCCTTGGATTTGAAAGCAGTCTTCCACACATCTGATGGCTCAACTGGGACTTGGTGATATCCAGATTTCAAGTCAATTTTGGTGAAAAATTTTGCCCCCCTGAGTTGGTCCAACAAATCATCAATGTGAGGGAATGGATATTGGTTCTTCACAGTGATCTTTTTGAGAACCCGATAATCAATACAAAGTCTCCACGTTCCATCCTTCTTTTTGGCCAAAACAATTGGACTTCCACATGGTAAATCACTTGGGTGAATGTGTCCTTTCTTGATCAACTCTTGAATCTGCCGCTTGATTTCTTCATTCTCCAAAACTAACCTTCTATACAGTGCCCCATTTGGTAATGGTGTCCCTGGAATTAGATCAATCCGATGCTTGACTTGGTAGTGTAGGGGTACCCCTGTTGGTGAATTGAATACATCCTGATATGTTGACAATATTTTCTCCATCTATTTCTATTCAACTTTGGTAGTGGACACTTTGGTATGACTACTGGCCACAACGGACCTCACCTCCTCATATTGAACCATTAGTAGGACAAATTTTCTAGTGTGAGCAATCAAATGCTTACATTGTTTTGCAGTAATCAAAGATACTAGTTTTGCAAAACTTACCTCAGGTATTCGATACCTCTTTTCTCCCAACTTGATGGTAACAATGTGTGGCCTTGACTCATAGACTCCATGGCGCTTGTACATGTATGGGTGCCCCAACAATACATTGCCTACATCCAAAGGTGCCACATCACATATCACTTCATCTTTGAATGGCTTGATAGAATAAGGTAAGAGTCACTATTTATTCACCAGAATGTCTTGTCCCTAACTTACCCATCCCATATGATATGGCTGTAGATGTCATGTTGTCTGCAGATTCAATCTTTTCATAATTTCAGCAGAAATCAAATTCTTTTGGCTTCCACTATCAATAATGAAATGAAGAGCCTTTCCATTTACCCACATCTGTGAGTGGAACAAGCATTCATCATCTTCATAGGGCATGACTTTGGTAGTGGCAACTATGGCATGTGGGTTAGCCTCAATGATTTGTTCACCATCATTTTGTTCACAAGGATTTGTAGGCAGTGATTCCTGTTCCATCTCTCCTTGACATATTTCTGCTAATAAAGTCTTCGAGGCATAGCAGTCTTTAGTGTTATGACCAGGACTCTTATGGAATTCACACATCTTCTCCTTACCCTTATTTGTTGTTGATGAGGTTTGTGAGGAGAAGTCTTTTGTTGTTTGTTTCCCACCAAATTTGTTACCAACTTCATCCTTGAATTTGTTGTTTGAGGAATAATCCTTCTTCCCCTTTTGTTTGAATTTCTCCTCTATCTTTACTGCATATTTGAAGGCAGTACTCAAGGTCTCAATATGTAAGAAATCCATTTCTATTTGAATATACTGATGAAGCCCACTGCAATACTTCAATACCCGATTCTTTTCTGTGTCACGGATTCCCAACTTTGCATAAAGTGCATGAAATGTATTTGTATAATCTTGAACAAATTTGTCCTTCTTTTGTTGAAGTAATTGCCACTGTATGTACTTCTCTTCATATGATTTTTTAGGGTAGTATTCCTCCTTAATGTATTCCACAAATTCTCCCCATGTGGGATTGTCATCCTCCAACATTTCAAATCCTTGGCTGTCAAGGCCATCATCTCTAGCTAGTAGTCTATTCTCCCAAGATTGTTTCACATGTTCCTTAGCTTTGAGGAGTGCAAAGGTTATTTTCTCAACATCTGTGAAGTGGTTTACAGAAAAAATTTCTCTAGTTTTGATAGCCAATCATCAACAACATCTGCATTAATTTTTCCTTCAAAATTTGGAATGTCAAAATTTACTTGTACCTTGAGTGGGGTGTGACCATGAAATGACGCTCCAGATGCATCTTCTGGTTGATGATTTCATTGGAGAATTTGAGAGAATTCTGTCATCATATCCTCATGTTGCTTTGCCAAATCTTCTTGTACCAGCTCCTTGAAAGGGTCGGATCCATCTCCTTGTTCTCCCATCTTCGGTCGTGTGCATCTGAAGGGTAGGTAATCTGATGGGTCTCTTGTTTGCAATCCCAACCTTTCATAAACAGACCGTGTACGATGTGACATACAGAAGTAAACTGCTCTGATACCACTGATCTAAATTTTAATGGAGAATTTAGATAACAATACCTAGTGCTGAGCCTATGGTATTGTGAAAATAGACAAATTGTTCAATGTATAGAATTTGTAAAAAGTTGCAGGCAACCAAAGAGGATTTCTTATTGCATCAAAAGTTGATTATATACAATGAGCAAGAATGTGAAAGGTCACCTTATCTATAGAATTTGAAATGGATAGTTGGAAGGTGACAAAACTACCAAAATTCAAATTTTCAATTTTTTTTCAATATTTCAAAAAACTACTAAATTCGGGACCCCACTAGGTAGGGTCATAACTTCTAGCTAGCTAGTCGAAATCTAGACATTTCAGACTCATTGGAGAGATCCCCTAAAGAGCTAGATTGAGTTACATCGAGCCGTGCCTGCGGCTACCACTCAAAGCAACCGATGAAAGTCTTGACCCTAAATTCTGCTTTGAAAGCCTTCGAAAATGCCAATTACTAGGATGTAGACAAAACTGGGAAAAAAATACTGAAAAACTAGAGTATAGTTGCCTGAACAAATGCCACCCTAATGCTTCTGAATCTCTGCGGGATCAGGATACATGAATTATATCAATTCATAAATATGAATTTTTCTTCCTATCTCATTACCTGCCCTATTCTAATTACTTCTATACCTGATTCAATATTTGTTTGCATGCATTGAAATAATTAAGTTCTCCTTAGCGCACATGTTTGGAATTGGTATTGTTATGCCTTGATTTTCTTCACCAATTCCCAATATCTAAACGTTTGTTGTGGTCCTATTCCTACATAACAAGCAATAGATCACAACATTCATATTAATAGAGTAGTTTCATATGGTTAAATTAATTTTATTTACTAGTAATTATCCAAATTTAGTGTAATAGTCATTATCTGAAAGTTTTAAGAGTTTTTTTAAATGACTCAATATTATTTTCCATGGATAAAACCACATATTGCCTAATTCCTTGACATGGTTTCTTAAATTTCACTTCATTGCTTTCACAAGATGGCATAAGAGAAAATTTGTTCTCCTCTAATGTTGACTATTACTTAGAGTTTGTTCCAAGTACACAAGTGAACAATGAAAAAGTGGTCACTAAATAAGTGATAATTGAAAAGGAAATTTCAACTAATTGAGTAGAAATCATAGAAAATTAGTCTCATGTACCTCCTCAAGCAAAAAGTAGAGTTCATTGGAGCATTGAAACATAATGGTTCTAATTGAAGCTAAATGAATTGAGAGAGAAACATAGTCAAGTGTTGGTACAATGAGAAAAACATTAAATTCCATTGAAAAGTGGAAAATTATTCAAGAATATTGCTATGCCCATGGTGTTCCTCGCATAGCTAACCAATATCAAGATCGTTGGGAGCATCTTCAACATGATTACAAAATAAAATTAGAGACTATTAACATAATATTCGATCTAGCCATTATAGCTACTATAATATGACAAGTTGGGAGAGGGTTGAAAAGAAACTTCCTGAAAAGTTCATTGCTAAACTTTATGATGCAATGAAGACCACATTTGGTAAAGATCAAACCATCAATCCAAGAAATATCACTATTGACTCTCCTGACACAAGTTATGCATTTGATGAGAACAATCCTCCAAATAAAGAAAAGCCATTGCATGAACCTAAAACACCAAATATGGGAAGTTATGACCAATCTAAAAATGGTAGTGAAAGGGACAAACCATGCACAGGGAGAAATGAAAATCAATGTCTAATGCAATAGGCATCAAGGATGCTATTTCTAACAATAATAGGTTGTTGTTTTCTACTCAACAAATGGCTAAGAAGGGATGCATGAAATGCCATGAACAAAGATGACTTGAATGAAGAAAGGTTAAACTAAAACTTGAAGAGAAAAAACTAATGTGCAAATGAGCAGGGTTTCAACACTAAATAATATTGGTCAAGCAATGTTGAAAATTAGCCAATCATATGCAAAAGAAGATTGATTTTGTATTTGTTACCATCATACCACTAATAAATAAAACAAATAAGATGTATAAAATTGCTTATGAATAAAGAGCATCTTTTGTTATAGTAATATTTATCTTCTATGTTGAGTGTGTATTGTGATGACCATCACTTTTGGAATTAACATGTATTGATTCATATTGTTATCTTGAACTACATCATTATATTTGTAATTACAATATTTATGAAAATATTACTAGATGGGAGATGAAGGGATCATGTCCGATAGTATTTCAGGATTCTACAAAATGAGGAAAATGAAATAAACGAAAAAGGTGAAGGATACAACAAATTTTTATGAAAATTTTACATGGGAAAGGAGGTTAAGATAGGATATTGAATAGGTAGAGTACATTTGGTAGTCCATTAAAACTCCACAACTCTGCAAAAACCTTAGAAATGAATTAAAACCTCCCAAAACTTGGAACATTCTTCAATTTTTACAACTTCAACATATGGTAAGGACATGAGGCATGACTTTGAACAAGAATTAGGCAAAATTTGACCAAGGGAACACCCACTTAAATTTTCTCAGATTAGTTATATATGGTGGGCAAAAAAAGCCAAGTGCACAAAGGGGACAAAGACTTAGATGATTTTGCATTTTTCAAGTTGGGTGACCCCAACAAGATGAATTTGGTATGTCATGAGGAGATATAGGAACTGTATGGACATTGTATCTTATTGTTTTGTAAGTGGTAGCTATTATAATGTTGTTCGAGTTGTAGTTATAATAAAAAGGGTTACATAAAAAATTAAATATGAATTTCAAATGTTTAAACTAGTGAACGTTGTAGTTGTTAGTTAATACCCACAAAGGTTGAGAACCTAATCTCGATGTAAATGGTGAAATCTTGTAACCAATTTTTTCTCAATAAAAGAAAAGTATGGACAACCCTCTAAGAGAACTACATGACCTTGATTTCTTGGGTGGGATATGTAGGCAATCCAAGGTGATGGATTTGGGTGAATTGGTCATGCATAGGGTTTTGCAAACAAAGACAATCCTTACTCGGTTTAGACATCAAAAGATCAAGGCAAGTCAATTCCAACAATCTATTTCATGTAACTCCAGTCCCACAAATTGTAGCTCAATTTGCACACTCGGTTTAGGTCTGCACTTGCATAGGTGAAGTATAGTAGAGTTTGATCAGCGTGCAGATTCTAAGACATTCATTTGAGAAAGACCTAAACTCCAATGCTATGAATAATTGATTTCTAGTACCTTCAACATCACTTTTCCATGTTCAAAATTGAAGTTTAATTATAATTTAATTCATTTAAATTCTACATTTATTATAACAATATTTCAACTAAATCTCAACTTTAGATCCTATGTTAAATTTATTTATCAATGTAAATTCATTAATTGTAGTATAATATTTGTATGAAGGGTTCTTTTGAATAGGAATCAACCATCCTCTTACCTTAAGTCTATCCCAACTTTAAATCCTATGTCAAATTTATTTATCAATGTAGTTTCATTAATTGTAGTAGAATATCATTCTACTTAAATATCATCCACTTCAATAGGCAAACAACTAATAGCAATTTACCACCTCATTCACAATAAAAAGTGGCAAATATTTGTCCTATTTTTGTTGGCCAAAATTGACCTTTGACTGTTGAAGTGGATGATATTTAAGAACAGCCGTAGAATATTTGTATGAAGGGTTCTTTTGAATAGGAATTAGCCATCCTCTTACCTTAAGTCTATCCCAACTTTAAATCCTATGTTAAATTTATTTATCAATGTAATTTCATTAATTGTAGTAGAATATTTGTATGAAGGGTTCTTCTGAATAGGAATCAACCATCCTCTTACCTTTGAAAGACTTAAGTAATCCAACTATACAGTTTCTTCGAGTTTCTGGTTTAAGAATAATAGATTCCCTTCGATAAACAGTTTGAAGTGTATTGTAACATGTTTGTTGTTGTAGATTAATACAAATTGGTTTGATGCTTTGGAGTGGGGTTTTTTTTACCTGAAAGGGTTTTCCCACGTATATTGATGTCTCTTCTTTTCTATCTATCTTTCTTCTATTCTTCTTCCTTCATGCTTCTAAAGTGTTAATTTGCATGCCGCAATGCTAGTGAAATTTACTTAGATCTGCAAGCTACATTATCTTTCTTTTAATGGTTAATGTGATGAGAAATCATCTAAGTTTGTTTCCGCTTTAAGAGCATAATAATATGTGCCTGTATGAAGTTATTGAATATCCGATTAAAAGAAAAACATAGGATGGTCTCTTTCCATTTCAAAATGGAAAATCTCTTGGGAAATTTATGCTTTAGATTTTTATTAGAGAGATTTCTCTTTCAGGATATTTGTTAAGAGGAAGGAAAAAAGAGAAGAAACTAGGTGAAGGCGAGATATGAAGGTAGAGAAAGCATATAAAAGCATATATATATATATATATATATATATTACATAGCAAACATATGTATATTACATGAGAAACATAGACGTTTGTTTATTTATTTAGATAAGGGAAAGCGGAATCAACTTTATCACTTCTGATAACCTAGTTTGGAACGAAGATACTATGATTCAACCAAACCTAGATCAAATTAGAGAACTCAAGTGCTCATTTGATAAAAAATCCATCATTATGGTCATTCCATTACAAACTACAAAGAAAAGTGATTGACAATGAGGTGAGTCTCTTAGAGAAAGACCTAGTAGAAGAATCTTGTATAGCATGAGAGGCTCCCCATATAGCTTATCAACATGAATGAGATGAAGCATTCCAAGGGGTACTAGAAAGCTTGCTTGTGGAAAGAACCAACATGACTACTCAACCCTTGCTTACTAAACAAAACTCACCTCATGATGGACAAATACAAAACATAGGAGATGCTACCTCAGGAGCTCTCATATCCACCATGATCCAATAGATCAAGATCCTTGAAGCTCTGATCCTTGAAGAGAGAGGTGGGGAGATAGAGGGGGAAACATAGATAGAGATAGAGAGGGGGAGAGAAGGGGAGAGAGTGGGGAGATTAGGATATATAGATAAAGAGAGGGAGAGGGAGGGAGGGAGGGAGGGAGGGAGAGAGAGATAGAGAGTCAGAGAGTGACAATGAGATATAGATATAGCGAGAGGGAGAGATAGAGATAGCGATGCAAAATGTGGAAGCATATATAAGGCACATGAGCTATTTGACAAAATTCTTGAAAGAAATATGTTCTTATAGAATGCCCTAATTGTAGGATACAAAAAAAATGGATTTGTTTAAAAGTCTTAGAAACTTTCAACCAAATGCAATGGGCAGGAGTATGTTCATGTTTTGTTGAGGCTTTCTAATAGTATTATGTAAAATATTTTCCCAAATAGCACATATGTCTTGATCTATTTGTCTGTATATTTATCAAAACTGAAGATTTGAAATGGAGTGTAAAAACATACAACATTATTGGCATCTCTCAGTGGAAGTGTGCCTGCACATGTTGAATCCTAGGTCCCTAGCCTTCACTCTGGATTCAACAATGGAGTTAAGTAATCATGAAATAACAAACCCACTTCCATTGCTCTCAAGTTGATCTGATAATGTAATACTTGCACACCATCAAATACGCAATCTCTAAACTCAAACTAAACATTACTCTTTTGAAACTTAAACTACATGGTGATCGACATTTTGTCATGCACATACTCAAAATATAGTAACAAACTATTCATGCAATTGAAGACAATCTATAAGATTGTACATTGAAAACTACTTTGAATGCTTTGATATTACGCTTATTGAAAACAAAACCAACTGAAAAAAAAAGAACTATTGTTGCATCTGTAACTTATTTTGAACAACTAAAATTAACTGTTATATACAAACACAAACATGAGGACATGACCATTCATAGGGACAATAAAATAACTTCCTCACTTGATGATCCTACTCCATGCAATCGACTTTGAAATCATGATGGACCAGAAAAATTATTTAAAGAAAATAGGAGAAATCAGTACATTTTCACCTTTCAATGTACCGGTGTTCATGCCTTTGAACTAATTTTCCATTTGTTTGACATGAGTGCTCTGCTTCATTAAGATGAGGTTGGAAAGGAATGATAGTTTGATGAAGAGCATGCACTTTCTTGCACTCAAACATGTGTGGATTAATATTGTTGATCCCATGTACACCTTGTTCTTTTCATGATTCACATGGCTTGAGGAGATGCTAAGACTGGGCTTGACAGTAACTATGCTTCCCAAAATGGTTTAGAATCTCTTTGTATACATGCTCAAGATGCATTGATCATGATTTTGATATGATGTTTCAAGATCTTCCACATCAAAGTACACATCATAACAATTCTCCTCTTGCTTAAAACTTGAGATAGCATCCTGAAATTCACACTTTATTCTATCCTTTGATTCACCAGGTGCTAAGATAAGAGCTTGATCATTATTAAACTCAACAAACAAGGACTCTAGAAGAGGATATTTATACATCACAAATGTATAAATATAAATGTTTTCAAAAATGTGAGAGCGTTTTGAAGAATTATAGATGGTGGCCACTTTTTGGTCCCCCATCTTTTTGCACTTACCTAGGAGCTTACTAAGGGATGATTATGTTCTCAATTGTCATGTCACTTTTTTTGGACTAAAATAAAAATAATATTATTTGAAGTTGGGCCCAATAATTTCTAATTAAAGGGGAAACTTAATAATAATATTATATAAAAAGTGTTTTTTAATAGTATAATAAAAAATAAAATTAAAAAAGTATTTTATAAAAAACTTTTTATTAAATGCTTGGGGCCAAAATTTTTTAAAAAAAATTAAATGTGAGGGTCCAATTTTTGAAACATAGGCAAAGACAAATGGAGCGCTTGGCTTCTCATTTCATCATCAATCAAGTTATCTTCTTTACATAAAAATTTTAGGCATCTAATGACGAAAACCTTTGGTTTGTTCATGGTTTGAGAGGACAAAAACCCTCTTGGATTCCACATTTGGGGTCCAAGATAAAAACCCTCGTTTCCAATCTTGAGTGATTCCATTCAAGGATCACAATTGTGCTGAATTGTTAAAGATTTGAAGATATTTTCAATTTTCTACAGTATTGCTACAATGCAACTATAGTGTTTCTACTGATTTTTGGTGGTTTCAACAAGATTCTAGTGGGAGGCAATTTTGATTTACAAGAAAATGTCACCATTTTGTTATTAAAGCATGATTGAAGGATTCCAGGTTGATTTTTAGAATTTTGATGAATTTTCCAATCATCATTTAGGGTAGATCTTATTTATTTCCATCATTGTAGCTGGTCACCACACTTGGAGCGATACAATCAATTATTTTGGCATTGAATTAGCCAAACCAACCATTGATCATTTAAGTCATCATGGGCAAGTGGAAGTGGAATGCCAACCTTGGAGGAAGAGAAATTATGATTTTAAAAATTTTGCATATGCTTTTAGAGCAAATTTAAGTGATTAGCATTTTTGTGAATTACTATAGCGAGTCATACCATTCCTAGCTAGTCGTTGTACATTTCCAAGGTCTAGAAAAATTAGAAAAACACATCACTTACACACAAAGTATTATATAGAAGCTAAGTCAATTAAAATGAGTCTAAAATTAATTGAAAGAGTAAAGGGTACTTAATATTGCAGTTCCATAATTAAATCAAATTAGGGGGGACAAATGTACTTCCAAAGTGGCCACTAACATTGAGAAGATAAGACATGTGTGGTAGAGAACAATAAATATAGAATTTAAAAATAGAAGATAATTTTTTTTATGTTAATAGCTTTTAGTTGCATAAAAAACGTCAATAAACATTCCTAAGCATTAAGCCAAGACTATAAATATAAATTAAAAAACTATAAATTGAACATTAAAATCTAAATGGCAATAGCGTATTCAATAACCAAATGATTGTTTTCATAGGATTGGAAATTTAACCAAAATGGCAGCATTGTCAATACGCATTAAGAAAAACATGGCCATAGTTAATTAATAATTAATAATGTGGATGTGGAGTGACGAATGTGGAGTGACGACCTCCACAATCCCTAAATTTATGATGATGTTAATGTTAGTGCTGACTCTACATCCACCGATCTAGGTCAATTTCTTGAATAACAAAAACCTGTAGATGTAGTTCAATTTCTGGAATACCAGAAACGTGCCCTTCTCCCTATAAAAGGAGAATAGAGAAGAGGGAAGAGAGGCAGAAGACAAGTTTAGAAATGAAAATGGGTGGTACTGCTTACTTGGCCTGTGCCCTAATTCTCCTCAATGTCTCATGCTGCACTTGTGTGACAACGACATGGTCGACAAAATGTGGAAGTCTGTCCTATTATGAGAAGCAAACTGTTTACAACGCTCTGCAAAGCTTCGTGAACAACGAGGAGTCCAATATTCAGTTGGATAGAGCCTATCATGCAGGTCGCATATTCTCCCAATACCTGAACGTGAACGGGAAGGGCGTGGCCATAAGATTAAGTCACTGGAGCACCAAATGCAGCGTGAGCATGTTGCAGAGCGAGAAGACCAGAGGCCGCGACTTGCTGAAGTTTTTCCAGGGGTTACTTCCCAAAATGAAAGATTATCTTGTAAATTGTGGCTCCGACTGGGCGGCTCTCTCAAACGGCAGCAATTGGATGGATTACTATGTGAGAGAGTCATACGCACAGCTTCCCCAGCAGCCTACTGACAGTCCATCTTATAAGACTCTTCATGAAAAAGGCACTGTCCCCGACTGCACCATCCGCCACTCTATGTTACTATCCCACCACATAGCCCAACCTTTCAATAAATTGTCTCCTGGAGAAAATCTTATATCTCCCAATGGCAAAATCAAGCTCACCATTCCTCGCTCAGAATGCGTTGCCACTTTGCTTGATCACAATAACGATGAACTGTGGCGAACCTCTTCTGCCTTGGAACAAAATGTTTGCTTTCTAGCCCTTCGCAGTGACGGAGCATTGCAATTGTGGAACAACAATATCGCCATTTGGGAATCTGAGAGCGCTTGCTCGGTTATAACTACATGTGCTGGAGCTTCATCTTTGGCCGTCGAGAATGATCCAAATATAAAACTCTACAGCAGCGCGGGGGACTACCTCAAGGCTTACTGGTCTGCTATACCCGATTGAGTAACAACACCAGCTGCCCGTTACCTATAGGGATCAAGCATTCACCCAGGCTTTCCCTTATCTAAAGAAATAAACAAACGTCTATGTTTCTCATGTAATATAGGTATGTTTGCTATGTAATATATATATGCTTTCTCTACCTTCATATCTCGCCTTCCCCTACTGTCTTCTTTTTTTTCCTTCCTCTTAACAAATATCCTGAAAGAGAAATCTCTCTTATAAAAATCTAAAAGCATAAATTTCTCTATGCTCAACAAGAATCTATCCAAGAGATTTTTCTTTTTTTTGATAAATAAGCGACCATATTAATATTAATAAGAAAATAGAGTATACATGTCCAAAAAGAAGGGTGGGTGGTTAAAAGACACACCCTGAAGTCACATGGGCAGCGCCCAGAAAGTCATAATGTCATGGCGTAAGCCCAAAACTAAAAAAAATAACAGAAACAATATAAAACAGAAGGCCATTAAGTGGCCAGAGCAATGCCAGTAATGGAGGATCCTTGTTATTCGGGTTGCCCCAAATAGTAGCGGGGTCCGGGATGGCGTCAGGAGGAGCCCAGCCATCATCCTCCTTTTCTTTTTCTGTAGCATTTTCTTCACGGCGAGGTGAAATTGCCAGATCCAAACGTGGGACCCATTTAGAATCACCCATGGGCCAACCAGAACCGCCACCAAGAGTGGAACCACTTGAAGGCCACCCAGAGTCTCTGCTTCCTCCCCCCGGAGCTTCGCCAAAAGGCCACCCCAGGGTAGCCCGCGAAGGAGGAGAGGACGACCACTGTCGGCGAGGGTGAGAGCCGCGATGAGAAGGAGGTTGAGAGTGGGGGCGAGTCCTTGGTAGAGCCACTTCTCCGCCGGCCCCGTGAAGGCGACTGGCCCCTGGAGGAAGTGGGAGAGGGAGGCCCACACGTGCCACAATGCAAGGGGCATTGCTCCAGTGGTCCAGCAGCTCCTGAAGGTGAGAAACTTCAAGCGCAACTTTGTTAGCTTGCACTTGAATCTGCAGAAGAACATTAGAACAAATAATAGCTTTAGAATATAAAGAAACAATAGTATCCATCTTGATGTGAGAAAAGATGCATGAATTTCTATCTTTCCATAAAGTGAAGAGGATTTCCACCCTAAAAGTGTGCCAAATCTGGGTATACTTTGCAGGAATCCTAGGATAGTCTCCCAATAGAGCCATATGCCAAGAAAAAGGTTCTGGCTGAAATAGCTGGAAGAAATCGTGGATCCAATTCCATAGTTGCTGCGCTCTGGCACAGTACCAAACGAGATGTTGGAATGATTCAACCTGTCCATAGAAAGGGCAAGGATGGTCCTGAATCCCTAAATGAAATAGCTGAGCTCCCATCGATACACCTTGGAAAAGAATACACCAAGCAAAGTGGGCAAGCTTGGGTTCAGTAATTGCAGACCAAACAGCCGAGAATCTTTTTTGCCAAATGGCTATCGAGGACATAAGAAGCCATTGTTGATTGAGGGCATCAATCGTGGGAAAATTAGGTGAAAACCATTGATATCCAAGCTGAGGCTTGTAGTTTCTGAAAGGGGTTTCTGGAAACCATTTCCAGTCCTTCCACCATGGTTTATTGGAACGGATACCCACTTTATGAAGCATATCAGCCGGGATGGCACTCACCAAGCCGTTGTAGGTTTCACGGTCATGGTTTTGAAAGCTGAACTGGACACAAAAATCTTCCCACGAGAGAATGTGCATGGTGGGTCTATGAAAGATATCTTGTAAGGTCCAAACACCCTTCTTTTGAAATATGAGAGCCTTGAGCCAGGGAAGCTTTGTCTCTTATAAAAAGTACCTCTTTCCAAGCTATCCAAAACAATCAAAATTCTACATTTAGTTCACTGCACACCATCCCCATTGAGTTTGACAAGGGCCTAGTGCGGTGAATGAAGAAATTTTTTTGATAGAACATCTCTCCCACGAGCTCATGGAATTAAATGATCTTACAAATTGAACAAAGTGAACAAGATTTTATGCATCCACACACTTTGGAACAACAACTTAGCTTGTATCCTCTTGTCAACACCTTACCTCCTCTTGCACAAATGATGCAAATCCCTAGATTTGATAGATATATTCCTTGTTCCTCTTCAAACTTGGTCCTTCCTAAGCTCGATTTTTAGCAAGAAAGTGTAGAAAAGAAAGTTTTCTATCAAATAGACATAATGGATAGCCATAATGAGAAAAATAATGTCAAAAATTAGCAACATAAGAAAATTATTGTTTATGCATGTTTTCTAGCACATCATGATCATCATGTGCATGTAGAAAGTGTGAAATTAGTTTGACCATTATATCCATTGTATTTTAGCTCCTTCAAGTCTTTTTCTATTTCTCTTTATGAAGAAAATAAGGAGAAATTGTAGCTATCAAACAACATAAAACTTCAGGCACAAAGAGAAGGCAAAGGTAAGTGTTAGGTGAAAGAAAAATCAAGTATTGAAGAACTAAAAATTGATGACAATATGGAAAAATCATGTATTGAAGAACTTAACATTACAACTATAATTAAATCAAAATAGGGGGGACAAATGTACTTCCAAAGTGGCCACTAACATTGAGAAAATGACTTGTGTTTCTCCAAGTTTTTGAGATAAGGAAAGATGAGGCATGTGTGATAGGGAACAATAAATATAGAATTTAAAAGTAGAAGATATTTTTTTGATGTTGATAACTTTTAGTTGCATAAATAAACATTGTAAACATTCTGAAGCATTAAGCTAAGACTATAAATATAAGTAAAAAAAAATGTAAACCCCGTGAATGACATTGAACATTAAAATCTAATGTGTGATAGGGAACAATAAATATAGAGTTTAAAAGTAGAAGATATTTTTTGATGTTGATTACTTTTAGTTGCATAAATAAACATTGTAAACATTCTAAAGCATTAAGCTAAAACTGTAAATATAATTCAAAAAAATTGTAAACCCTGTGAATGACATTGAACATTAAAATCTAATGTGTGATAGGGAACAATAAATATAGAATTTAAAAGTAGAAGATATTTTTTTGATGTTGATAACTTTTAATTACATAAATAAACATTGTAAACATTCTGAAACATTAAGGTAAGATTATAAATATAAGTCAAAAAGTTGTAAACCCGGTGAATGACATTGAACATTAAAATCTAAAGGGCAATACGGTATTCAATAATCAAATGATTGTTTTCAAAGGATTGGAAGTTGAACCAAAATGGCAGCATTGTCAATACGCATTATGGCAAACATTGCCTAAACTAATTAATAATGTGGATGTAATTTCATTAATTGTAGTAGAATATTTGTATAAAGGGTTCTTTTGAATAGGAATCAGCCATATCTTTGTTGATAACTGAGAGGGGGGGGTGAATCAGTTATCCTAATTATTTCTTTTTTTGAACTTTATTGATCAATGCAGTATTGAATCAAACAAACAAACATTACCATGAAATGAGAAACACATGACACATTATTTTTGACATGGAAACCCTGTTAAGGGAGAAAACCACGGGGTGATTAACCCAAAGATTATTCTCTGTTAGAAGAATAAGGAATTACAAAATGGCACTTGCCAATTAGGGCTCACTGCCCGAGCACACTGCTCACAAAGAGGCACACTGCCTACAAGGAGACACACTGTCTACAAAAGAATGTTATATAGTACTTGAACTAATTGGAAGCATCTACATATGTTGGAGTTCAGTTCAGGTTAGGCTCAGTACACTGATCTGCTGCACTTCATTTTTCCTCTGCTCTTTATTCTGCTTTCCTTTCACATACCGGATCTTTCTTACTACTTCTGCTCTACTTTGCACTTATTCACATACACCATCACATAACCTCACATCTCATAGCTAAATCCATCGTGCATATATATCCGCACAAGTAATTTCATCACCTTTTTAGTCGGCATCCGGAACAGTCTATTTTCTCACAAACTCTGTTCTGTCGGCTGAATCCTTGCACATCAAGTAATGCGGATCAAGCATATACTTGTAGATATCATTAATCATGTTGGCCAAACATGATTCATGCCTTCACAACCTTTACCATCAACAGTAACACATCTGAAAAATACTCTGTTGTTCTGTCAGTCAGTTCTTCCTCTGTTCTCACTGTCACTTAGGAATCCGGTACTCAACTATTCATATCTTTTTCTTTGTCCATCACCGGAGGCTAAATCCTTGGAATATACCACTCAAGGTAGTCCTCTTGACTTCCCCAAATCCGTACTGCACCAAGACACTTCCTCTGAGAGATCCGGACCAATCTGTCAGATCATTGGTTTGGGCGGTAGTCTGAGCATCACTTATGGCCTCATGCATAGTTTCTAACTTAGGGATTATAATCCTTCTAAGTTCTCGCATCCGGTTAGTTATATTCTTCCTTTCCTTCTCAAAGTTCTTTATTGCATTTGTGATTGCAATAGTTTGACATTCTTGATTCACTATGGAGGAAGAGAGAGGATCAAAACTTTGAGACAAACTTTGTAGTTTGTCCTGTTCCTCTTTTATTTTCTTATCAATTTCTACTGTTGCCTTTGACCAGGAGATACAAAATTTTTAAATGTCACCACCATCCTTAAGAGCATTTTCTAAGCTCTTAATTCCAATACTCATATTTCTCCTATCATTAGAGATTAAGCCTAGTACTTCAGAAAATCTCTTATCCAAAAACTCCTTCCAGACCTTTTCTTTAGCTAATTTTTCTAGTGATTCAAAATGTGTACTAACATTGCTGACTAAGGTTTTGAGATTACCGGAAGAGGAGGCTGTGGGATCTTTCTGGATTGATGGCATAATCTTCTCAAGCACTCCGGAAGCAGCCTCTATCAACTCACAGTCTTCCATATGAGACTTTAGAAGTTTTTCATTTGCCTTAGCATTAGCAAATGAAGCTATCTTCATTGTCTGCACCGGAGAGAGGGAATCAAAGTTGAATGGACCTTGTA
Source organism: Cunninghamia lanceolata (assembly GCA_027924645.1). NCBI lineage: Eukaryota > Viridiplantae > Streptophyta > Pinopsida > Cupressales > Cupressaceae > Cunninghamia > Cunninghamia lanceolata. The sequence goes on along the minus strand of BSBN01001247.1, from coordinate 4,255,041 downwards.
GCAGTTCTGGTTCATCAATCTCTATTGCTTCTTTGCTCAGAAATCTTTGGACAGTTTGTGCAGCGTCTCTTGCCGGAGACAGATGTTTCTTCTCTTCTGCAGTCTTGGAGCTGTCCATTGGAATTTTCCCTTCCTCTACATTCCCACCACTGACAGGTGTGGTTTTCTCTGGTGAAGTCTTCTGTCCTTCTGCAATCTTTGCACTGTCACCTTCTTTTTCTTTCACCGCTGCTCCTTTCTCTTGTAGTTTCTCTTCTTCTTTGGATCCGGAGATTGTAGGGGAAGCCGGAGGAGAGATGTTAGTCTGTTTAAGGGCCACTTCTTCCGGAGCAGAGGATTCCAAGTCCACAGCTGTTTCTGCACCTAAGTCCTCTACAACAGGAAGATTAAACCTTTTGAAGGCCTTCCGGAGGATCTCTTCTGTATCCATGGCTACCTTGTCAGTCTCACCAAGCATGAGTTTATTCATCCTTGCTTTACTTCTGAACTCATCTTTGCAGTCTTTGAATATTATGTTCATTGTCTTGGGATCAATTTGAGGATATAGCTGAATAGCTATCTGCTCCCGAATCTCAAGATCTTTTGCCTGAGCATTATTCTTTCTTATTTCTAATTCCTTCTCTAGACTCTTAGGAATTTCAGAGATAATCTCAATAAAACCTTTATTGTAAATGTTGAGGTACCTAATTGTAGCTTCTTGCAGGATCTTTTGGTCTGCCTCATTGTAGTCATCATAAAATTCAGCCACTGGTTGAAGGTTCCCATCCACAGTGATTGATTTGATTACACTATCTAGAGACAAGGTGGGCTTTTCAACAAATTTTTCTGCCATTTCTTCCTTGTCTTGGCCTGTGGAGGGTTTACCGGATCCCTTCTTCTTCTGCTTCTTTAATTCCTTTACTCCCTCATTTGATTCAGTTTCCTCTTCATCTCTTTGACTCTCATAAGCCCTTGTGGCTTTTGTCTTGGATCTTTTGCCGGATGCCTGGACTTCCAGTTTTGAGCTTTAGGTTGTGGGAGGTGCAGATCTTTTTGATGATCTGATCTGGGTGGAGGTTTCAACCGGAACACTTTCTTCACTTTTCTTTTCTGCCCTCTTCTTCTCTTTCTCATCCCCTTCCTTCTTCTTCCGGTGAGCATCAAGTGCTTCCATGGAGATCCCAAGGCCTTGTGCTATGTGTTCTACTTCTTTTCTAACCTTCCTCTTGATTTCCGGTTCTCTGAGTTCAACATGAATTTTTATACTCAGTTCCTCAAATGTTCCGAACCTTTCTGCCTTTGGATCTTTAGGCTGACTTAGCATGTGTTGAACATGCAGCTCCACAATCTGTTCATCCACTTCATACCCCATGGGCATGATCCACACAGTTCTTGGTTCTACTGCCTCCATTAGACACTGATCTGTTTCTACCATAAAGCATACTATGTCTTTGTACTTTTCAACAAGAGACTGGGGTATTCTTTCTCTTGCATGCATCATGCTCTGGAAGTTCTTGAAATATCCCCATAGAGCTATTTTTCTTGCTTTAGCATCCCCAAGTCCATGCAAATAATCTCTGATTTGGATGGCAACTGGTCTGTCATTCTGCCATATCCATCCACTGGATCCGGGAAGCTCATTCATGTAATAAAAGAAGAGACAAAGAATCAAATTGCCATACTTGAAGGAGTTTTTCTTGTCCTTCTTGATGTTCTGCAGATTTTCAAAAAGTTGGTTTACAAGAAGCTCACACAAGTCATAGTCAGCATTCTCCTTTAGCATTTGATAAGATGTGTAAATTGCAGTTTCTGGTACTGAATTTTCCCTACTGGAGTGATAGAACTTGTAACCAATTATCATAGATGCAAATTTGACATCCGGTTCAGTGATGTCTTCAACTGTCATAGCTCTCTTGTTAAACTTAGATCCAGTTGCATCACTAACTGTCTGATTTTTGACAGACTTGAGAACAGGTAATCCACCGGATGAGTGCAGACCGGTTACAGCCCTAATTGCATCTTTGGTGATCTTAAAGGGCTTGTTCAACCATAGGAAGTTGTCATGCACTCTACTTAGTACATACCAGACCCATTCATCTTCTTCAAAACAGGGGAAATGGATGCACTATACAAAGTGCTTATCCCGGATGGCTTTGTACTGAGATTTAATCTCAAAGGAGTCATCTATCAACTGTTTGTGATAGATATCCATCAATTTTGAATCCCCAAATTCTTCAAAATTAGCATGTATGTAAACCCTAATGTCCTCCGTATGCAATACACCATGTAGAACACTAGAGAAGGCTCCTAGGGGATCTACCTCCAAGGATTTGTATGGATGTTTCTTGAATGTGGGGTGAGGTCTATCAGAGATCTTAACTATATTCGGAGTGGCCATTTTTCAAAGATTTGCAGTGAGATATTGAAAACGAAAAATACCTTATGCGCCTTTGGTTATACGGAGTGGTTGAATTGATTTCTGTGTGTAATAACTTCTGCAAGTGATCTTCGGTGAACTTAATGAATTTTGTTGCAGAGCTCCACTTTTCCCTTCTTCTTGGGTGTGGAATGAACAAGTGATTATTGAGAAATCCCTTATATTGTTTCACAAACCCTAATATCTGTTTGCAATAAATGCTTGACCTACATTGTTCCGATTTGCCTTATTCGGATAACTTGGAGTACCGGATCAGTCATGATCTATGAACATCATGCAGATCTTCCAACCATGAACAAATCAAGATGACACATCACAAGGACATCCCAAACATTCTGTCCAATCCATAGAATAAGACAATGCACTTCCAGATCTTTCCGGACCTTTTTGTAATCCTCTGTCATTCCGGAGCATCTCTCGGAATAGGTCTTACTTGATCGATCACAACTTCTTCACATCTTCATGCGGACCTCTGAAATCTTATCTGGATCATCTCAAGATTATATATTCAAACCCTTTACTCTGCATCTTGTGCCACATCTGGCACCACTTGATTGGCTGGGGGAACAAGATTTTCTTTGAGTCTCCCCCTGAGCCAGAGCTCACCTTTTAATTTCAGGAAGGAATATTAGCACCAGAGTCTGGTGTGGATCCAACCTCTACATTCTTTGAACTTTTCTTCACCCAAATATTATTCATCTGATTCCTAACTTCATCTGCATTCATCTTTTGTTTACCCTTGTCTTGATTCTGATTATACACCGGACCTCTTTTGTCCTGATTCTTGCTTCTGCAGACTTTTGCATTATGACCGGACCTATTACAGATTTGGCAAATAACATTTCCTTGCATATTTGACTGATAACCTCTTGATCTGCATTGATTAGCCATATGACCTACTCTATTGCATGCAAAGCATCTACCATTGAATGATTTGTTTATTTGCATATTTCTGCATTCATGAGACTTCTGTCCATACCTTTTGCAGTTAAAGCACTGTCTGGAGAAGGATGAATTAGTCTGATTCATTCTCTTTCTGCACTGATTAGCTTTGTGACCAAAGTGATTGCAGCTGTGGCAGTATCCATTGAAGGATGGATATCTTTGGGCATTGGGCTGTCTTACCGAAGGTCTTCTAGGCCTATTCCTTGGATTTTCTGATCCAAAATTCTTTTGACCGGATCCGAAGCTTTCTCCTTTCTCATATCCCAAACCATACTTGTCATCTACCCTTTTTTGACTTCCAAGAAGAACATCAAGTTGAGTAGAACTTATCTTGAAATTTTCTTTATATTAATTTGCTGTTTGAAGATCTCTTTTGAGAGAGGCAATTTGATCCTCAAGTTTTTCTTCATTATCTTTGGCATCTTCAAGATCAGATTCAAGATGTCTTATAATCCTGTCCATCTGGTGGCATTCTTCTGATTTCTCTTTAAGAGATTGTCTTAGATTGTCTTCAACTTTTCTTTTCTCTTCAATCTCTTGAGTATACTTTATAACTCCTGATTCCATTTCATGTCTTACCATAATGACTTCTTTTGATAACTTTTCACATAATTTGGTTTTCTCAGTCAATTCTTCATTTGCATTACTTTCTTCACTTTGTCTTGCCAATTGTTGGAGCAGCTCCTTTCTCTTTTTCATAGAAAGACTTAATTTGTCCTTTAGTTCTCTCATGAATTCATCAGCCTGTTTGAGTCTTTCCTTTAATTCATTGATTTCAGAGTTTGACTGTTCAAGATCCTCAAGGGTAGTCTTGAGTTGCTCCCTTAAACCATATGCATCCATTTGAACTCCTAGATCTTCCTCAAGCTGTTAGGCTCTATTAGGAGGAACTTAGCTCTGATACCAATTGTTGATAACTGAGAGGGGGGGTGAATCAGTTATCCTAATTATTTCTTTTTTTGAACTTTATTGATCAATGCAGTATTGAATCAAACAAACAAACATTACCATGAAATGAGAAACACATGATACAGTATTTTTGACGTGGAAACCCTGTTAAGGGAGAAAACCACGGGGTGATTAACCCAAAGATTATTCTCTGTTAGAAGAATAAGGAATTACAAAATGGCACTTGCCAATTAGGGCTCACTGCCCGAGCACACTGCTCACAAAGAGGCACATTGCCTACAAGGAGACACACTGTCTACAAAAGAATGTTATACAGTACTTGAACTGATTGGAAGCATCTACATATGCTGGAGTTCAGTTCAGGTTAGGCTCAGTACACTGATGTGCTGCACTTCATCTTTCCTTTGCTCTTTATTCTGCTTTCCTTTCACATCCTGGATCTTTCTTACTACTTCTGCTCTGCTTTGCACTTATTCGCATACACCATCACATAACCTCACATCTCATAGCTAAATCCATCCTGCATATATATCTGTACAAGTAATTTCATCACCTTTTTAGTCAGCATCCGGAACAGTCTATTTTCTCACAAACTCTGTTCTGTCGGCTGAATCCTTGCACATCAAGTAATGCGGATCAAGCATATACTTGTAGATATCATTAATCATGTCAGCCAAACATGATTCATGCCTTCACAACCTTTGCCATCAACACTAACACATCCGGAAAACAGTCTGTTGTTCTGTCAGTCAGTTCTTCCTCTGTTCTCACTGTCACTCAGGAATCCGGTACTCAACTATTCATATCTTTTTCTTTGTCCATCACCGAAGGCTAAATCCTTGGAATATACCACTCAAGGTAGTCCTCTTGACTTCCCCAAATCCACACTGTACCAAGACACTTCCTCTAAGAGATCTGGACCAATCTGTCGGACCTTGCCACATGCTTTGTTCTTGTTCACCGGACCACAACAATCTTCATTCAGACTTCCGGTAGAGACACACCATGACTTGCGGATATGTGGGATGACCTTTGTTGCCATCAATGACAACAACCATGAATCCATATAGTGTCTCTTGCCAACAATCTTACCTTTGAAAAGTAATCCAACTATACAGTTTCTTCGAGATTCTGGTTTGAGGATAATAGATTCCCTTTGATAGATAAAAGGAAAACCCCTTGGATAAATTTTGGTTGAGCACTGAGAAGGTTATGTTTTAGATTTTTATATCTCATGTATTCTTGGCGGCCAAAGATGAAGCTCCACCACATGTAGTTATATCCGAGCAAGCGCTCTCAGATTGCCAAATGGCCTTATTGTTGTTCCACAATTGTGGCGAAGGGCTAGAAAGCAAGCATTTTGTGGCGAGGTAGCAGCACCACCTCCTAATATTCTATGGGATCTTTGCAGCACTAACATTAACATCATCATAAATTTAGGGATAGTTTTTCTTAACAAGAGGTCGTCAGTCCACATCCACATCATTAATTAATTTAGGCAATGTTTTCTATAATGCGTATTGACAATACTGCCATTTTGGTTCAACTTCCAATCCTTTGAAAACAATCATTTTGTTTTGTTTGATTATTGAATACGGTATTGATCATTTTGTATCCTGTAATCAAACTCTAGCTAAATATCTCATCTTCCTTCCTCTTAGCACCTACATGCATACCATCTTCCTGGTGAATCCTGCACCTACAATAAAAATACACATCTACAACTAAACTATAAAATAGTTAAAATAATTTGTAAAACACCTTCATTACAAATTCTCTCATTGTCCAACCTTGCATACAGACCAAGAAGAAGAAATTTGAGAGCCTCTAGGACAAAAATGATTATGGACACTTTCATTGCAAATTCTCTCATTGTGCAACCCTACATGCAAACCAAGAAGAAGAAATTTGAGAGCCTCCAAAAAAACAATTATGGAGAAAATTAAAATAAGGTAGTGTCAAACTATAATTTTTATATACTTTTTATATCATTTTGGTAAGTTTTAATATTTAGTAAAATTAGAGCTCCACAACTCCCTATTTTCTAGCTAATGTGATTTAAAATTAAATTAATTTGTAGTTAAATTAGAATTTTAGTAGAATATTGTATGATGTTTAAAATAGAAACCTATTTTATAATTACTGGCTAGGACTGGTATTGTAGTTAAATGTACAATGACTGGCTAGGAATGGTACGACTAGCTATAGTAATTCAAAAAAATGCTAATTAATCAAATCTACTCTGGAAGCATATGGAAAATGTTTAAATCTAGAAAAAAAAACACTTCCCTGAAAACACATTTCTAGAGTATTTTTTTATGTTAGTATATTCCAAAGCTTATAACCTTTAAAAAATTTACCATAACCAATGATAATACATCTTTTTTCTTTAACATCTAACTTAGACCAGTTTTTGTTAGGAACATGAACATAAGAATCATAGCTGGAAATAGTTTTAAATTTGCCAAAGAAGGCTTCTTTCCTATCCACAATTCGTATGGTGTCTGATTAATAATAGTAAAAGTAAGAGACCTATTTATCAAATAGTAAGTAGTATTAACAATTTCAACCCAAAAATTATGTTCCAAATTAGCACAACTTAACATACTTCTATCTATTTCCATTATTTTTTTGTTCATTCTCTAAATTGCCCCATTTTTTGTGGTGTATATGGAGAAGTATTTAGTTTTATAATCCCATAGTGTTTACAAAATTCTTGAGATTCTTTAGACAAATATTCTCCCCCATTATTTGATCTCAAATATTTTATTTATTTTCCTTTTGAGTTTCTACAAGCACTTTAAATCCTTAAATTTGCTAAAAGATTTATATTCATGCCTAAGAAAATAAACCAATCTTTTCTTGAGAAATCATCTAAGAAGGTAATATAATAAAGATATTTACCAAGATATTGCACATTCATTGAACCAAACACATTAAATTGAATTAAATCCAAAATCCATGTTCCCTAATGATTGAAAATGAGAATTTAACTCTTTTTTTGCTTTCTAAACACACAATGCTCATAACAATCAAAATCAAGAGAATATCTAGACAAAACAACAATCATTGCTTTATTGCTCAATACTTTCAATCATTTATCACCTATATGGCTTAATTAGTGGTGCCACATCATTGACATATTAGTAGGCACATTACTAGAAGCCATTATAGAGTTACATAATGTAGTAGCATCCATTTTAAGAAAACTAATATGCCTAACACCCTTTACCATGGAAATGCAAAGTAGTTTTCAAATCATCAAACCCAATAGGTTTATTTTATTTATATAAGGCCAATTATGTGCATTAAGATTGATTATGCACCACACAATTGACCTAGATCAATGACACACTATAGTTTTACTACAAATCAGAGTAGAGTCCATTTTACTATCTATTTAAGGATCACAAAGATAAATCTAATATCATGGCATCATTTGGATGATATAGCAACAGATTCGTAGTCCAAATCCATCAAGACACACCTACAATTAAGTAACTCTAATATATGTTAGTCATTTTGAATAGCATGCTTGTCTATTTTTGATTTACTAGGTGAACTCCAATATCCTTAGGTAAATTTCTTTGTGTATGTATAAAGTGAACATAAAACAACAAGTTAAACTATGCTAACCTATTCCATTCACAATTAAATGAAACCTCTAATTAGATTAAATAGGTTGCATATAACATAAAATGAAGTCAATTGAAAACCACAAATGCAAACATATGATATGTGGATGTGCTCCTTGATATTTGATGTCTTGATTGCTCCTTATACCTGTAGCATAACTTTGCAATCCATGAAGACTTGAAAATGGCTTGCATGAGGTTCAATTTATAGATTTTTTATGGGTTGATGGAGGGTTGAAATTGATTTGAAGGATTTGTTGATAGTAAAATTTGCATCTCACACACAACAATGGGGAATCTTGAAATGTGGGACCTTGCGATCTCGAGATAACCTCCAAGATTTTAGAAGCCGGCTCTTCATGAGATTTTCAACAAAATCACTTTCAAATTGTGGGGGAGAAAAGAGAAGAAGGAAACTTTGAAAGAAACCTAACATAATATGCCAATCGTAAACTTCACCAACTCACAGATGATTAAATGTGCACATGATTTGTAAAATAACGAACAAGATAAACACAAATACAATGAATACAAAAGTGCTGGTCACATAATTTATTCAGTTGCATAAGATTTGAAAGTCTTAGATTTACAAAGTAAATGCCTAGATCTAAGAAAAGAGAAGAAGAAATATCTTGAACAACATACAATGGCATAATGAATGGCCTGCAAGAAAACTCTGTTGTTGATGAAGACTCCTCTCTGTCTCTATCACTGTCTCAATCTCTCTGTTGTGGTGAATGAAATATACCTCCCTGCTATGCAAAACATCTATTTATAAGGAAAATAAAAGCCAACTACCTCTCCGTGCATGCATATTCGCCCAGTTGTCTCCCTGTTTTTATGGTTTTTTAGCTCAATCTTTTATGATGAAAAAATATATCCATTTGTTGCATGCTTGTCAAACTTACAGTCTTACTATGACTTTTTCTTTGATAGTATAAAAATAAAAGCATCTTCTTTATTTTACCTCATGTAGCTTTATTTAGCTTTCATGCGGTTTAATAAAGTCGCTTTTAATAAAAGAATCACATCTTGCTTTATATTTTCATAGCCTTAAAGCTATATAGATTCCTTATTAATAAAGCCTTAGCTTTATTAGTTCCTGCCAAGGTAGGAATTCTATTGCATCCATGTGATGCAATTAATTCAATTCAGTTGACCAATGAGACTTCAGTATTAAATTCATTTGGCAAAATCCCTAAAGTTGAAAATTAATTTTTTTATTCAATGATTTAATAAATGCAATTTATCTATTGTACTATTGGTCAATTGGGTGAATAGTAATGGTGAAAAATGGAATTTTTTATTTTTAGTTATATTAAAATTCAGTTAACCAATGAGCATTGAGTATTAAACTCATTTGGCAAGATGACTATCAAAGCATAAAAGAGATGAATTTTCGAAAATGGGAGTTTTTGAAAAGGGTTTGGACATCCATCAAAGCATAAAAGAGATGAATTTTGATAGATTTTGTAGATGCAACAGCCCTGGTAGACATGTATACAAAATGTGGAAGCATAGAGAAGACCCCTGAATTGTTTGACAAAATGCATCAAAGAACTATGGTTTCATGGAATACAATGGTTGTAGGATATGTACAAAATGGATTTGTTGAAAAAGCTTTAGAAATTTTCAAGTAAATGCAAATGGCAGGTGTAAAGCTAGACTCCACAAACCTTTGCCAACATCCTCCTTGCCTATGCCAAAATGGGAACATTGGAATACGGTATGGACCTCTATCAAATCATATGAAACAAGGATATTTGTCTAATATTGTAGTTGGAAATACTCTAGTAGACATGTATGCAAAGTGTGGAAGCATAGAAAAATATTGTGAACTGTTTGATAGAATGCCTCAAAGAGATGTAATCTCATGGAATGCAATGATTGCAAGATATTCACAAAATGGATTTGTTGAAAGGGCTTTCAAAAATTTCAAGCAAATGCAATCGGCAGGTCTAAAGCCAAATTCTACAACCTTTTCCATCATCGTGATACCTCCACCCTGCAGTAATCAGTTTGGTTGACTATGGTAGTACAGAGGATACCCCCGCAAACCCGCTAGCCTTTGGCAGGGTACCTCGTGGGGGAGCGGGGAATGGTCCTCAAAGAACTGTGGTTTCATGGAATGCAATGGCTGCAGGATATCCACAAAATGGATTTGCTGAAAAAGCTTTAGAAAATTTCAAGCAAATGCAAATGGCAGGTGTAAATCCAAACTCCACAAACCTTTGCCAGCATCATCCTTGCCTATGTCAAAATGGGAACATTGGAACATGGTATGGACCTCTATCAAAGCATAATGAAACGAGGATTTTTGTCCGATATTGTAGTTGGAAATACTCTGGTAGACATTTATGCAAAATGTGGAAGCATAGGAAAAGTTCGTGAACTATTTGACAGAATGCCTCAAAGAGATGTAATCTCATGGAATGCAATGATTGCATGATATTCACAAAATGGATTTGTTGAAAGGGCTTTCAAAACTTACGAAGAAAAGCATTGTTAGCAAGCTCTCTAAGGGTGACAATATAACGGGCAAAATTTCAAGGGAAGGCTTTGCCTGCGAAGCATACAAAAGGCTCAAGAATTGTTTGACAGAGTGCCTTCAAGAAATATGATCTCATCGATGGCAATGATTACATACATGCAACCTGTGGAGAAATTTACCTCGAAGGCATGTATTGGCAAAGATCCTAGAGATCTGATACAATACAATGACGAATGGAGTATGCAGAAGAGTAGCCTGTGCATTCCTGTGTCTCCGCAGAGCTAGTGCTACTAAATTCATACTCAATACAATTGTATTCTAACAAAACAACTCTATCTAACCCACTAGGATTTACATATAATAGCTACTAAATTCATGATAAATTTTAACATTACTTATTGCATGCATTTCTATTGCCTATTAACTTGAATAAAATAAAGTGCATTTAAAACCTATAGGTACATTTTAAAAACATGAATCATTAAATTAATTGCAATATTTACATTAATTAATTACAAGATTCATTGCATTCAACATATCAATGGCAAACTAGATTTAGTGTATGGACATTGCACTAAATGTATGCATCATTTCATTATACGTTATTACTGTTACAATATTTACATTAATTAATTACAAGATTCATTTCATTCACCATTTCAGTGGCCATTTCAATGGCAGGAACCTAAGGCAATGGGTCTCTTGTTTACATAGGCCCCACCAGATTAAGGACTCACATATAGAAATAAGATTTACTCATGCATTTTTTCAATATAAAAAAAAAAAAATACTTTATTATTTTTTACTCCCACTTAATAGTATATCGTGGCCCAAGATATTACTTTATTACTAATCCTAAGGATTTTAATAAAGACTCATTTAGAACCCTCCCATGAAACTCCAATAAACAAAGAAACAAAAACTTTTCCCCTGCCGCCACGTGGTGGATGGACGCTCCTCCTCATTCTGGAAACCCTGAAAACATTCAAAATGTTGCGCCATTGGCTGGGTGAGCCACGTGGAGGCCTTGGGCATCGTTTCATCGGATGGTTCCTGTGTCTTTATTTTGCCTATGGCTTAACAGTGGCTACGAATGATATCTTTATTTATCTCCTTTGGATTCCATTCTGATATAGTTATATTGAATCTTTAACTGTGGTCTGATGGCGATGGTTCCTTCTTTATACCTGTGCACCATTATTGTGGCTTCTATGACTTGGCTGCTCCATGATATATAGACTGAGCCATTGATTTGGACAACGCCATATCATAAATGGCTACGTACTGAAATTAAGTGTCTTGTGCCTTCTTTTGAAACTGATGCGCTATCTTTTGATGGATTTATGATGCTTTGATTTTAATATGCTTCATTACTCTTTGTTGCACCTTGTTGGAGGCTTGCGTTATATTCTATATTATTGTCCGCTGTGACTTCAATGGGAGCCAAGGCTTTGAACGGGCCACTCCACATAGGCTGAGTGTTTTGAATCTCAGTGGCCTTTGTGCCTTGAATCTTCATTAAATCTACACTGAATTAATCTACCTCTGAATCCACAAATGCAACCCAAAAATTTTGATATGGTGTGCAAAAATTCCACAACAGGATTAATGGTTCAGATTGGTTGTGAGGACTGGATTGATGAGGAGCCTCCAAGTGGCATTATTTGATTGGTGTACAAGGAGGGGTCTTAGATTCAAGGGAGATCAATGGTGGAGGATCTCCTTGAAGAAGTGGATAGAGAAGATTAAAATGGTACCAAGGGTACCTTTTGGAGGGATGTGCGAAGGACTTGCCCATGGCTCATGTAAGAAGACCCATGCCCAAAAGACACGTGTACACTTTTGGAGAGTGTGCAAAGTTTGAATGAGTTAATTATGGTCTAGGATTGTGCAAGTGGGTGATTAGTTGACCAATTGATTTTAGACAACTTAAAGAAAAGTGGACAAAATAGGGAATTAAACAAGAGACGCATTGCGTCATGTTCCTGCCTCTATGTTGGTAATGTTCTTGTAATTTACCATTAGCAAATATGGATTGAGTAACTTCACTGTTGTACTAGAAAGCTGGACAGTGGCTGATGGATGCACAGGTGACAACATATGGTTAAGCAGTAAAGTATGGCATTTATCAGTTCACTATCCGATCAAAGACAATCATCATTGGTTCCGTAAAGAGCATACAAAGTGTACAAAATGTGACATGCATTCAAGTAGAAAGGCACCTATTGTTTTAGCAATTACTTGGTTTATAGGCTTCCATTGCTCATTCTAGTGTACATTGTGTAACATGAACTCAATATCGTGAAAGAATGTCATCTATGATGGAAAAGGTTAAGGATAGTTTCTTCTATACAGCTTCCAAAACTGTTGATGCAAACTATTTTTAGAACTTTAACTGCATTCAAGCATAAAAACTATAAATAATTGACAAAAATATTTTTAGAATCTTGATCATTCTTTAGATATAATAGCTGATAAAAGGCATGACTATTGCACTAAATGAAGACTAAATATTCTATTTCAGCGTGTGGATAAAAATAGAATGGCATAATCTTTTCTAGCACTCCGGAAGCAACTGCTATAAGCTCACAGTCTTCCATGTGAGATTTCAATAGTTTCTCTTTGGCCTTTGCTTGAGCAAATGAAGCTATCTTCATTGTTTGTACCGGAGAAAGAGAGTCAAAATCAAATGGCCCTTTTAGCAGTTCCGGTTCATCAATCTCCATAGTCTCTTTTGTCAAGAAGTCCTTGACAAATTCTGTAGTGTCTCTTGCCGGAGACAGATTCTTCTTCTCTTTTGCAGTGTCAGCTTCTTTACCTTTCACATCTTCTTTTTCTTGTATTCTTTCTTCTCCCTTAGATCCGGAGACTGCAGGGGAAACCGGAGGAGAGATGTTTGTTTGTTTATGAACTTCCTCTTCCAGAACAAAGGATTCCAAGTCCTTATCCTTTTCTGCACCAGTGTCCATGACTTCTTCTGCCATTTTCTCAGTCGATTCTTCTCCAACACTTGTGGCCGAGGGATCAGCACCCAAGTCCTCTATGACAGGAAGATTGAATCTTTTAAAGACATTCCGCATGATCTCTTCTATTTCCTTAGCTACCTTGTCAGTCTCACCAAGCATGAGCTGATTCATTCTAGCTTTGCTCCGGAATTCATCCTTACAATCTTTGAAGATCATACTAATTTGCTTTGGGGTGATTGAAGGATATAGCTGAATAGCTATTTGCTCTCGGATCTCAAGGTCTTTTTCCATGGCATTATTCTTTCTTATTTCTAACTCTTTTTCTAGACTTTTAGGAATAAGAGATATGATTTCAATAAAAGCATTATTATATATATTTAGATACTTAATTGCAGCTTCCTGCAAGATCTTTTGGTCAGCTTCATTATAATCATCATAGAATTCAGCCATTGGTTGGAGATTTCCATCCACAGTGATTGATTTGATGACATCATCTAAAGACAGAGTGGGCTTTTCAACAAATTCCTCTGCCTTTTCTTCTTCACCTTGACCGGTAGAGGATTCACCGTATCCTTCCTTCTTCTGCTTCTTTATTTTCTTTATCTCCTCATCTGATTCAGTTTCTTCTTCATCCTTTTGGCTTGCATAGGACCTCGTTGCCTTTTTCTTTGTTCTCTTCTCTACTTTACTAAATGATTTTGCTTCCGGTTGTGACACCTTTGAGCTTTTAGCAGTGGTAGGTGCAGATTTCTTTGAGGATCTGGTCCGGGTGGAAGGTTCTACCGAGCACTTTCCTTACTTTCCTTTTTTGCCTCTTTCTTCTCATTCTTAGCCCTTTGCCTCTTTTCCCTGTTGGCATCAAGTGCCTCTTTTGAGATGCCAAAGCTTTTGGCAACTTCTTCAACTACTTTTCTCACCTTCCTCTTGATCTCTAGTTGCCTTAGCTCTACATGGATTTTCACACTTAGTTCTTTAAAGGTTCCAAACCTTTCTGCCTTAGGATCCTTTGGGTGACTGAGCATGTGTTGAACATGCAGCTCCACAATGTTCTCATCAACTTCATATCCCATAGGCATGATCCAGACTATCCTTGGCTCCACTGCCTCCATTAGGCATTGATCAGTGTCTACCATGAAGCACACTGTGTCTTTGTATTTCTCAACCAATGATTTAGGGATTCTTTCTCTGGTTTGCATCATATTTTGAAAGTTCTTAAAGTAACCCCACAGATCTGTATTCCTTGCCTTAGCATCCCCAAGTCCATGCAAGTAGTCCCTGATTTGAATTGCTATACGTCTGTTACTTTGCCATACCCATCCAATGGATCCGGGCATCTCATTCATGAAATAGAAAAATAGACACAATATCAGTTGTCCATATTTAAAGGAATTATTCTTGTCCTTTTTGATCTTCTGTATGTTTTCCATCAATTGGCTTAGGAGTTCACATAGATCATAGTCTGCATTTTTTCTTAGCATCTCATAAGCAATATATACTACAGTTCCGGATACTGAGTTCTCCTTGCTGGAGTGATATATCTTATAACCGATTATCATAGATGCAAACTTGATATCCGGATCAGAGATATTTTCAATGGTCATTGCTCTCTTATCAAATTTTGATCCGATGGCCTCAGTTACAATTTGGTTTTTGACAGATTTTAGGACAGGTATCCCTCCGGAGGAGTGTAAACCGGTTACTGCCCTAATTGCTTCCTTAGTGATTTTGTAAGGTCTATTCAGCCATAAGAAGTTATCATGTACCCTACTCAGTACATACCGGACCCATTCATCTTCTTCAAAACAGGGGAAATGAATGTATTGATCAAAGTGTTTCTCCTGGATGTCCTTATATTGTGGTTTAAGCTCAAAATCATCATCTATGAACTGATTGTGATAGATATCCATTAACTTTGAATCCCCAAACTCTTCAATATTCACGTGTATGTAAACCATAATATCTTCTGTATGCAACACACCATGTGGAACACTGGAAAATGCTCCTAGGGGATCTACTTCCAAGGATTTGTATGGATGTTTCTTGAATTTGGGGCGAGGCCTATCAGAGATCTTCACAATATTTGGAGTAGCCATCATTCAAGGATTTACAGAGAGATATTTGATAATGGAGAATACCTTTTCCGCTTGTAGGGTTCACGGAATGAACTTGAATGATTTGCTGATTGAATCAACTCCAACGGTTGGTCTTTGAGAAGTTTGAAGCAATTTGTTGCAGAGCTCTTCTTTCTTTCTTTTCAAATGTGAATGTGCAAATGACAAGCACATGAACCCTTTTATTTGCAAGAGAAACCCTAAATCCATACTGCAATAAATGCCCAACTTAAGTTATTCTGATTGCTCTGTATACCTTATTCTGAAATAGATCTTTTTTCGGATCACTGTAATATGCTTAGAGTTATCCTTGGAGATTAACAACGAACTTTCTTACTTTCCTCAGTCATTTATTCACAGATCAAGATGTCTCAATTTTAGAATCACATCGGACAAAACTTGTAAGAAACCTGCTTTTACCAGAAGACTCTTAAATCGGATCTAACTGAAGGGATTAGACTCTTTAAATCTTCATGCGGATCTTTCAAATATTTGCTATGGCTTATCTAAGTATTTCTCTGAAACCTCCTTTGATCCGTAGCCTTTCATGTGCCGATTATAGGCACCACTTGACTGGCTGGGGGAATTGGTTTTTCTTTTATTACTCCCCCTGAGCCAGAGCTCACCTTTTAATTTTTGGAAGGAATATCAGCACCAGATTCTGGTGTGGATCCATCCCCTATATTCTTTATACTTCTCTTCACCCAAATCTTGTTCATCTCACTTTGAACTTCATCTGCATTCACTTTTCATTTTCCTTTGTCTTGATTCTAATGATGTACCGAACCTCTTTTGTCCTGATTCTTGCTTCTACAGAATTTGGTAATATGACTGGATCTATTGCAAGTTTGGCAAACAACATTTCTTTGTATATTTGATTGATATCCTCTTGATCTACATTGATTAGCCATATGACCCATTCTATTGCATGCAAAGCATCTACCATTGAATGAATTGTTCATTTGCATATTTCTGCATTCATGAGATTTGTGATCATACCTTTTGCAGTTGAAACATTGTCCGGAGAAGGATATATTAGTCTAATTCATTCTCTTTCTGCACTGATTAGAACGATGGATATCTTTGAGCATTAGGCTGCCTTACCGGAGGTCTTCTAGGCCCGTTCCTTTGATTTTTTGATCCAAAATTCTTCTGACCAGATCCGGAGCTTTCACCTTTCTCATATCCCAAGCCACACTTGTCATCTACCCGTTTTTGGCTTTCAAGTAGAACTTCAAGTTGAGCAGAACTTATCTTGAATTTCTCTTTATATTCATTTGTTGTTTGAAGATCCCTTTTAAGAGAGACAATTTGATCCTCAAGTTTTTCTTCATTATCTTTAGCATCTTCAAGATCAGATTCAAGATGTCTGATTATTCTGTCCATCTTGTGGTAGTCTTCTGATTTCTCCTTGAGAGATTGTCTTAGATCATCTTCAGTTTTTCTTTTCTCTTCAATTTTTTGGGTGAACTTAATAACTCCTGATTCCATTTCATGTCTTACCATAATGATCTCTTTTGATAACTTTTCACATAACTTGGTTTTCTCCTTTAGATCTCCATTTGAATCATTTGTCTCAACTTGACTTGCCAGTTGCTGAAGTAGCTCCTTTCTCTTTTTCATAGAGAGACTTAGTTTCTCTTGTAATTCATTTATGAAATCATCAGCCTGTTTGAGTCTTTCCTTCAATTCATTGACTTCAGAATTTGACTGCTCAAGATCATCTAGGGTAGACTTAAGTTGCTCCCTCATACCATACACATCCATTTGAATTCCCAGATCTTCCTCAAGCTGTTAGCCTTTGTTGGGAGGAACTTGGCTCTGATACCAATTGTTGATAACTGAGAGGGGGGGTGAATCAGTTATCTCAATTATTTTAACATTCAGAACTTTCTTATTAATTAATGCATCATCAATTCAATTAAGCAAACATAACCATGAAATTGAAATACACATGACATAATATTTTTGACGTGGAAACCCTATTAAGGGAGAAAACCACGGGGTGATTAACCCAAGATTGTATTCTCTGTTAGAAGAATTGAAATACAAAATGGCACTTGCCAATTAGGGCTCACTGCCTGAGCACACTGCTCACAAGAGGCTCACTGCCTACAAGAGACTCACTGTCTACAAGTTGTAAGAAGAATAACAGGATCCTTGAACTAATGAGATGCATCCACATATGTAGGGGTTCAGTTCCGGTTAGGCTCAATACACTGATTTGCTGCACTTCATCTTTCCTCTTCTTTTGTGCTTCTCTCCTTTAACATACCGGACCTTCCTTACTGCTTTCACTTTGCTCTACAGCTTTTCTTCGCACATCTCAAAACCAAGACACCTCTCACAACTAAATCCATCTTGTATATATATCCGCACAAGTGATTTCATCACCTTTCTAGTCGGCATCTAGAATAGTCAATATTTTCCACAAACTCTAATCCGTCGGCTGAATCCTTGCTTACCAAGTAATGCGGATCAAGGATATACTTGTAGAAGTCATCAATCATGTCGGCCAATCATAACTTATGCCTTAAGAACCTTTACCATTGTTAGTAACACATCTGGAATAATGTCTGATGTTCTGCCAGTCAGTTCTTCCTCTGTCCACACTGCCAATCAGGAACCCGACACTCAAGTATTCATATCTTTTTCTTCATCTATCACCGGAGGCTAAATCCTTGGAATCTATCAGTCAAGTTAGTCCTCTTGACTTTCCCATATCCGCACTTCACCAAGATACTTCCTCTGAGAGATCCAGACCTAACTGTCAGACCTCGCCACATGCTCTGTTCTTACTTACCGGATCACAACATTCTGTAATCTGCCTTCCGGTAGAGACTCATCATGTCCTGCGGATGTGTGGGTTAACCTTTGTTGCCATCAATGACAACATTCATGAGTCCATATAGTGTATCTTGCCAACAAAGACATGCCATGAGGAAGGCATGGAGAAAAAGGGTGAAAATGAAGAGGTGAGCAGCGAAGAAAAGAATGAAGATAAGGAATTGGATGTAGTGATAGAACTTGAAGAAAATGCAATAGATGGAGAAGCTAAGATGACAAATTTTGAAGGCCCTATACATGACAAAAAAATGGGCAAAGATGAGGATGATCACTTGTTGAAAGAGGAGATGGAAAGGATCAATAGATTGTTTGCAAAGCTTGCTGATGGAGGTGAGGAGATGAACAGTGCAATGAAGAGTGAGAAGATGGATGCCTCAACAACAAAGAATGACGAGGTAACTTTTGATTTTTCTAAATTTTATGATGAGGAAGTTGATATGGATAAATGCATGTTGCTAGGGTGTTAGTGCAAGTATATAGAAAGAAGGAAAATGTAGTTGCAGATTTGCATGCAGATGTTGCATGTTTGTGTGTAGAGGTTGTAGAGGATAGTGCAGGTGAAACTTGGTGGAGATGGTCAGTTTGTGGTGGGTGAAAACCCATGAAAGAGGAGAAGAGTGGGAAGATTGTTTGGTGGAGGAGGCCAGATAGTGGTGGGTTGGATCCCATGAAGGAGGAGAGGAGAAGAGAAAGTCTTTGGAGGAGGAGGATGGTTCATGGTGGACATGAGTCCACGAGAGGAAGGAGGAAAATCTAGTAAAAAAATATTTTATGAGGATGACACTTGTTCCGACGAGATGCTGGAAAAGGAGGAAGAAGAATAATTTTTTGCACATGTTTCAGCGATGGAGTTCACTAAACATTTCTTGCAATCTAAAGGAATGGTTCTACTATTCAACTCCACCTTTGTGAGCCTATGCTCACAAACTTCCTACTTGACGTGTTTGATGTAGGAGCTGTAGACACCCTAAAATGACCGTGTCATCAAATCACTTGCATTTCATAATCTGTCGAATCACCTGCATTTCAACATTAATTAAATAATCTAATTATTTAATTAATTTTCATCAAATTCTTCTAAATCTCCTAAATTCGACATTAATTAAATAAATTCTCTTTATTTAATTAATTAAATTAAATTCCTCTATATTCTTCCACAATTAAATAATTTTTAATTATTTAATTAAATCATTGTCACCTTCCAAAATTCACATCTACATTAATTAAATAAATCCCATTATTTAATTAATTCAACAAATTCCCTCTTATCTAAAATTAAATAATTCTTAAATTATTTAATTAAATCAAAAATCATTCTCCCAAAATCATGCACAACAATTAAATAAATTTATTTATTTAATTTGTTTTTAAATCTTCTAAATTAAATAATTCTAATTATTTAATTATTTCTTCAAAAATATCTTCTCTAAATTTAAATAAATCAATTATTTATTTAACTTGCTTTTTCTTCTAATTTGAGTTATCTCTAAAATAACTCAAGCTTTCTTGCTCATCAATTAAATATTTCTATATTTAATAAAGCAAAATATCTTCTTTTCTCATGCAAATCTCTTCTTCTTGTTTTAAATCACTTAACTGATTGCTTTATTCTTTTAATTGATTTATCTCTTCAGTTAACTCATTCTTCTATTCTTGATAACTCCTCTCATGCAAAAGCAAGCAAGACACGTGTCTTCTCCTCATTCGTTGCACATTCCTCAACTTATCTCCTCCGTTGATTCTTCTGAATTATCTGGACCGTTGATCGATTTTCCTTGAAATCTATATAAACCCCCCTCATCTCCTTCATTTAGCCTCTCTCTTCGATTTTATTCTCAGGCATACTTAACAGCGCTTTGAGCATACAATGATTCGATTGAGCACTCTTACGATCTTTTGACATTGATCTTCTTGAGCCACTTTACGATCTTTTAACATTGATCTTGGCGCAACCCTTATGATCTTTTGACATTGATCTTCTTGAGCCACTTTACGATCTTTTAACATTGATCTTGGCGCAACCCTTACGATCTTTTGACATTGATCTCTTGAGCACTACACTTGCTTGTTGCAGCTATGGCTTCGCAACTTCATTGAGCAATCCACATTCAATCCAAAGGAAACAATACAGATTTCGGTAAAAGTCTTTATTCATCTTTGATTTGTGATTTATGGCTTTTACTTAGATTCGTTTCCTTTATGTTATTGGGTTCTTTGGTTTTATTTAGTTTAGATTTAATCCATTTTTCCATATACACATTCTGGCACGCCCGGTGGGACCCATTGGTCCTGATTTAATATCAAATTTGTGGAATTTTTAGTTTGATTTCACAGGTTTTTTAACTCTTTTTTTGGAGAGATCTGAAAAAGGAAATTTAAAGGAAGCTTGCTGGGCAAAAACGGAGGTCACGGTTGTGTTCGGAAGGGTCGAGGGACGAAGAAAAATATAAAATTTGACCTATTTCGGTGAAGGTAAAATTTTTTCACCTCTGGCACGCAACCCGAGGCCATACAATCACTGTGAGGTACGGTAAAAAAAAAAAAAAATTCTTTTTTCAAAAAAAAAATCAAAAAAAAAAAAAAAAAAACAAAAAGAAAAAGCAAAAAAAATCCAAAAATAAAAAAGCAAAAACAAAAACCAAAAAAAAAACAAATAAAACAAATAAAAAATGAAGTGTTTTTAGTTTTTATTTCTTTTAGAAAGTAAAACAAAGTAAAGAGAATCTTTTTTCTTTTTATTTTTTGAAAAAAAATAAAGCACCTTCAGCCCAGCAGCAGGTCACATCAGTGACCAGGAGCCAGTCACAGGGGGCTAAGACAGACCCCTCTTCAATGAGCTTTTTAAATGAATAGGCGATTTTCAAACCTCATTATCTTGGTCATACGGACACGTATTTCAGTGCTTGTTTTTTTGAAATAGGCTAGAATTTCGTGATCTACATCGTGGTGAAATTGGTTTTTTCTCAAGATTCCCTAATTTTTCAGAAAATTGATTTTCTCACTGCTGTCTTTGTCTCGTCACAGTTTTTTGACTTTTCAAGCTTCATAACTTTCACAAACAGACTCGGATTCAGGTGATGTTTTTTTTGAAAGTTGGTATTTTTCTGTCCTCTACACAGTGGTAATATTTTTTCAAAGATTTTCTGAGATCTATTTTTTAAGACCACTCATTGGCCTATTCTCAATCTCTGACTTCAAGCACTTGCTAAATTTTGAGTTTGTGTGGACCTAATATCACTTGTTGCAGCTTCTTATTACTCATACAGAGAAAATAGGTGTTTTTAACATGTTCATGCAGGATGAGCATTGAAGACCTCTTGATCTATCTCACTAAGTCTTAGAAACACATTGCATGCTTAAAAGGATAATTGAACAAATCTTTTCTTGCAATCTAAGTCTTAGGAACATACTGCTTTTCTTAAGGGACAATGGACATGTATGAACAAACACCTCAATTTTCTAAAGGACAATGGACATGAATGCCAAACACTTCATTTCATAAGGGACAATTTACAACTACAATCGTGTGTGTGCATAGCTTAGTTGCACCTTATTTTTCTTATAACGGGACAATTGAACCTTTGTGTGACGTGCTTGATTTTACATTTTTTGTACTTCCTTTAGAAGGGCCTGCTTTTGGATTGCGTTTCATCCAAAAGGGACGACCCTAAGCGGAGTTTTCCTTTGAACCGCTATATAAAAGGGATAAGGCGAAAGCCAAGTCCTAACCGACGTCAGCCTTACCTTATGATGCCAAACTGAAAAGAGGTGTACTAGCCCTTTGTGGAAACGATTTTCACATTGAGCGAAGTGTTTGAAACTCTTAGTAGGATTGGTTAAAGCTTTTAGTAGCTTGTCGCATTGCTCGTAAGGCGTTGGTCCCTCAAAGTCACTAAGAACCAATTTAGATAGAGACTACCCGACCTACCTCCGAACATTGCGGTAATCATCAGTGCAAGGCAAATTGATTTAAACCCTTAAGATACTCACCATTGGCTCCCTTGAGAAGAGATAGTATTCCCTTGGACATAAAACTCTTGTGACCTACTTGAGCTTTCCAAGGGGAGGGTGAGATATCCCTACCTATCGTCTCTCGCAAAGATACTAAATATCTGACACCTTTATGGAATGATATTTTTATCGACGGAGTATTAAGCTGTGAGCTGATCTACTGCAATGAAACCTTGTCTCTAGGGATAAAAAGTGCTTGTTATTGATTGCAACTGTATTTGACCTGTGGAAACATTGGGCTGGTTTGGAGCCTTGAACATACACTATATGTTGTGTCAGTCCTTGTGCCTTTTTTGACCACTTGTTTGCTGTGTTTTCTCTTGCCAAACTAATCCAATCAGAAACAGAAACATCTTTGCCTTTGAAAAACATCAGTCACTACTTCAGAGCCCCTGGTACTACAGCAGCTCGCCTTTGGTAATACAGTAGATCGCCTTTGGTCAGCAGTAACCCGCCTCTGGCAAAACTCTACTTCAGCGCCCTTGGTATAACAGTAGCTCGCTTTTGGTCACTGTAGCTCGCCTCTGGCATAGCAGTAGCTCGCTATTGGTAGCTCAGTCCGTCGCCTCTGGCCCACAGTAGCACGCTTTTGGTAGCACAGTCCTGCGCCTCTGGTCAAACAGTATAGCGCCTTTGGTCCAGTACTTTGTGCATCAGAGTTTGTCCGTTTCTTCAAAGCATCTTACAGATTCCCAGCATTACATTGTGTCCTCAGTATTTCCCATGGTCACCACTAGGCTACAGCAAACCATGAAGTCTAGGCAAGTTGTCCCTAAGAAACACAAGTCACCCCCTCGCACACCACAATCAGGTCGTCTCAACGTTACTCCCAAAGTGACTCCTAGTACACCCGCGGCAAGACCAATCAGCTCTCCAAACATGCCGCACATAGATAAACCAAGCAATCCTCATGAGGATAGAACCCCTTTGCTAAATACACCGCAGTATACCACAGGCTTGCCTCCGGATTTTGTCCCACAAGGTTATGTCATAGATCAACCCCCATCTCAAGAAGAGCGACACTTTGAAATAGGTCAATCCTCTCAAGAAGATGGGCAAGATCTTGACGAATTCATACAAGATCCTAGAGCTATAGCTGCCTTTGATAAAATCCTTAGTAAGAACCAGGATCATTTCTTTCGCTTGCTTGCAAAGCAAGGTGCCAAGTTACCTCCAGATTTTGATGTGTCCACTCTCAAGGAGAGCACCAACACCCAAGAAACCATACAAGCAGTGCAAACCATGTCCACGGTAACTACGCCCTTACCTACTCAAGGTTCGCAGTATAGGAATCCCCTTTTTCAAAATCCAACAGGGGAGAGGCCCATATCACCACTGTTGACTCCTATGGAGATCTATCAAAACCAACAAGAAACTCTCCAACGTCAAGCAGAGTTAGCTAGGCAAGCCACCTTAGCTCGATCCAATGTGCAACCACCTCCTAAAGTGTCCATCCCAAGCGCAAGTGGAATCTTGGTTACCCCATCACGCGTAGGTTTTCCACCCAATTACAATCCGGGGAACACGTATGTAGCCATGCAACAAGGGTCTCCACATATGCCACCTCCTATATCATCACACCTGCATGTCTCTCAACCAATTGGAGTCACGCAGCCCCAACCACAACATTCTTCTACTCTCATCCTCAAGCAACCCCAACCGTCGCAAATCACTTCTACCTATGTCCCTCAACCACAACATTCTTCTACTCTCACCTTCAATCAGCCCCCACCGTCGCAAATCACTTCTACTTATGTTCCTCCTCCACAACGTTCATCCACGCTCAACTTCTTTCATACATTGCCTAGCCACTCTCAACATTCCCAACATCAGGTTTCCCAAAGCTATGTGCCACCATTACAACCTAATCAAACGCATTTTAGCTTTCCTCCCCCCAATACTTTTCTTCAACCATCACAGAGCCAACATTCTTACCTATCGCCACCTCCACCTCTGCCTAATCAAAACCCCCAATTCCAACCCAATCTGAACCAATCATACAATCCATACAATCCCAATCAATCTTACGACCCTTACAATACCACTGCGCATGGCTCACATTATAATCTTCCATATGGGCAACACCAACCGCTTTTTGGGCAACAGGAGACGTTACCAACCCCTCCCACGACTATGGAACTAAAGATTGCGGAGGTGCAACAACAGCTATCTGATCTTACATTTGGCCACACCAAAAAGACCTTCTCTTTGGAGGAAGTGTGCCCTTATCCTTTTGATCGGTCATTACCAATGATCCCTTTTCCTCAAAATTTCACTATTCCAAAGTTCGATAAGTACAAAGGAAAAGGTGACCCAAAAGACCATCTTAGGGAATTCTATCTTGCTTGCTTCGAGGTCTCTCACAACGACACATATCTTATGCGTCTTTTTCCTCGTAGTCTTGGAGGACAAGCAATAGAATGGTTCTCACACTTACCTACGGGTATCAAGTCTTTCAACGAGCTAGCAGAAAAGTTTGCCACCCATTTTTCTTACAACGCAGAGCATGAGATTTCCATGACGGACCTATGTAACAATAAACAGAAAAATGGTGAGACTTTCATTTCTTTCCTCCAACGATGGAGACAAATGGCTAGTAAATTCCCTTTCAAGATTCCAGAGAAACAGCTTGTTAGCATCTTTGTGCAGAACCTCAACCAAGAGTTAGGTTTCCATTTGCAAATCCTTAGTGCTACAACCTTCGATGAAATCACATACAAGGGCATCAACATTGAGAAGGCCCTCATTGCTAAAGGTGTGGTCAAAATCTTTAAAGAAACGAAAGATAGCTCTTCTCATCAACAATCGAACGATAAACCCAAGTATTGGAACAAGAACAAAAACGTGGTCAATGATGGAGTGGTCGATACTAAGCATGTCCAAACGTTGCAAACACCGCTGCAACTCTCCAAACCAAGTCAAGCTCCACCTCAACAACAGCAGCAACAAAGGCAGCCTTATCAAAATCAACAACGACAACAAGAGCGGCCCCAACAAGATTACCCTCCGCGACGTCAATTTACTCCTTTGGGAGTACCCATCGAATCGGTCTTACAGCAAGCTTTGCAGAAAGGGCTCATCACCCTACCTGATGCTCCTCCTTATGGAGAACCTGTCTACAAAACTACACGTTACAGAGACAATGAGTATTGTGAGTTCCATAGGAGCAAAGGTCATCGAACTGCATCTTGCATGAAGCTTAAGCACCTCATCCAAAACCTTATCGAAGCTAATCAAATCACTTTTGAGAATGAATCACCAGCGCAACACACGAACAAGGATCTCGATATGTACAAGGAACCATTCCCTCATCATGGTCCACCTCCTCCTCAGGATAGAGGTAAAGGTATCAATCACGCTTCCACGTCCTTCGATTCCATTGTAGGTCGTTTTGAAGAGAGTCGAGTGTCTACCCTCACCATCAAAGGCAAATCTACAGATTGTGCTGTTACTACTCGTCGAGGTCATGTCACCATTCGTGCACCTACACCTAGGCTTCCGGTTCAGTCTGATTATAATCTTGTCGAACATCTAGGGAGAACACCAGCGCAGATCTCTATTTTGGACCTTCTACGGTCATCACCTGCACATCGAGTAGTGCTAGAAAAGGCCCTCCAAGAGTCCTCCGTTCCTAACAACATAGCAGTCGCAGATTTCCAAGCTATAGTGGGTAATATTGCTTCGCCTTACAATGTGGTCTTCTCTGAGAAAGACCTTCCCTCCCATGATCCTTGTCACAACGATGCCCTCCATATTGAAGTGCTCATCCATAAGCGCAAAATCAAACGCATCCTCATAGATGGTGGTGCTGGTCTCAACATCTGTTCTTTAAAGTTACTAAAGCAATTGGGATACTCTGAGGATCACGTCAACACTGAGCATAGTATTACAATCAAGGGGTATGATGATGCAGAACGCCGTTCAGAAGGTGTTATTCACTTGCCTATACAACTGGGCCCTGTCATGCTTGAAACCAGGTGTCAAGTCCTTGATATTGAGCTGCCTTACAACATTATTCTGGGCCGCCCATGGATCCATGCAATGAAAGCTGTTCCCTCCACGTACCATCAGTCCCTAAAGTTCCCATACAATGGTACGGAGATCACCATCCCAGGAGATCCTAATCCTTTTGAATTTTGTCGTGTCTTGCAAGGAAGCTATAAGAATTGCAACCAAGTGCCTAAAAATGACAAAGCCCTTGAGTCCCCTCTCTATGTTGACCCCGAAACTCTCACACAAGCCTCTACAAGTGAGCCTACACTCCTCCCCAAAATCACAACTCGCTTTCGGGATATAGGCTTTGGCACTTATGATATCTCTGAATCTTGTTGTGTAGGGCGGATGCCTTTATCTCCAAAATCTTACGGCAAACCACCCATTGCTAAAATTACCAAAAAAGCAAATATTCCTCCCCCACCATTCCTAACCCAATTCCAACATGGACGGTTATTGGAAGAGGAAACTATTGAGGACATCTCTTCTTGGCTCTACAAGGAGAAAGAACCAGTCACAATACCAGTCAAGCAATATGGCAATGGCTTAAGGATAGTGAAAAACATGGGCTATAAAGGCAAAGGTGGCCTTGGGAAACAGAATCAAGGCACTATGGAGCCCATTGTGGTAACAAAGAAGCTAGACAAGAAAGGATTAGGATTTGGTAAGAAGGTACCACGCGCCTCAGACATCGAGTATATCCTCGACGAGGTAGCTGACAAGTTTCCCGCCGATTCGACATCTACAGAGGATATCACCGATGACTCTTCCCTCCACATGACCAATCTATTCGCAGAATCCTCCATTTTTACACTATCCTCCGTATCCTTAACTTCCACCACCAGCACCCAGAATGTCACGCTTGTCTACCCTGAACTTATCGATTGAGACCAACAAGGGGCCCCCATTATAGATGTATTTCAGAATGACGAAGCTTTAGCTGAGTTCATGGGACTTCGGGAAGGTATCCCTCTTGGCGATCACAAGGCAGGTTTTGTAATGGAACTTGAGCCCACGACTTATTTTGGTGAGAATGCCAAATCCTCCAGTCGCAAAAGTGCAAATAAAGAAAGATCTCTAGGTGAAAACCACACTGTGGCACCTCCTGATCATAAAATAGTAAAAATAAAGGACGTATCCAAAGGTGAAAACCCAACTGTGGCACCTGAGGATGGAGGATTTGACCTTCCCTTACCTTCTAAGTATCAAGAGAAATCTGCTCTCCTAGTGGAAGATTCTACAGAGATCAACCTAGGTACAGAACAAAATCCAAAGACAACATTCCTAGCGGCATCATTATCTGATACAGAGCACAGAAATCTTAACAACTTCTTCTTGCAACGAACCATCAACTTTGCATGGACCTATGCAGATATGCCAGGGCTAGACCCTAAGCTGGTAGTTCATTATCTCACAGTTGATCCCAAAGTGAAACCAGTCAAACAGAAGTTGAGAAAGATGCACCCACAGATCGCTCTCCTAGTGAAAGTAGAAATACAGAAGCTGTTAGACGCAAAATTTATACGACCTATTGACTATTCAGATTGGGTCTCAAACATTGTACCTGTCTCTAAACCTAATGGGCGCATCCGCATGTGTAATGATTTCAGAGATCTCAATAAGGCATGTCCCAAAGATGATTTTCCACTACCAAACATTGACATTATAGTGGACTTGACAGCAGGTCACGAGATGCTTTCTCTTATGGATGGATTCTCAGGCTACAACCAGATTAGAATAGCTGAGGAGGATCAACACAAAACAACCTTTACATGTCCTTGGGGCAATTACTGTTGGTGTGTTATGCCGTTTGGTCTGAAGAATGCAGGAGCAACCTATCAGCGAGCTATGACAGTGATCTTCCACGATCTATTTCATCACATCATGGAAGACTATGTGGATGATATATTGGCTAAATCTTCTAGAGCAGAACATATATAGGTCCTAGGACAGATCTTCGACAGGCTTGAAAAATACCAAGTAAGACTTAATCCTAAGAAGTGTGTCTTCGGTGTCACATCAGGGAAGCTGTTGGGATACATAGTATCTCGTAGGGGCATCGAAGTAGATCCAGCAAAAGTAAAGGCTATAGTGGAGATGCCACCACCAAAGAACCTTAAAGCATTAAGGAGCCTCCAAGGAAGGTTACAGTCCATCAGGCGTTTTATATCACAGCTAGCAGATAAATGTCAACCCTTTCAACACTTGCTCCGAAAGGATGTCTCGTTTCGATGGGACAACAAGTGTCAGGCAGCATTTGATCAACTTAAGGAATATCTAGCTACACCTCCTGTATTGGTTCCACCAGTTGCGGACAAACCCTTGATATTGTACATCTCCACTCCAAATTCGGCCCTAGGGGCCCTGCTAGCACAAAATGATGACTCAGGCAGAGAGCACGCAATTTACTATATCAGTAGAACCTTGGTGGGATACGAGCTCAATTATTCACCAATGGAAAGGGCTTGTTTAGCAGTAGTGTTCGCCTCCCAAAAGTTACGACATTACATGCTGAACCAACACACAAATCTGATAGCCAAGATTGATCCCTTGAAATATCTATTAGCAAAAGCAGCTCTCACAGGCAGACTAGCTAAGTGGGTTATGATCCTTAGTGAGTTCGACATTGAGTACACAGATCGTAAAGCAATCAAAGGACAAGCCCTCGCAGATCAACTAGCAAAAGCACCTATGAAAGATACACATCCTATGGTAGCAGACTTTCCTGATGAGAATCTCTTCACTCTTTCCAACTCCATAATGTGGAAGTTATACTTTGACGGCTCTTACACACAGCATGGATCAGGAGCAGGCATCTTATTTGTTACACCTCAGAATGACTACATTCCAAAGTCATATCGGCTTGCATTCCCTTGCACCAACAACATAGCCGAGTATGAAGCACTCCTCATAGGTCTCAATACAGCAGTCCAATGGGACATCACAGAATTACAAGTATATGGAGACTCACAGCTAGTCATTCGCCAAGTCACAGATGAATACCAAACAAAGGATGAAAAGTTGGTCCCCTACAAACAACTAGTGGATGCCTACAAACCACATTTTTCTAGCATCACATTTGAGCAAATTCCAAGAGAACATAATAAAGCTACGGATTCTATGGCTTCTGTAGGGTCACTGATTGACATGCCTGCAAATACACAGAAGTGTGAATTCTTGATCGAGCAATTGTTGATACCAGCCGTCGATGTTCCTGTTACTGAAATCATCTGCGAACTTGTTGGTCCCAATTCCCCATGGTACGACGATATCTATGAATACCTCAAGAACAAAACCTTTCCCCCTGACCTATCATCCACCCAACGCAAAACCTTTATCCGTCGATCCTCTCGTTACATCATTCTGGGTGATACACTATATCGCCGGAGTCTCGATGGTATCCTCTTACGATGTCTTAACGCAGAAGAAGCCGAAGCTACCTTACGAGACATACACGAAGGTGTTTGTGGCGCACATTCTACTGGTCCTAATCTTGCTAAGAAGATACTCAGAACAGGTTATTATTGGCCTACAATAGAGCAAGATGCTGCACAGTTTGCTAAGAAATGTCTACAATGTCAGCAGCATGGAGATCTGATTCACGCACCCGCTCATGAGTTACAACCTGTGACAACTCCATGGCCTTTTTCTCAATGGGGTCTCGACCTCGTAGGACAAATCCACCCTTCCTCCTCCAATGGCCACAAGTTTATCATTACCGCCACTGAGTATTTCACGAAGTGGGTGGAAGCCATTCCTATGACCTATATCACCGGTAAACAAATAGCCAAGTTTATCCTAAACTACCTCATATGCCGGTATGGTATTCCCCAAGCCATTGTCACTGATAATGGGAGACCATTCAAGAACCAAGATGTCCGTGCCTTATGCATACAATACAATATCCAACATCGCTTTTCAACTCCCTACTATCCGCAGAGTAACGGCCAAGCTGAGGCTTCCAATAAAACCATTCTCAAAATCCTCAAGAAAACAGTCAATGAAGCTGGTCGTGATTGGCACTTGCAACTCAATCCCGCCCTATGGGCCTACCGCACTAGTATCAGAACACCAACTGGTGCCACACCATATGCCTTGGTCTTTGGCTCTGAAGCCATCCTACCTATAGAGGTCGAGATCCCATCACTCAGAGTATCCATGCAGGACCTGATCGGCGGAGATGAGTATCGCACTTCCAGATTAGCTGAGCTTGAACTACTAGATGAGAGGCGTCTTGCCACACTTAATCATCTCCATGTCTATCAAAACCGCCTCCGGCGTAATTATAACAAAAAGATCAAAGAAAGACGGTTTCAAGTTGGTGATCTTGTACTAAAGGAGCATCAGAGAAATCAAGCAGATCAAGAGAAGAAGGGCAAGTTTGAGCCTAACTGGTTAGGTCCCTTCATTGTCACAGTAGCATATGGCTCGGGAGCTTATACTTTAGCTACACCTGACAGCATTCCTCTAGATGAGCCACTTAACAGTGTCCATCTCAAGAAGTTCTATGCCTGATCCTCAGAGTATTCCAACAAAAAATCAAAAAAATCAAAAATCAAAAATCAAAAAAATCAAAAATACAAAAATACAAAAACATTCATCCTCTGGTGAAAACCTGGCAAACAGGCGCCTTGGATAAGTACCATAGTGAAAACCTGGCAAATAGGCACTATGCGTAGAGTCAGCATCCATCGTCTATCGAGTCCTATCCACTCCTTGTCCAGTTCGCAACCTGCTTCATCCATCCATCCGTAATAAAACCATTGACTTTGTTTGCATTTCCATCTCCCTACCTAGTATAGCTTGGAAATTTGTCAATGTCCATCATCGTCATCCCACGGCTTGATCTGTGTCTACAGTTAACACTGTCTGATCCTAGGTCAAGTCTTTCTGTGTCTTCTTCGATGGTCACCCCTATAGTTTCCTCTACCAGAATGGGGGCAACTCTTTCCTTAGTGTCGGTCTAGGATTGGTTCCTTGTTCGTGGTTCGCAGCGCATACTTCAATCTTGTCTCATTTCCACAGGTAACACCCTTTAACGGACACTTCGCTCCTGCGATAAGGTGGTTATCTTCTCAACACTTGTTCTACATCATCACAATAACCGGAACTACATATCTCCTCTTTTCAATCTTAAGGTACCTTGATCCTATGGATATGGGTATGTAGGCAGTCTGGAATACGAAGCACGTTTCCAGTACTCAGGTACATAAGATCACCTCTTCTCCGCTCTCTTCCCACATCATCACACCAACCAGAACTACATATTATCTCTTCTTAGTCTTAAGATACCTTGATCCCATGGATATTATCTCTTCTTAGTCTTGCAATCTAAAGGAATGGTTCTACTATTCAACTCCACCTTTGTGAGCCTATGCTCACAAACTTCCTACTTGACGTGTTTGATGTAGGAGCTGTAGACACCCTAAAATGACCGTGTCATCAAATCACTTGCATTTCATAATCTGTCGAATCACCTGCATTTCAACATTAATTAAATAATCTAATTATTTAATTAATTTTCATCAAATTCTTCTAAATCTCCTAAATTCGACATTAATTAAATAAATTCTCTTTATTTAATTAATTAAATTAAATTCCTCTATATTCTTCCACAATTAAATAATTTTTAATTATTTAATTAAATCATTGTCACCTTCCAAAATTCACATCTACATTAATTAAATAAATCCCATTATTTAATTAATTCAACAAATTCCCTCTTATCTAAAATTAAATAATTCTTAAATTATTTAATTAAATCAAAAATCATTCTCCCAAAATCATGCACAACAATTAAATAAATTTATTTATTTAATTTGTTTTTAAATCTTCTAAATTAAATAATTCTAATTATTTAATTATTTCTTCAAAAATATCTTCTCTAAATTTAAATAAATCAATTATTTATTTAACTTGCTTTTTCTTCTAATTTGAGTTATCTCTAAAATAACTCAAGCTTTCTTGCTCATCAATTAAATATTTCTATATTTAATAAAGCAAAATATCTTCTTTTCTCATGCAAATCTCTTCTTCTTGTTTTAAATCACTTAACTGATTGCTTTATTCTTTTAATTGATTTATCTCTTCAGTTAACTCATTCTTCTATTCTTGATAACTCCTCTCATGCAAAAGCAAGCAAGACACGTGTCTTCTCCTCATTCGTTGCACATTCCTCAACTTATCTCCTCCGTTGATTCTTCTGAATTATCTGGACCGTTGATCGATTTTCCTTGAAATCTATATAAACCCCCCTCATCTCCTTCATTTACCCCTCTCTCTTCGATTTTATTCTCAGGCATACTTGACAGCGCTTTGAGCATACAACGATTCGATTGAGCACTCTTACGATCTTTTGACATTGATCTTCTTGAGCCACTTTACGATCTTTTAACATTGATCTTGGCGCAACCCTTACGATCTTTTGACATAGATCTTCTTGAGCCACTTTACGATCTCTTAACATTGATCTTGGCGCAACCCTTACGATCTTTTGACATTGATCTCTTGAGCACATACTTGCTTGTTGCAGCCATGGCTTCGCAACTTCATTGAGCAATCCACATTCAATCCAAAGGAAACAATACAGATTTCGGTAAAAGTCTTTATTTATCTTTGATTTGTGATTTATGGCTTTTACTTAGATTCGTTTCCTTTATGTTATTGGGTTCTTTGGTTTTATTTAGTTTAGATTTAATCCATTTTTCCATATACACAGGAGCATTCAGGCGGATTGATAATCAACATCAAAAAAAAATTATTGTTTATTTTCTTTTAGTTTTGGTTTTTTTGGGGTTTTATATGGAATCTATCATCTTTGGGAACGCTTCATGCTTTTAGATTTGCAAGAATTGAATTTCTATTAGGTGGTAGTTTTGACACGCAATGTGTTAAATTCACGGAAATAATTGTTTTGGGAGATCCAAGAGGTTGAGTGACAAATACTTTAATAGGAGTATTCTTGAATATGTTTTTCCAAATGTGAAAAAAGAGTTGAAGGCATATCTTTCACCGTTTTGGAGATTTTAATGCCAGAAGTTGGCAATAGCAGTTTTACGGAAGGTTTAATATCTCTTGATTTTGGAAGCTTGTATCAAAATATTTTTGCAGAGGACCTTGGGATGTTACTCCAAGTTTACTCAGTAGTTTTTAGGTGAAACAAAGAACTTTGAATTTTTCCACCCGTCGACACGTGGTTTCACATATTGTGTCACAGTTGCACAATTGGATTTTCTTCAATAGTTGAGCACCTTCAAACATGCAGTGGTCCATGTACGAGTACATTCAATGTCATTCCTCCAAGTCAAGGTTAATTTTGGTCTAGTTTGAACAATTGGTTGAAGTTTGGAGTGATTCAATGATATCTTCACTTCATGATATTCTTCTTTGCACCAAAAGAACTTGTTACACTTTTGGTCATTTAACCATTTCAGATTTATGCATGATTTAGTAGATTGCAAAGTATCAAAAGTAATAAATGGTAAATTGGACTTTAAAGTATTCAATTCAAAGTTTATACTAAAGGGTAAGTTTGTTGGTTCACAAGAGAATTTGCAGATCATCTAAGAAAGTTATAAAGGAAGATTTACAAATTTATATAGGTACCAAATAGTCAAAATACACTTTGCATACTTTATTATTACCAAAGAGTGAATGAAATAATCTACGTGGAAAAAAAGAAGACCAAAAGAGCCAAAACTTATATTACAGGTAAAACACAATTGTTGGTCAAATGCCAAAAGGTAAAGAGGCGTGGAATGAGGAAGGGGAAGTGCCAATTTTAAAGAAAAAAAAGACAACATTAAAAACTAAAAACAACGCCAAGATGAGGGGTGTCTAGGAGGGTATTGAAGGAAAAAAGGAGCACCTGAAGGGAGGAGGTCACTCAGCAAAATGTGAAGAGAGAAGGCGTTTAGGTGAAGAGCACTCAATTCATACAATTTGTTTTGTTTGGTTGCAGAATTAGAGAGAGAGGAGGAATGCCTCTCAGGAAGGAATTTAGCGGTTTCAAAAATATAGTTTTCTACATAAATTGGGAAGAATACACTTGAGAGAGGAGTTGGATGGAATAAAATCATAGATAGACAGGGATTGAAGTAGCTGCAAAGGAATCATAAACAATACCAGTGTTGTAGAGGGTTCGATCGGAGGAGAACCAACTGAAGGGAACAACAGAGTGTAAAACAAAGGAATGGTTTTGTTGCAGAGATTGAGCAATGTGAAGTAGGAACAATAAATATGCCATCATGGTAGAATTATTTGAACCAAGATAAGCTCTATTGTATATAAATTCATTGTATTTGTTCCATAAAATCTTGTATAATCAACAATTGAATGTTGCCAATAAAATTTGAAGTTGGAATGAATTCGAATGGAGTGTTTGCAATGGGCTCTATAATTGTTTGTATTTGATTTGATGGAGAGGGATAGTGATTTAGATGTCTGTAGCTATTGTAGCAAAATTTAAATTTGTTCGATTGAACAATCTGATTGAAATTTTGAGTTGCAGCAGAAGGTCTCTGTTTGTGTGTTGAGAAATTGATTGTGGACAGTGAGGACTACCTCCTGTATTAGGACATAGAAGAATGTGCAGGGTTCAATGTAGAGAATAATAAAAGTATATAGAGTTCGGCCATGGACAAATGAACGAGGATCAACCAGTTTGGTGTAGAGGACAACTTTTGGAGAAGTTGAAAGAAGATGCCTCTTTGAGGCATTTGAATTATGTTTTTACTATTGCAGATTGGAGTGCCATGTTGGGAGCGAAGGTGCAAATTTGGTGAGGAAAATATCACCATTCAGTGAGTGAATTGAGAGGAGCTGTAGAGAGGGCAGATTGTCCTATGTGCAGAGAGAGGCCATTGAAGGCCACAATTATAAACATTGCTGCAGATTTCTTTATTTATTGTGTCAAGAATTGAATTAAATAAAATCAAATATGTGTTGCAATCTTTGTATAGTTGAGGGTTCAAATTGGGGCAGAGTGTTGCCTATGTGTGTTGTGTGTTTGAAATTGTGAGTTGTGGGGAGGATGGAGTCCCTCTCTGTATCAATTTCCCTCTAATTTTTCCCTCCAAAATTTACCTGCATAATTCTTTTATTAATATTATTCATGTAATTATCTTCTATACTTAAAATTTTATTTTCCTTTGAAATCATTTTAGTTGTGGGTGATGCCCAAACTTCTTTCTTGTTTATTGTGGATATTGTTTGGTGAGACACATATTTACTACAAGGCATTTAGAGGTATGCAGTCTTCTTTATCAATCTGCATTGTTGTAGTTTACAATTCCAAAAATTTCATTTCTACTTTTATGTATTTTTGTATTTGTTAATTTTTGATCCAAATTTCAATGTAAATGCCCTCTAGGACGCTGTGGATAATTCATCTATTCCTTGTTATATTGTAAAAATTCTTTGAATTAGCTTTTGTTTATGCTCATGCTCACTTAATTTCATTATGATTCCTTTTATTTTGAGAAGCAATAGCACGATCGCAATTTGGGGGTAAACTATAAAATATTTTAATTGAATTCATTGTTACTGGTCTCAGTAATTGAAATCCTTATATAAGTTTTCAGAGTTTAGAATGCTTTAATCTGTAGCATCCACTCCATGCATGTATGTGTGTGAGAAAGGGTGAGATACACTTCTAATGAATTTTTGGTTTAATATATTAAATTTCTCTTTTGTGAATGTTGAACCTACACATATGTTTAGTGCATACAAAAATTTTAATGTGTGTATTAAGTGTGATTTGCAATCCCTTGTGTTGTAACTAGTTATTTATAATTTTCTGATTAGTTATCCCTTGTTTACCAATATCTTAATTTTCATACCTCAAAATGACTCATGGGGACATTAAAACTTAGGAAATTCAATTATCTACTTATATGAAAAGAATGAGTAGTGATGCTAAAGAGTGAGTAGTGAAGATAGCATCAGTTAAATTTCCCTACCTATCTTTCTGAAGCTTCCATGTTTTATTATTCAATATGCTTTTTGGAATAGTTTATTCAGAAAACTTAATTTCTTTTTGGACCTTACCTTTCCTTCACAAGGATTTACTATGAAAGATCATTTGAATTAGATTTTCTATTTATTCATGCTCATTGTGAATCCCTTTGTTTTGAGAAGCAATAGCATGGGCACAATTCAAAGATAAACTAAAAACCATTTCAATCAAGTTGGCCTTTGCTGGTGTTAGTAATTGAAAGCATTTTTAAAATTTTCCAAGGTTAGAATGCTTTATTATCCGACATTCATGTAGTTTTAAATTTCCTAATGATTTTGTGCATTAAATTTCTCTAGTATGAATGTTGAACTTACACATTTATTAGTGGATATGATCTAAATTTTAATGGAGAATTCAGATAACAATATCTAGTGCTAAGCTTGTGGTATTGTGAAAATAAACAAATTGCTCAATGTGCAGAACTTGTAAAAAGTTGCAGGCAATCGAAGAGGATTTCTTATTGCATCAAAAGTTGATTATATACAATGAGAAAGAATGTGAAAGGTCACCTTATCCATATAATTTGAAATGGATAGTTGGAAGGTAACAAAACTACTAAAATTCAAATTTTCAATTTTTTTTAAAATTTCAAAAAACTACTAAATTCGGGACCCCACTAGGTAGGGTCATAACTTCTAGCCAGCTAGTCGAAATCTAGACATTTCAGACTCATTGGAAAGATCTCCTGAAGAGCCAGATTGAGTTGCATCAAGTCATTCCTGTAACTACCATTCA
The DNA here is from genome assembly GCA_027924645.1 of Cunninghamia lanceolata. Taxonomy (NCBI): domain Eukaryota; kingdom Viridiplantae; phylum Streptophyta; class Pinopsida; order Cupressales; family Cupressaceae; genus Cunninghamia; species Cunninghamia lanceolata. Next base: position 4,217,967 of record BSBN01001247.1, on the reverse strand, counting down.
AAGCAACTGGTGAAAGTCTTGACCCCAAATTCTGCTTTGAAGGCCTCTGAAAATGCCAATTACTAGGATGTAGACAAAACTGGAAAAAAATACTGAAAAACTAGAATATAGTTGCTTGAACAAATGCCACCCTAATGCTTTTGAATCTCTGCGGGATCATTGCTTCCCCCTTGAGAGGCAATGGGCCCCATTGTACCTGTGTATTGCAGCAAGTGAGGAAATTTCTTCTCAATCTGGTCCTTAGTGAACCATTTTCCTTGATGTGGAAGTTGTCCTGCCTGTACCACCCAATAGAGAGGAATCTGTTGTTTCTTCAATGTTTTCACCACAACATCAATAATTTGATCACATGTGAGAGGGGCAGTAGTGTTTGGATTCAACTATGAGCAACTTATATGTTCTACAACATCTAAAGTGTCCAACAATGGTGGAAAATATGGACACAATAATTCAACATTGAAAACATGATGTGGTCCAAGAAAAAATGGCAGATTGAGTTCAAAAGCATTTTCACCAACTTGTTTGATGATGGTGTATGGACCATATCGAATAGGACAGAGTTTCTTATTAGGCCCTTAAAGTCTTTCTTTTTGAATATGAAGCCAAACCTTGTCCCCAACCTTAAACTAATGAGGTGTACAATGCTGATCATGTCTGTCCTTATATTTCTGATTGCTATATTGTAGTATCTCATGCACTTGTTGCTGAATATGGCGTATCTTCTCCACAAACTTAGTTTCCCTGTCTACCTCTTTTTTTGAATGTGTTGATGGGTCACTCAACATAGTTGGCAATGCTACATCAATTAGAGCCAATGGTTGGTAGCCAACACATACCTCAAATGGACTGTACCCTATGGAACCATGTAGTGTTCGATTGTAACTATGATGTACATATGGGAAGCTTTCATCCCAAGTCTGAGGATGTTTGGAATGGTACATCCACAAAATGTGAATGATCATCTGATTCACCACCTTAGTCTGCCCATCTATTTGGGGATGGAAGGCAGTGGATTTTGTCAACTTTGTGTCCATCAAGGCCCAAAGTGCTGACCAAAAATTGCTAAGAAATCTACTATCCCTATCAGATGTGATGGTTTGTGGCAATCCAAAGTGTACCCAAACATTCTCAAAGAAAAACTTGGCAGTTTCTTCCACAGAGACTCCTTTCTTGCAAGCCACTATGACATCCATTTTTGAAAACTTGTCTACCACCACATAGACACAATCATGGCCACGTCTGGTAGAAGGTAGCCTGGACATGGAATCTATTGAAACTGAATGCCAAGGTTGGTCAGGGATGGGAAAAGGTGTATACAATCCTTGTTTACGATTGGCAGGCTTTGCAATGGCATAAGCAATACAAGCTCAGATGTATAAAATGACATCATGTCTCAATTTGGGCCAATAAAAATACCTCTAAAGTACAACAATAGTCTTCTCTACCCCGAAGTGTCCTGCAACATGGATGTAGTGTGCCTCCCATATCATCTTTTTCCACTCCTTGGTTGGAACACATATGTGTCCCATGTGACAAAGAATCCCATCCTTCAAGTAGAAATTAGTGGCTTGTTTTCCCTTTGCTAGATTGTTGTAGATCTCAGCAAAATCAGGATCTGTGCCATACAACTGAGCCCAATTTGTTGTGTGGTGGCCACAAGAATCCAATACTTTTGTTAGGGCTGTGATCAGAGGTCTACTCAAACAATTTGCAACTTTGTTAGTAGCTCCCTTCTTGTGGCAGATATTGAGATGAAATTGTTGCAAGTAGGCAGACCATCTTTGATGCCTATCATTTTGTATCTTTCCTTGTGTTTGTAGAAATTGTAAAGGTTTATGATCCATGTGAATGATAGTCTCCTTCGCCAGAATGTAGTGTTTCCATTGTTTGCAGGCCTGCACAATAGCATACATCTCCTTGTCATAGGTGGTGTACTTACGCACTGCGTTAGAGAAAGTCTCACTATGGTACAACTGGGTGCTCGTGTTGCATGAGAACTACCCCTAGTGCATAGTCTAAAGCATTTGTTTCAATTTGAAAAGATTGTTGCAGATCTGGAAGTGCTAGTATTGGTGCAGAACATAGCCTCCTCTTCAACTCCATGAATGCTTTCTATTGTACCTCTGTCTAGCAAAATTTTGCCCTTGGTCCTCTCCTCAGTGCCTGATTCATAGGCCATGCCAAATGTGAAAAACCAAGTACAAATCTCTGATAGAAATTGGCTAGACCCAAGAAGCTACAAAGTTCTGTGAGACTTTTGGGAGATGGCCAATCCTTGAGAACCTATATCTTTTCAACGTCCACACAAACACTCGTTCTATCCACAATGTATCCCAAATACTGAATACTCTCCATACCAAAAGAAGACTTATCATTGTTAGCATATAGCTTGTGTTGTTGCAAGGTTGAAAGCACTTGCTGAACATGCTGCAGATGGTCACCCCATGTTTTGTTGAAGATGAGTATGTCATCTAAATAGACGATAATGAAAGAACCAATGAATGGTCTGAGGACATCATCTATCAATCTCATGAATGTGGTAGGGGCATTGGTCAAGCCAAAAGGCATGACTAGCCACTCAAACAACCCTTCCTTGGATTTGAAAGCAATCTTCCACACATCTGATGGCTCAACTGGGACTTGGTGATATCCAGATTTCAAGTCAATTTTGGTGAAAAATTTTGCCCCCCTGAGTTGGTCCAACAAATCATCAATGTGAGGGAATGGATATTGGTTCTTCACAGTGATCTTTTTGAGAACCCGATAATCAATACAAAGTCTCCACGTTCCATCCTTCTTTTTGGCCAAAACAATTGGACTTCCACATGGTAAATCACTTGGGTGAATGTGTCCTTTCTTGATCAACTCTTGAATCTGCCGCTTGATTTCTTCATTCTCCAAAACTAACCTTCTATACAGTGCCCCATTTGGTAATGGTGTCCCTGGAATTAGATCAATCCGATGCTTGACTTGGTAGTGTAGGGGTACCCCTGTTGGTGAATTGAATACATCCTGATATGTTGACAATATTTTCTCCATCTATTTCTATTCAACTTTGGTAGTGGACACTTTGGTATGACTACTGGCCACAACGGACCTCACCTCCTCATATTGAACCATTAGTAGGACAAATTTTCTAGTGTGAGCAATCAAATGCTT